>CM033726.1:12177269-14577269 GCA_019671005.1 Hibiscus mutabilis | reverse complement strand
TGGGGAAAAGCTTTACATGGAAAATGTTGCGACTTTCAAGATCAAGGGGAAGGGAACTATGGTCTTAAAGATGACTTCTGATAAAGAACTCAAGCTGTAAAATGTGTTGTATGTGCCTGACATACGCAAAAACCTTGTTTCCAAAAACAATTTTAAGTGTCCACGATTTTAGAATAATTTTTGAATCCCATAAACTAATTCTGTCAAAGGGGGGATGTTTGTGGGTAGGAGATATGTATTGAATGGAATGTGTAAACTCAATGTTATGTCTGTAAAATCCAGAATTATGAATAAGGATATTGCTTCTTCTTCTTCTTCTGTTTACATGCTTGAATCATTTAATTTATGGCATTGTAGACTTTGACATGTTAATTATGATACCTTGCGTAGGTTAATTAACTTGGAACGCATCCCTTTGTTTTATATTAACTATAATCATAAATGTGAAACATGCATTGAAGCAAAATTAACTAGGTCTTCGTTTCAAACAATTGAAAGAAGTACTGAACCGTTTGATCTAATACATAACAATGTTTGTGATTTGAAATTCGTTCAAACTAAAGGAGGAAATAAATTTTTTATTACCTTCATCAATGATAGCACAAATTATTGCTATGTGTATTTGCTTAAGAGCAAAGACGAAGCTAGAGAGAAATTTATACTTTATAAGCAAGAAGTCGAAAACCAACTTAATAAAAAGATTAAGATGGTAAGAAGTGATCATGATGGTGAATATGTTAGCCCATTTGGTGAATATTGTTCACAACATGGTATTATACACGAAGTAACGCCATCGTATTCTCTTCAATCTAATAGAGTAGCCAAGCGAAAAAAATAGACTCTAAAAGAAATAATGAATGCTTTGTTTGGAAGCTCTGGGTTATCACATAACATGTGGGGGAAGCTGTTCTTTTAGCTAATTACCTTTTAAATAAGGTCCCCTGAAAGAAAAAGGGATAAGAAACCATATGAGTTGTGGAAAGGTTAAAAACCTTCTTACAAACACTTAAAAATGTGGGGGTGTCCTGCCAAGGTAATGGCCCTATTACCAAAACAAATAAAAACAGGTCCAAAAATATGGATTGTATTTTCATTGGTTATGCCAAACATAGCAATACTTATCGGGTTCTTGTGTATGAATCAAAGAATCATGAGATTCACAAAAACAATATAATAGAATCAAAGAATGTATCATTCTTTGAGAATGTATTCCCTTATAAATCTAGGAAGGTTGATCAAATTTCAATAAAATGAACTTTGGATAAAATTAGTCCAAATGATCAACAAGGGGCTGAAATTGAAATAGAACCAAGAATAAGCAAATGAGCAAGGATAGAAAAATCCTTTGGATCTGATTTCCTAACCTTTATGCTAGAGGTTGAACCTCTGTTAGGGTGATCAATCAATTGTGATGGTGGCCAAGAGGGGGTGAATTGGCAATTTTAAAGTTTGGAAGCAAATTGAAAGATTTAGACAATGAGACACAAGGATTTATAGTGGTTCAAGCTTCTAACAAGCTCTACGTCCACTACCTTAACTTCTTTCTAAGGATTTTCAACAATTTCACTATGAAATTCTTCCCATTTTCTAGGCTTAGAAGGCAACCGTTACAAGTTCAAGCTTTTCTACCCAAAGCTTTGAACAATTCACTCACAAAACAAAGAAAGAAGTTTGGCAAATAAAATATCCTCACAAGATATAAATTTTTGCCCAATAATGATCACTCACAATCCCAAACTTGAAACAAAGATATACAAAAGAATTACACAAGTTGGGTATACAAGATTTGACTCTAAAAGCACAAAGGGTTGGATTTTAGCTTGGATGCTTGAGTGTTGATCAAAATAGGTTCATTAGTTGTTGCATCAGCATTGGAGACTTGTATTTATACCCTCTCATTGATTTCTAGCCGTTTGGGTGGTTGGAGAATTGAATAAAGCTGTTGAAGGGCTTCTTTCCCGCAATAAATGTTGTCTGCCAACCATCCGTATCGTATATCCGTAATACAAATATACATTACAGATGCTACCAAAAACATATACTGAAAAATCAAGCTTTATTTTTAACCTATTCTTAAATTTTCATTTGAAAATAATTCTAGGCAATTGTAGATAGTTTTAACCCTGAATTGGTTTATAAAACATAAAATTTAGTTATGTAAAAGAAAATATTATTCAGGGTGAAAACGTCGCTTGTTGCCTAGACCCTTTCTTTATTATAAAAATTTTGCGCGATAAGATTTAAAATATGATTAAACCATTATACTTTTACCTTACTGGTAACATTATTTCATTTTCATACTCTATGTATTCTTGTGCTATCATATTTCGAAAATATATACTTTAAAGATTACAAAACAGTTCTCATGAAAATATAATTACATGCCCACTAGTTCTTGACTATTTTAAAGATATACGTACTTTCACTTACCGATAACTTGACTTCCAAATGACTGGCTCCGAGTTGCTAAGTCTGATCTGGAGAACCTACGTGTGAAATAAAACACACGCTAAGTACGAACTTAGTGAGACAATTAAACTTATTTATTTAAACATGAATTGATGTGATATAATATGTCATATAAAAGTGCATTTCATATTTCTCTATAACATGGCAAATATATCACAATATACATGTTTCATGTATCATAACTATCATATAATTTATGTTAATATTGCATAACATTTTCTCTTTCATGGACATGCTTTCATCATAAATAATTTCTATAGTAGCGTAACGTAATTAACTTGTTTACCATGAATCTCATAATCCATAAATTTCATATATCATTTTGATAATTTTCATCATATATCATACTTTCATAATATCATGTATCATATCATGGTCATACTTTTATTATTCAGTCATTTGCATATACTTTATCATGATCACACTTTTATCATGTAATCATTTGCATATCATGTATTCTATCATGATCATATTTTGTCATATAATCATTTGCATATCATATAAATCAAGTATCATCAATATCATGTATATCATGTACCATCTATCATATAGATCATGTATCGTTTCTATCATATGAATCATGTATCATCATGCAGTCATTTGCATTCTCATGATCAACCATGTAATCATTTTCTTTTATTATTATCGTGTCTGGCTGAAAGGCCCATGGTACCTACAGCCTATCTGCACCGTAGTGCTATCTGAGTACGTACTCTGGAGGACGCTCTTTGCTCCTCATATAAGGATGCTCTTTGCTCCTTATATAAACATCTCGTTAGTGCACTTGGCACTATGGGCTTGGATCCCCAAGGAGTATCTTGTTTCATTTTAATCTTGTCATTATCCATATTTCATGTATGCACAATGCATCATCATTTATGCAAACAATAATTCGTACCTGGTATTCCATCAAGCTTGCTGTGTCGAGCAATGTATCATATCATGTATTATAGAGAAATGCAATGCCATTTTCAATGTAATGCAAACATTTAGAAATGCACTCACCTGGGCCATTTATTATCTTGCCTCACTAAGCTTACTCGTTAATCTTTTCATTTCCTTGAATACTTGTACCTTCCCTAGTATTTCTTGCAACTGTAGAAAATTAATTGAATATTCACATTGCTATACACTTACTTAAGACGAATCTAACATTGTCAAAGAAGTACTAATATTTTCCATATATTTCATTTTGGGTCATTAGCGACCATTTTGAACATTCAACAAACTATTCATGCTCTAAATGTTCCAATTCTTCTATTTCAAAATCATTTGAGTCATTTTCCATAAAGTTTCAAACTTTACTAATGTGACATTTTAGTCACTAATTTTACCAAGGTACTTGAATTTAAACTTAATTCAAGTAATCACTTATTACCAATAATTACAACACTTTCCCTTTTGTTTTCCATTTGACCAAAATGGTCACTAAACTTTGGAGAGTTTGAAATTCTCCTATTTTAGTCCTTAATAAGCTTGAATCATCAATTCTAGCTCATTTTCATCTAAGCCACCATCAAAAAAATAATTTCCAAAATAATCCTCTATTTTCCCATTCTTGCCAAAATGGTCCTTTTTCATCATTTCAATCCAATTTGATCACATTTTCAATAATTACTCTTTAATCCTTCTTCAACAAAATAATTCTATAAACATCCTTTTAAATTCCTCAAATTACCGAAATAGTCTTCAAACTTTTTTGAATTTGCAATTTGGTCCTAAATTCTCAATTCAAGCCAAAACATCATTTTCTACTCATTTTCATCATCAAATAAATTTTAACAATTTTGTCTATAATATTTTTTCAAAATTTCAAATTGGTCCCTAAATTTCTCCAAATATGGATTTTTCATTCTAACATAAATTTAAGCTCCTTGAATCACGAATACTTCAATTTCATCATTAATTTTCAAATCCCTAAAAACCCTTAAATTTCAAGATTAGGGTTTATGAGTTTCGACATGAAATTAACTTGATTTCATCAAAACTAAACTCAATTCATCATTTATTACTTAAATTCAATCAAAATCCATGAAAACCTAATTTCTCTCTCTTCAAAACCTAATCCAAAACTCCATAATTCCATGAAAAATTACCATCAAAATGAAGAGAATGAAGAGTAGATCACTTTACCTCAAAGAACATTGCTTGAATCCTTGATCAAAAGCCTTGAATTTTGAACTAGAAAATTTTCTTTATTTTCCCCAAATTTTTCTTCATGTTTCGAAATGGTGAGGTAGAAGATGAACTATCTCATCTTTTATTTTAATCATTATTCCAATATAAAGTAGAAAAATGCCACATGTTATAATAAAAATGAATTTTAAATTCAATTTTCTCTCTTTCCATAAATACCCTTCTAACTAAATTGAAATTACATCTAGTTCAAAATTATGCCATCCCATTACATTTGAACTAGATTAGCCCCAATCCAATTAGCCATCATCATTAATTAATCATAAAATATCATTGATGATTTTTGTTCGATCCAATTTCCTGATTTTCACCTTCAACGATTTTTTTATCGAACAATCAACTTTAATTCAGAAAACTCATATTTCCTTAATTCCATAAATAAATACATATTTTCATTTCCTTCATCTTAATAAAGTCAAACTTAGAAATTTGACTTGATCAAAAAATAACGATAATTACCCGAAATCTCTATCGGGTAACATCTTTCTTGAAAATCTTTCATCAAGCATTTATAAGAAATTCGTCTACTTTTTTTCTGAATCCTTTTTACTTGTCAAAAATACTGATATGTGACACTTCCTAGAAGGTCACCCAAAATTTTCCTTAATTTGAGCACGCTTAACAATTTTATTCGATCAACATTTCATATTTTCTGCTACATTCTGACTTCCAAAACTATTGCCAAAATCCTTATTCTGATCGAAATTATCCTTATACTGAATAAAAATCATTTTTGGGAAAATTTACAATTAGGTCCCTAAACTTTTACCAACTTTTCAGTTTGGTCACTAACTTTATCTTTTTGTCATTTTAGTCACTAAGTTAGCCTTGTGCCAAAACCTTAGTACTAAATGACCATTGTTTAACTTAGCAAGATTTTATGGGTATTACAATTCCTCCCCTAAAAAAAATCGTCCTCGAATTTTAGAAAGTAAACAATTTCAAATACTGTTCTTTCATCTTCCTCTCAGTTTCCCAAGTAGCCTCTTCAATCTTGTAGTTTCTCCAAAAGACTTTAACCAACGAAATTTTCTTGTTTATTAACTCTTTAACTCCATATGCTAAAATTCTTATTGGTTCTTCTTCGTATATCAAGTCTGATTATAATTCAATTTTCTCTTGAGTGATTACATATGAAAGATCTAACTGATATTTTCATAACATAGATACATAAAATACATCGTATATCTTAATCTTTTCAAAATCCCATATGATCCTATTAATCTGGGGCTAAGTTTTCCCTTTTGTCCAAATCGTAATACTTCATATCCAATATATTTCTTTTTTTTTCTACATATGCCTTTTGTCAATATGTTTCGGCTTTGAGATTATTCTAAAAAATTCTCACTTTTTTCCTCTATTTCTTGAGTTAGATCAACCCCCACTTACCTTTAATTTACTTTGTACATTTTGATCCTGTAGCTCAAACCAATTAGGTGGAGTCTTACATCTTCTTCCATATAAAGCCTCAAATAATGCCATTCTGATACTTGCCTGGTAACTACTATTTTAAGCAACTAAACTAAAAGAAAATACTTTCCTCATAATCCAGAAAACTCCATAATACAAACTTTAAACATATCTTACAAAATCTGAATCGTTCGCTCTGACTGTCCATCTGACTTAATCTTATAGTCTTGTACTTTACTAGATTTAGCTTGTTTTCTCTTTTCAAGACATTCATTGTCTAAACTTATAAATCCTTAATCTGATTCAAAAAAAATTGACTTAACCTGGAAATTCTATTACCAATAAACCATCTTATCCTACTGATAATTGAGCATTCATTACACGAAGAACTAAAAATGTCTTTCAGTTAAATGCATCAGCTACTACATTAGTCTTTTCAAGATGGTAATCAATACTTATATCATAATCCTTTAAGAACTTAGCCTATCTTCACTGTCTCAAGTTTAAATCCCTTTGCAACATTAAGTAATTTAAATTCTTATGATCCATATAAATGTAAAAAAATTTCACCATATAAA
This sequence comes from Hibiscus mutabilis, assembly GCA_019671005.1. Classification (NCBI taxonomy): domain Eukaryota; kingdom Viridiplantae; phylum Streptophyta; class Magnoliopsida; order Malvales; family Malvaceae; genus Hibiscus; species Hibiscus mutabilis. The sequence goes on along the minus strand of CM033726.1, from coordinate 14,570,616 downwards.
TAATATCGCTAGATCTTCAAAGCAAAGATAACAGCTGTTATTTCTAAATCATATATCGGACAACTTCTTTCATAGGTCTTAAGCTGTCTCGAAGCATAAGTTACTACACGATCCTCTTGTATTAATACACATTTCAAACCATAATGAGATGCATCACTATACAAAATTTATTCCTTTCCAGGCTTTAGCTATATTAGAACTGAAAACCCTATCAAAGCTTTTTTTTATAACTTGTACCCTTTTGGGACCAACGCATATTCCTTCTATCAATACTACATGTCCAAGAAATGTAACCTTCTAATAGCTAAAATTCACATTTAGTAAATTTTGCATACAGCTGCTTATCCTTCAATATTTGTAATATCACTCGGAGATAATAATCGTAATCAACTTCTTTGTTTGAATATGCCAGAATATTATCTATAATAACCACTATCAACTGGTCCAAATAGGTTTAAATCATACTATCCATTAAATTCATAAATGCAGCAGGCACATTTGTGTGTTCGAATAACTTTACTATAAACTCGTAGTGTCCATAACGAGTTCTAAATACTATCTTAGGAATATCTTCTTCTTGAACCTTTAATTAATAAAAGCCCAATCAATGATCGATCCTTGAAAATACTGTAGTACCCTAGAGCTGATCAAACAAATCTTAAATTCTCAATAACGAGTACTTGTTCTTAATAGTTATCTTACTTAACTATTGATAATCTGTACTTAATCGTAATGAATCATCTTTCTTCTTTACAATTAACATTGGAACATCCTATGGTGTTACACTCGGTCGAATATAACCTCAGTTTAACAGTTTCTTATAATTGAGTCTTTTAACTCCTTTCATTTAGTTGGTGCCATTCTATATGGTACTATCCATACTAATTCTGTTCCTGAATAAATATCAATTATGGACTGTACCTTTTTATCTAGTGGTAGACCTGACAATTCATCGAGAAACATATCTGAAAATTCTCATGCATTGGGAATATTCTATATCTTCTTACTTACTACTTGCATATCCACCACATGGGCTAAATAAGCCTCATATCCATTACATATCGTTCTCTGAGTCTTTGTTGCAGAGATCTCTGAATTGAGGCAATCATTTCCATTTTCCTATAACAATCACTTCAGAAACATTCGGTCCTGAAAGTACCAGTCATTTCTTCTTGCACTTTATCCTTGCATCATAAATAGATAACCCTCATATCCCAGGAAAAATCTCAAATTCTTAGAATGAAAGTTCCATCAAATCTGTTGGAAACTCTATCCCTTGGATTATTAACAGACAATTCTTACATATTTGTGTCACTATTGTACTATGTTCAGGTAGATTTCTGACAATCACATTATTAGAAATATCTTCGTAGATATTTCTTTTATGCCACTATCTTAGCATTAATATATGTAAATGAGTAGACCCCAGAGAAATTAGAGAAAATATAGGCTCATTATAAAGCTGAAATATACCTACTATGATATCTGTATTATGCTTTTCTTCATCAATATAAATGTTGTATACCCAAGCTAAGGTCTTAGACTTTTTATTTGATGCAACTTTAGAAATTCCTTTCGTCACTATCCTCGGTTAACCTCCTTTACTATCTTATTCTCGAGATGGAATAACTATAGATCTTTCAATCTGAGTGGGCTCCTTAGCCTACTCTTCTGGATATCCATCATAAACTACTCACATATGTACTTTTCGGTTGACATCAAATCAGCTGCAAAACAACTCCGCTTATTAAATTCTAACTCGTACCCCTAGACAGTACGAGTATCTTGCTTAAGATCCCGAAATTGTAGCAGCATCTCTTTTTTGAACTGATCTCCAATATACTTTACCTTAAACACTTCTTGAAAAAAATATCCATGTCACCTTAGCAACGGATACTATCTATATGGTGTTCGTTCATCAAACTCAAGCATGTTCCCTTAACAAGGATACAACTCCCTCTAACTTTTCTGTACCATGAACAATTTTTATTTTATCATAATCTTGACATTATTTAGCCATAAATTGGCAACGATTAGACCACTCTCACCACAATATTCAAGAACTTCTAACTTTTAAGCTCATTGGTCATTAATGCCCTTATCGGAGCTGAAGGTACAACATAATATACCTCAATACTTATACTCTAAACCTTTTCCTGATTATCGCACTCAACTGTGCGTCATGACCTAACAATATTTAATATTGTCTATTAAATAATAACTTATTCAAACTTATTCATGCTAGTGAGGAGCCATGTCAAGTTATACAAGTAATACATCTTTATCATAACATCCTAGGGGCATGTACTTATTAACAAATTATTTCTAACTTAATTTAGCCTCCAGAATCGGCTAAACCTTTGCTCTGATACCAATAAATGTAACACCCATATCGTATATCCGTAATACGAATATATATTACAGATGCTACTAAAAACATATACTGAAAATCAAGCTTAATTTTTTAACCTATTCTTAAATTTTCATCTGAAAATAATTCTAGGCAATTGTAGCTAGTTTTAACCATGAATTGGTTTATAAAACATAAAATTTAGTTATTTAAAAGAAAATATTATTCATGGTGAAAATGTCGCTTGTTGCCTAGACCATTTCTTGATTATAAAAATTCTGCGCAATAAGATTTAAAATATGATTAAACCATTATACTTTTACCTTACTGGTAACATTATTTCATTTCCATACTCTATGTATTCTTGTGCTATCATATTTCAAAAATATATACTTTAAAGATTGCAAAATAGTTCTCATGAAAATATAATTATATGCCCACTAGTTCTTGACTATTATAAAGATATACGTGCTTTCACTTACCGATAACTTGACTTCCAAATGAGTGGCTTCGAGTTGCTAAGTCTGATCTGGAGAACCTATGTGTGAAATAAAACACACGCTAAGTATGAACTTAGTGAGGCAATTAAACTTATTTATTTAAACATGAATTCATGTGATATAATATGTCATATAAAAGTGCATTTCATATTTCTCTATAACATGGCAAGTATATCACAATATACATGTGTCATGTATCATAACTATCATATAATTTATGTTAATATTGTATAACATTTTCTCTATCATGGACATGCTTTCATCATAAATAATTTCCATAGTAGCGTAACGTAATGAACTTGTTTACCATGAATCTCATAATCCATAAATTTCATATATCATTTTCATAATTTTCATCATATATCATACTTTCATAATATCATATATCATATCATGGTCATACTTTTATTATTCAGTCATTTGCATATATATCATATATCATATCATGGTCATACTTTTATTATTCAGTCATTTGCATATACTCTATCATGATCACACTTTTATCATGCAATCATTTGCATATCATGTATTCTATCATGATCATATTTTGTCATGCAATCATTTGCATATCATATAAATCAAATATCATCAATATCATGTATATCATGTAGCATCTATCATATAGATCGTGTATCATTTCTATGATATGAATCATGTATCATCATGCAGTCATTTGCATGTTCATGATCTACCATGTAATTATCTTCTTTTATTATTATCGTGTCTGGCTAAAAGGCCCATGGTACCTACAGCCTATCTAGATCGTAGTGCTATCTGAGCACCTACTCTGGAGGACGCTCTTTGCTCCTCATATAAGGACGCTTTTTGCTCCTTATATAAACACCTCGTTAGTGCACTTGGCACTATGGGCTTGGATCCCCAAGGTGTATCTTGTTTCATTTTAATCTTGTCATTATCCATATTTCATGTATTCATAATGAATCATCATTTATGCAAACAATAATTAGTACATGGTATTCCATCAAGCTTGTCGTGTCGAGCAACGTATCATATCATGTATTATAGAGAAATGCAATGCCATTTTCAATGTAATGCAAACATTTAGAAATGTACTCACCTGGGCCATTTATTATCTTGCCTTACTAAGCTTACTCGTTAATCTTTTCATCTTCTTGAATACTTGTACCTTCCTCAATATTTCTTGCAACTGTAGAAAATTAATCGAATATTCACATTACTATACACTTACTTAATACGAATCTAACATTGTCAAAGAAATACTAATATTTGCCATATATTTCATTTTGGGTCCTTAGCGACCATTTTGAACATTCAACAAACTATTCATGCTCTAAATGTTCCAATTCTTCCATTTCAAAATCATTCGAGTCATTTTCCATAAAGTTTCAAACTTTACTAATGTGACATTTTAGTCACTAATTTTACCAAGGTACTTGAATTTAAACTTAATTCAAGTAATCACTTATTACCAATAATTACAACACCTTCCCTTTTATTTTCCATTTGACCGAAATGGTCACTAAACTTTGGAAAGTTTGAAATTCTCCTATTTTAGTCCTTAATAAGCTTGAATCATCAATTCTAGCTCATTTTCATCTAAGCCACCATCAAAACAATAATTTCCAAAATAATCCTCTATTTTCCCATTCTTGCCAAAATGGTCATTTTTCATCATTTCAAGCCAATTTGATCACATTTTCAATAATTACTCTTTAATCATTCTTCAATAAAATAATTCCATAAACATCCTTTTAAATTCCTTAAATTACCAAAATAGTCCTCAAACTTTTCCGAATTTGCAATTTGGTCCTAAATTGTCAATTCAAGCCCAAAACATCATTTTCGTCATCAAATAAATTTTAACAATTTTGTCCCTAATTTTTTTCAAAATTTCGAATTGGTCCCTAAATTTCTCCAAATAGGGATTTTTCATTCTAACATCAAATTTAAGCTCCTTGAATCACGAATACTTCAATTTTATCATCAATTTTCAAATCCCTAACAAAACCCTAAATTTCAAGCTTAGGGTTTATGAATTTCGACATGAAATTAACTTGATTTCATCAAAACTAAACTCAATTCATCATTTACTACTTAAATTCAATCAAAATCCATAAAACCTTAATTTCTCTCTCTTCAAAACCTAATCCAAAACTCCATAATTCCATGAAAAATTACCATCAAAATGAAGAGTAGATCACTTTACCTCAAAGAACATTGCTTGAATCCTTAATCAAAAGCCTTGAATTTTGAACTAGAAAATTTTCTTTATTTTCCCCAAATTTTTCTTCATGTTTCGAAATGGTGAGGTAGAAGATGAACTATCTCATCTTTTATTTTAATCATTATTCAAATATAAAGTAGAAAAATGCCACATGTTATAATAAAAATGAATTTTAAATTCATTTTTCTCTCTTTCCATAAATACCCTTCTAACTAAATTGAAATTACATCTAGTTCAAAATTATGCCATCCCATTACATTTGAACTAGATTAGTCCCAATCCAATTAGCCATCATCATTAATTAATCATAAAATATCATTGATGATTTTTGTTCGATCCAATTTCCTGATTTTCACCTTCAACTATTTTTTTATTGAACAATCAACTTTAATTCGGAAAACTCATATTTCCTTAATTCTATAACTAAATACATATTTTCATATAAAATCCTCCATCTTAATAAAGTCAAACTTAGAAATTTGACTTGATCAAAAAATAACGATAATTACCCGAAATTTCTATCGGGTAACATCTTCCTTGAAAATCTTTCATCAAGCATTTATACAAACTTCTCATGCTTTTTTCTGAATCCTTTTTACTTCTAAAAAATACTGATATGTGACACTTCCTAGAAGGTCACCCAAAATTTTCCCTAATTTGAGCACGCTTAACAATTTTATTCGATCAAAATTCCATATTTTCTACTGCATTCGGGCTTCCAAAACTATTACCAAAATCCTTATTATGATCGAAATTATCCTTATACTGAATAAAAATCATTTCTTGGAAAATTCACACTTAGGTCCCTAAACTTTTCATTTTGGTCACTAACTTTATCTTTTTGTCATTTTAGTCACTAAGTTAGCCTTGTGCCAAAACCGTAGTACTAAATGACCCTTGTTTAACTTAGCAATATTTTCGGGGTATTACACCGTATCGATACCTGTTACAAGAAGAATATCGCCGTTGTGCAATAGCGTATCGATACACGAGAGGACGCATCGAAATGGACATAGTGTAAATTTGGGGGCGTATCAAAATGGCAAGGCTGTATCAGTACGATATTTGCTTACTGGAATCCGAGTTGAAAATTTGCATCAGTACGCCTATGGGCGTATCGGTACGGTCAACGAAAAATTAAAAGTTCGTTGATTCCAATAATTGATAAGACAACGGTCGAAAATATTTAATGCAAAGATCTCGAAGATCTTGTCAAACCGTATCGAAACGGATGAGACCCTATTGGTACAATTAAGAATTTCTTAAACCCAAATTTCAGATCTTATCGAAACTGACAAGGACGTATCGAAACGCAAAGCTTAAAATGTTTGCCAGATGAAGGCTATCGAAACTACCAAGACCGTATCGAAACACAAGGCCTAATTTTTCAAAGTCATATGAATGTCGTATCAAAACAGGATAAGCCGTATCGGTACGTTTTTCAAGACCAAATTCCAGTAACGAATTTCCGTATCGAAACACCAAGGGGTGTATTGATACGTATGGGCGAAAATGCATAGTTTGGCTTGAAAACACTTAGAAAAATTTTGGGATTAAGTTTTGGACTTAAAGAAAATTTTCCTTGTCAATTTGTGAGACTTTATAATACTTAAAAATTTATTTTCTTTTACAATTTAGTCCTTAAACACTTTGTTATATCAAAATCAAACATAGGTTTTACAATCTCCTCCTTTTTGATATAACAAAACCAAAGTGAAAATTTTTTAAGTGTCTTTGAAAACTTTAAAAATTACTCCCCCTTAATTTAAGACTAAAAAGTTTTTCTTTGAAAAGTTTGAAAATTTTTAGCTCTCAAATCTTGTCCCCCTTTTGGTAAATCAAAATCAATTCAATATGGCATAACAAGTAAACAACAATAACTCCAAGTAATTAAATACGCAACATAATCATTAAAATTTAAGCCATAGTTCAAGAAACATAAATAAATCCAACTCAAATCCTAAAAACATAAACCAAATAAAAACGAAAGCATAGGAATCCAAAAACATAAAACAATAGGTGCATAAACTAATCCTAATATGATATGATATGAAATGCAAAAAGCCTAAGGATTCATCCCATTGTCTCCATCATCTTCATATTCTTCATCCTCATCATCATTGTTGGCTTGAGTCCCAAGGGATTGACACCATTCACCATGAAACGCGATAAGAGTGATATCCATTGAGTTGTGGCGATTTTCAATAGCCGTCACTCTTTCCTCCAAGGATGTGAAGCTTGTGTCGATTGCAACAAACCCGAAATCCATGGTTGTTTGCAAAGAAGCAATGTTGGTGCTCAAGTTGGTGAATTGGTATGCCATGAGAGCATCAAGATTAGGTTGGGCCACCGGGGCTTGTGGAATGAGAGCCTCTTGAGGAGCTACCACCGGATTGGGTTGAACACTTCCCGAAAGATCGGTATTTCGAATCCATTCTCCATTGTAGTATGTGATTTTTGCAAGACGAAGAGAACACTCATCAATAGGATCGGTGAGAGGTTCCGCAAAGTCATAGGAGCAATCGATACCCATCTTGTGAAATATGTAGCTCAAGGCGGTCCCATATGTGAAAGATGTAACCATAGAGGTATGACGATGTTGCACAAGAAAGACGATTTCCGCGAACATAATTTGAGCAAGGTTTGGTCACTTACCCTCACGAAAACAACGAAGCCAAATGTCATTGACTTGATGGATCGTAGAAAACTTCCCACCGGATGGACAGAACCACCAAGTGATCATGAGGTGTAGAATACAGTCATAGGCATCTAGTACGGTCACGGTGCCTCTAAGGACATGCCCCATCAAATCCTCATCATCAATTCCCGTATCCTCAAAACCCAAAAAGTATGCTAAAACGGTTGAATCAATGCGAAAATTCTTACCCATTAAATAAGATTCAATTGCAATAAACAAGGATCTATTTTCATTGAAAATACACCGAGCATTGGAATAAAAGATCAAAATAAGGTTTCGGTATAAAATCCTAGGTATACTAAAAAATGGCATAAAATTCCATTCTTCCATTAAATTAAGATATTTAAATTGAAATCTTTCAGAAGATAGAAAAGGGATCGAAGTAACACGCTCTCAGCGAATTTTATAACTTTGATATTTTTTAAAACGATCCATAGCATGTGGAAATTGCGGTTCATTAAAACAATTTTGATAGATACGGGTAAGATTGGGTCGATTACCATTATGGTCAGGATTGTGACTAGAAGAATTGGAACTAGAGGCGATTTCTTTTCTTGCACGTTTCTTTGGTGCCATAGTCTGAAAACGAATGATGTATGCATAAATCAACACATTCGATCCAAAAATTAATCCAATAATCAAGATATTGTTAAAAATTTATACAATATAGTTTAAAAAATATACAAGTATAAAAATAATTTTTGGAAAAAGAAAACTTCAAAAATAGTGTTAAAAATTATACGATATAATTTTATATTCGAATCAAGAATTTTCAGATTTGAAAAAGATTTTACAAAAACTTTGAAAACTATACTATGTATATCCTAAATATGTAATTATGATTCAAAAACAGTGAGTAAATATGTATGAAAATTAAAAAAGAAAAAGATAGGGTTTATACCTTGAATTTAGGATTAAGGATGAATGAAGAGACGTTAATGCACAAACTTGATGATTTTTGCTTGGGTTTGATGTAAAAACCAAAAGCCCTCAAATATTTTGAAGAGTTCTGTGAAAAATTGTAAGGGATTTGGAGGATTTTATAGAGGATTTTCAGCCTAGGGTTTTAGAGAAAAAAGGGTTATTTGATTTAAAGTAGGAAACCTCTTTTAATGCCCTTTAAACTGCCCAGCAGCTGCGCGTACCGATATGCCACGTGGCGTAACGAAACGCCTGTACCGAAACGATTGTAACCCGTTTTGATACGCGACCCTGTACCGGTATAACTTAATCTGTACCGAAACATGTTTCAATAACTCGTATCGATACGAGTAATACCGTATCGATACGCCTGTGCCAAAAGTGACATTTTTGGCTGCAGGTTGCTTAAAAATTCGATTTGAATCGAATCAAAATACATGAAAATGATATGAGATCATCATGTATGAACAAAAACATATGCATACTCCCCCTAGCAACAAGCATAGATGCATATAGGAGCAAAATCACAAAAGTAATGTAATCAAATAAATTTAAGCATGTTTTTAAGACCAAAAGAGGCTCTAAGGTTCAAGGAAGGCTAGTTAAACCTAACTCTCTCCTAAGAGACCAAAAATGCTATTTGTCTAGTGGTTTGGTGAAGATATCCACTAATTGATTCGAGGTGTCTGCATATTCTAGAACTACATCATTTTTCAAGACATGATCCCTAACGAAATGATGTCTTATTTCTATGTGTTTGGTTCTAGAGTGTTGGATGGGATTCTTAGTGAGACAAATGGCACTAGTATTGTCACACCTAATGGGGATGGTACCTACATCAATTCCATAATCTATGAGTTGTTGCTTCATCCAAAGGACTTGAGCACAACAACTTCCTAAGGATATATATATTTGGCTTCGGTGGTAGATAATGCTACACTATTTTGCTTCTTAGAAAACCAAGATATGAGCATACTACCTAGGAATTGAAATGTGCCGGAGGTACTTTTTCTATATATTTTACAACCCCCACAATCCGCATTCGATAAGACATGTAAACTAAAGGAATAGTCTCTAAATACCAAAGACCTAAACAAGGTGTATCTCTAAGGTATCTAAAGATCCTCTTAATGGCTATAAGGTGGGATTCTCTAGGACTAGCTTGAAATCTAGCACACAAGCAAACACTAAATAAGATATCTGGTCTACTTGCGGTAAGATAAATCAAAGATTCTATCATTGATCTATAAAGCTTTAAATTCACACACTTACCTCCTTCATCCATATCAAGCCTTGTAGAAGAAATCATTGGTGTGGCTTGAGAGTTTTGTGTTCTCTAAGCCAAACTTCTTGAGCATGTCCTTTATATATTTAGCTTGATTGATGAAGATGCCATCATTCCTTTGTTTAATTTGGAGCCCCAATAAGTAGGAAAGCTCCCACATCATGCTCATCTCAAATTCACCTTGCATCAACTTAGCAAACTCTTGACAAAGAAATTCATTAGTAGAACCGAAAATAATATCATCAACATAAATTTGAACTACTAATATGTCTTTTTCATTTATTTTTATGAAGAGTTTAGTATCCACCTTTCTTTTTTAAAAATCTTTTTCAACTAGAAAACTTGACAACCTTTCATACCAAGCTCTAGGAGCTTGTTTCAAACCATATAAAGCTTTTGAAAGTTTAAAATCATGGTTTGGGTATTTTGGATCTTCAAAATCGGGTGGTTGTTCTACATACACTTCTTCATTTATAAAACCATTTAAAAATGAACTTTTAACATCCATTTGAAAGAACTTGAATTCATGATAACATGCAAATGCAGGAAGCATCCTAATATCTTCCATTCTAGCTACGGTTGCATAGGTTTCATCAAAATCGATTCCCTCTTCTTGAGTGTAACCTTGAGCAACAAGTCTAGCCTTGTTTCTCACTATGTTACCACTCTCATCTAGTTTGTTTCTATAAACCCATTTAGTTCCTATAGTAGATTTATTACTATGCTTATCAACTAATCTCCAAACTTGACTTCTCTCAAATTGGTTTAATTCTGCTTGCATAACTATTATCCAATAATCATCGTTTAATGTTTCTTTGATATTCTTAGGCTCTGTGCATGAGATAAATGCAACATTACATGCATTCTTAAGAGAAATTCTAGTGGTTACCCCTTTGGATGGATCACCCAAAATCTCACCACCTTTGACATAGTTGAACTCTCTTGGGCAACTTACTTTCTTTTCCTCTAGATCCATGTCCTTCAAGGCTTCTAGAGGTGGATCTTGTGTTTCCTCTTCTTTGGTTGGAACTTCATTCACCTTTGATGATTGCTCACCATCACTGGCTTCAAAAATCCCTACATCATCATCATCACAAGAATCCTTCCTCGGAAGGAGGTTATCATCGAAAACCATATGTATTGACTCTTCAACAACTAAAATTCTTTTATTAAATACATGATAGGCTTTAGAGTTTGAAGAATACCATAAGAAAATAGCTTCATCACTTTTAGCATCAAATTTGCCTAAATTATCTTTTCCATTGTTCAAAACAAAACATTTACACCCAAATAGATGAAAATAGCTAATGTTAGGCTTTTTGGATTTTAAAATATCATAAGGAGTTTTCTTTAAAATAGGCCTAATCATTACTCTATTTATAATGTAGCAAGCCGTATTAGTGGCTTTTGCCCAAAAATATTTTGGCAAATTGTTTTCACAAAGCATTGTTCTAGCCATTTCCTCTCAAGTTCGATTTTTCCTTTCAAAAACCCCATTTTTGAGGTGTTCTAGGAGCTAAAAAATTGTGGCTTATACCATTTGAGTTACAAAAATCCTCAAAACCTAGATTTTGAAATTCGGTACCATGGTCATTTCGAATATGAGAAATAGTTTGACCAATATCATTTTGAGTAATTTTTGAAAATGTGATGAATTTTTCTAAAGCCTCATCTTTGGTACTTAAAAATAGAACCCAAGTGTATCTAGAGTAACCATAAACTAAAACAACTACATATGATTTTCCACCCAAGCTAGTTGTTCTAATAGAGCCAAAGAGATCTACATGGATCAATTGTAAAACTCTACTAGTTGAAACATCATTAATAGGTTTAAAAGAAACTCTTTTATGTTTGCCTTTTGCACAAGCATCACAAATTTTATCATTTGAAAACTTTATTTTAGGCAAACCTCTTACTAGATCTTTTGAAACCATTTTTTTCCAAAATACTCATGCTTGCATGCCCTAGTTTTCTATGCGACAACCATGAATCATGTTCACCATTAGCAACAAAACATGCATTAGAGATATGAATGTCATCTAAATGCACCATATATATGTTTCCTATGCGATGACCTAAAAGCACAATTGTGTGGGTTTCGACATTTACAATTTTGCAACCATATATATCAAAAATCACTATGAAACCTTTATCACAAAGTTGGCTTATGCTTAATAAGTTATGTTTACGACCATTGGCATATAAAACATATTCAATAAGTATGGAAGAGTGATTACCAATGGAACCTATTCATTTAATTTGACCTTTGAAGTTGTCACCAAATATCGCTAATCCTCCTCTCTTTAGCTCTCGGTCATATGTCTTGAGCATCCACTATCAAGGAACCACGTATTTGCACTTGAAGCTTTGGCCTTGTAGCAATGCTCCCCCTACAAACATGGAATCAAACTTTGATTTTTGGTACCCAAATCTTTTTGGGTCCATGAGCATTAGTTCTCAAAATCTTGGTTCCCTTAGAAATCCAATAAGCAATCTCATTAGCATTGTTAGAAGCTACAACATCCTTAGGAATCCAAATGCTTCTAACTTTCTTACCATAAAAGAGCCTTGAATACCCTCCATGTTTGTATCCACCACAGTTCTTTTTAACATAGTTGGGTTTTGAAGATTGCCCTTTTTCAAAAGTTGATTCCCCAACATTGTTTAAGGAAGTTTTGAGATCATTTACCTCCTTGAGGTAATGACATTTTAACTCGAAAAGAAGGTTATTTAAATTAACATTTTCCTTTTCAAAATACTTTTGTTTATCTTGTAAATCACTAACCTTTTTTCAAGTTCCGAATTGGTTTTAGGTAAGGAATCGTTTTGGTTTTTCAAATCAAGGATAGTTTTCTTATTTTTCAAAATAGATTCTTTATGTTTTTTAACCAATTTGTCACAAGCCTCTTGCAACTCATTATAATCATCAAATAATTCATCATAAGTAAGATCATTTAATGAGTTAGAGGTTACCTTAGGATCCTCCTCAAAGGCCATCAGACATAAGTTTGCAATTTCGTTCTCCTCATCACTTAAAGGCTCTTCATCGCTCCAAGTGGCTACATGGGCCTTGTGCTTCCTTTTCTTCTCGAAGCCCTTCTTCTTGAGTTGGGGACAATCGATTTTGATGTGCCCCAGCTTCTTACATTCATAACACATGATAAGATCTTTCTCTTCTTCTTTACCCTTGTTCTTAAGATCCTTTCTTCGGTTGAATTTTCTTCTTCGGTTGGATTTCATGAGTCGAGTGAATCGTTTGGCTATCATAGCCAATTCCTCGTCTTCCTCCTCGCTATAATCACTCTCATCATAAGATGCTTTAAGAGCAATTCCACTCTTCTTCTTCTCCACTTCCTTCTTCTCGACATTCATTTCTTTTTTCTTCTTTTCCCCATCTCTTCCTTTCTTCATATTTCATAGGTGAGAAGAGACCCCATGAGAGCGTTGAGATTTAACGTCTTGAGTTCTTTCGCTTCTATGATAGCTGTTCTTTTACCATCCCAAGACTCGAGAAGTGAGTAGATTAGTTTCTGAACTAGCTTCTCCTCCAGAATAATTTCTCTTAAACCCTTGAGGACATTGACAATGACGGAGAATCGTTCAAATATTTTAGAGATGTCTTCATCCAGCTCCATCTTGAAATTTTCATAGCTCAAATTAAGAAGCCCAATCTTGGTCTCCTTAACTTTATTAGTGCCTTCGTATGTGATCTCTAGCTTGTCCCATATTTCTTTGGCACTTGAGCAAGATGACATCTTGGAGTACTCGTCCGGTCTAAGTGAGAAAAATAGCATGTGCATTGTTTTATCATTGATTTAGAGCTTCTTCCGATCTTCATCAGTCATCTCGTGCTTGGACTTCAGTATTAACCAATCACATTCTCTCTTCATCGGGATTGTCGGTCCATCTTCCACTACAACCCATATGAGGTAGTCATGGGATTTGATGAAGAACCTCATACGATTTTTCCAATAGGGATAGTTATCCCCATTGAAATATAGAGGTTTGTTGATGGAATGAGACTTGTACAAGTTGTTGCCGGAGATGGATGTCATGGCTTTGACTTCTATTGATTGAATCACATTCTAGGATCGCCTCAACGGTTGTTAGACCTTCGGTTGAGTGTGGCTCTGATACAAATTGTTAAGATGATCAATCATTTGTGATGGTGGCCAAGAGGGGTGAATTGGAAATTTTAAAGTTTGGAAGCAAATTAAAAGATTTAGACAATAAGACACAAGGATTTATAGTGGTTCAAGCTTCTAACAAGCTCCACGTCTACTACCTTAGCTTCCTACTAAGGATTTTCAACAATTTCACTATGAAATTCTTCCCATTTTCTAGGCTTAAGAGGCAACCGTTACAAGTTCAAGCTTTCTACCCAATGCTTTGAACAATTCACTCACAATACAAAGAAAAAAGTTTGGCAAATAAAATATCCTCACAAGATACATATTTTTGCCCAGTAATGATCACTTACAATCCCAAACTTGAAACAAAGATATACAAAAGAATTACACAAGTTTGGTGTACAAGATTTGACTCTAAAAGCATAAAGGGTTGGATTTTAGCTTGAATGCTTGAGTGTTGATCAAAATAGGTTCATTAGTTGTTGCAGCAGTATTGGAGACTTGTATTTATACCCTCTCATTGATTTCTAGCCGTTTGGGTGGTTGGAGAATTGAATATAGCCATTGAAGGTCTTCTTTCCCGCAATAAATACTGTTTGCCAACCATCTATATCGGTACATGAATGGCCGTATCGATACCTGTTACAAGAAGAATATAGCTGTTGTGCAGTAGCATATCGATACGCGGGAGAGCGTATTGAAATGGGCATAGTGTAAATTTGGGGGAGTATCGAAATGGCAAGGCCGTATTAGTACGATATTTGCTTACTGAAATCCAAGTTGAAAAATTGCATCGGTACGCCTAGGGGCGTATCGGTACAGTTAACAGAAAATTAAAAGTTCGTTGATTCTAATAACTGACAAGGCAACGGTCAAAAACATTTAATGCAAAGATCTCGAAGATCTTGTCAAATAGTATCGAAATGGATAAGACCGTATCGGTACGATTAAGAATTTCTTAAACCCAAATTTAAGATCGTATCGAAACGAACAAGGACGTATCGAAACGCAAAGCTTAAAACGTTTGCCCAGATGAAGGCCGTATCGAAACAGTCAATACCGTATCGAAATGCAAGGCCTAATTTTTCAAAGTCATATGAATGTCGTATCGAAACAGGATAAGCCGTATCGGTACGCTTTGCAAAACCAAATTCCAGTAACGAATTTCCGTATCGAAATGCCAAGGGGTGTATCAATATGCCTAGGCGAAAATGCATAGTTTGGCTTGAAAACACTTAGAATAATTTTGGGTTTAAGTTTTGGACTTAAAGAAAATTTTCCTTGTCAATTTGTGAGACTTTAGAATACTTAAAAAAATATTTTCTTTTACAATTTAGTCCTTTAAACACTTTGTTATAACAAAATCAAACATAGGTTTTACAACCTCTAACATATAGTGATGTTATATGCTCCTTTGAAGGCACCTTGTGGAAGAAAAGTCATTAAGAGTGAAATTGATTCCATCTTACAAAAACATACATGGGAGTTTCTGGACATTCCTCATAGAATTAAATCACTAAATCCAAAATGGATTTTTAAACGAAAAATAAAAGCAGATAGAATAATTGATAAGTGCAAGGTAAGGTTGGTAATAAAAGGATAGCGACAAAAGGAAGGCCTTGATTACTTTGATACATTTTCCCATGTATCAAGAATAACATTCATAAGGATGATACTCGCAATTGCTGCTTTTGTGAAATCTATAAGTATATCAAATGGATGGTAAAACAACTTTTCTAAATGGAGATCTTGATAAAGATATTTACATGGAACAACCTGAGGGTCATGTAGTTTCAGGTCAAGAAAGGAAAGTATGTAGATTGGTGAATTCTTTGTATGGACTTAAACAATCACCAAAACAATGGCATGAGAAGTTTAATAGTGTCATGATGACAAACAACTTCAGGATAAATGAGTGTGACAAATGTATATATGTCAAAACTATAGATATTGGATACATCATCCTATTTTTGTACGTTGATGATATACTCATTGTTGGAAGTAACAAGAAAATGGTAAAACATACCAAAAACATGTTAAATTTGAGATTTGACATAAAAGATATGAGACTGGATGATACGATTCTGGGTATCCAAATCAAAAGGTCAACGAAAGGTCTCATATTGAATCAGTCACACTATGTGGACAAGATTCTAAAGAAATTTAAAAAGAAAGGTTATGGCATAGCCATAACTCTGTTAGATCCTTGTTCACACCTGTCTAAGAATCAAGGGGAAAGTATTCACCAAGTGGAATATGCAAGAGTCATATGCAGATTAATGTATCTCATGAGTTGTACTAGACCATATATCGCTTTTATTGTGAGCAGTCTAAGTAGATTTACAAGCAATCTAGGAAAAAACACTGGAAAGCAATTGTGAGGATACTAAGATATCTAAGATATATTCAGGACTACGGATTACATTATTTCAAAGACCCCGCTATTTTAGAAAGATACTCTGATACCAGTTGGATATCTAATATTTAAGATACAAAAGGTACAAGTGGATATGTATTCACTTTAAGGGGAAGAGTTGTGTCATAGAAATCCTCAAGGCAAACAATTATAACTAGATCCACAATGAAATCTGAGTTTGTTGCTCTGGACAAATCAAGAGAAGAAGCCGAATGGCTTTGGCAATTTCTTGAGGATATTTTTGAATAGCCGAAACCTGTGCCCATAGTATGCATATACTGTGACAACCAAGCAGCGATTGTTAGGGCACAAAATTTTATGTACAATGGTAAGTCGAGACATATACGTCATCGATATAGTACCGTTAAACAACTTATTTCAAATGTAGTTATCTCTATTGATTATGTAAGATCAAAGGATAACACTACGGATCCACTAACCAAAGGGTTAAACCGAGATCAAGTTGAGAAAACATCTAAAAGAATAGGACTAAAGCCCATGGAAAATAAAGGTGCTATATGAAGAAAAACCCTACCTAGCTGACTGGAGATCCCAAGATCTAGGTTCAAAGGGACAACCTAATCACATAGACTTGTTCGGTCATTATGGGGTACCTATCCCCGTGTTTGTTCGTTTGATGTAAACAGTGACAAAAATAGGATAGGCTAAGTAAAAGCTTCAAGGAGAGTGAACTATCCTCGTGTTCGTTCCTATGAACTGTTCAGTCGTTTGTGTAATGGCCATTGTGTGCATCAGTGAGTCGAGCAATATAAGTCACCTATGTGAGAATGAAACGGGGCCGCTTCAAGGAGACTACTGGGTATAGTTCTTCAAACTCTTGTAGAACCAGGCGATGTTCACGGCCATATGGACATAACCATGAGAACTAATATTCTTATTAGAGAGGTAGTTGTGTAAAGTATATCATTGTTTACACAAACGACTGAACAGTTCAAGGAAATCACATATATTGGTTAGCTAGTAAAGTAAATGTACTTTCACAAGTGAAGGTTCAAAGGAGGAAACCTACCTATCCTATGCAACTATCAATCGTATAACCTATCACTACATAGAGTCAAAATAATTTTGGAAAAAACATTAATTTCATTCATGTGGGGGATTGTTGGAAAAATATGATAATTTGGTAACTTTGAGACACTTTTTCTATGGGTAAAGGTAGAGATTCAAATGATAAACGTATTGGTTCATATTCTACTCCACGAGACCTTTACAATAGTATCTCATGTGCTCGAAATAATCAGGTGATGAATGAGAAATTGATGTTCAAAGTAGGGATCTTGAGAATTGAATAAGGAAGTAAAAAACCCCTTGTCCCACATTGGTGGGATAAAAGGCTTGGAATGTGTTTATATACACTTACCCCCTTTTTAGTCATTGAATGAATCGGATGGAAACTGTGCCTCGCGCGCAGGGGGTGTGAATCAATCCCATTCGGGTTGGGCGCACCAGCACGACGTGGGCGATGCGAATGTCCGGACCGGTTAGGCCTGCGAATATTTTGCCCACTGTGAATTAAATTTTCCCTTAAATGCTGCATATTTTTTGAATATTCGAAATTAAGAGGATAAATATATGAAACGATATTGTATCCAATTAATTCAAATATTACTTAGATATTGCTTGGGATCCACGAAATATATTCGATACATGTGGAATTTTTTGACTGTATCCAGAAAACAATATTAATGGCCATTATATTCGGTATATAATTTTCCAATAATAACCTTATATGAAACCCTCTATAAATACCGTGTTAACCTACTAAGTTAAACACAATTAAAAACGTATTCTTCCTTTTGTTTTCTCTAGTTTTCGATGATAGGCAAATGCGAGGGTTTTTGTTCGAGATCTCTTCAGCCGTGCTATTGTTGAAGATCTTCTGTTGTTGTATCCTGGTAGACCTACGACCAAAGAACTCAAGCACTCGAGAGTGGTCGAAATCTGTCATAAAGAAACTGCATAGCTGCAGGCCTCAACATATTTCATATATTTTCTTTCGAATCTAGTTTCGTACCTTGTACTCTTATTTTCTCGTTTATTTACTTTACTTAAATACAATTGTTTTTTTCAATCGTCTTCGATTGATTACTTTGTAACATGCTTCAAATATCAATTAGATTTAAAATTAATCAAATTGTATTAAAATATGTTAAATAAATAAGAAATTAATATAAAGATCCTTCAAATATGCTTAGTAATGTTATATTAAAAAAATTTAATGAGATCAACTAATTGGTCGAGTGACTAAGGATACTCATGTTGTCTCAACTTGTATGGGTTCGAATCCCTACATTGATATTGAGAATGTAAATATATCTCTACTTCATAAAAAATCTAATTAATATTAATAGATGCAAAATATTGATAACTAATAAATTATTCAATCTAAGTATTGAATTTAATCATGTCATTGTATGTCATTTTACTTTTCAAATAATCAAACAACTATAATGTATCAGTTAATTTTATCAAACAATTTTATACAATCAACTAGTATTAACCGTTAGTCAAATAAACTAATGCAATCCGTTATTAACTACATGACAATTATCAAATAGAGATTATTATTATTATTGAAGTTATAGTTTTATCAACACCTCATTGATGGTGGAGGGTGGGAAACTAAGCACTGATTATTAGAGTTTTAGCCGTTCGGCATCTCCTATGGTAACCGGATTTTTCCTTAAATAATAATAGCGTTTAATTTTATTTAATAAATAAGGGGAAAGTACAATAAAAATTTATAATTAGGCCATGTAAGTGAATTAGTAGTTAAGCAAAGTCGGTGTAATTAGCTAGTGGAGTGGTGGATTATTATCATCATCTCAAATATAACTGATATAACCTAACCTAACCTAACCTAACCTAAGAAAATACAAAAAACATTTTATTTTACGATGAACACCTATCCTTCATTGATTGGTTTATACAAAAAGCAGGAAGCTTTGCATTTTTATTATTGTTAATTTTTTTCATAAATATAGCACAAATAAAATTATTTATACAAATATTATAGTTTAAACAATAAAAGTAAAGGCAGTGATGCTCAATCTGACTTCACTGTTTATTTTAATTTTTTATTAAAAAATAAATAAAATAAGTGGTGAGAATATATTTTACACAGAAAATATTATTTAAAATCGGATCGTAAGTGATCCGACTTTAATTTTTTTATTTTAAAAAATCAAAAACTGTTTAAAGATGGTAAGTATTTCATCATCTTTACTTTTATTGTAGCAAATGCAATATTTGTAAAAATAATTTAACTTATGTCATATTTGTAAAAAAAAAGTTAAGTGCAATATTTTTGTAATTTTCCCAAAAAAGCATTACAGATGATATAGCGACAAAATTCAAAAGTAAATGCTAAAATAATAACAGGACAAGATTAACCAAACCTTTCTCTGTGGTTGATTATTTCTTGGATAAACTACATGGGAAGTCGCTATTGATTTTGGTCTATTTCGTTTGGTTACCAATTTTAAAATAGTCCGGTTTTGGTCACTTACGTTATTGGTTCTTTCTACTTTGGTCATTGGACCGTTAATTCTCGTTAATTTAATAATGTGGCACATTAATAAATGAGTAATTTTTAATTTAACCTGTAAACTTTTAAAATTTTATTTCTTTCACCTTCTTCAAACAGAAAAAAAATCCTAAAATCTTTTTTTCTCCCAAAATTTGTCCCCCCAACCATAACCTTTATTTTTACTGTTGCTGCTGTTAACCACCACTGATGACTTCGCCACCATCAGCTGCCACTGCCGTCAGCAAGTAATTAATTCAAACACTGCTTCTTTACTGGGTACCAGTTTACATAAACATGTAGTGCCGAGGGTACCTTGAAGCCCTTTGTGAGCAAGAAACATAGAACTGAGGAGAAGGCCATGTGAAGCAGAGTCAACCCAAGAGGGTATAGAAAATTAGTTTCCTTTAACGACAACATAGAAAGATAATACAAGCCTTAAGAATCAGAGTCGCAAGAATTTCTCATTTTTTACTATATCAAACAATCGTTCTAAAGAGAAAAAATGACCAAAATAGAACGAAACGATAACATAAGTGACTTAAACCAACCTTTTTCAAAACCAATGAAGAAAATAGAACATACCGAA
Source organism: Hibiscus mutabilis (assembly GCA_019671005.1). Classification (NCBI taxonomy): domain Eukaryota; kingdom Viridiplantae; phylum Streptophyta; class Magnoliopsida; order Malvales; family Malvaceae; genus Hibiscus; species Hibiscus mutabilis. The sequence goes on along the minus strand of CM033726.1, from coordinate 14,549,974 downwards.
AACAAAAGTGACATCCCGTGTAGTTTACCCTTATTTTTTTTTATAATTATCAGTATTTTATTTAGGTCTAAATGTATATTTGGTACTTAAATCAGACAATTTCTTTCGATTTGGAGCAAAATTCAAATTGATGTCTAAAGAAATTTTACTTCCAAATTGATATTTGAAATAGACATTTTCTCTCTCAAATTGGTACCTAAATATTTTTTGCTCCTAAATTGGTATCCAAATTTTAATTCCATCCACTATTTTGGTACTTTTATTAACAATTTTTATTGAAACTAAGAAAGAAACTTTCTTTATTGTGTAAAACTGAAAAGAATGAAAAATCTGAATTACAATGGTAAACACCAACGTTCTCTATATATAAGGAAAAATAAACCCTAACTAACCTTAACTAACTTTATAATAATAAACAGCTAACTCTAACTAATTACAGCTGGGTCTTAATATCCCCCCTCAAGATGGTGGTGAATGAATGTTAAGCAAAATCCCATCTTGATACTGAATTTCTTAAAAGCTGGAAAAGGTAGAGCTTTGGTGAAGTTGTCTACTATCTGATTATCAGATCGAACGTGGAAGAGCTTGAGGAAACCATCAGTAACCTTGTCTCGTGTGAAATAACAATCGATTTTAATATGTTTGCTACGTTCTTGAAACACTTGATTAGAAGCAGGATAGATGGTTGACTAATTGTCACAAAATAGAGAAGCATGCGATATAGGAACTTGAAATGAAGATAGTAAAAATTTAAGCCAGACAAGTTCACATGTTGCTGAAGCGATGGCACGATATTTAGCTTCACAGAAAGAATGACTCACTGTAGTCTGCTTTTTTGAACTTCCATGATATCAAACAGTTACCAAGAAAGGTGAAAAAACCAGTTGTGGAGCGTCGAGTATTCGGGCATGAACCGTAATCAGCGTCCACAAATGCACTAAGGTGGAGATTGTTGTGAGCAGGAACGAAGAGATCAAGTCCTGGAACTTTCTTGATATATGACAACAAATGATAAACAACTGCTAAGTGTGATTGTCGAGGGGAAGAAACATACTGGCTAAGCAAGGGTACAAAAAAGGTAATATCAAGCCTAGTGTTGGTCAAGTAGAGCAACCTGCCAATTAGCTTTCCGCATAATTGAGGATCAGACAATAGTTCTCTTTCATGAAGACTCAATTTATGAGAAGAAACTGCTGGCAAATCAGTAAGTTTTTTTTTCGAAGAGTACCAGTGTTCTCTAACAATTGAAGGGCATAATGTCTTTGTGATAAGGAAATGTCAGTGTCATTTCGTGCTATCTCGAAACCAAGGAAATATTTCAAAGTTCCTAAAACTTTCAACTTAAAATGTTGTTGAAGAAAGTTTTGAACATCAAGTAACAACTGTAAATTTTGTCCTGCTAGAACTATGTAATCAACATATACTAGAAGGGCCACAAAACCAGTTCCTGTGCCTTTAGTGAAGAGAGAATGATCTGATGGAGACTGTATGAAGCCATCTTTGACAATCACTTGAGAAAATGCAGAAAACCATTGCCTAGAAGCCTGTTTTAATCCATAGATGGATTTATTCAACTTATAGACCATATTCTCAAAATTATTCGATTGATAGCCCAAAGGAAGTTTCATATACATCTCTTCATCAAGTGCTCCATTTAAAAAAACATTATTGACATCCATCTGAAGCAGATGCCAATTGTTAACTGCAACCAAGCTAAGCAAAACTTTAAAGAAATTCATTTTAGAAACAGGCGAAAATGTATCAGTGTAGTCAACACCTTCAACTTGAGTGAATACCTTAGCAACCAAACGTGCCTTATACCTATCTATTGTTCCATCAGGCTTGTATTTAATTCGATAAACCTACTTACAATCAATAGGTTGTTTTCCTTCTAGTAAGGGAACAACCGTCCAGGTGTGAAGATCATTCATAGCTTTCAATTCCTCATGCATGGCAGCTCTCCACTCAGGAAACTTGATAGCTTGGTGATAAAAAGAAGGCTTATGGGAAGCAGAAACATTGCCAACAAATGTTTCATATGAAGAAGACAGCTTTGATGTGGAAACATAATCTTCAATTGGATATAAACAAGTAGAAAAAATATTATTGCAATGATATTTTTTTGAGATAGGAAGGTTTTTGAGAAACTCGATTTGACCTTCTAATAAATCTGTCCACTGGATTTTGAACAATTTGATCTGCAATAGGATTTTGCACAGGTGCATGTTCAATTGCATTCTGCATAGGTGCATCTACAACATGATTTTGTACAGGTGCATCTTCAATAGGTACATTTTCGATTAAATCTTGCACATATATATCTTCAATTGAATGTTGTACAGGCTCAACTAGATGTTGCACAGGCTCGACAAGATGTTGCATAGGTTCAAATGCAACACTATGTGAACTCGAGTCACTAGGAGAGTCAATATGTGCTCCAACATGGTCATTTTGATTCTCAGGAATGGATGAAGAGTCTCCTGACGTATCGTGATGATAATAATACTGATTATCAATAGCATGTACCTCATTGAAAGACAAATTTGAAGAATCAGTAACTATATGAGGCAAAGAATAAGTTTGAAAAGGGTCAATGATTATATCAGAATTTAAAGTTTGAAAAAGGATAAACATTCTCATGAAAGACAACATTCCGAGAAATAACAATAGAATGAGATTGAAGAACATATATTTTATATCCTTTTATCCCTGGAACATATCCAGAAAAACTCCTGGTAAAGCACGAGCAGCAAATTTGTCTCTTTTGGCTTGAAGGGTAGAAACAAAACACGAACAACCAAAGGTTTTAAGATGCGACTAGGTAGGAGCTTTTGAAAATAAAATTTCATGTGGAGTTTTGTTATTCAAAACGGTTGAAGGCAATTTATTGATTATATAAGTGGCAGTAGGTAAACAATCATCCCAAAGTCTTATAGGGACATTTGACTAAAAATATAAAGCACGAGCAACAGCAAGAAGATGCTGATGTTTTCTTTCTGCCACAACATTTTGTTGAGGTGTTTCAACACATGTAAACTGATGAACGATGCCAAGAGAAGAAAACAAATCAGTAAACTTAAGTTCAGGTTTATTCTCAGAACGAAAAACTTTTAAGTCAAAACCAAATTGGCATTTGATCATCTTAATGAAACTGGAACAATAGAAGCATCAGATTTATATTGCAGTAAGTCCAAGTAAAACGCGAATAGTCATCAACGAGAGTCAAAAAGTATCATTTATTATCATATGTAGGTGTCTTATAAGGACACCAAATGTCATAATGAACAAGTTCAAAAGGTTTAGATGAACGCGTAGTTGATAAAGAGAAAGGAAGTTTATGTTGCTTAGCAAGAAGGCATATGTAACAAGTGTCACTTTTATTCAAAACAGAAAGTTGCAAAACATCTTTAAGAATGTACAAAATACGATTTCCAGGGTGTCCTAGCCTATTGTGCCAAGATATTAAAGCATGATCAGACTTGATAACACTAGAAACATGACTAACAACATTTAAGCTTTCAACAGAAGAACTTTGCAGCAAATAAAGTCCTTGATAAGCATCACCCTTCACAATCACCTGCCATTGGTCATGTATCAAGCAACCACTTTGATAAAAAAAAAATAGCGCAATTGGAATCTTTAATTAGTTCACTAACAGCTAATAAATTGAACTTAAAATCAGAAAAAAAGAACATTCTTCAAAACCAATCGAGGTGACAAAAGAATAGTACCAGCAAATTGAACAGAAACAACTGACTTATTAGGAAGCATAATAGAACTATTACTTATAGGAAAGAGTGAAGCAAATAAATCTTTTGAACAACATATATGACGAGATGCCCCTGAATCAATGATCCAATCATTAGAAGTATATAAAGTAGATAGACTATTAATATAAGATAAAATCTTACCTTGCATAGAAACATTGATAGAAGTAGAAGGAATATCTGCAGTTGAGGCAGCTTGCAACTGTGTGGTCAGCATAGCAATGAGTTGTTGACATTGGTGTGTAGTCAAGGAGTCATTAGAAATTCCAACATTATTGGTACTACCAGAAACAACACTGTTGATATTGATGCTGCTGGTGTTACTGAGCAATGAAGAAGAGTCAAAAACAGCACTATTAGCATGAAAAGTTTTGGATCGAGTACCATAGCCTGGAGGATAACCATGCAACTTATAGAACTTTTCTTTGGTATGTCCTAGCATATGACAATGAGTGCATTGAGGGTGAGGCTTTCTTGTAGAAGAAGAAGCTGTTATGGCAAAAAAAGATTCGGGATTAGGAGAATTTAAGGAAATAGAACGTTGATTTTCTTCTTGTAAAATCCTTTTTTTTTTTTGTAATAGATGGGAGAGGATCCATAAGCAAAATTTGTGCACGAATGTGCGCATAAGTTTCATGTAAACCCATCAAGAATTACATCGTTTGTTCTTTTTTATTATCATCTAACATCTTTCGAACACCTCCACAGGTACATAGCAAAAAGGAACAAACTGGCTTAACAGATATCAATTCATCCCAAATTATCTTGAGTCGAGTGTAATAGGTACTAACAGACATTGAACCTTGAGCTAATTCGCTGAGTTTATTTTTGAGATGAAAGATTCGAGGGCCATTCGTCTGTTGAAATCTATCTTCAAGATCCTTCCAAATTGCAGCAGCACTAGAATGATAAAGAAGACTTGCTGCGATTTCTTTGGAAACAGAATTCAGGATCCATGAGTTAACAAGATTGTTAGCTCGCGTCCTAGCGTTGAACAAATCAGTCGAGAAAGAAGTAGGAGCAACAATCGAACCGTAGACAAAGCCTAACTTGTTTTTGCAGATAACGCCATTAACATGGATCTTTTCCAACTATTGTAGTTGTCATTTGTCAATGGCTGAGTAACCAAAATTATCCCTGAATTGTCAGACTGGTGTAGATAATACGGATTGCTGCCATTCTCAAGCTGATCGTTAAGCTCAACCATGATGATGGACAGAAACAAGATGAAAGATCAAATGAAAAACTGTAAAGAAACCTTAAAAAAAGTGATAGGAAAAGAAACTAATTGGGGAAGCAAAAATCAACTGATACCATATTGAAACTAAGAAAGGAACTTTCTTTATTGTGTAAAACTGAAAAGAATGAAAAAAACTGAATTACAATGGTAAACACCAACGTTCTCTCTTATATAAGGAAAAATAAACCCTAACTAACCTTAACTAACTTTATAACAATAAACAACTAACTCTAACTAATTACAGCTGGGTCTTAATAATTTTAGCTTCCAAAACTTATAAATCCAATCAACTTGTTTTTAATTCAGAACAATTCAATGAACTTAACCTGTTATATTTAAAATGTTCATCAATTTATTCTTTTTTATTATATTGTCAAGTCAAGCAACTTTATCGTATCAAAGCAATAATTGGATAATTGAATTCTACCATAAAACAACAAGTTACTTTTTAACTTTTATATCAAGAAAATAATATAACATTTTTAGGAGAAGAACAAACAATTTAAGTTAACTGCCTATGAACACCCATAGTTTTATGTGTACAATTGAACCAAAATCAAATATTCATTTGTATAATTGTAAAAAAAAAGGGTAAAACTTTGATACTCAGACTATGTAAAACTAATTTTACACAAGCCTGTGTATTTACACTGTAAAAATTTAAATACTAAATTCCTAATCCCAACCCTAAAAAATCAAACCCTAAACCTTAAACTCTATACACTAACCTTAAATTCTAACCCATACAACCTAAACCCCTAAACTTTAAACCCTAAACTAAAACCCTAACCCCTAAAACTAAAAGGCACGTGTAAACTGTATCAAAGTTTTTTCCAAAAAAAATCAAAATTCATGTATTACATTACACATTAAACCAAAAAGGCATAATGTCAAAAATAGCCCCCAACGTTTGACCTTTTGGTCACTTTAGCCCCTATTCTTTTTTTTGATCCAGAAAACCTCCCAACGTTTTATTTTTGTTCAAATTTCACCCTCGTTGGATGGAAACCGTTAGTCAACTAACGGTCAACGCATGAAGCTAACGTGGCACTTTGTTGACGTGGCATGTCTACATGGCATGAGGAGCTGACGTGGCACTTTGCTGACGTGGCATCGTAATTTTTTAAAAAAAATTATTTTTATATTAATTTCTAACCACGTGGCATCTCGATTCTAAGGCATAAGAAAGAAGCAAAATTCAACAAATGTGTTTAAGGGGATTTGAACTTGGGCTAATGGATTGAATAACTCAACACACAACCACCAAGCCAACCTACTATATTATTGTCTTTCCACCACTTATTTTATTTATTCATTACTTTATTTGTTTGAAAGTGAAGAAATATTCATTAAAATATTCACTAATATATCCTAAAACCCTAAAAACTAAACCCTAAAATCTTAAACCTTAAACCCTAAAATAAAAACACTAAAAACCTAAACCCATAAACCCTAAAATTGAAACCCTAAACATGTAAAACACTAAAAACCTAAACCTATAAACCCTAAACATGTAAAACACTAATGGTTTAGGGTTTATGTTTTTAGTGTTTGATTTTTAGGGTTTAAGGTTTTGGGCTTTAGGATTTATTATTTAGGGTTTATGGATTAGGATTTGAGGTTTAGGGTTTTGTGTTTAGTGTTTAGTGTTGTACATGTTTAGGGTTTTTGGTTTTGGTTTATGGGTTTAGGTTTTTAGTGTTTTGTTTTTAAGATTTTAGGGTTTTAGGATATATTAGTGAATATTTTAATGAATATTTCTTCACTTTCAAACAAATAAAGTAATGAATAAATAAAATAAGTGGTGGAAAAATAACAACATAGTAGGTTGGCTTGGTGGTTGTGTGTTGAGTTATTCAATCCATTAGCCCAAGTTTGATTCCCCCAAAACACATTTGTTGAATTTTGCTTCTTTCTTATGCCTTAGAATCACGATGCCACATGTCATCATATGATGGTGCCACGTGGCATCGTCTGATTGGTTAGAAATTAATGTAAAAATAATTATTTTTTTAAAAAAATTACGATGCCATGTCAGCGACATGTCACGTCAGCAAAGTGCCACGCCAGCCCCTCATGCCATGTAGACTTGCCATGTCAGCAAAGTGTCACGTCAGCTCCTATGCCATGCAAACATGCCACGTCAGCCTCATGCGTTGACCGTTAGTTGACTAACGGTTTCCATCCAACGAGGGTGAAATTTAAACAAAAATGAAACGTTGTGAGGTTCTTTGGATCAAAAAAAGAATAGGGGCTAAAGTGACCAAAATCTCAAACGTTGGAGGCTATTTTTGACATTATGCCAACCAAAAATCATGTGTTTCAAACTTTGGGAATTTTTTATTAGATAGAGAGCTTTTACATTCCAAAGACAAATACATGGCTGGCTGATAGGGGAAGCACAATAAGCAACCACTCAGGGCCCTCAATCAGCTTAGGGCCCATAAAAAATAATTATCCTTATTTTTTAAAATTTATTTTTTTAATTTATTAAAGAAATTATTTAATCTAACAATAAAAAATAATTATCAATAACCAATTTGATCTCTTAAGCAATATCAGAGGTTTGGATCTCTTAACCTTGTATAATGAGTCTGCAATGCTCGACCCGGATTAATCGGTCAATAAGTTGGATACCACATACCAATGGTTAAACTAAAAAAAAAACTCAATTCCTTCCAATTTCTTAACAAAACAACGAAAATAATGTAGTCCATTTTTTTAGTTTCGTACAGGGCCCCAAAAATATTCGAGATGGCCCTAGACAAATCATAATTCGAACCCACACAAGATCAGACAATATGAGAATCATTGACCACTGTCAATTAATGTATCTCATGGTTTTTATTTTATCATACATAACAAATAAAGCTAGTTAAATTTAGTTAGAAACTAGAACTTCCTACAACACCAGATACGCCACCGATCTTGGAGGAACATCAAACCACTCCTCCCCTATCAGTTTTCCGGGATTCATCGTCGCTATTGTGTCAACTATGACGTTTTGTTAGCAGTACGTGGATTATTCTCACTTCTAAGGGTCGTTTTGACAGTTTGTATTTCTTCCACAATAACATTATCTCGTAAAGACATAAACATCTTGTTTAGAATACGAACCACTTTCAGGTTATTCGATTTAACTTTACTTGCTTGAAACCATGCCGCTAAATATTATGTACATCCCATAATTCTGCAAAAAATCACTTAACAAATATAATTTTATTTAGGAAACTTTAATAACTTAATCTAGAAAATATAATTTTATTTTAACCTTTTGACGTTAAACAAAGTCAATCACGGACTATGCCTACTAGGCTAATGCATCATTGAAGAACAAATAATTGTTGATGTGCCTTTGGATTGGTACAGTCCATTAACTCTAAACTTGTTTTTGGTGACTTGGTTAGGTAGGCTACATTTTCAAATTTTAATAAATTTAATATATAATTTGGCTCTTCAGTTTATTTTTGTCCTAATTAAAACGTGAGTTCCAATGGAAGGAGGCAGAGGAGGGTTTATTTATTTTGCATTCTTTGCTTTTTAAGTTTAAGTTTCTATCTTGTTTCATTGCTTCTGTTTTTATGTTGTTTGAGTCTATCTCGATGTTTCTGTAACATACTCTTATGGATACTCTTTTCCTCTACTTAAATTAGGAAGGTTTTTAACAAGGCCTGTAGTAGTAGCCTCACTCTTATCAACAAAAAAAAAATGTGAGTTCCATGTTCAAGTTAGTACCCGGATCAAATAACCTCATGAATATTTGATATATGTGCTTTAAGAAAATAAAAGACTTAATACTCAAATAAGTGTCTGGACTATACCTGATTTTCATATAGATGCCTAAATATTTTTCGACCCAAGTAGATGTCTAACGTTTCATCCTGTAATTCTTTTAAGGTTTTTCCGTCAACGACCATTAAAATTTTTTATTATCCAATTAAAATGTGATACATGGTCTATTTCTTATTTCTTATTTAATTTTTGTTTAAAAAATTAGAAAATTAAATATTAAAACTAAATTTAAATACTAAATTGACACAAGTAGGGGTGAGTAAAATTTTACTCGATTCGAAAAAAATTCAAATAAAGTTTGAGTTATAAAATGAGAATTCGAATAACTAAAAAATTTTAGTAACTAGTAGATTACTTTTCAATTTTTAGTCAAGTCCCACAACTTCGTTTGATATATGTATATTGCATATAAAAATATGAAGAAATATACATGTATATCACATATAGTTATAAAAAGTCGTTTAAATTAGAACCAATCACTACAAATAACATTATAAATATCTACAATTAAATTTGAACAGAAATTCAAACAACTCGATTTGACTAAAAAAGTTCAAATGAAATTTGAGTTATAAAATAAGACTTGTAAACTTGATTAACTTAAAAAAAAATTACTGGACTCGATCAAATGCTCACCCCACACGAGTGAATGCTACTGGTTTATTGTTTAAATGGTTAATGTCACTAAAGAGCCCTGTACTTTAGGCTTTGTACTAATGCGGTATCTGCAATTTGAATTTTGTTATTAATGCGGTAGCTAACACCGACGGTGTTAAAACTTATAATGATTTGGAATGTTGACCAATTAGGTCTTGCCATGTGTGACAATGTCGATTTTTTTCAACAATTACTCCAAAATTTATTTTTACTAAAATTAAATTTAAAACATATTAATTTCTTATTTCCTTTCTTATTAATTCAAAACAAAACCAAGAAACTTCCTTATCTTTTAACAGTCTTTCCTCATTAACATTTCTTTGTAACATTCGTTAATTTCAGTACCCAAAATTATCTGGCATCGATAATCGAAAAATTTATTATTCATTTTTATTAATTATTTTTAATTAAATATTTTGGACTTGAACTTTATTGATTTCGGTCTGTCAATTGTCTTCTTAGTTTTATTTTTCGAGAATCTAATTAAATATCGAACTGAATAACTGATATTGTTGTAACCAAATGAAAGGAATAGAAGTTTGGGGGGCTTAAATGATAAATATTCCAAAAGTTTTATGGTGGGTGTTGGCGGATTCTCCACCATAGGATAATCAAAACCCAAACAAGACCATTCATTCCATTTTATGATGGAAATTTGTAAGCCCTTAAAATTTTCCACCCCACCAAATTTTTCTTGTCGTCGTTTAAATATAAAGAGTGCTCCTTATGCTTGTCGAATAGTGATATATTTTAGGATAATATACTCCTCGATCAAGTAATAAAGTGATAGAGTAAAATGTCGAACCCACGAGGATTGGATCAATAAATACGAAGCGATTGTATTTAAGAGAGTTTGAGCAAGTATTGGTTTGGTGGTGATTTATCAAAACTCAATGCAAATAAAATAAAATAGCTATGATCAAGACAAATAGATGTTGCGGCAAATAACATATAATTATGGAAGCTGAGTTTATTGTCTAGGCATTATGCTTGATTACTTATTTCAATGCTATAGCGGCTGACAATACATGTCTATGTAAACCATTAAGGTCTTTATCTACTCGACATGATTTTCTAATGAATTTCTGACTCTCTCGTTGTCTAGAAGTTGATAACATTGAAGCTAAGGTAATACATGTTTGTGTGAACTCTAACAACTCTATTATTTGTTTAAGTTCTCCTTATTAGTCATTGAAACCCTAAAATTATGTTTAAGCCAGATTAAGACTAAGTTAACAGCTTAGCCCCACTGTTCACGTTTGTTTAACCTAACTCTCTCGATATTAAGCCACAAATCAATAGTTAAAAGGCCTCTCTCAATAGCTCTTACAATAACTACACATGAAGAACGTTGAACATAATAGATAAAGGAAAAGAACTATAGCATTAAAACAAAGCATTCAAAACATAAAAATCCTAAAGAGCAATAAACCCAACTAAAAGTATTTAGCTCATGTCTAAGCCTAAAACATCCATAATAGAAACAATGAAAAATAGAACAGATTATCAAGAAAGGGATAAAAAAGGGTCAAGCATCTTCGACGATCTCCTCCAAGCTTTCTAACTGTTGTTGTGGGTCATGCACTCCTTTAGCCTCTCTCGATGGCTTTTTTCTTGTAGAGACTCCTCTAGCACTTCGACTCCGGTGGTTCTCCGATAGATGAAGACTAAGGACCTATTAGGATGATCAATCAATGTGGATGGGGGCCAAGAGGGGGTGAATTGGCAATTTTGAAAGTTTGGAAGCAAATCGAAAAAGATAAACAATGGGAGACAATGATTTATAGTGGTTCAAGCTTCTAGCAAGCTTTAAGTGCACTACCTTAGCTTCCTACTAAGGATTTTCAACTATTCACTATGAAATTCTTCCCCTTTTCTAGGCTTAAGAGGCAACCGTTACACGTTCAAGCTTTCTACCCAAAGTTTTAAACAATTCACTCACAATACAAAGAAAGAAGATTGGCAAATGAAATATCTCACAAGATACAAATTTTTGCCTAATTAACATCTCTCACAACCCCAAACTTGAAATAAAGATATACAAGAAGATTACACAAGTTGGGTGTACAAGATAAGACTTTAAAGCACAAAGGGTTGGATTTTATCTTAGATGCTTGAGTGTTGATCAAAATAGTTTCATTAGTTGTTGCAGCAACTTTGGAGTCTTGTATTTATACCCTCTCATTGATTTCTAGCCATTTGGTGGTTGGAGTATTGAATATAGCCGTTGGAGGGCTTCTTTCCCCCAATAAATGTTGTATGCCAACCATCCGTATCGGTAAACATATGCCCGTATCGATATCTATTACAAGAAAATATAGCCGTTGTGTATAGGCGTATCGATACGCGGGAGGCTGTATCGAAATGACCATAGTGTAAAAATAGGGGCGTATCAAAATGGCAAGGCCGTATTGGTACGAGTTTTGCTCACTGAAATCTGAGATGAAAAATTACATCGGTACGCCTAGGGGCGTACCGATATGGCTAACGAAAAATTAAAATATCATTGATTCCAATAACTGACAAGGCAACGGTCGAAAACATTTAATGCATACCGTATCGAAACGACTGGGACCATATAGGTATAGATAAAAATGTCTTAAACCCATATTTCAAATCGTATCGAAATAGAGTAAAGTTGTATTGAAACACTTTACAAAACCAGTTGCCCAGATTGATTTTCATATCGAAATAGGAGGGCCGTATCGATACGTATCATTTAAAATGCAGGTTACATTTGAAGATCGTATTGAAACGAGCTAATCCGTTTCGGTACGCTTTGCAAAATCAATTTCCAGTAACCAATTTTCGTATCGAAACACCAAGAGGTGTATCGATACTTCTTGCAAAATCAAATTCCAGTAGCTAAAATCCGTATCGAAACACCTAGGGGTGTATCAATACGCCTGGGCGTATTTGTGTATTTTTGGCTTGAAACACTTAGAAAATTTTTGGGTTTAAGTCTTTGACTTTGGAAAACTTTTCCTTGTCATTTTGTGAGACTTTTGAGTACTTAAAAATTTATTTCCATTTACAATTTAGTCCTCAAACACTTTGTTATATCAAAATCAAACATAGGTTTTACAATCTCCCCCTTTTTTGATATAACAAAACCAATGTGAAAATTTTTAAGTATCTTTAGAAAACTCCCCCTTAATTGAAGACTTAAGAAGTTTGAAAATTTTTGGCTAACTTTTCTCCCCATTTTTATTAGATCAAAATCAATGCAATAGGGATAAACACTAAGAATAATCCAATTACTCCAAGCAAGTAATTAAGCAACATAATCATTGAAATATAAAGCATAAGTTTAAGCATAATCAAATCCAATCCAACTTAAAACATAAAAACATAATCCAAATAAGAAAGCAATAACAAAGCATAGGAGTTCATAAAAGCATAAGAATATAGGTGCATAAACTAGGCCTAAGATGATATGAGATGCAATATGCCTAAGGATTTGTCTCATTGTCTCCATCGTCTTCGTCTTTGTCTTCTTCATCTTCATCCTCATCATCATTGTGAGCTGGAGTCCCAAGGGAGTGATGCCATTCACCATGAAAAGCGGTAAGAGATAAATCCATGGAGTTTTGGCGATATCCAATAGCCGTGACTCTTTCTTCCAAGGATACAAAGTGTGTATCGATCGCGGCAAACCCGAAATTCATGGTTATGTTCAGGCTGGTGAATTGCTCATTTAGATAAGCCATAAGAGCATCAAAATTTTGTTGAGCCACCCGAGCTTGTGGAATGGGAGCTTCTTGAGGAGCTACCATCGGTTCGGGTTGAACACCTCCCGGATGATCGTTGTTCTGAACCCATTCTCCATTATAGTATGTGAACTTGGCGCGAAGGAGAGAACGCTCATCAATCGGATCGGTGAGGGGTTCCGCAAAGTCATAGGAGCAATCAATACCCATCTTGTGAAAAATGTAGCTCAATGCAGTTCCGTAGGTGAAGGATGTAACCATAGAAATGTGGCGATGTTGCACAAGGAAAACGATCTCGGCGAACATGATTTGAGCAAGATTGGGGCGCCTACCCTCACGGAAGCAACGTATCCAAAAGTCGTCGACTTGTCAGATCGTGGAGAACTTCCCACCGGATGGACGAAACAACCAAGTGATCATGAGGTGTAAAATACGGTCGTGGGCATCAAGTACGGTCACGGAGCCTCCAAGTGTATGTCCTAAAGAATCCTCATCATCAATTCCCGTATCATCAAGACCCAAAAATTTTGCTAAAACGGTTGAGTCAATACGACATTTCTTACCCATCAAATATGATTCAATTGCAATTACCAAGGATCGTTTTTCATTAAAAATACACTAGGCATTGGAATAAAAAATCAAAACAAGGTTATGATATAAAATCCCGGGTATGCTCAAAAACTGCATAAACTTCCATTCTTCCATCAAAGGTAGATATTTAAATTGAAAACGTTCGGATGAAAGAAAAGGGATGGAAGTAACGCGCTCTCGGCGAATTTTATAACTTTGATATGTTTTAAAACAATCCATGACATGTGGAAATTGTGGTTCATTAAAGCAATTTTGGTAGATATAGGTAAGATTGGGTCTATTACCAATATGGTCGGGATTTTGATTAGGAGGATTGGAACTTGAGGCAATGTCTTTTCGTGCACGTTTCTTTGGGGCCATAATCTGAAACAAAATCAAACCGAAAACGATGTATGCATAAATCAACACAATCGATCCAAGAATTAATCCAATAATCAAGGTATGGTTTAAAATCTATACAATATAGTTTAAAAACATATGCAAGTATAAAAATAATTTTTGATAAAAGAAAACTTTAAAAATGGTGTTAAAAATTATACGATATAATTTTATATTTGAATAAAAAAATTCAGATTTGAAATTTTTTTTAGAAAAATATTAAAAACTATACTATATATGTTCTAAATCTATGATTATAATACAAAATCAGTGTGTATTTATGTACGAAAATTAAAAAGAAAAGGTTAGGGTTTATACCTTGAAGTTGAGATTAAGGATGAATGAAGAGATTTGGATGCACAAACTTGATGATTTTTCCTTGGGTTTGATGGAAAATCCAAAAGCCCTCAAGAATTTTGAAGATTTGTGTGAGAAAAAGAGAGGATTTTTGAGGTTTATTTAGAGGATTTTCGTATCTAGGGTTTTTAGAAAAGTTGGTGTTTGAATTAAAATGAGAAATCCTCTTTTAATGCCCTTAAAACTGCCTACCGACTACGCGTACCAATACGCCACATTGGCATATCAAAACCCAGTACCGAAACACCTTAATAGCCGTTTCGATACGGTACCCAGACCGGTATAGCTAAACCTATACCTAAACGATTGTAAACAACCTGTATCAATACGAGGAACACCATATCATTACGTCTGTGCCAGAAATGTCAATTTTGGCTGCAGGTTGCTCAAAAATTCGATTTGAATCAAATCGAAATGCATGTAAATGATATGAGAACATCATGTATGAGCATAAATAGATGCATACTCCCCTAGCAACAAGCATAGATGCATATAGGAGCAAAAACACATAAGCAATCAATCAAACAAATTTAAGCATATTTTTAAGACCAAAAGAGGCTCTAAGGGTCAAGGAAGGCTGGTTAAACCTAACTCTCTCCTAAGAGACCAAAAACGCTCTTTGTCTAATGGTATGGTAAAAATGTCTACTAATTGGTTCAAGGTGTCTACATATTCTAGAACTACATCATTTTTCAAGACATGATCTCTAATGAAATGATGCCTTATTTCTATGTGTTTGGTTCTAGAATATTGTCACACCTAATGGGGATGGTACCTACATCAATTCCATAATCTAAGAGTTGTTGCTTCATCCAAAGGACTTGAACACAACAACTCCCTACCGATATATATTCTGCTTCGGTGGTAGATAATGCTACACTATTTTGCTTCTTAGCAAACCATGATATAAGCATACTACCTAAGAATTGACATGTACCGGAGGGGGGTGAATTGGTAATTTTAAAAGTTTGGAAGCAAATCGAAAGAGATAAACAATGAGACACAATGATTTATAGTGGTTCAAGCTTCTAACAAGCTCTACATCCACTACCTTAGCTTCCTACTAAGAATTTTCAACCAATTTTACTA
The DNA here is from genome assembly GCA_019671005.1 of Hibiscus mutabilis. Lineage (NCBI taxonomy): Eukaryota > Viridiplantae > Streptophyta > Magnoliopsida > Malvales > Malvaceae > Hibiscus > Hibiscus mutabilis. Next base: position 14,534,393 of record CM033726.1, on the reverse strand, counting down.
TGAAATTCTTCCCCTTTTCTAGGCTTAGGAGGCAACCATTATACGTTCAAGCTTTCTACCCAAAGCTTTGAAAAATTCACTCACAATACAAAGAAAGAAGACTGGTAAATGAAATATCTTACAAGATACAAATTTTTGCCCAATTAAGATCTCTCACAACCCCAAACTTGAAACAAAGATATACAAGAAGATTACACAAGTTGGGTGTACAAGATAAGACTTTAAAGCTCAAAGGGTTGGATTTTATCTTGGATGCTTGAGTGTTGATCAAAATAGTTTCATTAGTTGTTGCAGCGGCTTTAGAGTCTTGTATTTATACCCTCTCATTGATTTCTAGCCGTTTGGGTGGTTGGAGTATTGAATATAGCTGTTGGAGGGCTTCTTTCCCGCAATAAATACTGTATGCCAACCATCTGTATTGATACACATATGCCCGTATCGATACCTATTACAAGAAAAATATAGCCGTTGTGTATAGGCGTTTCGATATGCGGGAGGCCGTATCGAAACGACCATAGTGTAAAAACAGGGGCGTATCGAAACGACAAGACCGTATCGGTACGAGTTTTACTCACTGGAATCTGAGATAAAAAATTGTATCGGTACGCTTAGGGGCATATCGATACGGCTAATGAAAAAATTAAAATATCATTGATTCCAATAACTGATAAGGCAATGGTCGAAAACATTTAATGCATACCGTATCGAAACGGCAAAGACCGTATCGATACGGATAAAAATGTCTTAAAAACATATTTCAAATCGTATCAAAACAGAGTAAAGCTGTATCGAAACACTTTACAAAACTAGTTGCCCAGATTGATTGTCGTATCGAAACGGAAGGGCCGTATTGATACGTATCGTTTAAAATGCATGTTATGTTTGAAGATCGTATCAAAACGAGCTAATCCGTATCGGTACGCTTTGCAAAATCAATTTCCAGTAACCAATTTCCGTATCGAAACACCAAGGGGTGTATCGATACACCTTGCAAAATCAAATTCCAGTAGCTAAAATCTGTATCGAAACACCTAGGGGTGTATCGATACGCCTGGGCGTATTTGTTTATTTTTGGCTTGAAACACTTAGAAAATTTTTGGGTCTATGTCTTTAACTTTGGAAAACTTTTCCTTGTCTTTTTGTGAGACTTTTGAGTACTTAAAAATTTATTTCCATTTACAATTTAGTCCTCAAACATTTGTTATATCAAAATGAAACATATGTTTTACAGGACCATCATTTGTGATCGAGCTCCCCTTTAATTGTAGTCCAAGTTTTCTTTATATAGGCGAGGAAGCTAGTGTTTTGTAACCCTAAAATGCGCAGTCTCCTTTAAGAAAATATTGCTTTCCCACTATCTTTAATGAGTTTCGTATCTAAGAAGAGTCCACGTAAGCCAAAAGTAGAATTATCTCTAACTTTTCTTGCCTCGTCAGCTCCAACTAAGAGATATGCTATTCTTTCGCTCCAAGACATGTTGTAGAAGTAATTCATTCCTCAACTATTTTAATGAAATACGATGCATAAGAGTTCTCAGTTTTGTTCCAAGGATCAATTCTACTGTAGGTGCAATAGGTGATGTGTCACATGTATTCATCACTTAATAGCATTAGAAAAATTTAAAGGTTTCTCTCTATTGTTGCCTCGGCATATTCGTTTTCTTTTAAGCACAATATTGTACTTTCTTTATTCTTTTTTAAGGTTAAAAATTGTATCACTAGGGCTTCAGCTTATCACGACTACTCTTCAGACCTGAAGATGGAGAGGAGCAAGCAACCCATCCCCGAGCCCTACGAGAAGAGTCGTCCTGTGAAGACTTTTATTCACTCTTATACTAGTACTACCATTCCTACTAGGGAAAGTTAAATGGAGCAAACACAACTCACCTAGTGTACTAAGGTAGCAAGATGCAAAGAAGAGTGTCCCTCAATAGATTTGCCTATGGCATCGATTTTCAATTAATTTTCATTATTTTCTCGATTTTTCTAGGAGTTTAATTAAGCCTTTAATTGCTACATTGAGCATTCAGTTCATTTACAATTATTATGCTTTGGCATCAGAGAGTCGACCTAGAATTTTCCTAAGGTTTCTTAAGCTTTTAGAAGGCATGCAACATGTGAGATAAAAACTATAGTAGTTTCAATACTAGGTTCAAAACACGAATGCTCTTAACACATTGCAAAACATTAAGCATAGATTAATCATAGGAAAGCATGATCAACGCAGCATCAATTTCAGAATTAGTGGAATCATATCAAAGGGAACCATCAAAAACAGGTTAGGCTATTTACATGCATTATTTTTTTTAATTTTTACCTAAATTTAACCTAATATATACAAGGGATAGTACTCACCCAAACTTGAGAAGAGCATTGTCCCCAATGCAAAATGGAAACAAGAAAAGCGTGCATATGCAATATGAAAAACTAAAATTAAAAGAAAAGAAAAGAAAAGAAAAGAAAAAGAAAAGACAAAGGCATAATGCTTAAATTTGCCTCTAACGTTTTACACTTTCGTCACTTTGGCCCTTATTCTTTTTTTGAAGCACTTTAGCCCTTAACGTTTCATTTTCGTGCAAATGAACCCTTCTTTAGATGGAAACCGTTAGTTGACTAATGATCAACGCGCCCTGCTGACTAGGCAATGACCCATAGACTAAAATGATAATGTGAAATGTCTATGTGGCAGTTAATGATGATGTGGCATGCCATGTCATCTTTTTTTAAAAAATAATTATGGAAAATTATATTTTATTAAATTAATTACAACCAACCAAACCTAACACATGACAGCTTTTTAATTGGTTTAAAATTAAAGATTTTACCTTTTGGGCTTAAGGCAAATCGAACCCGAACATTTGAAGAGAAAAATTTATGCTGCAAGCACTAGACCAAGTCATCTTATTTGTTATAATTTGATAGGAATTTTCTTTAAACCATTTTTACTTTGTTTCTTCTTCCTCAATCTACTTATACTGCAATCGGTCCACAATTAGTTGATAATTGAAGATAATCTTCCAGTACCTCCCTCATTCGATTGAACTATGTTATTGAATGAACCAAATTTCAAAATATTAACATGGAGTTGAATCTCCACACAGTCTTATATAGTAGGAAGTGTCGTACTCCCTTTAAACAATTTGAGCTCGATGGAGATATACATAAAACAAATTTCGTTCTTCCCTAAACGCTCTCAGATCTAGGGTTTCGTTTGGGTGGCTCCACTAGGGCTACTGTGGGCGGCAGCCATCCTTTCTTCCTTCTCCGTCCTTTCACCCTCCCCCTTTAGGTTTTCTTCTTCTTTAGGTTTTCTTCTTCTTTTACTTCTGTTCGATCTGGCAGTTTTGTGGAACCTATCGACTGTTCAATGAGGGCATTTGACCATGCATCGACTGTGCCCTCCCTATAGGCTAGCATACGGGCGAGGGAAGGAAATGTTTTTGGCTGTGAGGTGGTGGACTCGACAGAGGCTCTTTTTCTTGATAGCTTGTGGTTTTGGCTCTAATTTTGTTTGCTGCACAGGCTTGACGACTGTGGTGGGGTCGATGGGTTTCTCTACCACCCCTTCTATTGGTCGCTCTCTTTGAGGTCCTACGACTTCGTCCCCCTCCTTCAACCCCTTGATGGACGCTATCTCTTTTGTTAGCTTCTTTGAATAGATATGTTTTGTTGTTAAAGGCCTTGGTCGCCTTTTTCTCGCCGTCAACATTGGCCCGACCCCTTGGAACACCAGTCGATTTTTTCGGCCACCAAGGCTTTTCCGTAAGGCACACCTTGAGTTGGTCACGATGCACGACTCCTCTATTCCGCTTAGGATTTATCAGTGGCTTGTTTGTGCTCCTTTTGTAAGACTTTTAGCCACCATGTTAGGCCATGTTCTGTTTTTTCATGCTTTGCTCTTTGTGAGCTTTTCGTTAGGCCTCTGGTGCCTTTGTTGTTTGATGTTTGGTTATGAATGAAGTCTGCTATTTGTCAAAAAAATAATTTGAGCTCAGTGGAAACAAAGTTATTGAATCCAATTTTACTAATGAAGTGGAAGAAATAAAATTATCCAAGACAATCTTAGAACAACTTTATAGAGATAAAAGTACTATTTCGACCTCAAGAGTTAAGATATAGAATACTCCACTGGTGACAAAGTGTTACCTAAAGTCTCATCATGGAAGGACGAAGTTTAGGTTAGACCCAAGGTGGTTTAGGTTAGACCCAAGGTGGTCTTGGCCCTCAAGAATTTGAAAATTTCATAATAAGTCTTCTATTTTTTTTGAAAATTTTAATTTAACCCTCTCAATTTTTTAGAAATTTATATTAAAAGTTATGTTTTTTAATATTGTTAGTTAAATTCTCTAAAATTTTAATTTGGTCCCTTCAATTTTTTGGTCTAATGAAAATTTAAGTATTTATAATTTTAAATATTAGATAAATTAGGCATTATCCCTTAGTTTTGAGTTTAAATATTTAATAAATCTTTATTTTTAAAATTAAGTAATTTGACCCCTCCTGACTTTCGATCTTGGTTTCGTCTCTGTCATGGAAGAAGATTGTAACACCCTAAACTCGACGTCACATTTGGGCCTTAAGCCTAAACCCATACATAAAATTTTCCAACTAGATTTAGCCCAAAACACCATCATTTTATAAAATCCATACATTTCATAAGATAGTGTAATACAAAAATAGTTAAAATGTTTACATGGGAGCACCAATTTAAAATCAATTTAATTAAAACATTCGACATGATCAATAAATCCATAATTAGAGTTACAAACATAAATCAAGGGTCCTATGAATACATTGCCCAACAAGTCTAAGGATTGTACTCTTGACCACATCAATATACTGAAGTCCTACTCCGATGGGGCTCTTTCACATGCAACACAACAACCTAAAAACTTACAAACGGAAACAACAATTCTGAATGCTGAGCTCACAAAGCTCAGTGGATACACCTCTAATCTACCATGCTTCATGCAGATCAGAAACATAAGCATATAGCTAGATAAGATGATATGGTAGTTTAAAAGATACATGGAGCTAACATTAGTCACCTAAACACATGCTAACATTATCATAATCATCAAAGGAGGCACACAAGGCCAAGCCATACCATACCACAACAACAATGGAGTGAGGCACGGGTCACACAACATCGGGAACGTACACTCTATGGGTGAGGCCGGGTCACGAAGCATCGAAACATACACCCTGGGTGAGGTTGAGACACCTAGCATCGGAACATACACCCATACTCGAAATCTTCTCGAGTATTTTCGAATGAGGTTCGGGTCACATTGCATCGGAAACCTCCATTTGACATTTCTCTTACCATGATGTTGCAACACGTCTTGGGTATCTGGATCCCATCAATCAATTGCCCACATGGCACACTACATCATCACTTAACCATACTGTCCTATGGTTGCTATCAACATATGAATCACACAAGACTTTTACCGAGTTCTTAAGTTTTATGCTCGAGTATAAGGAGATTTCTCAGCTTTACAACTCATTTCAGGCCATTAGGGGTCTATTGGATCAAACGATATAATTTTTCAGCCCTTCGGGCAAAAATTAACATTTTTGGGCAAATTGCCTAGTGGGTACCGATACTGGTTCTCGTGTACCGGTACGACACCCCTAGGGTACCGGTACTCACATGCGTATCGATACGAATTGGGCTTACTAGAATTTCATCTAGCCTTCGCGTACCGGTATAGGTCGATCTGTACCGATACCGCTTTGCACGGTGTACCAGTACAGGTTGAACACCGTACCAGTACAGGTTGAACACCGTACCAGTACCCGATTTAAAGTTTATTACAATGGAACAATCTTCTTAAACCCAGAACACTAGGGTATCAGTACTGTCTCCTCGTGTACCGATACTAAAGCCCAGAAATGGCTTTATTAGGCTCAAGAATCATTCCCAAAGCCCCCAAATCAAAACCAACAACCCCCTTAAGTTAATCCTACATATTATATGAGGTATCTAGGGTGATTTATTACCATTTTCACAAGCCATTAACCCCTAATCTCGAATTTGCCATTAACAACCATTTCAAGCATTCAAACACCCAAATCAACACAAGCACACAAGGCATCATCCTTAGGATGTGCATGGCACAAAAGGAGTTGGAAGTGTATTAATCTTCCTTTAAAGATGGAAAAACCATCATTTCCTCAAATCCTAAGCCTTCCTCTTTCCTTGCTTATTGGAATGCTCTCCAACCTCTTTAACTACAACCTAATGTTGTAAAACAAATTACAACACTGCTAAAAGCAAATAAAGATAACTAAGGAAGAATCTAACAACAAAAAACGTGGCCAAATCTTCTCTTAACGTTCATCTTCTCCAACCCCTACCAAAACCCATTTTCTTCATTTACCTCTATTTCCAACCATTCTTACCTTAAAAATAGACCCCTTGATGCTAGTTACAAATCCCTCGACAAGCACTCCAAAAATCTTACTCCAAAAGCCAAAGATTCAACCTTTTAACTTTTTGTTTGGGTGAAGATATGAGGAGAAGAGATGTGGGAGGGACTAAATGAAAAAAGGGTGTGTAGCGACCTAAAATTTAAAATCTTAAAGTTTTGAATATAGGATCGCTAGAAAAAATGATTAGTAGGAGTCCTTTTATTTCTCTTTGGAAATTCTTTTGAAAATATTTGGAAAATGGGGAGTTCTTAAAATTCAAGTTTCAAAAAGACTTTGGAGTCACCACCGGCCACTGAGGTAGGCCGGATACCATAAAACCAGAGATTCGATTAAAAACAGGGTTCAGGAGTCGATTACGGATGGGGAAGGTTTTGGCACCCCTCACCACCCAAAAATTGGTACCGTAAAAAGAAAATAAATAATTACCTCTTTGTTAATATTGAACTTTCTAAATTAAAGTGACGATTAAATTAAAATTCGGTTATACATGGGAGCAAATTTTAAGAGCCCCGCTATTCGAAATGAAATAGCAAGACCACCATCACTACGTTGATACTGATCGCATTTACCCTGAATAAAAAGACTCTGCATTAGCAGTTTAAATAAACCGAATGCGAACTTATACGACATGGCATAATGACGAAAGTATAAATTAACACCCTACAAAAATATGCACACAACATGGTAAACATAAGGCATAAAGTAAATGCATAAAATAAACGCGAACATGATGAAAGCAGAAAATAAAAACTTTAATATCATATATATCAACAATATGCCATGATATAATAAGGATTTATTTGTATACATATTATAACACCAAAAGCTATATGGTACATAATATAAAAACATAAAATAGGTACTATATAAATAATAAATAATATATTATATACCACATATATATAAAAACAACGTATTATACTATCTACAAAACATATATCTATACCATATAGTGTGTACATAACATATAATTTTTTTAAAAAAAACTATGTGGGCAAAATACTACAAATAAATATATATATATATATATATATATGTAAACTATTACATTACCAAAACCTTATATGACAAAAAAGGCGCCTCTTCAAAATATATATACATACGGTTTATGAGAAAAAAGAAAATATGATTTTGTAAAACCTTACAATATATTATTTAGAAAAAGATTTAACTTTAAAATGTACTTTCACAAAAAAAAACAAAAAAACATACATCGTGTTGTAAAAAAAACTAACAATGTACGTATTATATATACATCTAATATAAACATATACGAGTATAAACAAAGTAAACATATGTATACTATAAAACAATACTAATAAACAAAATAATAAAAGAAAATAAAATAAACATACGAACACATAACATCTCATACAACACGTACACGTAACAAATAAAACATGTGATATAAAAAAGATATAAACGCGAACAAAATCGAACCAAAAAGCATAAAATAAAAACTTAAGTAAGATAAAACAACATTCAAACATAGCAAGAGGGACTGAAAAATAAAGGAAGATAAATGCAAGGCTGAAAGTTAAATATGCTATGCAAACAGAATTGCAAATGGGATAAAAACAAAAACACAGAGGCTAAGTTCGGGTTTAAACCACTGAAATCAAGACTAAAATCAAAATAAAAACAAAATATCAAGGGTTACAAGGATATTAGCCCACTTAAAAATGGATCAAACCCAAAGCAGGGACGAAATTAAAAAAAACGAAATAAAGAGGGCTACAGGGGTAATTTAAGAAGACGAAAGGGTTTATAAAAAAACTTAAAAGTGCGGAGGGACCAGAGTACCATAAACCCATTTTTAAAATGAATTAAGTCTGAAATAGGGATAAAATTGAAAGACTCCAAAAACTTATGAGGATCGGGGGTGTAATTTAAAAAACGGAAGTCCTCCGAAGTGTAATATCCTTGGGACAGAAGGATTTAAATTGTAAATGGCCCGTTTTTTAAAACCAGATGGGGTATTTATTTCACTTTATAAAAAAATTGCCAATTTTAGAAATACTCAAATCCTCCCAACTCTCCCCAGGGCTCGGATGAACACCGTCGTGTGTTCATCCTTGCCACCGCACAGCCTAGAAACTGGTCACTTTTCTCCGCGTCGACCGCCGCTTGCCGGCGGCCTACGAAACTAAAAACTCAAAAAAGACTCTCCTCACCTTCCTAAACTTAAAACAAAACCTTGATTTCCAAGATCTAGACTCTACCCTCCCAGATCTAGACCTTAAACTTCCGAAAATGAAAAGCCTTATCCCCTACACGGTTCACCCTTCCCGACTAAAACCCTAAGGTTTGTTATCGATGGGGGAAACAAAGGGACGCTCCGAAGTGTTGCCGTCTCACCCTTTTGGCCCGAAGGCAGTGGGTTTGTTGACGGCGCACAGACACGACAAATATCAGACGACCAAGAACTTAGGGGTAAAAACTCTCAACTCTAGATCTGACTCTCTTTTTGATATGCTATCTTTTCATGCATGCAAAACAATGAAACAAGAAAGGTATACCTCTAAGGCTCTGTCATTTTTGTATTGATATCGAACTTAAAAAAAAAACTCCCTCTTACAATATATGCCTTCGGTTCTTTTTATCCAAAGTGTTGGTTACATGGAAAAGAAAAAAATGCAAACTGGTTATGATATGCTCTGAAATCCGCCGGATTTTCTGATATTTCTTGTTATTTTTGTTCAATCCGATCACTGTGGCTTTTTTGCTAATGCCTTTCTTTTTTCCGGTGTTGCATGCGATCGTGGCGGAATGAGAAGGAGGGGGACCAGCAAGAGCATGTGGTCGTGGCAGATGAAGCGTCAGAAGGATTCGAAAGGTCCGGACGTATGGCACACGTGCGCGTGAAAGAGCGGGACAGCCGCGCGTGGGCGCATGACGACTCTAGAAGCTTCCACCTTCGCATCAGGGCCGTCTGTGCGTCATCCTGATCTGACGGTAGAGATGGATGCGGTGCAAGGCAGATAGAATAACCCTAATTAGGGTTTCTTCAATGGTCTGATCTAGATCGTTAGATCTAAAACAGATCTGACAATTGACAATGGGCTGCGCAAGTATGAAACATGTATTAGGTTTAGGGTTTAATTATTTGGGCCTTTAGCAGGCCGAATATGTAATAGCATTTTTTTGGGTTGTAAATGGACTTGTTATTTAAACATTATGGACTGTTATATTTTTATACTTGGGCTTTTATTTATATTTAGTTGTTTAAATTTGGTAATAATAATAACAATAATAAAGTATAATAATAAGTAATAAGAATATAAGTAGATAATAATAATATAATAACACAAAAATAATAACACACCGAAATAATAATAGTAATAATACTAAAAAATAATTAATATAATACTAATTAAAAAAATGACTATAATAGTGTTTTCTATTTTTCTTTTCAAATAAAACGACAAATAAGCATAAAATATACTTATAACACACCAATACTAATAAGTATAACAATTATATTAACCGAATAACTAGTAATATTTTTGGTTTTTAATTATAAGTAGATAGTAATAATAAATAAAACTAATAGCAGATGAAGTATATTAATAATATTAATATTTTTTGGTGTTTTCATTAATAGATATAACATTAATAATATATAAAAGGTATTAAACCAAAGCCCATTATTATATATAAAAAGAGCTAACAGAAATAAAAACTGGTTAAAACCCCGGATAAAATTAGTGATTACAACTGCCCTTCTTTGCTTATCCTTGTAGAACAAGAATAAAGCAAAGAACATAAGCACTAATTTTATCCAACTTCTCTGTCTGGAAATTTCGAGCTGCGAGTCCTTCCTAAATAGAACCATTTGCCCTTCCTCTTCCAGAAATTCTAGAGCTCCGAATTCTTCTCATATAAAGCCTGAAGAAGTGAAGCCCCTAAAATGATGCCTCGATCATCGATTGTCTTACACCAAATGACATCTCGCTTTAAGCCTTCTAGCATGCCTCGACCTTCATCGCCTTGGCATGGAGTGGTACATCGCCTTGAGGATCCCGAAAAGTGATTTCTTGCTTTCTGATTGTCTTGACATCAAATGATATCTTACTTCGAGTGTTCTAGAATGCCCTCGACCTTCATCGCCTTGGCATGGAGTGGTACCTCACCTTGAGGATCCCAAAAAGTGATGTCTTACTTTCTGATTGTCTTAACATCAAATGATATCTGGCTTTGAGTCTTCTAAAATACCCTCGATGTTTATCATCTTGGCATGGGGTGGTATCTCGCCTTGAGGACCCCAAAAAATGATGTCTTACTTTTTGGTTGTCTTGACATCAAATGATATCTCGCTTTGAGTCTTCTGGAATGCCCTCGATCTTTATCGTCTTGGCATGGGGTGGTATCTCGCCTTGAGGACCCCGAAAAATGATGTCTTGCTTCAAAACAGCTAAAAGATTTCTTGATTCTTTGTTGGTATCTATTTCTTTTTCTTGGAACACGAAATCCACTTTCTGTTGCTTTTTCAAATACCTGGAAGAAACATATGCAATGATTCGATGATGCTAGTTAGCATGTACCTACCTTAAGGACATATAACTACAAATGATGCATGAGTAGAATCATCTTTAAAATTTTTTAGGGAAAACTCTTGCTTTATGGCCGATCACCATTAGCTCCCATAGGCCCTTTGTCTTTGTGGAATCTTCATCTTTTATCCCTTCTTGAAAGGGTGTGGCTAACTTGCACTGGTCAGAACACAATCTGTCACTTTCTGAAGTTTAATTCTATAATATTGCCCCCCACCCTACTTGAGGATTAAATGTTGTCTCTTCAATGACTCTTTATGACGGGGTCTTCAACATTATGGTGAACCCATGCCCCCAAGTCTTAAAACTTTTCCCACTTCTATCAGGTCTGATCTTCACTTTCCTGAATCAAACAAGGTATTATCTTTATCTCTACTGGATCTTTCCCTTGTTTCTTCTTGAAAGGATCATTAACTTGCCTCAGTCAGAATAGAATCTATCATTTGCTAAAGTTCAGATTCATAACATCACCCTCATTCAACTGTTATTTTCTACTACTCTTTATGATGAGCCTTATTCCACCTCGGCCTAAGGATGAACATATGCCCCACAAGCTTCCAAGCTTTCCGTACTTCGACCGGGTCCAATTTTTAACTTTCTGAACCAAACAAAGTATTTCTTCTGCCTTTACTGAATCTTCGAATTTTGTCTTATTCCAAAAGGCAACTGCTTTCTCTTCCAAAATCTATCATTTCCCATATTGGGACATGGCCCTTACTTAGCTGGGGCTTAATTGTTAACTCTTCCAAAACTCTCCACCATGAGCCTTCCTCTATTTTGATGTTGGGGTGAACGCCATGCCCCCAAGTTCCAAATCTTCCTTCTTTTTGATAAAATCCCAAATCTTCTATTCTGAGCCATATGACATGTTGTGGTAGAAATTTTCCATGAATCTCTAAATTATCTAGCATATAAAGTCGTGCTATTGTTATTAATACAATTTTTGACAAATTATTCTTTTATGCAAGGTCGACCATGTAGACCTAAAACTTCATCCCTAAAGCTATACATGGACAAATTCTTCTGTTTCTAGATCTTTTCCCTTGGGTTTGACTATCATTCGGTCTTGACCTATCGGTACAATCTTTATTATATCTCAATGTCGTGCTAAAATTGTGCCCCTAAAATTTCTTCAATAAGACTAAATCATCATTTTGCAAATCCAGCCAAGTTGACTCCTTGAACTGTGTCGCGAGCTGAGTCGTGCTATTGTTCTCTTCGGAATCACTGACGGGTTTTGTATTAGGTAGACCATGTACATCTTTGACCTGAAACTCTATCCAAAAGTCATGTAGAAGAATAACTTGTCTCGCCTTTAGGTTCGGCCGTTAATTTTTGCCTTTGATCCAACGAGGTGGTCTTTCTTCTATCTCAATGGTAGGCCAAAAACATGCCCCCTAAGTCTCAAAATTTCATTTCTTCAATCAGATTCAACCATCATTCTTCTGAATTAACCACAATATTGTGACAGACACTCACTTTGAGTCTTCGTAGCATACAAAGTTTTGCTACTCTTTCATTTAGAATCACAGACAGGTTCTGTATTAGGTAGATCATGTGCATCCTTGACCATGCATTCCAAACTCTATACAACAGTACAGAGAAGCTTTATTCTTTTCTCTCTCTTTTTTTTCTCTTTTTTTCTTTTTCTTTTCTTTCTTTTCATCTATATGTCAGTTTTTTGACTATCACTTCAACAAAGGATGCGGTTAATATACAAAATCAAAATCAATAAAAAATAGAATGCCACGGATATGAAATGCAAGAGCGACTTAGATTCAACCCCCCGGTGATCAATGGTTTGCCTTTGAATGTTGTAGCGATATTTAATGTTGTGAAATTCCTGCCAGATTGATCGGTTCATCCTTATGATTATGATATTTGCTTGATCTGTTCGAAAACTACTCCTTCTAGTTCTCATTTTTTTTCTCTAAAATACGTCCATTGTTTCCGAATTTTCTTAACACATTGAGTGTAAAAAATATCAATTTAAAACTTTAGTACATGTATATACTTTCAATTACAATTAATATCGTGTCAGTGCCTTCAAAAAGTCATCTCGGACGCTAGGGTATTGAACAGGTGAAGCATAGCTCCTTATTAGATTTGTTCTCCCCCCACAGCTCCATTAGGATGCTCCGAGACTTATTTGATCATTCATTGAATTTAGAGATTTATCTCTGATGTTGGGGCATTGAACAAGTGGAATCTAGTTCCTTATTAGATTTGTTCTCCTCCCCAAATCCATTAATTGTTCATTTCTTGACAGATTTTTTTATTAAAAGAATTCCCGCATTCAATCTTTTCTATTAGTCTTTCTTAGGAGATTTTCTTATCATTGAACATTATCAAAGGAGTAGTAATCTTATGTCTCGCGTTTTACCGACCAAAACAGGTTGAGTAGGAAATCATACTTCATCGTGATCACAATATTCAATTAATCCTTTATTAGAATCAATGTCGCATTATGCATGTGATATCCAAGACTCTATGAGGGTAAGAAAGAATATATATATATATATTTACTTAAAAGACGCATCCTTTCATTGAAATGAAAAAGGCAAACATAACATATGCCCTTACAAAATCCTCACTACTTTCGGGCACATAGTAGCAAAGTTTGTTTGATGCATCACTTCAAAAGAAAATGAGCACAAGAAATCATTCAAAGGGATATCAACACCTTCCCACATTACCCCTATCATCTTCTCTCTTACCACCTCAAAAGGCCGGCTTCAATCAGACCTTGGACCTTGTTCTTCAATGCTCCACAATTTTCTGTCGTATGGCTTGTACTCCCCATGTGGTAGTCACACACTTCATTGACATCATAATTCCTAGAATAGGGAGGACCCTTTGGCTTGGATGGGACAGGGGTTAGCAATTTCTTTTCCACAAGCATGTGAAGTAACTTGGTGTAAGAAACCAGTAAAGGGGTGACATGCATTTTCTTCTTCTCCCTCTTTACATCGAACCCTTGAAAAGCGTTCACATCTTGACCTCCTGGTTCGATAGTGGATTAATTTCCACGTTAAGCCCTTCACACTTCAAGACTCCGACTTTCAACATGCTCTAGACCACTTTCTTGAATACCGTGCAATTTTCTATCGTGTACCCCACTACTCCGGCATGGTATTCATAATGCGCCTTGGGGTCATACCATACCGGGTAAGGTGGGCTGAAATGGGTGACATGGTAAGGAAGAACCAGATTAGCCTTGTATAGTTGCGAGTACAACTCCATGTATGAAATCAATAGAGGGGTGAAAAACTTTTTCTGTACCCCCTCTTTGGAACCCCTAGCTTATTTTCTATTCAAGCATAGCACATTCCCGGTGACGGCCTGGGGTGAAGAGATCGTCAGCTTTGTGGGGGCTTCATAGGTGCTCATGCTGCCAATCCCTTGATCTATTTTCTTAAATTGCTTTCGAGCCAATTCTCCATCGGTTGGCGCAGACCAAATTTTTAGGAGAGAATCTTCAATCTTGTCCAAAGCCAATTTCGGTGGGACATCCAGAGGCAGTATGAACTACCTCATACTGATTGACAATAGCTTGGTCTTCATAAGACAGTATTTTCCTCCATAGAGCTGCAACCCCAACTCTCTTTTATCTTTCCAACCTTCCTTTGTATGAATGAATCTTCAGCCAAACCCTTTCCTTTGGTCATTGTAGCCATCATACCCCTTAGTTCATTGATTTACCCCATAGCTTCCTCTTGGGACTCTTCACATATGCCATTATCACTTTTTGATTTCCAACCAACAGTTCTCGGATCTCATCGAGCTTATCGACCCTCGCCACTAGGTTATTCATATTTCTGAAATTGTACTGGCTCGGAGTCCTTCCTTGACTCTCTCTATTTTTTGAGGTGAATGCCCTCTTACACTGGATTCCATCTTAGCAAAACTCCTTTCCATTTGCTTTCTTTAACATCGAGAACGTGTGAGTGTGGAGTCTTTAATTACTATCACAAAACTCCCCACAATTAATCTTATTGTTTAATTATTTAACGCATGATATATGCTTTATGCAATGCATGGAACAACTAAAATGCGTGGATGTATGCAAATAAAGGCATTGATTCCGTTAGTGATCACCCTCGAACAACTTTCATTGTAGATTAAAAGGTTCTCATTACAAAGAAAGGTAAACTTCTACAGATGTGCCCCGTCCCTAACTCCTAGCTCTTCGATAGCTTCGAGCAACTGAATGAACCTGGGTGCCTCCAAAACCTCCACGTCCGGAGCTACAAAAGAAAGAAGGGCTTTGGCTTCATTGGCTAGGTCCCTCGCATGCTGGGCAACTTCTTGAACTTGCGCCATTAGGTCGGTGTAGTACTGATCTCGATCTTGGATCATGCGGGTAGCATCGCAAAGGCGCCTCCACCAATAATTATCTCCTCCCTCGATGGCTTCTTCTAGAACTACAATTTTTCGAGGTAATCTTGAACTATGGCCTCTAATGCCTTAATATGAGCTCGGGGTATTTTGTTTCTCTTGCAGGTTAGCTTGAAACTCAAGAAAGCCATTTTGAGAACAGGTATTCATGAAGGGACCGATCTAGCTCCCTAACCTTTTTTCTGGTTGAGCCTTTCGGGCTTGAATTTGACTCAAATTCTCGAGGGTAGAGTTATACAGGCCTTGCATCTCAAATAGTCGGTTCTTGCTTTCTGGGGACTTTCTCCTCCACGGGGTAGCATCCATTACTTCTTCACCTCTTCGAGCTCGCTTCTTAGGATGTCGGCCTCGGAAGGAACCATTCTCAAATGTTCTTCAAGTGACATAGTTGGCCCTTGATCGACCTTTAGAGTCTTGTCATTAATTCTCTTATGTATCCAAAAGGCATAATCTAGGGTGAACATACACTATCTTCTTCCACCTTATGTCGTAGAGGTGGTCCCAAGCCCTATAAGCATCTTGAACCTTCGTCTTATAGTCATTCTTAAATGGGAACTCGAAAGTACTCAAACCAACAGTGATAGGTACAAACTATCGAGAACCGAACTACCTTGGAACCAACAAAGGAGCGCAAACGATCCTACCATACAAGCCTATCATCATTAGCCAATTATAGTCTCCACAACTATACAAGAAATGAATGACACTACCGAGCCAAGGCACTCTCCACAAAATATCCTTATCTTGGATATTCTTGAAGATGACATCCATTTCTGTTTGTCTGGTTCTTCCCACCATTCCTTTGCTAGGTACTCTCGTAAAGGGGAAAAATTCCTGAGATTATCCCGGGCAGCATCGTTGTTGGTGTCCTCCGAAGGTGACTTCGGATCCATACTTACAATAATTGTGCACATCTTCTAAAACGCCCTTCTTCGTGCTTCCGGCTAGCGTTCAAGGAGATAAAAGTTTTAAAATTGCCAATACCAGGTTAGCCTTCTTCTTCAACCGTTCGAGCAAGTCCAAGATGGCTATATCAATGTTTCCCAAAACTCTAAGAAAATGATCAGACTGTACATCCTCAAAGTGAATAAATCCATCCCAACACCCTCATCCGGGTGTGTCGGCAGGATATCTCGAATGCACTCCCAAGAAAAAGTGGTGATGTCACCTCAAACTTGAATCAAACTTTTGACCCAATATTCGCTCATCTCGGCTATGGTTTTAAGCTTCAAAGGGTAGTTCTGGGTCCTAGACGTTTTGTGTAAATCCAATCTTCACGAATGTTCTTCTGATTAAGCAATGATGTATACTATTCGATCATAGGCATCAAATCCTTCCCGTTGAAAGTGAAGCAACAGAAGGCGGGATTCCAAAACTAAAAGATGGCTCGGAGCATAAGCTGATTAATTCGAACATACATCAACTGTGCTATGTCACCATAATTTTTCGGAACAAATTTTGCAATCGTTGGTCCCATCCTTCCCAAATTTGTTTCAAATCCCGTAGATTATTTTGTAGAAGATTGACATATGCATACCCCGCCACAATGTGCTTACTCGGTAAATTGTCACCTTGGACTCTTTGGTTGACTTCGGACCAATGTCGAACTGTTGAGTTAATTTCCTCCTTCTTGAGGTACCTTTTATCCATGATGAAAGATTTCAACTTGGCAAACCACTCAAATCAACACCTTCATGTTATGAAATGTATGTATGAAAAATATATGCAAAACGAAAATAACAAAGAAGAAACAAGTTAGTACTGGGTAAAATCACAGACATATAAAAAAGAGAAACAAGAAATGAATCAGACAAAACAACCATATTTACATCATTTCTAGAGGACCTAGGGTAACCACATGGCTCTAAAAGGTGTGGACTTTCTATGCCTTCTACATACAGTTTTGGTTCTAAACGGTACCCGAACTGTCCTCGCTGTCCTCTTCTAAAGAGTAACAAGGCCCCCGGTCATCACCCATTATAGGCTCCTCTCAACCGAGTTCAATTCAGGGAGACCCTTTCGCCATGTCCATACGGGGAAACAATATTCCCACGAAAACATAGGGTAGTTGAGCCCCGAAGGTACTTACTAGGCCCATACGGAGAAACAATATCCACACGAAAGCACTAGCGTTTCCCCCATTTAAAAGGACGGGTTTAAATGTCAAATTTTAAATGCATTAAAATAAACTCGCATTTATAAACGAATATCAATTTAATTGTCACTTTAATTCATAATTTCTGATATTAATAAAGCGGTGATTATTATTTTTGTTCTTTTCGAAAAATGGCCTGACTCACTTTAGTTTAAAAATCAAAACCAGTCCCCAGCGGAGTCGTCAGCTGTAGCGACCTAAAATTTAAAATCTTAAAGTTTTGAATGTAGGATCGCCAGAAAAAGGATTAGTAGGTGTCCTTTTATTTCTCTTTGGAAATTCTTTTGAAAATATTTGAAAAATATGGAGTTCTTAAAATTTGAGATTCAAAAAGACTTTAGAGTCGCCACCGACCACTAAGGTAGGCCAGACACCATAAAACCAGAGATTTGATTAAAAACAGGGTTCGAGAGTCGGTTACGATTGGGGAAAGTTTTGGCACCCCACACCGCCAAAAAATTGGTACCGTAAAAAGAAAATAAATAATTACAGCTTTGTTAATATTGAACTTTCTAAATTAAAGTGACGATTAAATTAAAATCCGGTTATAAATGCGAGCAAATTTTAATGCCCCGTTATTCAAAAGTAAATAGCACGACCACCATCACTACGTTGATACTGATCGCATTTACCCTGAATAAAAAGGCTATGCATTAACAGTTTAAATAAACCGAATGCAAACTTATACGACATGGCATAGTAACAAAAGTATAAATTAACACCCTACAAAAATATGCTCACAACATGGTAAACATGAGGCATAAAGTAAAAGCATAAAATAAACGCGAACATGATCAAAGCAGAAAATAAAAACTTAAATATCATATATATCAACAATATGCCATGATATAATAAGGATTTATTTGTATACATATTATAACACCAAAAGCTATATGGTACATAATATAAAAACATAAAATAGGTACTATATAAATAATATATAATATATTATATACCACATATATAAAAACAACGTATTATACTATCTACAAAACATATATCTATACCATATAGTGTATTCATAACATATAAATTAAAAAAAAACTATGTGGGCAAAATACTACAAATAAATAAATAAATATAATATATATATAACTATATATATTACCAAAACTTTATATGACAAAAAAGGTGCCCCTTTAAAATATATATACATACGGTTTATGAGAAAAAAGAAAATAATAAAATATGATTTTGTAAAACCTTACAATATATTCTTTAGAAAAAGATTTAAATTTAAAATGCACTTTCACAAAAAAAACAAAAAAAATACACCATGTTGTAAAAAAAAAAAAACTAACAATGTACGTACACTATGAAATTATCTTTTTTGTTAATTTGCAATAATCTATGCACATATTATATATACATCTAATATAAACATATACGAGTATAAACAAAGTAAACATATGTATACTATAAAACAATACTATATAAGCAAAATAATAAAAGAAAAGAAAATAAACATACAAACACATAACATCTCATACAACACGTACACATAACAAATAAAACATGTGATATAAAAGGATATAAACGCGAACAAAATCGAACCAAAAAGCATAAAATAAAAACTTAAGTAAGATAAAACAACATCAAACATAGCAAGAGGGACTGAAAAATAAAGGAAGATGAATGCAAGGATGAAAGTTAAATATGCTATGCAAACAGAAGTGCAAATGGGATAAAAACAAAAAGACATGGGCTAAGTTCAGGTTTAAACCACTGGAATCGAGACTAAAATCAAAATAAAAACAAAATATCAAGGGTTAAAAGGATATTAGCCCACTTAAAAATGGATCAAACCCAAAGCAGGGACGAAATTAAAAAACAAACCGAAATAAAGAGGGTTGCGGGGATAATTTAAGAAGACAAAAGGGTTTATAAAAAAAAACCTTAAAAGTGCGAAGGGACCAGAGCCATAAACCCTTTTGGCCCGAAGGCGGTGAGTTTGTTGACGGTGCACCGACACGACAAAGATCAGACGACCAAGAACTCAAGGGAAAAAACTCTTAACTCTAGATCTGACTCTCTTTTTTGATATACTATCTTTTCATGCATGCAAAACACTGAAACGAGAAAGGTATACCTCTATGGCTCTTTCATTTTTGTATTGATTTCGAACTTAAAAAAACTCCCTCGTACAATATGTGTCTTTCGTTCTTTTTATCCAAAGTGTTGGTTACATGAAAAAGAAAAACATACAATCTGATTATGATATGTGCTGAAATCCGCCGAATTTTTTGATATTTCTTGTTATTTTTGTTCAATCCGATCACTGTGGTTTTTTTGCTAATGCCTTTCTTTTTTCGTTGTTGCATGTGATCGTGGCGGAATGAGGAGAAGGGGGACCAGCAAGAGCCTGGGGCCGTGGCAGATAGAGCATCAGAAGGATTCGAAAGGTCCGGGCATGTGGCACACGCAAGTATGAAAGAGCGGGATAGCTACACGTGGGCGCGTGATGAATCTGGAAGCTTCCACATTATGGACTGTTATATTTTAATACTTGGGCTTTTATTTATATTTAGTTGTTTAAATCTGGTAATAATAATAATAATAAAGTATAATAATAAGTAATAAGAATATAAGTAGGTAGTAATAATATAATAACACCAAAATAATAACACATCGAAATAATAATAGTAATAATACTAAAAAATAATTAATATACTATTAATTAAAAGCAAATGACTATAATAGTGTTTTCTATTTTTCTTTTTCAAATAAAACGACATACAAGCATAAAATATACTTATAAAACACCAATACTAATAAGTATAGCAATTATATTAACCGAATATGTAACGCCCCTTTCTCGTATTCGTACACCGCGTACGAGTCAGAAATGTTACGACTTCTTTAATAAAAAATCAGGGTAATTTAAAATTTTTAGAAAAACTTCTCAATGGTCACCCATCCTCAAATTTCTCTAGCCCAAGCACGCTTACCTTTATTTAAAACCGACATAAATTATTTGTTCGAGTTCCAATCATAAATTAATTATCTTAGCATGCAACTCATCACCAAATATTATTCTTAACCTTGAATCTTTCCAGAAAGCTAATTATCTTGAAACCATAACAAACTTTAAAGGTCAATCACAACTCAAATAGGTTTAGCAAGTATACATGCCACTATAATATTTAAACCTTAATTAGGATGTTATTACTGTGATTACCTGTTGAGCTTTCCAATATTGATGCAATACTCTTCTTACTCTCATCTTGATTTACCTACGTGTGCACAATCAAACACACGCTAAGTACGAACTTAGTGAGGCAATAAAGGTAGTTAATAACAATAATTTAAACTTTATTCAACTTCATAGCTATACTTATATAACATGATATATATATATATATATGCCAAAGCATCAACTTTCACAATGCAATAGTAATGATTTACTACATGCTAATGTCATAAGACTTTCATACTTGTTTATTTGTCATAATATGCCATATATGCATAAATGTGTCATGATCACTAGACATATATTACCATCATGTTAATTATATATTAACATAATATAAACCGGATAAAAAATTTCTTACCATTATACTTGCCATTTATTCCAAAAGCTCATAAGCTTTTTCATCTGTTTATCTTTTATTAACCAATAAACCATAGCCCAAATATAAGCTTATGAGGACCCTGGGTACACAAGTCAAATATGCACCGAAGTGATAATACACATAAGGTCGTGCCCACCATCCGCACATTTATAAGGCAGTGCTAACCATCTGCACATTTATAAGGCAGTGCTAACCATCCGCACATTTATAAGGCCGTGCTAACCATATACACTAAGTGTCCTTTGTATACACTATAGTGCTAAACCGAGTATGCAGCGTGCTGCTAGACTCTATGGCATGCCAACTATACCCTGTCCCTCAATGACTTACTTGAGCATATTTTTCGTATTTTTTATCCATGGCAATGTATATCAACATAATTTAACATTGAGCAGTTCATACCCGAAGTAACATTCATAATATAACATCATATATAACTAGTGATCCATGCATTTATATTCAACTTTTGACATATTTAAAATATGTCAAGCATATGCTTCATGACATAAATATAATGACAATAAAATTTGGGTAGGCTCATCGCAAGCCCTCCCAATGATGTATAAAACATCAATGTGTCATGATATGTATGCAATTGCACTCACCTTGGCCACTTAACACAATGGATGAGCCTGAACAACAAGTTACCACAACCAAGCTCGAGGAGCCTAAACAGAGAAATGACGTAACAACACTTGATGATGCTGAGAAGAACAATGCTACAACAATGTCTAAGGAATCTGATGCCTAGACCGTTACAACAATATTGATGCTAGAACAATAATCTGTAGACTGCTCTTATCCACAATGTTAAGACCACATGCAAGATTTGATACCATCGAAGCTAGGGTATGCTAAATTAGGAGATGACACTTTATCTATGGTGATCCCCTCTGATCTTGGTGCTGCTCCAAAATCTCTATTGATGGAGATGTTTGAAAAGTTTAAAGAAAGTGATGGTTGGATACTTGAACACTTCGAAAACATTGGTCACTCACTTGACTCACACAAGATCTTGATAGAGGATTGCAACAACAATTGGCTAGACCAGCAATTGCTACGGCAACGAAGGTACACCCAATGAAGGAAGTCAATGAGAATGAAGTAATCAAATGGTTGGGTGTTGGTATAATCTCTTCTATCAAAGAATTAATGCCTTCAAGAATAATGGCAAGGTGGAGGGTATGCATGGACTACATAGGAACAAGAAAGAAAGATATCTCCACCAAGATTCTACAAGGGGGAGTAGTTTCATGCACCTTGACTCACCTCTTTTTGGGAGGAATTGTCACTCGATGGAGGGTGTGGATGAACTATAAGAAGTATCAAAAATGACCTTTATCCCAACACATCAGGATGCTTAAGCATTAGCTTCACCCCTATCTTATTTTTCTACATTGTTTTTATTTTTATTTGTTTTATTTTGTTTTAAACTTTAATTTCACTTTTGATGCTTCAACATTGCTTTTTTATTATTTTGTTTTCATATATTTTGCTTTAGTTTTATTTTAATTATTTTTTTCTTGTTTTTTTATTTTGCAGCCATAAAGCAAGAAGGAAAATCGGATATTTTCTAGGATTTAGAGAAAAGTTAATTCAATACAATGTTTCAATATCAATATAAAATAGCCAATGATCGATATTTCTATATGTCAATATTTCAATGAATCCGTTGATAACAATAATGATGCTATGGACAATGATTCGATGCCATACTCACCAAATACTTACCAATATGGCTTCCATTGATCTTTTTATGCAATTTCTTCAATACCATAGGTTAGCAATGCAATAATAAATGTTCAATGATTCGGGAAAGGCACCTAGCCAATCTTGAGACTCCAACTACACTCACCACAACTTCCAAAGCTCTCGAGGCTCTCAGATAATGATTCTCTTGTTCCTAGCTTTCGAAGGAGATGATGGTCCTTCTTTCTCTAATTCTTGAGCTAAACAAAAATAGTAGGGAGATGTTAGAATCAAAACTATAAACTCAAAATTAATATTCAATCTTAATATAGATTTTAGCCAATAGAACTTCCATGGACTCATGCTCTAAAATCATGGGTTTAACTATGGTCTTCAAAGCTTTAATCTTGAAACTAAACTCTAAAGATCCATGGATTTTCAAAATTGTTTGGCAGATTTACCTTATCGAATCGAGGTTATCTAATGGTGTAGAGAAATCAAAGAAAGCTTGAATAACTAAGGGAGGTGCTTGCTTGAGCTAAAGGTAGGGGATGACAATGGTGGTGCTTAGTTAATCTTGAGAAAAAGATGAAGAAAAGATGGCAATAGGGAAAGTGAGGTTTCAGTGGGTTCTATATGCAGGAGGAATAGTTTTAAAGCTTTCAAAACACTCTCCCCTTACTAAATTAATCCGTTGGAGGTTACCCTCAATGAAGGGAAACCTTAAAATAATATTTCCTATCTTTTCTTATTTTAAAG
Source organism: Hibiscus mutabilis (assembly GCA_019671005.1). Classification (NCBI taxonomy): domain Eukaryota; kingdom Viridiplantae; phylum Streptophyta; class Magnoliopsida; order Malvales; family Malvaceae; genus Hibiscus; species Hibiscus mutabilis. The sequence goes on along the minus strand of CM033726.1, from coordinate 14,510,830 downwards.
CTGTCATAACTAACCACCAAAACCATCAGTTCCCATTACAAATTCCATGGTTTCATGTGAACTTGTCCCACGCAAGGAGGTGAATTATCCTAAAAGTTGTATAATTATGAGGGTGGTCCCTTAACTTTCTAAAGTTTACACTTTTGCCCCTAAACTCCCAATTTTCACAATTTAGTCACTAAATTGTTTTTAAAGAATTCTATTAGGTCCAAGTTCTATAAAGTGACTCAATCAGAGTCCAATACAGTGCAATTGACCACACAATTAAAGTCAAGGCAATATTTGGACCTTTTCGGTATAGAATTTCTGATTGTCGGAATCCTATTCTGACTAGATCGGTTTTCGGGGTGTTACATAATGTGTATTCACTGTATTTTGCTTTTCTTCAAAAGATTTGTTTCGCCTTATGTACTCCTTTTGACTCGAGCTTTCCCTTGTTCTATCCTAGTTTTCCTCTAGTACGATTGCCTTGTTTTGAACTTTGCCAGCGAAACTGATAATCTCTTCCCGTATAATACAAAACCATTCAACCTTTCCATATATGAAACACTTCGGTTCTGGGCCTAGGAGTTTTCTAGGTGGTTTAGACGGTCTGGCGGATCAGATTAGAGGATTCTAGTCAGTTTCAGGATTTAGTTTGGAATAAATATTTTCGGATGAGATAAAAATATGGAAAAATAATATAAATCATTATTAATTATGGAAATGATTTTGGTAAAATAAATTTTACAAAAAGGTGTCTTGAAATTGGACATTTTGGTTAGTGACCAAAATGTAAAGTTTCAAAACTGTTTTTAGTGACTATTTTGTAAAAGGGTCAAAACTTTGAATCTTTAAGGATCTATTTACCCAAAGTCTAATATCGGACTTTTCCCCTTAATTGGCTATTTTAAAATAATATAAAAAGGCTTGGAGAATTAAGTGGATAATTAAAAAGCTTTAAACAATTTGATGTAATTAACTTTTCTCAAAAAGGATTTTCTCTCCAATTCTCTCCAGCCAAACACTTATTTTCTCTTCAAAATTCTCAAGTAAAATATTATTCTAATAAATATTTTGTTTTCAAATGGAATTATAATGATTTCCTAATAAAATCTAATTGGTTTCTCATTGTTTTGTTATGTAAATTCATCCAATTAAGGAGAAAGGCAGTCATTAGAGGTGAGGTTCGTTCTTCTCCTCTAATACAAGGTTCTTTATTGTAATTCCTAAGTTATTGATCTTTTATATATGTTTTCTAACTTGATTTGATGATTTAATTATGAAAGATTTGCTAAATTGAGGTTTAATTGATGGATTTTCGAATAGAGTCTATTTAGCTGAGTTCTTGATTGATTTTAATCTTGATTTTGATGTTTAAAATGTTAATAAGTGGGATTTAACATTGGAATCCCAAAACTATGTGAATCTCTAATTTTCTAGGTTGTTAGTTGTGAGTTTTTGGGGTGTTGTGGTGGTTTAATGAATGATGGAGGCATAAGGATGCGGTTGTTGTGTTTTTAGATGTTAATTGATGGTTTAAAAAGTTAGATTGTGGCTGAGTTAAGTTTGGAAGATGTTTAATGTTGATTTCGGATGTTGTGGAATGAATTTGGGTTATGGATGTTGAGGATTTATGTTGTTGTGTTGTTGAATATATTTTGATGCATTGAATCCTTTATTTTTATGTGGATAAAATAAGGGAAGTTAATCCTTAAGCTTGAATGATTGTTTCGAAAGCTTTGTAGGCGAGGTTACCGTATCGACAAGCGAGGCTTTACGTGTCGGTGAGTGAGAACGTGTTTACAGCTTTGCAAAGGTTTAAAAGTTGTGTTTGGGGGTTTAGATCAAGCTTGAAATGCTGGTCTAAGCTCATAAGTAAGTAAATGATGAATTATCTCTCGAACTCGGTTTGACAATTGGTTTTAATGCACTTGTTTTGATAACTTGAATTACTCACTGTATATGCGTGTTTTGAGCATGGTTTAATGCTAGAAATTGGTTATATGATGTTATTGATGCATTGTGAGGTAATGCATATTTTATTAATGTTTCTGAACATTGGTTAATGCAAGGTTGATTGCATTGGTTAAATGATTTTGATGATGCATATGAAAATAGTGAGTTGATGATAATAAAATGAATTATATTGGCAAGTGATGGTATGAAAAGGTTTTGGAAATGTTATCAGATACAGTTGGCTGGCCATAAGATTGATAGTGCACTATAAAAAGCCGTCTTGGATGTTGAGGGTTTTTGATCCGGTGTACCGTAAACTCCATCCAAGTACCCTAACGGTCAAGGGGTTTAGATCTTTGTATCGAAGACTCCCGTTAGTGGGGTTATGCGTCCAACCGATGTGAAAGGTTGTGAATGTACCTAGTTTTAGCGTACCAATAATTTTGGTTGTGATGGCATGAAGTGTTAGGAACATTTATTAAATTCATGTATCCGATGATATGTTTTGTAAAGTGGGATATTGTTAATGATCACTTGTGAGCCAATATAATTGATGATGTGTCATGAGATAAATTATGTGGTATATTGTGGTGTAAACATGTTTTACTCTTTAAACCTTGCATTGATAGTATGCATGGGAAAGCTTAAATTAAGGGTAACAAATGAGATTTTGCTTTTGAATTCAAGATACATGTTGCATATGGTTTAATATGTTGTTTTGGAAATGTTAAGTGTATGTTAGATAAGGCATGATGTTGAAATGATGATTTAAAAGTGTTTTGGAAAGTGGTTATCAAAAGAATTGTTAAACCGTTTAAAATGCATTGATGATTATTGGTTTTTTGAGCCTTCCTCACTAAGCTTAGTGTGATTACGCTCTCTTTTCCCATCAATGCAAAGAATTAAAAGTCAATGGCAGCGAGGAAGCAAGGAAGGAAACCAATGACTTGTGGCAAATTATGGTTTTGAAACGTTTTATAGTAGTAATAAGGGCAATGTGTCAAATGTTGTTTTGGGAGGGTTTTTATTGAACTCCTAGTTGTAATTGTTAGTTTGGACTAGTAAGTGGTTTAAAGTGCTTGAGATGTGGTTGGATTTGTGTTTTGGATGTTGACTAGAAAGCATGCCTATAGTCCTTGTGGTTGTTTGTGTTAGACTTGGTAGGATTGTTTGATATGCCGGTATATGGAGGTCTAAACTTGTTTCTGTTGTTATATGAGTTTTAGTTACATGTAGGAGTTGGTTAGAGTGAGCCAAAGTGTCATATGTTGGACCTAGAGGTCATTACAGGCCTCTGCGTACCGGTACGGGTACCCAAGGATAAGTACGCGAGGTCCTGTTAAGGCTCAAATCGTTGAAATAAAAGCAAAGGGTATCGGTACGCCTAGCCACTGTATCGGTACGCCTTGAGGAAAATTATGTACTGGTGTTAGTACACGGGTTTACGTACCGATACGATCCTTTCAATTTTAACAATCTGTATCGATACGAGGGGTACCGTATCGGTACGCTCTTTAGCTATTGGAATTTTGAGTTTTGAGATAACAAATTGGGGATCGGTAAGGGTTAGGGTCGTATCGGTACGAGTGGGTCAACACACTGTATCGATACGGTTATATGTGTATCGGTACGAGTAGCTGTTATATTAGTTAGACCGGATCGGTTCGGGCTTGCCTGTATCGATACGCTATATTGTTTTTGTGTATGCTAGTTGTTGAAGTTTGGATATCTTGCAATCTAGTCCCTGATTGTCATATATGCAATTGAATGAATTTGGATGTTTTGAGTTTAACATGTTATCATGAAATTGAATTAATTAAGGTTGGGGAATCTTAATTGTGATAAAGACCCTAAAATTTGCAAAAATTACATTTTGGTCCCTAATATGAATTGTTGAGCAATTGAACCCCGTTTCACAATCTAATTTCAATGTGACATTTCTGCTGAAGCATGTTCACTTAGGATAATAATAACAATAATATGCATATAGACAAGATAAAAAGAAAAAAAATGGACTCGGTTTAGGTTATTAGTTCGGGTTTGCTTCGGCAACCCTAATGTGACTCTTTTAGTTCGGTTTTGGCTAGGCCGGGCTAAGGGGTTACAATAGCTCTTTTTGCGTCGACCCTTCTTGCAAACCTTACAAAACCGAACCTTTTTCCTCCTCTACTCTTCTTTCTAGCTATAAACGCAACCACCACCTCTTCATGTCTTCCAAAAGCATGCCATAGCCCTTACCAATAGAGTGTTTTAGGCAGATTTTCTACTAACAAGGTTGCCATCTGAGTTGATCGACCCTTGATATTCCTTGCTCCCATTGCCATAGTTAAAACAAACTAATCTAATTGATGAACAATTTAGGATGAAGGTTGTAATGACAATTTTTAATTGTTTATTCTTTCTGATTTGGAAGGAGAGTTGTAATGGTTAATGGTCGAAATGAGGGAGTTGAACTCTGCGAAACCATTATTCATTTTCCTCCAGCCATTTGGAAGGAGTTTCGCATATTTTTACTATATGATTTTTGTTACATGTTCATAGGAATTTTAAATGTAAAATCTTCTGAAGTAGCGAGCGTTCCATGGGGGAGCCATGCACCAGGGAGTGTGGGAACTGGGCATCAAGGAGATTAGGAGGATGTGCACATCAGTGAGTATGGAGACTAGACGCTAGGGAGTGTTGCGAAGGGGCATCAGAGTGTCTTCCTGAGGCGCGATAAATATGCACTAGGGAGTCTTTTGAATGTGCCGATGAGTCATTTCAAGGGGCTTTATGGATTGAGGTGCACCAAGGGTTATTGTGGAGAAAATACATTCTTTTGTTACAAAACCATAATCGTATGTTGATCAACACATAAAACACCAATGGTTAATAGTGTAACGTTTGGAATGTAGAAATTACAACACAAAATAATTGGAGGTATATATATATACTCCTCCGCCAGCACGTGAATATATATATAAGTGAAATATGAGTGTGAAGATGTTGAATAATGTACAAGATATAATTACAACAAAAAAACTCGAAAAAAAGCTTCAATGCAATATGCATTAATATTCGTACATAAACACAAGATATAATCTTCCTAAAACGACTCGTTCTCAAATCATGCCGGAGCGGAGATGTTGAATCACTGATAGATAAGTAATGTTTATGAGATTCATGCACTCGTATACATAGTGACTTCACATGCTAACTGGTTCCTGATATATAAAAAGTAAACAATGACGAAAACATCACTACAGTAAATTAGTATATCGTGATAAGACTATAAGTAAACAAACCAATAATAATTGATCATATCATCCGAGAAACGTATAGTAAAGGAGACACTTGGTAGAGGCATGAATTTTTTTTGCGAGCAATTTAAATGACAGGTGAATAAGCAAAAATGATTATCACAACATGCTGATGAAATATAAAAAGAAAAATAACATGCAATGCAGGGGCAGAGCTATTAAGCTCCTGGGAGGGGCTGCTGCCCCCTCGACTGGGGGAAATTCTTTTTTACCCTTTGATCCTTTATATTTTTTCAAAAAAATGTTATAATTGTGAATTTGCCCCTCACCCACCTTTCAAAACTTATGTTTTGTCCCCCTCACCCCTAAATCCTGGCTCCGTCCCTGATGCAATGTGTGAACATTGCCCTCATTTGTGCTTTGCTGCACGAGCATGCTTTAACGACAATCAAACACAAACAAAATATAGAGTGATGAACTTGAGATGAGCTTAAAAATTACCTGAGTTTTATCAATCTGAATATCTGAAGTGATCCACGCTCACTGCACTAATTGTTAAAGTCAAAATCGGTCAACATCATATTTAATTGTGAACAATGAATTTTTATGGTGATTTATCTCTTCTAATTTAGATAGAGAGTCGAATGATAAAAAAAACTCGACTTCGTTCGATGCGGCAAAATTGAGGAAATGTGTCGAGCCCGGTTGGAAACGTGCTGAGACCCCCGAATAAGAAAATGTTGATTCCTTCTTGAAGAAGGAATTGGGATGTGACCGTGACTTGATTGTCATGGCCCCACTTTATCATATTACAAATATTATTTATATAACATTAATAATCTAGATAAATAAGTATGTATATTTACAAGCATCTCATAATTAATTTTTAGACGTACTCCAACAAAGGGTACTACGCCATTTCTTTTCATGGATATATCACTTTATTTGATCAGTATAGCATGTCAAGGACCATGTGATTTTTTTACAATGTCTAACCCTTTCAAGTCGGCTATGAACTGGTGAAAGCATAAAGTTCTATAGTTTACAATTGCAAGCTTATGGTTGCACACGATTTTACTTCACATCTTTTGTTGTTCCACTTAGATTCTTAGGAATACACAAACTATTCATTTTATTTATGTTCTTTTTATAAATTGCTGTAAACCGTTGGACAGGCTCCGCTGCTTGGAGTTAACATGTTTTCATCAGAAAATGCTTTCTCCAACCTCAGTTCTCACGGATATCGGAATTCTTACCCCATGCACACCGTCTGTCCATGTCAGGCTTCCAAAGTAGTACCCAGCGTTTACGTCGTGAGTAGATGTAATCATCACTGAGAAGGAGATGGTCTTTGTCTTAGAGGTGAAGATCAATGTGTCAGGCCTCACCGCTATGTTTATGCCGGATGTGGACTCGATGCTGGCCTTGTATTTGGAGTTGACAGGTCCGACATTTGTGACCGTTCTGGTAAGAATTGTTGGTTTTCTAAGGCTTGGGATGGTTATGGATGGAAGGTTTACGTCCAAAATAGAGGGTTGTTTGGACGGGCAAAGTATTGGATGTTCAGTGAGCTGGAATATATCAGAGTTACTATAACCCATGGCGCAAAGATATTGCACATAATCCTCTGCGTTCATGTCATAAACCAAGCCAGGATCTGCTGCGTTGTTCGGGTTTACAATTCCACCTCCGAAGTCAAAGGGATCGGCAAGTTTTGGTGGTTCGCCCTCGGCAAAAATTGGTCCTCCAGATTGTTGTGAAGTCAATGCTGTAGTTAAAGAGATCAAAACAGTTCAAGAAGGTAAACTAAGTGAATTGTATTTTGCAAATATTGGGATTTTGGAATATAGTCTGATGAATATTGAATATACCAGTAGTGATAATTGCTGATTTAATAGCAGCAGGGGACCAATCCTGGTACAATGATTTCAACAGAGCAACAATTCCTGACACATGGGGAGTTGCCATTGATGTTCCTGAGAGAAAAGCGAATGCACCATTTGGTGTTTCGTCAAAAGTAGGAATTGCTGCTAATATCTGGACGCCTGGAGCCGCTATATCGGGCTGTGCCACACAAAGATCATAGCAAGCTTTGATAAGGTTTTTGGATATTATCATCGTTGTGAAAGAATAATTTTGGATAAGGTGAGCAGAGCAGACTAACCTTGAGTATAGCAGGGGCATTGGAACTGGGACCTCGAGATGAGAAGTATGCCACATTGGTTGAAACAGGCTTGCCGATGTGTGTTCTTGACGGGCTCAGCCTTACTTGAGGATTACTGCAAAATTAACAACAATGGTTAACAAATATTTGATGATGTAAAAACTGGATGATTGATATTGATGATAAGGATATCAATCGTACCTTGTCGATCGAATGTAGTATAGTATCTGAGTTCCAGTTTCGTAACTTATTTGAACATACGGGAACTTCGTAACAGATGAATAAAAGTAGTTGCTTCCACTCCTAGAAACAATCACTCCCAAACCACCAGCCTTTTTGACAGACGATATACCATCATCTAACAAGCTCTGATTGGAGTCTGAAGCAAAGCAAAGCACCACTTTTCCTACCATCCAATCGTCATCCGATGAGAGGGATTCGCAATAACTGTATAGCCACTCAGTTAGTTTAGGCACTAAGAAGAACAAAGCTAAAGAAGCGGACAAGGGTTATAAGTCGTTACCGTGTAACCATGAGATCTGAGACTTCAGGGTACACCAGTGTTGCAGACACTGTATCCTCTCCTGTGAACATTGCTTGACCCTGAAGAAATTAGTACTTGTTAGTTCAAATCCGATCAAGCCATTTTCAATTTCTGTTTAGTGTTTTGTCGCATACAATTATGGTAAGGTTATTCCCTAGTGTAATGGGTGTGGGAAAGGATCGGTCCACAGTGCTTGCTGCAACAGTCAAAATCCAGGGTGCTGTGTTCTGTACGGTTTCAGCTCTTGGACCTGCGTTCCCTGCTGCACAAACAACAGTGATCCCTTTCGCTACGGCGTGAAACGAACCAATTGGAATTGAACCGCGATGGTCTACTTCGGAATACATTGGAATATCAGCAGCGAGAGACACCGACAACACATCCACACCATCATTTATCGCTTCATCAAAGGCTTTCAACACATCAGCATCGGCACAAACTCCTCCATACAAACGCCAACACACTTTGTACATAGCCAGACGAGCTCCTGGTGCACCACCTCTCACCGTCCCAAGACCGAGCCCATCGTAGCTGGCATTGGCCACGAATGAGCCACCTGCAATCGAAGATGTGTGCGTTCCATGTCCACTTGGATCTCTTGGGGACATGTAATCATCGTTCTCACTGGTGTTGTATGGCTGTCCATACTCGGCTTCAAGTCCTCGGACGAAATAACGAGCTCCTATCAGTTTTCTGTTGCAGGCTTTGGCACCATCGAAGTGCTCTCCAGATTCACAAACTCCCTTCCATCGAGAGGGGATTGGCCCCAGATTTCCATCATTAAAAACTTCTATTTCTGGCCATATCCCTGCTCATTACCAAGAGATTAATGTAAACCGTAGCTCTTCCACATGCAAACACGTAGTGGTAGAGATGAGAACCAGACCTGTATCAAGAAGACCGATGATAACACCATTTCCCATTTTACTTTTGTTAAGAAGATTAGACAGGGAAGTGGAGGAGAGTCCAAGGTAATCCCAACTTCTGGTTGTTTGCAGCTTGTAAAATCGATTGCGTTTGACATGAACCACACCAGGTAATTCTACGACCAAAATACACATAAATGATAAAATGCTTTCCACTCCATCAATACTTCATACTTTTTTTAAACCGATGAAACTTTTTTTCACTGGAATCACTCGTTAGATTTAAAAGTGTGATTTTTTTTTACTCCATTTATGGATCATCAATCGATAGAGTTCTTTGTTTTCATCTAATCGTGAGCAATAGATTAAAACAACGTTATCCCATGCAAGTCTTTGAGGGTTTTTTAATATGACGATACAGCAGCAAGTGATATCGCTTTTAAGAACACCATAGGGCATAGACAATTAGACATAGTTATCCGATTACCATATTCATGAGATCAACAAGTTTTATCGTCCATTCGTCATTGACCTTAAATTAGTACAATTTTACTACATAATATTATTGATCATCATTCATTTTAAATTTTGTGAAATGTTTCAAGGTGTACCGTTCTTTCAGGCGTTATGTACTGCCTTTGGAAGAAGAATGGTAGCTGCTATTTACCAATTCAGAAACCATAGTGTATAGAAAGGGGCACTAAAAAGTAGAAGATTTCTATTCTATTTTTTTAGCATGCTTCGAGTCCTTTTTCCTAGGAGTTGATATCAACTATTCAATTTTTTCAAGGCCCTTGTATCGACTGTTAAGTGGATTTGATTATAAATAAAATATTTGCCTTGCAATTTTTTAATCTTGTGTTTGATATAATGTAAACGAAATTTTTTTGTACTAAACATAAGATTACCTAGTGAAAGCACTATCAAATTTTATTCAATGAAAATTTTATTGTTAAAAAATTATCTGATTGTTTTTCTTAAAACAAAGTTATATGATAATCAGCGATATAGTAGAAAAATTTTAACTTATGATGTCAAAATTTTAAAAATATATATATATAAATGAATTGTTTAAGTATGTAAATATAAACAATAGATATTAATTTTCTTCAAATATACAATTATTTTTAAACTAATGTCAATACTTTTCTATGAGGCTCCGCTCATGATAGCAGTAGTAATAAATATGATTCATATGATCACTTGAATTGTATTGTATAAGATGATTAATTAAAGTAGAAATTTACTTACGGAAAATAAGAGATTCATAGAGAAATTATTGTATTTTTTTGAGGATGAAGTTGTCTTAAAATAGTTTTTAAACGCATAAACGATACAAAGTCCATACAATAAAAGTATAATTATATTTTTGATACATAATATGTCTAAAATTTAACAATATTTTTTTAATATTTAAAATCTAAACTTTAACCTTAAATTTTAATCATAAATCTTAAAGTTTAAACCCTACAATATATATTATTAAACCCTTAACTCTAAAGTAAACCAATAACCCCTAAATTTGACAAGTTTAAACATGCTGATAAAGTTTTTTTATCGAAAACAATTACTATCGTGGTTGTATATGTTTAAGATAATTTTCCATGATAATATATATATATATATAATTTAATTTTTAAATACTTTTATGAAAGTAAAATAAAATAATTGAGATATAAAAGTTCCAAACCTATAAATAATTTATTAAACATATACTTATATCTTAGTAAAAAAATTATAAATTATAGAATAATTTCACAAATGGGTTATAAATAAAGGTTAAATGTAAATTTGACTTAAAACACCTTTTTTGTTGCCCTCCCGGTTTTTTAGGGCTTTATCTTGACTAATCCGAACCTACTTGCGTCACAATATGACTTTGGAGGGTGAGTCTCCAAACGAGAATTTGCTACAGACATAAGACCTCAAATTCGAAACGTGCTTAGGAGTTACTAAACTGTTTACTATTTGGACTAAACCCGTTTAAAAAACCAAAAAGCACACTTTTTTTAATACAAAAGTTATAAATTTTAACTGTTGGTTCGATTGAAAAATACTTTTAAAATATTCTTTTACTCTAAAAATCATCGATTTAACTGTTACTTATGACTCAATAAATACTTGCTTAAATCAACTCTTGACCCAAACAATAGAAATTTTTTCAGACTGTAATTCACGGTGTAACTAGACATCTTGTTCAATATAGGAGTTGCGAAGCATAATATTTGAAAGAAGTTCGAATTTTTGAGAAATACGTTAAGAAATTATGCGAGAACAACATGTATTGTTAGATAGAGCGTCTACTCTACATGGATTAGGCATACAAGTATTTCATCCTATTTTAATAGGACACACTCTATAATTTATATTTGGGATGTTATCGACACATGTAATAGAAGATATCGCACAGAGCCTTTAAAAAAAGAGGGTCTTAAAATAAAATACTTATAAAGAAAAATAAAATATTAATTTTTTGCTAGTGGTAAAGCACGTTAAGAAAGCAAAATACTATTGTAGTTCATGAGTTTGACTACAGGGCCATCTCAGATGGGAAGTAATATGAACGCCTGCTCAGAGTCTCACCTCTACTTTTACAATTTCAATAATTTATCATATGGTAATCTTGTAAGTTAGTGGTTGCTACTTCAATAATTTTAGTTTGTTAATAAAATATTAAATTAATTGTTCAAACTAATAAAATATGTTTTTGTTCTACATGAGCCCATTTTTAAGTTTTCGCTCAGGGCCCAGAAAATATCTAAGATGATTGTTTGAGTCATGTTAGACTCATTTTTATTCAAAAATCGACATGTCACACATGGCAAGTCTAACAATTATTTATTTTTTAATTTGAGTGCTCCATTTTACTAAATTACTTGGGGTCTCTTACATCATTGAAACATTTTTTTAACAATTTTTACCTAAGGGAGGGGAAGGAGAATTTTTGCTCCTACTGGATCTTGAACCCACAACCTATGGGAGGGAAAACTAGGGGAGGGAAAAATGTCAATTGGAAGCTTTAACAACCTACTCTAGAGATTGTTGACGAAACATTTTTTTACCTCCACTAGTTTATAGGGGATTTAATGCAGACTTTGATGAGGACCAAATGGCTCTACTTTTGCCTAAAAGAAAGGTCTAAGCAGAAAAAATAGTTTTAATAAATTTTTATTTGAATATAATAAAAAATAATATTTTAATATAATCATTGATATTCGATTCATTAACCAACTAATTTAGAGGGAAAATAATTTATGTACCGGCGTTGGAAAAAGTTTCCACAAGCATCTAGTTTTGGGGGTTTAAAGTTAGAGTTTTAGTTTTTGTGATTAGGTTTTAAGGTTTGAGAATAGATTTTATAGTTTAAATTTTATAGTTTATGATTTAGAATTTAGGGGTTAGGACTCATAAAAGGGATACATGACAGCTTTAGAAGCTATTTTATGTAAGAAATTTTTTTTGACAGTATATCAAATAATTACCCTAATTTAAATTGGATATTACAAAAGTTCATTATGAAGATAACTCCCATGTTTAGCTTACTTCATTTATAAAATAAATATCCAAAAGATCATTTCGTTAGACAACCCATAGTTAATAAAGTGATTTTTAATTTGTACTTAACAATTTAATTTTGTATTTAGATTAAATTTTTTTATTGCAATAAAAATATAGTGAAAATAATTAAGAGCACGTAATATAGAATAGAAATTATCTTCTCTTCTAGGTGTCTTATTTATGCCCAATACTAAAAGTTTAAGTTTAGGTTCAATGTTAGGGTTTAGGGAATTCTGGATAATGTATATTTTTTAAGGCTTTATGGTTTATAGTTTAAGATTTAGAATTTAAGGTTAAGGCTTAAAATTTGACTTTTTAATATTGGTCACGAGGATTTTTTTTTCGTAATATAGTAATAATTTTAGTTTTAGACCAAAAAGTGAAGAAAAGGAAACGGGAAAATAGTTAAAAATGCACACACTTGAGAGTTTTTTAGCTTGATCCTTTGTCATCTTTGCCGCGAAGCCAGAGAAACCGTATCTATAGCTGTATACCATGGAGTCTTCGGGTGTTTCTTCACTGTCATAGTTGACAAAATTAAGCTTCTCGTTACAAAATATATGAAACCGTACTTTAATGTTAAGAAGATGCATAAAAAGAATATCAGTTAATTTATATAAGCAGTTGTTTTCGTTTTGAACCTTCCAAGAACAGTTGTCAGCATGTCGTGATGGGTTCTTGTAAGAAGCTCAACATCATGGTGCTGCCTTTTTCCCATGTAAACAATGTAGACCTGTCCAGTTTTATATAAAATTCACCTCTCTTTGAATATAATCAGCAAAAAAATTCAAAAACAAATGAAAAAAAACTGAATGAAAGGATCATTCATAGTTATATTCTCATGGATGGTTTTGCTAACATTTCGATTGGAATCTGCAACTGCAAGTGCCGGCAACAGTAAGGCAACTAAAACAAACGACATAATCATAGTGTTCATTAAGAAGAAATGTCTTTTTTCTTTCTTTTGTTGCAATGAGAGAGAAACCAAGAAGAAGAGATGGGTTGTTGTGCTTGGAAGTTGGAACCAATCATCCTTTAAATAGAGGGGGGGAAAAGTCGACGTTCCTTCACACAAAACCTAATTTCTAAAAAAAGAACAAACAAATCAAGTTTAGCCCTATGCATGCTTCGGTATCAATGGATACTGAGTAGTTTAGGTTAGTGGTAGGTAAATAATTGCATTAATCCCCTCATATAAGAGTCTAAATCGTCTTGCACCTTTCCATGCCCCCGTCTTTAAAAAATTAGGTATAAGATTTAAAGTTAGGGTTTATAGAATTAGGGGTAGAGTGTATTTTTAAGGTTTAGGGTTTATGATTTAGAATTTAATGTTAGGACTTAGAATTTAATTTTTTAGTATTGAGGTATAAAAAGGGACACCAAAAAAAGACAATAAATTTTTGTTGGAGGATCGATTTTATATATCTCTTTCTATATATTATGGAATTGATATGGAGGCATGACTGTGTTGAATATTAACTCAAATTATAATCGATAATTGAGTTATATTTTATTGTAATTTCAGTGATTAAAGGATACTTGGTAATCCCTTTTATGATCTTTGCAACTATTGCGGCTATGTTACAAAGATTAGCATTTTAGGGACATTGAGAGATTGTTTTGATACACTGATGTTTGAAAAACATAAGATATCATGTATTTGTACTATTTGTGATCTATAAGTTTATAGTGGATTATTTTTCTCTCACCCGTAGAGGTTGACAAGGTTGAACTACGTTAAATCTCGTCTCGTGTGCTTGTCTTACTATATGTTGGGTTTGCTTTGTTTATTTTTTTCATCTAAAAAATTCCTAACAAGTAAAATAAGATTGTTTGTGATCCCAAGATTGGCTATTTGACTCTTTGTGATCCCTACGTTGTAGATTGTTTGTTTATTTCATCCATGAAAATAAACAAGATCAACTACGTTAAATCTTGTGCTTGCGTGTGTCTTAGTCTATATTGATCTCTCTCTTTCTCGTCCAAAAAATTCCGAACATACTGTATAAATGAATGCTTCCGCTGTTGGAAGCAAATTACTGTCGTGTTTTCTTTAAGCATGGGACTGTGAGTGCACCATTCATGCTGTTATTTTCAGATAGGAACAAGTCCTTGTTGAACATAAAAGCATCCACTTTCACTCCCATTTTACTCATCAATTTCCACAAAATTATATTAAAAAAAATGAGGCGTGGTTCATCTTCAATTTGTCTTTGCTGCTATCATTGGTTGCTGCAATTATTTTTGATCCCCCACCGCTCCCTTCAATTCAAACCCTGAATCAATTATTATTCCAAATTGAGCGGCTGTGATGTTTTTTCCATGAAGCAGCCAACTGGAAATTTTTATTTGAGTGCAGCCACGATATGTAGCATTCTGGCCCGACAAAAGGAACCTTCTTTTAGGCCTCTGAAAGACATATTGGTGTCGTATAATTTTGTTTCTAGTGATGATCATTTTGCAGAAAACCCAGCAACACTTTCTTTTCCATTATTCACATGCCACTTCCATCATGCATCCTCAATTACTTCACTTTTTTTATTACAAAACACAGAGCAGTTTATGGAGAACGGGTTTGTAAAAGTATATGTGAGCTTAGCTAAATGGCCAATAAGAAGTTGACCTGAGGGTGTTGTCTTTTAACCTTCTAATATGCCAATATCTATTCCCTGATACTCTTTTCTGGCTTTTGATTTGCGGATCAAACGACGGGGATACTTCAGTTGGGCGAGTTCCTGTGGAGAACCTGCAACTCTTTATCACACGCCAGAAAGGATGGTCATTCTCCACCTTCAACCACAAGAAATGTATGAAAAGCACATGTAAAGCAAACACATGGTTCCCACCAACAAAAGCTATTCTTATGTTAGGCAGAGAACAAGTCGTTGTAGGTATGGAGCCAGGATTTGGGGTTGTAGAGAAAACATAAATATTTGAAAGTAAGAGCAAATTCATAAATAAACTAAGTTTAAAAAAGTTATATAAGAAGACAGAGGTGAAAAAAGATTTGGGGTAGGGGACAATTATCCCACCCTAGCGGACCCAAACATGTTTTTAAAGGTGGGCATATATATATTAACAATACAAAAAAATTTATATGTGAGTGCAAACAAATAAAATCTCAAGATGAATATATTTAGTAAAATGAATAACTAATAAAGAAAATTTAGATTTTCAAGCGGGACACATACATTATTACATCCGCCACGGCAGAGAACCTGACATTTGTCAAATGAGTTAGTGATTTAATAGACATATTCATACTACGCAACTTTGTAATGCTTAATGGAATACAAGCAGTTAAATAAGAAAGAAATGTGTTCTCTGCCATATAATATAATTGTTCAAGGACAAATCAAACCAGTTCACTAGGTTTGCCTAATTCTGAAATAGAAGCTTCTAAGTTTCCAGCAATGAGTCGTGTGTTGGTGTGATGTGAGATCACTTTTCTTTCCACTACTCATCATCAAGGTGCAATCGCAGTTGGTCATTAAGATGAACAATTATTGGCATTCCAGAGAAACAAGGAAGGTTGGAGGAAGTTTCTGATTGGGAACTGTGAACAATTTACAGAAATCAAACTTAAGCTTGGGTCTTCGTTCGGGTTGTCAATGGTTAACCAGACTTTTTGCTTGCTTTGTGGTTGAGAACCTGCTAACTGACTCTGATAAGAGCCTGTTGAGGGACCTTCCTGTCCCGTCCCAACGGTTTTCTTCTTTACTCCATACCTGTGTTTAATTCCAAGAAATGCAGGGAAAGTCAATCGCTCACTAACATCTTGCCCATGTCCTCTATCAAATACACATGAATTTCCATATGGTCTAAACTATAACTCAAAATAGCAGGCAGTCTGCGCAACTGTCCCGGTAACATTTGCATCGCCTCCACTACGCTCCTGAACAAACTGAATTTTCAGAATCAACTGAGAATCCAAATCATAGTTGAGAACAGAAGGACGCCCGGGACGGAGCGTATGTTGCACTCCCATGGATATTGATACTGAAACGATGACGGAGGCGGAAAACGGCGATTTCCAAAATTGTAAGATATGAGTACGGTTAAAGCATGAAAATATAAAATAAATTTTAAAATTCTATAACATATAAAAAATCGTAAAAACATTAAAATTCATAGTTAATTAAAAAATAAAATTCATAAAAAAACATACTATTATTTATTTAAAACTGTAAATAATAATAATAATTTAAATTATCTTTCCTTATCTAATAAGGAATATATATTATTTCGGTTTTCAGGGCTTCATCCTAACTAATCCGGATCGACCCGTGTCACACACCTAGCTTTGGTGGATAAGTCTCCCAACGAAACTTTTCTGCACACACGACGCCTTAAACTCGAGACATACTTAAGGAATATCAATATGCTTACCACTTAGACCAACCCTGTAAGTAAATCATCTTTGACTTTGAATTTTAATTATTATTTATTTACACATTAAATAATCTTTCCTTAGTTAATAAAGAAAACATATATATATATATATATATTAAACTTGAATCTTTTATTTTGTTCATTATTAAATAACAAACTCATTATACATTATTATTTTGATTACAAAGTTAAAATTCTCAAATTAAATTTGAATTTAAATAATAATTAATTACTACGTGTACTTTAAAATAATATTATCATTTAAATTACTAAAGAGAGACTGAAAGTTTATGTTAAAAATAAAATTTATGTTAGCCTTTTTATTATTTTTAGGGTAAACTACATAAATGACCACCTAGTTATAAGGGTGCTCTCAATTTGACCACCATACTTTCAATTGCGTCAATATGAACACTTAACTATTTAAATGGTATTAATCAAGTCATCTACCGTTAAAAATCTAACGGAGGGGGTGATGTGGCAGTTAATATAAGTTTGTATAATTATACATTTAGTCCCTGTTACTTATACATTCTATCAATTTAGTCCTAAATTTAATTTAATTCAATAAACTAATCATTCAATCACGTGGTGACATGTGTCACCACCCGATTGGAAGAATTTAAACATTTTTATTTAATTTAATACATTTAGCCAAAAACCTTGGTTTTATTTTCCTCATCCCAATTAAGTGGCACGTGTCACTATCTGATTTGAGGAGGAAAATAAATTTATTAAATTAAATAAAAGTGTTTAAATTCTTTCAATTGGGTGGTGACACATGTCACCACTTGATTGAATGATTAGTTTATTGAATTAAATTAAAATTAGGACTAAATTGATAGAATGTGTAAGTAACATGAACTAAATGTGTAATTATACAAATTTATATTAACTGCCACATCACTCTCTCTGTTAGGTTTTAACGGTAGGTGTCTTGATTGATACCATTTAAATAGTTAAGTGGTCATATAGACGCAATTGAAAGTATGGTGGTCAAATTGAGATCACCCCATAATTAGGTGATCATTTATGTAGTTTACCCTATTTTTTAAGTCAAAACTCAAAATGATCTTGGGTCTTGGGTACGCTTGTGAAGCTTAAAAATCGTCCCCGACATGTCCCTCACAATCTTCTAGAGTACCCAATTATCTTCGATTATACCCTTAAAAATGCGATGTCTTAGGCATGTACCCAAGTTGTACCCATCCCCGAGACATATCGGGTACGTGGGATGGCCTTGAGATGAAGTATTTGTGATTCATAGGATGGAGCCATGTTAAGCACAATTTTTTTAGTATAATTGCATTTGAGGTCCCTTTTAGTCTAAATATGTCACACCCCAAATTTTGCATATTTGAATGAATGAAAATGATGGGAAAAAATAAATATTAATTGCAGCAAAGGGGAATTGAACCCTTAACCTCCAGTTTTGTAAGCACAAGCCTTAACCACCTAAACTAAGTGTAACATCCCGAAAACAGGCTAGAAGATTCGGGTGAATTATCAGAATCGGGTTGGAATTTTTAGTTAGACTTTAGCTAATTAGTTAATTTTGAAAAATAATTTGGGTTGATTAAATTGGTTTCCGATAAATTTATCGTGACAAATATTTGTGAAAAATATATTTAATGAGTTTAATAAAGGATGAAATTGAGTTTGGGTAATTTTCAATGGGTTGATTTAATATTAATTAAATTGTGACTATTTTACAAAAGGTTGTAAAATATTAATAATGGTAATTTTGTAAAAAGTGAATAAAGTGGTATTTTTATTGAAAGTATTAATATATATTTTTCCTCTCATTTTTAACAAAAGAAGATGATGGTTATTATTTTTCCCAAAGATGAGAAAAATATTTCCAAACTTTTCTCTCATTTTCTCTCTTGGATTTACCAAACACAATTTAAGGAAAATTGATTTTTCTTCTTGATTTTCATTTTTTTTATATCCTAAATGATTTCTAATCATCAATCTAGCAAGAGCTAGTAGTCTTCATCAAATCTTCTTGGAATTCACATTCAATTGAAGGATGATGTTTTCAACTTCCATTTTTTCTATCAATTGGGTAAGCTCTTGATTCTTAAAAGTTTTCTATTTTTTTAACTGATTATCTATCATTTCTATTGGACTTTATGAATTAAAACGAATTTAATTTGATTTATTTGGTTTCTTGGATGATAAATGGTGATTGTGATTTGATAAATAAAATCAAGATGTTTTAATTGATTGGAAAGTTAATATTATTGGTAATATGAACCTAACATCAATTTTAGAATAGTATTCCGAAATTAATTAAATTGGTTAAGGTTAGATTTAGATTCTTGAATGGGGCGATTGGAAGAATAGTTGATTTAATTATTGGATCACATATTAGAGTACATCATATGTGTTTAATGAATTTCTTGTAAGGGATATAAAGCTGAAAAAAGGGAAAATAGTATAGCTTTCGAACCATGCGAAACAGGGGGTGTGCGTGAATGGAGGGCAGACACTGCTTTGTGCGGCTGCTGCAACACCCCTGGGCGCATGTAATGCGTGATTTGGTTTGGAGTGGGGGCGTTGTTGCTGCTCATTTGCGAAACAGGGGGTGTGCGTGAATGGAGGGCAGACACTGCTTTGTGCGGCTGCTGCAACACCCCTGGGCGCATGTAATGCGTGATTTGGTTTGGAGGGGGGGCGTTGTTGCTGCTCATTTTAGTTATATATATATATATGTTGGGTACGGGATAAGGAGGAAAGAGTAAAGGGGAGTTAAGTCAGGGCAGTAGCATTTGGAGAGGAATAATTAAGTGGAAAGTATAATAATTGATTAAGGGCGTGATTGAGTTGGGGAAATAAAAGTCGTTCGAATATTTTTATGTAATGTGCAAGGGGAGAATTATAATAAAGAGGTTATCTTGGTGTGGTCTTATTTATATTGACCCTTGCATTTTCTTGTGGAAGATGGCAATTGTTCGGACGATTTTGGGTTAGGCGTCGAGGTGTTGGCATCGAGACGGTAGCGTGTTGGTGAGTGCAAATGTGTTTTGGTGCTATAAAGAGGTTTGATTTATGGCTTTGGGAGTTTAGTTAAAGCCTAGCAAGCTTAGCTAAGCTCGGAAGTAAGTTTTCCTTATTCGCCTTTTGAATATCGGTTTGGTATGAGACTTGATTTACATGTTTTGGGTTAAAAGCATGGATTGATTTGCTTACTGTTTTATGCATCATTTAAAAGATATACAATGATTTATTAAGTATATGGATGCTTAAGTGCGTTGATAAATGGTTCCTAAATGGAATATGGTTGTTACCTTGAGCAAATGTGATTTTTTTTTTTGCATATGAATTTTTTTTTTAAAATGCATATGGAAAACAATAAGTAAATGTGTATAAAAGTGTATATTGGCTATGTGACAAATAGAAATAAATATCGAATATAGTTAGCATGTCATAGGGTTTAAAGTGCACTATAATAAGTCATCTCATGGCTCTTGAGGGGTTGTAATTGTATCGTTATACTCGGGCCATTGAAAACTGCAGCTCTTGAGGAATTGTGATTGTATCATTATACTCGACCTGGTGGATATAAAGGGTGGGTTAAAGGAACCACCACAAAAATTCGTGTATCCGATGTGTTTTAAAATTATGCTTTGGAATCATTTTAGGTCACTTTAAAGTCAATATATGATTTAATGCATCATGAAGGATGTAAAAAGGATTTGCATATTGTGACATGTGAATATGATGTTCCTTGGGCTTTGTGAATTTACATGGTTTAAACTTGGTTTTGCTTTGATATGGGCTTTCTTTAAATGCTTTGGAAATGACGAATTTGACTTGCTTTGATACGGGTTTCTAATATTGGTTTTGATTTGAAAATACATTGACGTTTTACTTTTTGAGTGCACTCACTAGGCATTATATGCTTATGCTCTCTTTCCTTCCGTCAATGTAGTGAGTTGAGCAAGTACGGGGTTGTGGTTCGAGGCAAGGATTGATCCTAAAACAAGTGTTCTAAAGAGTATGTTTTATGGAGTTATCATTATTTGTAATAAATCAATGTGGGTTAATCGTTTGGATGTTATTTTGTGTAAAGCTTGATTATATGGTTGGCGTTTATATCTGCTTGGATGATGATTTTATTTAATGTGTACGATGTTGGTTTTATTTAATGCCAAGTACATTTATTGGTTATGATCTAATGATTTAAAATGGTTTAAATAATGATTAGATTGATTGTTGTGTTCTAAGTGTACATGTGGTCATGTGCTTCTATTTCTTATTTGATATATAGCCTATGTATGAGGTCTTGACCATTTGGTGCTTATTGGATAATGCTTTATAGTGTTAGGAAGCATGCCTCTAGTTTAATTGTACGAATATGAATTGTGTTGAATAATTGACATGTAATTATTTGAGTCTATTTGTTTAATGATGGTATAATATTATAAGCATGTCAATATCGTTTGTAAGAATTTGGATATGTTCGGATTGTTATTCGAATCCCTAAGATTTATTTTAGTGTAGCCTGTATCGGTACGACTGTTAGTTTATTTAGTTAATGAGCTTTACCAAGTTCAAGTTCATTGCATTTTGGTCACCGTAAGTTGTAGCATTAATTGAATGGGTAAATGTTGTCCGTTTAACCTGAGATTTTGCAAGCATGCTTTTAATGTATCTAATTGCTGTAAGAAGCTTTTATAAATGTGTTAGTCCTTGTATTTGGCAGTTTTACGATGTAGTCCTTGATTTCGTATTTTGCTAAATTGGATGCTTATTTGGTATCCATTGAAGCTGAAATTTGACACGCTAGTATGAAATATGATTAATTAAGTATTGGTAACCTGAAATTGGTATAAGTCCCTGTAATTATTTATATTTGCATTTTGGTCCCTAGAATGCTTGTATTTGTAATTGAGTGCCTTATCGATGTTCGAATCGAATGAAAATTGAAAAACCATAGGTATTAATAATGCATCTAGATCAGTAAAAAGAAAAATTGGACCGTAATTTGAGTAAGTCAGTTCGGGTTTGCTTCGGCAAACCCAATATAATCTTCTTTGTTCGGGTCTAACGACTAGGCCTGGTCAAGAGGGTTACATTTGGTGGTATCAAAGCCATGTTTACAACCTCAGACGAGTAACGTTTAATCTGGTTATTTTGGGAAATTGGTAAATGAATACGTATGTACTCATGCTGTTAATTGCTTATATTGGGGTTAACTAGGAACATATTGCCTATTACAAATGTTTTTTTAAAAGGTTTTGCAGGTTTGTCTTGGATCATTTGCCGAGCTGTTAACTCCTCAAAAGTACTATTTTTCATGTCTATATTGCCATGCTTTTGCTTGACTTTGAGTACATATTTGTGCATTTAGTTAGTAGAATCTTGCATTTGCATTAAATAGTTAAGAAACGTTTCCTTTGCCAGAATAAAGGTGTATTTTCTTGCTTTGGTGAGCAGGTTGGAGCAGGGCAGGTTTGGCAGAGCAGGACAGTAGCAGTTGGCAGAGAAAAGCGAAGGACCAGAAGAGAAATGTCGAGCACTGTTGGCAAAATTAGGACGAGAATTGCCAAGCTTGTTGGCAAAAGATTGAAGGTTGATGATGTCAGCCCTAGTTAAAACCAGATCAGCTTGAATTCAAAGGGGATAAGAAGATAGCGCTCTTATCCTATCACGCTATCAGTTTTTGAATTCAAACCCAATCTAGGGTTTCCATGAGTGCCTATATAAAGGAAGCATATCGAAAAGAGAGGGGGGATCAAAGAGGCTACACCGTGGTGAACAATGAAGGTAGATGACAGATCGTGGTCCGACCAGGCTAAGGCTAAGATTTTTCGATCCATTGAAGGGCTGTATCGAAAGAACTCATTCTTTGTTTCTTATCTCTTGAATTTCTTTATGTTTTTTGTGATGATGAATCAAAGTGATGATTTGTTGTTGGATCCCCCAACTATGAACTAAGCTTTTACAGTTGGTTGGGGATGTTTGCGATTAACACTCAGTTTATTTTTGGTTTCTAATAATTTGAATGCCTTGTCATTATTTTCTATCCTGTTAGCACTTTATTTCCTTAAATTCTTTGCCATATGACAGTTGGCATTGTATGCTTATTACTCCTTAATATCTTAACAGACTTAAGGGGTAACGATTAGTTGCCAGGTACTAAGGAGAGAAACTTCGACAGAAGATGTCAAGTAGATGAGCTTACTTCAGAAGTGAATCTACCCCTTAGGAGTATAGATTGAAACTTAATCAGGTTAATTTATGAAAAGTTGTACTATAGACATATAAAGGTTTTATCGTGGTTAACTTAGGGTATTGCCATCAACAGAGGTAATGCTATTCTTGAAATCTGCTCGGCAATAAATCCAAGTCAGGACATTATTAATAACTGGCGTAACTAGCGTAAGATCCAAGCCTTCCAATCATCATTACACTAGTTGTTTGCCAATCTACCTGGATCTTTACTTACATTTTCTTTATCATTTTTATTTCTTTAATTCTTTTATTTTACTCATTCCCTTAATCAATTACCATCACTTTTATTTTCCAGTTCACAAGTATTAATCGTGTCAATTAATTCCTTGACAATCCTTGTGGAGACAATACTCAACTCACTACTATATTACTTGCTGACTGTGTATACTTACAAGTAAAAATATGTATTCTTGGCATATTTGCTTGCATATTTACAATGAATCCTCAATATTTTGCCATGCGATATTTCGTCGACAAGTTTTTGGCGTCGTTATCAGGGATTGCAACGAGATTAATTGTTTTAATTTTTACTTGTTTTTTTTTTGTTTATTTTATTTTGTTTGGTATATGTATAGGTGTTAAGAAGAGAACGTCGAGAAAAGGCTCGTAACGGGAATAATGAGATAAGAAGTGTCCTAAATAATGCCAATAACTAGGAGAAAATGACAATACCTACAGTTATACCGCGTGCTCCTCCTATTGCCACTCAGATACCTGAAGAACGATTTATCAGATAACACTGTTTTTATATACGTCAACCAAAACCATTTACAATGCATCAACCATGCATTAACAAGTATATCACAATACTTCATGACCATTTTCCAAATTCATTCATCATCATTATATGATCAAAAATAGTATAAAACATACTTTAAACCATGCATAAATAGTAGGTATCATGTAATTCAAAAACAAGTGCATAAGACCAACTTCGCCAACCAAAAACGAGAGAGAATTCCTTTCATACTTACTTCTGAGTTTAAACCAGCGTTTCAAGCTTAATTTAAACTCTCATAACAACTTTTAAACCAATTCAAAGCTGAATTCCACGTTCTCACTCACCGACAACGCAAAGCTTTATTCCTCAATGCGAATTACTCATCCAAAGCTTCTAAAACCCTTCTACAAGCTTGACGATCGACTTCCCTTATTTTAACCACAACATAACAGAGGATTTAATGCATTTGAATGCATCCATAACCCAACAACATCAATTCACACTAATCCTCATCAAACTCTAACCAATTTCTCTCCACAACAATCGAAAACAACATCAAACACCTTCCAAACTTAACCCATCCAAAACCTAAGGGTTTAATCTAACACTTATCATCAATTAACATTCAAAAACACATTTGCAACATCCTTATACCTCTAGCATTCATTAAACATCCACAACTCCTCAAAAACTCATAACTAACAACCTAGAAAATTAGAGATTCACTTAGTTTCGGGATTCATATGTTAAAACCAACTTATTAACATTATAAAACATCAAAATCATATTCTAATCCAATCAAGAAATCAGCAAAATAGAATCATTACAAGATTCTTTCAATTTCTCAATTAAACTTCAATTAAAGCAATTTACCTCATTATAACATTAAAACTCGTTAGAAAACACATATAAAGGATCAATAACTTGGGAATTTCAGTAAAGAACCATTCATTAGAGGAGAAGGACGAAGCTCACCTCTAATGTTTATTTACATGAGAAAACAAGATTAAAACAATAAGGTTTTGATAGGAAATCATAGGAAACTCATTTGAAATCAAAAGATTGAAGAAATCAAGAAGTTGCCTAAAACTTTTGAAGAAGGAAAGAGTATTTGGCTGGAGAGAATTTGAGAGAAAACCTTTTAGAGAAAAGTTAGTTACGTAAAGTTTGTTTAGACAATTAATTATAAAATTAATTCTCCAAGCCTATTTATACTCTTTTAAAATCTTTTAAAATAGCCAATTAAAGAGGAAAGTATAATATTAGAATTTGGGAAAAATAGCTCCTTAACGATTCAAAGTTTTGACCCTTTACAATTTAGTCACTAGAAAAAAGATTTTCCATTTTTACATTTTGGTCACCTATCCAAAATGTCACTTTTCCAAAACTCATTTTCCAAAATTTTTTACACTAAAATATTTTATATAATAAATAAAGATTTTACCATATTTTTCTATATTTTTATCCCTCTTAAAATTATTTATTTCGAGCTAATCTCGAATTTGACTCGAATCCTCTAATCCGATCCACCAGATCATCTATCCGACTTTGCTAACAACTAGGTCCAAAACCGGGGTGTTATAACTCTCCCCAATTAAGAAATTTTGTCCTCAAAATTTACCTGACGAAAACAGATGTGGAAATTGTCTCTTCATGACTTACTCTCCCACGTGGCCTCCTCAACACCGCGATGTCGCCATAACAACTTAACAAGCTCAATCGTCTTACCATGAAGAACTTTACTACCAGAGTCAAGAATCTCCACCGGTTCCTCCTCATAGGATAAATCTTGTAGCAACTCAACATCCTCCACCGGCATCACATGCGACGGATCCGAACGATACTTCTGCAACATGGATACATGAAACACGTCATGAATCTTCTCCAAATCAAGAGGCAAACTCAACCGGTAAGCCACAGGACCTACGCGTTCCAACACCTCATACGGTCCAATAAACCTCAGACTTAACTTTTCTTTAATCCCAAAGCACAACACATTCTTCCAAGGTAAAACCTTCAAGAAAACCTTTTCACCAATCGCGTGCTAAACTTCCCCACTCTTCAAATTTGTGTAGGATTTTTACCTATCTGAGATCGCTTTCAAGCGATCACAAATAAGCTTTACCCTCTCATCCATATCTTTCAACACATCAGGCATGGAAACACACTTTTCCCTAGCCTCAGCCCAACACAAAGGCGTACGACACTTTCTACCATACAAGGCCTCATACTGTGCCATCTATATACTTGTATGATAACTATTATTGTATGGAAACTCCACCAAAGGCAATTGTCTTTCCCAAGTTCGTTGGAACTCAATGATACAACACCTCAACATATCCTTCAAGGTCTAAATCACACGCTCAGACTGACCATCCGTCTGAGGATGATATGAAGTACTGAAATTCAAGCGAGTACCAAATCTTGATGCAAACATTCCCAAAACCTTGATTTAAACCGCGGATCCGTATCTAAAACAATTGACTTGGGCACCCCATGCAACCTCACAATCTCAACAATATAATGATATGCTAACTTATCCAAGGTATACATCGTATGCACTCGCAGAAAATATGCACACTTCGTAAACCGATCAACAATCACCCAAATGGAATCCTTTTTATTCGGTGTCAAAGGTAACCCCAAAAAAATCCATGATGATCCTCTCCTATTTCCACTCTGAAATCTTCAATGGTTGCAACAACCGGACAAAAAGTGATGCTCAGCCCTAACTAACACACTGACACACCATACATCTAGCAACAAAATCAGCCACATCCTTTTTCAAACCCACCCAATAATACTCTTCCTTTAGACCTCCATACATCTTGGTACTACCGGGATGCATAGCAAAAGGAATAGCATGAGCCTCGATCAAAATAGTATGTCTCAACTCATCATCACTAGGCACCACTATCCTATCTTTGAAACCTAACACCCCATCATCATCATCAAGTAAAAAATCCGTCAAATTTCCATACATGATATCTTTAACATGCGGTACCAATGCCTCATCATAAGGTTGTTTTTCCTTAATCAACTGTGTCAGAGATGGTTTCACCTGCAACTCAGCCACCAACCCTACATCCCTCATCACACTCAACCTTGCAAACATAGCCCTCAACTCAACAATAGCTTTTCTACTCAAAGCATCAGACACAACATTCGCCTTGCCCGGGTGATACTCGATTGTCAAATCATAATCCTTGAGCAACTTTAACCATCCACGTTGCCTAAGATTTAACTCATTTTGCGACATCAGATACTTCAAACTCTTATAATCCGTGTACACAATACACTTCTCACCATACAAATAATGCCTCTAAATCTTTCACTCAAACACTACCACAGCAAGCTCTAAATCATGCATAGGATAATTGCGCCCGCGCACCTTCAATTGCCTAGATGCATAAGCTACAACTTTCATGTCCTGCATCAACACACCCTAAACTAACATAAGATGCATCACTATAAACCACAAACATTTTTCCCGACTCAGGTTAAATCAAGATCGGAGCTTGCGTCAAAGCTTCCTTCAACTTCTCAAAAGCTTGTTGTCTACTATCCGTCCATTCGAAACGCACATCATTTTGTAACAACTTGGTCAATGGAGCAGCAACCCTTGAGAACTCATCCACAAAGCAATAATAACTTGCCAACCCCTAGAAACTACGAAACTCCATCACTGACTTAGGTTGCTTCAATTCACCACCTCCTCAATCTTTTGGGGATACATACAGATTCCTTCTACCGAAATAACATGACGAAGAAAGATCATTTCTTTAATCAAAAACTCACACTTGCTCAACTTAGCATAAAGCTGATTATCTAACAAGGCTTGCAACACGATTCACAAGTGTTGATCATGATCCTTCTCGGTACGAGAGTACACGAGAATATCGTCAATGAACACTACTACGAATTCATCCAAGAATTCATGGAACACCCGATTCATCATGTCCATAAAAGTTGTAGGTGCATTCGTCAACTCGAACGACATCACTAAGAACTTATAATGCCTGTAACGTGTTCGAAAAGTAGACTTCAGCACGTCCTTATCATTAGCCTTTAACTGATACTATCTAGATCTTAAATCGATCTTAGAAAACACTATATCACTCCAAAATTGATCGAACAAGTAATTAATTCGCGGTAAAGGATACTTATTCTTAATCGTCAACTTGTTCAGTTGTCGATAATCAATGCACATCCTCATAGTGGTGTCTTTTTTTACATGAATAACACTAGTGCTCCCCACGGTGAGACATAAGGTCGGATAAAATCGATATCCAATGACTCCTAAAGTCGCGTCTTCAACTCTTTCAGCTTCTTCAGTGCCATGACATACGGTGCAATCGACACCAGAGTCGTATCTACATACGTCTCAATAGAAAACTCCACCTCCCTATCTGGCGGTAACCCAGGCAACTCCTCTAGAAACACCTCCAGGAAATTACAAATGGTACAAATATCTTTAGTCCGCACTTATTTCATATTTGGGTTCATAACATAAGCCAGATATGATTGACACCCAAACTCTAACAACTTTTGAGCTTCCAAAGCCGAAACCACATTAGATAAGAACTTAACATTCTCACCCGCAACCACCACTTCGTAATCATTGGCAAGTTTCAATGAAATCCGCTTGGTTACGAATTCGACCACAGCCTCATGCCCAGTCAACCAATCCATCCCCAAGATCTCATCAAAACCTTGAAACGATAAATCCACCAAATCAATCACAAACACGTGACCTTGAACTACCAAAGGATATCTTCTATACAACCTCCTAGTAACAACTTTCTCTTTAAAAGAGCTAGTTACTTGCATACCAATATTTAACACTTCTACCGGTATGTTAAGCAAATATGCATGCTCATGCAAAATATATGAATGCGTAAAACCAGAATCTATCAGAGAAAGTAATGACATAGACTACAAGGTAAAAGTTCATGCAATCATATCAGTGTCATTCCTCCCCTCGCGATGCGCATAGATCTTCTTGGGTCCACCACCCTCAGGTTGAACTACCACTATATGAGAAATAATCTTCTGACCTTCTTCCCTTTGTTGGAAATTACCTCAACCATGCCCACGACCTCTCTGTGGTGCAACATCAATTAAAGGTGCATGTCTACCCCTAGCCAGCAACGGACAATCACGTCTAAAATGATCCTCAGATCCATAACTCCAAAAGGAATTAGCAACAACAGACGAATGAGCCTGCCCCACCCTAGCCAAATGTGGACAGTCTCATCTCATGTGATCTCACGATCCACATAACCAACAGGTATTATGTAATACTTTAACCTGGGTACTCTGACCCTGCGAGCCTTGCCAGTATTACTTTCACCTCGTCTCTATTCAGGGCGATACCTCTTATCATTGTGTCTTTTAAACTGACCACCACCATAACTAAAATCTACAGCTTTCTTCCCAGATTCAGAACCTTTCGAACGAGAGAGTAAACCCAGGTTCTGCTCAATGTCCTTCGCCCATGTAACCAACATATCAAAATTCGCTTAATCAGAAGCCAACATAGATGTCTTAACATCCTATACCAATCCATAACAGAATCAGTCACAGCGATGCCCCTCATCCGGCACCAACTCAAGAGCATACTAACTCAGCTTAACAAACTGCACCTCATACTCAAACACAGACATACTGCCCTAAACCAAGGCCATGAACTCATGTTTCCTTCATCCAAGTATCTAACTCCCATATACTTCCTTCTAAAGGCAGTTTGAAAAAATTCCCATGTCATATCACCAGGTTCTATGCCCACGATAACAGTAGTCGACCAACTATAGGCATCCCCCTGCAGCAAAGACATCGTGCATCTTAACTTACGAGCATTATTGCACCCCATCTAATCTAAAATCTAATCTATACTGTTAAACCACTTTTCAGATGCCTTGGGTGCCAACCCTCTGAACTCAACTCCTCCTAGACTGCGTAAATATTCTAACAGCAAACTCGAATTAGCAGCGACAATCAGTGCTGATGCAGGCACATGCACTCCAGCCATCACAGCCTAAAACACTCTAGTCATTACTTGTATTAAAGTTGTCATATCGCCATACACCGGACCATGTGGTACACATGGTTATTGCTCTACTCTCTCGGGTGGATTAGGAAGAAGAGGTGGCAAACCTCTAGAAGGTATGACATTCTCCTCATCCCCTGCCCCACGACAGTAACACTCATGCTCGATCTCAATTCTCTCCTCAGTGGCATCATATAAAAATGTATCTAAGGAATGATAATTACACCAAAACAAAAACAATTAGGCCAGCTTCAAGCAAGGATCCAAGACTTCCATTTCAAATCAAAACCATTTTATAACTATAGTAATAAGACAATGTGTCCCCAAAAATACCCCGACATAGCATATACCAATCACCATACATATAAACAATCACTGTGTATAGCAAACAACAATGAACAATCATCAAAAACATCCCCACTTTTCGTAAACCTAGCTCTAATAGCAACAAATGTAACCCTCTTAACACAGTCTAGCTAAAACTGAGCTAAAAGAATACATTAGGTTTGCCGAAGCAAACCCGAACTAATTACCTAAATGGGCCTATTTTTTCTTTTTATTTAAATGCATTAATTTACATCCTAAGGTGAACATGCATCAGTGGATACGGTAACATACGAATAGATTTCAAAATAGGGCTCAATTGCTCAAACATGCGCTTTGGGGACCAAAATTTAATTTCCACAAATTACAAGAACTTAACCAAGTTCCACTTTACCAATTTTTCGTTAAATAGGTTTCATGCTCACATGTCAAATTCCAGCTTGAAACAAACATCCGAACTTATATAATTGCATATATAACATTCAGGGGCTAAAACGTACAATATTTAAACTTCAACGGGCAGAAACCTAAAGAAACACCACTGCGTACCAATACGGACAAGACCGTATCGATATGGTCTAACTAAAAAAATAGCTCTACATACTGATACTATCAACCTCGTATCGATACGGTGCATAAGACAAATATGTATCGATACGGTACTACCCCCGTACCAATCCCTTAAAAAGTATTTTCAAAACTCTAATTCCAGTGGTGAAAGGGTATACCGATACGGTGGCTAAGTGTATCGATACCCTTTGTATACTTTCACAGCTTTGTGCCTTACCAGACCCCGTGTACTGAAATCAGGGTACCCGTACCAGTAATCGAAGGCTTGTAATGACCTCTAGTCCAACATATGACACTTTGGCTCACACTAAACATGTCCAAACCATACATAGACATCATACACCATCAAAGGCATACTTATCACAACTATTCAAGCATGTAAGGACACTCATCATGCAAAACTTGAATCAACAAAACATCTATAGGCACGCTTCATACTAAAACATGCCAAACATGGTTTCAAGCCATTCACAAACATATAAATCCTCATACAAGCCCTAAACAACCTTTAAAGCTTGCACAAACAAGGAGTTTACCAAAACAACCTTCCCAATCATCAATTAACCACATTGCCTTTATTACTACAAGTCTATTGGAAAACCATACTTGAAAATGAGTAAGTCATTGGAATCCCCCTTTTCTTGATCGTTGCCTCCAACGCTTAATTATCTACATTGATGGAAAAGACGGTGTAAGCACACAAGGCTTAGTGATGAGTGCTCTAAAACAAACCACCATCAATGAATTTAAAATCGGTTATTCAAACTACTTTGGAAACCTCATTTAAAACACCTTTTAAAACATCATCACGCCTTACAAAACTATGCACTTAACATTTCCAAAACATGCATATTAAACCATATGCAACATGTATCATGGATTAACAACAAAATCCCTTATGCAGCACTCAATTTAAGTTTTCCCACGCATAACAACCCATATGCAAGGCTTCAAGAGTAAGCATGTATAAATCAACATATACAACATAATCCATCATCATGATACATCATCAATTATATTGGATTACAAGTGATCATCAACCAAGTTCCAATTTACAAAATATTACATTGGATACATGGATTCACAAGTTTCTTCTCAACACTTCATGCAATCTCAACCAGAATTCAAGGTACAATCACAACCGGGTACAATCATAACCCAATCATCGATTAGATGCATAATCCACTAACGAGGGTTTTTTGTTACCATATAACCCCTCAACACTTAGGGTACTTGGATGGAGTTTTCGGTATACGTAAACCCCTCAACATCCAAGACTACTTTTTACAGTGCACTATCAATCCTATGGCCGGCCAACTATATCCTATAACATTTTAAACCATATCACTTGCCAATATAATTCATTTTAACCATGTACCTCATTGTTTTTATATGCGTCAACCAAAACCATTTACAATGCATCAACCATGCATTAACAAGTATATCACAATACTTCATGAACCATTTTCTAAATGCATTCATCATCATTATATGATCAAAAACAGTATAAAACATACTTTAAACCATGCATAAATAGTAGGTACCATGTAATTCAAAAACAAGTGCATAAAACCAACTTCGCCAACCAAAAATGAGAGAGAATTCCTTCTATACTTATTTTCAAGTTTAAACCAGCATTTCAACCTTAATTTAAACTCCCATAACAACTTTTAAACCAATTCAAAACTGAATTCTACGTTCTCTCTCACCGACAACGCAAAGCTTTTTTTCCTCGATGCAAATTACTCCTCCAAAGCTTCTAAAACCCTTCCACAAGCTTGAGAATCGACTTCCCCCCTTTTAACTACAACATAAAAGATGATTTAATACATCTAAATGTATCCATAACCCAGCAACATCAATTCACACTAATCCTCATCAAACTCTAACCAATTTCCCTCCACAACAATCGAAAACAACATCAAACACCTTCCAAACTTAACCCATCCAAAACCTAAAGGTTTAATCCAAAAATTATCATCAATTAACATCCAAAAACACATTTACAACATCCTTATACCTCCAACATTCACTAAACATCCACAACTCCTCAAAACTCATAACTAACAACCTAGAAAATTAGAGATTCACTTAGTTTCGGGATTCTTATGTTAAAACCAACTTATTAACATTATAAAAAATTAAAAATCATGTTTTAATCCAATCAGCAAAAAGAACTCATTAAAACAGAATAATTAAACTTTAATTAAAGCAATTTACCTCATTATAACATTAAAACTCATTAAAAATACATATAAAGGATCAATAACTTGAGAATTTTAGTAAAGAACCATTCATTAGAGAAGAAGAATGACGCTCACCTCTAATGTTGACTTTCTCCTTAATTGGATTGATTTACATGAGAAAACAAGATTAAAACAATAAGTTTTTTTGAAATAGGAAACTCATTTGAAATCAAAATATTGAAGAAATCAAGAAGTTGCCTAAAAATTTTGAAGAAGAAAAGAGTGTTTGGCTGGATAGAATTTTGAAAGAAAACCTTTTAGAGAAAAGTTAGTTACGTAAAGTTTGTTTAGGTAATTAATTATAAAATTAATTCTCCAACACTATTTATAATCTTTTAAAATCTTTTAAAATATCCAATTAAAGAGGAAAGTTTGATATTAGACTTTGGGAAAAATAGCTCCTTAAAGATTCAAAGTTTTGACCCTTTACAATTTAGTCACTAGAAAAAGATTTTCCATTTTTACATTTTGGTCACCTATCCAAAATGTTACTTTTCCAAAATTTTAATTTTTACACAAAAATATTTTATATAATAAATAAAGATTTTATTTTCTATATTTTTATCCCTCTTAAAATTATTTATTTTTATCGAATCCTCTTAATCCACGGATCATTTCCGACTTTGCTAACAACTAGGTCCAAAACCGGGTGTTATAACTCTCCCCAATTAAGAAATTTTGTCCTCAAAATTTAGTAAAACAGATGTGGAAATTGTCTCTTCATGACTTACTCTCCACGTGGCCTCCTCAACACACGCGATGTCGCCATAACAACTTAACAAGCTCAATCGTCTTACCATGAAGAACTTTACTACCAGAGTCAAGAATCTCCACCGGTTCCTCCTCATAGGATAAATCTTGTAGCAACTCAACATCCTCCACCGGCATCACATGCGCGGATCGAACGATATACGCAACATGGATACATGAAACACGTCATGAATCTTCTCCAAATCAAGAGGCAAACTCAACCGGTAAGCCCACAGGACCTACGCGTTCCAACACCTCATACTTTCCAATAAACCTCAGACTTAACTTTCTTTTAATCCCAAAGCACAACACATTCTTCCAAGGTAAAACCTTCAAGAAAACCTTTTCACCAATCGCGTGCTAAACTTCCCCACTCTTCAAATTTGTGTAGGATTTTTACCTATCCGAGATCGCTTTCAGCGATCACAAATAAGCTTTACCCTCTCATCCATATCTTTCAACACATCAGGCATGGAAACACACTTTTCCCTAGCCTCAGCCCAACACAAAGGCGCATTGACACTTTCTACCATACAAGGCCTCATCTTTGTGCCATCTATATACTTGTATGATAACTATTATTGTATGGAAACTCCACCAAAGGCAATTGTCTTTCCCAAGTTCGTTGGAACTCAATGATACAACACCTCAACATATCCTTCAAGGTCTAAATCACACGCTCGGTGACCATCCGTCGAGGATGATATAATCTTGAAATTCAAGCGAGTACCAAATCTTGATGCAAACATTCCCAAAACCTTGATTTAAACCGCGGATCCGTATCTAAAACAATTGACTTGGGCACCCCATGCAACCTCACAATCTCAACAATATAATGATATGCTAACTTATCCAAGGTATACATCGTATGCACTCGCAGAAAATATGCACACTTCGTAAACCGATCAACAATCACCCAAATGGAATCCTTTTTATTCGGTGTCAAAGGTAACCCCAAAAAAATCCATGATGATCCTCTCCTATTTCCACTCTGAAATCTTCAATGGTTGCAACAACCCGGACAAAAAGTGATGCTCAGCCCTAACACGCTGACACACCATACATCTAGCAACAAAATCAGCCACATCCTTTTTCAAACCCACCCAATAATACTCTTCCTTTAGACCTCCATACATCTTGGTACTACCGGGATGCATAGCAAAAGGAATAGCATGAGCCTCGATCAAAATAGTATGTCTCAACTCATCATCACTAGGCACCACTATCCTATCTTTGAAACCTAACACCCCATCATCACTGAAGTAAAAAATCCGTCAAATTTCCATACATGATATCTTTAACATGCGGTACCAATGCCTCATCATAAGGTTGTTTTTCCTTAATCAACTGTGACAGAGATGGTTTCACCTGCAACTCAGCCACCAACCCTACATCCCTCATCACACTCAACCTTGCAAACATAGCCCTCAACTCAACAATAGCTTTTCTACTCAAAGCATCAGACACAACATTCGCCTTGCCCGGGTGATACTCGATTGTCAAATCATAATCCTTGAGCAACTTTAACCATCCACGTTGCCTAAGATTTAACTCATTTTGCGACATCAGATACTTCAAACTCTTATAATCCGTGTACACAATACACTTCTCACCATACAAATAATGCCTCTAAATCTTTCACTCAAACACTACCACAGCAAGCTCTAAATCATGCATAGGATAATTGCGCCCGCGCACCTTCAATTGCCTAGATGCATAAGCTACAACTTTCATGTCCTGCATCAACACACCCTAAACTAACATAAGATGCATCACTATAAACCACAAACATTTTCCCGACTCGGGTTAAATCAAGATCGGAGCTTGCGTCAAAGCTTCCTTCAACTTCTCAAAAGCTTGTTGTCTCTATCCGTCCATTCAAACGCACATCATTTTGTAACAACTTGGTCAATGGAGCAGCAACCCTTGAGAACTCATCCACAAAGCAATAATAACTTGCCAACCCCTAGAAACTACGAAACTCCATCGCGACTTAGGTTGCTTCAATTCACCACCTCCTCAATCTTTTGGGGATACATACTGATTCCTTCTACGAAATAACATGACGAAGAAAGATCATTTCTTTAATCAAAAACTCACACTTGCTCAACTTAGCATAAAGCTGATTATCTAACAAGGCTTGCAACACGATTCACAAGTGTTGATCATGATCCTTCTCGATGCGAGTACACGAGAATATCGTCAATGAACACTACTACGAATTCATCCAGAATTCATGGAACACCCGATTCATCATGTCCATAAAAGTTGTAGGTGCATTCGTCAACTCGAGCGACATCACTAAGAACTTATAATGCCGTAGCGTGTTCGAAAAGTAGACTTCAGCACGTCCTTATCATTAGCCTTTAACTGATACTATCTAGATCTTAAATCGATCTTAGAAAACACTATATCACTCCAAAATTGATCGAACAAGTAATTAATTCGCGGTAAAGGATACTTATTCTTAATCGTCAACTTGTTCAGTTGTCGATAATCAATGCACATCCTCATAGTGGTGTCTTTTTTTACATGAATAACACTAGTGCTCCCCACGGTGAGACATAAGGTCGGATAAAATCGATATCCAATGACTCCTAAAGTCGCGTCTTCAACTCTTCAAAGCTTCTTGAGTGCCATGACATACGGTGCAATCGACACCAGAGTCGTATCTACATACGTCTCAATAGAAAACTCCACCTCCCTATCTGGCGGTAACCCAGGCAACTCCTCTAGAAACACCTCCAGGAAATTACAAATGGTACAAATATCTTTAGTCCGCACTTATTTCATATTTGGGTTCATAACATAAGCCAGATATGATTGACACCCAAACTCTAACAACTTTTGAGCTTCCAAAGCCGAAACCACATTAGATAAGAACTTAACATTCTCACCCGCAACCACCACGCCGTAATCATTGGCAAGTTTCAATGAAATCCGGCAGTTCGAATTCGACCACAGACCTCATGCCCAGTCAACCAATCCATCCCCAAGATCTCATCAAAACCTTGAAACGATAAATCCACCAAATCAATCACAAACACGTGACCTTGAACTACCAAAGGATATCTTCTATACAACCTCCTAGTAACAACTTTCTCTTTAAAAGAGCTAGTTACTTGCATACCAATATTTAACACTTCTACCGGTATGTTAAGCAAATATGCATGCTCATGCAAAATATATGAATCGTAAAACCAGAATCTATCAGAGAAAGTAATGACATAGACTACAAGGTAAAAGTTCATGCAATCATATCAGTGTCATTCCTCCCCTCGCGATGCGCATAGATCTTCTTGGGTCCACCACCCTCAGGTTGAACTACCACTATATGAGAAATAATCTTCTGACCTTCTTCCCTTTGTTGGAAATTACCTCAACCATGCCCACGACCTCTCTGTGGTGCAACATCAATTAAAGGTGCATGTCTACCCCTAGCCAGCAACGGACAATCACGTCTAAAATGATCCTCAGATCCATAACTCCAAAAGGAATTAGCAACAACAGAGGCGAATGAGCCTGCCCCACCTAGCCAAATGTGGACAGTCTCATCTCATGTGATCTCACGATCCACATAACCAACAGGTATTATGTAATACTTTAACCTGGGTACTCTGACCCTGCGAGCCTTGCCAGTATTACTTTCACCTCGTCTCTATTCAGGGCGATACCTCTTATCATTGTGTCTTTTAAACTGACCACCACCATAACTAAAATCTACAGCTTTCTTCCCAGATTCAGAACCTTTCGAACGAGAGAGTAAACCCAGGTTCTGCTCAATGTCCTTCGCCCATGTAACCAACATATCAAAATTCGCTTAATCAGAAGCCAACATAGATGTCTTAACATCCTATACCAATCCATAACAGAATCAGTCACAGCGATGCCCCTCATCCGGCACCAACTCAAGAGCATACTAACTCAGCTTAACAAACTGCACCTCATACTCAAACACAGACATACTGCCCTAAACCAAGGCCATGAACTCATGTTTCCTTCATCCAAGTATCTAACTCCCATATACTTCCTTCTAAAGGCAGTTTGAAAAAATTCCCATGTCATATCACCAGGTTCTATGCCCACGATAACAGTAGTCGACCAACTATAGGCATCCCCCTGCAGCAAAGACATCGTGCATCTTAACTTACGAGCATTATTGCACCCCATCTAATCTAAAATCTAATCTATACTGTTAAACCACTTTTCAGATGCCTTGGGTGCCAACCCTCTGAACTCAACTCCTCCTAGACTGCGTAAATATTCTAACAGCAAACTCGAATTAGCAGCGACAATCAGTGCTGATGCAGGCACATGCACTCCAGCCATCACAGCCTAAAACACTCTAGTCATTACTTGTATTAAAGTTGTCATATCGCCATACACCGGACCATGTGGTACACATGGTTATTGCTCTACTCTCTCGGGTGGATTAGGAAGAAGAGGTGGCAAACCTCTAGAAGGTATGACATTCTCCTCATCCCCTGCCCCACGACAGTAACACTCATGCTCGATCTCAATTCTCTCCTCAGTGGCATCATATAAAAATGTATCTAAGGAATGATAATTACACCAAAACAAAAACAATTAGGCCAGCTTCAAGCAAGGATCCAAGACTTCCATTTCAAATCAAAACCATTTTATAACTATAGTAATAAGACAATGTGTCCCCAAAAATACCCCGACATAGCATATACCAATCACCATACATATAAACAATCACTGTGTATAGCAAACAACAATGAACAATCATCAAAAACATCCCCACTTTTCGTAAACCTAGCTCTAATAGCAACAAATGTAACCCTCTTAACACAGTCTAGCTAAAACTGAGCTAAAAGAATACATTAGGTTTGCCGAAGCAAACCCGAACTAATTACCTAAATGGGCCTATTTTTTCTTTTTATTTAAATGCATTAATTTACATCCTAAGGTGAACATGCATCAGTGGATACGGTAACATACTGAATAGATTTCAAAATAGGGCTCAATTGCTCAAACATGCGCTTTGGGGACCAAAATTTAATTTCCACAAATTACAAGAACTTAACCAAGTTCCACTTTACCAATTTTTCGTTAAATAGGTTTCATGCTCACATGTCAAATTCCAGCTTGAAACAAACATCCGAACTTATATAATTGCATATATAACATTCGGGGGCTAAAGCGTACAATATTTAAACTTCAACGGGCAGAAACCTAAAGAAACACCACTGCGCACCAATACGGACAAGACCGTATCGATATGGTCTAACTAAAAAAAATAGCTCTACACATCGATACTATCAACCTCGTATCGATACGGTGCATAAGACAAATATGTATCGATACGGTACTACCCCCGTACCAATCCCTTAAAAAGTATTTTCAAAACTCTAATTCCAGTGGTGAAAGGGTATACCGATACGGTGGCTAAGTGTATCGATACCCTTTGTATACTTTCACAGCTTTGTGCCTTACCAGACCCCGTGTACTGAAATCAGGGTACCCGTACCAGTAATCGAAGGCTTGTAATGACCTCTAGTCCAACATATGACACTTTGGCTCACACTAAACATGTCCAAACCATACATAGACATCATACACCATCAAAGGCATACTTATCACAACTATTCAAGCATGTAAGGACACTCATCATGCAAAACTTGAATCAACAAAACATCTATAGGCACGCTTCATACTAAAACATGCCAAACATGGTTTCAAGCCATTCACAAACATATAAATCCTCATACAAGCCCTAAACAACCTTTAAAGCTTGCACAAACAAGGAGTTTACCAAAACAACCTTCCCAATCATCAATTAACCACATTGCCTTTATTACTACAAGTCTATTGGAAAACCATACTTGAAAATGAGTAAGTCATTGGAATCCCCCTTTTCTTGATCGTTGCCTCCAACGCTTAATTATCTACATTGATGGAAAAAGACAGTGTAAGCACACAAGGCTTAGTGATGAGTGCTCTAAAACAAACCACCATCAATGAATTTAAAATCGGTTATTCAAACTACTTTGGAAACCTCATTTAAAACACCTTTTAAAACATCATCACGCCTTACAAAACTATGCACTTAACATTTCCAAAACATGCATATTAAACCATATGCAACATGTATCATGGATTAACAACAAAATCCCTTATGCAGCACTCAATTTAAGTTTTCCCACGCATAACAACCCATATGCAAGGCTTCAAGAGTAAGCATGTATAAATCAACATATACAACATAATCCATCATCATGATACATCATCAATTATATTGGATTACAAGTGATCATCAACCAAGTTCCAATTTACAAAATATTACATTGGATACATGGATTCACAAGTTTCTTCTCAACACTTCATGCAATCTCAACCAGAATTCAAGGTACAATCACAACCGGGTACAATCATAACCCAATCATCGATTAGATGCATAATCCACTAACGAGGGTTTTTGTTACCATATAACCCCTCAACACTTAGGGTACTTGGATGGAGTTTTCGGTATACGTAAACCCCTCAACATCCAAGACTACTTTTTACAGTGCACTATCAATCCTATGGCCGGCCAACTATATCCTATAACATTTTAAACCATATCACTTGCCAATATAATTCATTTTAACCATGTACCTCATTGTTTTTATATGCGTCAACCAAAACCATTTACAATGCATCAACCATGCATTAACAAGTATATCACAATACTTCATGAACCATTTTCTAAATGCATTCATCATCATTATATGATCAAAAACAGTATAAAACATACTTTAAACCATGCATAAATAGTAGGTACCATGTAATTCAAAAACAAGTGCATAAAACCAACTTCGCCAACCAAAAATGAGAGAGAATTCCTTCTATACTTATTTTCAAGTTTAAACCAGCATTTCAACCTTAATTTAAACTCCCATAACAACTTTTAAACCAATTCAAAACTGAATTCTACGTTCTCTCTCACCGACAACGCAAAGCTTTTTTCGTCGATGCAAATTACTCCTCCAAAGCTTCCGAAACCCTTCCACAAGCTTGAGAATCGACTTCCCCTACTTTAACTACAACATAAAAGATGATTTAATACATCTAAATGTATCCATAACCCAGCAACATCAATTCACACTAATCCTCATCAAACTCTAACCAATTTCCCTCCACAACAATCGAAAACAACATCAAACACCTTCCAAACTTAACCCATCCAGAACCTAAAGGTTTAATCCAAAAATTATCATCAATTAACATCCAAAAACACATTTACAACATCCTTATACCTCCAACATTCACTAAACATCCACAACTCCTCAAAAACTCATAACTAACAACCTAGAAAATCAGAGATTCACTTAGTTTCGGGATTCTTATGTTAAAGCCAACTTATTAACATTATAAAAAATTAAAAATCATGTTTTAATCCAATCAAGAACTCAGCAAAACAGAATAATTAAACTTTAATTAAAGCAATTTACCTCATTATAACATTAAAACTCATTAAAAATACATATAAAGGATCAATAACTTGAGAATTTTAGTAAAGAACCATTCATTAGAGAAGAAGAATGACGCTCACCTCTAATGTTGACTTTCTCCTTAATTGGATTGATTTACATGAGAAAACAAGATTAAAACAATGAGATTTTGATAGGAAACTCATTTGAAATCAAAATATTGAAGAAATCAAGAAGTTACCTGAGAATTTTGAAGAAGAAAAGAGTGTTTGGCTGGATAGAATTTTGAAAGAAAACCTTTTAGAGAAAAGTTAGTTACGTAAAGTTTGTTTAGGTAATTAATTATAAAATTAATTCTCCAACACTATTTATAATCTTTTAAAACTTTTTAAAATATCCAATTAAAGAGGAAAGTTTGATATCAGACTTTGGGAAAAATAGCTCCTTAAAGATTCAAAGTTTTGACCCTTTACAATTTAGTCACTAGAAACAGATTTTCCATTTTACATTTTGGTCACCTATCCAAAATGTTACTTTTCCAAAATTAATTCCACAAAAATCTTTTATATAATAAATAAAGATTTTAACCTATTTCCCATATTTTTATCCCTCTTAAAATTATTTACTTTGAATTAATCCCAAAACTGACTCGAATATTCTAATCCAGTCCATCGGACATTCTATCCGACCTTGCTAACACCTAGGCCCAAAACCAGGGCGTT
The DNA here is from genome assembly GCA_019671005.1 of Hibiscus mutabilis. Taxonomy (NCBI): domain Eukaryota; kingdom Viridiplantae; phylum Streptophyta; class Magnoliopsida; order Malvales; family Malvaceae; genus Hibiscus; species Hibiscus mutabilis. Next base: position 14,469,068 of record CM033726.1, on the reverse strand, counting down.
ATAATTTTTATTTCTTTAATTATTATTTTTACTCATTCCCTCAATCAATTGCCATCACTTTTATTTTCCATTTCACAAGTATTAATCGTGGCAATTAATTCCTGGACAATCCTATGGACACGATACTCAACTCACTACTCTATTACTTACTGACAGTGTATTCTTGCACGTAAAAAGACTTATCCTTTTCATTATTTACTTGCATATTTGCACTAAATCCTCATTCTTTTGCCATGTGATATATGTCGACACCACAACTGTCAGGTTTAAACACCGATAATGAATTTGATTTTAAATGAGAATTGATTTATTCAATAGTTACTTTCGAGCCTAGTAAGCGTTTTCTGGTTATAGATAGTATAAAGAAAGTGGTTTCCAACCTTGAGTTGACTTGGTCCTCGATCGAGAATAGTTATTAATGGTCTTCAAACTTGAGTGACGTTGTCCTCGTTCGTAAGTTTATATGTGGCATTGTTCTACTATTTCGAATATTAAAAATGGCTATTGTTATCGATGTTAATGATGTGGATTTTGTAGACATGACGTTAGTGAAATGATATGGATGGTAATGGGTATACCGTAAGGTGTCGTATGCTTGATAGTAATAACAAGATTCATAAAAGTATGCTCGAGTTTTGCTAAATAAAGCTTCGACCGAGATTCTAATGAGAATTTTGGAGTGTTTGAGTTGATAAAGTTATGATGTATGCATCGGGCAAGGAAGTTGACGTTTAGGATTGAAACCTGACCAATGATGTTGATTGTTAAGTAGAACTTGATAGCGTTCCTAACATCATTTACATGAGGATGGTCAAGGTTTGAAATATGCATAAAACATTGGATTGACTTTCATCTTCGTAAGTCTGAGTGTGCAGTAGTATCGTGGAATCTGTATTTTGATTAAGGAAAGGTTGTGTAGTCTGCTTTTCATTTCCTACTGCATATTCTGGTGGAGATTGTCCAAGAACGAACCGAATTATGTTTGATAAGTTTGGCTTATATGGTAATCGAAGGTTTAAGGATGTTTAGGTTTTGAATGTCTGTGTGTTATTTGGGAATTCTTTTCTATCATGTTTCGAGAAAGTTTTTCGTTTTATGTTATGTTTGCAAAATCGGGATTCTAGTGAGCAAGACAAGTATAGATGCGATACAGACCGTACTGGTACGCCGTCATAAAGTTCACACTTTATATCGATTCGACTTCCTGTATATCGATACCCCTTTGTATAACGGCTATTTCTTCTTATGACAGGTACTGATACGAGCCTTCGTGTACCGATACCCAGTGTTGGCAGACAATATTTATTGAGGGAAAATACATCCCAATGACTCTATTCAATATCCCATCTACCCAAACGGCTAGAAATCAATGATGAGGTATAAAGCAAGTCTCCAAAGCTTCAACAACAGCTATTGATCAAATCTTAAGCAATCAAGCACACATCCAACAATCTTGAGCTCTGAAAGTTAAATTCTTGTAACCCACTTGAGTGTTCTTACTTGTAATCATTTTATTCAAGTTTGGGCGTTTGATTGAACTAGGAATTATGCAAAAAATTTAGCCTTTGAGAGGATTTTCAGTTTGCTATCATTTGTAATCTCTTTGTGAGGTATTCTTAAGACTTTAGGGTATAAGTCTTAAGGGATTGTAATGTTATCTGCTTTAGTCTCAAAAGGAAAGCAAATCTAATGGATTTGAGAAAATCCTTAGTGTGGATAGCTAAGGTAGTGGATGTAAACCTTGTTAGAAAGTTTAACCACTATAAATTCTTGTGTCCCAATTTTCTTTCTTAATTGCTTCCACAAATTTTTAAATTGCCAATTCACCCTTATTGGCCTTTCACCATTGATTGATCATCCAACAATTGGTATCAGAGCTACACTCATTGAAAGGATTAACACCCTCTTGAGTCAATCTTAAGGTGATTAAATCAATCTACAATCAAGCCATGGCCTCTACTTCTGGCAACAACCTCTACGAGTCTCAATCTATCTCCAAACTGTCTTATTTCAATGGGGATAACTATCCTTATTGGAAGAATAAAATGAGGCTTTTCATCAAGTCAAATGATTTTCTTCTTTGGGATATTGTAGAAGATGGACTGGTTATCCCAATAAAGAGAGAAAGAGACCGGCTCGTTCCTAAGGTTAAAGAAGAGATGACCTATGAAGATTAGAGGAAATTGAAAATAAAAGACAAAGTAATGCACATTCTCTTTTGTGCTCTTAGACTGGACGAGTACACTAAGATATCTTCTTGCAAGAATTCAAAAGAGATATGAGACAAGCTTGAAGTTACATACGAGGGCACGAATGAAGTAAGGGAGACTAAGATTGGACTCCTCAACTTGAGTTATGAGAACTTCAAGATGAAACCAGATTAAGACATCGCTAAGATATTCGATAGATTATCTGTCATTGTCAATGGGTTCAAAAGCCTTAGAGAAATTATTTCAGAAGAAAAGCTTGTTAGAAAGCTAATATATTATCTTCCTAAGATATGGGACTCAAAGAAGACCACCATCATCAAAGCTAAAGATCTCAAGACCTGGAAGCTTGATGCTCTCATGAAGTCTCTTCTCACTCATGAGATAATCAAGAAAGGAAGAGAAGAGGGGGAGAAGAAAGAAGAGAAAAAGAATGAAGTAGAGAAGAAGAATATGGGAATTGCTCTCAAAGCTTCACAAGAGGAGAGCGATTTGAGTGAAGAAGAAGAAGAAGATAAAAAATGGCTATGCTAGCAAAGATATTCACGAGGTTCATGAAATCCAACCGGAGAAGGAAATTTCAACGGAGAGAGGGTTTCAAGAACAAGAACAAGAACAAATAAGAATAGAAGAACCAAATCGTATGCTATGAGCGCAAGAAATTGGGGCATATCAAGTTCGATTTCCCCAACTAAAGAACAAAAGCTTCAGGAAGAAGAAGAAGCTTAAAGCTCATGTTGCTACTTAGAGTGATGAGGACTCATCCGATGAGGAGGAGCAAAAAGTAGCCAACCTTTGTCTCATGGAACTAGAGGAGTATCCTAAGGTAACCTCAAAGTCATCTAACTTTGATTTCACTTTTGATGAGCTTCCAGGAGCTTATGATGAGTTGCAAAAGGTTTATGACGAGCTGGTGGAGAAGTATAATGAATCACTTTTGAAAAACAAGAAAACTATTTCAAATTTGAAAAACCAAAATGATTCATTATCCAAAGCCGATTTGAAACTTGAGAAGAAGGTTATGGATTTGAAAACTAAACAAAATGATTTCAAAAAGAAAAATCAAGATTTGCAGAACCTTCTTTCCAAAGTTCATGAGGATCACCAAAAGAAAATGGGTGATCTCAAAGCTTCTTTGAACAAAGTTGGGAAACCATATTTTGGAAATGAACAACTTCAAAATCCAACTATGTGAAAAGAAACTTTGGTGGCTACAAGCAAAGAGGCTCCCAAAGGCCCTTTAATGGTAAGAGGATTAAGAGTGTTTGGGTTCCTAAAGAGCTTGTCATTTCTAATGACATTAGTGCTATTGCTTCTTGGATTCCCAAGGGAACCAAGATTTTGGGAGCTAATACTCATGGAACCAAAAGAATTTGGGTATCAAAAATCAATACTTGATTCTTTGTTTATAGGGGCATTACTACAAGGCCAAAGCTTCAAGTGCAAATTCGTGGTACCTTGATAGTGGATGCTCGAGACACATGATCGGTGACAAGAGCAGATTTTTAGGGCTAAAACCAAATAATGGACGAGTAGTAATATTCGGTGACAACTCCAAAGGCCACATTGAAGTAATAAGTTCCATTGGTAAATCACTCTTCTATACTCATTGATAATGTTTTGTATGTCATCGGTCTTAAGCATAATCTTTTGAGAATAAGCCAATTGTGTGATAAAGGTTTCAAAGTCCTTTTTTATTTAAATGGTTGCAAAATTATTGACATTGATTCCAATAAAGTTGTGTTCATTGTTCATAGAATAGGAAACATTTACATGGTGCATCTAGATGATATTCATATTTCAAATGCACGTTTTGTTGCAAAAGATGAGCATGATTCATGGTTATGGCATAGAAAACTAGGGCATGCAAGCATACGTGTTTTGGAAAAATTGATTTCAAATGATCTAAAGAGAGGTTTTGCCAAAAATAAAGTTTTCTCTTGACAAAATTTGTGATGCTTTTGCAAAAGGCAAACATAAAAGAGTTATTTTAAACCTATTAATGGTGTTTCTACAAGTACAGTTTTACAATTGATCCACATGGATCTTTTGGCCCTATTAGAACAATGAGTTTGGGTGAAATATCATATGCCTTTGTTTTAGTTGATGACTACTCTAGATTTACTCGGGTTCTATTTTTAAGTACCAAACAAGAGGCTTTATAAAAAATCATCACAATTTCAAAAGCAAATCAAAACGATGTTGGTTACTCGATTTCACACGTTAGGAGTGACCATGGAACCGAATTTCAAAATCTAGGTTTTGAAGAGTTTTGTAACTCAAATGGGATTAGCTATAATTTTTTTGCTCCTCGTACTCCTCAACAAAATGGGGTTGTTGAGAGGAAAAATTGAACTTTAGAAAAAATGGCTAGAACCAGGCTTTGTGAAAACAATTTGCCTAAGTATTTTTAAATGGAAGCCACTAATACGACTTTTTGTATTGTCAACCGAGTAATGATTAGACCTATTTTAAAGAAAACACCTTATGAGTTTTTCAAAAATAAAAAGCCTAACATTAGCTATTTTCATCCTTTTGGATGCAAGTGTTTTGTTTTAAACAATGGAGAAGAAAATTTAGGCAAATTTGATGCAAAAAGTGATAAAGCTGTTTTTCTAGGTTACTCTTTAATCTCTAAAGCCTATCGAGTATTTAATAAAAGAACTTTAATAGTTAAAGAGTCTATTCATGTGGTTTTCGATGATAACCTCCTTTCGAGGAAGAATACTTGTGATGATGATGATGTAGTGATTTTTGATGCCAATGATAGTGGAGGATAATCATCAAAGGTAGATAAAGTTCCAACTAAAGACGAACCACAAGATCCACCTCTAGAATCCTTGAAGGACATGTCTCTAGAGGAAAAGGAGGTCACCTACCAAGGGAGTTCAACTATGTCAAATGTGGTGAGATTTTGGGTGATCCATCCAAATGGGTAACCACTAGATCCTCTCTTATAAATACTTATAATTTTGTTGCATTTATCTCATGCATTGAGCCTAAAAATATCAAAGAAGCAGTAAATGATGATTATTGGATATTGGCCATGCAAGAAAAGTTAAATCAATTTTAAAGAAGGAAATTTTGGGCATTAGTTGATAGGTCTAGTAATAAATCTACTATAGGCACTAAATGGGTTCTTAGAAACAAACTAGATAAGAGTGGTAACATAGTGAAAAACAAGGCTAGACTTGTTGCTCAAGGTTACACTCAAGAAAAAGAAATTGATTTTGATGAAACATATGTACTCCTAGCTAGAATGGAAGCTATTAGGGTGTTGCTTGCATTTGCATGTTATCATGAATTCAAACTTTTTCAAATGGATGTTAAAAGTGCTTTTCTAAATGGTTTTATAAATGAAGAAGTGTATGTAGAACAACCACTCGATTTTGAAGATCCAAAATATCCAAACCATGTTTTTAAACTTTCAAAGGCTTTTTATGGTTTGAAACAAGCTCCTAGAGCTTGGTATGAAAGATTGCCAAATTTTCTTATTGGAAAGGTTTTAACAAAGGGAGGGTTGATACTACACTTTTTTTAAAAAAAAAAGGCAAGGACATTTTAGTAGTTTAAATTTATGCTCATGATATAATTTTTGGTTCTACTAATGAATTGCTTTGCCAAGAATTTGCTAAGTTGATGCAAGGTGAATTTAAATCAGAATGTTGAGGGATCTCTCATTCTTCTTGGGACTCCAAATCAAACAAAGGAAGGATGGCATCTTCATCAATCAAGCAAAGTACATCAATGATATGCTTAATAATTTTGTCTTGAAGAACATGAAACCTCAAGCCACACCAATGAGCTCTTCTACAAAGCTTGACAAAGATGAAGGAGGTAAATGTGTTCATCTTAAGCTTTATAGATCTATGATAGGTTCTTTGCTTTATCTTACTGCAAGTAGACCGGATAACATGTTTAGTATTTGCTTGTGTGCTAGATTTCAAGCTAGTCCTAGAGTATCACATATACAAGCCATTAAGAGAATCTTTAGATACCTTAGAGACACTTCTTGTTTAGGTCTTTGGTATCCTTGAGAATCATCATTTAGTTTGCATGCTTATCCGGATGTGGATTATGGAGGTTGTAAGATAGATACAAAGAGTACCTTCGGTACTTGTCAATTCCTAGGTAACATGCTTATCTCGTGGTCTTCTAAGAAGCAAAATAGCCTAGCGCTATCTACCACTGAGGCAGAATATATCAAGTCCTTTGGATGAAGCAACAAGTCTTAGATTACGAAATTGATGTAGGTACCATCCCCTTAAAGTGTGACAATACTAGCGCTATTTGTCTCACTAAGAATTCCATCCAACATTCTAGAACCAAGAACATGGAAATAAGACATCATTTCATTATAGATCATGTCTTGAAAAATGATGTTCTTCTAGAGTATGTAGACACCTTGAACCAATTAGCGGATATCTTTACCAAACCTTTAGACAAAGAGCATTTTTGGTCTCTTAGGAGAGAGTTAGGGCTTACTAGCCTTATTTGAACCTTAGAACCTTGTTTTATGCTTAAATATTGCTTGAATTTGGTTGATTTACATGTTTATGTGTTTTTGCTCCTATATGCATCTATTCATGTTGTTAGGGAGAGTATGTATCTATATTTGCCCATTCATCATGATCTCATATCATATTCATGCATTTCGATTCGAGTTAAATCAAATTTTTGGGTCCCTTCCAGCTAATTATGTCAAAATTGGTCAGGGGTATCGATACGGGGTATAGCTTATCGATACGAGTATTAGGGACAGCGTTTTAGTACATGTTATCCTGTACCAGTACGGGTCAAGGATCAGTACGAGTCTTTAGCGTATCGGTACGCGTAGCCGCTGGAGCTTTAAATGGGGTTTTAAAAGAGGTTTTCCTAATTTAAATCAAAGTATAACTTTTAACTTAAAAACCCTAGTCGGCCTCTCCCATTTAAATCTTTCAAATCCCTTATTTTTCATCACAAATCATCAAAATTCTTTGGGGGTTTTGTTTTCAATATCAAAACCAAGCTGTTATCATCAAGCTTGTGCAAAATCATCTCTCCATTCATCCATCATCCACACTCAAGGTATAAACTTTACTTTCTTTAAATTTCAATTTCTTATATATTTGTATATTGTTTTTTGTTTAAAATTTATACATTTAGAATGTATATAACATAGCTTTAGCAGATTTTACAAAAAAAATTCAAAACTGAACTTTTTTTGTTCGAATATAAATTTATACTCATATATTTTTCTATATTTTTTTCAGTTTTGTTTTTACCAAAATTATTATTTATACTTGTATATGATTTTAAACTATACAATATATATTTTTACTCTACCTTGATCATTGGATTGATTTATTTGATTGAATGTGATGTTAATGCATACATGTATTTTTGTGGTTTGAATTTTTCAGGTTTTAACCATGGCTCCTAAGAAGAGATCTAGAAAACAGATGGCATCTAGCTCTAACATTCCTAATCCAAATCCCGAAAACAATGGTGCAAGACCAAACCTTAACCAACTCTTTATGCAATGTTTTAATGAACTGGAAAATCCAAATGCCATAGAACGTTTTAAGCATTTTCAACCTTACAAAATCCATTGTGAGCATGTTGTTTCCATGACCTTTATGTGCTCCGATGAATTTAACTTTCGCTATCTTGATTTCATGAGGCATTGGAAATATATGACTTTTTAAAGCATATCTGGGATTGTTTACAAAAACTTTATTCTTAATTTCTACTCAAATGCCCGGTGTATTTTCAATAAAGAGAAAACCGAAGCCATTGCTTTGAGTCCTATCTTATGGGTAAAAGATTTCGTCTTGATTCTTCTATAATTGTCGATCTTTTGGGTATGGATAATGAGGGTATAGATGATGAAAATTCTGCTGGTCAAACCTATGGTGGCTCTATAACTGTACTTGATGCCTATGAACGTTTTTTTCACTTTCTTATCACTTGGTGGTTTCGACCATCCGATGGTAAATATTCTACCATTCGTCAAGTAGATGATTTTTAGCTACATTATTTTCGTGAGGAAAAATGTCTAAACCTAGCTCAAATTATGTTTGTCGAGCTAGTCTTCCTTGTTCAAAACTTCTAAACCTCCCCCGTGACTTTCTTCACTTATAGGGCTGCTCTGAGCTACATGTTTCACAAACTTGAGATAGATTGTTCACTTGACCTTGTAGTGCCTCGCACCGAACCCGTTGATGATAGATCTCTTCGGAAGGCAAATTTCACTTTCTATAATGGCCAATGGATTCGAAAAGCTAATCTTCCCCGGTGGTGCTCAACCCAATCCAATAGAAGATCATCTGACTGCTCCAGTTGCTCCGGTTGGTCCACCTTCCCTTGATGCTCTCATGGCCTATCTTGATGGGAAGTTTGCTACTTTAGATGTGAGATTGGATTCTAGCTTTGCTACTTTGGATACCCGTTTGACTTCATTAGATGCTAGAGTTACCACCATAAAGAACCGGCAAGCCTTGATGGACATGACCCTTACCGCGTTTCATACCGAATGGCATGGTCATGCTCTTGGTGATGATCATATGGAAGATGAAGACGAGGATGATGAAAATGAAGACACTCCTTAGGTTTTTGCATCTCATTCATATCATTCCATCATATTAGGATTTAGTTTTATGCACATTTGTTCATTTTGATTTCCTATGACTCTATGCTTTATTTTTGGTTTATCTCTTTAAGTTTTAAGTTGGATTTTTTTAAGGTTGCTTTGAATATTTAATGATATTTATGTTGTTTAAGTATTTTTGGAGTTATATTGTGTTTATGTTTACATATTGATTTTGATCTAACAAAAAGGGGGAGAAGTGTATGGCATATAAATTTTCAATTTTCAAAATAAACTAGCCTTAAAGAAAAGGGGAGTGACTTCAAAAGACTTAAAAATTTATCTTGGTTTTGTTATATCAAAAAGGGGGAGATTGTAAAATCTACATTAGATTTTGATATAACAAGAAAATATAAGGACTAATTTGTAAAAAGGATAAATTTTTAAATACTTTTTTACTTACAAAATTGACAAGGATTCAAACTTAAAATAATTTTTAAGTTAAAACCTTAAACCCCAAATATTTTCTAAGTATTTTGGTACTCAAAATAACCAAATTGGCCCAAGAGTATTGATATGCCATTGGCTGTATCGATGCGGTCTTCAGCTACTGGAATTTCATTTTATACTTATTGGCTATAGGGTACCAATACGCGTGTATCCGTATCAGTACGCCATTCAACTTGGAAACCAATTTAAGCTTTGAGTATCGGTACGGCTTCATGCGTATCGGTACTGCAACACCCTAAACCCGGTGTCATATTGGGCCTCAAGCCCAAACCCATATATGAAAATTTTTCAAACAAGTTTAGCCCATAACCATAAGTTTTATAAATCAAACCATTGTTAAAAGGGTTATACAAAATATTCCAGCGTTGTATATGAGCTCCAAATCAAAACATACTAATTAAAATATTCGATATGAATAATAGTTTAAAAGGAGTTACAGATACAAAACATAAGGCTCCTATGAATACATTGCCCCAACAAATCTAAGTATTGTACTCTTCAATATATCGATGCACTAAAGTCCTACTCCGATGGGCTCCTTGTAAAGCACGCAGCGATTTAACGACCTACGTAAGGAAATTACAATTCCAAACGCTGAGCTCAAAAGCTCAGTGGATACACTTCTATTCTATCATGCTTCATGCAGATCATAAGAATAAGCATGTAGTTAAAGTAATGATCAAGCAAGAATAAATATCACGTGGCGCTACTCTGATCACCTAAACACATGTAATCAATATAATCAATCATCCAAACAATCAAGGGCTCACAAGGCCCAACGTACCATACCATACCATACAAGAGTAAGGTTAGGTCACCTAGCATTGGTACTATACTCCGGGTGAGGCCGGGTCATATAGCATCGGAACATACACACCGAGTAAGGTCGGGTCACGTAGCATCGAAACATACACCCCGCTCGAAATCATCTCTCGAGCACATATGGATGAGGCATGGGTCACGTAGCATGGGTAACCTTCATCCCCTCATCTTACCATGGTTTTGCAACACATTCTTGGGCATCTGGATCCCATCAACCATGTGCTCACAAGGCACGTGACAACATTACAAGACCAAATACGTCTGTGGATTTTACCACTATGTGGTTTACCCAAGTTCAATCCCATTTAATTCTCATTTTATTCACATACGAGGTGAGAATTCCAGTTTCTCAGTTTTATAATTCATTTTATACCTTTAGAGAGCCATTAGGCCCTTTACCTCGAATTATAGAACCCCTAAACTTAAAGTCAAATTTCTTGGGCAAATTGACCATCGTGTACAGATACACCTATATGGGTGTCGGTACACCCCCTTTGGGAACCGATACTCCCCCATCGAGTACTGATACTCGGCTACGCAGCTTGTTCTTAAGCCTAAAGCCATACCGGTACACCTTCAATGCATATCGAAACCCTATACCAATACACCTTCAGTGCCTATCAAAACCCTGTACCGATAAGCATACATGGCATATCGAAACCCAACCCGTACCGACACACCCTATTGGCGTACCGATACCCACTTTAGCTACTAGAATCGGCAACGGAATAGGGGTACCGTTATGCGGGGACACGTACCGATACACCCCTTATATTTCTTCTAAAAAAAGCCTTTTTTACAAAGGAGTACCGATACATGTTCAGCCCGTATTACTACACAAACCCAGAACTTACATTATAAAGTTCAAAAATCGATTCTCACTCACCCAAATTATCAAGTTTGACCCTGAAATTAAGCCTACAAATTATTGAGAGTATTTAGGGTTGGTTTCTACAAATTTTACAAATTTTTATCCCCAAAACAAACTTTCACCATTAACACCTCATCATGAGCATTCAAGCATACTAAGTCATCAAATCAACATACAAAGCAATCACACCTATGATATGCAAGAAACAAGGGAATTGGAAGCGTACTAACCTTCCCAAAAGCACCAGAACCTTGCTTCCACAAGCTTCAAACCCTGGCCTTGCCTTGAGCCTTGGAATGCTCCCCACCTCCTTGACTACAAAGAAGTGTTGCAAGAGGGGTCACCACACTATCATAAGGCAATAAAAGCAACTAAAGAGGATTTATATCAATAAAATGAGATTGAATCTCCAAATCTCGTTCAACATTAAAAAAACCCCTCCAAAACATCAAGGTTTTCATCCAACTCCAAACTTTGGCATTCTTACCTCAAAAGATAGATCTCTTGAAGCTGAAACTTCTTCCCTCAATGCTCAAAACGTGATTCGCTCTACAAAACTTAAAGATTTATCCTTTTCTATGGCTTTTGGTTGGGATAAAGGATATTGAATGAAGAATGAAAACAAGGGAACAACATGAGATCATCAAGGTCTCTTTTCTGCAGAGAAATAAAGAGACCTCCCTCTCATTCTTTCTTCTATTTGTGAAAATAACCTTTTACCCTCCCAAAGCCATCCTAAGCCAACCCCAAACCAACCAATGTAATCCTGCTCACTAAAAACAAACCTAACAAGGTTCCTGAAAACCCAACACTTTGGCCCAACGCGAAGCCCACGTTTTGGGTTAAACCGACTCTTGGATTTAGAAATCTGGATCGTTACAACTCTCTCCTCCTTTAAAAAAATTGTCCTCGAAATTTACCTTTGGGAAATAGATGCGGGTAAAGTAGCTTCATATCCTTCTTAATTTCCCACGTGGCTTCCTCGACCTCGTGGTTTTCTATATAACATATTCACTAAGGGTATACATTTGTTGCGAAGCTCCTTAACTCCCCTATCGAGCACTCTTATTGGTTCTTCTTCATAATTTAGATAGGACTAATCTCAATTTATTTGAGCAAAATCACATAAGAAAGATCCGAACGCTAAAGTCTCAACATAGATACATGAAACACATTATGGATGTTTGTCATCTCTGGTGGTAGGGTTAACTGATAAGTCGTTGGTTTAACTCTCTCAATGATCTCATAAGGTCCAATAAGTCGAGGGCTCAACTTGCCCTTGTGCCCAAAATGGATGATTCTCTTCCACGATGACACCTTAAGGAAAACTTTGTCACCACCCTCATATTCAATGTGCTTGCGTTTTCAATCCGCATAGGCCCTTTGACGATCAAAAGTTGCTTGCAGCCTCTCTTTGATGATTTGAACCTTTTCTTTGGTTCGCTTAATCAAGTCTGACCCTACAATTCTTCCCCCATTAAGTTTCATCCAATAGAGAGGAGTTCTACACTTATGCCCATGCAGAGCCTCAAAAGAAGCCATCTTAACGCTTAACTAGAAACTGTTGTTGTAGGCAAACTCAACCAGCGATAATTGTTCCTCCCAACTCCTGTCAAAATCTATGGCACAACACCAGAGCATATCCTCCAAAATCTAGACGACTCGCTCAGACTAACCATCGGGCTGAGGATGAAAACTATACTAAAATGCAACTTGGTATCTAAAGCTTCATGAATCTTTTTCCAAAGCTTTGTAGTGAAGCGGGGGTCACTGTAACACCCTATTTAAAACTCACAAACAATAGAAATACTCTCCCTGCTTACCCTTGATGATCAGTATCCATAGCATAAGTTAAATCATTTTCATATTGATAACAAATTCCAATAAAAACTCAAATAAAGTTAAGCGTGCTTGGGCTAGAGAAATTTTAGGATGGGTGACCATCGGGAAGTTTTTTGAAATTTTTTAAATTACCCTGATTTTTGGATCAAAGAAGTCGTAATATTTTCGACTCGTACCCGATGTACGGATATGGGAAGGGGCTATTCCAGTCTCTATCGGATCTGATCGATGATGGGACTCCATGCAATCTCACAATATCCTTGATGTACAATCTAGCCAACCGCTCAAGGGTGAAATCCATACGCACAGGTAGGAAGTGTGCAGGCTTAGTCAACCGATCCACAATCACCCAAATAGCATCATGCTTTTTCTGGGTCAACGGTAAACCCGTAACAAAATCCATGGTCACTCTATCCCACTTCCATTGGAGAATCTGAATGGGATGAAACAAGCCCGAAGGAACCTGGTGTTCCGCCTTTACTTGTTGACAAGCAAGACACTTGGTCACAAATTCTGACACATCTCTTTTCATACTAGGCCGCTAATAGAATGGATGAAGATCTTGATATATCTTGTTACTCCCCAGATGTAAGGTATAAGGGTTACGATGTGCCTTTCTAAGAATATGATCCCGAATGTAACGCCCTAAAATTAGGCCTAGATGTGGGCTAGATCTGGTTAGGGGTTCAAGGGAACCGGTTTAGACAATTCGACTAATTTCAGGAAATTAAATCTTAAAAAATGATTTTGGATTGAAATAAATTATGGAAAAATGTGGGAAATCACTTAATTAATATTTTAATTAATTTGTTAAAGTCAATTTGGGATGATTAAATCTGATTTTATGACATTTTGGTCTAGTGACTAAATTGAAAGTTTTCAAAACTGTTTTTGGTGACTAAATTGAAAGAGGATCAAAACTTAGAATTTTTAAGGAGATAATTGACCACTAAGTTTTTATAGATTTCTCTCTTGATTTGGTTTATTTTAAAGTGTTTTAAAGGTGCTTTTATAAACAATTTAAAAGGATTTAATAAAAAGGAATTTTGGTTAACTAAATCATTTTCTTACGTAACCACTTTTCATTCCATATTTTCTCTCTACTTTCTCAGCAACCAAACTATCAAAACCTTTCTAAAAATTTCAGGAATCAATCTCTTTTGATTTCCTTTCGATTTCTCATTTGATTCCTTTGATTTCCTCAATTAAATCAACTTGGATTTCATCAAAGCTTTGCCAAACAAGGGAGAAATCAACAATTAGAGGGGATTTTCATTTCTCTCCTCTAATTAAGGGTTCTTTACTAAAATTCCCAAGTTCTTGATCCTTTTTTATTGATTTATGTTAAGAAATTATGATTTTAATATGGATTTATTGGTTAAATTGAGTTTTCTTGGAAAATTGATAGAAACTGAATTGGATCTATTTTGGTGATGGATTTAATTGATTTATATCTTAATTTGGATGTATTTTAATGTTGAAAGAGTTTATTAATCAATCTAATCCCGAAACTATGTGAATTGTTAGTTTTCTAGGTTGTGTATAGTTGGTTTTTGACTTGATCTTGTTGTTGTAGTGTTGCTGGAGGTTTATGTTACAGAGATGTGTTTTAATCCTCTATTTTTGGTTGGGTAAAGCAGGGGAGTTGAATCCTTTGGCTTTTGAAGAAGGCGTGGAAGCTTCGAAAGATTGATTCGCACATCGGCAAGCAAGCGTGGGATTGTTGGTGAGTGGAAAAGTGTTTTACTGTTGTTAAAAGGTTTGAAAAGGAGTTGAAGGAGTTTAGATAAAGTTTGAAACACTTATCTATGCTCGAAAGTAAGTATTGGTTGAGTTTCTCTCGGTTTCAGCTTTTGCAAAATGAAATCACATGCACGTGCTATGGTTTTGATTACTCACTATATTATGCATGTTTAGAAATAATTTTTGATGCAAATGATCATTTATGATTACTTTTCGGAATAGCATATGGTTTATGCAAGTATTTTGAGAATATGAAAATACATGGTTTAATATATTTGTGGAAGATATGTAAAATAGTGAGGTAATGTTGTTTATTGAATATATTGGCAAATGACTGTGTTTAAAATGATATCGGATATAGTTGGCATGCCATAGGGTTTAGAGTGCACTATAAAAAGTCGCCTCAAGTTTGTCGAGGGGTGTTAAGAGTCTGTAATCTCCAACATGAGAACCGCTGCAGTTGAGGTGGGTAAATGTTCCGTTTACTTCCGCTGGTGGATTATACATCCAAATCGTAGAGGTGGGCAAGTGTGTCGTTACTCCAATTTGAACCGTTGCGGTGGGCAAGTGCGCCATTACTCCGGTTGAGGTATGTATGTGAAGTGGTTGTGGGAACCACTTGAGAAATCCATGTATCCGATAAGTTTTGTGAAATGTAAGGTTGCTGGTTTTGAGTCACTTGAAAGCCAATATATGACATAATGTATCGTGTGAAATGGATTATGTTTTTATAATGAGACTTATACATGTGTTACTCTTTAAGCTTGTTATAAAGGTGTTGTGGTGTGCAGCTTAAATTGAGGTAGAGATTGAATCCATGATACTTGTGTTGAAAATGGTATAAAAGTGCATATTTGAGATGTTGAGAAAATTATGAGATGTTTTGCCATGAGATTATTACACATGATTTGATAGAAATGGTTTTAAATGCATTGATGAGTGTTTTGTGATTTCCCTCACTAAGCTTATAGATGATGCTCTCTTTTCCTAATCAATGTAGAGAAGAAGCTTCTCGAGCAGCACGCGAGTGAGGAAGGATCCAAGGAACATTTCGATTCAAAGTATGGTTTTACATACGATAAGTAATAAAAAGAAGGCAAAATGGCCGAGTTATTTGGGAGATGTGTTTTGAGATACTCCATGTTGTAATAAGTTTGGATTGATGTTTAGATTTGGTATGATGCTTTTATATGTAGTTTTGAGGGGTTGGGAGACATTAAACATGCTTGGATAGAAATCATGATCATAGGTGATTGCTTGAGTATGCCATGCTTAGTGTAGCTTCAGTCTATGTTGCTATGGTTGATGATTGAATGTTTATGAGGCCATATGATGATTGGAGGTTGTTTGGATAGCATTAGATTGAGCCAAAGTGTCATATATTGGACCTAAAGGTCATTACAGGTCGCCCCGTACCGGTACAGACCCCTCAAGTTTCGATACGCGGGGACTCATCCAGGCTCAATAAGTTCAAAATAGCCTAGGCATACCGATACTTCTGGTAACTGTACCGGTACGTATAGTGTTGAAATAGTACTCATTTCGATACACGGGTTACCGTATCGATACAGTGTTTAGCTACTCGAATTTTGATTTTCGAAATATATAAGCCTGTACCGATACGCTTGGGGACCGTATCACTATGCCTTTGTCTTTTAGTGCAGTATCCAAACACATGACATCCGTACCGGTACGCATACTGTTAAATCTGTTGAGATGTTTTCTGAAGTTTGGAATCTTTGTATTTTGGTCCATGTTTCTTAAATGTGCAATTAAATGAGTATGAATGATTATTTTGAGTTGATATTTAACATGAAGGCATGTATCATGACTAATTATGGATTGGTAACTTTAATCATAAGAAAGTCCTTGTAACTTTTGGAAATTATGTTTTAGTCCCTATATCGCATTTTCGAGCAATTAGATGTCGAAATGACGCCCGATAGAGTTGTAATTTTAACCATGATTTATATGAACACTATAAGACCTAATAGTGCATTTAGATAAGATAAAAGAAAAAATAAACCGTTTTAGTTGTAATCTTTTCGGGGTTTATTTCGGTAAACCTTAATATAGCTCACTTAGTTCAGTCTTTCGGCTAGACCGGGTCAAGAGGGTTACACCAAAGATCCTCTAAATTTGGAACACACAATTGAACCTTAAATTACAAGAATCCACCATCTCGTACTTTAAAGTCAGATACCTTACCTTTTCGAACTGATTTAATCTTGGCCATAAGGTCCTCATCCATCACTTGTGTTCTCTTGATCTTTTGCATCAGGGTGGGCTCCACACGAAGTTTGGATAGAAACCCTCTATCCTCAGTCATCCTCAATCGAGCAAACATCTCTCTCAAATCCAACATAGACTTACGGCTTAAAGCATCAGCCACCACATTATCTTTACCGTGTACTCTATGATACAGTCATAGCCTTTTAATAACTCAATCCATCTTCTTTGTCTCAGATTCAACTCTTTTTGGGTGAGGAGTTACTTCAAACTTTTATGATATGTGTAGACATAACACCTCTCCCCGTAGAGATAGTGTCTCCAAATCTTCAAGGCGAAGATAACTGTTGCTAATTCCAAATAATGCATGGGGTAACTCATTTCATGGGGCTTAAGTTGTCTTGAAGCGTAAGCTACAACCTTACCCTCTTGCATAAGAACACAACCTAGCCCACTCAACGAGGCATCACTGAAAACAATATAATATTTTCCCGGCTTGGGTTGCTTCAACATCGGGGCTTCCATAAGATACGCCTTTAATTGCTCAAAACTTTATTATCTCTCTTCTTTCCATTCAAAAGAAACTTCTTTTTGTAAGATCTTGGTCATAAGTGTCGCCATGATTGAGAAACCCTTAACAAACCATCTATAATACCCGGCAAGTCCAAGGAAGCTATGGACCTCTAAGATATTCCTAGGTGGTTTCCAATCTACCATAGCTTGAATTTTCTGAGGGTCAACATGAATCCCATCTGGAGCAACAATATAGCCCAAAAATGCCACCTCGACAAGCCAAAATTCACACTTACTAAACTTAGCATAGAGCTTTCTCTCTCTCAAGGTCTAAAAGATAACTCGTAAATGGTAGTCGTACTCTTCCTCTGAGTGCGAGTACACCAAAATGTCTTTTATGAAAACCACCATAAACTGGTCTAGATAAGGCTGAAAGATCCGATTCATCAGGTCCATTAAAGCTACGGGCACGTTGGTAAACCCAAATAGCATTACCAAGAATTTGTAGTGTCCATACCGCATCCTAAAAGCGGTCTTCTGGATATCCCCTTCTACCACCTACAACTGGTAGTAGCCCGATCTCAAATCAATCTTTGAGAACACACAAGCATCCCTTAACTGGTCAAACAGATCATTGATCCTTAGAAGGAGATAACGATTCTTTACCATTACTTTATTAAGTTGTGATAGTCAATGTGCATCCTCATTGACCACCTTTTTCTTAACAAACAAGATCGATGCACCCCAAGGTGAGATACTCGGTCAGATAAAACCTCTCTCTAGCAAATCTTGGATCTGGTTCTTTAATTCTCTCAACTCGGTGGGTTCCATGCGATACGGTGCTATGGATATTGGTTTCGTACTAGGTAGCACTTTAGTCCTGAACTCCAACTCTCGATCAGAAGGTAATTCGAGTAACTTCTTTAGAAATACATCAACAAACTCTCTCATATTCTGAAGATTCTCTAGCATCGGGCTTTCAACTCTGGTATCTGCCACATGGGCTAAGAAAGCTTTACAACCTTGTTGAATTAGCTTTTGAGCTGTTAAAGATGACACTACATTTGGAAGGTAAGGGTTTATTCCTCCTCTAACCACTAGACGGGACCCATCCAAAACACGGAGTTTTAAACTCTTGGTTCTATAACCCAAGCTTGCAGCATGCTCAAACAACCAATCCATCCCTAAAATGGCATCAAATTCTTGAAATGATAGCACCATCAAATATGCAAGGAACATTGTACCTTGAACCTCTATAGGACACTTCCTATAAACTTTATCAACTAGCACATCATACCCCAACGAGCTAGTTACACGAATGCCTACCTCTAGATCCTCGATAAGTATTTCTCATTGCCCCGATAACCCACTATGGATATAGGAATAGGTAGACCCCAAATCTATAAGAGCAACAATAGAAACAAAAAATAAAGTAAACATACCTGAAATAAAATCAGTAGCCTCACAGTCCTTTTGTACCTTGACCGTATACTATCTCGTAGGGGCTCTTATTGTCGACTAGAAAGTACTACCACTCCGATGCCCCGTCACATGACTCGCCCATCCTCTAGCAAATCCTCGGCACCATTGAGCTGTGAAAGAGTTCCTCTGATTTTGAACTGAGGCAACATCCATGGCCTCAGGTCAGTCTCTCAAAAAGTGGTCCGGTGATCTACAACCATAGCATACTTTAGCATTGTTGTAACACTCTCCATGGTGCTTACGCCCATACTGGGCACATATTGGTGCATAAGATCCTCTAGATGAGCCTCTTGAACTCATAACTGAAGAAGAATTTGGCCTCCTACGTTCAGCAGAGGTAGACCTACGATTGGATCTCCCAGACTGGTTTGACGCTCTACCTCTTTGGTTCTAATTTCCCCTACTTCTCCTCGAGAAAGACTGAGACTGATTACAGTGGGAATAGCTTTCTCTACTTGCATTACCATGGCCTCCAAACTGACCATATGTCAACCCTTGCACTTGCTCAAGGGACTTGGCGCTAGAGGCCAAATTGAAAAGCACCTTTGGTGGATCCTCTATCAAGAACGCCTGTATTTCCTTTCTCAAACCTTTTCTAAACTGCTTACATTTCATCTTCTCAGTGGCAACAAGTTCTGGAGCGTACCTACTCAGCTGTAGGAACTCTTGCTCATACTCAAAAATTGGTAAATTTCTTTGTACCATATATGTAAACCAGTTTCGTAAACTATCCAAGTGAGCTTTTCTGACATACTACTTCTCAAACTCGTTAAGAAATTTATCCCAAGTGGGTCGGTTAGGGTACCAACCTAACTTCACAGTCTCCCACCATTCGCGAGCATTCTCCTTCGGAGGAGAAAGGGTATACTTCAACTTGTCTCTTGGCTCTAATCCCATTTGACGCAAAATCCAACGCATATCCCTCAACCATTGATCAACTTTGATTGGTTTATCTTGTCTCGACCCCAAGAAGTCTGTTGTACCATATCTACGAAGCCTCTCGATAGGGGCCTCACGAGGGGTGGCGGGAGTTCTTGGGATAACCCTCACAATATGATCAAGCGCCCTATGCAGATGGGAGAACTAGTTGGCTACTTGATGCCTTTTACCTTCTAACCTTTCATTCATCTCTGGATAAAATCCTTATCATAGCTATCCTCTCGGGAGCCCCAACTTTCCTCTGAATCGTTTTCCTCTCTAGGCATACTCAACTGCACAGACAAATAGACAAGGTTACTCTATCGGATATTCAGTCTTAATAGGAGTACAACTTCAATTTGTGTGCACGTGTTCACTAGACACCCATTTTACGACTCTCTATTACCCCGAGGATTCCTAGAACGGGCTAAACCTAGGCTCTGATACCACTAAATGTAACACTCTAAACCATGTGTCACATTGGGCCTCAAGCCCAAACCCATATATGAAAATTTTTCAAATAAGTTTAGTCTATAACCATAAGTTTCATAAATCAAAACATCATTAAAAGGGTTATACAAAATATTCCATCGTTGTATAGGAGCTCTAAATCAAAACATACTAATTAAAATATTCTATATGAATAATAGTTTAAAAGGAGTTACAGATACAAAATATAAGGGTCCTATGAATACATTGCCCCAACAAATCTAAGTATTATACTCAACATATCGATGCACTGAAGTCCTACTCCGATGGGCTCCTTGTAAATCACACAGAGACTTAACAACCTGCGTAAGGAAATAACAATTCCAAACGCTGAGCTCGAAAGCTCAGTGGATACACTTAACGTGGCGCTACTTTGATCGCCTAAACACATGTAATCAATATAACCAATCATCCAAACAATCAAAGGTTTACAAGGCCTAACGTACCATACCATACAAGAGTGAGGTTAGGTCACCTAGAATCGGTACATACACTCTGGGTGAGACCGGGTCATATAGTATCGGAACATACACCCTGGGTGAGGCTGGGTCATGCAGCATCATAAAATACACCCCACTCAAAATCATCCCTCGAGCACATACGAATGAGACTCGTGTCATATAGCATCGGTAACCTCCATCCCCTCATTTTGCTATGGTGTTGCAACACATTTTTTGGCATCCAGAT
Organism: Hibiscus mutabilis; assembly: GCA_019671005.1. Taxonomy (NCBI): domain Eukaryota; kingdom Viridiplantae; phylum Streptophyta; class Magnoliopsida; order Malvales; family Malvaceae; genus Hibiscus; species Hibiscus mutabilis. Next base: position 14,448,184 of record CM033726.1, on the reverse strand, counting down.
CCCATCAACCATGTGCTCACAAGGCACGTGACAACATTGCAAGACCAAGTACGTTTGTGGCTTTTACCACTACATGGTTCACCCAAGTTCAATCCCATTTAATTCTCACTTCATTCACAAATAGGGTTAAAATTCCAGTTTCTCAATTTTACAATTCATTTTATACCTTTAGAGACCCATTAGGCCCTTTACCTCGAATTATAGAACCTTCAAATTCAAAGTCAAATTTCTTGGGCAGATTGCCCGGCGTGTACCGATACACCTACATGGATATCGGTGCACCCCCTTTGAGTATCGATACTTGATTACGCAACTTGATGGTCTTAAGCCCAAAGCCGTACCGGTATGCCTTCAATGCTTATCGAAACCTTATACCGATACGCCTTCAATACGTATCGAAACCCTATACTAATACGCCTTTAATGCATATCAGAACCCTATACTGATACACCTTCAATGCGTATCGAAACCCTATACCGACACACCTTCAATGCATATCAAAACCCTATACTGATACACTTTCAATAAGTATCGAAACCCTATACTGATACGCGTACATGATTTACCAAAACCCAACCCGTACTGATACACCTCATTGGCGTACCGATACCCACTTTAGCTATTAAAATTGGTAACAGAATAGGGGTACTGATACATGGGGACACGTACCGATACATCCCTTATATTTCATCTGAAAAGAGCCCCTTTTTACAAAGGGGTACCAATACGTGTTCATCCTATATCTGTACGCGAACCCAGAACTTGCATTCTGAAGTTTGAAAATTGATTCCCACTCACCCAAATTATCAAGTTTGAGCCCGAAATTAAGTCTACAAATTATTAAGAGTATTTAGGGTTGGTCTCTACCCGTTTTACAAGTTTTTATCCCCAAAATAAACTTTCACCATTAACATCCCATCATGAGCATTCAAGCATATTAAGTCATCAAATCAACATACAAAGCAATCACACATGTGATATGCAAGAAACAAGGGAATTTGAAGTGTACTAACCTTCCCAAAAGCACCAGTAACCTTGCTTCCACAAGCTTCAAACCTTGGCCTTGCCTTGAGCCTTAGAATGTTCCCCCACCTCCTTGACTACAAACAATTGTTGCAAAAAGGGTTACCACACTATCATAAGGCAATAAAAGCAACTAAAGAGGATTTATAACAGTAAACAAAATTGAATCTCCAAATCCCATTCAGCCTTACAAAACCCCTCCAAAACCTCAAGGTTTTCATCTAACTCCAAACTTTGACATTCTTAACTCAAAAGATAGATCTCTTGATGCTAAAACTTCTTCCCTCAATGCTCAAAATGTAATTTATTCTACAAAACTTAAAGATTTAACCTTTTGTTATACTTTTGGTTGGGATAAAGGATATTGAATGAAGAATGAAAGCAAGGGAACAACATGAGATCATCAAGGTCTCTTTTCTGTAGAGAAATAAAGAAACCTCCCTCCTATTCTTTCTTCAATTTGTGAAAATACCATTTTACCCTCCCAAAGTCATCCTAAGCCAACCCAAATCCAACTAATGGAAGCCCACTCACTAAAAATAAACCTAAAAAGGTTCCCTAAGGCTCAACACTTTGGCCCAAATGTGAAGCCCATGCTTCGGGTTAAACTGACTCTCAAATTTAGAAATTTAGGTCGTTGCAGGTACGGGGGTTAAGATTTTCCAAATCTTTTGTAATAAATATTCGATCGTTGCCTTATCAGTTTATTGGAACCATATCTTTGAAAATCAGTTAACACGTACCGATACCCTTATAGGCGTATCAATACAAATTTTTGTACACAACTTATCAGGATTACAGTGATCAACACCAGTACTGATACGATACGAACCGCATTGGTATGTCTTTGTAAAATTCACACTCAGTATCGATACAGCTTCCCGCGTACTTATATCCTTTGTACAATGGCTATTTCTTTTTATGACAGGTACCGATACGAGCCTTCGTGTATCGATACCCAGAGTTGGCAGACAATATTTTTTGTAGGAAAATGTATCCCAATGGTTCTATTCAATGTCCCAACTACCCAAATGGCTAGAAATCAATGAGGGGTATAAAATCAAGTCTTCAAAGCTTCATCAACAACTATTGGTCAAATCTTAAGCAATCAAGCACACATCCAACAATCTTGAGCTCTTAGAGTCAAATTCTTGTAACCCACTTGAGTGGTCTTACTTGTAATCATTTTATTCAAGTTTGAGGGTTTGAGTGAACTAAGAATTGTGCAAACAATTTAGCCTTTGAGAAGATTTTTCAGTTTGTTATCATTTGTAATCTCTTTGTGAGGTATTCTTAAGACTTTGGGGTATAAGTCTTACGGATTATAAGGTTATCTCATTTAGCCTCAAAAGGAAAGCAAATCTAGTGGATTTGAGAAAATCCTTAGTGTGGATAGCTAAAGTAGTGGATGTAAACCTTGTTAGAAGGTTGAACCACTATAAATTCTTGTGTCTTAATTTTCTTTCCTATTTGCTTCCACAAATTTTTAAATTACCAATTCACCCCCTCTTGGCCTTTCACCATTGATTGATCGTCCCAACAAATTCAATTATCTAATATTTGTTATTGGGAGTTCTGTTTTTTTCTAAATACTTGTTATTAGGGGCATATTTTTTATAAAAAAATATTTATTATTAGAGATTCATTTTTCTAATGCTTGATATTAGGGATCTAGTTTTAAATTTTAATTTTTCCAATACTTATTATGGGTCTAATTTTTAAGTTCACCCTAGGCCATTAAAATCTCAAAAAAATCACTCTGTTGGACGACGTTGCAAGCTCATCGGCTGAGAATGATCAATGGCAGCAGCGGCCGCGTCGGTGGCCAAAAGAAACAAAGATTTAAGGGTTAAGACTAGGACTTGTGGTTGTGGATGATATGGTTTTGATTCTAATATTTTTCAATTAAAATATACTATAAAACAAATATGAATGATTTATTAGATCAAAATTCTAATTTTATTTTGAAATAATTTTAATTACATGTTTAATCTTTGAGATTTTTAATAATAATTTAAGTCATTAAAAAAATTTAATGGTGTGCAGTGATGTGTCGCATTAGTAGTGTGCAGTCAGGCCCGTTTATGAGATTTTGGTGGCTCTAGGGTGAACAAAAAATTTGGGCCCCTAATTAGAAATTTAAATTACGGTTGCGGTAGCATTTTTGGCCACGTTGCTTTATCGCGATTGCGAACATAACGGTTGCTATTGCGGTCACTGCGAGTACCGTGGTTGTGAATTTTTTAATAACATATGCTATTGTGGGTATAACGGTTGCGGATATCGCGGTCTCGGACGATGTTGCTACCACTATATAACGGTCGATGTTGCGGTTGCAGACTGTTATTTAAATCTCTGTCCCTAATAAAAAATATTGAAAAAATTAAATTTTAAGAGTATGCTCATAATAAAAATATTTAAAAATAAAATATGCCCCTGATAACAAGTATTGAAAAAAATTGGACCCTTAATAACAAGTATTACAAAAGAAAATTAAATTTTAAGGGTAGCCCCTAATAACAAATATTGGGGGAAAAATTAGGCCTCTAATAACAAGTATTGAAAAAATTGAGCCCTTAATAACTAGTATTAGAAAGAATTGAATTTTAAAAGTATGTTCGTAATAACAAATATTGAGAAAAAAAATAGAGCCCTTAATAAGAAATATTAGGAAAAGAATAAAATTTTAATAGTAGAACCCTAATAATAAATATTAAAAAATTGGGGACCTTAATAATAAATATTAAGATAAAATTGGGCCTATAATAATAAATATTGAGAGAAAAAAACCTCTAATAATAAGTATTAAAAACATTAGACCCTATAATAATATAAAAATTTTCTTTTATAAGTATAATTAACTATAAAAAATCTGGGCCCTGGGCGGTTGCCCCTCCTACCCAGGCCAAGATACAACTGTACGTGCAGTGATATACGTCGTCCGTTCTAGACTCATCCTAAAAATTATTATTACTATTTATTATTTATTTATTTATTTATTAATGATGAGTGTGCTGTAAATATTTTATTATACAACAATTTAGGCTATGTAAGAAATTATTTTAACATATCAAAACAAAAATAATATTATTGGGGAAATAGAAAAGAGTTATTTACATGAATAAAAGACTTATTTCAAGGATATTTTAGTTCAAGATAGTAAAAATTGTGCAATACCTAAGAATATGGTGAAAATAACATTCACACTATTTTGAGTAAAGAAGCTATTATTGGGAGTGTAATATTATCCCATGAAAAATATTTCTAAATTAAACGTGGGTATATAATTCTAAAAAAAATTATTTTCCTTGGTAATGATCATTTTCGCGAACCAAATATCTTTAGGAGAGAAAAAAGGGCAAATTTTACTCATAATAGATATTAAAATTACAATCTAAGAGAGAGAAGAGATATGTCAACCAAGAGCTTTTAACCATTAATATGATAACCTAAGAATCTATTAAAAATAGATCGAAGAGTTGAAAATATGATAACTGTTTGACAAATTGCCTGAGATAGAGCGAATTACAAACCCGTCCCAGTGAAGAGAGAGAGCCGTGTTGACGCCGTTACATAGGATGAGAAAATGATTAGCCGGATGAGGACACAGCCAGAACTTTGCATAATGGTTCCAGCATCTCATCTTTGTGCATTAGACAATTCCATGATTGATTCTTTTTACAAGGTAAAGAACAAAATTTTAAACTTGAACTTTTGATCTAACATGACCATCTTGTCGAATCAAAATATAAATTTCATATTACTTTATCAAATAAAAATAAATGTTATAGGAAAGGTTGATGAAATGATACAAAAGATTAATAAACATATTCGCAACTTACCCACAGGCTTGAAGTTGGGACCAATTTTAGTCCCAATACCTCAGCCGCAGCCCCTTTGAATTCCACCTATCAATAGGAGTAAGGTATAGTCAAATGGAACCAATTGCTGGTTCAACTGCAGAATTGGCTATTTTGCCAGACAAGCTTCATGGTTTTATAACGCTTTATATTGCCTCTGAGAGTCCTTCGGGCAGTTCTTAGCAAGTTTTGCACCGTTCTTCTTGCCTGTCGGAATACTCTTCATAAGGATAACAGAAGAACTTCCCTTTCCCGATTTCCGAGGTAATCTGGAGAAAGGAAACCTGGATGAATTAAAGTTAAAGCACAAACAAATCAAGTAAATTAAAATTATCGAATAATAGATGAAAGAAAGAAAGAAAGAAGAAACAGCGGTAATTTGCTAGTCTGCTTGCCTCTTTCTAAGAACTTGGGTAAGATCATCAGCTGCTTCATTGCGAACTTCTTCCCCTTTGTCATCTGGAGCATTTAGTCCCTTGCATAGAAGATGAATATATCAACGAGTTAGAATCACTTGTCATTAACCTGTTAAGATAACACAATTGCTGAAAATGGGGGCATTCTCTCCACTATGTGAATGATCAAAAAACCATCAACATGCAGGCATACACATACAAATGACAGGCCATTACAAACCATATTCAACTGATCGTTCAACTGAAGTGTGTGCAGAAGATCAAACCATACAAACCAACATTTCCGGTGAGTAACTAAAAAATTAACTTCTTTTACAAGGAAAAAAAATACTTTCAGCAAGGAGCAAATAGAAGATCGAACCACATGTTTTCAAGGAACTCAAAACAATAACTCACAAGTAACAAAAATTCAGGATAGTTGAATTCATATAATATATGATTTTCATTGCTGACTGAAAAAAAAAACTGATTGTTGTTAGCCTCTACATCACTGGAAGCAAAATTTGTAACTAGATTTACAATTCAAAACTACACATTTGCCGCGCAACTGGCATACAATAGCACATGCCGTATATGAAACCAAAAGCATAGTAGAAATTCAAGGAAGTGTCTACATACTTAAAAAGCTTTTATAAGTAGATCAATAACCAAGTTGCTATTAGTGGCTTTCAGAGTAAACAATTAAAACAGGTATCATCTCTGTTGTCATTTCACAACACCAAAATTAAATCAGTTGCACCTTAGAAAATCTGAATCTTCCAGTCACTTTGCACCATAAGTTTTATTACCACTTATATAGGAGCTATGTTTTAATTTTGTCACCAAACATCAAATTAGAATATCCCCATAAAATCTAATAAAACAACGCTTGAAGACCTCTAAACAAATAATATTATCAGATTCAAGACCATAATCTGAAACATAAAACTGAATTCTACCATGTTACTCCAACTCTTCATTTTTGATGTACTCACGTCTAGTTCATAACTGGACGTAGGTATGCGGTATGACTTTCCAAAGGTCCTCTAAATATAAGGAAAAACTTAGAAAAAAATTAAATATAACCATATCAGACACATTCTTGTATCCAACACTTACACACTAGACTAAGTTACATAGGAATTCTATCCTCTTCAGCAGAAAAGAAAAGAAAATGCAGCAAAAATAGCTAAAGTCAACAGCATGAAAAATATCCTACCACTCTGGAAAGAATTAGAAAAGGAGCATATAAGATATCAAGCCGAGTGTTCTCAAATTCATAAGGTAAAATGTTATGATAAATAGGAGCCAAAAGTAATATATTCCATGTTTTAACTTTTGAACAGCTTATGTGACAACTTCAATCAAACCCAGAAAAGTTCACCAGAACTGTATCCACTTATGTGCAACATTATCAGCATTGCCATTTAAGTAAAGGTAAATGATGACTTTGCAAGTCATTAATTTACATAAACAATAACCATTCACACTTCCAAAACCGTCAAGAAGTGCAAAAAACAACAAAGAGCATTTAGTCACGCATGCAATACTGAGCTCTTCAACGAAAAACTGAAAACAGAATGGTACTTCATTGATAATGAATGAACTTTTAAAGGCTAAGCATATCACCTCAATTGCAGTCATTGATTTAAAAGAATTATCAGAAAGAATATTTAGGACATGTAACCTTAAATCTTACATGATTTGTAGGCGACCCACATTGTGTTCCACTGGTTTCTTTCAGTGCCCGAAGCTCCAAACTCGAAATCTTTCGTTTCTTATTACAAACACCAACATTGTTGTCGTTAGATGGAGAAGGAAGTTTCTTCTTCTTTCTAACAATGCTGCGTGACTTTCCTTTCTTGTCCTTAACTTTCCAGATATTTTTCCTCCTGAAGATAAGCTTGTCAACTTTCCACACCTCGCAGCTCGTGTCTATTACCGTCACTTCACTTCTCGAGAACCCTACCAGCTCCCTCTCGCCTTCTCCTTTGTCTTCTTCTTCTTGCACGTTATTATTTTCGCTCCCTTGTTCCGATCCCCTCTTTGCTTCTTCCCTTGAACTCAACGACCTCGTTGAAACGAGGATATCCTTGGCTTTTCCGACGTTGTCCGAACTGCTTTTCTGTTCCTCCGTAAAATTAGCGTCAGGGGTGTGGGAAATGCAAATCCTAGGGTTTGTTTGTTTCCTAGAAGATTTTTTTCTGGAAAATCTGGATGTTTCGGCTTGTTCTCCCATGTTGAAGAGCTTCGACAGGACGTTGTTCACTATACCAAACCATTCTTTGTCTCCGGAGGGATCGCCGGAGATCACCTCCGGAGGTGGTGGTTTCGGATTCTGGAGCTGTTTATCGTTGGAGTGAGTTGACTCGGCATTGGAATTCGGAGAATCGGAGGCATTGATGATTGGAGAAGCGGGAGGGTTGGGATTTGCGAGGAAATGGTCGAGGTCGAGGTTGTCGGCGGTGGGGAACCCCTTGCTAGAACGAAGCCGCTCCAGCCAGTTCGAACCGGACTTACCGGTCGGGATGGAGCAGAGCATTGATAACGTCGGATTGAGCTGGTTCCACGAAAATTGTGAGAAAACGAGAAAAGGGCAAACAAAATAGAATAAAAAAATAAAACAAAATTGGGCTCTTCCGTTTACTCTCTGCTGATATGGAGCGGCGATCGTTTTGTAGTTGAAGAAGGGGACAAGTTGAGTTTTTAGTGCTAGAATGTACAAAGGTGCGCGATGCGCACAGTGTCACGTGTCATTTCATGAAACCCTCTCTACTCTAGTGTCGCCCTTTAGAACCCGTGATTCACGTTGACGATAAGAAAGGCCTGGGCTGCCTACGCACTGGATCATAGCCCAACTCAAATGCAACAATTTTCATTTAGGGCAATAGCTGGGGTATTGATTTTCTTTTTCTTTTTTTCAAAATAGCCGGGATTTGATCAAACTTGAAATCCAACTGCACCGCATGGAATCCACTCCATAAAAAATAGACAATATAACGCGGAGGAGTTCATTAATTATTGATTTATAAAAAAAAAGGAGTTCATTAATTATTGAGTTTATTTTAATAGATAATTTGAACATTTTAAAAAAAATATTAAAACATTATTGATTTCATAATTAAAAAGGCAGCGGTTGGCAGTAGGTATTAACATTATTCGATTTATGGCTCCCTTATTTCTTATACATTGTAGAATTATAGTTTATTTCGGAAAAAGTAATCCAACAGTCGCTCATGGACGGAATTAAGAGTTGGGTTGAAATAAAATATAAATATTTAAAAATAAAGATAAATTTATAAATTAATTAATTTTTAAAAATAATTAATTATATAAGACAAAGGTGAAAAAAGTTGGAAGTGAGGAGGGCAATTGTCTCTCCCAACCTATATAACTTTGTCCCTGCCAACAGTACTATTAAGATAAACGTGGATGGAGTCCCTTTCGATATCTTCCTCTGAATTGTCTGCAATTAATGTTGTGGCACGTGACCACCATGGTCTCACGACAGCTGCGCGCGCAAGGCCTTTGTTCGTTTTATATAATAGTAAAATGATTGAGGCTTGTGCTTTTATTGTTGGGATTTTGCTAGTCGAGGATAGTCGTGGGTTGTTGTGGAAGGTGACACATCGAATGTTGCAGCCAAACTTACATCTCCATCTAGTGATCTTTCTACTATTAGGCTTCTTTTGCAGGAGGCTCGTCGGATCTTCATCAAAATGCAAGGTTTTTTTTTTCAAAAAAAGAAAGCATTCATTAAAACGAAAAGGCAGACAACAAAGAGCACAACACATACAAAGGGATCCCCCTCCAAACCGGCCACCCAGGCCAGAACAACAACACCAAACATAATGGGAAACAACGAGAGCCATCCGTAGTTCAAAGCAGAAGATGAAATAAAAGAAAACAAGGAACGAAAACAAACAGAAGGAATAACGTAAGACATAAAACTCAAGCACATAATCCGAAGGCAGACTTTCTTTCTCAAATAAAAAAAAGATCTTGTCATCATAGATGCTGAAAGGGCCAGACTGGGAGCGAGGGAGAAAGTTGGGTTGGAGCCATCCACGAAAGAGATGCATGCAACCTTGAAAACAACTAGGGAAAAGTAGAAGCAACTATTAGAAAACCAATGGAGAGACCAGGGACCAAGCATCAACGGAAACACCATCATAACAGAATGAATAATCCCTAGGGAAGGGAGAGAGGTCATTGCCATCATTCGATCCTTCTTGTAAACGAAGATGGTCGGGACAGAAGAGATTATTTAGGCTGCGGATGATCACCTTCCGGATCATCCGCTAGCAGATCATCACCATCAACATTAAAGACATCAGACTGTGATCCTATCTTAATATCCCGGTCAGAGCTAATAACGAGGCTTGGTATACTTGTCAGATTATGATCAAAAGGGTCCAAACCTAGTTCGATGACACATGTGTCTTCAAAGGCCACCTTAGAAATCTCAAGAAGTTTCTTCTTCCTCTATTCCTTCTTAATCCAGCTCAGTCTTCTTCCTTCAGTTGAAAAACCCCTTTTGGATTTCTCCAAGGATTTAATGATGGGAGAAGAGTCGGTGAAGGAGCTAGGGAAGAAAACAAGTTTTGAGCAGACTCACAAGCAATGGCACCAAAACTTTGATCTTCCCAATTCTTTGGGCCAATTTGAATCACTCCTTCAAAAAAAAATTTTGAGAAGCAACCTTTTTTAGAGCTAGAGAAAATCTCGTCCTTACTGTCCTCTTTCTTCCTTTTTCTGTTGCTCACTATTTCCATAGCTGTCATGGAATCAGCTATGCCATCTTCAAGATTCAAGGGGATGGCAGCAGGCTTTATCTCTTGATATTGCATGGGAAAGGTTTTATGGACGTTGGACACATGCAACTTTTCTTTCATATTCCCTTGATCGAGGTCTTTGATTGAAACTTGTCCATTTTGTAAAGTTATAGGTTGACTCTCCTTTTCCATATCACACGGCTCAATTGTTTCAAAAGAGGAAACCTCAAAGCATGTATTAAACTGGTCTGAGACAAACCCAAGAAAACAAGGTACCAGGTCTCCCTCGAGATTAGGCACGTCTTTGGTAGAGCCTTCTGAAAACCTAGGATTTCTTGAATCTGGACTTTTGATAGGTTCAAGGGAAGAGGTCTTTGCATCTTCTCCAACGTTGGCAGGGTTCCGGTCACCGTCATCAATCTTTTATCGGTCAGGAGGTTGAGAGTTAGATTTCGGTCGTTCTTTGCTTTCTTCCAAGTAAGAAAGGTTATCAGCCACGACCCATATTTACCAGCCCTTTTATAAAGAGCACGATCGAACCAGCACTTCCTTTTCGCATGTCCAAGACGGCCACAACTGTAACGAAACTCTGAGACTCTCTCATACTTGAAGGTGACCTCGATAGGTTCATAGTTTTTCCTGTTAAGGAAAAACATGTTTTAAGAGGATCTTCCACTCTCATTGCCACTTTAACCCTAAGCTGACCATCCCATTTGACTTGTTGATCATCTTTAACATTGGACTCAATGAAATAGAGGAATAACTTGCCGATCTTCTCAGCATTGCTCGTGTTGATGAGGGATAAAGGTATATTGTGAACCTGGACCCAGAAATCTTCCAAGGAAAAATCAATTTCCTCTAGTGTGGCTTCATGAGGCCAATCCTTAAGGATGAGGAGACAATCTTGAATCGAACATGGTAAAGATTCTTCTCTTTGTCTCCACATAATGAAAAACCAAGAACAGCATGTTCTTGCTCAATTCATAACATTCCAGTGTTGGCAGGTGTGTGGTTCGTGGGCTCTTCCCACGTCTCTCACCTCCCCACGTAAAGAGTGTATGGTTGTTAGTGGGATGGTTTTGCCACTCCAATTGTGGGAGTTAAGGGGCATTAATGGTAATTAGTGTTAGTTTTGATGGGAAACTATCACTATAAATACCTTATTAGCCTAAGGTCATAAGCACAGAAAACACAAGCTAGTCATTTTGCATAAAGTATTCCATCTAGTGAGGTTCTCTAGTGCTTAGAAGATCTTTGGAATTTTAGTTTTCGTGTTGCTGTGTTTGAAGTATTCGAAGGTGGTTTGAGGCGTTTCTACGGTGGTTCGACGTGCTCGACGGTGGTGCAACCACATCTCAATTTGGAATATGGTTTTGACAATTGCTTGAGGCATTTATGAATTTCGATCCTTTCGCTGCGTTTTGCTCGATTTATGTTTACATTTGGTATCCGAGCATGGTTAAATCTCTGCCTTGTCGTTTTAAAGTTTGCATGATTCTCAAAATTAAAATGCCATGTTGATCTTTAAATTCTAAATTTTTGAGAAAAATTATGTTGCAGACTTTTATTTTAAAATCATTAGATTTTATTAAATTAATTTCTAAAATTTATTAAAAATAAATTTTAGAAATAATTATTGTATGTACCTAAATTAGGAGATGATATATAACTTATCTAGTAATTAGTTATATACATAAAGTTAGGTACATAAAACTTTAAGTCTTATTGCATAAAGTATTAAGCAATAAAACTATAGAATATATGTCTAGGGATCCGAATAATTTTATTTAATTAGAGAATTAGCCACAGCAACTTTAATTAAATAAAATTACGGTAAAGATCTCATAAGGATTAGACATAAAATGTTGCATAATGAATTAGCAACAACTTTGAATAAAGTTTAGGGTTAATATCTAGCTAAGTGATTTTCATAATTTTATTTAGTTAAAGACTAGCCACAGCATCTTTAGTTAAATGAAATTACTAAGGCTAAAAATCACATGCGGAAAGCTTAGATATTAAATCCCATTACATAACTTATTAAGATAAAAAATTATTAGATGAGTTTTTATAATTACCCACAGGAATTATGAAAATAAATTTAATAATTTTTATATAAGGGATAGAAAAATAATTCTATCATAAAATGGATCTAATCGAATTAAAAATTTAGCCCACATACAATTTTTATGTCACTAGATTCATTATTTACATAATTTGCATTGGTAAATTATGACTTATGTTTGCCTCAAATTTATAGTAAGCATGTATGTCAATTTATTTTGCAGCATTACAACCTATGAATATGTAGATATCCCTGAATTGACCATTGAGAACTTTAAGTTCTGGAAGGAGGGTATTCTTCTTCAATTAGGGTGTATGGATATTGATTATGTTATAAGGAAATCTGAGCCACATATCACTGACACCAGCAATCAGGTTGATCTTGCTCTATATGAAAAGTGGGAGCGATCCAATCGCTTAAGTATTATGTTCATTAAGAGCAAGGTTCCTGCTGATGTTCGTGGCTCGATTGGGCATTATGAGAATTTCAAAGAGCTATTAACGGCTATAGAGAAACAGTTTCAGACTTCTCAAAAGTCATTAGCCAGCACCCTAATTATGAAGTTCACATCACTAAAGCTCACTACAGCGAAAGGTGTGCGTGATCACATCAATAAGATGCGAGATTTGGCAGCTCGACTTAAGGCACTTGAGGTTGAAATGTCTGAATTTTTCCTGGTGCACTATATATTGAACACTCTTCCACCTCAATATGGCCATTCAAGATCTCTTATAACACACATAAGGATAAATGGTCTATTGATGAACTTTTGACCATGTGTGATCAAGAAGAGGGTAGGCTCGTACTGGAGATGGGAGAGAGTGCACTGACGGTTACTCAAGGAAAGAGGTTAGTCCAAGCCAAGCAGAAGGGGTAGGCTAAAATGCAACCCCAAGCTGACATAAAGAAAGAGTTCACGTGTTTCTTCTGTAAAAAGAAGGGACACATGAAGAAGGACTGTGTCAAGCATAAGGGCTGGCTTGAAAAGAAAGGTAAATCAATCTCACTTGTTTGCTTTGAGTAAAATATGGTTGATGTTAATTATAACACATGGTGGATTGATTATGGTTCTACAATCCATGTCTTAAATTCCTTACAGGGATTAAAAACCCGAGGGAACCAGTGGGAGCTGAGTGACACAGATGCAGTCGCATGTGGAAGCTATTGGGACCTGCGAATTAGTGCTTAGTTGTGGTTTTGTTTTAATTTTAGAAAAGACTTTTTATATTACTAGTTTTTCTAGAAACTTAATTTCCATTTCAAGACTTGCACCCTTGGGGTATTGTTTTAATTTTTCAAATGTTGGATTCAGTTTATTTTATAAATCTGAAATTGTTGGAAATGGTGTTTTAAGTGATGGTCTTTACTCTATTGATTTACAAAATAATGCCACTCATAATGTTATGCACATTCAAACTGGTACTAAATGTTGTGTTATAAATGAAGATTCCTCTACTTTGTGGCACCGGAGATTAGGACATATCTCCATTGAAAGGATTAAAAGATTAGTAAATGACGGGGTACTCAATACCTTAGATTTTACTGATTTTGATACTTGTGTAGACTGCATTAAGGGCAAGCAGACTAACAAGTCAAAGAAAGGTGCCAAGAGGAGTTCGGCCATATTGGAAATCATCCATTCTGATATTTGTTGTCCAGATATGGATATGCAAGGTCAGAAATACTTCATCACTTTCATAGATGATTACTCCCGGTTCATGTATCTCTACATGCTTCATCATAAAAGTGAAGCGTTAGAAGCCTTTAAAGTTTTTAAGGCTGAAGTAGAAAAACAATGCGGTAAGCAAATAAAGATTAACCGATAAAGGTGGTGAGTATTATGGTAGATACACTAAGGATGGACAAGCACTTGGTCCATTTGCAAAATTTCTTCAAGACAACGGTATAGTTGTCCAATACACCATGCCAGGCTCGTCTGATCAGGATGGTATTGCGGAAAGAAGAAATCGAACTCTAATGGACATGGTGCGAAGTATGCTTAGTAGCTCTAAGCTACGTAAATCTTTATGGGTTGAAACTCTCAAGACGGTTGTGTATATATTAAACCGGGTTCCAACCAAGGCTGTCCCAAAGACACCTTTTGAGTTATTCAAATGTTGGAAACCGAGTTTGCGACATATACGCATATGGGGATGCCCGTCTGAAGTGAGAATTTATAACCCTCAAGAAAAGAAACTGAACCCAAGGACCATTAGTGGGTATTTCATTGGATATGCTAAAATGTCCAAAAGTTATAGATTCTATTGTCCATCTAACAGCACTATAATTATGGAATCAAGAAATGCAAAATTTCTTGAGAATGACTCAATCAGTGGGAGTGGTCTATCTCGGGATTCAATACCTATAGGTCATCCATCCACTTCAAGTGAGAGATTGGTTATCATATATAACACTCCTCAAGCTCAACCAGGTGTTGAACAACCAATCAATGAAGTTCCACAGCCTGGTGAAAACACTCTAGTAGATCAAGTTGTTCAAGAAAATCCAGAAATTATTGAACAACCAGTTGAACAACATGGTCTACAAGAAAATGTTGGTTCAGCATTAAGGAGATCTGTTAAAGAAAGAAGATCAACAATTTCTAGTGATTATTTTGTGTATTTACAAGAATCTTACTATAACGTTGGAGCTAAAAATGACCCTGAGTCATTTTCAACTGCCATGAGCTGCAATGAATCAAAATTATGGTATGATGCTATGAAGGATGAGATGAATTCTATGAAAAGCAACGAAGCTTGGGATCTTGTACCGATGCCTGATAGTGTAAAAGCCATTGGATGTAAATGGGTCTTCAAAATAAAAAGAGACTCAAAAGGCAACATAGAAAGATATAAAGCAAGACTTGTTGCTAAAGGATTCACTCAGCGAGAAGGAATTGATTACACTGAAACTCTTAGTCCAGTATCTAAGAAAGATTCCTTACGCATTGTGTTAGCATTAGTAGCTCAATTTGACCATGAGTTACAACAATGGATGTGAAAACTGCCTTTCTTAATGGTGACCTAGAGGAAGAGATATGCATGAAACAACCTGAAGGATTTTCCTCTAGTGATGGTGAAAATTTGGTTTGTAAGTTAAAGAAATCTATATGTAGATTGAAACAAGCCTCCCGTCAGTGGTATTTGAAATTCCATGAGGTTATCTCTTCATTTGGTTTTGTTGAGAATATCATGGATCAATGTATATACCAGGAGGTCAGTGGGAGTAAAATTTGTTTCCTTATTCTATATGTGGATGATATTTTACTTGCAACAAATGACAGGGGTATGCTACATGAGGTGAAACAATTCCTTTCTAAGAATTTTGATATGAAAGATATGGGTGATGCGTCTTATGTCATTGGCATTAAGATTCATCGTGATAAACATAAAGGTGTCTTAGGTCTATCTCAAGAAACCTATATCAACAAAGTTTTAGAAAGATTTCGGATAAAAGATTGTTCACCTAGTGTTGCTCCTATCGTGAAGGGTGATAAGTTTAATTTAAACCAATGCTCGAAGAATGAATTTGAGAATGAGCAAATGAAAAACATTCCATATGCTTCTATTGTTGGAAGCCTGATGCATGTTCAAGTCTGTACAAGACCTGACATTGCATTTGTTGTTGGGATGTTGGGAAGATATTAGAGTAATCCGGGTATAGACCACTGGAGAGCTGCAAAGAAAGTTTTAATATACCTCAAAAGGACAAAGGAATACATGCTTGCGTACAAACGATCTGACCATTTGGATGTGATTGGCTACTCCGATTCAGACTTTGCAGGCTGTGTTGATTCATGTAAATCAACATCGGGTTACATATTTATGTTTGCCGGAGGAG
This sequence comes from Hibiscus mutabilis, assembly GCA_019671005.1. Classification (NCBI taxonomy): domain Eukaryota; kingdom Viridiplantae; phylum Streptophyta; class Magnoliopsida; order Malvales; family Malvaceae; genus Hibiscus; species Hibiscus mutabilis. The sequence continues at coordinate 14,432,226 of CM033726.1, read as the reverse complement.
CTATATCTTGGAGGGGTGTCAAGCAGACATTGACTGCCACTTCCACTATGGAGGCCGAGTTCGTTTCGTGTTTTGAGGCTACCTCACATGGAGTATGGTTAAAGAGTTTCATTTTTGGGCTGAGACTTGTGGATTCAATCTCTAGGCCAATAAGGATGTATTGTGACAATTTAGTTGATGTCTTTATGGCTAATAACAACAAAAGTGGTAGTCAAAGTAAGCACATCGACATTAAGTATCTAGCCATAAGGGAACGTGATAAATAACAGAAAGTGGTCATTGAGCACATTAACACTGAGCAGATGTTAGCTGATCCTTTGACTAAGGGCATGCCACCACATAAATTTAAGGATCATGTTGTCACTATAAGACTTGTTCCCACTTTGTAAATTTCGTTGTAAGAACGATTCTGTTGAAACTCTATTAAAGTTTGATATTTCTCATATATGTTGTGTACACATTAAGTTAATTATTTTGAGAAATGTCACTAAAGTTTGGACCTAGAATAAACATCGGGTTTATTCATTAAGTATTGGGCTAAGGCGTTGAGACATGATGTATTGTGATACATGGAAGATACTACTCATATTATAAGAGGAAATGTCGCCATGATTCATGCATTATGTTTCAATTTTAAGTACTCATAGACAATACGAACCAAGTGGGAGAATGTTGGCAGGTGTGTGGTTCGCGGGTTCTTCCCACGTCTCTCACCTCCCCACGTAAAGAATGTATGGTTGTTAGTGGGATGGTTTTGCCACTCCAATTGTGGGAGTTGAGGGGCATTAATGGTAATTATTGTTAGTTTTGATGGGAAACTATCACTATAAATACCTCATTAGCCTAAGGTCCCTAAACACAGAAAACACAAGCAATTCATTTTGCATAAAGTATTCCATCTAGTGAGGTTCTCTAGTGCTTAGAAGAACTTTGGCATTTTAGTTTTCGTGTTGCTGTGTTTGAAGTATTCGAAGGTGGTTTGAGGCGTTTCCACGGTGGTTCGACGTGCTCGACGGTGGTGCAACCACATCTCAATTTGGAATACAGTTTTGACAATTGCTGGAGGTATTTATGAATTTTGATCCTTCCGCTGCATTTTGCTCGATTTATGTTTACATCCAGTTCATCTTCTTTACAGTTCTACACTTTTCTCAAAATAACATTAACCGTAAGGTACTTGGCTGCACGGTTTGAGAAAATCTTACCAACCAACGAATGATCCTTGATGACCGCAGTGATTTCATCATCTTCATCAAGCTTTAGAGAAATCGGGGGAATATTCTCATTGGTTGGCTCTTTTGGGACCAACTTTTTATTTCACAATGATTCCATAAAGATAGAAATAAAAGGAATAAGACAATAGTATATAAGGTTCTTGAGAAAGGGAAAAGATCAGAAGAAAAAACGGGAAAAAGTTCAAACCAAGCACTCAAAACTTGACCCATAGGAGCAACCAAAGACCATCAAGATGATAAAACCTAGTTGTAAAGGACAAATCAGGGAAACATCAAGGAAAAGAAAAGGGCTAGCCAGAGAGAAAAAAAAGAGGGTTTGAAACTTTTTTCAAACCATTTCGACAGAAAATTTATCATGTTGATCATAATTTAGCACATTAGGTTCTAACTTGTGTATCACCTACTTGATTTTATGTTGGTTGTGCTCCTTAAATTCGACAACTATTCTTCATAATGCCGCTTATGGTTAAATTATAAAATCATCCTTTTATCCGAAAAAAGGAAAGAAAATATGGATAAAAAAAGAAAGATAAATGAAGAGCGTAAGTTAAGAAGGGAAATGATGGATGGATTGTCATTTTGAGTTAGTGTGTTTGTTACCAATGGACCTTTCAAAGTGTTTTACTACATAAACAAAAGAATAAATGCCTAAAGTAAAAAAAAAATGCCCTCAACGTTTGAATAAATAATCACTTTGACCCCTATTTTTAGAGTAATTCAACCCTCAACGTTTCATTTTGGGTCAAAACGGTCCCTCTGCGGATGAAAACTGTCAGTCAACTGACGGTAAATGGTTTGAAATGACGGGATAAACCTATATGGAAGTGCACACTGACATGACAGTATCATATAGACAAATGTGATGACTTGAAAAAAAACGTTACATCAGTCAAAAAATAATTTTATAAAATTATATAACATATAAAATAATTTTTTCTGCTGACTTATCATTCTATCAAGTCATTTCAAACTATTTACTGTCAGTTTTCTAATAATTTTCATCCACAAATGGGTCATTTTGAATTAAAATAAAACATTGAGGCTTGAATTGCTCCCAAAAAAGGAATAGAGGTCAAAATAATTATTCAATCAAACGTTTGGGGTATTTTTTGACTTTATGCCAAGAATAAATGACGGAATCTTTATCAAAAAGAAAACGTGGTACTTTATGAAACAATTGGGGAAAAAATAATCTCTTCATCTTCTTCATGATGTTGATGGGTATTTTCATTCGACTGTAAATCAAACAATCATGCATGGTTGATGTCTAATCAACAAATCCAAATTACACCTTATGGAATTACTGATAAAATGTCCATGACGAAATCTTGTTTTGTCCCGATTAATTAATAAAGGCTAATGATTTCATCCAATAAATTATGAAGACGCGAATTACAATTTGGATTAGTAACTGGAAAGAAAGATACAAATAAAGAAAACTAGAGAGCCAAAATGACAAAAGAATTGCCATTAATAGTAATAGATACTACGTGATCATCTTGTAATCGTTTCTCATTAGGGTGAAAATTATCTACCTTTTTATTGCGCCTCCTTATACGCCCCGTTAATAATTGACTGACATGTGTATTAAAATCTTTTATCCAAAAGTTAACGAAAGTTTGATTATTTGACCCTTTATTTTAAATAGATCGTTAACTATATTAAAAAATGTTATAAAATAAAATACAAATTTGGGGGGAAATGTAGTTTTATTTGATTTTGTTCTTGTCGGCCTCTATCGCCTGCCCTTTTTACAAAAAAAAAAACACAATGTTTAATGGTTATTTTGATTTGTCAAAATTTAAATTTCCGATCATCAAAATTTGATTTTTAACTAGGCCGATTTTAGGGGCGTTACATAAACAGTCTTCAAGATTATAAGATTTTTTTGTTGAATTTTTCAACTATAAAAAATTGTAAAATAGTTACTCAATTTTAAAAAATCACAAATTAATTTTCTTGCTAATTATTTAACGACAGATAATATATCAGTTAATACAATTTAACCATGATTTTATATTTTATTTTATTTTATTTTAATCCTAATTTTAAAAAAATAACCTTAAAATTTCAATATTCTACTATTTAAGGAAAAAAATCATTTTTCACTTTTCGGTACTCCTCCTGTGCTCAACACTAAAAAATAAAATTCTAAGCCATAACCTTAAATTCTAAATCATAAACCCTACACCCTAAAAAATACAACCTGCGCCAAATTTCCTAAACTATAACTTTAAACCCTAAACCTAATTTTTAATATGAGACATAAATATAAACACTAAAAAAGGACAGAATTTCTATTCTACTATTTACCCTCTTTTCTATTTCATTCTTCTCCCCTTCACTATTTTACTTCATCATGCCTCCACCATCTTCACCCTTTCTCTCTTCCTCCATTATAGGACCTTCATCCAGGATTGTGTTTCTTTTCTTTTAAAATTAAATATTATTCTAATAATTTTCAATCAAATTGATCTTCGCTTCAAAATTTACATGTTATTTTTTATTTATCAATCTCTCTTACTTTTCATGATTTCTCATTATTTTTTTTATCTTTTCTCATCCAAAGCTGAGAGCTCAAGAAGAGTTACTCATCTTGTATTTGTTCTTCCTTCTTTTGGGTTTGAATTGAAAAACAATGGAGGAAACTACGAGTAATACGTTGTGAAAATTGGGAGAAAATGTAATTCCATCTGATTTTGTTCTTGTTGGCCTCTATCGCCTGCCCCTTTTACAAAAGAAGAAAACACAATTTTGTTTTTGAGGAAATTTGGGAGGGGATGTAATTTCATCTGATTTTGTTTTGTTCTGATTGGCCTCTATCACCTGCCCCTTTTACAAAAGAAAAAACACAATTTTATTTTTGAGAAAAATTTGAAAAAAAATGTAATTTCATCTGATTCTGTTCTAGTTGGCTTCTATCGCCTCCCCTTTTACAAAAGAAAAAAACGCAACTTTAATTTTGAGAAAATTTGAGAAAAAAATATAGTTCCATCTCATTCTATTCTTGTTGGCATTTATCGCCTGCTCTTTTACAAAAGAAGAAAACACAACTTTATTTTTTTTGAGAAAATGAAGATTCAAATCCTTTTATTTTAACTATCTTTTCTACCCTTGTCAAGTCAAGAGAACAAGATTGTCGTTGTATGATTCATTTCCACAAAAAAAGGGAAAATAATTCAAATAGAAAAATAGGAGTTCAAAAATAAACTGTAGAGAAAAAATAGCAAAAACAGTTCGAACGAAAAAAGAAAGAAAAATTTTGTTTGAAGTTGTTGCATTTCTTTGGTTTACTTTTGAGTTTATGTGGGATTGATCTAATTTATTATGTTTCTCTTGTCTTGATTATTAGCTAAATTTTTGCCCTTCTCCCCACCTTTACCTAAGCCCCGTTACAACCCATTTAAGATCCTTTGATTACTGCATCTTGTTCTAACTAGTTGAAGATTTGATTTTCTTACAGGCTTATAGTAATGTCACGTTCGGTTCCGACTGAGCGTATTTGAACCCGAAACACTTTGAGTGAATCAAGTGAATCCTTGTGAGGTATTGAGTTTGGTTACATTGAGATTGATGAATGAATGGATATCACAATCTTACTTAACTTTATTCTACTTATGTTTTCCGATTGATTGTAATTTTGATTTGGATGATTGTTGTGGACTTGACTTGCATGGATTTCTAAGATATGAGGCGAGGCGAAGGAGATTAGCACAATTTTTAAACTTGTTTAATTCCAACATGCTTGAGGATAAACATGAGATAAGTGAAGGTGAATTTGATGAGTGTTTTAAATTGAATATATTTTCTTGTTAATTCTCCCTTGTTGTCAATTATTATTGTTGATTTGGTTTTGTTTTGCTCATTTTTGGTGCATGAATATGTTCTCCAGAACCAGCAGCAAGAATGGCGTTTCTGTATTTTTTTTATCCATCATGGTTGGAGACATGTGCACAATGTGGAGCATGACGTTTTGTCGACTTGACAGATTTGAGCAGTCCAGTCAACATCGTCTTCTAGAAGGCGGTCCAGTCAGCAGTTTTTGGCAGGACGATGCACGAAATTAGCTTGGATTTAATTTGAATTTAAAATACTTTGGAACTATTTATCTTTTGGATATTATTATCTTTAGAATTTTTATTTTAAATTTATTTGTTTCATCTTTAGGGTTTTTAGAAGACTATAAATACCCCATTGGGGTAAAGCTTAGGATGTATCGTTTTTATTTTCTTTCTTTCATTTTATAAAAGTTCTCTTGGGTTTATTTTCAATTTTTATTTTTACTTTAAGTTTTCACTTTGTTTTCTAAAAATGCTAAGTACGATTTTTATCATGCTTAGCTAAACTTTTAATTAGCCAATAGCCTAGCGATGACTCAATTCATTTTGTGAGAATTGAAAAGCACTTAATATCTTAGGATATCATTCTCAAATTTCTGGACACTTAGATTGGAAATCGGCCTTTCTTTTAAAGATCTTTACACTTTTATTTCAAGAATCGGCTGATAGCAAAATCGACTTCCTGTTAACACACTTAGCGGCGGTCCACTAAGAGAAATTGAGATCGGGTTTGATTCTTGTTGAGACAACATAATCTGAGTCGAGCTTTTTTATTGCTTAAAGCTGTATTGGTGCTAACGGCGATAGACGTGGTTAGTCTAGCAAGAACCGAATTTTGGAGATAGGCTTGGGAATAACGGTTTACCGAAGAGAAAAGTAAGTTACAAGGGCTGAGCCTTGTAGACTGTAACTGGCATGAATCCCGAAGTAAATCTCTTTCAATGATAGAAACGAATTGAGGCAGAGCGAAGCTTGAGGCTATATTTCTACCATAAATATTTTCAACTATTACCTTTTTATTTTTCTTCATTCCTTTAATTTATTTTTATTTAATTTTACCATTTTCATTCTTGAATTTTAATCAACTTTTTTCTTTCTTTATTTTTCACTGGAACAGGATCAACGTAATTTAACATTGGAAATTCCTTAGTCCATGCGGATCGACTTTTTTTCTCTTTACTACACTTTAATTTGTTCCATTTGAGAATAAAGAATATTTATTTGACAATTTACGACACTTGTCAAAAATTATAGCATTTTTAAGACTAAAAGAGGATAATGTAAACTAAACCAAAAAAAATATCTAAATAAAAAGGCCAGTCATACCTTAGTGGTTAAAGATTAGTCTATGTTCCTTCGATTTTCACCATAGCACCTTATAATATTTTACCTTAAAGTGAGCACTATTTCGTCGTCCTCTTTAATCGAGCAGTAAGGCATCGTCTTGGCCCAAGATCTTGCTTTAAACTTTAATGATAAATTTTTAACCTCATTTCCCAAAAAATGGCAGTGAAACCTTAGAAGCCAACAAGAACAAGTTTAAAAAATCTGAGATGGAACTTCATTTCCCAAAAAAAAAATTAAAGATTGATTTTAGTCTCCATTTTCTCCAAAAATAAAGTTGTGTTTTTTTCTTTTGTAAAAGGGGCAGGCGATAGAGGCCAACAAGAACAGAATCAGCTAGAACTATATTTTCCCCCTAAATTCCCCCCCCCAAAAAAAAGTTGTGTTTTCTTCTTTTGTAAAAGGGGCAGGCGATAGAGGCCAACAAGAACAGAATCAACTAGAACTACATTTTCCCCCTAAATTTCCCCTCAAAAAAAGTTGTGTTTTCTTCTTTTGTAAAAGGGGCAGGCGATAGAGGCCAACAAGAACAGAATCAGCTAGAACTATATTTTCTCCCTAAATTTCCCTCCAAAAACAGTTGTGTTTTCTTCTTTTGTAAATGGGACAGGCAATAGAGGCTAACCAGAACAAAATCAGATGAAACTACATTTCCCCCATAAATTTTCCCCTAAACAAAGTTGTGTTTTCTTTCTTTATAAAAAGGGTAGGCAATAGAGGCCAACAAGAACAAAATCATATGGAACTATATTTTTCCCTATATTTTTTATTATATTTTATAACATTTTTTATTTTGTTTAATGGATCTGTTTAAAGTAAACAGTCAAATAACGTCAAACTTCTGTTAACTTTTGAGTAAAAGGTTTTAATACACGTGTCAGTCAATTATTAAAGAGGCATATAAGGAGGCAGATAATTTTTACCCTTGTTTTGAAGCAGTGATCGTCTTGGATACAATTGTCATTAACCAAAATATCCTAAAGAAAGATAAGGAGAGTTGCCAAAATGAGCACTAAATATTTTACAAAATCTCCTCCAAATCACTGGTATAGCTATCAAAATCGTGAGCATCGATATATAGGTTTTAAATCCACGTGATAGAGTCAGATCTTTTAACTATTGTTTTGAGAAATGGCCCGACCTAGCCCATTCGTCAAAGAAATTTTATAGACCTCTATCTACCAAAATTTTTATTTATAATTCCAGCGAACGAAAAATCATTGAGTCCTTTTTCGAACAACAAATTCAAAAAACTGCATATTTATTAAAATACCATTATATATTCTATTTTGGTTGTCTTTCTCAATTTTATTTTTTGAGTTTTGTCGCCTCTCCTCCTTTTTTTTTCTTTTTTTGTTAAGAACTTTATCAAACAATGTGATCATTTAAAATTTTTAATCTCAAATTGGTATTTTTTATGCATTCGTTTGTGACTGGACAAAACAAGCAAAAAAATAAACTCTTAATCGCCCTTCAAATATCTACCTCACCTTTCTTCAACAAATCTATTTCTATCATTTTCCCCTTATATAATTATTTAAAAATTCTTTAATCTATTAAAATTTTCCCAACGCATTACTCGTAGTTTCCTCCATTGTTTTTCAATTCAAACCCAAAAGAAGGAAGAACAAATACTAGGTGAGTAACTCTTTTCGAGCTCTCAGCTTTGGATGAGAAAAGATAAAAAATAATGAGAAATCATGAAAAGTAAGAGAGATTGATAAATAAAAAATAACATGTAAATTTTGAAGCAAAGATCAATTTGAATGAAAATTATTAGAATAATATTTAATTTTAAAAAAAAAAAGAAACACAATCCTGGATGAAGGTATTATAATGGAGGAAGAGAGAAAGAGTGAAGATGGTGGAGGCATGATGAAGTAAAATAGTGAAGGGGAGAAGAAAGAAATAGAAAAGAGGGTAAATAGTAGAATAGATATCATCGGTCTATTTTTAGTGTTCATATTTATGTCCTATATTAAAAATTAGGTTTAGGGTTTAAGGTTATAGTTTAGGAAATTTGGGGTAGGTTTTATTTCTTAGGGTGTAGGGTGTAGGTTTAGGATTTAGAATTTAGGGTTATGACTTAAAATTTGATTTTTTAGTGTTGAGCATAGAAGGGTACCGAAAAGTGGAAAATGATTTTTGTCCGTAAATAGTAGAATACTGAAATTTTAAGGTTATTTTTTTAAAAAAAAATAGGATTAAAATAAAATAAAATAAAATATAAAATTATGGTTAAATTGTATTAACCGATATATCATATGTCGTTAAATAATTAGCCGGAAAATTAATTTGTGAATTTTTAAAACTGAGTAACTATTTTACAATTTTTTATAGTTGAAAAAATCAACAAAAAAATCTTATAATCTTGAAGATTGTTTATGTAACACCCTAAAATCGACCTAGTTGAAAACCGGATTCCGGTGACCGGAAATTTAAATTTCGACAAGTCAAAATGAACATTGACCATTGACCATGTGGTTAATTTTATATGTATTGATGATCGGCATTGTCATTGACTTTGGGACATATTGTAAGTATCGAAAATTTGAAAAACATTGTATGGTGACTAAAATATAAAGATTGAGCTTTAAGTGGCCAAAGTGCAAAGATTAAAAAGTTGGATGACTAATTTAGTAATTAACCCCTCAAGGGATTAATCACCCTTTTACCCAAAGGTTTCCTAAATTCTTATAGTAATTAGAATAAAAGGAAGAAAAGAAAGAAAGATGGGATACATGATTATTGGGTGAAAGAAAATTAAGCTAGTATCTCATTTTCTCCTACCTAAGCCAACATTTCTATTGAAGTTTCATCCAAGTTTCAATTTTCTTCGATTAATCGATCCTATTGAGTTCCTAGCATTTAATCAAGCTCAATTTATTGGTGGAAAGGATTCACCTACTCCTTCCAAAACCTTTAACAAAAGAATCGTAATCTGATAGCCCCAATAGCTTCGGAATCATCGATGAGTGTAGTTGCGTCATGAGATTAGCTAGGTGTCATTCCCTTGCATTGTCTATCATTGTGATAAGCATTATTCATCATATTGGTAAACTAGAGTTCATTGATACATTGACTTATAATCGAGTTGCAGTATATCATTTTTATTGTCATTGACTTGATAGCATTGAATAAAGTTGTGTTTTCTTCTTTTGTAAAAGGGTAGGCGATAGAGGCCAACAAAAACAGAATCAGATGGAACTATATTTCCTTCAAAAAAAAATTTAAAAACAAAATTGTGTTTTTTATAAAAGAGGCAAGCGATAGAAGCCAACAAGAACAAAATAAGATGGAACTATATTTTCCCCTAAATTTTTATTTTATAATTTTTTTATTATGTTTAATGGATCCATATAAAAGTAAACGGCCAAATAATGTCAAACTTCGCATAAACATTTTCATATTTTTCTGCAGCACGCTTTCTATTCATGATACAGAGAGTTAGCCTCTCTTTTTTTATTGTCTTCCCGATTTTTTAAGATTTTTTTATTAATTCGGATCGACCCGCGTCGCACACCTAATTTTAGTAGGTAAGTCTTTTAACGAGAATTTTCTGTATATACAAAGTCTCGAACTCGAAACATACTTAAACAATACCAAGCTACTTACGTTTGCAAAAACCCCCTTAGTTGAAAGTTAGTCTCTTTAATACGGAGCTAAATAACCCAAAAGAAGTGTCATTGTTTTTGGTTTCCGATGAAAAATTGCTTTTGAATCCTGAGAGCAGCTTCAAGAATAAGAGCTGTTGTTATTGTTGGGATGTGAAGAAAGATGGCATTATGGATTTTGCAAAGGTATTAAACTGCTGAGGAGAAAAAACAAGCGTTTTGCAGAATTTTGAAAGGAAAAAAAATCAAATCTTAAAAAAAATCACTTGTAGAGAAGTAAAATTGCAATATAAATGGGTTTAACTTGAAACCCAAATCTTAAAAAGTAAGAGAAAAAGTAATTTGAAACCCAGAAAACCTAAGTTATAATTCGAAAATATTGAAATCTTGAAGCTTATAATTAGCAATTAAGTATTATGAAATCATTCAATAAAAGAAAAAACTAAACCCAAATAAAAAAAACTTGAAAAGATCGAGCCATAGGAGTAACTTGTCGATGATGATGATGGCGTGTTGCTGGTAATGTGGGAACTTATTTCGTTTTGTTAAAGTGAGGAACTTTGAGGCAGTGCGGTGGAGAGGGAGTGAGGGGAGAAAACTCGACTCGACTAAAAAAATCGAACTATTAGACTCTGATTGATATTAAAATATTTTTATTCAACTCGATGTGAAAATATTCGACTCGTAATTCTATAAATTCGGCTTAAAAAAATTCAAATAAAGTTTGAGTTAGAGAGTAAAAATTTGAATAACTCTAAAATTTTAGTAAGTAGTGGATCAGTTTTCAAGTTCAAGTCAAGTCTCTCAATTATGTCTTACATACATACATACATATGAAAGAATATGAAGATATATATATATATACTGTATATGGTTATAGAAAACCTTTTAGTTTGGAACTAATTAGTACTATGACCTTATAAATATTTACAATTAAATTTGAACAAAAACTCAAACTCGGCTCGAATTTGACTCGACTCAACTCGATCGAATGCCCATGTAACACCCCGATCCCGTCTCGGATCCAGAGCATCACATCCAAGTCACCCAAAACCGACCTATCAAATTTTCTCGTTTAAAACCACAAGTTGGCAATTCTCTAAATAATCCATTACCATAAAAATCCACGTAGATAAAGAGATTAAAAGGGTTTACAAAATATAAGTTCGAATTAAAATACACCGTTTGACCAAATAACAGTAAATCAAAATAAAATACAAACTCGACTGTGGTAAGGTCCTATGAATACATTCAGTCCAAACTAAACATCAAGTACTGTACTCTGAAACTGGCTCGGTGCTGGGAAATCCTCCTCGATGTGCTCCTCCAAAAGCAACCTGTCAACCTGCGCACGAAAAAACCACAATTCCGCACGCTGAGCTAACAAAGCTCAGTGGTACATTTCTACTCTACCACGATTCATGAATATCATAAAACAAGCATGCATGATAATATAATCAAGAGTGCACAGAAAGGCTTCTCAACATCTAAGGATCATCGTCTAGCCTACCCTAGCTAGAGGTTACAACTGTCTCAAGATACCACTATTGCAAGAAGACCACTAAGCTATCCCACCCACCGACCATTGAGTTACGTCCCGTACCCTAATCACATAGCCCAAGGGTTATCTGGCCCATACTCGAGATCACACAGCCCATCGAGTTACTCGAGCTCACACAGCCCGTCGAGTAATAACCTTACCTTGATCACATAGCCCAAAGGTTAAAATAGCCAACATCTATCATCCATATACATTCCCTAATGGCCAACGAAGCCCTACTATTTTTCTCGTGCTCACACAGTTGTCGGGTTACCCGTGATCACATAGCCGTCGGGTTAGGATCATATCTGGATCATTATAGCCACAGATATGTCCTAGACATGGATCACAATAGCCATAAGCAGTATTTTCCTGAGGTCACTTAACCATCAGGTTACTCGAGATCACATAGCCCTTCGAGTTACTCGAGCTCACACAGCCCCCGAGTGGTATTTCCATATCCTGATCACATAGCCCAACGAAAGGTTTCGGGGGCTGTGTGATCAAGATATGGAAATACCACTCGAGATCACATAGCCCTTCGAGTTACTCGAGTTACTCTAGGACATCCGAATTCCTAACCAAGACACATACGATAAAACATGCTCCCCCGAACATCAATATATCTCACCGAAAGATAAAAGGCATCCAGCCAACCATTACCATTGCCCCAAGGCATAACTCGTTTGTTACACTAATTAATATATGGCTTTAAGATTCATTTACGCCTTTCTAGTTAGACCATCATATTATTCGAGGCAACCAGCCTATGTGGGCGTCCCTTCAACACACAATAAAGACCCCTAAGCTACCACGTAGCAGCAACTGATACACCAAGGATCCCTATGGATTACTAGTCCAAGCAACTTACCCAACTATTACCAAGCCATTAATCCACATACAGGTTACTAACCTCGATTTCTCAGTTTTAGAGTTTGTTTTATACCTTTAGAGACCCATCGGACCCTTTACCACGAATTATAGAATCCCTAAACACGAACTCAACTTTCCTGGGCAGATTGCCCAGCGAGTATCGATACTCCAAGGTGAGTATCGATACTGCTCTCTTGGTATCGATACTCCACCATGACTACCGATACGCTAACTAGGTTCGAAAGAATTAGACCACAAGCCGTACCGATACGCTATGTGTCGTACTGGTATGCTTTATAGGTACTAGGATCGCCCCGTACCGATCTACCCCCGTACCGGTACTCCCACATACCCGTACCGGTACGCTAAGCCTTTCTCAAGCAATACAACAGTTTATACCGATACGCCCCCAGCGTACCGGTACGCCAAAGCGTTATTAGAATCCTTATCAAGCAAGGGGTACCGATATACGGAAAGGCGTATTGGTACACAATTCACAAATCGTCTCTCTTATAACGAAGGCATATCGATGCGCTACCACCCTGTATCGGTACGCAAGCCCAAATTTCAAAATCTAGAGCTCGGGATTTCTTCAATCCTACCTCTAACCTCCATAGTTAAGTCCCAAAACGATCTTACAAGTTATTGAAAATATAATAGGTGGTTTTCTATCCATTTTACGCCTTATCAACATCTCATCTTTAATTTACCATTAATGGGGGTTTAAGCTTCAAAAACCTCAACCATACAACCCATAACTAAAAACCACACAAAACAATCATCTTATGAGGCTCATAAAATGTAGGAGTTAGATATGTACTGACCTCAAGCAAAGATTCACGAACTAAGGCAGCAACCAAGCTTCTTCCACCTCTTTTTCCTTGTTCTAAGCTTCAAACCCAACTTCCACCAATGCTGGAGATATTTACCTCAAAAGATAGATCTTTGGGTGATGAACAACTTCTCCTCAAGCCTCAATATGAGATTCCCACTCAACATCCAAGGTTTCTCCAAACTCAAACACTCACTATGAGAGAGAAAGAAGAAAAGAGATAGCATGAAGATGGGGGCAAAGTGATATCACCTTTGTCCCTTTTCCAGTAGAAAAATTAAGGCTCCCACAGCCTTTGTCTTCCAATATGGCTTTTACCATAATACCCTTTCTCAAAACTCATCATAAGCCAAGCCCAAAACCCCTAAACAAGCCCAACAAAAAAGCCCAACATAACCTGAACATTCGACCCAACGTATTAGTCTAAGACCCGGGTCAATACCCATTGTTGACTCGAGAAATTTGGGTCGTTACAACTTTCCCCTCCTTTAAGAAATTTTGTCCTCGAAATTTAGATGGATGAAAGGGAGATGTAGCCAACATGGATCTAACCACTTCACCAATCAAACATGATCACCTTGATTAGGGAGAGTTCTCCCTCAATTCACTTTAAACAGAACCATAGCACTAAACCACACGTTCTTAACACTTCTCTTCAGATTTTCAACGACTCATTATTCAGCAACCAACGACACTTATGACAAATCGCTGAGCTTGATAACATAACCAACATCGAGCCACGTTGTTCAAACATCCGCTTAAAGAACTCACTTCTAAAGGATTCTATCTCGGTTAACCAACCTTTCTGCTAGCATCCGTCATCTAAAAACTAAACTTAGACTTCATCTACGTCTAAAACGCTACACCACCTCCACAACCCATTGCTAGGAACGTAACACGTCAAACAACTATATCCCGATCAAACCATTAAAGAACAAGCAAAAACCTAACAATCGATCATTATCGTCAATCTATCTTGAATCCAACAGCTCTTTTCCTCAGACTTGGGCCACCAAGACGAGATTTAAACTTCGATTTATCTAACTATTTTCAACACGACCAACAACCACTCTCGATCCCAACCACTTGGTTCCGAGAAGTGACCACCGTCACTTAGGAACTCATACAAGCAACCTAAAACTTAGCCATTCTACTTGCGAAGGTTTAAACACCTTCTTCCTGACCCTTGCCTTGGTCTCAACCATCAAATGTTGAAAGTCATCAACTGCCCTCAAAGATCGCCAACTGGTCTGTCTAACAACATTTTTTTGCAAAGCAACCATCTGATTACCCTCAACACAACTATTGATTCACATTTCCGCTGTGCCACTTTGATAACTTCCACACTGTTTGCCTTACCGATAACAACTCTAGTAAAACTCAATTGGGCAATCCTCCAAGCCCACAATATCTAGCTTAACAGGTGCACAAGCCAAGCAACTATCGTCACGATTCACCCTTAAAACCTCAACCATGGACATCACAACCTTCATTTACCTTTCTCTACGGTACCCTTACTCCGACAAACCACACGCGAAGCTCTCATATTCTATGGCCGAAACAAGGTCACTGATCTTACGAAATCGGTGGTGGTCTTCCACCATTGCACTACAGCTCAACACATCCAAGCCACCATACACTCTACTCCTACACAGATATGATCTCGGCAAAACGCTTGGCTACGACACCCAATTGGTCGCTTGCACAAGTGTGCCTCCTACAAAGAGTTCGTTAAGTACCCTACCGATGAACACTAACAATGAACTTAACCTTACCTTTATCGCGATTCTAAACCACAATCAATCGGTCAGATTGCTCATTCACCAAGGGTACCTCTATACCCGCAAAACACCCACAACACTAAGACTAGGAACTCTCAACTTTCGCGTCCACAACGCAAGCTAAGAATACCTTGCAACCTATAGAACCTTTGTTGAGCTAGCACTACGAAACACAACGTCCACCTTAGAGAGGTTAAGATTCTACACAACCAACACTAACAACTAGATTCAAGCAAACTAAAACTTTATAACTTTTCACTCACATCTTACGGCACACATGCACTCTCCACAACCATCTACGGTAAGAACTTACCTAGCCAAAGATGCAACTCTAATTGCCATCTAAAGCAACAACAAACTCAAGGTTTACTAAGATACACATCACAAGAACCGGCCTACTACACAACCGAATAGCTAAACGGCTAACGTAACAGCTGAAACTAACACAAAACTTAATTACCTAATACATCCTCGGTTGTAACACTGTCATCTCTAACCTGAGCAGCAGACTGCCTAGCAATGCCTCGCGCGCCAACCCTGGCGGTAGATCTCACAGGACCTCTACCTCGATAAACTAATGGTGCTCTAGTTTCGCCTCTAGAAAAACTTTGATCGCGACGGGAAGTAGCCCACCTCTGAGACTGACCTGATATATCCTCATCCACAACTAGGCAGTCTTTTGCCATGTGTCCCGGCACCTATAGCAAACCATACGAAGCAAGAAGCACACTCTGAGGTGATATCTTCCACAATGCTCATATGCTGGTGGAAGTGATACTCCAACCGAACCATCCGTACGCTCTTTTGGAGCAGAAACAAAATGGTCTCTACGAACCCACGATCTAGATCCTGAGCTGACTCTCGGTAGCTGGTTCGAAGCAACTCTATTCGAACTCCTCAAAGTATAAAACCTCTCATGCGGATAGGGAGAAAGACCTATGATATTTTGGGTCTCCACATCATGACCTCTAGAATCCTCGAACTGATTAGATGCTGAACTCTGAAGCCGCTTAAGTACTTTCGAACTATTGGATAACTCAGAGAATGCCCTAAGCGAACCCGCTGTCACATGCAACTGAAAGTCAACATTCAATTATTGTCTGAACCTCTTGCACCTCAACTCTTCCGTGGCAACAAACTTTAGAGCATAACAGCTCAAACGCAGAAACTCTTGCTCATAAGCAAACACCGTTCGATCTCCCTGAACTAGATGCAGAAACTGGTCCCTCATCTCATCAATATGTACCTTACTGATGTACTTCTTTCGAAACTCATCCATAAAGATATCCTATGTTAGTCTTCCAGGCTTTAGACCCAACTCTACGGTCTCCCACCGCTCGTGTGCATTGCCTTTAAGAAGGGAAACAATACAATCAAGATCATATTCTGGGCTTTCCTTTATCTGTCTCAAGATTCTTTGTGTATCGCGCAACCACTGGTCAGCCTTGATCGGGTCATCCTCACCCAAGCCTTCAAAATTCTTAGGCTTAAAACGATGAAGCCTCTCTACAGGGGTCTTGTGAGGTACCTCAACTTGCCTTGGGATAGCTTGCACCACACGCAAGAGGGCAGAGGTAAGGTCACGAAAGTGACCTGCCTCTCCACTACCGTTTCCACCTTCTATCGATCCTTTTCTGAAACACAACAAACAAGGTGGCACATCAGGATTCCCAGTCTTATAAAGTACACCTAAATTTAGGGACTTGTATTCACTAGACATCTTACCACTACCTCTATACCACCCCGGGGTTTCTTAGAATCGACTAAACGTAAGCTCTGATACCACTAAATGTAACATCCTGATCCCATCCTAGATCCGGAGTATCACATTCGGGTCACCCAAAACTGACTTATCAAATTTTCTCATTTAAAACCACAAGTTGGCAATTCTTGAAATAATCCATTAACATAAAAATCTACGTAGATAAAGAGATTAAAAGGGTTTACAAAATATAAGTTCGAATTAAAATACACCGTTTGACCAACTAATAGTAAATCAAAATAAAATACAGACTCGACTG
Source organism: Hibiscus mutabilis (assembly GCA_019671005.1). Taxonomy (NCBI): domain Eukaryota; kingdom Viridiplantae; phylum Streptophyta; class Magnoliopsida; order Malvales; family Malvaceae; genus Hibiscus; species Hibiscus mutabilis. Next base: position 14,415,147 of record CM033726.1, on the reverse strand, counting down.
TGGTAAGGTCCTATGAATACATTCAGTCCAAACTAAACATTAAGTACTGTACTCTGAAACTGACTCGATGCTGGGAAATCTTCCTCGATGTGCTTCTCCAAAAACCTGTCAACCTACGCACGGAAAACCACAATTCCGCACGCTGAGCTAACAGAGCTCAGTGGTACATTTATACTCTGCCATAATTCATGAATATCATAAAACAAGCATGCATGATAATATAATCAAGAGTGCACAAAAAAGCTTCTCAACATCCAAGGATCATCGTCTAGTTACCCTAGCTAGAGGTTACAATTGTCTCAAGATACCACTATTGCAAGAAGACCACTAAGCCATCCCAGGCTTACCATACGCGAGGTCTCACCTACCATTGAGTTACGTCTCGTACCCTGATCACATAGCCCAAGGGTTATCTGGCCCATAATCGAGATCACACAGCCTATCGAGTTACTCGAGCTCACATAGCCTGTCAAGTAATAACCCTACTCTGATCACATAGCCCAATGGTTAAAATAGCCAACATCTATCATACATACAAAAACGTAAATACATACATTCCCTAATGGCCAACAAAACCCTACTATTTTTTCGTGCTCACACAGTCGTCGGGTTACCCGTGATCACATAGCCGTCGGGTTAGGATCATATTCGGATTACTATAGCCACAGATACATGCTAGACATACTTGGATCATAATAGCCACATGTAGTATTTTCCTAAGGTCACTTAGCCATCAGGTTACTCGAGATCACATAGCCATTCGAGTTACTCGAGCTCACACAGCCCCCGAGTGGTATTTCCATATCCTGGTCACATAGCCCAGTGATAGGTTTCAGACCGCATCCAGATTACATAATCCGTGGATATGTCAAATATACTTGATCGCATAGCCCGGAGTATCTATCCCCTTATTTAAGTGCCCTTGCACTGACTATAGGACATCCGAATTCCTAACCAAGACACATACGATAAAACATGCTCCTCCGGGCATCAAATCTCACCAAGAGATAAAAGGTATCTAGCCAACCATTACCATTTCCCCAAGGAATAACTCGTTTGTTACACTAATTAATATATGTCTTTAAGATTCATTTACGCATTTCTCGTTAGACCATCCTATTATTCGAGGCAACCAGCCTATGTGGGCGTCATTTCAGCACACAACAAGGACCCTAAGCTACCACGTAGCAGTAACTGATCCACTACGGATCCTTATAGATTATTTATCCAAACAACTTACCCAACTATTACCAAGCCATTAATCCACATATGGGTTACTAACCTCGATTTCTCAGTTTTAAAGTTTGTTTTATACCTTTAGGGACCCAATGAACCCTTTACCACGAATTATAGAACCCCGAACGCAAAATCAACTTTCTTGGGCAGATGTCCAGCGAGTATCGATACTCCAAGGTGAGTATCGGTACTAGCCTCTGGGTATCGATACTCCACCATGAGTACCGATACGCTAACTAGGTTCGAAAGAATTAGACCACAAGATGTACCAATACGTTACGTGCAGTATCGGTACACTTCATCGGTACTAGAATTACCCCGTACTGATTCACCCTCGTACCGGTACTCCTACATACGCGTACTAATACGCTAAACCTTTCTCAGGTAATACAACAGTGCGTACCGATACGCCCCTAGTGTACCAGTACGCCAAAGCGTTACAATCTTTATCAAGCAAGGGGTACCGATACACGAAAAGGTATACCGGTACGCCTTTCACAAACCGTTATTGAGAGCTCGAGATTTCCTCAATCCTACCCCTAACCTCCATGGTTAAGTCACAAAACGATCCTACAAGTTATTGAGAATATAATAGGTGTTTTTTTATCCATTTTACGCCTTATCAACATCTCATCTTTGATTTACCATTAATGAGGGTTTAAGCTTCTAAAACCTCAACCATACAACCCATAACTAAAAACCACACAAAGAAATCATCTTATGAGGCTCATGAAATGTAGGAGTCAGAGATGTACTGGCCTCAAGCAAAGATTCGCGAACTAAGGCAACAACCAAGCTTCTTCCACCTCTTTTTCCTTGTTCCAAGCTTCAAACCTAACTTCCACCAATGCTGAAGATATTTACCTCAAAAGATAGATCTTTGGGTGATGAGAAACTTCTCCTCAAGCCTCAATCCGAGATTCCCACTCAACATCCAAGATTTCTCCAAGCTCAAACACTCACCATGAGAGATGAAGAAAGAAAGAGATAGCATGAAGATAGGGGCAAGGTGATATCACCCTTGTCCCTTTTCCAACAGAAAATTAAGGCTCCCACAGCCTTTGTCTTCCAATATGGCTTTTACCATAATACCCTTTTCTCAAAACTCATCATAAGCCAAGCCCAACAACAAAGCCCAACATAACCCGAACATTCGACCAAACGTATTGGTCCAAGACCCAAGTCAACGCCCATTGTTAACTTGAGAAATCCGGGTCGTTACACCCCTAGAGTGAGTGATGAAGATGATGGCTAAATTAAAACGAATTTAAAAGTTGAGTGTTAAAATTTTATTATCCTAATTTGATTAACTGGCACGTCATCCGTCGTTAAAAATTTAACGGACTAATTTGTTATTTTTTTAACTCAAATTATCATTTTATAACTTTTTATAGTTAGAGTACTCAACAAAAAAGTCCTATAGTTAGGGGACTATTTATGTAGTTTACCCTATATAAATGAATACACAAAGAAAACCAAAAAAGAAAAAGGGTAAACCGCATAAATGACCACTCAACTATGGAGTTGGTCTCGACTTGACCACTATACTTCTAATTTGAGCAATAAGACGACTCAACTATGTAAATGGACTCAATGTGACCACATATCGTTAAAACCTAACTGAGAGAGTGACGTGACAGTTAGTAAAAATTTGTATAATTATATATTTGATCCTCGTTACTTATACATTTATCAATTTGGTCCTAATTTTAATTTAATAAAATAAATTACACATTCAATTAAGTGGTGACACATGTCATCACCTTATTGGAGAAACCTATTTAAAGAAGAAAAACGAAATCAAGAAAACTTGCACTAGGTGGGACTCGAAACTGAGTAAGGTAGGGTAAGAGGAGTGATTTAGCTACTACGCCAAGCACAAGTTTGTGCTATGAATCACTAACTTTAATATATGTTTTATTTTTTTCTATATTTATTTTTTAATTTCACATATATAACCATCGAATTAATTTTTTAATCTAATTAAGAAATCCTAATTAAATTATTATATATGTTAAATTATATATATTAAATTAAATTTTTTAAATTATAATAAAAATTCATTTAGCGAATTCAAAATTTCTATTAAATTATTATATATATTTTTAATTTCACATATTTAATCATCAAATTAATAATTTTAATTTATTATATATTTTTCTACATTATTTTTTAAATAAATATAAATATAACACAAATCACAAGATAAATTAATTTAACTTATGTTTTTTAGTTTAGATTCGCTAAATATATTTTTAATATAACACAAATCACAAGATAAATTCATTTGAATTATGTTCGTGAGTTTAGATTCGCTAAAAGAATTTTTATTATAATTAAAATTTTTAATATAATTTAACATATATATTAATTTAATTGAGATTTTTTAATAAAATTAAAAAAAATAATTCGATGATTATATATATGTGAAATTAAAAAAAATAAATGTAGAAAACAATAAGACATATATTAACGTTAGTGATCCATAGCATAAATTTGTGCTTGGTGCAGTGGCTAAGTGACTCCCCTTACCCCTGCCTTACTCAGGTCCAAGTCTCACCTAGTGCAAGTTTTCTTGATTTCATTTTTCTCCTCTAAATAGGTGGTGTGTAATTTATTTTATTAAATTAAAGTTAAGACCAAATTGATAGAATGTATAAGTAATGAGGATCAAATGTGTAATTACATACATTTTTACTAACCGCCAAGTCACTCCCTCAGTTAGGTTTTAAGGGCAGATGGTCACATTGAGTCTATTTACATAGTTGAGTGGTCTTATTGCTCTAATTAGAAGTATAATGGTCAAATCGAGATCAGTCTCATAATTGAGTGATCATTTATATAGTTTACTCGTCTGGTAAAAAATTTCTTAATAAAAGTGTCGACGTGATACCATCTGATTAGAGGAGAAAAATAAATTTATTAAATTAAATATAAATAATTAAATTTTTTTAATAAAGTGATAACACGTGTTACCACTTGATTGAATGTATAATTTATTTTATTAAATTAAAATTAGAATCAACTTGATAAAATAAATAAGTAACGATGATCAAATATGTAATTATATAAATTTTTATCTACATCACTCCCTCAATTAGATTTTAATGGTAGATAATTATATTGAGTCTATTTATGTAATTGAGTAATCTTATTGCTTCAATTAAAGTATAGCGGTCTGAGACTAATTTTATAGGAAGAAAAAAGGGTTTATCCTCTGTCTTATCCGTCTGCTCCACAAATTTGCAGTCTGTTTCTTTGTTTTTTTTGTTCCTTTAAAAATTTTCTTGATAAAAGTGACGATCTTTGAGGTGGGTTTGGCTTTTTCAACAATGGAAACCATCTAGATGAGGGAGGTATGTTTCTCTTCTAACAACAACGTATACTTTTTAAAGAAAAAATTATGGGTATTGGTTTTTTTGGATCATTACACTAGGCATAGCAATAAAGATCGGTTTTTGGTTTGTTTACAGAGGAATCTGCAGAAAAAAATACCATTTTTAGAGGTAGTTTCAATTTGATCATGGCGGTTGCTGAGGGTGCTGGGGCGAAAATCGGGTCATCGGGTCAAAATTCGGAAAACCCTGTAGTATCGTCTGACTCTAATGTGGTAAACTATCCAGATAAATCGAAGACCAGGACTGATTCCATAATTGCTGCTAAGACTACTAAAGAAGACAACTTTGAACAAGAAAATCCAACATCAACCGGCAACAGCAATGGGTTTAATGAAAAGAATCAACAACAGATGGCGACGAAGACTGCTGGGCTTAACGGGTTTAGCAAAGTGGAAAATGGCGGTAATGGTGTGATTTTTAAGAGCGAGATGAGTGATTTGGTTGAGATTTTGTCTAAGCTTAATCCCATGGCTGAGGAATTTGTACCTCCTTCCCTTGCCAATCATCATCATCATGGTCTTAACGAGCATGATCAAAACCAAAAGCAAGATAATCACTTTTTGGAAAATGGGTTTGGATATAGTACTGAAAATTTTGTGTTGCACCCTAATTCTGGCAACGCCAATGGATATACTAATAGAAGGGTATACTATTTCTATTACATTTGACAAATATATGTTTTTTTTTTCTTTTAGAACAATTTTATATTGACGTTCTCCTTTCATTCTTAGAAGAGGAATAATTACAGCCAAGGGAAGAGAAGGTTGAACAATAGAACGAACATTGCACAGCGAGAGGATGCAATTAGAAAGACCGTTTATGTATCTGATATTGATCTGCAGGTGACATATTTTCACACTTTGTTTTATGTCTCGGTTTTACTCTGGTTGTGTACTGATACGGTAATATCTTACTGATTGATTATGTTTATCGAATAGGTTACCGAGGAGCTTCTTGCGGGTCTTTTTCAGAGCTGTGGACCAGTACTTTTTTCTTTCCCACGTTTAATAAAGAAATTTCTGTTTATCCAACTTAGTGGATTATGCCTGTAGAATAACTTCCTGTTATTTTGGCGAAAAGGTTGTTGATTGTCGTATATGCGGTGATCCTAATTCTGTTCTCCGCTTTGCTTTTGTTGAGTTCTATAAAGAAGGTATTATTGGAAGTCTGTTGCATTTTCTAAGCATTGATATCGACCCTCAATTTTTAGTGATGTTCTTGTAGAGGATGCGAGGGCTGCTTTGAATTTGTCTGGAACCATGCTTGGTTATTATCCTGTAAGAGTGCTGCCTTCCAAGACTGCAATTGCACCTGTTAACCCGACCTTTTTACCCAGGGTAAAGCATATACATAATGAATGAACTTTATTCACAGTTGCGTGGAAGTTATAGAAGTTAAATCATAGTTATGTTGATATCTGTTAATTTCTTGGTTTCAATTTTTTTTATGTTTTTCAGTCTGAGGATGAGCGAGAAATGTGCACAAGGACCATTTATTGTACAAACATAGACAAGAAGGTAATTTATCTAGTCCATTATCGATCTTGAATGCCAGTGTGATACTGTGAGTAGCAAGCAGAGCAGTAATACCTGTCTTATTTATTCAATTAATACAGATTACTCAGGCCGACATCAAGCTCTTCTTTGAATCAGTTTGTGGGGAGGTCAGTAGTTTCTCGTGTGACCTGCCTGCTGCTTGTCTAATATTTGACATATTTGATGATTTCATACCAAACATGTTTGCTTTATGGTAGGTTAAATGCTTGAGGCTATTGGGAGACGGTCATCATTCAACTCGTATTGGTTTTATTGAGTTCAAAATGGTAGTTAATCTCTTTTATCTTTATTTACTGAAACTGCTGCAACATCTATTTTTATGGTATCAGGTTAAATTACCTCTAATGTTCTTTCTCAAGTTGAGAGCATTCTGTATTATGCTGCAGCTTATACCTTAAAAGCTTTAGTTTCGTATGATGAATTAGGCTGTTTTATTACTACCAGTAGCTAAGTTTAGGTGCTTTTGTTAGCCTACATTTCCATTAATATATATATATACCTTGAAAGCTTAGTAATTCTAAACATGGAAAATAATTTGGCATGTTCCCTTGCTACATGGTATAGCTACTTCTTTAGATTAATAAGTTAGCGGTCATGCTTTATCTGGTAATCCAAGCCTTAATCGTTTCTTTCATGGGATTCATTGAGCTGAAGTATTCGGTGGATGAAGTGAATTAAATTGATCAACCTCTTTAGGAGAGATCTCATTTATTTTCTCTTCTGGTTTTGCCTCATCCCTACTTTCGCTTGCTTCTTGATTGTGTTACTTGAATTGGTTTTGGGGGTGTGAACTATATAGGGAATAAATTGTCAATGACTGCAAGTTGGTTTAGGAGAATTGTACTGTGAAAGGTATAATTTCTCTAAATCATTCAGATCATCCCATTGACACCTTCTCTCGTTTTCAGAGTCTCTAAGACTGATGGTGGTGAAGATATTTAAACAACTATTTTTGTGCATGCTGGTCTGTGAATTGTTGATTGTATGAGTTTAAAATGAGGAGTTTCTGCCCCTAAGTTTAGTTGAAGTGTGCATTGAAGGACAGTGAACCAAGTCAACGGAACCTTCCCTTATCTGCAGTTGTCTGAGGGAAATGAGGGTTCATTGTGCTGTTGTTAAATGTTTTTTGCATTTAGTAGGCCTAGATTTCGTCCAGCTTTCATCAACTATCCTGAGTTCTACCTAGGACCAGGGGAGGGGTTGGGTGCCTGGAGCTCACTTGAATCTCAATCACTATATTAAGTGTTGTTGGAAGGTAATTGTGGACAAACCTGGTCTGAGGTTGCAATCAGGACATTGTACTTTTGTTTTGTGATAACAGCGACACTCCATAAAACCTTGTCTTTGTTGCTGGAAACATCAAGCTATAAAGTTGGCTAGTTTTGTATAAATTACGCAACCATTTATTGCATCATACTCATTCGTTCGTATGTTTTATTTTTACCCAAGTAAATGAACTACTTGTACAGGATGTTATTGTTTTATCTGTTGCTGTTAGAACACGAGTTAATTCACTTTCCTTCTTTTTGACTTTGACTATTTGGTACTGTTCTAACAGTCTAGAACTTGTGTTGTTGATCGAAGTATGAAGAAAAGCTCATGGTAGCTTGATTTTGTATTTGATCTAATCTGCTTGGTGATTGCTGACTCTTGTTTGTTGTTTGCTGTATGTTTAGAATACCATAGTTGAACTGGTCTCGAAGCTATAAGCTATCCCTTACCCTCACCAATCCATCCCATTATTAACCAAAGCTTTTGGCGTCATTAACTCCCTAACTTCTTGTAGGTGTTTGCTGGAACCATTCGCACAAACATTTCTCAAAAATGGAAATGTGACGTTTTTATATTTGGATGCAGAAATATGTTAGTGAATTTTTTGTGTGATTGATACTGAATGACTGTCTCATTATGTTGGCTTCATTTGTAAACTGGTAAATTTGATTCGATGCTATGTACAAGGATGATCTTTATGCTTTATTTTCCCTCTACTGCAGGCTGAAAGTGCTATCGCAGCCCTCAACTGCAGTGGTGTAGTTCTGGGATCACTGCCTATAAGGTTTGTCTGTCAGCCTTTTTTGTTTGAGCTAATGTTTTACATTCTTCGTTTTGGTTGTGAAATTCAAGTTCTTTCCTAATTTTATGTGGTTATATTTGGCTGTTGGATATGCAGGGTAAGCCCATCAAAGACACCTGTTCGGCCCCGTCCGCTTTACCCTGCAATGCAGTGAACCACCCTTGACTTTTCTTTCTCGTGCACTGATCAACTGCCAATATATTTACACATACATACCTAGATACACCAAGTACAGTCAGGTACTTCTGGTGTTAATGTTATCGTCTTGTTGCTGCATCTTGGCATCTTTATTACTTCTAGGGGGTTAATTGCACTTGTTTTGTTTAGCTTGTAGAGTTGGATGCGATTTTGAGGGCAAGAATGTTAATTTTATGTTGTTGCATATGACAATGCACACTCTTGGGGTTATCCCCAAAGACAGACTGTTTGGGTATATCAGTAACAACTGATAAGACTCAATTTTTGTCGGATTCGATAATTGCAATTTCAGATGCCGTTATACATTATGGAGTAGTACATTATCCTGATTCGGTGTTGAATGTGAACTATTAGTAAGTATATAAGTTCATAATCTGATATGCAAAAAGCAAGGATTGAGTTTTATATTGGCTGAATCCGACTTTTAGAACTATGCGTGTATCATTTTAGTTAAACTTTGAATTCTCGCTTGTATGTGTAGTGTATGACATTGTTGATTTGGTCATATCTTTAAAATGAAATTCTTTTCCGAGGATAGGGCAGGCGCTTCATATCAGAGAAGAGTGAATTTTCATTGGATAATTTGTTTTCTTTTGAAAATGAACTTCTGAGGCTGTTACGATAAATTAGGGATGTAATTTGACTTGGACCCTACGAGTTCTAATCCGACTCAATAGTTATGGTTTCTTTTCTTTGAAATTCGGGTTAGGTTGGGTTTTGAGAAAAATAGGATTGAAGTCGGATTTAGGGTGAAATTCTTCAACCTGACTCAACTCGAGATATTTACGAATATATTTTTAGGGTTTTTTTTCTATTTTCTTTGTTTTTAGTTTTCTTCTCCTCATCTCTTCTCCCCAGCTTCCTTTGCTTCCGGTAGTCGTTGGCGACCATCACTTTGGTCTTCTTTCCCTTTCTTCTCACATTCTACTTGTAGAATATATCCTTTCAAAGAACCATGAAAAATAATCATCTTTTTGTTAATGTTATTTAAAAATCCATCTTTTATTCGGTCCCTTTTGTTTCATTTGTTGGTTGTGGATCTAATGAGATTTTTTTAGGGTTTTTGTAGTTCTGGCTTTTTTGTATTTTGGTTTATTTTCGGTGTTTTTTTTTCTTTCACTGCTTTTTGAAATAGAGGATTTAAAATTTTAATGATGTATATCTTCAAATCTTAAAATGAAACGTAACCCTCTGAAGTTTAGTTCTGTCCAAATACATGTCAACTGTTCAGTAAACTAACACCTAAAATCTGAAAGAACCACATTTAACACAAAAATTAACTTCAAAGATTTTAAATATGCAAAGAACAATTCTTTATTTGATTTAATTTCGGTACAGGTTGAAAACAATAACTATCCGAGGCAGGCAGCCAGACACGAGTGGGCAGAGGTTTTTATATCTTCGGATGAGGTTAGAGCTAGGTGTGTTCAAAAATATCTGATTTGGTTGATTTGATCCGCTAATTTGTCTATCTGAACTTTAAAAAATTTGGTAATTTAAAAAAAATTTACCCGACCAAGGACTTTTTAGGTATTAGGCCGAGTCTGAGCTAATTTTTTTTATAATCGGGTATTTGACCCTACCCGATACTTTTAATATATTTATTTTTTAGTTGTAAATTATATTTTTATTTTAGGTTCTTAATATTTTTACCCTAAAACTAAATTTAAATCTCTAAATTCTTTCCATGTTTGAATTATGTACTTTTAAGTTTTAAATTTGTAAAAAAAAATATTTGTATTAATTTGTTAATACAAGATTCGAAAGAAAAAATAAGATTAATATTTTTAATATCTTTTTGGTGATAAACTTTAATATAAATATAGGATGAGTCTAGAAAAAATGAATATTTATTAAATCACTAATTAAGAAAAAATGAATGTTTATTAAATCAAAATTTTAATTACACATTCAATCCTTGAAATTTTTAATAATAATTTAAAAACCATTAAAAGTTAATGGTGTTCAGCTGTGTATACCATTAGTGGTGTGCAGCGGCGTGCGTCACCCGTTACAAAATTTTCCATATATATATATATTCAAATATTTTTATCTTAAAACTAATTTCAAATCACTAATTTATTTTTGTGTTTGAATTATGTATTATCAAATTTTAAATTTTATATGTTTACTATGTGATTTTTTAATTTTTTAATTTTAAAATAGGTACCCAATTTTGCGAGTACTTAGTAATTATAGACCAGGATTGGATCAAAAAACTCAATATCTGAAAAGACCAAATGACCGGTACTTTGGGTACCCGAAAAGCCGGATATCCGAAAATGAACACTCCCAATTAAAGTAGCTAAAAATCCGTCCAGCCCCACCTCATCCCATCCCGCTGGCAGCACTATGATGAATTATTGTTTGTTAAATGCCAAATTTCAACCACCAAATAAATTAGGAATGTAAGCTCCTGGTTGGTCAGAGATAAATTAAGAACTGATTCTTAGACTTTGTTTTTTTTATTACAACGTCTAAATCTTAGTTGAGGCTGCAACGAGCATTTTTAGAAGCTAAAAAAATTCAGCTGTCAGCAAACGTTCGTTTGGGCGTTAGAAATTAGTGGATAAATGTTCGTTTAGTGATCATCTATTGACTGTTTAACAAATAAAGATTTGACAAATGCTCATTTAACCAGCTAAAATCAACAAAAAACACAACCTTAGAATTTGTGGTACTCTGGGGCTTTCATGTCTACAGAGATTTGATGTCTAATCAGGATGTAAGGACCCGGATTTCAAAATCTAAAGGGTTAGTTTTACCAGAAGTATGGACTTCGCGTTTGGGCCTTGTTGAACCTTAGTAGGCTAGTATTTTGGGGTTTGGGCTTAAGTTCTTGGTTGGGTTTTGGGTTGTAAAGATGATGGGGGTATGACGGTAAATTTCCTCTTTTTGAAGAAGGAAAAAAGGTGACTCTTTAATTCTCTGCAGAAAAGCAAGAGAATGAGCTAATCCTTGTCCCATTTGTCTTTTACTTTCATCCACTCTCATCTTCTATCTTCCACCCGAAGGAGAAAGGTTGAATCTTTGTATTTTTGAGTAAAAATACCGTATTTTGAGTTTGAGGCAAGTTGTCCAGTAGTCAAAGATCTATAATTTGAGGTAAATTTTATCAAGTTTGGTGGAGGATGAGTTTTGGTGGGGATGAAGAAGAGGAACAGGAATGGGGGTTTTGACTCTATTTTTTGTAGTTAAATAATCCTTTTAGTCTCTTTTAATCTTCCAGCAATGTTGTAATTCGTTTTACAACGCTTCTTTGTAGTTAAAGAAGTGGAAAATTCTTCCAAGAAGCTTGGGAAGAAGAAAGCTTGAAGGGCTTTAGTTGGAGGCTTTCTTTTCAGTTTAGAAATCAAGGTTAGTACACTACTAACTCCCTTGAATTCTTAGAAATTATGAATTTGATTGCTTTGTGGTGGGGTTGACATTTTTAGTTGCTTGAGTGCTTGAAACCTCTAAAATGGTAAATTTTAAGTTTGATGATAACAAGGCTTAAAATGGTAGGAAACCACCTAAACCACTTCCCATAATGTGTAGGTTCGATTTAAGGTCTTGCTTTTGGGTTTTGGAGGCTGGGGAAAGGATTTTCAAAATCCAGAAATTGAATTATGGGTTTGGGTATCGATACGGGTTGAACACTTATCGATACCTAGTGTTGAAAATGGCTAAAACCAAGTAAATTGTAAAGGCGTATCGATAAGCCTGAAGGGGGTATCAATACCCCCCTGTTTCATCAAATTTCAGTAGCCAAAATTGGTACCGATACGCTCGGGTGCGTATCGGTACACGTAGGGTATCGATATGCAGCTTTCGTGTAACGGTACGAGCCTTGAGTTAAACCTCCTTCTGATTGCAAGCCAGGTACCGATACTCATAGGTTGGTATCGGTACCTCTTGGAGCGTATCGATACTCGTATATGGGTATCGATACACACTGAGTAATCTGCCCGAAAAATAAGATTTGAGTTCGATGGACTATAATTTGAGGACTAAGGCCCAGTGGGTTTCTAAAGTGGAAAAATAAATAGTAAAATCGAGAAACTGAGAGTTAAGCATCACATATGAGCTTAATGGGAAATAACTTAATTAAAACCTTGGGTGACTTGTTGTGTTGTATGGCTAAGGACCTTGGTGGATCGAATAATGAATGCATGCCACGTAAGGGCATTATTTTGGTTGCGTCACCTTATTTGACGGGGTTTCGGATACCCATGAGGATATAGAGTGTTGCAACTTCATGGTCGATATTCCAAATGTATGAACCCGAGGCTTAGTGGGACCGGGACTCATTCGAAGGCTCGATGAGAGATTCTGAGCATGAGTGTGCGTACCCGATGCTTAGTGGGATCGAGCCTCACTTAGAGTGTGTGTACTCGATGCTTAATGGAACCGGGCCTCACTCCAGGTTTGTTGATATTATGCATATGGTTGCAATGTGAGACTATTTACCTTCTATTGTTGGTATATGTTAGCCGGCTAGAGATAGCGCAACATTGATATGTTATGATTGCCATATTTTCATCTTTAACTGCATGCTCTTATTTATGATTTGCATGAAGCATGGTTGAGTGAAAGTGTATCCACTGAGCTTCGTTAGCTCAACGTTCGGAATTGTTGTTTTCATTCATAGGTTAGTAGGTTGACGTGCATCGTTGGAGCACTATCGAAGTAGGACTTTGGCATCGACTTGTGTCTGAGTACAGTACTTAGATTTATTTGGGCTATATATTCGTAGGACCCTATGTTGTATTGTAACTCTTATTTTGAATTTCAAATTAAGTGTCGAATGCTTTAACTATGTAATTTTAAATGAAGCTCATCATGTAACGTTTTAACTATGTTTCTATTTTGAAATGTTTCAAACTTAATGGTTTAAATAAATGATATTTTATTAGGGCTAAATCTAATTGTGCTATTGTACGGTTTTGGTTTTGAGCTTGAGGCCCAAATATGAGGTCGAGGGTGTTACACGGGATGGATCCGTTTCTTGGATTAACGACATTCTCCATGAATCCCGGCTCTTGAATATGCAAAAATATGGATGGTAATAATCATAACAATTGCCACACTTCTTTTTACTCTTTGCACATACGACAGACAACGACTCCATAACCGGTCGCGAAACGAAGATGAACTCACAAGCTAAGCAACACCCCACTTCGCCTCTTTTTCACAGCTTACATCCACCATTGCCTTTTACAGAATAAAATATAATGCCATTTCAAAATAATAAAATAAAATATATAGTCAAGTTGATTAAGAATGCATTCAACAACCTTCTCTGTTATTCAAAAGGCCGAGTCTCTTTTTACTTTTATTTTATTTCACAAAAACAAAAGAATATATATCTAAATACCAAACCTAAAAATGTCTTCAACTAACTGTATTCTATCATTATGTCTTGGATGCTTCTCATTTTGAATTATATATATATATATATATATTGAAAATATAAAATATAAAAAATAAAACTGTAAAACCCTTTCCCTTTCCATTTCGATAATTCAAAGTCACAAGCTTTACATTTACACCGGTGAACTTTGTGCAGAGGCAGCTCCGGTGACTTCATCCACTGCTGCACCTGCATTGCATTGTAAACCAAGCTTTTTACAATCACATATTATATCTCCCTCAATAACCGCTCTGTAAATTAATGTAAATAAAACTTAGAGAAAACTCAACCGGTGCCAGAAACCGATGACGGAGAGGGTGCCGGTGGAAGCGTTAAGGTCCCAAATGCTCGGTATTTGGAATACTGGGGAGGATGCAGCGGGAAGTAACTCAAGTAGACTCCAGCAGATCCAGATGTCCCAGTTGTGTAATGGGATGGCAACTGTTGCCCTCCATATACATTGTAATAGTTCTGCAAAATGACTAATTAATGATCAAACAAAAACATCAAGGATTTCGTTTAGATTTTGGTCGAAATCCACAAAATTCTGGATTGAAACTTGTTTTAAAAGTGGACTTCAGATGAAAACATGGTTTAGACAGAAGAAGAGAGACTAACCAATGGAAAAAAGTTGTGTGTGTAACCGGAATACCTGAATGTTAAAAGGGAAAGCACTTAGAAAATCAAAACTACAGATTGAAATCAAAACTCTTGTAAATCATACACGCTTTGTCGAGGTTTTGAATCGAATCTAACCGGTAAGAGGAGTAAGGAAACGCGTATTGCGGGATGAGTTGACGGCAAAATGCAGGGGCACCTGTCGTTGAAGGGGCCATCACTCGAGGTGGTGGAGGGCTAAATTTCTCCATTGCTGCAACATCTTTTTAGCAATCAAATGTAAAACTTAAGACAAATCAAGAAGCAACCATCTGGTATATCAAACTATGTTATATTTATGAATTGTATGATGGCTAATTAAGGGTTGGAATTTGAAATAAATAAATACCATGGTGAGATTGAGAGGCTGAAGTAGGACGACTCTTCTGAGCGCCAAAAGCTGCGAGATTACAGTTTGTTCTTCTTCCATCAATCACAGGAAATGGATTATAACAAGCCCTGGTCGCTGAATCAGCATCCTTGTACGTTACCTAGAACATACCATAATAACAAAAAGCAAAACACAAGTTTAAAATCAAAAAGAATATCAAAAAGGAGGGTTAAAAAGATAGAGAAGGGATATGTAGGAGCATACAAAGCCATAGCCTTTAGATTTTCCAGTGATTTTATCAGTAATAACAACAGCTTCAATGATCTCTCCAAACTGCTCAAAATAACGTTTCAAGGCTTCTCTTTTAGTTTCCCAAGCCAAACCTCCGACAAAGATCTTGGTGTAAGTGGTGTCACCACCATGACCAAACCTCGTGGCATTGGTATTGGTCTCAAATGCCATCTTATTTAGCCCTGGTTCAGACATGGAATAACAGGCCAAACAACACACAGCCAACACCCCAGGAAAGATTAATAAAAAAGGGAAAGAACCCAGGCGAGATTAAGCCAAAAACCACTGGAAAAAGAGGAGACAAAGTGAGAAAGGAGCCGTTGGGTGACAAAAATATACTATATTTATGGACTCAAAACCAATCACATCAAACACTCTCCAACAACTTGAAGCTTTTTCTTCTTTCAAAACCTAACTGGATTTCTACAGACAACTCACCTTAGATTCCCCAACAAAGATACCCTAAACAAGAAACTGCTGTTCATCCTTTTTTTTATCCTTTTTAAAATAAATGAATACCCCAAAACAGGAAGAAAAAAAGCCCTTGGTTTTATTTGGCATCTACTGATAATTAGCTTAACGATCAAAGGTGAACAAAAACAACAAAAAAAGAAGGTGCAAGTGGGGCCCAAAGGGGAATTTTCAATGAAATACAATCAACTTTTATTCTAATTTCACATCCTTACTATATATGCATATACTTTTTTAACGGGTCCAAATATACATGCCTTGCTGTATCCAACTCCCTCATTTTTCTTCTTTCCTCATCTGTTATGATTTGTTTATGCTTATATTCCTTTTCCATAACATTAAATTATTGATCCAAATTAATTCTTGATTTATTTATTACCCCCTAGAATATGTAACATTCAATGGCCTTTAAAAGACGTGTTATTATTCACTGCTATCGTCACCTTGTACCGGTTCAACAAATCAACAGCAACTACCCTATTCATTTCCTGTTGTTCTTCGTTTCTTTAAGGATATGTACTAAATATTTATTTCTGGGGCTGTGCTGATCCAAACAAACGTGCCTCCCATTTGGTTTTGTTGTATGAGACAAACCCTTGTTTTATACCTTACGAAAATTGCAGGAAATAAAAAACGGTTGCAAAATCAAGGGGATAATGTAAACCCTCTACATAAGATAATCAAATTGAATGCGTATTAATCACGGTAACTTTTTTTACGCGTAATGAGACATTCCTAAAATGAAACGAATTGCTGTGAACGGAAATAATGTCGTATAGATAGTCAGATGATTTACTTTTTCCTGGACGGAGGTGCTAATCGGTTGTTCGAATCAGGTTCGAGTTGAGTTATTTTATGTCAAGACTGCATTCAATTTAAATTTAATTTAGGCTGAGTCAAATCTGGTTCTGATTTAGTTTGGGTCTCTGGTGAGCCGGTTCAAGTTGAGTACCATATTAGGTCATTATCCATTTGGACCAGTCAATAACGTATCGATCAATTTTTGAGTCGGGTCGAGTCAGATCTGGTTCAAATTTAGTTTGGGTCCATGGTGAGTCGTTCGAGTTGAGTACCAGATTAGGTCATTATCGATTAAAGTCAATTTCGAGTCAGTCAATAACGTATCGATAAATTTTTGAGTCGGGTCGAGCTAGATCTGGCTCCAATTTAGTTTGGGTCTGTTACGCGTAATAAGTGCTCTGCAATTGTGCAAGTGTACACGTCGCAAGTTATAGTATAAAAGATATCGTCTCCACAGGGATTGGTGCCACTTCAAGAATCTAATCTCTTGCACTGTAAAAAGTAAAAACACAAGTAGGTGATTGTAGGAGTTTAACGAACAACTAAACTAGAAAGCAAATAAGTAAAATGAGATGTAATCAAATGAGAGAGAATATGCCAGGTTATCGTGAGTTGAGGTGTGATAGCCGATTGGATCGTCTTGGTAAAAGAGTGCAAGGGCAACTCAGTTGCCGTGGCAACTTGCGCAGTGGGGTTGCCTTGGCAACTAATCGACGGTTGCCTGGGCAACTACTTGGGCGGCTGGGCAGCAACTTCAAGGTTCGGCGGAACGTTCTTCAATGGTTTCTTCTTATCCCTAAGTTAAAACTCTAGCTATTTGTGCATGCCTTGATAATATATCCCTGCGTGAATCAAGGGTGAACAACAACCAATCTTGCGCTCCTCTTAGCCGTTGAAATCCTTAACTTATTCCTAAGCCGAATTAATCTTCACCATCAATAGATTGAATAAAGACCATACTCATTCGTTTCTTGAATCTAACTCTCCCGATATTAGATAAATAGATGAAGTTACGAGAACCTCTCCCAATTCACTCGCAAACAAGAAGAAAAACCAAGAATGAGTAAACCTTGAATTGAAAGTGCAAACTCTTATTACCTAAACAAAATCCAATTGTTTCTCACAACCACAAAACACAATAACCTTAGCCAAATAGATTTAGTTCATGGCTAGATTCCAAAGAAACATAAAACAAAGAATTCCTAGCATAAACCTAATGGAACAAGAAAGAAAAAGATGAAGAATGGTTGAAGCCTTGTCGAAATCTCTCCAAAGCCTTGTCGAAATCTCCCTTGCTCTTTGTCGAAAATTCTCTCCTCTCTCCTCTTGGAGTTGACGGCTTGATCCTTAATTTATAGGGCTAGGTCAAAGTCTTTTTTGAGGAGGAAGTTAAGTTGGAATTAAATATCTTTAAAGAATATAATTATTTATTATATTTAAATTCCTTCTAGAACTTCTCCTATCTTCTTGGGATTTAATTTCTCTTTAACTTCTTCATGGAAATCAAACTCCTTTGGGATTTAGCTTTGCTCTACTCATCTTGGGCTTATCTAGTCATCAATTTCGACTACCATATCATCTTATCCCTTGTCGAAAATTGCCCTGGCAACTAGCTCGGCATCTCCTTCATGCATTTCCCTGGCAACTAGTTCTAGCCTTGCTTTGGCAAGTGATTCTGCACACACACACAAAAACACACCAAAGCAGTATCTTTTTCCACAAAATTGAGCAAAATATGAAATCAAGCTTGTCCACCAAGGAAACGATGCAAACTTGCATGAATGACTAATAATGCAACTAATATGAGCCTAAGTCTAGCAATAATAAGAATAAAAAGGGTAATAAAAATAGTACTTTTGAACACTTAACGCACCCCCAAACTCGAACTATTGCTTGTCCTCAAGCAATGCAAACTAATAATTACCTGCCAAGACTTCAATTTTCACAAACTTAGCTTTGAACTTGATTTCAATTCTCATAACCGGGGCACAAAGTATGATTGGCTTTTCATTTTTCAGAAAACTTAGGAGTTACTCGGAATCAAACTATAATGCTTGTGAGTGTGTGCGGAGTTGTGTGCAAGTTGATTTTTCGGATTCTATGCAAACAAGAGGTTTTCAAATTACTTTATTGGGTTCTTTTAACATGTTTTAACTAGAGCCGGTATCGGGCACCTCTAGTGTTTTGTTTTTAGTTTTCTTAAGTTAATTAATTTATTCGACTAGAGCCGATTTCGGGCACCTCTAGCGATCAATTTTTAGCACATACTAGAGCCAATTTCGGGTACCTCTAGTGATCAATTTTTAGCGCATACTAGATCCAATTTTGGGCACCTCTAGTATTCATCCAATTTTTATTCTAATCCCCTAACTTTTTAACTATCAACCTAAGTGTTTCATCAAGTTTAGCTTCATAGTACGATTCTAAGTGTTTCCATATTTATCCTAGAATAAAAAGTTCTATCAATTAAGTACATTGGCAAAGTCATCATCGGATATTCATCAAATCTAGGCAATTCTTGTTCCAATTAAAGGCATGTCAAGCAATTTATGTATCCTAAATGCAATACTTAAGATGAATGCAACTAAACATGGTAACTAACTAATAACAATCCCCCCAAACTCGAGTGAGGCATTATCCTCAATGCATGCAACAAAGAAAAATAAAAATAAAAATAAAGAAAAGTAAAATGTAAACGAGGACTTACTCTGAGAGTTCGTCGTCGTGGATGATTAGTTTCCTTTTGGTCGGTGTCTTGATTCTCTTTCTTGAACTCGATGGCGGCTTCCTTGTTGCCGATGGTGGAATCGATCCTCGTACGGGGTTGTCGTCATCGTCCTCTTCATAAATGTCATTGGCTTTTCGCTTGGGCTTGGAGGATTCTATTGGTGCAGTCTTTGTTGGTGCAATGGAGGACTCGTCTGAATCTAAAAAATCAGACAATGATTCAGTACGAGTTGATTCAGGCATAGGTGCTTTACCTTTGGCTTTTGCAGTGGTTGCCGGGGCGTCTTTAGCTTTGGT
This sequence comes from Hibiscus mutabilis, assembly GCA_019671005.1. Lineage (NCBI taxonomy): Eukaryota > Viridiplantae > Streptophyta > Magnoliopsida > Malvales > Malvaceae > Hibiscus > Hibiscus mutabilis. The sequence goes on along the minus strand of CM033726.1, from coordinate 14,395,718 downwards.
TGCCACAACATCTTCAGTGTTAGTTGTCGTGGCAACTGCTTGGGCAGGCGCAGTGTAGGTTTCCATGGCATCATCTGTTGCGGTTGCCGTGGCAACTGCTTCATTGGTTGCCGTGGCAAGGATTTTAGCAGGAAAGATGGGGAACAGCACGCGGCTGTCCGGGTACTTTTCCAGGATAACTTGGGTGATGGCATTGTTGTGATCCTTCATTTACCACATGAGCATTAGTTTTCGATCTTCAATTTGCCTAAGGCGGTTCGCCAACGATTGTAAGAGTGCTTCAAGTTGTCCCGGGGTTGCTGTCCAAATTGCCCGGGCATCAGTTGCTTGAGCATTAGGAGTTGCCGAGACGGCAGGAGTTGTCGCTGCAACTAAAGGCGTTGGGGATTTTACCAGTGCCTTTCCCATTAGCTTTCAGATTTGTGCTTGATTCCAACCGGACTTTAGTAGGGCCTTTTCATTAGTGGACTCACTTGGGACATGCATCTCCTTGCAAAGATTGGAAATTAATCAAGGGAAGAAAAGAGAACCTTTGTCTTTTGTGCTACATACAAAAATCTCATCACAAATAATTTTTCCAATGTTAATTATGCGATTATGCAAGATAGAATGTATGAGCAAAAGATGAGGTGTATCAACGGTGGTATTGTGTGTTGTGAGCATTAAAGGAGTTTTAACAAACTTATTCCATAATTTTGCCTCGGGTTTAAGCCGAAGGCGATTTACCGTGCCCTTGTATTTACCGTCGTTCTAATGAGTTCCCAGTAGAGTGAGTTCTTGAAGCACCTTGTCGAGTTGCTTGGGCGTGAGTTGATCAACAAAGGCTTGATGCTCGTCTTTCTCAATGTAGAGCCCGTAAAAGGTGTTGATGTTTTTGGGGCTTATGAGTATAGCCTTGTCACGAAAAAAAAACATAAGGATTATCCAGGTTAGGTGAGTGAGCATAGACTTCTCTTACCCATGAGATGTTACCCGGTTCCGATTGATGGCAAAAGATTTGCCACTTTTGATGTGCAATCCTTTCGAAGATGAATGGTTCAAGTCTTTCGCAAATCTTTCGGCTTTCAAACTTGGAGTGAAATCTTTCTTGAACCACCGGTGTAGCAAACTTCTTGTATCTTGGTTCTTTGGAGGAACTTGGATGAACCAAAAATTCGATTTTGGATGCCATGGATGATCTTGGTTGTGAGTTTGGTAAAAACAAAGAAAAGAAAGCAAAATAAACTAAAGAGTTGCAAGATGAAAAGTAGGAATAGGTTTCTTGGAAATTAAGGGTGATGGGTTAAATAGAATAGATAGGTAGTAAATATGGTGGGTGGGATTAATTGGAAAGAAAGAAAACAAGGGTTTTGATTGGGGGAAGGTGACGACTAGGGGATTTGGGGAAGGAGAAGGGTTTGGCCGGCTATGTAGGGTTTATTTAGGGTAAATTGGAGGCTTAATATAAGCCTTAGATTTAGCCAATTAATTTCCTTGTTGAAGAAGTTTCCTTCTTGAATCAAAATTTATCTTTATCTTGAACTCTTTTTCCTTCAATTCAAAAACAAATAAAATAAGGATTAAAATTAAAGATTAACTAATAAAAGAAAATAAATAAAGATGTGCAAAGAAATTCTTAAACTTAAAATTTTAAAAACAATTAGATAAATATGAAAGAAAGATGTAGTCTTAATCTTAAAGAAAATAAATGAATCTATCCTAAAAAGAAAAAAAATAACCGAAATTAAATAATAAAAAATTAGTTCAAAAAATAAAAATAAAAAAATAAAAAGAAAATATCGAAAGGAGAGCATGCTCATGCATCTCCTAAGGTGACCACTTCTTTGTTACGTTCCACATAGGCACCATTGTAGTGCTTCAATCTTTGTCTGTTAACTTTGAATTCATGTTCGTCATTGATGGACTTGATTATCACGACACCATGAGAGAATGGTTTGACAACTTCGAATGGTCCCGACCATCTTGATTTCAGTTTTCCCGGGAAAAGTTTTAGCCAAGAATTGAATAAGAGAACTAGTTGCCCTCCATGAATTACCGCGGCAATAGTTTCTTATCACGCCATTGCTTTGTTTTCTCCTTGTAGATCCGTGCATTGTTATAGGCGAGTGCACAGAATTCTTCTATCTCGTTGAGGTCCAACAAACACTTTTGCCCGACACTTTCCCAATCCATATTCACGGTCTTGATTGCCCAATATGCCTTGTGTTCGATTTCCACTGGTAGATGGCATGTTTTGCCATAGACAAGTCAGAAGGGAGACATACCTAAGAGTGTTTTGAATACAGTGCGATATGCCCAAAGTTCGTCATCTAGTCTTACTGACCAATCCTTTCTAGAGGGATTTATAACTTTCTCGAGTATACCCTTCAATTCCCGGTTGAAAATTTCTGCTTGCCCATTGGTTTGTGGGTGATATGTCGTGGCAATCTTGTGAGATACACCAAAGCGTTGTAACATCTTGGCAATGAGTTTGTTGTCGAAGTGCTTGCCTTCATCACTGATAATTACTCTCGGCATCCCAAACCATATAAATATATTTTTCTGCAAGAATCTTTGGACGGTCTTGGAATCGTTGGTGGGAACTGCAGCTGCCTCAACCTATTTAGACACGTAGTCAATGACAAGTAGAATGTAGAGGTTGGCGAATGAAGATGGTAAAAGTCCCATAAAATCAATCCCCCATACAACAAACAATTCCACCTCGATGATGTTTTGGAGCGGCATCTCATGTCGTCTAGAGATATTGCCCGTCATCTGGCATCTAGCACATTGCTTGTAAAACTCTTGGGCATCTTTGTACAGTGTTGACCAATACAAACCGGATTGCAAAACTTTAGCTGCGGTATGTGTTCCTCCAAAATGTCCTCCATAGGGTGAAGAATGGCATTGTCGGGGTGTATTTTGCTGCTCCTCTTCTGGGACACATCGGCGTATAACCTGATCTGCACATTGTTTAAACAAAAGAGGCTCGTCCCAAAAGTAATGCTTAGTATCATGGCGGAATCGCTTCTTCCCTTGGTGAGTAAGGCCATAAGGTAAAATACCACAAACAAGGAAATTAACTAAATCCGCGTACCATGGTATTGCCGAGGCATGTGTTGCCGTGGCGACTACTTCCAAGATTGCTGAGGCGTGTGCGTCTAGAGTTGCCGAGGCATACGCGTCCCTGGTTGCCAAGGCGTTCGTATCAGTGGTTGTCGTGGCGTGCGTATCAGTGGTTGCCGAGGCGTACGTATCTGGAGTTGTCGAGGCGTGCACATCCATGGTTGTCGAGGCGTCAGGGGTTACCGAGGCGTGCGCATCCATGGTTGCCGAGGCAACTAACAGTTACTCATCTGGGAATGCATCGCATATCTCTAAATCCGTGTCCTCCTCTCTATTGCGTTCTAAGCGTGACAAGTGATCGGCCACTTGATTTTCTGTTCCTTTCTTGTCCTTAATTTTAATGTCAAACTCTTGTAAAAGCAATATCCAACGAATCAAACGAGGTTTGACATCCTTTTTAGCAAATAGACACTTAATTGCCGAATGACCCGTATGAACAATTACCTTTGTACCAATCAAATAGGATTGGAACTTGTCAAATGCGAAAAATACGGCTAGTAACTCTTTCTCCGTTGTTGTGTAATTTACTTAAGCACTATTAAGAGTTTTACTAGCGTAGTATATCACATGAAAGGTCTTACCTGCGCGTTGGCCGAAGACTGCTCCTACCGCGAAATCACTTGCATCACACATGAGCTCAAAAGGTAGCGTCCAATCTGGTGGAACGACAATGGGTGCCGAGGCAAGCTTTTTCTTTAGGGTTTCGAATGCTTGGGTGCAAGAATCATCAAAATTGAAGACTTTATCCAGTTCAAGCAAATTGCACAAGGTTTAGTAATTTTAGAAAAATTATGAATGAACCTCCTATAAAAACTTGCATGTCCAAGAAAGCTTCAGATTCCTTTAACCGAACTTGGTGGGGGTAATCTCTCGATCACGTCCACCTTGGCTTTGTCTACTTCAATTCCCTTGGATGAAATCTTGTGGCCGAGCACTATTCTTTCATCTACCATAAAATGGCATTTCTCCCAATTAAGGACTAAATCGGTTTCTTCATATCTTGCCAACACATTCTCTAAATTGCCGAGGCAGCTGTCGAAGTCATTACCAAAAACGGAAAAATCATCCATGAAGATCTTAATGAAGTCTTCGACCATGTCTGAAAAGAGTGCCATCATGCATCTTTGGAAGGTTGTCGGGGCGTTACACAATCCGGACGACATCCTTCGAAAAGTATAAATACCGTATGGGCATGTGAAGGTTATCTTTTCTTGATCTTCTGGTGCTATGGCAATTTGATTGTAACCTGAATAACCATCAAGAAAACAATAAAAGGGTTTACCTGCAAGACGGTCAAGCATTTGATCAATAAAGGGTAATGAGAAGTGATCTTTCCTAGTGGCTTTGTTTAGCTTTCGATAATCTATACAAACCCTTTAACCGGTCACAGTCCTGGTTGGAATGAGTTCATTGTTTTCATCACTTATCACCGTTATACCTCATTTTTCGGTACACATTGTACCGGACTTACCCATGTACTATCAGAGATAGGGTATATGATGCCGGCGTCAAGCCACTTGATGATTTCTTTCATTACAACCCCTTTCATGGCATGATTCAGTCTCCTTTGGGCCTCAATCGAAGGTTTGTGATTATCTTCTAACAAAATCTTGTGCATGCACACTGCTGGGCTAAATCCTGTCAAGTCGGCAATTGTCCACCCTATTGCCTTCTTGTGTAGCATCAACATTTTGATCAGTTTCTTTTCCTGCTCAAGCTGTAATTTAGAGGAAATAATTATAGGCAATGTTTTATCGGTTCCCAAGTAAGCATATTTTAGTTGCTCTGGCAACTGTTTCAACTCAAGAATCGGTGGTTGTTCAATAGAGGGCTTTTCGAGCTTATCTTCCTTATCTGAGTAATCTAGTGGTTCAAAGTATGTACCTGGTCGATTGACTAACCAATTTGCCTCTTCTTGTTGTTCCTCATCGACCGGTTCTTCATACTCCTCAAGTTCCTCTTGATCGGCAATGTAGTTGCCGAGGCAACTAAATTCCTCGTCGAAGTTAAACTCTACCGTGGTATGAAGAAGTTGGCATTCTTCCGGATCATCGGCATGCCTTAGTGTTTGGAACACATTTAGTTTAACTTGCTGGTCATTCACCCTCATTGTGAGTTCTCCCTTTTCAACATCGATCAAGGTTCTCCCTGTTGCTAGGAAGGGTCTCCCGAGAATGATAGGTGCATGTTCATCTGCTTCACAATCCAAAATAATAAAGTCAGCGGGAAAAATAAATTTATCAACTTTTACCAGTATGTCTTCGTTTTTTCCCTTTGGATGTACATAGGATCTGTCGGCTAGCTGTAGCATAAATGTTGTAGGTCTTGCCTTCCTAATTTCTAGTTTCTAGAAAACCAATTTAGGCATCAAGTTTATGCTTGCTCCAAGGTCGCATAATGCTTTCTCGACATAGTGGTTTCTAATGGAACAGGGTATTGTGAAACTTCCTGGATCCTTCAACTTAGGTGGCATGCGATTGTGCAACATGGCCATGCATCCCTCTGTTGCGGCAACTGTTTCAAACTCTCCTAACCTTGTTCTCTTGGACATAATGTCTTTCAGAAACTAGGCATAGTTCGGCATTTGTTCAATCACCTCAACCAATGGCAAGTTGATGTGGACTTGCTTTAGGATATCAAAAAACTTCTTGAATTGATATTCTTGCTTTTGTCGCTTTAACCTCTGTGGGAATGGTGGTGGAAGTCGGATATCTTCGATCCTTTCATTGGTCTGGAACCTGATTAACGGCATTACTGAGGCAATTGGAGTTGCCGAGGCATTGTCAATTGGGGTTGCCGTGGCGTGCCTATCGTTGGTTGTCGAGGCATGCTTATCGCTGGTTGCCGAGGCATGCCTATCGCTGGTTGCCGCGGTAATTCCCGGTTCAGCATCTGAGGCTTTACCGCTGAGTTCGTCTTGTTCTTTTGTGGAGTTTTGTTTGATGAGCGAGCTTGAGCCTCTTTAAGTTGTTGGCCACTTCTAGCGGTGGTCGTCTTACATTGCTCATGGCCAGTTCCTCTTGCGACTTTAGTATCGCTAGGTAAACCTCCTTACGGTCTAGTATTCAGGTTTTGAGCAAATTGTCCGACTTGATTTTCCAATGATTTGATTGCCGCATCTTGGTTTTGCAATCTCATCTCAGTCCTGCTAATAAAGGCATCAGTTCTTTTTATGAAATTACTATTCTCAACCATATAAGATTCAGTTTTCAACATAAAAGCATTGAGATAATTTTCCAAAGAACTAGATGTTGTCAGTTGTTGATGCGGCAACTGTTGTCGTGGCATATTCTGTTGGAATCCCGATGCTTGTGCATTCTGATTGTTCTGGTTTAGAGCATTGTTGGGATTACTCCATGAAAAATCCAGGTGCTTCTTCCAAGCTAGATTGTATGTATTGGACATCACATTGTTTTCCGGTTGTAATTCCCCACATAAAAGCTGGATTCTGAATTCTACATACATTCAGAAGAATCATGGTTACCACCACATAACTCACAAAAGGAATCCATTACCTTGACCTCATGTGTGTTGTTTGGTTTCTGCATGTTATGGACCATCTTGGTTAGAGTGGCCAATTGTGCCGAAATTGAGTCTGATGATCCCAGTTCATGTATTGTGGCTTGGTGTCTAACTCCTCCTCTTCTAGCAGATGGGAATTGATAATCATTCTTGGTAAGCCTGTTTAGAATTTGCATTGCTTCCCCCGTCGACTTATCTAGTAGTATGTCGTTTGCCAAGGCATCTAACATTATCCTTGTTGGTGTATTCATAGTGTTGTAAAACATTGTTACTTGTGTCTACACTGGGAATCCGTGTAGAGGGCATTTGTGTAGAAGTTCTCTATATCGCTCCCAAGCCTCGTACATGGATTCATCATCTGCCTGCCGAAAAGAAGTAATTTCGTTACGAAGCTTATCAGTCAAATTTGTAGGATTAAATCGAGCAAGGAAATCACGACAAAGATCGGTCCAAGATCCTATTGATCCAACATGAATATTATTCAACCATGCTTTCGCCCTATCCCTCAGTGAATAGGGGAATAATCTTAGTCATAAAACATCGGGGGTGACTCCTTGTATTTTGAATGAATTGCAAATCTCGATGAAAGATTTAAGATGTTGTCGTGCATCTTCAGTTGCTGAGCCGCCAAATTGACCAACTGTGTTGATCATATTAAGCATCACCGGTTTCAGCTCAAAGTGGTCGGCTTCAATTTCAGGTGTGACAACTCATGGATTAAGTCCTTCAAGATCTTCTTCAAGATAGTCTCGAATAGTTCTGTTTCGTGCAAGAATCACTCCTCCTCTTGCTGGAACATCTTGATTCATATTGCCGTCTTGATTAGCCATTGCTACTCTTAACCTTCGTCTAAGTCTTTGCAAGGTTCGTTCGATTTCTGGATCAAAGGGATATTCTGGTGTAAACGGTCTAGCCCTGGTCATATACCAATGCAAAACCAAAGTTTGTTGGCCCTTTGAATCTTAAACAAGAAAAATAAAAAGTGCAAGAAAATAAAAACAAAGTTGCTATTGCCAATCCCCGGCAACGTCGCCAAAAACTTGTTGCGCGTAATAAGTGCTCCGCAAGTGTACACGTCGCAAGTTATAGTATAAAAGATATCGTCTCCACAGGGATTGGTGCCACTTCAAGAATCTAATCTCTTGTACTGTAAAAAGTAAAAACACAAGTAGGTGATTGTAGGAGTTTAACGAACAACTAAACTAGAAAGCAAATAAGTAAAAGAAGATGTAATCAAATGAGAGAGAATAGGCCAGGTTATCGTGAGTTGAGGTGTGATAGCCGATTAGATCGTCTTGGTAAAAGAGTGCAAGGGCAACTCAGTTGTCGTGGCAACCTATGCAGTGGGGTTGCCTTGGCAACTAATCGATGGTTTCCTGGGCAACTACTTAGGCGGCTGGGCAGCAACTTCAAGGTTTGGTGGAGCGTTCTTCAATGGTTTCTTCTTATCCCTAAGTCGAAACTTTAGCTATTTGTACATGCCTTGATAATACATCCCTGCGTGAATCAAGGGTGAACAACAACCAATCTTGCTCTCCTCTTAGCCGTTGAAATCCTTAACTTATTCCTAAGCCGGATTAATCTTCACTATCAATAGATTGAATAAAGACCATACTCATTCGTTTCTTGAATCTAACTCTCCTTATATTAGATAAATAGATGAAGTTACGAGATCCTCTCCCAATTCACTCGCAAACAAGAAGAAAAACCAAGAATGAGTAAACATTGAATTGAAAGTGCAAACTCTTATTACCTAAACAAAATCCAATTGTTTCTCACAACCACAAAACACAATAACCTTAGCCAAATAGATTTAGTTCATGGCTAGGTTCCAAAGGAACACAAAACAAAGAATTCCTAGCATAAACCTAATGGAACAAGAAAGAAAAAGATGAAGAATGGTTGAAGCCTTGTCAAAATCTCCCTTGCTCTTTGTCGAAAATTCTCTCATCTCTCCCCTTGGAGTTGACGTCTTGATCCTTAATTTATAGGGCTAGGTCAAAGTCTTTTTTGAGGAGGAAGTCAAGTTGGAATTAAATATCTTTAAAGAATATAATTCTTTATTATATTTAAATTCCTTCTAGAACTTCTCCTATCTTCTTGGGATTTAATTTCTCTTTAACTTCTTCATGGAAATCAAACTCCTTTGGGATTTAGCTTTGCTCCACGTCATCTTGGCCTTATCTAGTCATCAATTTTGACTACGCTCGACATCTCATTCATACATTTCCCTGGCAACTGGTTCCAGCCTTGCTTTGGCAAGTGACTCTGCACACACACACACAAAACACACCAAAGCAATATCTTTTTCCACAAAATTGTGCAAAATATGAAATCAAGCTTGTCCACCAAGGAAACGATGCAAACATGCATGAATGACTAATAATGGAACTAATATGAGCCTAAGTCTAGCAATAATAAAAATAAAAGGGTAATAAAAATAGTACTTTTGAACACTTAACAGGGTCTATGGTGAGTCGGTTCGAGTTGGGTATCAGATTGGGTCATTATCAATTTAGGTCAATTTTGGGTCGGTCAATAACGTATTGATCAAATTTTGAGTCAGGTCAACATTTGGTTCTTCGAGTTAGGGCTTGTTTTTTTGTCTTGTTTGGCTTCCCAGACTAGCTTTTTCACCCTAAAAATTTTAAAAGCAACAAAAAACACTCAAGTTTTGAGTGTCAAAGCCTTGGTTTTCCCCTAACTAGCTTCTCAAACCTTGGTTTGCCAAAAACTAGTTTTTCTAGCTTTTGCAAAACCTTGGTTTGCCCCAAACCTTAGTTTTCCTACCACAACCAAAAACAAAGCCTTAATTCATGTTGAGTTGTCTGTAAGTCCATTCAAATAAATATATATAGAATTATTAATATATTCATTTAATAAGTGTGTTTTTTTGTTTATCAATATGATCATTTAGACTAATTTCAACTTTTAGTTGTTTAGTGTTATGAATCCAACCATTATTAAGATTATAATTGGACTCGAACTTGACCTTAAAGTCATGTTGGTGTTTATGACACGATTTTCATATTGATCAAACTCAAAATGAAGATTTGTGGTGGATGCAGAAGAAGCGGGTCGATGATAATATTGAACCAGTAAACTATTATCAAGGTGGTGATTAACTATTGGTGTAATACAAAAGGAGAATAAAAACATATATTATTTTTTTATTTATCACATTGCTAAAATTAGATAATAATTAAAACAAATTATTCATTTACATCGACTATAACACCCTGATCCGGATCTGAGGTATTACATTTGGGTCACCCAAAAACCGACCCATCAAAATTTTCATTTAAAACCATAAGTTTAGCCATTTTCAAAATATCAAATCATTCATATATCCATGTAATTAAATAAGCATTTAAATAAGTTTACAAAACAGGAGCTCCAAGTCTAAAATACCGTATACCAAAATAATATTTCAAATAGAATTACAGACTCAACGGTTGTAAAGTACTATGAACACATTAGCTCAAACTAAAATAACAAGTATTGTACTCTGAAACGAACACGGTGTTGGGGAAATCCTCGTCGATGAGCTCCTTCAAAGGGTGACCTATCAACCTACGCACAAAAAACAACACATCTGCACGCTGAAAACAAAACTCAGTGGTACATTTATGCTGTACCACAATTCGTGATTATCATAAAATAAATATGCAAGAATAATATAGTTTAGAGAGCATAGATAAGGTTTTTCTATCTATGAGTTATCATCTAGCCTACTCTAGATAGAGTTCTTAGATCACCTTTCTCTAGGCATCGGCGAGTCTACAAGAAGTCTTATAAGCTCAACAAAGTTTTACCATAGTTGAGGTCACATAGCCTATCAAGATACTCGAGCTCACACAACCCATCGAGTTAATACATGTCATACCCTGATCACTCAACCATAGGGTGCATAAGCTATCAATCTATAGCAACCACACAACATACATAAATACATCCATACATCATCCACATAATGGTCAATGAAGCCCTACTTTACCCGTGCTCACACATTTGTCGGGTTACCCGTGTTCACACAATTTTCGGGTTAAATGGATCATATCTGGATCGCCATAGCCACAGATACGTCCTAGACATACTTGGATCATATTGGCCACAAGTAATCTTTACGTAAGCTCACTCAGCCAATCAGGTTACTCGAGCTTACTCAGCCTATCGAGTTTATTACCTTATCCGGATCATCATAGCCACGAATAGGTTTCTAACCGCACCCAGATCACTCAACCCGTGGGTACGTCGGATGTACTTGATCACTCAGCCCGAAGTACCATTGTACTGACTCTAGGACATACGGATTCCTTTACCACAATCATAAGACAATACATGCTCCCCCAGCATTCAAACACCTCACCAATAGGTAAATGGCACCAAGCCAAGCCATCACAAATGTCCCAAGACATAACACTAACCATCAAAGTTATATCAAGCCATCATTTACCAAGTTATTACACGTTATTCTCATCCACGAGGATTAAACCTTGGTTTCTCAGTTTTACAATTCATTTTACTACCTTAGAAGCCCATTGAACCAAATTCCTCGAATTATCGACCCCTCGAACTCAACTTTATATTTTTCGGGCAGATTACCCAGGTAATATCGATACCCTATCACGTGTATCGATATCACTATTAAAACAACTAGGATAAAGATACACCTACACACGTACCGATACCCAAAATGGCTACTGGAATTCCATTTCGCCTACGCGTACCAGTACTTGTCTCAAGCGTATCGATACTCATTCTCTACAAGAAAGAGGTTGACCGCTGACCCCGTACCGGTACACAATCCCTGCGTATCGACGGGCCTTAGGTATCGATACGGCTCTAAGCGTACCGATACTGTTTCAAGCTACTGGAATTTCAATTGAATAGTAGGTGCCGATACGGCTCTAGCCTCTACTGGTACCCCTTTAAATATTGCTTGTGTTCATCATATATAACACAGGGTATCAGTACGGGCTCCCGTGTACCGACACATAAGCCCGAAAATGGCTTCCAAGGCTCGGGAAATCACTTCCCAAGCCTTCAAAGCATAACCTTTAATCTCTTAACCTAAACCTACATTTTATGGGAGTTGATTAGGGTGGTTTACTACCTTTTTTACACCCTTCAAACATTTAATTCGAGATTTACCATTAATAAGGCTCTAAACTACCAATCACCCAATTTAGCAACAATAAACCACAACATCAAGCAATGCAATCATTTTATGATCTTCAAGAAGAGTAAGAGTTAGAGATGTACTGATTTTATAGCAAGAATCTCAAATCAAGCTCACCCACTTAGTTCCTTTAACTTCTCTCATTGTTCAAGCTTGAAGGAACCCCCAAAACACTTCTTCTAGCCACAAGATTAAGGAAAACAAATCAAAGCTTGAACCAAAGGTTATGGAAGGATCTACCATGAATTTACAACTCTTAAAATCAAAGGAAGAACTCCAAAAATCCTTAAAGCTTCAAACTTTCCAAAAACCCAAAAATGATTATCTTACCTTTCCCCCCACAAGATTATACTTTCCTTGAACCTTATGAATATGAGATTAACATATCTCAAACTCGAATCTCGAATGTAGAAAATGGGATAGAAAGCTTGAACCTTTTATGTTGGAAACTATGGTGTTCTTGGAAGAGAAGATGAAGGAAGAAGGAGGAAAAAGGGTGAGAAAAGAAATGATATCATCTTGTTCCCTAAACCTACGTGAAAGACAAAGAAATAAAGGGAGAGATCAGCCTTTACTTTAAAATGTGGTATATTCACCACCTAAAGCCCCCAACTTTCATCTTTTATCCAAAATGGTCGCTACCCAAGCCCATATGACACAAATCTCATCCAACAAAGCTCAAACTTGGCCCAAAGGCTCCAATTATTCAGTCAAGCACGAAGGTCCATAACCCGGGTCAACGCTCATATGTTGACTCAGAAATTCGGGTCGTTACATCGACTCAATTATCAGGTTAAAATTGGGTCATTGTATCGTTCGGAACAGATTTGAGTAAATTAAACTCATGTTGTTTTCAATTCGGGTCAAATTAAATATGATTCTATATCGATCCAACTAAAAGTCGGATCCATTTTGGTTTAGCTCAATTTATTACCTATTTCAGATCAAGTTTAAACCATCATGTCTGGATCCATATCAAGTCTCAAATCAAAATAGATTCGAGTAATCAGATATGGATCAAGTTTGTGAGATCTACCGATGGTATTAGTATGTTTCCATGTACGATTATAGGTACTCGTTAATTAATATATATATATATATATGTAAACAAATACTAAAATATTTAATTAATATTAAAATCTTATGCTAATTGGTTTAAATCGATAATTACTAATACAAATTGATGCGAACAAAAAAATGAATGGAAAGTCATAAAATCATACAGTAATTTTAACTGGTCACTTAATATTAATCTATACTTGAAATGATGCGGATCCTCCAATAACCGTGATAGAAGAAACCAGAGAGAAGTTGATAATTTGGTTTAAGTATAAAAAAGCAAAAGTTTACGGGAGAAGCTAGAAACTTCATTTGATAAGATCATGTTTGTTCATATATAGGCTTCGAAATAGGTCAAGATCAGCCGACTGCTGATGTTTCCTATTAAGTTTGTTGCTGCTGACTAAGCTGCAAGTGCAAACTGACATTCGTATAGCCGTAAATTGTTTTGTTTCGTTGAGGAATTTCTCTCTCTTTAAACTTGTCCATAAATATCCTATGTATTTTAGGACTTGCGATCAAATCTGACCAACCATACACCTTTTGTTTCTTTGATTGGCAGGCTTATGAATTCCCGAACACATGTACTTGAATTCAATGCCTATTCATGCATTTTTTGTATTTTTTATCGATGATTAAAGTTAACACTCTTGAAGTTTTGTAATTTCATATTTTTTGAATTTCAAAGATAACTCTATAACATTTCGTATCCCCTTACATAAAATCCTACATCTGTCTCTGACTCGTAGCGTCCCCACTCAACAATTTATATGGAAGATAAAATCGAAAGACAATACTCTAAAAAAACAAGACCGAAATTCAGATCGACAAAACCCCTAAATAAAAAATTAAAGTTTTTTAGTAACAAAGTTAGTGAGTAGTAAATATTAAATGCCCCGATAACAAAATTAAATTTGGTAGATATTGTGTTTAGGAAAGAAAATTGAAGAAATAGGGTTGGTTGGGGATTATTTTGGTTTCTACGGCAAAAACTACAGTAAACTGCAAAAACTTCTCATGCAAAAGACTTTCTTATATATTTTAATTCTTTCTTTCCCGATTTGACATTGCAGCAGGAAAAAGAAATTTTTTAATATTTTCTCTTTGAGAACGCATCTTGCAGGAGGCGTTTTGTACATGCATCACGTCCATGCAGGCTGCATTATTGCTGCGTGATTCAAGGCAGCTTTTGCAGGGAATCTCTGCAGAGAACGTCACCTGCAGGAGTCGTTCAAGGCTTGGACACTGGGTGGTCTGCTTCTCCTATATAGTCCATGGGTAGGTGGGGGTTGTAGTTAAAGAAAAAAGGTGGATACCGATGATAAACAAGAGACAGGGGTAGAAATTAGGTATTTTTTAGGCTTAGTTATTTGTTTTGGTTTATTTATTTATTATTTTCATTTATATATATATATATTATTTTTTATAATTCTTTTCAATATATTTTTTGTTATATATTATTTTTTATAAATTTTGTCAATTATTTTTTGTTAATATAAATTTTTATTTGTGTAGGAAATTAAATTTTGTTGGAGAAAAGATTTATCAGACTTTGGAGAAAAAATTAGATTTGGTTGTATATTTTGCTCAGTAAATTATCAAGAGTAAGTTTATTTTATTTTTAACCGAAATCTAAATTTTAAGTATTTTTTAGTTATTTAGTTAGTAATATAGTAGTTAGTAAATTTAGTTATTAATATAACCTCCGATTAATTTTTTGAAATTATTCCCCTATTTAGTTAGTATTTATACTTAGATAATAGTTTTACCAAAAAATAATTTTTTTTAACTAGTTAGTAAGTTATATAAAACATACATTTTGCCCTTAGATGATAGTGTTATACAATTATTTAACTATTTAGTAATCAATAAATTATTAAGGTAGAAAAAAATAAATTTGTATACTAAATTTTAAATAATAATGTTGTTATACACGAGCTATTTTAAATATTAATAATAATATTTTATAATTTTTTACCTATTTAGTTAGTACTATTCGTGTGGACCCTTACAGGTTTGCAGATGAGTGTTATAGCCTGCAGACTATGGAAAATATATAGATTTCGGTTCAACATAATCCCGAACCAAGATTATTGGCCGGTAGAACCAATATACGAAGAATGGTTACCAAATCCAGAGCTTCGTAAAAAGTTGAAGGGTCAACCGACTTCCGCTCGCATTTATACGAATATGGATGATCCGGATGACAGAGAGGGGGAGTTCAAGTTAAGCATTGTACACTTTGCAGGGGACCAAGTCACACAAGAAACAAGTGTCCGAACAAATCCAATCTTTCCAATTATCGTGCTGGACCATGAACCTAATTTTATGTTAATGTGAACTTGTTTTAAAATGCTTTTTTGTTTCGAATATTTGGCAATCTATTGTACAAGCAAAATTATTTGGCAATCTATATCACTTTGAACAGTGTTTTTGGATTTAATCGAAAATATTAGATCTTTCAAAAATAAATCAAAGTCCAAAAAAACTTCAAAAATAAATCAAAGTCCAAACAAAATTGAAAAGTCCAAACAAATATTAGACTTAATGTTATTAATTTCATAATTAAAAAAAGAAGACAATTTTTAATGTTTCTCAAACAACCATAAAATTATCTCCTCATTCTCCTTAGTAATTCTTTTCAATGTAGGGATGTCGTTTGATCATATCGTTCAGGGGCTCGTACCATTCTTCGTGGAAATTGTGGGTCATTAGGAGTTTGCTCATCCTGATTGCCCTGATCATCCATCATTTGCATGGCATGTGGTGTAGAATACACATTTAGTGTAAACAATGAAGTAGAAATCGTCATAGTCGACAACCAAGATGTCATACTATCAACACCCACGCTCTGACCATATCTATATGATTGATGATGCTCAAATGGTGGTATGTATACATCATCATCCTGGCCTGGATAAGATGATGAGCTACCAGCAAATGTTGTATGGACATGTGGTTGTTCGAATACATTACTCAGTCTGGATGAGTTGACTTCAGTGTGTTGATATGAGGTCTCACCAATTGTTGGATATCTACGAATTGGTTGTTTTCAAGGATTACTATGTTCAGATGATCCCTCTATAATTATTGTGGGCACATGTATTGACCCCCATGGAGACCAATCCGTATGCGTATTTATTGTTGTATCGTTTGGTAGTTGTGGCGAGCTCTGATCAGGTTCGGGTTCGAATGTTCTGCCAACATGTTGATATGAACATCTCTGCTCCATCTGTCATTTTTGACTCAGTTTTTGGCCTACCAAGAATGGTTTTCTATTATTATTAAACCACTCTGAGTATTTCGGACAACAATCAAAAGCATCGTCTTCAATTGAAGTACAATCTTCTGGTAGCCAGCTTGTTCTATCATTTCATAGAGTAATGACATAATCTTCTTGCTCATCACTCAAACCTCTACTATGTATATACTGAATATCAATCGGAGGTTTAGGAATGGGCTGGAAAAAGTTGAATTGCCGCAACACTCGATCAGCACACTGATACTCTACAATAGAAAAATAGATCAACGGTATAACCGCACCCCAAAATGTAGAACATTCCTACACATCTCGTGGTATCCAAGAAATTGCTTATTCACCTTCGTACGGCCTCCAAATAAACTGTAAACAAAATTATGTAATATATTTATTTATATAATTAAATTAAAGATAATAAGCTAGGAGCGTATTTAAAAAAATTATGATACTTGATTTCTTCCTTCAGATTCGATCAGGAGTCGTATATCTACAACATTATTGTGCACCACCCCCGCTTTTCTCATATCATGCCTCCATCTGTATAGAAATTAAATATTTCATTCTAAGTAATTTTAGATAAATCTAATAATCAATAACATATTCACAATAATTTGATTTATAGTATTACCTTCCTGCAAATGGATATTCAATGGGTGATTTGCAAACCGGCGTTAAATAAGGAAGTCTATACCATGCCCAAGATTGGAGCAAAGTAAGACATCCACTGATATCCATGTTCTTATTATTGTTATGAAGAATTGTCGCCTTACACATTTCATGGTACAAGAATGCCAATATAGCAGATCCCCAACTATATTGACGTGTTTCCTAAAAATTTGCCAACAATGGCAGATATTGTGTGTGAGCATAACTACCAAATTTATCTGGCATTAACGTACCTCCAATAATGTGCAACATATATGCCTGTGCGGCGTAAATGACTTCTTCTTCAGTAGAGCTCTCGGTTATCTTGAATTTGTTCTCTAACCATGACAATTTTACACGTGCCCCTTTGTACAATTGAAATACATCGTAACTATCATATCCCACCACTGCATTCCCATTTATTGGGACACCAAGTTGTATAGCTACGTCTTGCAGGGTTATCATACATTCTCCGACTGGAAAATAAAATGTGAGTTTTTGGTCTCACCGTTCAATTAGTGCAGTTATCAACCCAGGGACCAACTTATATCCCTGAAGAAATGTTACATTATAAAATCCGACAATCTGCAAGTAAATAACTATGCTATCAGATAGTATCCTCGGCATCGTTCGTCGAGGCCGGAAGCGATGATTGTCCTATATTAAATTTATTAAAATAAATTTATTACTTAGAATGAACAAATGATATTATGAATTCGCAAATAATTAAACAACTTATAAGTTTACTTACAAGATGAGAAGAGATGTGAACATGATCAAGTTGTAACAAAACTTGTTCGGATGCCATATTTCTATCTAATATGCAAAACAACTATTTAGAATTTTTTCTAATATTATAAAATATTATTATTTACAATAATCTAAATTTATAAAAATATTTTATACTATATAAAATATTGTATATTGGGTATTTGAATAATACCCATGTCAATCATGTCACACATGTTATATATATATATATATATATATATATACACCAAGTATTTAAATAATACTCATGTATTTAAATAATACCCATGTCACACATGTCATCTAACTTATATTATTAACTAACTAAATAGCTAAACAATTTGAAACTTTACTATCATCTAAGTTTATTACAATAACTAAATAGCTAAAAAAATAATTAAGGTTGTAACTACTTACTAAAATTAAATAGAATAAATTTACTTGACAGTTGAAAAATCGTACGATCAAATCAATTTTTTTCTTTAAAATTAAATTCTTACCTTCAACTAAATTGGATTTCCTACACAAATAAAAAAAATACGTTAATGAAAATATATATAACAATAATAACTTATAAAAATATGGAGGCATTGCTTATATTACTAACATTATCATCTAGCTTATAGTACTAACTAAATAGACAATAATTTAAAATATCTACTAACATTATCATCACACAAACATCATCTAAATTATATTACTAACTAAATAGCTAAAAAAATATAAAATTTTATTGTTAATATTTAAAATAGCTCGTGTATAACAACATTATTATTTAAAATTTAGTATACAATTTTATTTCTTTCTACCTTAATAATTTATCGATTACTAAATAGTTAAATAATTGTATAACACTATCATCTAAGGGCAAAATTTATGTTTTATATAACTTACTAACTACTTAAAAATTTTATTTTTTTTTGGTAGTACTATTATCCAAGTATAACTACTATATTACTAACTAAAAAATACTTAAAATTTTACTAGTTAAAAATAAAATAAACTTACTTGATAATTCACTGAGCAAAATATACGACCAAATCTAAATTTTTCTCCAAAGTCTGATAAATCTTTTCTTCAACAAAATTGAATTCCCTACACAAATAAAAATTTATATTAATAAAAAATAAGCTAAAATAATAAATAAATAAATAACACAAAATAAATAAATAAGTCAAAAATATACTAACCTCTCTCTTCTTTTGAATCTGTGTCCACCCTTTTTCTTTAACTACAACCCCACCCACCCATGCATTATATAGGAGAAGCAGACCACCCATCGTCCAAGCCTTGAACGACTCATGCAGGAGATGTTCCCTACAGAGATTCCCTGCAAATAGGCATGCAAACGAACCAAACGTTCAGCGAACCGTTCGGCGGGAAGTTCGTTCATGTTCGTTTATTTATTAAACGAACGAACATGAACAAGATTTTCTGTCCGTTTAATTAAATGAACGAACATGAACAAAGGGCTCGTCCGTTCATTTATGTTCGTGAACGTTCGGTAATATGTTCGTTTATGTTCATTCTTTATGTTCGTTTATATTCGTTCGTTTATGTTCGGTAATCTAATTAAATTTTATTTTATATTACTTTTATATTTTATTACCCAAGTGTGTTTTTAATTCTCTTTACTTCACAGTGAGAGCACGTTTAACTTTTAAAGTTAAAAACGATTGTATTGTGCTGTGGTTTTAACTTTTTAAAGTTCTTCCACTTCCCGTCTTCCTCTGATTACAAATAAACAAATCCCTAACCCCAATATCTATCTACTGTAACTCAAAGTGAGTGGCTTGCCGTTTTCTCGAGTTTTTCCTCTCTCTATTACCGTCGAAAAGTTGAAAGCCTGAGGTCAATTCCCAGTTAATTTTTTTGTTATTATGCTATCATCTTTCCGATCTGCTTTAACCTTTAGATTCAAATCATTTAAGTAATAAATTACAGTGGCTGGATTTTGTTGTTTTTCCCAGTTAATTCATTCATGCCTAATCTTGTCTCCTTCAGCCATTTAGTTCCTTCGTAAAAGTTAAGGTTTTCTTTCATGATTAAAATGTGCGTCGTCTGTCGTATTTATCTCATAATCTATTTAGGATTCAATGAGTCGAAGCGGGTATCACTTGTATAAAACAAAATTTCTTGGTTAGATCTTGTAGTAAACTTTCATTGTTGGATCTTAATTGATTCTTTGAGTGTGCACTTGTCATTTTCTTCAAGGACAAAACGTACATTATTAGTGGATAATATAAGCTTTTAATACCATTTGCTTGACAGCACAGAGCAACACCTACTGTGATTAAGACAATACTATGTCTAATGTATTCTATAATTACATTGATAAAGCCACTATTTGAAATAAGCTTAATCTAGTTGATTCACGTCGTTATGAATTATAATTAAAAAAATTCCAAATCAATTTAATCATTATTGAGACAAAATTGAGTCAATGAGCCGTTTGAATTTGAGTATTTACTCGAGTCTAATAAAAAATATTAGTATTGAAAGCTTTCAATGCCATAACTCAAAACATAAATAATTGAGGTTGAAAGAGCATTATAAGGCAATCGATCTTAATCCAGAATAGATAAAAGGGGGCAGAGGCAGGTTTTTATATAAAACTTGTTAATTTTTCTTTTTTTACTTGCCATTTATATCATTGTTCTTCTTTCTTTGATTTCATTAATGGCTTTCATATGTATTTGTTGACATGGCTACGTTTTGAGCCTAACATTAGTATTTCAATTTTATGTTTTAATTGTTTAACATTCACTTACTCATTGTGGAACTGCAGAAGTCTGATGGCTCATGTAGTGGTCCATTCCGCTTTCATGACGATCAATATTTAGATAACTATTCGCCACTTGAATCAACCAAATTTGAATTAAGTGCAAACACTCCAACCATGGAAAATACACAAAATCCTGAAGATATTATTATTACAGTTGATGACGTAGAAGCTGTTGCAGTTGTTGGCGGTGGTGCAGAACAAGTTGATGCAGCCAATAATGAAGAACCAACTCCATTCACTAAAAGGATGAGAAAGAAAACTTCAGGAGTTTAGGAACATTTTCGTCTCGTTAAGTTGTCTGATGGAACTGAAGTGTGTGAGTGCATCCATTGTGGAGAAAAGATTAACAAACTTAAAGATGGAACCACCACAATATTGCATAGGCATATTGGTGATTGTCTAAAGCTAAAAGCGGCTAGTAGAGGTCAGTTAAATTTAAAAGTGTTGCCTTGAAAATTGGATTCTTCATCTGTGATTCGAAATTAGAAATTTGACAATGCGAGGATAAGAGAGGTTATTTCTCACATGATCATCGTTCATGAGTTACCTTTTAATTTTGTGGAGTATGAATTGTTTAATGTGGTAATGAAAGAAGGGAATCTAGGATTTAACAAGATCTCACATGCCTCTATTAAACAAGATTGTGTTTCCAGTTATAAGATTGGAAAGAAAATAATTCAAAAATTGCTAAACACTGTCAAACGTGTGAGCATCACTATAGATATGTGGACATCGGGTCAAAATATTCATTACATGGTAGTTACATGCCATTTTGTAGATTCTGATTTCAAGCTTCACAAGTGCATATTAAGTTTTATTGATGTGCCTCCACCGTATTCTGGAGTTTGTATCTATAATTCCCTTTTCAAGTGTCTAAAAGAGTGGAACATTGAAACAAAGGTGGCTACTTTGACAGTGGACAATGCTAAGACTAATGACGTGGTAGCTAGGAAGTTGATGGAAAATTTTAATATTCAGAATAAACTTGTTGTTGGTGGAAAATTATTTCATGTGCTGTGCTGTGCACATATTCTTAATTTGTTAGTTCATGATGGTCTTGGAGAAATTGAAGACATAATTCATAATGTTTGTGAGAGTGTGAAACATGTGAATGCCTCTCCGGTTCGGTTGCATATCTTCAGTGAATTCGCCAAACAACTTTCAATGCCAAAGAAACATTTTATTTTAGATGTTACTACTAGATGAAATGCTACATATGCTATGTTGTCTACTGCTTTGGAGTTCAAAGAAGTGTTTGTGAATTATGCCGATCGAGAGTCTACATACACTACTTTACCGAGCGAAGAATACTAGAAAAAAGTTAAAGATGTTTGCTCATTCTTGGCACCTTTCAATGAAGTTACAAAAATCATTTTAGATATTACTTGATTCTTTTTATTTTTTTAATAAAATCATTTTTATGTAAGATTTACTCATATTTCCTTTTTATATTGTAGGTTTCGAATATCCTACCTCCAATTTATTTCTTAGCGAATTATTTGGATAAAAGAAGCATTGGATGCATTGGTTTTGGATGGAAGTGATTACATGATGGCTATGACTATGAAGATGAAGAGAAAATTTAACAAGTATCTGGGTACTAATTTGTTGATTTCAATGGGTGTTGTTTTAGATCCTATGTATAAAATTAAATTTTTTGAATTTTCTTTTAATGCCATTATTTGATTTCAATTGCTGGAATTTTCTCCAACAAGTATAAAATGAAATTGCTTAAGTTTTCTTTCAATTCCATTTATTCACCTGACGAGGCTCCGAGACAGATGAAAATAGTTCGAGATACATTATATGAGTTATACCAAGAACATATTGAGGCTCATAAAGCAACAAATGTTGTTTCATCTACTGAAGCTGGTGGAAGCCAAGGTGTTAGTGCTGGTGGTACTTCTAAGAGTGATTTTAGCTCTTTAACCAGTCGGTTTGGTAAAGGTATCAAAACTGGCACAGCTAAATATGATCAACATATTAGAAGTGTTGATATTTTTGCGTCTGCAAAGTCAGAATTGGACACATATCTAAAAGAATAAGTTTACATTGGTGAGCCTGGTGTATATTTTGATGCTTTGGGTGGTGGAAGGAGAACAATCTTAAGTTTAGGATTTTGTCCAAAATGGCAGTTGATATCTTGGCAATTCCAATCACTACCGTTGCTTTTGAATCTGCTTTTAGTGCTAGTGGGAGGGTTATTGATCCACATCGTTCCTCTTTAGGAACTAAGATGGTAGATATGCTTATTTGTGGCGTCAATTGGTATCGTCAATACTGTGGGTTGGAGAAAAAGAAAAATGAGGTATTTTCTATATTTTAAATTTTAATGGATTTCCTTCCAAAAAAATTAATGGATTTGGTTTTATAATGACTAATACTTTTTTGGGGTTTGTTGTAACAAAATGAGGATATTGTATCTGTTGAGCTTCCTTGAAGAATGAGGATGAATGAACTGGTATAACTTTGATAATTTAATATATTTTTATTTTTTTATAACTTCTTTAATTTAATATAATTTTCTTTTGTTGTTCTGATCAAGATGAATGGTAAATTGGCGATCTTCATGAATGCACGTTGAAGATTGCTCGAAGATTATTGAAGACATTTGAATTTTAAGAAGTTTGTTTTGTCAAGCAAATTAACTTTAAGACGTTTAGCTTTATTATTTTCGTGTAGCTTATTTGTTATGTATGCATGTTTTTGTCGTACTCGAACAAAATAACCTGAAGTTGTAGCTTATAATTATGAATTTTATGTGGTTGTTGTTTTTATGTTCGTTTACGTTCGTTTATGTTCACTTACGCTCGTTTATGTTTGCTTACGTTCGTTCGTTTATGTTCATTTACGTTCGTTTATGTTCGTTTGTGTTTGTTTATGTTCGCTCGTTTACGTTCGTTTATGTTCGTTCATTTGTGTTCGTTTATCATTTTAACGAACGAATATGAACGAACACGAACAAGCTACATTCTTTAACGAACGAACATGAACAAGAAATTTTTTATTCGTTTATGTTCGTGTTCGGTTAAAGTTAAACGAATGAACATGAACACTCCCTCGTTCGTGTTCGTTTACATGCCTACCCGCAAGAGCTGCCTTGCCAGCCTGAATCATGCAACAATAATGCAGCCTGCATGGACGTGATGCATGTATAGAACGGCTTCTGTAGGAGGCGTTCTCGAGGAGAAAATATTATAAAATTTCTTTTTCCCTGCAAAAGCTGCCTCGCCAAACTTCTTCATTTATAAAACCATTTAGAAACTTTTAACATCCATTTGAAAAATCATGAATTCATGATAACATGTAAATGCAAGCAACATCCTAATAGCTTCCATTCTAGCTACAGGTGCATAGGTTTCGTCAAAATTAATTTCTTCTTCTTGAGTGTAACCTTGAGCAACAAATCTAGCCTTGTTTCTCACTATGTTACCACTTTTATCTAGTTAGTTTCTAAAAACCCATTTAGTTCCTATGGTAGATTTATTACTAGGTCGATCAACTAATGTTCATACTTTACTCCTCTCAAATTGGTTTAACTCTTCTTGCATAGCCAATATCCAATAATCATCATTTAATGCTTCTTTAATATTTTTAGGCTCTATGCATGAGATAAATGCAACAAAGTTACAAGTATTTCTAAGACATGATCTAGTGGTTACCCCTTTGGATGGATCACCCAAAATCTCACCACCTTTGACATAGCTGAACTCTCTTGGGTAGGTGACCTTCTTTTTCTTCTAGAGTCAACATAGCTGAACTCTCTTGGGTAGGTGACCTTCTTTTTCTTCTAGAGTCATGTCCTTTAAGGCTTTTAGAGGTGGATCTTGTGGTTCGTCTTTTGTTGGAACTTTATTCACCTTTGATGATTGTGCTCTACCATAATCGGTATAAAAAATTCCTACATTATCATCATCACAAGCATCATTCCTCGGAAGGAGGTTATCATCAAAAACTACATGTATAGAATCTTGAACTACCAAAGTTCTTTTGTTAAATACTCAATAGGCTTTAGAGTTTAAAGAATAACCTAGAAAAATAGTTTCATCACTTTTTGCATCAAATTTGCTTAAATTGTCTTTTTCATTGTTTAGAACAAAACATTTGCATCCAGAAGGATGAAAATAGCTAATTTTAGGCTTTTTGTTTTTGAAAAGCTCATAAGGTGTTTTCTTTAAAATAAGCCTAATCATTACTCAGTTGACAATATAGCAAGTCATATTAGTGGCTTCCACCCAAAAATACTTAGGCAAATTATTTTCACAAAGCATGGTTCTAGCCATTTCTTCTAAAGTTCGATTTTCCTCTCATCAACCCCATTTTGTGTGCGAGGTGCGCAAAAATTATGGCTAATACCATTCGAGTTACAAAACTCTTCAAAACCAAGATTTTAAAATTCGGTTCCATGGTCACTCCTAACATGTGAAATAGAGTAACCAACATCGCTTTGATTTGCTTTTGAAAATGTGATGAATTTTTCTAAAGCCTTATCTTTGATACTTAAAAATAGAACCCCAAGTAAATCTAGAGTAGTCATCAACTAAAACAAATGCATATGATTTTCGACCCAAACTCATTGTTATAATAGGGCCAAAAAGATCCATGTGGATCAATTACAAAACTCTACTTGTAGAAACATCATTAATAGGTTTAAAAGAAACTCTTTTATGTTTGCCTTTTGCACATGCATCACAAATTTTGTCATGTGAAAACTTTATTTTTGGCAAACCTCTTACAAGATCATTTGAAATCAATTTTTCCAAAACACTCAGGCTTGCATGCCCTAGTTTTCTATGCCATAACCATGAATCATGCTCATCTTTTGAAACAAAACATGTATTTGAAATATGAATGTCATCTAAATGCACCATGTAAATGTTTCATATGCGATGACCAATAAGCACAATTTTGTTAGTTTCAATTTTGATAATTTTGCAACCATTTAAATAAAAAAGAACATTGAAACCTTTATCACAAAGTTGGCTTATGCTTAAAAGATTATGCTTAAGATCGTTGACATACAAAACATTATCAATAAGTATAGAAGAGTGATTACCAATGGAACCAATTCCTTCAATGTGGCCTTTGGATTTGACACCAAAATTTACTAATCATCCACTCTTTGGTTTTAGCTCTAAGAATCGACTCTTGTCACCGGTCATGTGTCTCGAGTATCCACTATCAAGGTACCATAAGTTTACACTTGAAGCTTTAGCTTTGTAGCAATGCTTCCTATACAAACAAAGAATCAAGTCTTGATTTTTGGTACCCAAATCTTTTTGGGTCCATGAGTATTAGTTCCCAAAATCTTGGTTCCCTTGGGAATCCAAGAAGCAATAGCACTAACATCATTAGAAGTGACAAGTTCCTTAGGAACCCAAACACTTCTAATCCTCTTACCATGAGAGGGCCTTTAGAAGCCTCTTTGTTTGTAGCCACCAAAGTTTCTTTTCACATAGTTGGGTTTTAAAGATGTTCTTTTTTTCAAAACTAGAATTCTCAACTTTGTTCAAAGAAGCTTTGAGATCACCCACTTCCTTTTGATAATCATCATGAACTTTAGAGAGAAGGTTGTTTAAATCTTGATTTTTCTTTTCAAAATCATTTTATTTTGCTCGCAAATTCAAAACCTTCTTCTCAAGTTCTGAGTTGGTTTTAGATAGGGAATCATTTTGTTTTTTCAAATTGAAAATTGTTTTCTTGTTTTTTAAAATCGATTCCTTGTACTTTTTATTTTTTCATTATCTCATGAGTGAGAAGAGACCCCATGAGAGCATCAAGCTTCAAGGTCTTGAGATCTTTAGCTTCAATGATGCCAGTTTTCTTTGAGTCCTATGACTCGGGAAGAAAATAGATTAGCTTTCAAACAAGCTTTTCTTTTAGAATAATTTCTCTAAGGCCTTTGAGCCCGTTGACAATGACGGAGAATCTATCGAACATCTTGATAATATCTTCATTTGATTTCATCTTGAAGTTCTCATAACTCAAGTTGAGAAGTCCAATCTTGGTCTCCTTTACTTCATTCGTGCCCTCGTTTATAACTTCAAGCTTGTCCCATATTTCTTTTGTACTCGTACAAGAAAACATCTTAGCGTACTCGTCCAGTCCAAAAGCACAAAAGAGAATGTGCATTGCTTTGTCGTTTATTTGCAATTTTCTCTGATCTTTATCGGTCATCTCTTCTTCAACCTTGGGAACGAGCCGGTCTCCTTCTCTCTTTATTGAGATAGCCGGTCCATATTCTACAACATCCCAAAGAAGGAAATTGTTTGACTTGATTAGGAGCATCATTCTATTCTTCTAATAAGGATAGTTATCCCCATTGAAATAAGGCGACTTGGTGATGGATTGAGATTCGTAGAGGTTGTTGCAAGAAGTAGAGGTCATAGCTTAATTGTAGATTGATTGAATCACCTTATGATCAAATCAAGATGGTGTTAATCCTTCTAATGAGTGTAGCTCTTATACCAATTGTTGAGATGATCAATCAATGGTGGAAGGCCAAGAGGGGGTGAACTGACAAATTAAAAAAATTGGTGAAAACAAGTAGGAAAGTAAAAAGAATTAGGACACACGATTTATAGTGGTTCAACCTTCTAACAAGGTTTGCATATACTACATTATCTATTCACACTAAGGATTTTCTCAAATCCACTATATTTGCTTTCCTTTTGAGGCTAAAGGAGATAACCTTACACTCCCTTAAGACTTATACTCCAAAGTCTTAAGAAATCCTCACAAAGTGAATACAAATAAAGCAAACTGAAAATCCTCTCAAAGGTACAATGTTTACCTAATACAAAGTTCACTCAAACCCCAAACTTGAATAAAAATGATTACAATTTAGCTCTCTCAAGTGGGTTACAAGATATGAATTTAATAGGCTCAAAGATTGTTGGATGTGTGCTTGAATGCTTTAGACTTGATGAATAGTTGTTGCTGAAGCTTTGGAGACTTGATTTTATACCCCCTCTTTGATTTCTTGTCGTTTGGGTAGTTAGGATATTGAATAGAGCTGTTGGGATGCATTTTTCCCTCAATAAATACTATCTGCTAACACCGGGTATCGATACACAAAGGCTCGTGTCGGTACTTGTCATAAGAAGAAATAGTCATTGTATAAAGGGTTATCGATATGTGGGAAATCGTATCGATACAGTGTGTGAATTTTACAAAGGCGTACCGGTACGGTCCGTACCATATCGGTACTGGTCTTACTCATTGGAATCCTGATAAGTTGTGTACAAAAACTCGTATCGATACGTCTATAAGGGTATCGGTACGTGTTAACTGATTTTCAAAGATAACGGTCTAATATTTATTACAAAATATTTGGAAAATCTTAATACCACGTACTGGTACGCATAAAGCCGTACCGATATTCAAAGCTTAAATTGGTTCCCAGGTTGAATGGAGTACCGATACGGCTATAAGCGTATTAGTACCCTATAGTCAACAAGTATAAAATGAAATTCCAGTAGCTAAAGATCGTATCGATACGACCAAATACGTATCGATACTCCTGGGCCAATTTGGCTATTTTGAGTACCAAAACACTTAGAAAATATTTTGGGTTTAAGGTTTTGACTTAGAAATTATTTTAAGTTTGAATCTTTGTCAATTTTGTGAGTCTTTTGAATATTTAAAAATTTATCCTTTTTACAAAATAGTCCTTGTAGTTCCTTGTTATATCAAAATCAAATATAAGTTTTGCAGAGCGGATTGAAATAGCGGATTGTGGTGAAATCTCTAATTTTGAAAAAACTGCTAATATGAGTTTTTTGAAATTAGAGGTTTTGACATAAGAGTTATAAAGACTCTTTTACCCTTAACAATTATCAAAAATCTCCAAAAAACCTAAATTTAACATTTTCTATTTTAATTCTTTAACCTCATGTATTTACATTGTGACATTTGTAAACTAATATTTTTTTATTTTTTATTCTCGTACATTTATATTTGTATTTAAATTTAATAATTAATTAAATTATATTAAAAGTAATTATATAAATAATAAATTAATATATAGATATCCTTCAAATATGCCTAGTAATGTTATATTAAAAATTATGTTTCATAATCTAATTAATATTAATAGATACAAAATATTGATAACTAATAAACTATTCAAACAAGTATCGGATATAAGTATGCCCTTATATGTCATTTTGTTTGTTTAAATAATCAAACAACTATCAGCTATCAGTTAATTTTACCAAACACTTTTATACAATCAGCTAATGCAATCTGCTATCAGCTAATGCAATCTGCTATCAGCTATTCGCTAATTACCAAACAGGGCCGTATACTAATTACTAACCACACCAACATGAATCTCTCTTTGTTACAAATCGAAGCCTCCTTTGGATGCCTACAAGGATTTCATTGAAGAATGTATATGACAGGGAAAAAAATGCGTATTTTGCTTAATGATGCAGAGTTTTATTAACGAATGTATGTGAATGGATGCTGTGTAAAGCTACTACTATAATAAGTCTTTTTCCATCCATTGAAAATCAATATATTTATTGTTCCTTATTGATAACATTGATAATTCAATGATAGAACATATTAAAAAATGGATTAATTTAGTTACTATTAGTTACTCTAAAAAATAAGATATTTATTTTTTAAATATAATTAAAAAATTTAAATTTTAATGTTTAAATGAAAAAAATAAATTACAAAAATTGTTTTTTATAATAAAATTATATAATATTTGATTTAAATTAATTGACTAATGTATTAAACATAAATAATTATAAAAACTGAAAAACTTATTCCAAAATCTTGTATTGGTAGTGTCTCATAATTTCTAGTTGGTCCCATGCAGTCAAGCTACTTGTCCCACTAACTGACCGCGATGAATCATATTGTAACTTTTTTAACTCTCATTATTTTTTTAAATGTCAGAATTTAGTAAGGGCATAAAAAAGTAAAAGATTTTTAAATTTATGAATAGAAAGAAAATTTTTTACACTGTTTTTGGTATATTTTTATGTTTTAACATTAAAATAAATAAATTTTATACTCTAACACTAATTTCTAAATTTTAAAATCTAAATTTTAAAAATTAAACCTTAAATTTTAAAGTTTACGTATTAAATCTTAAAAATTAAACCTTATATATTAAATCTTAAACATTAACTATAAACTTTAAACTTTAGTTTTTTTTAATGTTAGAGTATAGATAGATCACCGAAAAAAATAGTAAAATTCTAAATCTTATGAATATAAGGCATTTATGAACGTGGATGCTTTTAACATCAACTTAAATGTGGGAAAGTGATAGATGAGACAATCCGTATCTTGTCAAGTTCCATTGGCATCTTTATTTTTATTATTTTAAACATATTTTTATAACATTTTATTTCTTACGATATTTTTTGGTTTAATTAAAAATGTTTAAAATAAACTCTAGCAGCCGTTTTCATTTTCTCTCTAATATCTTTAATTTTTTCTTTTATTTTCACCTTTATGTGACCGACAACCACATTGATTTTAATATTGGTTACTGATTGTGGTATTTTTTATTTTTTTAGTTTTTAAATTCAATAATTTTGTTCTTGTGATACATTTTTCTCTATCTTTTAGTACGTTTTTATACCTTTTGAAACTTTTTTTCTCTTAATCTGTCGTTTGGCCGTTTCTTTTTTATTTGATTTTCTATTAGGGTTGGATTTGATGTTGTAACGACTAATCAAGATGGTGTTCTTTTGATTATTATGTTGATCTCCTTATTTTGGACCTCGAACTGGATGTGGATACGAGCTCACAATCATCACTCTTGTTTGCGATTGAGTTGTGATAAGGACCGTGTTGTTAACGTGCCTTATTATTGTAATATGCATTTTTAATGTTGTTTATTTTTTGTTTTTACCTTTCATCGTCGAGCTTTGGTGATGTTTGCATCTACTTTTTTTGAGCCTGTGATATAGTCCCGATTATGATCTAGAGACGTTAGTTTTCGTGCTTTTTGTTTATAGAAATATGCATTGATTAAGTTTATTTACCTTAGTTGTAAACTCTCATTGTATTTTTGAAATTTTCTTTTTTAATAAAAATAGCGTACTCATATTTAAAAAAGTGTTTAAATTATATAACTTTTTTTATTTTAGGTGTTTAATCTTTTTTGTCAAAATATGTGTCTAATGTTTATATTGTTATCATTTTAGGTGCTTAATGTTTTATGTCAGCTGTCCATTAAAAAAATTCATTATCCATTCACTGCTTGACATATGGTTTTTTTAAAATTTAAAACCCAATTTCTAAAAAAACTTAAAAACTTTTAATTTTTCAAAATAACCTCAAATCCTCTACCGTCGCGAACATTAGCCGATGTTGCCACAACAATGAAATCTCTTCCTCTCGTTGGAATATCCCTAAAACCCATTCTTCGTTAGTCGTGATCATTGTTTGTAGAATCTATTTCGCGTTCGACATTCAATTGACACATCATTCATCAATTTGCGGCGACGGAAGAGTGTGGTAATTGATAGTGGGAGTCCAGCGACGGAAAGGGCGGGTGTTGGGTGATACGATAACGATAGAGGATGAATTTAAAGATTTGAAGATTTGGGGTTAGAGATTTGGTGTTTGTGAAAAAAATGAGAACTTTGGAGAATCTTTTATATAATTAAAGCTTTTTATGATTTTCTTTTTAAAATTAAATGAATTAAAAAATAGGTCATGTATCATTTATTCATTGGATGGCAAAATTTTCTAATGATATACCTTATAATATAACGAAATGGAACTTTAAACACATATTTTGAATAAAATAAACTTTAAACATCTAAAACTAAACAAAATATAGTTTGAACACTTTTTCAACAATAAACATTTATAAAATTTCAAACTTTTTATTTCCACCCTTTCTTTTAAAGTTACAAATATAATTACAAATAATACATTTGTGTGAATGCAATCAAAATCAATTAATATAAGAGAAAAACTTCAATACAGAGGGTTTAGTTTAGGACTTAGAGTTTAGGGGTTTGTGTTGTATGATTTAGAATTTAAGGTTAGTATTTAGAATTTAGGGTTTAGAGTTTGGGGTTTAGTTTTTAGGGTTTAGGTTTAGTAATTTAAGATTTGGGTTTATAGTATACATATGCAAGCTTGTGTAAAATAATTTTTACATAGCATGTGTATCAAAATTAAACCCTTAATATAATTCACAAATATAATTACAATCAATACATTCATATAAGGATTTATATTCAATACGCTGGCTGTGGAAACTAAAAGTTTCTACAAGCGCCTTAGTTTTAGAGGCTTAGTTTAGGGTATAGGGTTTAGGTATAAGGGTTTAGAGTTTAGGGATAGTGGTTAGAATTTAAGGTTTAGGGTTTGAATTTAGGGTTTAAAGGTTAGGGTTTAGTTTTTAGGGTAATATGGTAAGGATTTATGTTTTAACCTATAAACCCTAAATTATAACCCTAAACTCTAAATTATAATCACTATCCCTAAATTCTAAACATATACACATAAACCCCTAAACCTTACACCCTAAACTAAGTATCTAAACCCTAAAACTAAGGCGATTGTAGAAACTTTTAATTTTCATAGCCAGTGTATCAAATAATTACCCTTCATATAAATATAATCATAAAAAAACCAAATGAGTGGTTTTAATGGAAAAGATGATGTTTATTTTATGAAACCCTGGTTCAAACAGTTTTATTTGTAAGGTGTTCACGTTACTAAAGGGTCAAGTTGTTGGGAGTAGAACAAAGGTTCTCATAGACCACTATGTACTGTAGGTAGGGGTGTAAACAAGCCGAGTCGAGCCCGAGTAGTGCTAAGCTTGACTCGGCTCGTTAAGAATTCGAGCTCGAGTCGAGTGTTGATCAAGCTTTGACCGAGTCAGACTCGAGTAGCTCACGATCTGTTTCGTTTTATTTACAACTCTAATAATAATAATAATAATAATAATAATAATAATAATAATAATAATAATAATCAAATTGCATGATTTTATTATAGATAGAATCATATAAAAGAAATATTTTCATATGCCTCATTAAAACACCCTAATCCTAGTCGGAGGACAAGAGTACACATGAAAATGCACAGAAAGTTAAACTAACATAACATAACAACTAAAAACGCCCAACGTACATTTTAGTTTACTTTTAATTTTAAAAAATAAAAAATAGTATATTATATTTTCGAGTAGCTCGTGAGCTTTTCGAGTCGAGTATTAAGTAACTCGACTCGGCTAGTTAAGAACTCAAGTCGAATTCGAGTCCAATCGAGTCAAGTGTTGACCGAGTCGAGGTGCTTAAAATATCAACAAGTATTCTCTGCTCTTGCCTTCTTTCTTAAAAAGAAAAGTTATGACCAAGTGAAGAAGAAATAGATTATATAGACTGTGTAATACAATACTACTTTGAAGTCAAACTGTGGGTCTTTATTTTTGGCTATCGTTGTCCTAAGCAACCCCGTTGTACCAAAAAGCCAAAGGTCTAAGGGGAAAAGAGATCAATAGATGAATGAGCGTTGCCAATTCGCCACCTTCCACTACCCGACTTTCTTTGCATGCGCATTTCACAATTTTATTTTAACTTCCATCTCTTCCTCTTGATGCTCTACCAAAATTGTAATTAAAGATGGGTTGTTTTCTCAATGGAAAGATAGCTTTCTACTCCTCCAATCAGCGGAGCCAAAAATTTATTTAAAGAATATTATTTTCTTGAACGATATTTAAAAAATGTCAATTTATATATAAAGAGGTGTCAATTTATATATACAAATTATACAAAAATATATATTTTTTAAAAATTTTAAGGTGTCAACGGATATCCTACCTATGCATGTGGCTCCGTCCATGCCTCCAATCAATACAAAACAAACCCATTATTTGTTGGGTAAAATTTTGATACACAAGCTGTGTAAAATTAATTTTACCTTATTTATTTACACTATAAAAATCTAAACCCTAAATTCTAAACATTAACCCTAAAAATTCTAAACCCCACACTCTAACCCTAAACCCTAAATTCTAAACAGTAACCTTAAATTCTAAACTCTACAACTTAAACCCTTAAACCTTAAATCCTAAACTAAAATCCTAACCCCTAAAATTAAAAGATCTTAAAATATAGTAGGTATACCCCTGCTCATTCAACAAACAAACTCTCTTCGTCTCTCTTGGCCTTGAAACTATTCTGATTTCTGAAGCTAAATGGGGAATTGTTGGGGTGTTGTTAGACTTGGACCAAATGAAGATTCGTGCTCCACATCTGTCAACACCGAGTCTGACGAGAAAGTTGTGCAGGTGGTGAAGACGGACATGAAGATATTAGAGTTGAAAGCACCCCTTATTAAACTTAAACATGTATTTGTGAAGTTTTCAGGCTCCAGTATTGTTTTAACAAAGAAGGGTTCGCAGCATCTCCCACTTGATGGAGCTCAAACTCCTGAGAGTGATTCAACCATGGCTGATACAGAGAAAACCAGAGGTGTTAAGACAATAAGAGTTGTGAGGGATTTAAAAAGCGGACCGCGCCGTCGTCCGAAACTGCGATTGAGGTAAAAAACGGTCCGAAATCGCCGCAATTCAGCCGCTTTTGTCCGAAATCGCGATATAACCCACAACCGCGATTTAAAACCCTGGTTGTGATAACGAAGCAAATGTCGGTGGAGCAAGTTGTTGAAGGGCTTGAGAAAAGAAATGGTGGTTTTGTTGCATCTCCGAGAGGATGGAAGGCAAAGCTGGAAACCATATGGGAAGGGACCGAATAATTAGATTTTGTCCTGCTCTTTGAACTTCAATGCTAAGGTCTAAGCAAAGGAAATGGTATTAAAATCTAATTGCCTGAAATGAAAAGGAATTGCAACATGTTCATTCGCCCTCAGGAAAGCATAATGTTTGATCCTTGCACTGGTTTTTCTAATAATTACTTCTCATGCAATTAGGCTACGAGGTCCAAACACAACCTCAAACGTATAATGATAGAATCAACCAATTTAGAGTGTAAGGGCAAATTCAATAACAAATTTGGGCATTAACCCATGGTTTTAAGATCCCTTTTCTAGTTGTTGATCATTGTCGGACAAACTCAAAAGGTAAAGAAGCATAGTTAACGTTGATGTTATTATTTGATACCGATAAGACAGACTAAGAGAATTAAGGGATGGATGTCTAAATGGTAAAGAGAGTTTTAGATGACTGTTTCTCTGGGAAGTTTAGACAAGGATCTTAAAATGTTCCCTTGCAACATATTTGAGCTTTTATGTACATTTTTCCTTCTTTTCACAGATAATAAGACACTGCTTGAGTTAGATTCTCTCGGAAGTTGTACAACCAAATTGCTCAACTCTGCCACTGCCAGTTTTTTCTTTTTCTTTTTCTCCCCTTAAAGGATCTACTCCCATCCTTTCAAAAGCTGAGAAAAAGGACACAGACCACACAATGATATGAAAAGAAAAACACAAATCCTTCAAACTTGTTCTTTTGGCTCTTGCAATCCTGTCTCTGCCATCTAAGGTAAGAACCGAGAGAAAACATTTTAAAAGAAAAAAGGGAAAAAGAGGCTTGGGGGATAATGAAACTCTTAACCACCTACATCAAAATAGGTTGCCTCTACTGTTTTCAAGTTTGGTTCCATTGAGGAGATGTGTTTCCATGACGCTCTTAAAGCTTGGGATTCCAATTAGACTGGAATCAACTATATAATTAAGGATAAAGGTGTTTTGCGTTGTATAATTACTATGATCTTACAGGCATTATTTGCAATTACCCTGTACTAACAAGTGCATGGCAGCTATCGTGGATTAGTGAGTACTGTCTCTGTATTCTGAATGGCAGGTTGGACCACCATGGCAAATTGCGAATCCAAGGAAAAGTAAAAGTTTCAGGCTGTGTCAGAACCATATATTTTCTGCACCAACCCTTATTCAATCTAATTAATAACAATGAACTCAAGGTTTTGACTGGTCTATCCAATGAGATCCCCAAGTCCTTGTCCTAACCTCCTATGTAACATTATCACGTATCATAATTAACTCAATGCCACTAGTTTAAATGAGTTGAATTCTCCCTAAAAAGGGAGTTAAATTAGGTTATGGAATAAGTTAGATCTTGTACATTCAATTGCTAAAACCTATTTAGGGAAAGGAAATACCAATACAAGTCCCAGAAAGGGACAATTATCTCCTAAAACTGAATTGCGTGGTTACTTACCACGTGAAAGAAAGAAAGAGCCGAGAGAGATCCCATACCAGGGTCGTTGGTTTTTACAGTTGAAAGAGCCTTCTTTGGGAAACATGAAAGCAAAAGCTTAACTCTTCTGCCCTCTCTCTCTCTCTCTCTCTCTCGATCTCTAATACATCCAACTTTCAGCATTATCGAGGGCTACTCGCTCCTTCATCTTGTCTGAAACTGGCTGACATACAATACAAACTCCATTACTGTTCTACTCCCACCCTCCACTACAAAACACCATATCTTTGAGCATTAAGGGTGTCTGTTCCTAAATGCAAGGACTAGCTATGAGCCTATGACTATGTCAGTTTGCAGACAAAACCCAAGTTTTGTTCTTTTCCTTTCATTTATATCTCTTGCCTCCTACATTTAAAGCTACTCCCAACTACTACATATGGAGAGGCTCCTATGATTATGAGACTATTACATGAATATAAATCACCATTAATCTTTTGTTATAGTATTCTGTAGCTGGCTTGGGTTTAAGCTTTGCTTTTTGTGCCGACTCAGATCTTCCATGGGGAAGATTGGAGGAAACTCTTGGTTGACTGCAGTGAAGAAGGCTTTTAGGTCACCTGTCAAGGAAAACCAGAAGAGGAGCTCTAGAAGGAGAGATGAGAATGAGCAAGTGGAAGAAGAGAAGGTTATAAATTTCTCTACATTTTTTCTTGTGTTACTGTTGCATGCCAATATGCCATCAACTTTGAATCTATTTCCTTTTTTCCTGGTTTTGAGCAGAAAAGAGGAAAACGAAGGTGGATTTTCATGAAGCCTTCACATCATGAAACAGTTATACAACACAATGAAGCAAGGACTATAACTACTACAACAATTACTGCTGAAGCTGACACCATTTCTGAAACCTCGAGGCTGAACACCGCTCCTGAAGGTGCTGAAGCTGAGCAAAGACATGCCATTGCCAGAACAGCGGCTGCTCAAGCAGCAGCAGCGACGGCCCAAGCAGCTGTCCAAGCTGTTCGCCTCGCTACCCCTTCCGTGTTCGTCACACAACATTTTTCTGCCATTGTTATACAGACAGCTTTCAGAGGACATCTGGTAACTAAATACTATTTGTTTCTTGCTGTCACCAAGTAAATATATTTCATATTGTTGTTTTGAAGGCAAGGAGAGCTCTTCGGGCACTAAAGGGGCTGGTGAAGCTTCAAGCTTTGGTGAGAGGCCACAATGTTCGAAAGCGAGCAAATATTACACTTCGATGCATGGAGGCCATGGTTCGAGTTCAAGCCCGCATGTGTAATCAACGTAAGAAGATTTCTGCGCATGAAGGAAGCACAGAATCCGTATTTAGTGATCCCAACAGCATATGGAGCTCGCATATTGTCAACAGGAAGTCCATTGTAAGAAATACTAGTACTTTCTTAAAGATGACTTGAGCATCAACTGGAACAACTTCTGCTTTGTGTTTTTAAATGACCTTGTAAGATGTGGTGCAGTGTAGAGAAGAGAACTGCAATGACGATGATTGGATACAGTGGGACGAGCACCCGAAAACACTGGAGGAGATTAAAGCCATTCTGAAGAAAACAAAGGAAGCTACCTCGAAACGTGAAAAGGATCTTGCTCATGCCTTCTCCCTCCAGGTTGAATGATGTTTCGTTCTCTGACCTGTGTTGTTTGCTAGAGTTACAAAATAACTGATGAAACCATTTCATGCATCTGTTTTCATGAGAAAAGATTTGGCGAACAGAGGGAGACACAATCAAAAGTGAGGAAGAAGTGGAAGGAAAAACCAGATGGGTTGATCGGTGGCCGACAAGGAAGCAATGGGACAGTAGTACAGGTCGGATGTCCTGTGACCAAATAGATCCCATAAAAACTGTTGAAATCGATACCTCTAGACCATACTCCTACAAACAACAGAGGCCTAGTTCATTTTCTGTGGCCTCCCCTCTCCACAAAGCTAACAACGGTCTCCCCGTTCGCTCAATCACGCCATCAAAACCGAAGCCTGTCCAAATGTACTCAGCTAGCCCTCGTTACCTTAAAGAAGAGAGAAGCCACCCATCACCAGCTCATACGCCCAATACAGAGTCTTACGCCCATAATGCTGGTGTTTCCGCAGGAATTCCAAACTATATGGCAGCCACAGTATCTGCTAAGGCTCGGTTCCGGTCCCAAAGTGCACCAAAGCATAGGCCTTCGAGTTCAACCACAGTAACAGAGAAAGTGGGATGCGTCAAAAAACGTCTGTCATTTCCAGTCCCAGACCAATGTAGTGATCGAGCTTATGATTATAATAACTCGGATCACAAATCCAGCTTGTCTTCCTGTTATGCAGATAGTCTTGGGGAAGACATCTTTCCACCTTCAACGAATGATATTAGGAAGTCGTTAAGGTGAAAAAGAACAAAGGCAATATGTTGGTGACCATTGCTTGTAATCTTTATCCCATTGACAAAAGCTAGGCCTAGAACTGAATGTAGATTATGGTTGTCAAATGTGATAGCATCCAGGCAAGTATGCTATTTGGCAATTCGTAATTAAAGCTTCTATTATTAGCAATTTTATTTCATCAGCAACCTCACTGGAGCACTTCAGAAAAATAAAATAAACTATCAATGTCAGAGTCATCCAACAGAAACATTTTGGAACATTTGAGTCCATTGAGCTTAACACTTCTCTCAGTTATTTACTAATAAGAAACATGTTATTTTATATCCTTTACATTTACAATCACTAACATGCTGCAGATCCGAATTATTTTTCCAGCAACCATAGTCAGTAGGTTCTCATGTTTTTCAATGGGGATCTTTAGGAATAGCTACACAAGCAATTTTTTTGAGGAAATAGAACATAGAGTTGACCAAACTATTTTTGCTACACCCTTCTTTGTTGTGCTGTTAAAATGTCATTATAGATAAAAACAACAGTAATATTCCATTATCATTGTACAATTAATCAGTTAACTAAATAACTAGCAAGTGTAATCACTCATTTTCACTTGTAAATACATATTAGTATTGCATGTATATTTATTATATTATATGCATGAGTGTTACTAATATATATATAAGGTGTGGTGTGTGCATGTATATTATAAACTATGTATGTATACGTATTAATGGTGTATGTGTGTCGCGTATGCATCTATATTTAGTACGAGCGTATTTGTTTTTATGGTTAATTATGTGTATAATTATATATATATGTGTATGCTGGTGATTAATGTTTGCATAGGTATATACGTATGTATTGTTGTATGTGTATTGCTGTTATAATTATACTATTGGGCTAATATAAAATGAAAATCCAAAAATATATATTAAACCCAAATAGAAATTACAGTCCAAGTCCAATTACAAATCTAATATGATTACAAGGCCCGGTAGGCCCAAACCCAAACCCTATTTAATTACAATGATTTTGTGCAGGTGACTGTGGGCCGTTGGATCAAGATCTGATCCAACGGCCACGATCCAACCAAGGAGCCAAAATATCTGTCAGCCGCGTGTTCCACACGTATGGACCGTTCGAGTGCCACGCGCGGACGCTTTGATATCCCACGCGTGCGTGAGTCCCACGCGCTCTGACTCCTCAACTACTGAGCTCCACGTGGCAAGATCTCGAGCCGTTTCACCAAATCGAGGCTTCATCCAGGCCGTTCATCCTTCAAGCCATCTCGACCGTTAGATCAGATCTGATCTAACGGCCGAGAACGCGTCTGGCCGCTGGCAGAACCCCCACACCGCCACCACGCCGATCTTCAACCACCGTGCTCAGAACATGCCAAACACAACAAGCAAGACGTTTGTCAGTCCAGATCTGAAAAAGCAAGTAATATGCAACTTGCACCAAAACAAAGACAAGCATATATACGAAACAAGTATTTTGTAACAAAAAAGGGGAGGACAAGAACAGAGAGGTGGTAACAAAAAAAACAAGAGAGTTGTAACAAAGATCTTGTAACAAAAAAACTGAAAGGTGTAACCAGTCAAGTGATAATCGAAAGTCAGTCCAGTGGTAAACACTTGTTTCCTTTTCTTATTTGTTTTTTCTGCATGCATATACAAAGAGATAAACAAAAAAAAGGAGAGAGAAGTGGTCTTACCGTCGCCGTCCGTGGGTCTCCCTTCCTCAGTGACAAGCCTTTCGGCTTCCCCAAGCCAGAGACGGTGAACTGAAGGAAGGGGTAGGCCCCTTGTAGTTTCAATTTTAGGTTTAAAAATGTTTTTTGTTTCGTATTTCCTAGATCTAGGGTAAATCGAGGCTTATCCTCTGAATCCAACCTCGGATTCACATCGAGGATGAAACGGGGGTTATTTTGGTGTGTTTTGGAGGCTCGCCGGTGCCGGTTAGCGGCGGAGAATACGGCGGCCGGCCGCCGGATTCTGGGTTCCATGGGGGATTTGAGAGAAAATGAAGAACACGGTTTGAGTTATTAAAACCGAAAAATGAAACAAAATGGTGAAAATTTGGTTTCGGCCTAAAAAGAGGGTTTTTATAGTGATTATTATTTCGTGAAATGGGGAAATCACACACTAAATCCCCCCGCGTTTCCAACATTTTCATTTTTATCTTGTCGCATGGGTTAAACACGATTTCGGTCCTTTTTCTTTTCCATTTTATTTCGATTTGATCACTAAATTAGCCGAATTCAGATTTTAAATGGTAAAATTACCCCCTTAACCATCCCGCGTTTTTGAATTTTTCATTTCGGGTCTGCCCCTTGGTCTAATTACAGTTTCAGCCCTTTCAAGTTTGGTCATGTCTGCATTTTCGTCCTTAAATTGCATATTATTATCCTTTAATTTCTGTCACTGATGTTTATTCTTTTTCATTTCAGTCTTGTTTCCATGTAAATATTTATGTTCGTATTATAATCGTGTATGTTGATGTAGCCTTTTGCCCTATTATATATCCCTCGTACATGCCTTGTATTTTTATGTTCACATGTATATGTGTATTAAGCTTACGATAGTTATATATCTTTTTATCCGGTTATTATTAAAGTATGCTATGTTCTAGTTGGTTCATATACAACATGTTTTATATATTTTTATATGTGTATGTTCTCTTGGTTTTTTTTTAGATTATATGTTAGTGTATATTCTTTTTTTGTATGATATATTGTCCCATATATGTTGAAATATGTTTTATTACTAGTATGCATGTCTTTTTGAAATATTTGTTCGTCTATACGTACCTATTCCTGCCTTGTTATTCTGACATGTTAAAGTTGTTTTTATCTATTATTTAGATTAATATGTATATATGCATGTTTTAGTGTAGTATATTATTTATGTTAGATTAGTATTCTGTTATGTCAATATTTATTGCATTTAAATATTTTGCCATGTTTTATATTTTTGCCACTAAGATTGCATATGATATATAAATTGTTAATGCGGTGTCCTTTTATCCGAGCGTAAACGGGGCCAATATCAGGCGTATTGATAGTGGTTGGGCGTTTACTCTCGGATAACGGGACCCTTAAAATTAATTCGCAATTATGACCGAATTTTAAAATAATCGTCACTTTAATCCGGAAAATCCAATATTAATAAAGCGGTAATTATTAAAGTACCAATTTTGGGCGGTGTGGGGGTGCTAATCCTTCCCCATCCGTAACCGACTCCCGAACCCAATATCTTTGAATCTCTGGTTTTATGGTGTCCGGCCTACCTAAGTGGCCGGTGGCGACTCCATTTTTTTAAAATGCGGTTTTTTAAAAAAACCCACGGAATAAATATTTTATATCCGAAAAATTCATAAACACCTTCGAAAACCACACGTTTTTTAGCGATAACAAAACGGACATCGCTACAGATGGCGACTCCGCTGGGGATAATTTTTTGTTTTTCAAAAACAAATGAGAGTTAAGCTTTTAAAATAATTACCGCTTTATTAATATTAGAAATTCTGGGTTAAAGTGACTATTAAATTAACATTCGGTTATAATTGCGCGTTTATTTTAACGCATTTAAAATATGGCATATAAACCCGTCTTTTTAAGTGGGGGGAAAACACTAATGCTTTCGTGGAGATATCGTTCTCCCGTGTAGGCCTAGCAAGTGCCTTCGAGGCTCGAGTACCTTATGCTTTCGTAATGATATCGTTCTTTCGTGCAGGCATAAGCGAATGGGTCCCCCTGAATTGAACCCGGTTGAAAGGAGCCTATAATGGGTGATGATCGGGGGCCTTGCTACTCTTAGTAGATGACAGCAAGGACAATTCGGGTACCTCTTAGCACCAACACTGCATGTAGAGAACATAGAGAAACCCACCCCTTTAGAGCCATGCGGATAACCTTAGGTGTTTTAGACGGATAAATATGTTTCTTTGTTTTTGTTTGTTTACCTTATTTAATTCGTCCTTTTATTTGTGTATTAATTAATTATATCCGGTACTGACTTGTTTCCTTTTTTTGGCTATTTTTTTCATGTATTATTACATTCGCATTACATAAAGGTACTGGATCAAGCGGTTTACCCGATCAGAAAGTCTTTCACCATGGAAAAAAGGTGTCTTAGAAAAGAGGAACTCAACTTGTCTGTTAGACATTAGTCAGAAGTCAGCCAGAAGGCCCAAGGGGACAGTTTACCAAGTGAACGCGTGATAGCCGGGTACACCTATGTGAGTCTTCAACAGAATAACTTAGAGGATCTTCAAAGTATCTGGGAAGGATGGGACCAGAGATTACAAGATAGATTCCGTGATAGTTATGGTGACATTGCACGGTGATGTACATCCGGTCAACCAGCCCCTACTCCGAGCCATTTTTATTTCGGAATCCGCGCTTTTGTCGCTTCACCTTCAATGGACAAGACATGATGCCCACTGAGAGAAGAATACACCGCTCTTCTTAATCATAAAAATGTTCAGAAGATTGGATTTACGCAAAACCTCGAGGAATCGAATTACACTTCCAAGCTCAAAACCTTTACCGAAATGAGCAACGATTGGGTCAATGGCTTGATCCGACTTGAGGAGATAGTACAAGATATTTGCATGGGAAAACATTCGAGACATCCTACCTACACATCCGGATGAGGAGAAAAAGTTAGACATGCTTGCCTTGGGAATATATGGATTGGTGATCTTCCCAAGAAGTGCGGGAAACATTGATGTGGCCATTCTAGATTTGTTTGAGCGGATAAAGCGGCGAGCAAACCCAGTACCAGCTATTTTGGTCGAGACCTTTATTTCTCTAAATGCCGTCGAAAAAGCGAAGAAGAAGGGCATTTTCGAGGATGCGCACAACAATTCAGGTGTATAGATTGAGCCACATATGGAAAACACCGACGAGGGTTCTCACGGAATATCCTTCCGAGATTTTTTGCCTTTACAGAATACTTAACAAAAGAGTGGCGAGAGGACTTGAAAATAAGAAAATGGGCGGTTTTTCTTGAAATATCCAAGGCGAAGACATAGTATGGAGGGTCCCGTGGCTCGGTAGAGTTAATTACTTTTATATAGTTGTGGTGATTTCAATTGGTTGATGATGTTAGGACTACATGGAGGAATTGCTTGTGCCCCACTTACGGTGTCCCGACAAATCGGATCGCGACAGTTCATTCCCAACACCGCGGGTTAAGCGAACTGAATTTCTTTTTAAATGGGAGTTCAAAGAGAAAGTTCGGACTATCATGAGGGCTTGGGATTATTGTTACCGGATTAGGGTGGAAGGAGATGCGAGTACATGACCACCCTGGACTACGATCTTTGGAGACGTTTGAGGGTAAACGATATGATTCCCGAATCTGATCAAGGACCAATAGTGTCACTCAAGAGCCTTACAAAGGTGGTACCGTCTGAAGGCTGATATCTTACGGAATGAACTCGAAGAAATTAAAAGAAAATGGACATCCAACAGACTCAACATGCGGCGAGCTCTATAAGGCAAGCTTAGAGGTTGACGAGCGGGGACGGGATCATTAGGCGATTGAAGAAATTAAATGCAGATTTGAGCGACAAGAACACTCTTTATCAAAAAGATGCCCTTCTATTACAAGCAAAAATACAGAAGGCCGGCCGGAGTCAATTCATAGCTGTGGAAAGAGAAAAAATGAACGGCATCCGTTTGGTGGAAGAAGAATGAGAAATCAACAAGAGAACGATCGAGAAAGAGATAGAAAGCTACCGTTTGGCTATGGAGGAAGAAAAACGGTCCGCCAAGAAGGCCATTGATCAAGAGAAAGAAAGATTCAGGCAAGAAATCAGCAAGGGAAAACAAGCTGTCCATCATGAGAGAGAAAGTGTCGCCGTATGGAAAAGAAAGTCCATGAGTAGCCGAAATAGACTGTTAGAGATGCAAAAACTGTACGATGACACTATTCAAAGTCTGGAGCAAAGCCAAAGTCAGAATGGCGAATTGAAAGAAAAAGTGGCGGAAGTTGAACACTTTCTTCGAATGTACTGCCACAGAAATGGTTTCACCGAGCTTAAAGAAAGAGAACGCGAAATGGGCGTGTTACGAGCACGAATCGAGTCCCTCGAAGCAACTGTTGAGGAT
The DNA here is from genome assembly GCA_019671005.1 of Hibiscus mutabilis. Taxonomy (NCBI): domain Eukaryota; kingdom Viridiplantae; phylum Streptophyta; class Magnoliopsida; order Malvales; family Malvaceae; genus Hibiscus; species Hibiscus mutabilis. The sequence goes on along the minus strand of CM033726.1, from coordinate 14,351,727 downwards.
TACAAGGAAATAATTAGTGTGTTCGAGGAAGCTGCAGCCGAAGGGGACACCTATTGGCAAAAGAGACTACGCGACGCTGCCTGGATGGTACAGGACAGGGACCAGTATTACACAAACTTGATAGTGGACATACAGCGAGTCGCCAGGTATGTGAACGATTTAGCCGTCGAGGCTGAGACACTCCGACCTTTCATAGCCCTGGGAATGGAAGAAGCTCCCAGGTTCCTCAAGCTGCTCAGGGCAATTGGAAAATTAGGAGATAGAGCTAGAGCCTATCTATAGGACTCGGTGTTGTAATTAGATCTTTTGTATTAGGGATCTTTATTTTGTAACACGAACTTTGTTGTAATCTAGACCCTTTAATTCCCGTGGAAGTAGTTCAAAAGGGTGATTACCAGCGGAATCAGTACCTTATCTGCATACATTCTTTCATTGCATCATGACATACGCATCATTATACATACATCTATTTTCTTGCAACCATATTAACATTATGAATATTGTGGCGTTGTGTGTAGTTAACCCGCAATCATTCATCACCCATACTTTACCCGGTTACAAAGAAAGCTCATGGAAGACAGGATAATCAGTCTAGAAAGAGGGCAAAAAGAGCTCGAGACAAGGCTTGAAGAGGCCCAGAAAAGCCTCAGCGATCAGATTGCGCAGTCGCAAACATCTATAGTATCCGACATAACCGCATTATTGGCTAAGAGTCTTGGAAAAAGGGTGGAAGGAGAAACCACTCAAGAGCCAAAAGGTACCCCGGCTCACTACAAGGTTCAACCAACTGCACCAAACCCGGCTAGGAAGGTGTATATCGACCCTGCAGGAATGTCATCTGGTTTTCAAGTGGGGGCACCTGAAACTCAACCCATTGATACTGAAGCACTCTATGAAGAAGAAGTGTCGGACCTGAGCATGGTTGAAAGGATCAGGAATGAGGTAGAGAAAAAGTTGGAGGAAAGGTTTCACCTTATGGAGGAAAAATTTAAAACGTTACAATCGAATGAAGAATCAGGAAATGACGCTAGCGACTTAAGTCTGGTGTCCGACCTTGTCATACCGCCAAAATTTAAAACGCCAGAGTTCGACAAATACGATGGAACCACATGTCCTTCCGCACACATAACAATGTACTGTCGAAAGATGGCGACCTACCATAAGGACGAAAAGCTACTGATCCATTGTTTCCAGGACAGTCTAACTGGAGCGGCGTTACGTTGGTACACCCAGTTGAGCAAAGTAAATGTTAAGACATGGAAAGATCTGTCAAGAGCATTTACTGAGCAATACAAGCATGTAACAGACATGACCCCCAGCAGAATTATGCTGGAAAATATGGGGCAGAAGTCCAACGAAAGCCTGCGGCAATACGCCCAAAGGTGGAGAGAAGTGGCCGCCCAAATTCAGCCACCCATCCCGGAGCATGAAATTACGCCGTTATTTGTCAATACTCTGAAAGGGGCACTTTTTGATCGCCTCATTAATAACACAACGCAGTGCTTTGCTGACTTAATCAAAACTGGGGAATCCCTCGAACTGGCAATTAAGAGCGGCAGAATTGATGGCGGGGAAAGGTCTCGGAAGTACAACAAGAGAAATGAAGTAAACACCACCAGCACCTATACCGCCCCGAAGAACTTCACAGTCTCACAGCCACAAGCACCTATGGGAAAAACACAAAACTCGAATCAAAGAGATGAGAGAATCGCCAGAAAAGAGAAAGAGAGAAGAACTTTCACTCCCCTACCTGTTTCGTACTCAGAACTTTACTCCCAGTTGTATGAAGCAGACCTGGTCCGGCCATACATCATTACTCCTGTCAATCCGCCCTTCCCGTCTTGGTATAATCCGAGCGCGCATTGCGACTATCACGGCGGTACCCCTGGACATCCCACTGAGAACTGTTTTGCCTTCAAAAAGCTTGTGCAGAACTTAATCGATTTCGGGATATTGAAGTTTGAAGAGCTGAGTGTAGCCAACAACCCGCTGCCTAATCATGGGAGCAGAGGGGTAAATGTTATCGAATAATGCTTTACCAGGAGGATTAAGGATGATGTGTCAGAAATTAAGTCTCATTTACGGTGGGTATTTCAACAGTTATGCATGGCCCGTGTGATCGACAAAGGCATGATAACAAGACAGAAGGAATGTGGAAAGTATTGGGAATTCCACCAGACTGAAGGGCATGATATCCAAGAATGTGACGAGTTCAAGAAATTGGTGCAACAATTGATGAATGAAAAGCAAATAGAATTCTTCGAGGAGCCCATGGGGAAGAAGGGGTCGGACGTACACATGACGGATAGCCCCAAAACTAAATACGGGAAGGATAGACCTTTTATCATCTCTCCCGGGCGGGGAATGCAGGTGTCTCCCAAGGAGAAACTAGCAAAATAAGTCCCAAGATCATCATTTCAGCACCATCTCCATTTCCATTCAAAGATATGCGACAAACTCCCTGGAATTATCTTTGTAAATGTGACCACGCCGGAAAAACCAGAACACGATCAGGTAAAAGAGCCTCGTTTGAAAGACCAACAAAGCGAGCGATGTGAGCGTTGGTGATGCAGGCCATTTCACAAGGAGCGGCCGATGTTATTCCTCCGAGACTTTGAAAGCGGCTGAAAAAGATAAGGGAAGAGTACAATGATTAGCCCGCGCAGATATTTGGAGAAGAACCTCCCCAAAGATAAATGAGCCGTGGCGAGGTCCAGGCCAAAGAATTTCTAAAGTTCTTGAGACATAGCGAGTACAGCATAGTGGAGCAACTACGAAAGCAACCGGCCAGGATCACAGTACTAGAATTACTCTTGAGTTGAAAAGCAGGGAGGCGTTACTAAAAGTCTTTGAATCAAACTTTTGTGCCCCAGGACATTTCAGTAACAAACCGGACATGATAGTGGGGCATATCACGCCTATAATCATATAACGTTGGTGATGATGAGATCCACGAGGAGGAATGGGGTCTACCAAAGCCCTTAACATCACTACACACTGCAAAGGGTATGTAGTACCAGGCGTACTGATCGACAACGGGTCAGCATTGAATGTCTTGCCTATGGTGACCATGCAAAAACTACCAATAGATGGTTCGCACCTAAAGCCCCCGCCACAATTCGGTAAGAGCCTTTGATGGTACGCAAAAAGAGGAACAATGGGGAAATTGAGGTACCCTATTGATCGGACCAACCGAATATGTGATCGATTTTGTGGTGATGGACATAAAACCATCTTGCAGCTGCTTGTTGGGAAGACCGTGGATCCACTCCGCAGGAGTTGTCCCATCATCATTGCATCAAAAATTAAAATTTGTAGTCGAAGGCAAATTGGTCATAGTAGAGGGAAGCGAGAATTTGTTGCTTGGTGACATCGACGCCCCCTACATTCAAAATGATGAAGATCTTTGCAGAATGCTCGCCCGAGCATTGGAACTAGTAAATGCCACATCGCGTTCGGAGGAAGTCGGATCCCTACCCCAGGTTATCTAATTGTACCAAGATGACCGTCGCAGAAACTCTGGGCGAGGAGCCAAAATAGGAAAAGGGTGGGAAGAAATTACAAGGAAACTTGAGACCCAAGAATATGATAACCAAGAAGGATCGTTTGGGCTGGGTTACAAACCAAGTGCCCAATGTAAGAAGAAAGAGGAATATAAGAGGAAGGAGGAGCAAAGAAAAGCGGATCTAAAGGAGAAGACATTTCGTGGAGGCGATGTCCTTTCCTAGTTTGAAAACCACTTTTGTCTCGGAGGGTTCTACCCGGCCAGTCAAGATGTTGGAGAGGCAATGAAGAAAAATGAAGTACTCAACCCGGGAGGAAATACTCGGTGAATCATTTGAAGGGATGTACATCAACATGATAGCTGAAAAGGACCGAGGCGACAAAATGTTGACCAACATCCGCCCTTGCCGCCCCGGGAAACACTCGATAACTGGAGCTGCATTGATCTATCTGTAATTTTTAGGAATAGATCGAGTAATGCTCGAATCAACCTTTTGTTTTTGCCCGTAAACAATGGGGATCTCTTTGTACAGGGCACCTATGTTAACTTTTTGATTGAAATGAAAATACCCCACTTTCTTAAAAATGACCAAAGTTTCATTTATTTCATTCATGCATTCTTCATATTCATTCCCTTCATATAAAGCCGTCTCTTTCCCAATACAATTCATTCTCATTTAATGCAGGTCGCTCATGATTGTGATATGAATGATACGGATCCAATCTCGAGTGAATTTGAATGCCCCGAGGTCTCGGAGGAATTGAGGAAGGATATGATGAGATAGAAAGTGAGGTCCGGAAGAGTTAAAGAGAATGGTGGACAACGAAGAAAGGCGGATCATGCCCCACCAAGAAGAAACGAAATTGTCAACTTGGGGACTGAAGAAGAGAGAAAAGAAATAAAAGTAGGAACGACGATTTCCTCAAAAACCAAGCATGAACTGATAGCCTTACTTCAGGAATTCAAGGATGTCTTCGTCTGGACTTATCAAGATATGCCAGGGTTGAATACCAACATAGTGGTGCACAAATTGCCAATAAAATCGGAATACAAACCAATACAGCAAAAACTTCGGAGAATGAGACCATATATATTGTTAAAGATCCGAGAAAAAATGAAAAAGCAATTTGATGCTGGATTCTTGGAGGTAGCCAAATACCCCGAATGGGTTGCAAACATTGTACCAGTACCAAAGAAAGACGGGAAAGTTCGTATGTGTGTAGATTATAGGGATCTGAACCGAGCCAGTCCTAAAGACAACTTCCCTTTACCACATATTGACACGCTGGTTGACAACACTGCAGGACACTCATGGTTTTCCTTCATGGACGGCTTCTCAGGGTACAACCAGATAAAGATGGACCCTAACGACATGGAGAAGACCACATTCATAACCATGTGGGGGACTTTTTGTTATCGAGTGATGCCGTTTGGGCTAAAGAATGCAAGGGCAACATACCAAAGAGCAATGGTGACTCTTTTCCATGACATGATGCACAAAGAAATAGAAGTATACGTGGATGATATGATTGCCAAATCCCAAACAGAGGAAGAGCACCTACAAAACTTGATAAAACTATTCCAAAGACTACGGAAGTACCAACTGAGGCTCAATCCTGCCAAGTGTACCTTCACCGTTACTTCTGGAAAACTCCTAGGGTTCATGGTAAGTAGAAGAGGGATCGAGATTGATCCAGATAAAGTGAAAGCCATCCAAGACCTCTCACCACCCCGCACTCAGAAGGAAGTTCGCAGTTTCCTAGGGAGGCTGAATTATATCTCTCGTTTCATTTCCCAATTAACCGACCAATGTGACCCGGTCTTCAGACTTCTTAGAAAGAATAATCCTGGCGTGTGGGATGAAGAATGTCAAAGAGCCCTAGAAAAGATCAAAAAGTACCTGACAAATGCTCCAATTTTAGTCGCACCAGTACCTGGTCGACCACTAATTCTCTACTTAACAGTTTTTGAGAATTCAATGGGATGCGTACTGGGGCAACACGATGAGTCAAGAAAAAAGGAGCAAGCCATCTATTACCTAAGCAGGAAATTCAATGATTGCGAAACGCGGTACCCGCCAGTGCAGAAGCTGTGTTGTGCTCTAGTTTGGGCTACCAAGCGGCTTAGACAGTACATGTTGTACCATACTACCTGGTTGATATCCAAGCTAGACCCATTGAAGTTCTTAATGGAAGCGCCAAAGACTAACGGGAAGGATGGCCCGATGGCGGATGCTCTTATCCGAATTCGACATCGTATCGTTAATCGAAAGCCGTAAGGGGAGTGCCGTAACAGATTTCCTAGCTAGTCGTGCCGGATGACTATGAGGCATTGAACTTTAGTTTCCCAGACGAAGACTTGATGTGCATTACAACCAAGAAGAAGAGGTTTGGATGATAAGTCATGGAAACTTTACTTGATGGAGCCTCCAACGCCCTCGGACATGGGATAGGGGCAGTGCTAATTTCTCCTGAGGACGTCTATTATCCTTTCACCAGCAGATTGAAATTCTTCTGCACAAACAATATAGCTGAATACGAAGCTTGCGTCATGGGACTGAACTCATCCATCGAGAGAAAGGTTAAGGAACTTCGAGTGTTCGGAGATTCGTCCTTAGTCATTTACCAATTACGCGGGGAATGGGAAACCAGGGACCCGAAGTTGGTCAAATATTACGAATTGATCCAAGAGCTCACCAAAGAGTTTGAAAAGGTCAGGTTCAATTACCTGCCCCAAGAAGAAAATCAGATGGCAGACGCATTGGCAACCTTGGCATCCATGTTTAAAACAAACACCGGGGCAGAATGAAGCCCATTGAGATGCAGACGTTTGAAAGGCCTGCTCATTGTTGTAATGTACAGGAAGAGATTGGTGGAAACCCATGGTACAATGACATCTTGCAATATGTCAAGCTTCGAAAGTATCCAGAAGGGGCAAACGACAAATGATGTAAAAACGCCGAGAAAAATGGCAACAAAATATGTCCTAGATGGGGAGATCCTATATAGGAGGAGTCATGATCAGACATTGCTGAGATGTGTGGATGCCCAGGAGGCGAAGGAGATCTTAGCCGAAGTACATGACGGGATTTGTGGAACGACGCCAACGGGCTGTCTATAGCTCGGAAAATTATGAGATACGGTTATTTCTGGTTGACCATGGAGGGAGATTGCATCGATTACGCTAGGAAATGTCACAAATGCCAAATCTACGCTGACAAAATTCACGCACCCCCATCGCCTTTACACACCATGAATTCTCCGTGGCCTTTCGCAGCGTGGGGCATGGACGTCATTGGGCAGATTCATCCGAAAGCTTCCAATGGACACCGTTTCATTTTGGTCGCCATAGACTACTTCACTAAATGGGTAGAGGCAGCATCTTACGCCAATATCACCAGGACTAAGGTATGTAAGTTCTTAAAGAATGAGATTATTTGTCGATACGGATTGCCAGAAAGGGTCATCACCGACAACGCTTCCAATCTGAATAACAAAATGATGACGGACGTGTGCACTCAATTCAAGATAACACACCACAATTCCACAGTCTATCGTCCTAAAATGAATGGAGCAGTGGAAGCAGCAAACAAGAACATAAAGAAGATCATAGCGAAAACTACGGATACCTACAGGGATTGGCATGAGAAGTTGACATTTACCCTTTTCGCCTATAGGACGTCCATTCGCACGTCAACAGGGGCAACACCCTACTCCTTGGTGTATGGTACCGAAGCAGTACTTCCCATCGAGGTAGAGATCTCGTCTCTCCGGTCTTAAACGAAGTAAAACTGGAAGAAGCTGAATGGGTGCAGGCCAGACTCGACCAGCTAAATCTCATTGACGAAAAGAGACTAAAGGCCATTTGTCATGGTCAGATGTACCAAAAGCGGATGGTGCAGGCATACAACAAAAAAGTGCGCCCAAGAGAATTCAAAGAAGGGGATCTGGTACTCAAGAAAATACTCTCTATCCAGAAAGATTCTCGGGGAAAGTGGATGCCCAACTGGGAAGGACCGTACGTCGTAAAAAAAGGCCTTCTCAGGAGGAGCCCTGATCCTAACAGAAATGGATAGGGACGAGCTGAAAAATCCCGTAAATTCTGATGCCGTCAAGAAATACTATCTTTGAATTAAAAAAAGAAAAAAAATGATGAAAAAGAGAACAAAAATAGAGAGCTCAGGGCGAAAACCCGAAACCGGGCGTCTTGAAGTAAAGAGAGGACCCGAGTTGAAAACCCGTAAAGGGCGGCTCGGGTGAATTGAAAAGTTGAATATCCAAAGAGAAGAGTATCCCCATGAACATCATGAAGAGGAGGCTTCAAGCAAAAATTCTACGCCGGTCGACAGGATCATGTATCATTCATATCGAAGATAATTAGGGATCTTGTACTTCATACTTAACTTTTCTTTTTCTCATGTGTGTCATACCTTTTTTTAAGATATCACAAGCCCTTAATCGTAATAAAACCGTGTTTTTGAGCATCCATTCCTTGCCTTCTTGTTAATTTCAGTCAAATAAGTTAGCATAGGCTTATATTGAAACAAGAGATTTCGGAGCATTACTGTGATTTAACATTAAAAATGCAGGTGATCAAAGAAAACGATGTTAACTCCGTCTTCTAGTTCCCTACATGATGGCTGTTGATAGGGAAGGCGAAAAGCTTCAAACAACCGGATAGGAGGACCAATGGCGTACGTCCTATCTATTCAAGGAAGGCATGCGAGATAACAAGAGAGATCTCTTGGGTGAAAACCCAGAAGGGCACCCCTAAAAAAAACTCTCTCTAAAGTGAAAACCCAAAAGGGCATTTTAGAATTCCAAGTCGTAATTGGAGAAAAAGAAAGGTTGAGATGGTTGAACCTGACAGTGAAACGGGGTATCGATGCCCGTAATAAAGGAGAAAGCGAACATCAAGATCAAATAAGGACCAAAACAAGCCCACGAAGATATTGACACTCATGCATCATGAATAGTCAGACATCACTAGGATTAGGAGCATGTCAATTCATTTGTCATAGCATTTTGTTTTTATCTCAGACAGGTATCTGCAGATCCAAAGAGACATCGATGACCATCGTGGTGTGAATCCCAAATGAGAAGACAATGTTTTTACATACAAAAGGCACATGTTTTCAAGCTCCAGAGAGAGGTTCTATATAGGAAGAATCATCCGCTCCGAGATTTCAGAAGCTGAAAGTTCTATATAGGAAGGACTGACAGCTCCAGGGTGAAGACTAGCAGTTCTATATAGGAAGGACTCCCAGTCGAAGGAATTCACCCATGACACGCAAGATTATATAGGAAATCCTGCTGTGTTGAAAGCGAAGAGTTCTATATAGGAAGGGCTCTGAGCTTCAATGTCTTAGAGTAAAAGATTCTATATAGGAAGAATCCGTAGATCCAAGATTTCAGACGCCGAAAAGTTCTATATAGGAAGGACTGACGGCTCCAGGGTGAAGACTAGCAGTTCTATATAGGAAGAACTCCAAGTCAAAGGAATTCACCTATGACACAGGGTTATATAGGAAACATGTTGTGTCGAAAGCGAAGAGTCTTATATAGGAAAGGCTCCGAGCTTCATTGTCTTAGAGTGAAAGGTTCTATATAGGAAGAACCTGTAGCTCTGAGATTTCAGACGCCAAAAGTTCTATATAGGAAGGACTGACGGCTCCAGGGTTTGAAGACTAGCAGTTCTATATAGGAGGAACTCCCAGTCGGAAGAATCCATCAGCGGCGCAAAATGTTTTATATAGGAGAAACCAGCGTTGAAAGCGAATAGTTCTATATAGGAAGGACTCCAAGCTTTACTGTCTCGAAGTGAAAAGTTCTATATAGGAGGGACTCATAACTCGAGGCTTCAGAGCGAAGGGTTCTATATAGGAAGAGCCTGTAGTTCCAAGATCGGAAGGTGACGAAGCTCTATATAGGAAGAACTTACGAGCCTGAAGATTCAGCCAAGGAAGAGCGGAGATGTCCAAAAGAACACGTTTTTCCAAAGCTACAAACAGGGAAGTTTGATAAAAATGAGTGCTTATGAATATTTGCTTTGTTTCCCATTCCATGAGAACAAGCAAAGAGGGGCAACTGTAATCACTCATTTTCACTTGTAAATACATATTAGTATTGCATGTATATTTATTATATTATATGCATGAGTGTTACTAATATATATATATATATAAGGTGTGGTGTGTGCATGTATATTATAAACTATGTATGTATACGTATTAATGGTGTATGTGTGTCGCGTATGCATCTATATTTAGTACGAGCGTATTTGTTTTTATGGTTAATTATGTGTATAATTATATATATGTGTATGCTGGTGATTAATGTTTGCATAGGTATATACATATGTATTGTTGTATGTGTATTGTTGTTATAATTATACTATTGGGCTAATATAAAATGAAAATCCAAAAATATATATTAAACCCAAATAGAAATTACAGTCCAAGTCCAATTACAAATCTAATATGATTACAAGGCCCGGTAGGCCCAAACCCAAACCTTATTTAATTACAATTATTGTGTGCAGGTGACTGTGGGCCGTTGGATCAAGATCTGATCCAACGGCCACGATCCAACCAAGGAGCCAAAATATCTGCCAGCCACGTGTTCCACACGTATGGACCGTTCGAGTGCCACGCGCGCGTGTGGTCCACGCGCGGACGCTTTGATATCCCACGCGTGCGTGAGTCCCACGCGCTCTGACTCCTCGACTGCTGAGCTCCATGTGGCAAGATCTCGAGCCGTTTCACCAAATCGAGGCTTCATCCAGGCCGTTCATACTTCAAGCCATCTCGACCGTTAGATCAGATCTGAGAGGTGGACAAGAACAGAGAGGTGGTAACAAAAACAAGTATTTTGTAACAAAAAAGGGGAGGACAAGAACAGAGAGGTGGTAACAAAAAAAACAAGAGAGTTGTAACAGAGATCTTGTAACAAAAAAACTGAAAGGTGTAACCAGTCAAGTGATAATCGAAAGTCAGTCCAGTGGTAAACACTTGTTTCCTTTTCTTATTTGTTTTTTCTGCATGCATATACAAAGAGATAAACAAAAAAAATGAGAGAGAAGAGGTCTTACCGTCGCCGTCCGTGGGTCTCCCTTCCTCAGTGACAAGCCTTTCGGCTTCCCCAAGCCAGAGACGGTGAACTGATGGAAGGGGAAGGCCCCTTGTAGTTTCGATTTTAGGTTTAAAAATGTTTTTTTTTTGTTTCGTATTTCCTAGATCTAGGGTAAATCGAGGCTTATCCTCTGAATCCAACCTCGGATTCACATCGAGGATGAAACGGGGGTTATTTTGGTGTGTTTTGGAGGCTCGCCGGTGCCGGTTAGCGGCGGAGAATACGGCGGCCGGCCGCCGGATTCTGGGTTCCATGGGGGATTTGAGAGAAAATGAAGAACACGGTTTGAGTTATTAAAACCGAAAAATGAAACAAAATGGTGAAAATTTGGTTTCGGCCTAAAAAGAGGGTTTTTATAGTGATTATTATTTCGTGAAATAGGGAAATCACACACTAAATCCCCCCGCGTTTCCAACATTTTCATTTTTGTCTTGCCGCATGGGTTAATCACGATTTCGGTCCTTTTTCTTTTCCATTTTATTTCGATTTGATCACTAAATTAGCCGAATTCAGATTTTAAATGGTAAAATTACCCCCTTAACCATCCCGCGTTTTTGAATTTTTCATTTCGGGTCTGCCCCTTGGTCTAATTACAGTTTCAGCCCTTTCAAGTTTGGTCATGTCTGCATTTTCGTCCTTAAATTGCATATTATTATCCTTTAATTTCTGTCACTGATGTTTATTCCTTTTCATTTCAGTCCTGTTTCCATGTAAATATTTATGTTCGTATTATAATCGTGTATGTTGATGTAGCCTTTTGCCCTATTATATATCCCTCGTACATGCCTTGTATTTTTATGTTCACATGTATATGTGTATTAAGCTTACGATAGTTATGTGTCTTTTTATCCGGTTATTCGTATTAAAGTATGCTATGTTCTAGTTGGTTCATATACAACATGTTTTATATATTTTTATATGTGTATGTTCTCTTGGTTTTTTTTTAGGTTATATGTTAGTGTATATTCTTTTTTGTATGATATATTGTCTCATATATGTTGAAATATGTTTTATTACTAGTATGCATGTCTTTTTGAAATATTTGTTCGTCTATACGTACCTATTCCTGCCTTGTTATTCTGACAATTTTAAAGTTGTTTTTATCTATTATTTAGATTAATATGTATATATGCATGTTTTAGTCTAGTATATTATTTATGTTAGATTAGTATTCTGTTATGTCAATATTTATTGCATTTAAATATTTTGCCATGTTTTATATTTTTGCCACTAAGATTGCATATGATATATAAATTGTTAATGCGGTGTCCTTTTATCCGAGCGTAAACGGGGCCAGTATCAGGCGTAGTGATAGTGGTTGGCGTTTACTCTCGGATAACGGGACCCTTAAAATTAATTCGCAATTATGACCGAATTTTAAAATAATCGTCACTTTAATCCGAAAAATCCAATATTAATAAAGCGGTAATTATTAAAGTACCAATTTTAGGCGGTGTGGGGGTGTTAATCCTTCCCCATCCGTAACCGACTCCCGAACCCAATATCTTTGAATCTCTGGTTTTATGGTGTCCGGCCTACCTAAGTGGCCGATGGCGACTCCATTTTTTTAAAATGCGGTTTTTTAAAAAATCTCACGGAATAAATATTTTATATCCGAAAAATTCATAAACACCTTCGAAAACCACACGTTTTTTAGCGATAACAAAAAGGACATCGCTACAGCAAGATATAGCAATTCATCAAGTTAACCACGAACTGAATTCACTTAAACATAAATTTCAAAATGCAATCACCCGTCCATCCATTATAGAAAAAAACGAATAAATGAGTGAAATCATGTCAACTGGCTGAGTATTCCCATAAAGAAGTATACATAAGTCTTCAGCTACAGATATTTGTTTATGTTTATCATAAGAGGTCCGAGAGGAGAAACGAAGGAACCAATTTCATTGTTAGGAAACATTATACTCCGTTGGTTCCGCGTGTCGTGAAGTTTCAGCCTGTTTCAAACTTTCCAGAGCAGAGATTCGCCTATCCAGGGGCTCATGAAGACTTTTCAGCTTGAAACAAAGGGGAAAAAATGTGAAATATAAGCACACAACATAGCTAAAGACACTGAATCAATCCAACCAACAAACAGGAAGAAACTATACATTTTTTGAGTATTCTGTTCAGTAAAACATAGGCAATTCTCCATAAATCACTTACTTGTCTTATGAGTACTCTGTCCATCTATTTCACATTGTGAGATGGAATTGTGACTCATACCATACTATCCTTTATGATATTTACATTTTATGGCTTCATTCTTGTAATGGTTTTCAAGGCACAATAAAGAACAAATATTAGATAAAATATGTCAACAAGAAGTAGGAACAACATAAACATAGCCAGAGCCCAGAAGAAAGGCAGAAAGGAGCTAATAGTCTGGAAATAGGAATTAATACAAAGGATAATTGGACTACAATAATGTCAAAAAAAAAAAAAAAAAATCAAAGATGAAACATATAGACGTGAAAATAAATCCCATTTACAATGTTAGCTAAGCAGTGTGGCTTTTTACTAGGATTTGCCTTGTCAAAACCCTTCCTTATGCATGAAAAATCGAACCTTTATATCCAATATCAAACAAACGAAGATTCTACTCCAAACCCAAGCCTGCTATGATTGGGTTAATTCAGACCATGAAATTAAATCTAAAGAGAGATCTGAAACAGGCTATCCCCCTACACTAAAACAAAGAACAACCAACATATTCTTTCCCAAAGGAAATCAGCTTTCGCATGCATTCAAAAACTTTTGCAAATGCGCATAAATCGGAATACCCAGAAATTGAAAGATAGGGCATATGCTACGAAAGAAAAGGAGGAAAACAGGGAGTACCATTTGGGTGATGGATTCATGGGAAGCCTTGTAATCCTTGTAGAGGATGTAGAAACCCAGAAACGACGCCGTTGCTGCCCCCGTGAAGAATGAAGCCAATCTCACCCTCAATACGTACCTCATCTTTGATCTTCCCCTTCCTTTTTCGTCTTCCTCCCTTTTATGCCTTTTTTTTCTAAATAAAAATCCCCTTTTTAGAGAACTATACGAAACCTAAAAACGGCACCTATCGTTTGTCGTTTTAGTACTACGTATTTGGGGTTATTAATGACGTAAATATTTGTCCGTGGGCTGTTTAAAACCAAACATATGTTGAGCAAAACAGAGGCAAAGCTAATATATAAAAGAGAGTGCAAATTACACGTTTCAGTGTAGCGCAAAACAGCCCACTTTACCCCTCCCCCCTTCCGTTTCAAAGAAAACTTAGGGTTTGGGTTTCTTTCCTTTCTTCTTCTTTTCCTGTTTTTGTGTGATTTTGAAGAGGAAAAATGCAGCAGCCTCCACAGTTGATGAACATCACCACTGAGCAGATTCAAAGGGTTTTTTTTTTTAATCTTTACAGCATTGCTCTTTTTATGTATATATTTGGTTAACTTGATATTTAGTGTTTTTTTATTGATGGGTTTTGCATGCATTGGTTTGTGTTTGCATCATCTGTAATCAAATTAAAATTCTTTTGGATTCTTGATCATATTTACCACAGTTTCACGATCATGTCATTTGTTTTCTTAGTTTCAATTTTCACAGGTTAAATAACTGCTGTTGGTTTTCTAAGTTTTCCTATTTTCAGTTGAAAAAAATGTATCTATTTTCTGTGAATGCTAATACGATAATGGATCATGTTTCTTGTAGTACCTGGACGAGAATAAAGAGTTGATTATGGCCATAATGGAGAACCAAAACCAGGGAAAGCTGGCTGAGAGTGCCTCGTGAGTGACCCATTTTAAACATTGTTCCTCGTATTCTTTACTCACAGCTAGGGATGGACCGAGCGGTGCTAGGGGCAATCACACCCCTGAAATTTCAAATTCCCATATATTTTAGATTTTTTTGTACTTTATATTAATACTCTAATCCGCACCCCTTTGCTAAGTACAAATGTTCCCACCCCTGACATAAAATCTTGCATCGGTCCCTGCCCACAGCATTATGCCAATTGTTAATTTGTTATGGGCTCTTTGTTGTCCGGCTGAATGTTTAGATCAATTTCATCCATCCATTACTTACAGCATTATACCAATTGTTATAGGCCCTTTTTCCTGCTTCACAGTTTCTCCTATCATTTCACCTTTAACTGCTAGGTAAAGTTTGTGCATTTAATAGGATTGGTTGGCTAATCTTTGAGATTGAGTTCTTCACCAGAAACATTATTCTTTTGTAATTAAGTTTGTAAGTTGTATGTGTAATTCAGTGCTAGTTTAATGGTCAACTTGTAGGCTTTTTTTTTTGTGTTTTATCAAAGATGCATTTAAAAGTTGATGGAGCTAAAACTTGAAAACAACATGAACATGCCTATTAACGCTTGGTCATCTATATTTTAAAGATGAGATGAATGATTGTTTACCACTGGTTTGCCTATAATTTAAGGAACTGAAGAACAGTGACCACATGGTGGAAGAACTAGGGTAGATCTGTATATTTAAGTCTTTGTGATTAATGCAGTCGGTTAATCAGTACTGTAAACTGTGACATCTGCTCTCATTTTATATATAAAAATGATTCAGGTATCAAGCACAGCTGCAGCAGAACCTTATGTTTCTAGCTAAAATAGCTGATGCACAGCCACAGGGATCGACATCTTCCCAGGTTGTGTCTTGGAGATTTATTCGGCTTAATATCTTTGAATAAACCAATATGCATTTTATTTGAACTCATTTGTGGAACATTGCAGACGCCTCAGCAGTCCACAATGCAGCAGGAGCAACATGTTCAGTCTGCACAAGCTGCAATGGCTAAGCAGCATCCGGATTTCTTAGCTCCAAAGTTGCCTTTCCATTTGAATGATCAGCAGCAGCAACCTGAGCAGGCAATGTATCTCCAACAGCAGCAACTGAACCAGCCACAAGTGGGGTTAAGATCTGCTGCCCCTGGTGGCGCTTATCATGGGGTGCAATCTGGGATGGGTAACAATTTCATGAACATTCAAGGAAATAAACAAGATAGCTCGGAAGATGGTGCGGGCAAAGGCTTCAGAAACTCGGCGTATGGCCAATGCTAGAAAGCAGGAGGGCAGGGCTTAAATAATGTAAACATGGATCATGCTGATACCCTGGTGTTCATATAGTGTAGAGCTATTCCAGTACATCTCTGCCTCTAATGATCTGTTTTTAGTTTTGGTACTATGGAAAATAGCGTAGGCGCGTACTTGTGTAGCGGCCAACTTTGGTTCTTTTGTCATCTCTTGGGTTTAGTTGTTTTGCGCTCGTGAATCTCTCGGCAACATATTCGCTATTTAAAAAATATTACTCATGCTCAAGCTCAAGTATTTTTATAATGGAAAACTATACGGGTGGTCACCCAACTATCACCCTTTTTCTGTTTTGGTCACCCAACTAATTTTTTCGTCAAAACTGTCACTAATGTATCGTTATCGTTTTGGTTGCCTGCCGTTAAAAAATTAACGGAGAATGTGATGTGTCATGGGATAATAACACTTTTAGTTCTAAAACTTGTACATTTTATCAATTTAATCCTAATATGAAATAATTCATCAAATATTTAAATTAAACCCCAAATTCCCCATCCTTTTTTCTTCCTCTGCAACACTATAGAAATAAGATTACAGGGAATTATCACACCGGCACTACAGAAATAAGATATTATCCTGGGCAGAAGCACAACATACACACAGAAACAGCAGCACTACCAACATTTGCCAAGCAGTTGGAAACAATGCTTGCCGTAGAGACGCAAATTCAAGCTTCAAAAAATTCTGCATCGATATTTTTGTTTGCGATACTGCCCAAACAAAAGACCAATCTAAGTTAAAAGGATCAATTTTACAAAAAAATACGATATAAAAAATTGTTCTTAAATTCTCCATTAAACTATGACTAAGCCTTTTCATGAATACACATTTTTTTGACTTAGAAGTGGGTTGACAACGTTTAGTGGATGGTTTTTCAGAATTCTAGTCTGTAAATTGTGCGACTGTGCTTCGCAGGCTCCGTTGGAGCTTGTAAGTTGTACCTTAAAATTTGACTTGATATTTGTTTTTCTAACAAGCTTCAATTTCTTTGTAACGTAACATTACAGTAATCATCGGATGTTGGTGATTTTATATGATCGAATCATTGCAGCGATCGTGCATGTCTTGCCATTCATCGTAGTGTTTTTTGCAGTTTAAAGAATACAAATTTAAAAATCAAAGTTATTTTAAATTGTGGTTTAGATGAGTGTTCAGTGAAATGATGAAAAAGGGGAAAGAGTAGTGTTGCAGAGGAAGTAGAAAGGAGATTGGGAATTTTGGGTTTAGTCCAAATATTTGATGAGTAATTTCGTATTAGGATTAAATTACTAGAATGTAATAATTTTAGGGACTAAAATTGTTATTAAATCCTACCATGTCACAATCTCCATTAAATATTTAACGGCCGGTGACCAAAACGATAACGAAACGAAATGTTAGTGACGGTTTATTCGAAAAATTTAGTTTGGTGACCAAAACAGGAAATGAGCGATTGTTGGGTGACCACCCGTGTAGTTTTCCCTTTTATAATAAATAAATTATTTAGGCTTAAGGGATTCGTATTCCCAAGTCAACAATGATGTCCTGCTTTTTTAATTGCATCAATTTAATGTTGTTCTTCTTTTCAACTTCATCAATTTAGCCCTTGAACATCTAAATTGTATCAATCTCATCCAATTGTATCAATCTCACCCTTTGATTATGTTGATCGATAGGGTGTTTTAGAATTATTTATTTATTTTAAAATTATAGATTTTCTTAAAAAAATCCATGTACTGTCATGCCATCAAAATTGACTCTTCTTCATCATCTCATTGGAGGACATTAATTTATTAAAGAAAATGGTTATGGGTTACTTTTGCTACTATAGTACTCCCAATTTATCGATTTCACCCATATAGTTTTTTCACATCAATTTGACCCCTGAATTAGTCCAACTGTATCACAGTTACCCTTTAACTGACATAAGCTAATGTTGATCGTTACGGTGTTGATGTGGTGGTCAACTATGCTGGCGTGGCAAAACTATGTTATCGTGCTAGTCCACGTATGAAGATGATGTGACATAGGGGCAAAATTAATTTTTTGACTGAGTTTAAGGGTAAAATTGATTTTTTTTTGTTGAGTACAAGGGCAAAATTAATTTTTTAAGACAAAAATATGAATTTAAAAAGGTATTAAAATTTTAAAATATTTAAATAATAAAAATATAAAAATTAACAAAACATTTTAAAAATAATATTAAAATATTACTAAAACTAAAGAACATTATTAAAAATATCTAAAAACAAGTAAAAAACATTAGTTATAAAATAATAAATTATAAAGTATTCAAAAATTAAAATATAAAAATAATTATAAAATTTTAAAAATTTAAAAAACATTCGTTAAAATTAGGCTATTTTCTTTCTCTAAATCATCCTTAGGGTGGCCATTTAGGGTCATGCTTTTTTATTTTCCGTTCAAACCTTGTTGCACCTTACTTAATTAAATAGTGCTTATGTAGCGGTTAACTATGTTGACGTGGTAATTAACTATGTTGACGTGTTAGTCCACGTGTGAAGATGATATGATAGAGGGGCAAAATTAATTTGTTGAGCGAGTTTGAGGAAAAAATTGATTTTCTGGTTGAGTACAAGGGTAAAATTGATTTTTTAGACAAAAAATATGAATTTAAGAAGATATTAAAATATTCAAATTGTTGGGCTCGAAATCGATCAACCGAATCGCCAAGAGGGTTGAATTTGCTTCCCAAATGAATTGGCTAAAACCAAAAAATAGAGGACAATATTGCACGATGATTTTAGAGTGGATCGACTACTCAATCGAGTTTACATCCATTACCTTGGCATCCACACTAAGGATTTATCCAATTCACTACTATGAATTCTTCCTTTTTACAGGCCAAAGGGATAACCTTTACAACCCTATCTTTTCAATGGTTAGGATAATACCACTCTAATTTTTCCTTAGGCTAAACTAGAACATTTCCCTTTTACAAGATAAATGTGTGTAAACAATAAAACCTCACAAGGCGGGTGTTTACAAGATTGAAGTTTACAAGAGTGTAAAGAATAAAAACAATTAAAACACTATCTATACGCTATATACAAAAGAAATGAAAAAATAAAACTTGAAAGCTAATTTCTCTTGATCATGAAGCTTTGATATGTTCTCTCACCATCTTCAAGTGTCCCAAGCTTGCTTTTATAGTGTGGAATGATATTCTAGCCGTTGGGATGTTTTGGAGCCGTTGAGAAGTCATAAAGTCGAACTTTAAATGCTCACATACACAGGGGTTTTCAAATAAAAAAAACTAGTTGTGGCAGGGGTTTCGAAACTAGTTGCCCAGATTCCATATTTTAGGCCTTACTACCCAACAGGTTTCGGAACCACTTAGAGGGGTTTCGAAACCTTCATTAAAAACTTGTAACATCGGCTAAAAATTGACTTTAAAAGATATATTCGTCATAGGAACAAAGTTAAAACATTTTAAACATATATTTCATGTTTTATGTACTTTGAAATATTTTTGAAATATAAAAAACATTTTTCATAAAGTTATATCAAAATATTTATCTCAACAATCTCCCCTTTTTGACAACAAAACCACTTGAAAAATTATTTTTGTGAAAACCCCCTAAGAAAAATAATTTTAGAAAAATATTTAAGCTCCCTTTTTTTGAAATTAAAATTTTCAAACATATCTCTCCCCTTTTTATATCAAAAATAATTCAAACGAAGTTTGAAACCAATTGATAGTACAAAATAACAAGAGTGAGTAAAATAAGACTTTTTATATCAAAAGCTCCCCTTAATAAATGCATTCCATTTGAAATTTTAACTCAAATACTTGACACTTAAGAAATTAAATTTCAAGATAAAATCAATTTAAGAACATATGGAATTCAATGTATCCAAGTCTTTTTAAAACTTTATGCAAACTTATGAATGAAACAATATGATTTATACGCATAAATCATCATAAAATGTCATGCACTTATAAAGATAAATAAGCAAGAATGCATGAACATTTATCATCAAAATAGGCAACCAAATAATTTAGAATCAATGTCATTAAGATTAGATGTTACTCATCTTCTTCACTTGTGTGACTAGAGCATTTCCATATCTTTGTTTTTCTTGTCATTGCTCAAACACACCTAAAAGAGACATTTTACTTTATTTTTGGTATCCAAATTGCTTTGGATCCCTTGACATTAGTTTCAACGTCCTTAGTTCTCTTAGGAACCCATACTTGTCTAATCCTATAAGATTTTTTTATAGGACAAGTATGCAAACAATGACCATGATAATGATAATGTGAGCATTTTGTCATTATGGGATGAGATGAATTATTAGAAATAATTTATTATACTTTTGTTAAGCATTCAAGCTTAACATTCAAATCAAGATTTTCTTTTTCAAAAACTCTATTGCTAATTTTTGAAAATTTCAAATCCTTTTTCAAATTTTCATTTTGGTTTTCAATTTCTAATTTTGTTTTCAAAAGAAAATCATTTTCAAATTTGAGTTTTGAAATTATTTTCTTATATTTGGAATTTATGGTCTCAAATTCCAAAAACAATTCATCAAATGCATCTTGTAACTTATCAAAAGAATATGAATTCAATTCACTAAAGTTAGAAGATACTTTGGGCTCATCGAGAGCCATAACACCATCCACCTTTAATGATAAGAGGTTTGCACTTGTGGGACACCATCTTTCTTCTCTTATTTCCCATAGTATTTCTCAAGCTTTTCCCAAATTTTTTGGCACTTTTGGATGGGGAGACCTTCTTGGAAATCTCTTCATTTAGGACACAAAGAAGAATGTGCCTAGCCTTTACATTGACATGGTCCTTCTTTGTGTTTTTGATACTTCTTTTCTTTTTCTTCTTAGGAGATTCCAAATGTTCATCTTCGATAATCATCCAAATGTCGAAGTCGAATCCTTGGATGAAATATTTCATGATGTTGCTCCATTGGAAATAACATTTTTCTTTGAAGAGAGAACACATGATAGATCGGCCTTTTTTGAATGAAATCATTGTAGAATTGTTTGCCATTTGAAATCTTGAATTAATGAACTTCGAGCAAGCGGTCTTTACTCCTGGATGTTAGTCCTTTGATGGAGATGAGGTTCTGATACCAATTGTTGGACTCGAAATTGATCAACTAAATCTCCAAGAGGGTTGAATTTGATTCCCTAATGAATTGGCTAAAACTGGAAAAAAAAATAGTGGACAATATTGCACGATGATTTTAGAGTGGTTCGACTACTCAACTGAGTCCACATCCACTACCTTAGCATCCATACTAAAGATTTCCCAATTCAATATTATGAATTCTTCCTTTTTACAGGCCAAAGGGTAACATTTACAACCCTATCTTTTCAATGGCTAAGATGGAATCACTCTAGTTTTTCCTTAGGCTAAACTAAAACCTCTCCCTTTTACAAGGTAAATGCGTGTAAACAATAAAACCTCACAAGGTGGGTGTTTACAAGAATGAAGCTCACAAGAGTGTAAAGAATAAAAACAGTTAAAATACTCTTTATACACTATATACAAGAGAAATGAGAAAATAAAACTTGAAAGTTAATTTCTCATGATCATGAAGCTTTGATATGTTCTCTCTCCATCTTCAAGAATCCCAAGCTTGCTTTTATAGTGTGAAATGATATTCTAGCCGTTTATGGCCGTTGAGATGTTTTAGAGCCGTTGGGAAGTTACAAAGTCAAGCTTTAAATGCTCACCTGCACATGGATTTCGAAATCATTGAAGGGGTTTTGAAACCATTGGGGGGTTTTCAAATGAAAAACTAGCCTTTATAGGGGCTTGGTTTCGAAATCGTGATAGGGGTTTCGAAACCGTGACAGGGATTTCGAAATTGGTTGCCCAGATTCCATATTTTAGGCCTTACTGCCCAACAGGTTTTAGAACCACTTAGGGGGTTTCGAAGCCTTCATTAAAAACTTGTAAAACCGGCTAAAAATTAACTTTAAAAGATATATTCGATATAAGAGCAAAGTCAAAATATTTTAAACATATTTTTCAAGTTTTGCGGACTTTGAAATATTTCTAAATTATTTTTAAATCCAAAAAACATTTTTCATAAAAGTTATATCAAAATCTTTATCTCAACACAAATAATAAAAAATATAAAAATTAATAAAAACATTTAAAAGATAATATTAAAATATTACTAAAACTAAAAAAACATTATTAAAATATCTAAAAATAACCAAAAATAAAAAATCATAAGTTATAAAGTAATAAATTATAAACTATTCAAAAATTAAAATTTGAAAATATTTATAAAATATTAAAAAATTTGAAAACCTTCGTTAAAATTAGGCTATTTTCTTTCTCTAAATCATCCTTAGGGTATCCATTTAGAGTCATGCATTTCTACTTTCCATTCAAACTTTGTTGCACCTTACTTGTTAAATGGTTGGTCTTACAACATGAAACTACATCTTTTCAAGTTTCTCAACTTTTATTTCAATCAGCCTAACCATCACCTTTAACTATTGTGGTGAAAATATTTATTGTGAAAGAGAAACTAATACACAATTATTTACGTGATTTAACTAATCATAAATGTGTCCACGGGTTGCTATATAAATCTTATTTTGAAAAAATAATCTTTATTTATATCTTAAACATATAAAGAAGAGATACTTTGATTAACATGTTTTTAATAGTATTTTTTAGTAATATTTTAATATTATTTTTAAATATTTTATTCATTTTTATATTTTTATATTATTTGAATATTTTAAATTTTTAATATTTTGTTAAATTTGTATTTTTTGCCAAAAAAAATAATTTTCCCCTTGTACTCAACCAGAAAATCAATTTTGTCCTCAAACTCGGTAAAGCAATTATTTTTCCCCTCTGCCATGTCATCTTTAGACGTGGATTGTCACGCCATCGTAGTTGACCACCACATCATCATTGTTAACTATCACGTCAGTACCACTGACTACTACATCATCACCATAACGGTCAACATTAGCTTCTATCAGTCAAAGTGCAAAT
The DNA here is from genome assembly GCA_019671005.1 of Hibiscus mutabilis. Taxonomy (NCBI): domain Eukaryota; kingdom Viridiplantae; phylum Streptophyta; class Magnoliopsida; order Malvales; family Malvaceae; genus Hibiscus; species Hibiscus mutabilis. The sequence continues at coordinate 14,329,014 of CM033726.1, read as the reverse complement.
GTGATGAATTAGACTAGTTTAGGGGGCAAATTGATGTAAAAAAACCATAGGGGCGAATCGATAAATTTGAAATACTAGAGGTGAAAAAGTAGCCCTTAAGCCTAAAGAAAATTACATATGGACATGTTAGACGTTTTTAATTATCTAACGACGGAATGTCTAACATGGTAAAGAACAAATAATGATAACGGTTCTGTTAGTCAAAGACAGTTAAAGGGAGAGATTGATGCAATTCAAGAGTTGTTTGGCTAAATTGATGAAATTAAAATTGAGGGGAAACATTACTACTTTTGACAGACTATAAGAACTAAATTGATACAATAAAAAAAGATGAATAACATTGTTGATTTGGGATTACTTAGGAACTAGCAACCCAAATGTAATGAGAAACTCAAGAATATACAGTAAAATTAATCTGAGCGGGAAATGAGAAACAATTATGTAATGCAATAGCTCATTATATTGACTACTTCAAAATTATATTGTTGCAAATTAGAATTACAATAAAAATGGGCAATAATAACAAGTATTGAAAATATGGACCCTTAACAAAAAGTATCGAAAATAAATAAATTTTAATAGTAGACACCTAATAACTCGTATTAAAAAATTGAACCCAAATAATTAATATTGGAGAAAAGTTCAATTATCATTAAAATTAAACACTTATAATTATGAGTGGTGGGTCCTAGTAGGGGTGGGTCCTTGGTCGTCGCCCTTATGGCCCATCCTCATAGACGACCCTGAGTTGAGCTTGATTCTTAAATGTTGGGGTTCGAACTTGACCCATATTAAAAATGAGCCTAATTTCTCTTTTTCAAATCCATTTTTTGAATCTAGTATTTTTATCTACATGGTAGTGCACGTTGACATGGTAACGTCATATAAACAAAGGTGTTGACTTGATAGAATGACATGCTAGCAGAAAATAATTTTATTATAATTTTATAAAAAAATAAAATTATTTTCTGCCAATGTGTCATTCTATCAAGTCATTTCAAGTTGTTTACCGTCAGCTAACTAATAAACTCCATCCGTAGATGGACCATTTTGAACCAAAATGAATTGTGGATGGACCATTTTAACTATTCAGACAAATATTAAGGACTTTTTTGACAGTATGCCAAAATTTTAAGATGTGTCAATTTTTTAAGTATTTAATTTTTGGTTAAAGAGGTAAACTTGTCTATGTAGTAAACCCAAATCAGTAGTGCTGCCCTTACTTTTTTTACATCAATCGTAACACCCTGATCCAAACTGAGAATCCGAAGTGTCACATTAGGTAGTCGATCCGACCCGCCAAAATCTAAACCACCATTAAGTCATGAAATTAAAATAATTTATATTGTAAAACATTCGTACTTAAACAATTACCATTTACAAAACATGTGGTTCCGATTTAATAATTTACAAACTAAATGTTTAAATGGAACAAAATGTTTACATACTTCACCTAGGTAAGGTCCTATGAATACACAACCCATTAAATATAAGTATCGTACTCTAGTAAACACCGCTTGCCAGAATCCCATACTGATTGTCTCCTCAATCCCGTGATCGATCTACCAATCTACACACGGAAACAACGATTTTGAGCGCTGAGCTTACAAAGCTCAGTGGTACACATCTACTTTACTATACTTCATGCTAATCATAAATATAAAAATGCAAGTTAGTACGAGCAATAAGGTAAGAATAATAAACACATGGAGCTACCACTAGTCGCGTAAACACATGCTTTATCAACAAGCAAAGCATACATATATCATAGCAATCTAAGCAAATCAATCATACAAACCTTGAGTAAGGCCCGGGGACACACAACATCGGGAACATATACTCGGAGTGAGGTTCGGGGACACATAACACTGGGAACACACACTCTATACTCAGAATTACCCTTCGGGTATCTTCGAATGAGGCTTGGGGATACATGTAACGACCCGAATTTTAGAATTTAAGGGTCAGTTTAACCCGAAGCATGGGCTTCGTGTTTGAGCCTAGAGCTTGGGCCCTTGAGGGCCTTAGTAGGCTTGTTTGTGGTTGTTGGGCTTGAGTTTTAGGCTTGAAGATGTGTTAGGAAGATAATAAGGATAGTGAGGTAATTTTATAATTGTTTGAAGAGAAAAGGTGAACCTATTTAATTCATCTGCAGAAAGCAAGAGTAATGAGATCACCCTTTGTCCCTTTGTCTTCTCTTCAAACTATCCTCACCTCTTAACCCTCACCTACAAAGAAAGGTTGAATCTTTATCATCCAAAGTGTGAACCTTAGAATTTCAGTTAGGGGAGTTAAAATCAACTATGAATGGTCTACATTTTGAGGTAGGAATCATCATGTTTGGTGAAAGATGAGTTTTGGTGGGGGTTGAGGATGAAGAACAAAAATGGATGTTTAAACTCCATTTCTTGTTGTAGAATCGCACCTTTAGCTTCTTTTAGTCTTCCAACAATGTTGTAACTCATCTTACATTTTCTTGTAGTGAAGAAGTTGAAAACTCTTCCAATGACCATAGGAAGAAGAAAGCATGAAGCTTGGGATAGGAGTTTCACTCTCAGCTGTAGAAATCAAGGCTAGTACACTACTAACTCCTTGGTTTCATGCATATCCTAGGGATAATGCCTTGTTTGCTTGATTTGATATGTATATATGGTCATTAATGGTAAAACTCGGATTAAGTGTTAATAACTTGTAAAATTAGTAGTAAACCACCTTAAACACTTCCAAAAGATGTAAGCTTGGGTTTAAGCGTTAAAGGTTGCATTTTAAGGGCTCGAAAAGTGATTTCCTGAGCCTATATAGCTATTTCTAGGCTTCAGTATTGGTACGCAGGGAGGCGGTGCCGATACCCTAGTGTTATGGGTTTGAAGAACATTGCTTCATTGGATGAACACAAAGAGGGGTATTAGTACGATGTTCAACCTGTATAGGTACGCCATACAAGCAGGTATCAGTATAGGTCAACCCGTACCGGTACGCTAAGGCTTTAGGAAATTTTAATAAGCCAATTTCGTACCGGTATGATATGAGTATCGGTACCCAAAGGGTACCCGTAACGGTACACGAGGACTTGTATCGGTACCTATTGGACAATTTGCCCAAAAATATCAACTTTCACCCGTAAGGCTAAAAATTATATTGTTCGATCCAATAGACCCTTAATGTCCTAAAATGAGTTGTAGAACTGAGAAATCTCATTATACCCGAGCATAAAATGTAAGAATTTGGTAAAAGTCTTGTGTGACTTATATGTTGGCAGAAACCATAGGACGGTATGGTAGTGAGATGTTGTTATGTGCTATGTGGGCATTTGATTGTGGGATAGGAATACCAGTGAGAGAAAGAGTGTGTTGCAACATCATGGTTAAAGTTTCCCGAATATATGATCCTGATACTTAGTGGACACGAGCCTCATTTGAAGGTGTATGATCTCGATGCTTAGTGGTCGCGGGCCTCACTCTGAGTATGATTTCAATGCTTAGTGGACATGGGCTCACTCCTATATTGTGGAATAACGTTTCTATGCTATGAGAATCCTTTTTTTAATATTATAAAAAGCCTTTGTTTACTTGATGTTGTTATATGTTTATGAGGCTAGAGGTAGCGCCACATTTATATGATGTTATTGCCATGTTATCATCTCTAGTTGCATACTCATATTTATGATTTGCATGAAGCATGGTTGAGTGGAAGTGTATCCACTGAGCTTCGTTAGCTCACCATTCGAAATTGTTATTTCCGTATGCATGTTAGTAGATTGGCGTGCATCGTTAGAGCACCATTGGAGTAGGACTTTAGCATCGACTTGTTGTCCAAGTACAGTACTTGGATTATTTGGGCTATGTATTCGTAAGACCCTATGTTGTATTTTAACTCTTATTTTGGATTTTAAATCATGAGTCGAATGCTTTAATTATGTATTTTTAAATGGAGCTCCCAAGTAAATTTTTTAAATTGTTTATCTATTTTGAAATATTTGAACTTAATGGATTCTATGAAATGAATGTGATTTGGTCTAAACTAGGTTGAAAGTTTATGGTAATGGATTGGGCTTGAGGCCCAAATGTGATATCCAGGTCAAGGGTGTTACAACACAGCATAGGGAACATACGTTCAACATCACTTTGGATGAGTCCCAAGGACACACAGCATCGGGAACGTACACCTGATATCACTAACCATGGTGTTGCAACACTTTCTCTCTGGGTATCTGGATCCCATCAATCATTGATTCAACCAATCAAATGTCTACCAGGCATGTAAGAAACGTGATCCCAAGGATCTCCCTATTATTTTTATTCCTCATCACATCATTAATTTAACATTACCGAGTTGTTAATTCATTATGGATTGCGATCTGGTGCGGCGCATATGCATGGCAGCATGGTGCACCTTTAGGAGCGCGATCTGGTGTGGCATGACGTATAAACTCAGATCGATATGGTTTTGGCTAAGGAGTTTGATGTGGCCTCTGTTTTTTATTTTGGACGCTAGAACATGGCTAACTTACAAAACCCAAATATTTTTTTCATCACCCCTCTAAAGACAACACCGAAGACGATTCTGAGACCGCTGATCGACTCATCTCGACGAGATGAATATGATGGTGTAGGAGGTTTCATAAATGGAAGAAATAAAAAATAATTTTCTTCCCCCCATCAGTCACCTTTAATTAAAAAAATATTGGATGGGTAAATCGCACCCATGCCCCCCAACTCTCAATTCCCTTACTTTTTAGCCATCTATTTCTTTCAATTAAATTTCCCAAGTACCGGTACGGTTCGACCTATACGGATACGACTGAAGCCCGTACTGATACCCTACTCATGACTTCATACCATTCTAGTGAAATACAATATTTTAAAACTTTATTTGATCCCTAAAGCTTATGGAAGACATTAAGATATCAATTACTAACACATTTATTTAATTAATGTTAATTACCAAGTTATAATTTTTTATTCGAATATTACCGATATTAATACCTTACGCATAATGTAACGCCCCGGTTTTGGGACTAGGAGTTTTCTAGGTTGACTAGACGGGCCAATGGACCATATTAGAGGATTCGAGTCAGTTTTGGGATTAATTCGAAATTAATATTTTTTAGTAAGAAGAAAAAACATGGAAAAATATCCTAAAATCATTATTTAATATGTAGAGGATTTTGGTAAAATCAATTTTACAAAAAGAAGTTTCAAAAAGTTACATTTTAAAAGTTTTAAAATTGTTTTTAGTGATTGTTTTGTAAAAGGGTCAAAACTTATAATTTTTAAGGAGCTATTTGGACAAAGTCTAATATCAGAATTTTCTATTTAATTGGATATTTTAAAAGGTTTTAAAATATTATAATTAGGCTTGGAGAATTTATTTTATAATTAATATTCCGAAAGAAAACTTCACGTAACTAATTTTTCTCTCAAATTCTCTCCAGCCAAACACTCTTTTCTACTTCGATTTTCTCAGGTAATCACTTGATTTCAACATTCTTTTATTTCCAAATGAATCTTAATGATTTTCTAACAAAACTTATTTGATTTAATCTTGTTTCTCATGTAAACTCATCCAATTAAGGGGAAAGCCAAGGTTAGAGGTGAGCTTCGTTCTTCTCCTCTAATAAAAGGCTCTTTTCTGAAATTCTCAAGTTATTGATCCTTTACTTATGATTTCTAATGAGTTTTAATGATTTAGTTGTGGAAAATGGTTAAATCAAGGTTTAATTGATATTTTTGAATGATCATCGTTATGGATCTATTTTGCTAGGTTCTTGGCTTGATTAGATCATAATATTGATGTTTTATAATGTTAATAAGTTAATTTTAACATTAGAATCCCGGAACTAGGTGAATTCTAATTATCTAGGTTATTAGTTGTGAGTTTTTGAGGAGTTGTGGATGTTTAATGAATGCTGGAGGTATAAGGATAATGTTAATGTGTTTTTGGATGTTAACTGATGTTAATTGATGGATAAAAACATTATGTTTTGGCTGGGTTAGGTTTGGAAGGTGTTTGATGTTGTTTTCGGTTGTTGTAGGGTGAAATTGAGTAGAATTTGATGACGATTTGTGTGAATTGATGTTGTTGGGTTGTTGGAACCTCTGTTTTTGTGTGGTTAAAGCAGGGGAGGTTGATCCTTGTTGAGCTCGAATTCTTCAACCGTTCTTGCTTACCAAGTGGTGGAGAAGTTGTAATTTGGGTGTTTTTGGTGGAAGCAAAAGATAAGAAAAATAGACACAAGATTTAGAGTGGTTCGGCTTTCTAACCAAAGCCTACATCCACTACCTTATCTTCCCTACAAAGGATTTCAACCAATTTACTAAGAATTTTTCCCCAAATCTAGGCTTAGGAGGCAACCTTTTATAACACTCAAAGCTTCTACCGCTAAGCTTGAGTAAACCCTCTTTACAAAGAGAAAATTCAAAGCAAACTAAAATCCCTTTTCTTAAGGTATGTGTTTGCACTCTAAGGCACTCACCCAAATCCTAAAACACTTGAGCATATATAAACATTTAAGCTCACAAGTGTTGTCTATACAAGATTTGAAAAAATTAAGTACTAAGACAAATTTTCATCATAATGTTGTTGACATTAAGATCATTAGTTATTGCTGAAGCTTGAAGGGTCCTTTTATAGTCCCAATTCAGTTCCTAGCCGTTGGAGACCATTGGGATCGAATTGGAGCCGTTGGAGGCTTTGTTTCCCGCAATAAATACAGTTCTACAGTTTTCGGTATCGATACGCGGGTAAGCGTATCGGTACTGTAACTAGCCGTTATGCTCATTTCTGGCTGTGCGTATCGGTATGCCTTGGTCCATATCGGTACATTGTATCAGTATGCCAGGGACCGTATCGGTACGACCTACAATTCAAATAGCTGTTCGGGTAGTTAAAATGGAGATCGGTACGCATACTTGCGTATCGGTACGACCCTACCCGTATCGGTACGCCTAGGGGCATATTGGTACGGTTTTTGGCTACTGGAAAAATATTGTAGTTGAAACTCTTGGACCGTATCGATACGAGGTATACCGTATCGGTACGCTTGTGTTGAAAACGTTAGTTTAGCTACTTTAAAACATTTAAAACATTTCCAAAACCTCTAAAAAACTTCTCAAACTTATTTTCAAGTTGTTTGGACTTAAAACCATTTTTGAAATCTTTTCAAATTAGACCAAAACTATTTTTCAATTATTATATCAAAACATAAATCCTAACAATCTACCCCTTTTTGATATAATAAAACCAGCTTGAAAAATTGTTTTTGAGATTCTCCCCCTTAGTAAAAATAAAATTTGAATAAGAGATTTATTATTGAAAATCTTATAAGCTCCCCCTTATCCATTTGAAAAATCAATTTTTCAAAACATTCTCCCTCCTTTTGTTATATCAAAAATGGTTCAAACCAAAGTTTGAAAACTTTTAAGTCCAATAACAAATGAGAGTTTTAAATAAAATTTGACAAATGTAAGTTTTGTTTAAAATTGGATCCCCCTTACTCAAGCATTACTCAAATGTTAGTCTAACATATATGATAAACTAGTTGAATTAAAATAAATAAAAAAATAAAATAAACAAAATTCAACTAATTTTACCACACTTGAATCAAAGGGGGGATGTGAAGCCTTCCTTCTTCAAGTGTTCATCCTTTGTGTGTATAGAGCTCCCCTCAGTCTTATCACTTGTTGATCAAAGCTCCATCACACCTACAAAAAGACAATCACAAATATTTTGGTATCCAAATTGCTTTGGATCCATAGGCATTAGTGACACATAATTTAGTCCCCTTAGGAATCCATTTTTCGATTTCATCCTTTTTAGTTGAAGTAATTAGTCCTTTTGGGACCCAAATACTTCTAAAAACTTTTCCATTTAAAAATCTAGGGGCACTAGATTGTCTTTGATAAAAGTTTGATTTTTCCAAATTATTTTTCTTTTGAAGTTCATTGGAAATCAATTCTTTTTCTTTCTTAAGATCACCTACTTCCTTTTGATGATCTTTTTCTAAAATTTGAAGCAAATTTTGTAAATTTAAAACTTTAAGTTCAAAATCTTTTAATTTTTCTTCAAATTTCAAATTGGTTTTTAAAAGCAAACCATTTTCGATTTTCAATTTTGAAATCGTCTTTTTATTTTTCGAAAACGAAGCCTTGAGCTCAAAAACCAATTTGTCATAGGCTTCTGGTAACTCATCAAATGTATAAGAATGTGAATTTGAACAAGATGAGTTAGAAGTTACATCTTCCTCTTGGAGGGCCATCGTGCATAGGTGGGCTACTTCATCTTCATCGGTGGAGTCTTCATCACTCTATGTAGCCACATATGCTTTCTTTGATGATGATCCTTTTTGTTGAAGTGAGGGCAATCATTTTTGGTGTGCCTCATCTTCTTGTATTTTGAGCACTTGGAGGGATCCACCATCTTCTTCTTCGATTCATACTTTGATTCTTCTATGTTGCTCTTCATGAATCGAGAAAGTTCCTTGAAGAGATAGGCCATCTCTTCATCCTCACTTGATTCTTCTTGTTCGCTTGTAGAGGATTGTAGAGCAATGATGTTGACATCGATTCTTTTCTCTTGGATTATCTTCTCTTTCTCCATCTTTAAGGGTAGAGACATCATCTCATAGGTGAGAAGAAACCCTACGAGCTTTTCAAGCTTGAGCTTATTCATGTCTTTGACTTCAATAATGGTCGTCTTCTTGCTCTCCCATGATTCAGGAAGTGAATAAATCAACTTTCGAACAAGCTTTTCTTCCGAAATCTCTTCTCGAATACTTTTGAGTTGATTGACGATTGTAGAGAACCGTTCGAACATGCTCTTGATGTCTTCATATGGGTCCATCTTGAAGTTTTCGTATTCGAGGTTGAGTAGACCAATCTTTGTCTCTTTCACCTCATTTGTCCCTTCATGGATTGCTTCAAGTTTGTCCTATAACTCCTTGGCACTCTCACAAGAAGATACTTTCGCATATTCTTCCGGGCCCAATGCACAAAATAGAATGTGTATGGCCTTGTAATTGAGCTTCATCTTCTTGCAATCTTCCACGCTCCATTCCTTCTTGCTCCGATTTGGCACGAACGGTCCATCTTCAACTATGTCCCAAAAATGGCAGTCTTTTCTCTTCATGAAGAACATCATTTTATGCTTCCAAGAAGCATAGTTGTCACCGTTGAAGAATGGCGGTTTGTCGATAGATAACGCCATGGAAGTCGGTTGACTTGTTTGTTGGTCGAGCTTGCTGGATCACCTCAATAGGTGGCTAAACCTTCTCGATTGAGCCTCGCTCTGATACCAATTTTTGAGCTCGAATTCTTCAACCGTTCTTGCTTGCCAAGTGGTGGAGAAGTTGTAATTTGGGTGTTTTTGGTGGAAGCAAAAGATAAGAAAAATAGACACAAGATTTAGAGCGATTCGGCTTTCTAACCAAAGCCTACATCCACAACCTTAGCTTCCCCACTAAGGATTTTAATCAATTCACTAAGAATTCTTCCCCTTTTCTAGGCTTAGTATGCAACCTTTTACAACACTCAAAGCTTCTACCCCAAAGCTTGAGTAAACCCTCTTTACAAAGAGAAAATTCAAAGCAAACTAAAATCCCTCTCTTAAGGTATGTGTTTGCACTCTAAGGCACTCACCATAATCCTAAAACACTTGAGCATATATAAACATTTAAGCTCACAAGTGTTGTCTATACAAGATTTGAAAAAATTAAGCACTAAGACAAATTTTCATCATAATGTTGTTGACAATAAGATCATTAGTTGTTGCTGAAGCTTGAAGGGTCATTTTATAGTCCCAATTCAGTTCCTAGCCGTTGGAGACCGTTGGGATTGAATTGGAGCTGTTGGAGGCTTTGTTTCCCGCAATAAATGCAGCTCTGCAGCTTTCAGTATCGATACGCAAGTAGGCGTATCGGTACTGTAACTAGTCGTTATGCTCGTTTCTGGCTGTACGTATTGGTGCGCCTTGGTCCGTATCGATACGCCATATTTGTACGTCAGGGACCGTATCAGTATGACCTGCAATTTAAATAGCCGTTGGGGTAGTTAAAATAGGGATTGGTATGTGTACTTGTGTATCGGTATGACCCTACCCGTATCGGTACGCCTAGGGGCGTATCGGTACGTTTTTTGTTATTGGAAAAATATTGTAACTGAAACTCTTGGACCGTATCGATACATGGTATACCGTGTCGGTACGCCTGTGTTGAAAACATTAGTTTGGCTACTTTAAAACATTTAAAACATTTCCAAAACCTCTAAAAAACTTCTCAAACTTATTTTCAAGTTGTTTGGACTTAAAACCATTTTTGAAATCTTTTCAAATTAGTCCAAAACTATTTTTCAATTAAATCCTAACAATCCTCAAGCTTGAGGTAAGGTATCAAAAGCCGTGGAGGCTTGGATTCGTATCGACGATCAAAGTTTTGTGTGTCGGTGAGTGATAACTTGTTTTAAAGCTTTTCAAAGGTTTGAAAGTTGTGTTTGGGAGATTAGGTTAATCTTGAAACGCTAGTCTACGCTCAAAAGTAAGTAAAGAATGATTTCTCTCTTGATCTCGGTTTGGCAATTGGTTTTAATGCACTTGTTTTGATAACTTGATTACTCACTATATATGCATGATTTGAGTATGGTTTAATGCTGGAAAATAGTTATCTAAAGATGTTGATGCATTTGGAAGTAATGCAAGGTTTGATAATATTTTTTGAACATTGGTATTGCATGGTTGAATGCATTGAATAAATGGTTTTAATTGAGCATATGAAAATAGTGAGTTAATGATAAAGAAATGAATTATATTGGTAAGTGATGGTATAAAAAGGTTATGAAAATGTTATCGGATAAAGTTGGTCGGCCATAGAATTGATAGTGTACTATAAAAAGTCGTCTTGGATGTTGAGGGGTTTATGTGTCCCGAAAACTCCATCCAAGTACCCTAACGGTTGAGAGGTTATATGGTACCGAAGACTATCGTTAGTGGGTTATACATCTAGCCGATGAGTGATGATAAGGGGTTGTTATGGTACCGAATACTCCATCACGGGTGTCACAACGGTAGAAGGGTTGTGATTGTACCGAAAACTCTCGTGTATAAACCTTAAGATACCGGTTGAGATTGTATGTTAAGTGTTGGAAGAACACTTGTTGAATCCGTGTATCCGATGTTATATCTTGTAAAGTAGAACTTGGATGATGATCACTTGTAAGCCAATACAATTGATAATGTACCATGTTGATGGGTTTTGGTTGTATAATGTTGGTTTATACATGTTTTACTCTTTAAGCCTTGCTTTGGTAGTATGCATGGGAAAGCTTAAATTGAGGGTAGCAAATGGGACTTTGCTGTTGGATCCATGATATATGTTGCATATGGTTTAATATGCATGTTTTGGAAATGTTAAGTGCATGTTTTAAAAGGCGTGATAATGTTGATGATGTTTTGAAAGTTGTTTTTAAAGTGATTTTCGAATTGGATTGTTAAATGGTTTTAAATGCATTATGATGATTTATTTTGGAGTACTCCTCACTAAGCCTAGTGTGCTTATGCTCTCTTTTTCCATCAATGTAGAGAATTAATGGTTGGAGGCAGCAAGCAAGCGAAGGAAATTCCAAAAACTTGTGTTTACGAAAGTATGGTTTCGATTTAGACTTGTAGTAATAAAGGCAATATGGTCAATTGTTGTTTGGGAGGGTTGATTGCTAAACTCCATGTTCGAGCAAGTTTTAAATGTTGTTTTGGACTTGTATGTGGCTTTATATGTTTGATATTGCTTTGAATTTATGTTTTGGATGTTGAGTGTGAAGCATGCCTATAGATGTTGTGGATGGTTGAGTTAGGTTCGTTTGAGTTGATTTAAAATGCTAGTATGATTGAATAAAGTATGCCTTTAATGATGTATGATGTTTAGGTAAGTGTTGGATGTGGTTAGAGTGAGCCAAAGTGTCATATGTTGGACCTAGAGGTCATTACATGCCTTCACGTACCGGTACGAGTACCCGATGATCGGTACGCGGGGTGTGAAATAGCTCCATTTTGAGGGTAAAATGCACAGGAGTACTGGTATGGTTAGCCGAGTATCGGTACACCCCTTGGGATTTACACATCAAAATCGGTACATAGGTTTGAGTACTAGTACGACCCTTTTATTTTATAGCGTCATAACGATACTTAGGGTACCGTATCGGTTCACATTACGGTTACTGGAATTTGTGGTTTTGAAGAAAAAGGGGGGAATCAGTACGAGAACTATGTCGCATCGTTACGGGTTGCTTCATACACCGTATCGATACGGTGGCTAGTGCATCGGTACGCATGGTGGTTAAGTCCATTAAGCCGTATCGATACAGGCTTGCCCGTATCAGTACGCATAGTTGTTTTCTTTGTGATTTTGCCTGTTGAAGCATGGAAATGAGTAATCTAGTCCCCGAATGTTATATATGTAATTGTATGAGTTTAGTTGATTGTTTTGAGCTGGAATTTAACATGTGAGCATGAAATTTGACTAATGAAATACGGGTAACTTGGTTTTAATTAAGTCCTTGTATTTTGAGGAAATTATGTTTTGGTCCCTAAAGTGTATATTTAAGCAATTAAACCTCGTCTTGCAATCTAATTGCATTATTATCGAATCCGTTGTCGTATGCTCACCTTAGGATTTAAACCTATGCATTTAGAAAAGATAAAAAGAAAAAAATGGACTCGATTTAGGTTATTAGTTTGGGTTTGCTTTGGCAAACCTAATGTAGTCCTTTTAGCTTAGTTTCGGCTAGACCGAGTTAAGAGGGTTACATATAATTTCAATTCAAGCACGCCAATTCCATACTACTATCATCTAATCATCACAACATAAAATTCAATCACTTATCAAAATATTTATACAAATATCTGAACAACCCTACACGATCTCTAAAGCCTTTACGAGTCACGCCATAGCTTTACACATCATCATACATCTCATAAATATCAAGTCATGTATTGTTGGTCTCTAAAACATACTTATTTTTTGTCTTCCTAATTTTGCAACCACTAGCAAACAAGACAATTACATTTATAATGCTTATGGAGCATTTTGAAGCTCAAGGTGTACTAACCTCGAGCACTAGCGATAAATCCCTATTCAAGCTTCGTGATTACTCTGCTTGGTCTGATATTTGATCCCAGATAAACCTCATATAACAAAGAATACAATATATATTAATTAACCACATATTTTAACTAATTCACAAGGTCAAACGCGTAAAAAGAGCTTATTGGGTTCGAATTTGGTGAGACGTGCCGCAGAAATAAACTCAGGGCGTTGAAACCCCCCGAGTAGGGTCCTCGGAAAAAAGTCAACGACCAGTCAACGCCAATCAAAATTGGTCAAAGGTGCAGGGCGATCTAGTGTGGCGCATGTGCATTGCAGCATGGTGCACCCTCAGGAACGCGATCTATTGTGCCGTGGCACATAGACTCAGAGCAGCATGTTTTTGGCCGAGGAGTCATATGGTGGTCTCCATTTTTTATTTTGGAAGCTGGAAAATGGCTAACTAGCAAAACTCAAATCTTTTTTTCTTCACCTCCACCAACGAAAACTCTGACGGTGATTCTAAGACAACCGACCGACTTGCCTCGACGAGATGAACGCGATGATGTAGAAGGTGTCGTAAATGGATGACCAAATTTTAGTAGATTAGAGTTGAAAGTTTAAAGAAAAAAGAGAAAATAAGGAAGAGCGAAATAAAAACAAATTCTTCCCCATCAGCCATCTTTAATTCAAAAAATATTGGGATGGGTAAATCGCACCCATGACCCCTAATTCTCAATTCCCTTACTCTTTAACCATCCATTTCTTTCAATTAAATTTTTTAAGACTTTATTCTTCAATTTAATGCTTAATATTATATTACCTAACCCCGATCCAAGATCCTATAACTAACCTAAAAATTGGGTCCTTACATCAATTTTGTCCTCGAGGTTATTCAATCGCATCAATTTTGCCCTTTGACAGACGTTGATCGTTACAGTGCTAACGTGGCACTTAACGATACTAATGTGGTGCTCAACGGTGCTGACATGACAATAGTCATTGTGATGATGACGTGGTAGAGGGGCTGAATTGTTTTTTTTAACCGACTTCAAGGTCATAATTGATTTTTTTCGAATTCATGGGCATAATGGATTTTAGTTGAAAGTTCAGTAACTTAATTAATATTTAAGCTGAAAGAATAAGAATTAAAGAAAATAACTCTAAAAAATAAGAATTTAAGAAATTATTAAATTTTAAAAATATCGAAACCAAATAAATAATTTGTTTAAAATTCAAGTTAATTTAATTGATTTATTTAGTTTTGAATAAAATTGGATAAACAATTTGGGTTTTCAAGTTGAACTTTTACAAATGGAATATATGAAAAATCGATTAACAAATTTGTGTGAATATCCTTTGGGTTTCTGATAATTTTAAAAATAAGCAAAATGAGAACTCTCACAAAAAATCAAAATATTCTTCAATTTTTTAAATAATTCATAAACTTAATATAAATAAATTATTAAAAATAAACTAATATAAAAAATTAAAATGTATTAGAAATTATAGAATAATAAGATAAATAAAAATTAAAAATATTTATAAAGTATTAAAAATATTTGAGATAGAAAAATGAAAGACAATTTTGGTTTTATTACTACTCTAATACAATATTGATTTCATTGAAAATATGCTCAAAGAATATCAGTAGGCTTAGCATAATAATTTTGGTTTTATTACTACTCTAATACCATGTGGACTTTCGCGGCAAGGGGCATCATGCATGAGAGATAAAGCATGCTAAGTACGTTGATATGTGGAACAACATACATGAACTGTGTTTACAATGTCGCCTCCTATGCCTCCGGTTGTGAATGATTCTGAAGCATACGTACCGGATTTTTATCATTCACAGTCATCCATATACCCGAGCTTTGGTGGAAACATAGACTATCAGGGGTCACAGATTTCATGGCGTATACGTCGATTAACAGTCCGACATTTTCACTACATAGTAGTGATTATGTGTTTACAACGCCGCCTCCTATGCCTCCGGTGATTAATGATGATGAAGATGATGATGATGGTGATGATGATGCACCCCAAAGACCGCAACGAGATCGACGACCACCGTGGTGTTACCTTTCGACCACAGCCCGACATGGGAAAAAATTACATAAAATGATTTCTTGTGACTCTTCTTCTACGTAATACAAATATTTGAATTTGAATATTATTATTTTAGAAAATAAACACCGAACATGTCTATTATTATTAGTTATTTTAGAAAATGTTCATTCGAATACAAATATAAAAAAATATGTAATCACTAATTTTGTCAGGGCTTTGTTATTATATATTTATATGTTAATATGCTCAATGTTTGTATGTGTGAATATATATATATATTTATACTTATACGTTTTTTATTTAAATTTGGTCCCTAGCTTTATATATGTATATTATATATATATATATGTATATACTTAACATATGTATATTTATTCATTTTATTGACTTTTTTAGTTTTACCGTTTTAACTCTATATATATGTAAATTAATTTATGGCTCCTTTATACGTCTTTTAATATTTAATCCTCAAAATATATTCTTTAAAAAATAATATTATAAATATATTATATAATTCCAAATGATATAAACAATATATATGTGTATTATATAGGCTTACTCATAATCAAAAAACTTAATCATAATCAAATAGAAAATGTTAATTCAAATACAAATATAAAGAAATAAAACTACTTCTAGCACGAATAGTTAATGAAATCACCGAGGCATGGCCATGTAATTCGGTCGATTTGTACATTTGTTTTTGGAATGTCCCGTACCCCTACATTTCGTACATCTCTTTGGTTCTCCTGCCTCCTTGTAATGAAGATCCATACTGGTATGGATACGAGTTGATAGAGGTCGGTGGTTCTCTTCGGAGTGCTGGATTCGGTAACCATTCGTCATGCTCCAGTGGTGGCCAATATTGTGAATTCACGATCGGTGGGAACTCACATCTGTAAATATTTATTATCCTGTGCAAGTTAAAGCATTCATCCGCAAAGCTGTACTGGTTAACCCCTTTAGACATACACACTACGGTTGCATGCCTACATGGATATCGTCGTGCCTGAAACTCACCAGTCACATCATCTTTGCCTAAAATCGACTCGAAATGTTTGGCGGTGCCTTCCTTCGTTGTTGCGCACGGAATCAACAACATCAAAAATCTGTCCATTTAGGTCGAACCCGTGAACAACCATTAATCTTGGTGGTTCCACATTCTTTTCCATTTTTCTTACAAGATCGAGATACCAAACTTGTCCCCTATTTATCATAGCTTGGATTTAGAAACCCTTTATTGGACCAAACCTTAGCCAACTTGTAGTACGTCTCTCTCACCAAGCTTGCTATTGGGAGGTGGCGTGTTCCTTTTAATACATCATTTATGCACTCCACAAGGTTGTTTGTTATTTGCCCGTATCGTCGACCTTCATCATACGATTGGGTCCATCTTTCTCGTTCTATACTGTTTGTCCACGCCCAAACTTCTTCGCCGTACTCATTGCCTAAATTTGCCAACTTTCTCTCAAAATTTGGTATTACTAGTTCATATCCTGTTTCGTAATATATGTTGTTAGCATCGTCATAAATCATAACAAATAAAAAGTTTGAGAAAATAAAAATTAGATACCCATGCCTAAAATTATGCTGCGAATGTGGGTTTTTTTTTCATTTTTCAATAGCGTTCTTACCAATATGGCGTACATAGTACGCGAGATAGGCGTGCGGAGGTGTCCATCCATTGTTCTGTCGATCAATTGTTGCTAAAATGCCCGCTGCTCTATCAGAAATCAAGCAAACCCCATCTTCTCGGATGACATACTTACGTAAATTACTTAAAAAATTCCAAGACTTCGCTGACTCTTTATCAACGATTGCGAAGGCAATCGAAAAGATATTTCCATCACCATCTTGTGTAACGGCAACCAACAGTACATGTTTGTATCTTTCGTACAACTATGTGCCATCGACTTGGACCATACGTTTGCAATATGGAAAGCCGTCAATGCATGGCTTGAACGCCCAAAATAATTTGTCGAATATTTTCTTCCCTTGAAGAAGTTCACCTTCTCGGTTGCATGCATCCAATGTTTTATACCTGACTATGGTCCCCGGAATAAATAATACCATTGCGTTCAATAAAGCCGGTAGCTTATTGTACGACTTTTCATAATTACTGTACACCTTATTTAACGTCTTCTCTTTTGCATACCAACCCTTACCATATTCTATTTGATACTTAAATTGTTGCTTAATAGATGCCATAATCGTTGAAACAATAACCCTTGAATTTGCTTCAACCAACATCTTCACGTGTCTGCTTATTACATCCGAGTCTAATTTACGGTGGTCTTGGTTGACGAAATTTCGTAAACAAGTGTGGCGACCATTGTACTTTGTAATCTCCCAACAAATTTTCCTCTGAAGTTTAGATACTTGGATCTTCCATGTACAATCTTCTCCATATTTAATACATTTTGCAAACAGAGTTCTCGGACTGGATTCTTTAACAATGAAGTCTACATGCTTTCTGATGGAATACTCTTTAATTGTCAATGTAGCTTCTTCCTTATCTGTAAATTGCATCCCAACCGATAATTCATCAGAAGAACCCGAACATATTTGTGGCATGACCGGGTATTCAAGTGCCCTCATCATATCGTAATCTATTAAGTTCATGTGAGCAGGAAGTTCATACCATGTAATGTCACCCCCGCCTGAAACGAACTCACCACTACCAAAAACAGGCTCATCATCAAGGTCATCACCACTCAAATTCAGATTTGCGATTTCTTCATCTTCACTAGAATCAGCAAGCGTTTCTCCCTATCAGCCTTGGAGATTTTCAACGTCAATGCCAACATTCAGATCAACAGTCGGCTCAACAGTCGGGAACGTCGAAGGCCAGGCATATGGATGAAATGCACTCGATGTCCCACTTTCCAACAGCGCAACAAAGCTGCCTTCAAACCTATAAGGTTGGTCGTCAACTGCACTGTCGAAACCCATTTGAGAAGAACTTTCATATACATTTCTAGATGAGCCTGGAACACCATATCTTCCACGCAACTCAACATGTAATGCAACACTTCGAATACATGTTGAATCATGCTCAGCAATCATGATTCCAACATCACTATCATCTTTAAGTGCTATTGCAGAATATCTGACCGGATCATCACATGTCTTCCATCGATACCGAAAACGAACAATCTCAGCTCTTATTTTTTTTCTATGTCATGCTTCAGCTCTCGAAGGGAAATGTCTTTTGAAAACCTTATCTTTGTAGTGTTTTTCGAATCAAATACGACACTCATATCAGTTTTCACAATTTCTCCATCGTAATGGATAACGGCCATAAAAACATTGCTCACTGTCTATGTGCGTTCAAAAACAATTTCATTTTCGAATCAAAATATAGAAATCAAAACTATCATAATGTAGTAATATATCGCTACGAATTTTCCCATAAACAACATTTTAAAATACAAATAAACAAACAATATACACATTCAAAAGAAAATGTAAAATCAACTTACTATAAATTTCTTCAAAATTTCTTTCTCCTCTTTTCTCTTCTTCTTCTCCTTCTCCTTCTTCACCCAATTTTTTTCAGACTTTCTTACAAATTTTACCTTTCAACTTACTTATTTAACATAAAAAGCACGACACACAAAACAACATAATTTTTTCTTCCGTTATTTACCCCTACAGCCTAACTAATAAAACATTCAAAATTCAATACCCCTACACAATTTAAAATATTCATAAAATATTTTTTAATACCTCTTTCAATTCTTTTACTCTTACCCGTGTCTGCCAGACCTTTATTTTTTTAGATCAATGAGCCATTTATATTTTCAAGAATAGCAGTGTATTGTTCCAATTTTTTTTCAAAATAAAGCCATGAGATCGGACTGCAAGTAATAAGACCTCAATAGTACTGCCCTGCATTATTCGAAATTTCTTCACGGGTTTTTATTTTTTAGACCACTCCACCCCTGCAACACCCTGCTAAACAATTGGACATTAGATATGGTACAAACTTTTGCCATTACAGCGGCAAGTTCTAGTGATTTAAAAAATTGAATTATTACATAATTAAAAAGGGTAGATTCACATTGGATAAGAAGCTTCTGGCCATGAGGTCGGATTGCAATTGCACCGACCTCAACTTTTTTTTTTTTGAGGTCGGAAGGAATTAAATGGGTCCTCAATTTTTTTTTATTATTTTTGGACCCATGAGGTCGGATTGTAATTACACCAACCTCAACTTTTTTTAAGGTCGAAAGGAATTCAATGGGTCCTCAATTTTTTTTTATTATTTTTAGACCCATAAGGTCGGATAGTAAGCAATGGGACCTCAAAACTTTTTTTAATTTTTTTGGACCCGTGAGGTCGGATAGAAAGCAACCTGATTTCAAGTTTTATTTTTAAATTTTTGATGAGGTCGGATTGAAAGTTATTCGACCTTAAATAACATTGTAGAAATCACAATAGATTCAAAAATAATTTGGTGGGTGCTATATTTTTCTAATTATTTTTTCCAAATCAATATTGCCCCAATTTTGCCGAATTTTAAGGCAAAATTAAAAGATTAAACTATTTTTTGTTAAATAATTGACCAAATACTAACACATGCTTTTGGAGTAAAATTTATTATCATATATAATTTAAATAATTATTTTTCCTTCAAATAGATGAAATAACATATATGCTTCAAAATTATTTAAATTTAATAAATAAATTGAATTAATACATATATTTCACAAATTATTTAAATTAAATAATTAATAAAATTGTATTAAAAAGATAATTCCATAAGCTTTTAAATATATGAGCAAGCACAATTGGCCTGTTGGACAAGCTACTCATCTTTGTTCTTTCATTTCTTTAAGGTCATGGGTTTTAGACCCACTAAGAATTTTTATTAGGGTCGCTCAACATTTAAGACGTTTTCATTTTGATTTCTCCCGTTACATTCTGTTAGAAAACCCTGACATGACCCGTTAATTTTCATTTTCTTCCATAAAAGAATATATTTGAGTCCCACTGTTGATTAAACCATCCCCACACCCTTCTTTTTCTTATTCGTCTCCAAATCTTTGCAAGTTTTACACGCTCATTTGCTTTGCTCTTAGAAATAGATAATCGTAGCTTTGGATGCTTACCTTCAGTTTCAAAAAGTGTAGATGGTGCTGGTTTTAGAACTCCCCAATCAAAGAGAGTAGTCCCCACTAGCAGGTCGCCTCCATTAGATGCTTCAACTGATCCCACTACCAAGAAAGAGACTCCCGCAAGGAATAATAATAGTAATCGTACCAGATCGAATTTCAGTGAGTTGGATCGCACAAAACCCTCTGATTTGAAGACGAGGAAATCTCTGTTTTTTAAGGCCTATGATAATATCACAAACAGTGACCTTGGAGAGTTGGAGTCCTGGAGTCGAGAGAAGTTGCAGACTGCGGGGATTCCAGGTTGGAAACAAAACGTGTACTATTTGCTAACTCCCATGATGAAAAAGTAGAGAAATATGGAGGTTTGAAATATGGTTCCTTTTCATGATGAGAACTTAGATGTTGATGACAAAAATGCAGGTGTAGAAGTTGATGGGAACCCCAAAGAGGTTGAGGATTTTATTTGATACGTGAACAGCTTGCTTAGATAGAAGACCAACAATCCAATCTATTAAACCTCCTCCAGGTAGTTTGCTGACGCTGAACATTCTCTTTCTCTGTATTTACACAGTTGCACTTACCAAGTTACCATGGAATGCTTTTGGTGATTTCTTATCTGGAATTTACTGTGTTTTGTTTTGGTTTGTACGGTGAATTTCATGGCTTGTTGTATTGTCTAGTACTTTATGAAGTCTTCGAAGGCATTCGCGTACATGGACTCATTTGTAGTTTGCCTGATAATACTTTAACTTGTAAAGTTATTTAACTTAAGCTTTGAATCGGTGTCCAAGTCAAACACTCAGATGTTTTGTTCTTAAAGGTAAAGTAATTTTTTTCTGAAATTTCATTCACTACTGCAGCTTAAAAGTTTGAACTTGCTTCTTATGTTCCATTTTTTTAACGTTTGTTCTTGTATTGGTTGCTAGGACCATTGTCTTGCTATAGGATGTAGTGACAACTCTGTCCATGTTTGGGATATGTTGAAGTCTAGTTTTTGGTTCTTCAAGTTCAATCTCTAGGTTAGTTGTATCTAAACTCTGAAAATTTTTATATACTCGATTCACTCTTGAGTTTTTATTGATGACTTTTGTAGAAAAAAAAATAAAGATGAAGGAAATAAAGTAGAAAAAAGTGGCAGAGATTTGGAGAAGAAGACAAAAAAAGAAGGGGGTGGGATGGTTTAATTAGCAGTAGGACCCAAATATATTATTTTATTAAAAAATAAAAATTAACATTTTTTAACGGAAGATGACGGGAGAAACCAAAATGAAAGCGTTCTAAAAGTTGGGTAACCCCAATAAAAATTTTAAAAGTTTGTTGACAAAGATGAACGCGCTCTAAAAATTCGGTGACCATTGGTGTACTTTACCCTAAAATCTATTTAAGCACCTACTTTGGCAAAAAAAAAACATGAGGCGCCTATTTCAGCCCCAAAAATAACTTTATGTACATATCTCAGGAAAAAAAAAGGTATGATTTGGACACTTATTTTAGTATTAAGCCTATCTAAAAACTATTTTTATAATTTAAAACATATTGATAGATATTAAATATGAGAAAATTTTCAATATACAGTCTGTGTAAACTTTAATTTACACAGATCTTTTAGTTTTAGGGTTTAGAGTTTAGGGTTAGTCTTTAGAATTTAAAGTTTAAGGTTTAGGGATTGGGTTTTAGTTTTTTAAGGTTTAAGTTTAATTTTGATTTATAGTAGAAATAAGCAGACTTGTTTAAAATTTATTTTACACAACATGTGTATCAAATTTAAACCCATTAAATATTGATAACTAATAAATTATTTAAACAAATATTAAATACAATCATTTCTTTATAGTTTATAAGTAAACAACTATTGTCAATTAGTTAGCAACTATAAGTTATTAGTCGCCAAACATGACTATAGATACGAAGATACTATACCTAATCTTATTGGTTAGTGAAATCTCACGACCATCAAACAACAATCTCAATCACTTGGAACCAACTATGCTAAACATACTTGAAACCAACCGTCTTAATTTTAATGTAAATTAATTTAATCCTTTAAAATATTTGATTCTAATTTCGTCTCTACTTATAATCATTATCACCTATATATCTACAGGTACTCCATGTTATGTTCGTAAGTGTGAGCTTGTTTTAAGAGAAATTACTTTCTTACAGGTCAGAAAACATTAGTTTCTTCCTTTCTTTTTTTCTCCTTCATTTTCAGTTGCATAAGCTTAGCGAATTGGTTGCCGAACCTCATGACATAAGGCTACTATGGGTGTTGATGCAAATACCAAGTGCGAGCAATCGAGTCCAGATTTTCAACAGGCTCCATTAGAAGACAAGAAATTACTCGGCTTACAATTTGGAAACAACAGAGAAATGGAGCAGGCAAACAACGAGAGACAAGCTCAGGCTTAGACGAATATAGGAACGAGTAGACGAATATAAGAACGAGTCGCCGACATCCCCTGAAAATTTGTATGGATTCAATTTGCCTGATGACATTCGATCAATCATGTAGCAATCTGCAATGGTTGAACTTTTGGAGTCGAGAGGACTAAACTTACACCAAATTGTGTTCTTATCTGTTCAAATATCAGTTGTCTTCTTGGTGCCATTAAAGTGGCAGAGATTCAAGAACTTAGTTTTAAAGGGCGCTAGGAGTCCCTGGAGCCGAAGCGCTAGGCAAAGGTGAACACCTTTCGACAAGGCGCATTTCTTATGCTAAACATTTATAAATTAATTCTAAAGTAGATTTTGTACTCAAAACAACATGATAATCATATTATAGATGTTTAAAGGTTAAAATATTAATTATCAAAATATTTAATATTATTTTATAATTAATTTTTACACTTTGATGATCATCTTTATTTAATGTATTAATAAAAAATTATTTGTTTTTTATAATCCTGTGACTTAAAAATTAAATGATTATAAAAATTTCACATAACAATTAATCTCGTCTGATATTTTTTGATTTTTAATTAAAATTAATGTAATTCAATAAAATGAAAATAATCAAATATATAATTTATAAACAGAATTACAATTATAATACATCTATGAAAATTAATCATAACCAATTATTATAAGATATAAACAAACAAATAATTAAAATATACTTAATAATTCAATTCAAAAAAATATACTTAATAATATACATAGAAAATACCAAAAAGGGGTTAACTCAAAAGCCTAAAAACAATGAGAATTGACCATAGTCCCACGTGCTTCACTCACCTTTTGTGCAACAGTAACATCTAGAAAGAATCGTTACCAAAAAGAAAAAAAATCGCGTTTTACGATTCTTATAGAGGACAGAAAACGAGATGAGATGAAATTAAAAATGAAGAAGAAGAATTGGGAGAAGAAGAAGAAGAGTCGTGAGAACTAAAAACAAAGGGAAGGAGAAGGAATAGGTACCTGGAAATGGCAGGCTAGGGTTTTATTCCCCTTTTCAACAAATACAATCCGGTAAGTTGGGAGAAAGGGTACTGAGTGGGTTAAAAATCACGTGTTTTTCTTTTATTTCACAAAGCGCAAGAAGCGCCAACTCTTACCGCTCGCCAAAAAGCACCGCTTTTTTGCGCTCAGCTGCGCTGTCAAAGGCGTTTTCTTTTTCGCCTGGCTGCGCCTAGCGCCTTAGGCGCGCTTTTTTAAACTAAGTTCAGGAAATGAATCAATCAAACAACGAGAGACAGGCCTAAAAGGCAGACTAAGTAGCCACAATGTTTGTCATCGTCTTCGGAATAAGGAAGGGAGTTGGCCACCCAGATCCCGGTCTACATGAATTTGCTAGTAAAGAGTGACAGTGGTTGTTAATCCACAGGTTTCTCCGATTTCGTATGTTATTATAATGATTTTGGAACACCATATGTATGATAAATCAAATATAGCTAGAGAATTGCTCCACGGTGCAAGTACTTGTCGTGCCCGGGAACACCATAAATTTCTGCGTTACCACTTTATTTAAACAAATCTAATCTTAGAGGTTGATTAAAGATAAATTTAAGATGGCCGATAGCCCACTAACATAACCAAGAAATAGTACACATCTCGAATTTCTGAAATGGAAAACCCCTAGAATTTCATGCAAAAGAAACAGCAAGCACCAAAAGATCATCTTATCGAAAACCAACAATTCATTGTCAAGGTCAAACAGAATCACAGACACCACAAGTTTGAAGCTAACTTTAAACTAGTCAACATCTCTTGTTTTTAGAACTATAACAAAACAAAACCCAAAATCTAATAGTGAAAGCAGAATTTCCTAACCTCAACAATCGCATCTACTTGATCTTCTTCTTTGGCCTCAACTGTCATCACCAAGAAATAGTGAATGTCAGTCGGATGCAATGAAAGAAAACAAAAACGAATTAGTTCTACAAGATGAAGTCTGCAGATGAAATAATTGCATGGGCATTGATGGTTTACCTGATTACTGTGTCCACACTTCTTTTTCCTGCAGTTCACAGCACGTGGGTGCAGACGAGCATAACACCTACAGCAAAGATATCACTCCATTCATCAGTACATTTTCAGCACGGAAGTAGAGATCAGAAAAGGTTTCTACACTATATGCAAGCAATTTTACAAAGAAAAAGAATGATTTTATATGCAGTAATATGGTATTCTTCTGCCCTCATAAAATCAGCAGCAAACCCAAGATTTTTGAAAATTAATTAAACATAAAGAAATATATATGCATATTCTAAATTAAATTACATTAGCCCCTCAAAACTTAATTTTATGCCTCATAGATAAAAAAAATAAAACTGTAGTTTTATTTATCTTTTCATTTTATACATGCAGACTTCTACATAACTTTGTTGCCTTTGTATTATCTTATTCTACTAAGATTTCCAAATTATCAACTTTTACTGGAACATATATATAAGCTTTTCAATCTTTTCCCGTTTTCTATTTTATAGGGCATTGAATGCAGAATCCCTTTGCATTCTATGGCATAAACATGTGTACCAGTTTAAATATTTAATTCTATCCCAAGAAAAGAAACTCAAAAGAAATTATTTAAGTTAGAAAAAGAGGATTAAGACAGCACAATTAATTTGTAAATATATAACATGTAGTATATATGTAGGGCATGAGAATATTAACAAATACCTAAGATCAGTTTGAAAGAAATTTAATAAAAAAAGGTTATTTCCTAAATAAATTAACCTCATAATTGTCCCCAAAACTAAATGTCCAAATTCACCACTGATAGGCATGATGCAGAGGGAAAGTCTAACTAGATGGCATATACAAGATAAAAATGATGGTACGCCAATGAACAATCCATTCCAAATGAACTTTGTAAATTAAGATTATTAAACAATCAACATTATGGGCAAGAGGAAAGTGTAGACATACTTGCGGCAGATCATCTTGTCCTGATTGTATTTCCTAGCCAATGCCATCAAAGAAGGCTCGATAATGCCACCACGAAGCCTCAGAACCAGATGCAAGGTTGACTCTACAAAATTCAACTCAAACATTCAATTCAAACATTGGGATAAACATAAAACTAGAATAAACATCAGAAATAGAAAATGGGGGAGTTCATCCTTTCAATTCATCATCCCAATTTCCACCCTAATTTCAATACTTCAAGAACAAAGATGAGGATAACATGAATCCATTTTTTCTCATCACACAGATCCTATAAATTTATCTAAATATTGTTAAATAAAGTTGACGAACCTAAACGACAGTTAACATATGTAGTCCTACTGACTGATATAAAATCCTATACGGCTATTTCTATTACTTTCTCAACAGGTAAAAAATTATGTCATTATCTAAACACATCCACCGCTTCGATACAGAGTTCAATATGAAACAAAATAAATCAAAATGCTTAATATCTTCTGTCTAAAATGGAGTCAAAATTTTCTCGAGAATCAAATCAGGGTCCATAAAGACCAACATTTACCTTTCTGAATATTGTAGTCAGCAAGAGTACGGCCATCCTCGAGCTGCTTTCCGGCGAAGATCAACCTCTGTTGGTCAGGTGGGATACCTGAAAAAATTTTAACCGGAAAATATAAGGCGTCGAATTCACCCAATCAACAAATTCAATTCCTAAAGCAGATAGGAAGAAAAAATAGAAGGAAAAGAGAGGCGTATACCTTCCTTATCCTGAATCTTAGCCTTAACATTGTCGATGGTGTCGCTGGATTCGACCTCTAGGGTTATGGTCTTCCCCGTTAGGGTTTTCACGAAGATCTGCATTTTCCCTACTCCGCTTCTCTCTTTGCTCCAGTCGACCCTTCCCGTTTACAAGTTATTATATACGTGGGTTTAATGAGGATTAGGGTTTTTGGATGTATGTTTGGTTACTGGGTTGTTTATTTCCTTTGTCCCTTGGAATGGTGTTAATAATAATCTTCCAACCAAACAAAACTTCACACAAACTTGGCCACGTGCCTGAAGGAAACCTCTCCCGCATCGTCAGTAAACGCCACCTCACCAATGAACCAAACGTCTGTCGGAACTAAAATCTCACCGACGACGATGTTTCAAAGGATCGCGAATGCGAATGGCATCTTCACCTCGTCAGTTCTCCGCCCCACTTCGCGCCCTCCTTTCGTCGCCATCACTAAGAAAACCACCCCGCATTCCTTTGCGTACTACGCTATTCTCACATCCCCTTAAGCATAAGGCGCTCGCTTTCTCAACCGAGATTAGAGGTGTTTCCGGTTCCCGGAGGACCAGTTGGATAACCGAGGCGTCAATGTTGGAGACAGCGACCGAGAAAGGGAAACGAAAGGTGGAGGTTTTCGATTCCGAGGAGGATTTGTCGGTTTCCCTCGCTAAATACACCGCCGATATAGCTGATAAGTTCTCCAAAGAGAAACGCTCTTTTACAGTTGTTTTATCCGGTGGTTCTCTGATCAAATCCCTCGGGTCTTTAACTGCACTTCCCGTTTCTCTCTAATTTTGTGCCTTTCTCTAGTTACTCTTTCTTCTTTTGTATGGAAAGAAAATTTCTCAAGCTTCCAACTAGTACATTCGCATGGTTCTTAACTCTTATGATATTTAATGGTGTGAGAAATTGAACCCTCTCAGGAAACTGGCCGAACCACCGTATATTGATTCGGTGGATTGGTCAAGCTGGCATATTTTCTGGGCAGATGAAAGGGTTGTTCCTAAGGATCATGATGACAGTAACTATAAGCTAGCGTTTGACGGATTTCTCTCGAAGGTATAATCAAAGAACTAGATAATATTTCTAGTTTATTGCTTTATCACTGAAACTATGATTAATCTGTTTCGAGTTTATTGTTACTAAGTTGATTGGTGTTAGGCTGTTAGCTTGTAATGTGCTTGTCTGCAGTTGCATTCTTGGCCGTTTTTCATGCTTTTATTGGATAATAAACTTCACCCCCATAGAAAAGAAAAATCTTTTAATCTTTGAATTGTTAACATGGCATTGTTAAATTGTTTTTCTCTAATTTTCTACATCTGAAGTTTGCACCCAATATGGTATCCTTTGTGATGTACAATTGGTCATTTTAGTATGTATTCAACATTCACTGTTCAGTCATACTCAGTGCTACACAGCGAATGATATATTTGATCTATGTTGCTTGGACAGTTGGACTCTTTTTTTTTCTTCATGAAGTACACGTCTGGCACTTGGATATATATTGGTATATGATCTTCAAGGATCCTTCAAATACATGGAAGAAAAGTCTAACCATGCCCGTGTCATATACATTCCCATGTCCGACACTTGCAGCCAAGTCCGAGTAACATAGCATTTGATTCTCACGTATTTTTAATGGAAATGATATCATTTGATCTCTTCATGAAACAGAAGAAAAAT
Source organism: Hibiscus mutabilis (assembly GCA_019671005.1). NCBI lineage: Eukaryota > Viridiplantae > Streptophyta > Magnoliopsida > Malvales > Malvaceae > Hibiscus > Hibiscus mutabilis. Next base: position 14,300,930 of record CM033726.1, on the reverse strand, counting down.
AATGCATATGCTTGTTGGACGTACGATCTGGTTTACAAGATGTTTGTCTCGAAAGAACTATTGCCCTAAATTGACATATGGTTCGGTGAAAATTAATTTTAGTAATGCATTATATTTTTTCCAGCTTGATAGTGACTGCTATTGAGTAACCAACTAACTGCCTTTATTCTGCACTATTAGATTTCACTTGTAAATTCTTTTGGTCAGTGCACAATAATGGTGTTCGAATTCCATCTTCCCTTGCCAATTGAGTAATGTGTTATTTTCTCTCCTGCAGATACCAATTCTCCCCAGTAACGTCTATTCCATCAATGATGCACTACCTGCTGAAGGTGCGGCTGATGACTATGAGACATGTCTCAAGCATTTAGTAACCAGTGGCGTGATTAATGTCTCAGCGGCTATGGGACTTCCAAAGTTTGATCTCATGCTTCTTGGAATGGGACCAGATGGACATGTGGCTTCACTCTTTCCAGGCCACCCTCTAGTCAAGGAGAAAGAAAAATGGGCAACCTTCATTAAGGACTCGCCAAAACCTCCCCCAGAACGCATTACTTTTACTTTCCCTGTTATCAACTCATCTGCCCACATTGCACTTGTGGTGTGTGGTGCTAGTAAAGCTGGTCCAGTACATGCTGCATTGCAGAACAGTCGAAATTCCAGTACACTGCCTGTTCAGATGGTCGCACCAGGAGAGTTGGTCTGGTTTTTGGACAAAGATGCTGCTTCCAAGCTGTAAGTTATGTATTTAGTTTAATAGCTTATTAGAGTCCATCTCCTTGTAAGTTACAGATGTTTCTCGTGACTGAACATGCACTCCTAATAAAATGTTTTAAGTTGATGCTTGATGGGTTGGAATCAGGAAAGAATTATGCTTCATAGATTCTTCAAAAATCGTAAATTATTAACAAGTTGCCACAATTTCGGATGCTGATTGCTACATCTAGCACATGGACATGACTGAAAAACTACAAATTCCTTCCTGCTCACTCTTTGTTTTTTAATCTTTATTTTCAATTCCTGCATCTGAATGATGGTATTGGTATGGAGGTTTGGTATCTTTCCTTTTTCTTGCCACTTAAAAATGGGTTTGGGGTTTCCAAACTTGCATCTGAGTTCTCAAAACTTGGCTTTGAAGCAATGGATGCTCAGTCCAAGAGGATAAACTCCTTTTATAAGCTTGCTAACCTGCCCTTGTGTCCTTGGTATCAAACTCAGGTGCCATAGGTAGTATTTTTCCCGAGAAAGAAAGAAGAAGAAGCATATGATGCTTATAAACTTTTGTTTTCCATCAAAATCTTCCCGAAATAGATCAGATGTAGGTATGCAAATGGAAAACAGCTACTAAAAAGGGCAAAGAAGCATGCTTTATTACAAAATGAAGGATTACTGGTTTTAATGATTTATGACTACTACAGATGGAATTCGGAAGTGATGCTGAGGGGACAACAGTCATGGAAAGCAGAGCTTACTTTTCTTTTTCGGTAGCTTTCGTTTTCATTTGCCCTGAATTCCCCCTTCATTATTGCGGTGGGTAAATGAAAAGTTTGAGCATGCCACATTGCTAACAGCAGGGGCCAGCAGTATTCATTTGTAAAAGTTGATGAGGTCCATGCCCACTTATCTCCTAGGTTCCCACTTTAATGTTCCTATTCAGTGAGTTTTTTGGTGGGATTTTTTTTTTTTACATATACAAGATTTTGTTCGAAATTTACTTAAACGACATTAAACTGCTTTCCCAATCTGTTGTTTCGATTTTAATTTTGAAGACAATTCATTTTTTACATTCTTTTGGAGTTATTTCATATTTATCTCAATTTTAAATAATTCTTAAATCAAATTTAAATATAACTTTTTGGTACCTAAATTTTCTTAAAATGTTACAATTAAGTAGTTAAATTTTTCTTTGGTGTAAATAGGTACTTAATATTTTTATGAGCTATATTTATTTCTTAAATGCAAACATCATGATTCAAATACACAAGATTAGAAAGCATATGAACATTTCGACTACTCTGTCAATTAAAGAATTTCTAGGTACTTAGTATTTTTAAGTTACACATATTCATTGTTGATTGGATCATGTTTATAATTTTGACGATGTTAATTCGAAGAAAGAATATTTTACAAAATTTTAAGTGTGAAAATGTATAACTAAAACAATGTTATGTACCTAATCATACCATTAAAAACAAGTTAGTATTATAGTATAAAATTATAGAGAAAGTTGGATATCATAATACACATAAATATCAAAAGTGTCCTAACTAGAAAGTATCAAAGTAGGGAAAGAGAGAAGTAAAGTTGTGTTTAAGACAGTGGGAGAGGCAAGTGTAGATTAATAAGTTGAGAATGTAACTGAACTGTTAATTAAGGTTGGTGGGGAAGGCAACTTGAGAATCATGAATACCCTCGTTGAAAAATCAGCGGAATATTCGGAAATCCATTAGCATATTTTTGAAAGAAAAAAAGACTGGGTCTGCCTAACTAGTGATGTAAAAAGCTGACCCGACATGAAAACCCGACTGAAACCTGCTCGAGTCAAAATCTAATTTGACCCGTGGATGCGACGACCCGAAACCGATCTGTAACCGACTGTTGTTGATCCGAACCCGAGTTGGACCTATTACTGTAGTAACCGAACCCGATCTGCATCCGACTGAGAACAACCGAACCCAAATTGAACCTGTTATTGTGGACCCGAAACCCAACCTGCACCCGACTGAAACGAACCCGAACCCGAGACTAACCTGGCAGATAATCGATATTACCCGACTGAATTGACCCGAGATCCGATTTTACCCGACTTGTTTTGAACCTGATATGTTAATTGACCCGACTTGTTTTGAACTCGACCTGTTGTTGACCTGAATTATAATTGACCCGACTTGTTTTGAACCCGACCTATTGTTGACCTGAATTAATATTGACCTAGCTTGATTTACCTAACATGTAATTGAGGAAGCTTATAATTTGATGATTTGATGAATTTAAAGTGTTGATAAATGTAAACTATTAAGTGTTGGTAAATGTAAACTATTAATTTTTTAAATCAATTTAAAGTGTTAAATAATCTTTTTTATATATACATATATAATCAATTAAAAATATAAAAAAGAAAGATTGGATTTAGATATTCATTTGACACTACTAAGTTTGAAATTTTATTAAATAATTCAATGCTTAGTAATAATTCAATATGCTTAGTAACTCATTCGATATAAATTATTTGTCAAGTTTGAACTACTAAGTTTATATTTAATCAAAGTTTATTATATGTTATAATAATAATAGTGTCTTAATTGAATTAATAGAATCTAATTGAGCTAAACTAAAATCTATAAGCATAAATCACGGACATAATTAAAAGAATTCTAAAACTAAATGTGAAATTTCAATTAAATTAATCTAAGTTGGGACTCAATTGAATTAAACTAAAACAATTGATAGAAAAAGAAAAAGACAATTGGTAAAAAAGAGGGGAAACGACAAAATTTTGAAGGAAATAAGCTACCAATTTTTTAGGTTTGAGATTAATTTACTTTTAATCTAAAAATTTTGGAGGGATAAAAGTCACCCAAAATTTGGGAGGGAATTAGGGAAATAAGCCACCCAAAAATTTGGAGGGAATTAATGAAATTTTTACTTTTGGTAATTTAGTTTAATAATATTTTTGTTTATTATAGTTCCTACGATTTAATTTTTAGTCAAAATTGCCTTATGTTTATTTATATTTTTGACAATTTAGTCTAATTTATTCTAGTCCCTAAAATTTAATTTTTACTCAAAATTAACTCCTATTCATTTTTTATTTTATTCTAGTCCCTAAAAAGTAAAAATCTGCCTGCCCATTTTTCAAGTTGATATGCCCGCAGCCCACCCATATTTAAAAAGCAATTGCCAATTGCGGTAACAAATGGAGGGAATCTTGCCCACCCATTTTTAATGTGTTATTAGTGGATTAGGCCATTACTAGTTTAGGAGCTTTACACTTAAGTCATTTTTTTATTCTTTAGTTTTAGTTTGATTCATTTTAGTCTCAATTTGAGTTTAGTTTCCTTAGACATTTAGGTTTAGGTTCTTTTTTAATTACATCCTTCTTCATAAAATTGTTTAATAATTAAAATATCTAACGGGCTTTTCAAGGCCCAATTTATTTTAGCAAGGGTGAAAAACGGCGTCGATAATTATAGTGTATTAAATTATAATTATTAGTGTTTGGGGTTATGGGATTAGTTTAGGGATTAGGGGATTAGTTTTGCACTTTAATTATTAGTGATTGCAAGATGTAGGGGTTGAGGTTTTGGGTTATGAGATTAGTTTAGGGATTAGGAGATTATGCTTGTACTTTAATTATTAGTGATTGTAAGATTTAAGTGTTGAGATTCGGGTTTAAGGGTAAATGTGTCAAGTTGAGTGTTTGGGGTTATGAGATTAGTTTAGGGATTAGGCTTGTACTTTAATTATTAGTGTTTGTAAGATTTAGGGGTTGAGGTTTATGGGTATAATATATGTTTCAAGTTGAGTGTTTAGGGCTATAGGATTAGTTTAGGGATTCGTTTTGCACTTTAATTATTAGTGATTGTAAGATTTAGGGGTTGAGGTTTGGGGTTGAGGGATTCGAATTGACCCCTATTTATTTTAAAATTTTCTAATATAGTCCAATATTTTTAATATGATGATATTTTTGTTCATTATAGTCCCTAAAATTTTATTTTTAGCCTAAATTGACCCATATATATTTCTATTTTTGGTAATTTAGTCGAATAATATTTTTCTTTATTCTAGTCCCTACGATTTAATTTTTTGTCAAAATTGCCCCATATTCATTTTTTATTTAGTCCAATGTTTTTAATATGATGATATTTTTGTTCATTATAGTCCCTAAATCTTTTTTTATTCCAAATTGACCCCTATTCATTTTTTGTAATTTAGTCCAATGTTTTTAATATGATGATATTTTTGTTCATGTTAGTCCCTAAAATTTTATTTTTCACCGAAATTGACCCTTATTAATTTCTAATTTTTGTAATTTACTCCAATATTTTAAATATGATGATATTTTGTTCATTATAGTGCTTAATATTTATTTTTCATGTGATCCGTGTTTGTGAAAGACGCTAAATAATTCACTTGAAATGACCCTACCCAAAGTCTATCGATTATTTGTACCAAACTCAAACTTAATGCGAATTCGAAACCCGAATTAACCCGACCTGAAGTGAACCTGGCCCGAAATGAACCCGGCCTGAAATGAACCTGACCTGAAACTGACCCGCACCCGACCCGAATCGAGTCGAAACATTAAATTAACCTGAAATAACTTGTATCCTATTTAACCTGACCTGACAGTACTCGACCTGAAACCCATCCGATTATCTGTTTTTACATCCCTATGCCTAACTAGCTTTAATATTTCTTAATGTTATAAACCACACCTCCTTTCTTTATTTGTTTAATGATGCGATTGATTATGTTCAAAAACAAATGATGCGATTCAAAATTAGGACAAAGTCAAAGTTGGATTTTGACCAATGAAGGGTTCATCTGAACAATGAATAGAAGATTTTTTACTCGTGTTTCCATGTACGTTCTAATATAAAAAATAAGTTTAGAGTTGGAGTTTAGGATTAGAGTACATGTTTAGTTTTTTTAAGGTTTAAAATTTAAGATTTATGGTTAGAATGTAAGGTTTGGTTTTTTAGTCTTAGGCTATACATAAGAACACTAAAAAGAGACAATATTTTTAATTTGACCATACAAGTGTTTTTTACCCTAGCAGTCGTTCTTTTTTTTTTTAGCAGTTGCAACCCTTCTTTCTTTTTTATCATTGCATGCTCGGCGATAACACCAACCTTAGTATTGGTTGTCAACCGCCGATAATTATTTTTCTTTTTTCTTTGTTTCGTCCTTTGTATTTTTTAAAATTCAATATTTTGTCATTGTTACACGATTTTCTCTATCTTCTGAAACGTTTCTTCTGTCTTTCGACACACTTTTCTTCTCTTAATCGGTCGTTTGACAGTTTTTTTATTTTATTTTCTATAATGGTTTGATTTGACGTAGCCACAACTGATCAAAATGACACTCTTTTGATTTTCCCGCTAGACCCCCAAATTAGATTTGCATATAAGCTGACAGTCACTGCTTTTGTTCGCGATTGAGTTTTGGTAATGATTTGTCAACGTGTCTTATTCTAATATGTATTTTTTAATGTTATTTGTTGTTAGTTTTACCTTTCATCATCGAGCTTTGGTTATATTTGTATCTAATTTGTTTCGAGGCTTTGAGTTAAAATTTTTACCTTTTCTTTGTATGCTTATGATCTAAAGACGTTAGTTTTCATATTTTTTTATTTATAAAACTATATCTGAATCAAATTTATTTACTTAAATTGTAAGAACTCATTGTATTTTTATATTTTTAAGAACTAAAAAGAACCAATGGTATTACAATAAAATTAATGCATGTAAGGAACGGAGATGCGAGTGATTTTTTTTCCCAAACAGCTTCCAATACATATAAATTTTACACCTAATTATTCGCAGCACACACTTATGATGTGATGTGTACATACATTTATTGTATTATAAAAGTTGTAGTTTAAAATGTTGGTTAGGTGAAACAGCCCTCTGATTGTCGTGACCCTCTCTCCAACACCAAACAACAACAAATACTTTTTAATTAAAACTTCAGATATAAACATAATGAATATTTTATCCATATAAACAATCAATAATAAAAGTATAATTCCAAATTTATCCATTGAAATATTAATTACAAATAGAAAGAGGAGAGTAATTATGTATGTATAATTCATTTTTATATTTTAATGGGGAAAACGTAATGCATTATGAATATAATTAGTAGAGCTGATAATTAAGCGTGCAATTCTGGATCTCCAATCGTTCTCTCTTTCTTTCTGGTCTCTGGAGAGAGACAAAAGAAAAACAAGTCTCTTTTTGGGAGAGAAGAAGACGAACTTAATAAACCTAAAGCTGAACAAGTTTAAAGAAAGAGCAGTTGGGTTTCAGTTGGGAGCGCTCAGCTTTTTGTTAAAGCAACAAAATGCAATCCCTTATTTTAAAAGATAAGCCATACGGCAAAAGGCCAGCTCCAGCATCTCCTCTTTTACTTTTTTTTTTTCATGCTTCCTTCTGCCATCAACCACCCTACCGGATCCCTCCTTTTCGCCGGCCAAGGAGGCGGTGGATTTTGCTCGGCTGTAGCGATGCCGCCCTCTAATACTGTCCTGCCATTTTATCCGCCAAGTGAAAATTAAAAACAAAATGCTGAACGGGTCCAGAAGCACTGGTCAAGATACGTTGTGGGAATAGCTTCAAGTTCTAATAGATGAGACCTCTTAGACGAAGTCAAACTTCGTCTTCATCTCCGAACTCGTCCTCCTCCTCTTCATCTTCGCTGTCGTCGTCGTGGATTCATCTGCGTTCGGTTCTTTTCGTCGTTTCTTCTTCTTCACCAGCTTCTTGTTCTTCCTCTGATCGGTGAGTCCTCCTCATCTCTTGCTAAAATACTAGCTCATTTCCTCTAATGTCTCGTTAGATTTTTTTTTTTAAATTCAGATCCCGATCTCCACTCTCATATTTCCCCCCTTGTTTCCTTGTTTGCTTTGCTTCATTTCTTATTTGCTTAAATTTAGATTCTTTCTTTTTGTTGGTCCATTCTTACAAGCTTCGGTCTCTGTTGGTCCATCGTTTTTTATTCAAATTCTAATACTTAATTGTCTTTACTTATATGTTGGATCTATTTAGATGCGGCACTATTTTTTTGTCACCGACTAAGCTTGCTTTTATATTTGTTTCAATCAGCTAGGATATATTATTCATTACTGTGTTAATCAACTCTTTAAAGTTGCAATATTTTATTATTATTAACAATCACAATAAAATACAACAGAGAGGTTTTTCATGGGGGAAAGCTTTATTTTTATGATGTGAAATGAGAAACTTTTTTTTCTCCCCTGGATGAAAAGATTTCTCTCCTCTCCAACTGTAAATCTCGTTGATATAGTTTCAAAGCTTGAAACTTCTGGGATTTGATTTTATTGATCATAATAACCCGTGTTTATTTAAAGCCAATGTTTTTCGGACAGATTTTTCTGTTATGATTCATATAACTGGAGCTGGTGTATGTATGTTCTGTATTTGAGGCAGTATTGGATTAAAATCTGGTCATTGGAAGATTCTAGTATTCTATGAGCAGGGCCCATAACAGACCCTCCTACACATTGATGATCTCCTAAGCAAAATAGAATTGGAACATTAATCTTTTTGGTGGACCTTCATTTCTGTAAGCCAGTACTCTTTGCTCATGAGAGTTGTGCTAAGCTTGATGAGTGAGGAGTATGAGGCCTAGTAATGATTTCTGAAACAACCCAGCATCCCTTTTTGGCAAGCTTAATAATGAATTTTCTTTCCTTGACTCTCTCTCTCTATATTGGTTCTCTTGACTGTTGCTTAGATACTAGGATTTTTGCTTTCAAAATTTTGTTTTTGTCCCCTACAAATCACATATTCTCGGCATATTATCATTAACTTCTCGTTTCCCATAGAAAAGTTGATCTTTCTTTTTCAGTGTTCGACTCAAATCGCCCTGGTCTCGCTGCCGAAAGAAACGTGCCCTTTCACCACAGCAGTGGAGAGATTTCTTTACACCAGATGGTAGACTCCGGGATGGTGGAGTGAAGTTCTTGAAGAAAGTTCGCAGTAGAGTGAGTTACTGCTGTATCTAACCAATTCATTTTCTCTTTGATTTGGTTTCTTGTAATTGGTTTGTTTAAACGTGTATGTTACTGATGTAGGGTGTTGATCGAAGTATTAGGGCTGAGGTCTGGCCCTTCATCCTTGGAGTGTAAGTATACATAACCTGTGTTACAATTTTGTTATTGTGGCTGCTGCTGTTTCTATTGTTGTTCTCTTACTCTACTCTCTCAGCCATGTCATCATGAAAGGGTTCTACTTTCCCTGAACTAAGTTGTCTGGGGAATGCATTCAGTGGAACATTTTCGCTACTTTTGAACCTTGGGTTTCGCATCTCATACCATGACATTTTTTATTTTTCCTTTTCCTCTGCAACAGCTATGATTTAAACAGTTCCAAAGAAGAAAGAGATGCCATTAGGACTCAGAAAAGGTGAACTTCCCATTATCTTCCCCATATTTGTTACTTTGTTGTTCCTTTGAGCTATATTAGTTTATTGTTATTGAGAATTTCATTCTTCTCTTTTATCAATTTGTTGATGCAGGAAAGAATATGAAAAACTCCGGAGAGAGTGTCGGCGGCTCTTAAAACGCAGCAGTGGAAGTTCTAAGTTAAATGGAGACAGTGGAAGTCTTATCCAAGAGACAGATGCATCTAGCTCCGAAGATGTGGTTAGTGCCAGAGAATCTCTGTCTAGTGAGGAAAAGAGCCTGGATGCCGAGTACTCAGATGAAGCATTCAGTACACTGTTGGAAGGAGATGACAGTTCAAGAAGAATGACGAATGCTGATGTGTCAGCACTAAACAGCGAGTCATCAGACTCTGACTCCTCAGAAGACCCTGAAGTGATTCAGGGTTCCCCCTCTTTGGAGAAAAGGGAGGAGAATGATCCTAACACGTCTTCAAAAAGGAATGTTTCTCCCTCAAGCACTGAAGGGTTATCTGAACTACCTGCTACTGAAGATTTTTCCACCTGGAAGCGCATCATTCGTGTAGATGCTGTTCGTGCCAATGCTGAATGGATGCCATACTATGCTTGTCAAGCTACCATATCAGAAGGGAGGGCACATCGTTCAGCTGAGGCTGTTGGGTTAAAGGATTACGATCACCTGGAGCCCTACAGAATTTTCCATGCTGCGCGTTTGGTTGCTATCCTTGAAGCTTATGCGCTTTATGACCCTGAAATTGGCTACTGCCAGGGCATGAGTGATCTCCTTTCTCCAATAATTTCAGTCATCCCCGAGGATTATGAGGCATTCTGGTGTTTCGTAGGCTTCATGAAGAAAGCTCGACATAATTTTAGGCTTGATGAGGTGGGAATCAGAAGGCAACTTAATATTGTTTCCAAGATAATCAAATGTAAGGACTGTCACCTCTACAGGCATTTAGAGAAGCTCCAGGCTGAGGATTGCTTTTTTGTTTATAGGATGGTTGTGGTACTATTTAGAAGGGAATTGACATTTGAACAGACAATTTGCCTTTGGGAGGTCATGTGGGCAGATCAGGCAGCCATTAGAGCTAGGATTGGGAAGTCAGCCTGGAGCAAAATAAGACAGAGGGCACCCCCTACAGACGATTTACTGCTTTATGCGATTGCAGCATTAGTGTTGCAGAGGAGGAAATTGATCATAGAGAAGTACATCAGCATGGATGAAATTTTAAGGGAGTGCAATAGTATGTCGGGACAAATCGACATATGGAAACTCCTAAGTGATGCTCATGACTTGGTGGTGAATCTTCATGACAAGATAGAGTCATCTTTTTGATCATTGCCACAGTTGTCTCGTTCTTGCATCTGGGTTCTTTGAGTAGTCTCGTCTTCCTTTTGATGCACAGCTTAAAATGTTGTCTGCGCTGAGTTTTATCTGCTTATCTTGCCATTACTCACTCTCTTATGGCTAAGCATGCAGTGACAATAGTTGAGAAAATGCTTATTTATTTAGTATATAAATTTGCAGTCCGCTGTTCCCCATTGCAAGAGAAATGTTTTCATGTAGTCTTTTCTTGGTCTACCTCTAATGTCTTTTAACACTTTTTAGCCTCTTAGCATGGAATAGTTTTGAAAACATCGATCACTACACTGCATACATGAGGTATTCAGAGGTCCAAATAATACGGCCAACCTGGTTTTGGGACAGATACAGAAAGTTGTGTGAATTCGAATGGACGAAAATAAGAAATAATTGAAATCTTCATCCACTGACAAGAGGATGGTGAAAATTTTATTCCCGAAGCTCAAATAAAGATGGGATGGGAACGAGGATTGTTATATTGGTACTGTGGGATCCCGAACCATACCTGTATAGTTCCCCATGGGGATTCTCGAAAATATCTAAAGGGATCCCAATATTTTTCAAAAAAATTACAAATATAATTACATGAAATTGTTACATGTTAAGTTATTATAGTTTTGAAATGATCTATTTATTGTTGGTAAAATTTGTCATGATTGTACTTTTGGAGATTTATTGTTGTATATTTATTAAGAGTTAACTGCATCACACGTCCCCAAATTATGACACTCATTCTAAATTGATCTTCAAACTTTTAAATGTTCTAATTTCATCTTCAAACTATGACTCTTATTCTAATTAGTCCCTAAACTTTTGAACATTCCAATTTTATCCCCAAACTAGAACTCTCATTCTAAATTGGTCCCTAAACTTTTGAACATTATAATTCCATTCCCCAAATTATCAGCATTTACTAATCATATCTCATATTAATAAAATCGTTATTTTGTCATGTAAACATTGGTATGTATTATGTAATAATATGATGTGACATAAACAATAATTTGAGGATGAAAATTGAACTTTCAAAAGTTTGGGGACCAATTTAAAATGAGAGTCATAGTTTGAGGATGAAACAAAAATATTCAAAAGTTTTGGGACCAATTTAGAATAAAGGTCATAGTTTAAGGATGAAATTGGTATATTTAAAAGTTCAGGGACCAATTTAAAATAAGTATTATAGTTTGAGGACGTGTGATGCAATTAACTCTTATTTTAATGTATTAAGATTTGATATTTTTTAGCGTAATGAATATATGACTTGTAAAGTGAAATGGACTATATTTTGACTAGTAAAGTAATAAATTTTGTATATTTCTTTTGGAATAGAGATTCACTTAAACCTGTGTTGTAACACCCTCGACCCGGATGTCACATTTGGGCCTCAAGCCTAAACCCAACCATAAAATTTGACCTAGCTTAGCCCAATCCATGAACAATTTCTAAAACCCATTTGATTTCAATCCAAAACAATAGGATAATTAATACTTGAAACATATACAATAGAGTTCCTTTTAAAATTCCATTATAAAAGCATTTGACTTTATCATTTTAAAATCCAAATACAACTTACAACATACAATCGATTTCTACGAATACACAACCCAAAGACCTAATTACTGTACTCTAGAGAGACGAGGCGCTGAAATCCTTCACTGATTGTTCTCCTCCAAGCAACGTGTCAAACATACTAACCTGCGAACAGAAACAACGATTCCGAACGCTGAGCTAACAAAGCTTACTGGATACACCACCACTCAATCATGCTTCATGCAAATCATAAATAAAGCGATGCAACATGAAATGATATCATAGCAATATAACAATGACACTACTATAACCGCCTAACACATAGCAACATGGATGTATGATCTCGCACACAACACACACATATACATCATTAACCCACACAACATCACACGACTAATACCAACAATATTGAGTGAGGCTCATGTCCATACAGAATCAAGATCCTACACTTTGAGTAAGGCCCGCATCTACATAGCATCGGGATCCTCACTCTTGGGGATGAGGCCCGCGCCCACGCAGCATCAGGATCATCCATCCGTGCTCGGATTCTCCCATCAAGCACATTCGAATGAGGCTCGTTTTCACAAAGCATCGAGATCCTTCATTCGAGAGTCTTCAAGGTGTTGCAACATATATTATTGGGTAGCCAAATCCCATCCAACAAAGACTTGACTAAGTAGGTGTCTCATCAGCACACAACAAGGACCCTACTTCCACGCAACACACAACATTGACACAAATGTCATACCACACACAACTCTAACACATTTACCATCACCTTATGGTATCTACCAATTACTATGTCACCCCATTAAACTTATCTATTTATTAATATGTTATGAAGGTGCACATTAGCCGCTTCATTACTTTATCTTATTATTCAAGGCGAACCAACTATATAGACGCCCCTTCAGCACACAACAAGGGCCATAACTACCATGTAGCATCATTCGATCCACCAAGGATCTTTATGGGTTTCTACCTTAAGCAATTCACCCAATTATTACCAAGTTATTAGCCATTTATTCCACTTACGGGGTTTAAACACCAGTTTCTCAATTTCAATATTCATTTTATACCTTAGGAGACCCCTCGGGCCATTTTCCTCGAATTATAGAACCCCCAAACTCTAAGTCAAATTTCTTGGGCAAATTGGCCCCTCGAGTATCGACACACCTATATGGGTATCGATACACCCTTTATAGTATCGGTACTACCCCCTGCGTACCGATACACAACCATTTGGCTTGTTGCTTTGATACATGAACACGTACCGATACGCAACCATTGCATATTGTTACTATGGGGACACGTACTGATAAACAACCCATGCATCGAAACCCCACCTGTATCGATACGAGATTTTGCCACTAGAATTGGCAATAGAACAGTAGTATCGGTACGACCCCAACCCGTATCGATACCCTTTTTGAAAAAATGCATGGAAGAGCCATTTTCCATAAGGGCGTACTGATACTGGCATAGCCCGTACCGATACGCGAGCCCATAATTCTAATTTCGAAGCTCAGATAACCCCGATTCTACCCGTTAAACTCAATGGTTATGCCTCAAAGTACACCTACAAGTTATAGGGAGTTGTTTAAGTGGATTCCTACCAAATTTTAGCCTTGATATCATCAATTTCAACATTCACCATTAAAGAGCAACCAAGGTCTATCCAAACCAAAAACACCACAACATGCATCAAGACTTATTTTTATGATTTCCAGGAAACATTGGGAGTTAGCAGTGTACTAACCTTGGATTAAAGTTGATGAAGAAGCCTTCAATGACCCATTCTCGTTATTCCTCTTCAAACCCCAACTAAACCTCTTCCACCACCATTCTAAGAAAAGCCTACCTCAAAAATAAAGATCATTTGATGCTGAACAATCTTTCCTCCTCACCCAAAATGAGATTCACAAGGCTAACCTCCAAGATTCAACTTTTGAGTGTTGGTTTAAGGATGAGGGTGCGGGTATGGTGTGGGGGAGAAGACAAGAGAATGATATCATCAAATTCTGCAAAAGCAAAAATTAAAGGCTCTTCTCCCTCTTTTCCATCTCATTCACTGATTACCAAACTACCCTCCTCACACTCTCCTTAACTCAAACCTAAACCAATAACTCAAGCCCAAAATCCATAAACAAGTCCATTAAAGCCCCCAAGGGCCCAACATATCAGCCCAAGCACGAGACTCATATCTTGGGTTAACCCGACCTTCAAATTCCAAAATCTGAGTCGTTACATGCGTGGATCATTGTGGGGAGGGTATGGGGACCAGAAAATTATATAAATATTTAATGGCAAAACCGTACTTTCAAGTGTTAAGGGCGGAGTGGAGAATGCAAAATGCAAAACTACCCCTGCCCCGTTGTCACCCCTACACATTGCCTACATAGGCAATCCAATATTGACACCGTTATAATAGGAATGGTTCACAAATATTATGTTGTATTAAATCACAAGTGAAATTCATAGTTTCAATCTGTCTGAGTTATATAAGTACTTTAGATAAAAGAATAAAAACAAGCTCCTGCGTTGAAATCTCAAGAGAAGTTACACTGTCTCCGGGTGACACAAAAAGAAGGGTTCAAAGTTGCACAATATTTATAATCTTCCACAATGAACATATAATGAACCAGTATTAGGTTGAAGACAAAGACAGAGACAAAAACACCAAAAGGAAATGAAACAGGACATATGAGAATGTTTTTCTGTTGCTGTTGTTGTTTTAAAGTAAAAGGGTGAAAGCAGCAATTCAGAGTCCTTCCTACTCAGTTTTAGTGTACTGACGAAATGTAACAGCCATGCCGAGAATGAAGAGGGGAACTAGAAACTGAAGGATCTTAATCAGGAATTCAGAGGCCTTGGCGTTGGGGTTGTAAGGGGTTTGCTGTGGGGGGATGTAGGTGCGCTTGTTGGGGACGGTTGTTGAATCAATCTCCCCGATGCAGTATTTCTCCATCATGTCTCTAGCATCGTCACTGTGCCCGATGTCTTCAAAATCATTGGTCGCATCCTTGGCTGTTGCAACAACCCCAATACCAAAACACCCATCATTATTTTGCTACCGAATTATGGCTTTACTTGACAGATAGTAATGAAATAAAGGATTACCGGTGGCTGAAACCAAGACTTCACCTCCTCCTGGATGATCATCCATGAATGGAGTTACATCATACACCTGTAGTAGTTGTTTTTCCATATTTGTTAGTACAAAGGCTTTTTCATCGAAATCCAAGAGTTGCAGAAACACCAAAACCAAGCTGATTATGCAAAACAAAATAGAATCAAGCAAACAAAGATAATAAGCATAAGAGAAGCAGTTGAACAATCGTGAAATAGAGAGACCAAACAAACACACTAATCAAATAAAAGAAAGAGAAAGATCTGACCTTCCCAGAAATAATCAGCCAGCAATCTTTGATCTTGTTGTGGTTTGCAACTTCTTCAAAACTGTGCATCTTTGCATCCGAAACCATTTTTTTTCTCAGCACTGCCAATCATGCAAAAAACCAAAACCTTTAAAACACCACCAGGCACCAATGATTACAATCTTAAATTTCAAAGACAGATAATGAAATACCAGAAAGATAAGTAGCAACCCAAATCCTGAGAAGTAAAGAAGAGAAGCCTGCAAAATCAAAAAAGGGGCTTCAAATGTATATATAGTTGAAAAGGGTTGAGGATGAAACAAAGAGAGGGATCTTATTGACCCAGGGGACATAAGGGGTTAGTTTTCGTTCCTTCCTGAGAGAATCCAGTCTTTGTCTTTTTCTCATTTGTTTATTCTTGAATTTATTTTTTCATAAATGTCCATATTATTTACCACCTATATTCTACATTTTTTAATTGACCAATGACCTAAAGCTACTTGAGAGAAATAAAATAAATAAGGTTAAACTACACGAAATATCACTAAATTTTAACTTTTGTATCGAAAATACCATTGAACTATAAAATGATACTATTATGCCACTAGATTTTTTTTGCTAATATTATACCACTCGATCGTTAAACTATAACGGACCGTTAAATGAAAAACAACATCATTTTGGTATAGTTGCTTTAATTCCTAAGATAGGCCAGAACAACGTCGTTTTGTTAAAAAAATTAAGAAAACACTGGCATTTAGGGAGGCTCGAATCAAGAACCTCTAGGATAAAAGTTTACATCAAATCACCAGGCCAACTTAAAAACTTAATATAATCCTAATGAAAATAGTATATAAATAATACTGCAGTTGAACTTAGTTTGATTTATCTCATGATATAATTTTATAATAATTATAATATAATTTTATAAATAAATATAATTTATCATTTATATTACAAAACTAAAATATTATTTATAATATATACAACTAAATCCTAAAACCCAAACCCTAAACCATACATGTAACTAGCTAAACTACAAACCCTAAAACCAACTATATATAATTAAATATGAAATCTCAAACCCAAACCCTAAATATATATAACTAAATCTTAAATCTCAATCCCAAAACCCTAAAATTAAAATATTATTTATATTATATATTAGGATTTGTAATATAAATTATAAATAATATTTTAGTTTTAGGGGTTGAGCTTTAGGGTTTATGATTTAAGGTTTAGTTATATATATAGAGTTTGAGGTTTAATTATATATATTGTTTAGGGTTTATGAGTTAGGATTTAGTTATATATGGTTTAGGGTTTGTGGTTTAGTTATATATATGGTTCAAGGTTTGGGATTTAGGGCTTAGGGTTTAGTTATATATATTATAAATAATATTTTAGTTTTATAATAGAAATTATAAATAATATTTATTTATAAAGTTAATATATTTATAAAATTATATTATAAATATTATAAAATTATATTATGAAATAAATGAAATTTAGTTCAACTGCAGTATTATTTATATAGTATTTGCGTTAGGATTATATTAAGTTTTTAAGTTGGCCTGGTAGTTTGGTGTAAACCTTTTATCCTAGAGGTTTTTGGTTTGAGCCTCCCCAATGCAGTTTTTTCTTAATTTTCCTCTAACAAAACGATGTCGTTTTAGCCCATCTTAGGCATGAAAGCAACTATACTAAAACGACACTGTTTTGCATTTAACGGTCCGTTATACTTTAACGGTCGAATGGCAAAATAATAATAAAAAATAAAGTTCAGTGGTATAATAATATCATTTTATAGTTTAGTGGTATTTTCGATATAATGTTAAAGTTAAGTGGCATTTCGTGTAATTTACCCAATAAATAAATATAACTTTTTGGTACGTAACTTGGATTTATGTGTAATATGGCATTAAACTTTTTTATACATGTTCAATTTTGATTGGTTTGTACTTAAAATTTTAATGTCATTTAGTTAATAGGATAATATGTGTTACAGATTCAAAAGTTAAGGATTTAAATTATAATTTCTAAGTATGAAAACATGTAATTTTAAAAATATTAGGTGCCGAATTGAATTAAAAAATAAAAGTTAGATACCTAATTACATTCGAAAAAATTAGATGTCTAATTACACCTTTTAAAAAATTAAGTATCTAATTAAAATTATGTTGTATACATAATTTTATAAATAAATTGTTCAAACTCAAGTTTCATAGAGATAATAATATTTTTTTTCTTTTTGATAAATGAACAATATTTTTTCTTTGTCTACAATTGAATAAGATATTTTTTTTGAATTACAAGATCAATTTTTTTTCACAGACAAAAAAATTATCGAAAAGACTATACTTTAATTCTTATAAGGCGTAATGAATAAACACGTGAAATCAGAATTTTATGAGTATTTTACACGAAATGTTACTCGACGTGATGATGTGGACGGAAAGTGAACTCGTAGAGACTTTACCAAAATAACACCGTTTGGTATAATTGTTTTGATACCTAAGATAGGCCAAAAAAATATCGTTTTTGTTAAAGGAAAATTACAAATACTTTGCACTCAAAAAGTGCAAAATAGTGACCACAAAGATAAAAGGCTAGCACCTAACCACGAGACCGACTTATAGTCTTTTTATATTTTCAACACAAATAATATATAAATAAAATTGCATTTTAACTTAATTTCATTTAACTCACGATCTAATTTTATAATATAATTTTATAAATAAGTATTATTTGTAGTTTATGTTACAAAAACTAAAATATTATTGAACCCAACAAGTGATCTTAGTGGAAAAGCAGATGATATTCATTCTAGGAGACTCGGGTTGCTCTGCAAGGTTTTTGTATTGTCAAAGGGTTAAGAATATATATGAACAAATATTACATTATAATCAACATAAGACTATTCAAATGCATGGTTTGGGATTTGGAGTTTAAGGTTTAATTATGTATATATTATAAAAATAATATTCATAAATATTATATATAAATTATAAATATTATAAAATTATATCATGAGATAAATAAAATTAAGTTCAACTGCAATTATATATATTATTAGCGTTGGGATCATAATAATATTCTAAGTTGACCTGGTGGTTAGGTGTCAATCTTTCATCTTTGAGGTTCTTGATTCAACATTCTTTGTGTGTAATCTTTTCTTAATTTTTTCTCTATCAAAACGATGTCGTTTTGGGCTATCTTAGACATTAAAGCAACTATACCAAACGACGCCGTTTTGGTTCAACATTTATGTCACCGTTTGTAACGGGTTAACGGTAGAGTGCTCGGATTGAAGCCAAACTCTGAGTCTAGTATTATAATAATATCGATTTATAATTCAATGATATTTTTTATATACATTTTAAAGTTCAATGACATTTCGTATAGTCCATATATATATATATATAATACAAATCCATGTCTCACATTACATTTAAGATTAAAAGCTGTCATAGTCAACAATCTGCGTTTGACCAAATTTTCATGCCAACGCCCAAAAAGGATAATATGTCACTTGCTTAAACTGAATTTAAATATTTTAAATTTCACATTTAATAGTACCATTAAAAACCTATCATATTTGATTTTAATTGTTGATGATAATTTAAGTGACTGTGAATAAAATAAATAATGCCGTTGTGCACCAAAATGTGCGAATTCCATATTGGTTGCTATATTTTAAAATTTGTCCAACCCTCTCCAACCGACGTACGACTTCAACGACGCCTACGGTTACCCAAAATTTTCCACTAGGACTATTCTTTTTTTTTTAAAAAAAAAAATTACAATCTTGACTATATCATGTGTTAAAAATCAGCATATATTAGAATCAATTCCTTAAGTTGAATAATTAATTTAATAATTATTTCAATTCAAACGAGCTTAAACTCTAACCAGAGATTAACAATGATTTATATAAGGGTAAATTACACATATCATCACTCAATACTCTTATCACTCCTATTTTAGTCACTCAACTATTTAATTTTCTAATTTATTAATTGAACTTTTAATATTAGTCTTTTTTCATCACTCCACCGTTAACTAAGTAACGGCGTTATGACCCGACTTTTTTAAAGCCATTTTTAATTAAATTTTTACACTTATAAAAACACGTCATTTCAAATAAAACCCAAAACAACAACGCATTGGCTCAGTCTTAATAAACATCGTTGTCAATCCGTTACCCTAATCTCTTCAAATTTCTCAGAACATTTTGGGTTTACAATTTGAGAGAAAGTGCAAGGAATTTTAAATCGAAAACCCAAAATCGTTTGGGTTTAGAAAAATCAGTGAAAGGGTTAAGTTTAATTTATGGTTTGTTTGTGACATTTAGAAGTTTCTTTGATTTTAAAAGGGTGAAGTTGCTGAGAAATTTGTCCAAAATTTCTATTATTATTGTGGAATCAGAGTAACAAAGAGTCGTATTCTTCGTGCGAGGAGTATGGCAAGCATGTCTTATGGAGAGTTATTTATTTTTTTATTTGTTCGATGAGTTTAGGGATAAGTGATTGTTCCACTGAAATCAATCAACAATATATGAGGGTTCTTCTTTTATTTATGTTTAATGTTTGAATACATTAAAATAACTCTATGTGTGTTAGATTTTTTGTCGTGTTGTGTCACTTTGAATACATTAAAGTAACAGGATTCAATGCAGCAGGTCCGAGCCAAAATCTTCAACTAGGGAGTCAGCATATTTAAGGCTCAGTCAACAATGTCAGATGGATGCCTCCGAAACAAAATCTACAACCAGAAAACCAGCACAGCCAAAATCTTTTTGTGTATAAGCTTGGTGTTGATAAGGCATTCATCTGTCAGTGGTGGCTGAACCTTGACTGCTTTGGCTCTCTAATTGAAGATTTGACTGACTCATTGCCTCTATCTCTTTCATTCTTCTCGTTCTCTGTTGGCCTCCTTCTATCCTCTTTCTATCGTAAATGAAAAATGAATGGTAGGTTTAGGGATTTTAATCAGTAAAGAGAGATTTTAAATACCAATGATTATTTTTTAAAACTATTTTGAATAAAAAATCTATGTTGGCGCGCCTACATGACACCTAAAATATTAAAATAATTCATGTCACAACCAAATTATTGGGTTAAAGGTGAAGCGTTGAAAAAAACTAACGTTGAAAATTCAGTTAGTAAATTAAAAAATTTAAAAGTTGAGTGACCAAAATAGGAGTAAAAAAATTGTTGAGTGATGATATGTGTAATTTACCCTTTATATAAATAAAACTCAAACTTGAGATTTTAATAATTCCGAAATCTTTTATTTCCTCCTACTAACGCATATGTCACTAGTTTAATCCTCATTGTGGCTATAGATTAGTCCAATAAACGGTGTGCACTTTTGAAAATTTCACAAGTTGAACAGAAAAACGGCTACATTAATGGAATGCAACGTCGTACACTCGTACTATATTTCAAAGTCTGCTCTCTTTCCCTTTCTATATTTTCTGGGTGTACTTAATGAGTCCAAGACGGCGAGCTTGTGTTTAGGCCACGATCTAATTAAGTTGTTGAGAATGTTACACAAAGACCGTCTAATTTGTCTACCACTGATAATATCCATCTCTACTGAGAACTTATTTTTTTTATTAAATAGAGATATTATATTTTTATATTGAAATTCAAATTCATATAAAATGAATTAATATAAATATTTTTAGTCACTAAATCAATTAGTGGATCTACCAAAAACCCACTTCCATTCGTGTTATTCCATCTTTCTTATTCTAATTAATACTGTTAAATTATTATTAATTTCTCTTGAACATAATCTTATGGGTAATGTTTACATATGGTTACTAAATTTCCATCAATTATTCAATTTGGTAACTGAACTTCCAATTGTTTCAATGTTACAATTAAATTTTTAGTTTTGATTCAAATTGGGCATTGACCGTTAACAGCTGTTAAAAGGGTGACATGTCAGTTAAATTTTTTATAATAACACATTTAGTCCTTCACGTTTACACACTCAAACAATTTAGTCCTAATTTGAAATAATAATAATAAATTTAACCATTGTTATTTACACATTATTTCAATTTAGCCATATTCAGAGAAAAAGAGTAAACATAAAAATATGCAAAAAATTAAACTAAAAATTAAACTAACATAATATAACAACCAAAACCACCCAACTTGCATTTTAGTTCACTTTAATTTAAAATTTAAAAATAGTTTATTATATTTTTGAGTAGCTCACGAGCTTTTCGAGTCAGTTATCAAGTAGCTCGGCTCATTAAGAACTCGAGCCGAGTTTGAGCTCGAGTCGAGTTCAATCTTCGAGCTCAAACTCGTCGAATGTTGGTCGAACTTTAATCAAGTCGGACTCGAGCAGCTTGCAATTTGTTTTGTCTCATTTATGGCCAAGTAAAAGTGTGTTTTGTTTACATTTGAATCCAAAGTTGAAGGGTGAGAGACTATAGGGTATGGACTATGAAGGTTTGATGCAGTGTTGGATGAAATAGAGGCTGAAATTAAATTATCATGGGTGGCCAAAATGGGCATCATGAGATTGGAAAGAGTTAAAGGCTTCTATAGATCTGACAAATTTGATCGATACTTGAACTAATTTACCTGATTTGAGATTAAATATCTACCCAAATATGATGAGTTAAATTTGATTCGAAACTTGAAATAAACCAGATCAAATCGAAACCGACCCAAACTTTAGTTGAATCGAAATGGACCCAAATCAATTTTCAACCGAACCAAAAGCAACTCAAATTGAAAGTAACTCGAAATAAAGAAAATATATTAAAGGAAATAAAGAAAGATGAGATGTGAATTGTCGCACACTCACTAAAAAGTCAAATATACTAGCTTTATAAAGTCATATACATAGGTGTAAAAATTGACCTGACCTGAAAACCCGACTAAAACCGACTGATCTTGTATTGACCCGACTTAAAATCAATCGAACAGACCCGATCCCAACCCGAATCACCATAGACTCTGACAAAAATCGAATCAGATCCGAATCAAACCTGAACCAAATATTGTCAAAACCAAAATGACTCAAACCGAAATAGACCCGAACAACCCGTTTGTCACTTCTAGACTTCTACAATGAATGCGAGTTCATCTCTTTATGTGTTTTAGGTGATATTTTTCACTAGATTTTACAACAATTACGATATTATGAATAAAAATAATAACATTTTAATATTTTGTTAATACTTATTAACCCGGTGACATCGACTTAATTAAGAATTTTATAATAAATATGGATAGCTTTACTTAATTAAAAATTTTAAAGTTTTCAGTTGACACATTCTCATCTCATCCCCTAAGTAGAAATTGTTAATTTTGTTTAGAAAGTTATTTTTTAAAGAGTAAACTATATAAATAATCCCCAAACTTTTAGGAATCTTTTATTTTAGTCATAAAACTTTTAAATTTTGAGATGTAGTCACTGAACTTTAAATTCGTTTTCATTAAGGTCACTCTGGTTAACTGCCATTAGAAAATGCTGATGTGGCACGTTAAATCTATATTCTTCCCTAAAAAGCCCTACAATTTTCAGATCTGAAATTTGCTGCATCCTTTGTTTTTTTTGTCGACAATTTCTGAATCTTTGTTCCGTGGATTCTTCCTTTTTTTTTGCATGTCTTTTTTGGTCATTGTTTTCAAGAGAATATGTAGAGAGAGAGGTATATGGACTAATAAACCCAGTCGAGATTTGATGCCTAAATTTATGTAGTTTTATCCTCTTTTCTTTTCTTTTTAATTTGCTGCAATCGTTGCACTGCTTCGTGTGTCTTCTCAGTTGTTTGCTCTGCTTTCTAAAAACAAATCCCTTGTAGTAAGACTCTTGCAAAAAAATGTATACAATGTTATGTGACCTTTCAAATTTAGTCTTTTTAGCTATCACTTTGTGATCTCTCTCTCGTCTGTTGGAGCAGCAACCCCTTTCCCTTTCCTTTTTTTTCACTTTTTTCCTCTGTGGTGTTCACTATAATACTAATTGAGGAAGATGAAGAAAAAAGCATTGTTAGGTAATTCATTCATGAAATCTATTTCATACTACATGTGTCCTTAATCCAATGATCAGTTTTCAGATTACTGAGAATTTTGATGCAAATATGCAAATTTTGGGTAAAGATGTTTGTTCAACTGTACAAAGATTTGAAATTTAGGGGTTTTGGGGGAAGATGGTGGATTTAACGTGCCACATCAGCATTCTCTAACTACAGTTAACAGGGTGACCTTAATGAAAACGAACTAAAAGTTCAGTGACTATATTGCAAGTTTTAAAAGTCTGGTGACCAAAATGAAAGCGCTCTAAACGTTTAGAGACTGTTTATGTAGTTTACCATTTTTTAAATGTGAATGTAGATAATCAAGAACAGCAATTTTGGAGATGGCAACAAGAACTAAACCTTGGAAAACCAATATAGATTCAGCTTTAACATAGAGTGGAGCCATTTCCAAAATGCTCTCCACAACTTGTGCTGCTTTTAATTGCTGTGTTAAAAAAGTCAGCAACTACTTCAGCTATAAAATCCAACATGGCAGTTACACCAGCAGAACAAGTGCCACCACCATAGCCTGAATCATCTGTTTTCAGAAGAAGATTTGTTGTAACAGAAAAGGTCACGTTTGCAGCTGTTGGAAGAATCTATGGAAGGTGAGGCAATTCGGGGTTTTGGGATTCATTTTGGTTTAGACTTAACCAATAATGGGAGATGATGAGATTCAGAACTTTGGGAATCTGATGGTTGAATTGCCAGATTGTCTTTAATACCATGAAAGCTGAACACATTTGTGCTTGAGGTGGCACAAACCTGATCAACACTATCACCTTCTACACTCCGATTAACTTGGACATCTTCCTGCTTTGATACACTATAAGTTTTGAGGTCTATAGCCGTTATTATACCAGGTCACATCACTATTTTCGTGTGATATTTAACAAGTGACATGTTTGTAATAATAATGATCTGTTTATTACTTTTAAAAGAAAGTTACATGTAAAACATATAATTAAGTGATGTTGGGGGTGTAGTTTAGATAATCCGAGTGTAGACATAACAAGATTATATTCTTATATTAATATTCTGTTTTGAACACAAATACTAAATAAGAGTGCTTTAAAAGAAGGATTAGGAATCCTCGTAATAATGATTTTCACTTCAATTGAAATAGTATGCATTTGCAATCGAGTTTGAGTAAGTTGGTCTGTTTCTCTAAATTGGAAGATCTCAACAAGATAAACAGTAAAGCCTTTTAAGAAACTTATCCGGACAGAAAATATGCAAATTCTGAAATCATTTATGGGGTTTTGATGTCTATTCTTCCCCTTCCCTCAAATACCGACATACATCAGAACTAAAACTATGTTACATTACACCAGCAGCTATATATGTCTCAAATGTTGCCTTTTACCACTCCGACGACAGCTTGTGTATCACACACTGCTGTACTGGTCAGTAATCCGTAGCGCATTTCGAGCTACTACATTTGATGTTTGTTAAATGTAGCTAACGAAGCCTCTGTATTCTACTCCTATATGTCATCAGAACAAAGTCTATGTCCTTGCGACGAAGTTCATGCAGATCGGAGGGCGAACCTTAAACAAAGCAAGAATAGACGAAGGAAGAAGCCACAAGCCGTCTCCGCAGATCAAGCCGGATGCAACGGCAGGAACCATCAAACCAGCCTTCTTGCGATTTAGCTTCTGCCATGCAAACACGACCAAACTCCCCACACACATATCGATGGCAAAATAAGCACCAACAAGGAAAGGCACCGCCATTGCCATTGGAAGTGGAACCCATTTCCCGATGTTTCTAGGACTGAAATCTCTCAACAGGTTGGTTGCTATGGCAAAGGCAAAAAACCCATAGCAGAGCTGCAAACAGTGGTTGGGTAGTGCCGAAAAGCCTTGAACACCTAGAATCGCCATATTTCGGTAAATTAGAGCATATGGGGCTTTGTATTCACCATCAGGGTTCCCCATATCAAAAGCCTTATAGAAAAGAAAGAATGTAAGAGGAGCTACAACACAGCCGATGGCAGCTCCGATTGCTTGGCTCACGAGCATGGATCTTGGAGAAGTGAGAGTTAAATGACCGGTCTTAAAATCGTGCATCAAATCAGACGAGATAGAAACAATGGACTTAATCAGTCCACAACCGATAAGTCCTGCAACCACACCATTTTCCTGTCCAGACATGGCAGCAAACACAAAGAGGGCCACTTTTCCATAATTATAGGCCATGTTCATGTCAGTTAGACCAGCACCATAAGCATTGCAGAAGCTTAGAGAGGGTGCGAGAATGTACGCAACAACTACGTAATACCATTTCAGCTCAGGGAACATCAGAGGGATTACAATGATGGAAATGATCGAAAAAATGGCGTACCCTACACATGCAAGCCAAATTGGAATGTTCTCTCTTATGAATAGTTCGTTTCGTTGAAGATCAACCTGATGCTGCTTCTGATCATCCGAAACTGCATAACAAACAGAGGAAGTTAGTAAACAAGATGTAATTAATCTCTAAAGATCTGTCCCATATCTTCAGCTCTTCCAAAATTAAAATGACAAACATTGCAGCACGTCAAATCATGATAACAGGGGGCAGTCCCATACTTCAACATGTAAACAGAACATCTGAGTTGCTTAAATACCCTCTGTAAAATGAAACCAGTCTTTCTAGTCCCTCGGAAACTGTAGCTATATCTAGTGAGAAAATTATGGAAGTACTAAGCTGGACAGGAACCAAAGAAATAAAGGACATTTTATGAAGTTGATGACTTACATGTATTAAGGTTTGTAACTTTCACTCTGGTATGAATGCTTGTAGCAGTGAAAAACAGTATCTTTAGAAAATTGTAGAGCCCATCTCCCAGGATTAAAGCAATAGAAATGAAAACCTGCATGATATTTGGAGAAGGTAAAATGAGTATGGATATTGGTACCAATATACCATTAAGGGAAATCTCTGCTACACAAAACGTCTCCTCGGACCTTGTAACCATTTAGACTCTTCATGCTGCTTTCTGGTAAAGTTGCAGGGAACCATTCTCCCTTGAGACCGCCTATTAGCGGCCACATTACTCCCCAAGAAAGCACCGCTCCAAGGAGCAAAGATAAGTTTACAAGATGTGGACATATCATTCCTGCTCCTATGTAAGTCATGCTGAAATCAAAGTAAAAGCTGCAACATAGAATTGCTCCAATTAATCATAATGGTAAGAATACATAAGTGGAAAGATGAGCATATTGTGAAGATAAAAGCTAGAGAACTTACGAGTTTTTCCATGCTTTCAAACCAAATGTAGGAAACTGAACAAACCCGCATTTATCTCCAGCGGCATAAAACCACTGGAAGAAGGCCCAGAGGAAGCTAAGTGAAAAGAATTTCAGAAACCCGCCAACCTGCTTCCTGCAAGACGAATCATTATAGCCGAGTTATCCCACAATCACAACCTGTGGTGCACAATTTAACAAAAGGAAAGAAATCAGAATTGGTTTTCATACTTGGCTATTTTGTTTCCTTTAGGAGTATGAAACCCATTTATCAAAACAGCAGTAGCGGTTCCACTTGGATAGGACAATTTGTAGTCAATTATCATGATCTGCCAAAACAAAAATCCCATAACCCCATCATTGCATGTTTCATGAAGGAGATTATTCTTGACAATTGAGTTTATATGTTATGATCTTCAAAGAACTGAGAAATGAAATCACTGCAAATGAAACAGAAAGGAAAATAGCAGAAGCAATAAACATGCCTTTCGTAACGGAACCAATGCCAGAAGCCCAACAAAGCAGCTCACAAAGAGAAAACCAATCATCCAACCAATCCCAGGTTCCTTGATGCTCCCAGGATTGTTGCCTTCTGTATCAACTCCTGCTTGTTCATATGTCTTCCTGTTTAAACCCAATAGATAAGACCCAAAGCCACCTGCATTCAACAATCAATGGAGAAAAAGCAAAAACAGGTGAAATGGTATCCAAACAATCAATAAAATTTACCCAAAAGGAAGAGAAAATTGATAGCAGATGACAAATAAGAGAACTCAAACCTCCAACAGCAATACTATAACAAGCAACGGCACAGGTCTGAATTATGGTATTCTCTTGTCGAGTGAATGGAGTCGAAACAATTCCAGCCTTCTGAAGAAGCTTAGTCCATGACCTGATAAATATAAAGGCAAGAAGAGCAGCCGAAACGTTCAGGTTGGGCACTAGCCCTGTTGTGAGGTTGAGTTTCATCACTATCACACTGTATATGATCCCGATAAGAAGGCTTGCGATGAGTCCTCGAACGGTGATCTGTTTCGTCCAGGGGCCTATTCTCTTCAACTCCTCTTGTTCATTGTTCAATTCTTCTGAATCTTGTCTCTCAACTCCCTCAATCTCCCTCATCTCTTCCATGTTCATACTTCCAGTTTGAGTGTGATAAAAACTGGTCCAATTAATCAATCATCACAAAAATCCTCATTTTCAGGACAATAGCAAAGTGAAAAACAAATACTGCAAATGAAACTACATGGACAATCTATGCAACCATGAAAATTCTTACCACAACAAAGACTAGACCTTTGGGAAAAAAAAAACTTGCACAGCCTCAATTCTGGTCCTTCAGCTCTTCACGATTATATCAAAACAAGAATTCATTAAACAACATCAAGTTGTGATTTTTTTTCTGGGTTTCTTTGCGTAATTTCAGAACATACCACATTAGCAATACAATAATGAACCAGTTTTTGACCTTAATGATAATTGACCCGCAAAAAACTCCAAATACAAGTAAGATGTCGCAAACATCCAAGTTGCAGTGTTTCACCGCGATGGATGGAACGAGCGAGAATAGTAATAAAACACCCAAAGAACCACGAGCAAGCCACAAGCCCCAGAAATTCTCAATTGAATGCAAAACAATAGGACGTTAAATTGAGAATCCGAACAGAGGTTACCCCAAAATCTTCAAAAGGGTATCTAAAAATCTGCAATTGAAGTTATTTTTTGCTGTTCGGGAAGAAAAGTGCTTCGTTTTATAACAAAGCAACCATATATTACCAAATCCCACCGAAAGATTTAATGGCAAGAATTTGAAGTCCCTTTGCATGTACTGCAATGCAGTACAAACATGGTTTGCAGTACATTCGTTAACCATCTAACTGTTGACGTCCCGATTCATTTCAACAGATGTTTGGCCATAAATGTTTGACACTCTACGTTGACTCCCAACAGAGGCTACGATTTACAGAGAGAGAGAGAGAGAGTGGGATATTGATTGAAGTGCAATTCCTTTTAGAATTTAGAGAGATTGATTGGAACCAATTCGACGCCATTGGATAGAAGGCGGGTGTGGGTCCAACACGGGACATTAAAACCAAAAAGGAAAAAAATACAAATCATCAGTCAAATCAATCAGAAGAATGGAAGAAAAATTCAGATTAAGACAGTGGGGAATTGGGTTTTTCTTCACCCACTGTCATCAGATCAGAGCTCCACCTTAGATGTCTCTGTCTCGGACAAGTCGACTCCTGTGATTTTCTGGTGTTGTATTTGGAGTGTGCCTCTTACGCGCTATTTAAACAAGTGGGCTTGCCGTCGAACAATTCTAGTACAGGTTGTACTGTAAAATTTTAATTTAGATGATTTAGTTAAGGTTTTTTTAAGGTACTATATTAATTGTATTTTTCTATTTTTTAAATGTAAAATTGTTTAAGTTTAGGTCATTGACGGAAATAATTTATTTTTTTGAATAGTGACGGAAATAATTTATCCTATATCATTAAGACCATTTTTCAAATTCTGGTTTAATTAAAGTTTAAAATAGAAAAAAATAGTAAACAATCACTATTTGGTTTGACAAATCTTTAGTAGCAATCAAACATTACATACGCAAGTCAACGTCCATGTGATGTTCTTTTTCTTTTAAAAATAACAATATTTTGAATTAAATAAAAATAATATAGTACACAATTTTAATTTGTAATAAAAATTTGAACCACACATCCTAAATCACTACATAGATTCACTAGATATGGATCATGTTTAGTATTTTTGAAAAGTGATTTGAGGTTAAAAATGTTTTTAGAGTCGTAAATAATATTAAATAAATAATTTTTTAAAGAAAAGAAAGCCGCATTTAAAAAATATTTTTTAACTTAATTGTAAAAGTTAAAATTTTTAATGTTTACCTTTGAAAAGTACATTTGGAACGAAAAGTACATTTTTAAGCTTAATTTTTTATGCTTATTCAAGTCCAAGTTGAGTTGAAATATGCATCTCACTTCTTTAAGTTTATCCATATTTATATCTCAAATCCGTTTTAGGTCTGTTCGTATTGACCCTGTTTGGTAAATAGCAGTTTGAGCCAAAATTAGAGATTTGAGCTTAAATTAGAGGTTTGACCAGTCAAATCCGTTAATTTGGATATTTGATAAATAATTTATTGGAATAGTAGATTGAGGTTAAACCTCTAATTTTGAAAAAGCTGCTAATAAGAACTTTTTAAAATTAGAGGTTTTGAGATTAAGATATAAAGACCATCTTACCCTTAACAATTATTAAAAATCTCAAAATAACCTAAATTTAACACTTTCTATTTTAATTTTTCACCCTCACGTATTTATATTTTGCCATTTGTAAACTAATACTTTTTGTTTTTTTTATTCTCACCCATTTATATTTGTATTTAAATGTAATAATTAATTAAATTGTATTAAAATGATTATATAAATAATAAATTAATATATAAATCCTTCAAATATGCATAGTAATGTTATATTAAAAAATTATTTTTCGTAATCTACTTAATATTAATAGATACAAAATAATAACTTTTTTATAAAAAATATTAATAACTAATAAACTAATTAAACAAGTCTCGAATATAATCATGTCATTATATGTCATTTTGCTTGTTTAAATAATCAAACAACTATCGTCTATTAGTTTATACAATCAGCTAATACAATCTGCTAGTCAAATCAGCTAATGCAATCAGCTATCAGTTATCAGCTAATGCAATCAACTATCAGTTATTATCTATCCGCTAATTGCCAAACAAGGCCATTATTTAAAAAAAAACTCTTTCTAAAAAATACTTATGCTATTTTAAATTTAATTTTATATTTTTAATTAAAAATTTAAATATCCAGCGTAATATATTTTTAACATTTATATTATGATATATATATATTATAGGTTCAATTTTTATATGATAAAAAATATGTAATATATTGTTATAGCCTATTTTGGTCCGGGCCTACATAACCAGACCCAACCAACCCTTTTGTTAAACCCAATCAAATAAAAATATCATATCCATTACCTAAATACAGATCAACATCAGCTCACTTACAACAAACCCATACCCGGACCTGACCCGAACCCATTTACATCAAAACAACCCTAAAATAATAAACCTAACCCCCCAACTTGGTCTGCAGCCGCCGCCCTAACCCTCCACCTTCCCCGCGCGTGGCCGCCACGTGCGGCGCGTCATTGCCTCGTGGCCGCCACGCGCGATACCATTGGTTGCCTTCACCGCTCATTTGACACCAGCCTGCTCCACCGCCCATGTTGAAGTCCAGATCTGCAAAAGAGAAATAGAGACGTTAAATCGAAATAAAATCAAATGAGCAACTTGTAAAACTCCTTTTCTTCGGGTATAAAACCACCTGAATATCAGTTGTAATCTTTCCCTTTTTTACGGACAAAATTTGAAATAAAAAGCACTTCAGTTCGAGTCTACAGAGTTCAGCAACACCAATTGAACAAAGGTAAAAAAGGGACCTCTTCGTCTCTTATTACTAATTTTTTTAAAAAAAGAAAAAAGAGCAAAAAGCAGTACACTAAAACAAAAAAAAACATTCGTATAAAAAACCTAGATCTACGGGTTTATAGGAGTGTTTTGAAAAAACTAACTTGAAATACGAGTTTAGAGTGTAAAAATACGTACCTTAGGGTATTTTGGCCATCTCCGGCGGTCGGAGATGGCGACGCTCCGCCAGCGGTCCACGGCTGAGACCTATCGGCTCCTAGGACCAGCCAGGGGGAGGGTTGAGAGCTTTTAGGATTTTTTTTGTGTTTAAGCTGGAAAAATGAAATTTTGGTTCAAAAAAAGCAAATATATAAGGTATTAAACGGTGTCGTTTTTGGGCGTCTGTGTTTGGCCCAAAACGACGCTGTTTTGGGCAAAATTCGGACGCAAAGCGACCCGTTCAAGGAGATCCGCGCATAAATAAATAAAGGGGGAATTTACCCTTTTAATCCCTGGTTGTTCTAATAGCTTTGCAATCTCCCCCTAAATCTTGTTTAATCAATATTTAATGGATTAATTGTGCGTCTGGTCCCCGGACTTTGTAAATAAATTAACTTCAGCCCCATTCTTTTTTTCTTCTGCACTGTTTTTTATTTTTATTTCTGCCATTTGTTTACTTTTATGTATTTGATGTTTTTATTTTGTGTATACATGTTGTATATGTTTACGTATATATGATAAGTTTAATGTATATATATATATATACATATAATATACTTATAAGATATATAATTTTAGTTACATAGCATTTATGTAATATTTAAATATTATATATTTGAGTGTACATAAAATATGAATATAATATTATACACTTATAACTAATATTTATATAAGTATTAATATATATGTATATATTATGTATTAAATGTTTTCATTCGCCTATTTTTCATTTACCCTAAAACTATATTATCTATATTAACTCTATATTATTTAATATTTTCTTAAAAATATCGGGTATAGTATTTTGCCCCATTATTCTGAAATTTCTATTAGGAGTGTCATCTCGGCCTTTGGGTGGCATCTCCTCTGAATGTCGTGGATACCAACACATTTAATTATTTCTATCTATTATTTTGCCTTTTTATTCATTATTTATTTATTTATTTATCTTTAATAACTATCGTATTCTGCCTCATTATTCCGATATTTCTGCTAGGAGTGTTATCCCGGCCTCCGGGTGGCATCTCCTTTGAATGTCGTGAATACCAAGGCGGATTTAAACTATTATTCATTTTGGGAAATTAATCATTAAATTAAATTAAATTTTTGTTTTCCTTAAATAAATATAGTGCGAACTGTTAG
This sequence comes from Hibiscus mutabilis, assembly GCA_019671005.1. Taxonomy (NCBI): domain Eukaryota; kingdom Viridiplantae; phylum Streptophyta; class Magnoliopsida; order Malvales; family Malvaceae; genus Hibiscus; species Hibiscus mutabilis. Next base: position 14,268,385 of record CM033726.1, on the reverse strand, counting down.
GTACTAATTTTGGGCGTAGTGGGGGTGCTAACCCTTCCTCACTCGTAACCAACTCTCGAATCCATCTCTGGTTATCTTTTCGGTGTTCAGCCTACGAAAAGTGACCGGTGGCGACTCCACCCTTCGTTTTAAGAATTTAACGGTAATCTATTGGGAGTGCCATCCCGGTTTCGGGTGTCATCTCCTTTGATGCCGCAAAGCATTTCAGATCTAATTTTCAAATATTTTCAAAAGGGTCGCAACAGCTTGGCGACTCCGCTGGGGATATAACTTTGTTTTAAAAAATAAAAGAGGAGTTAGACCTTAGTCAGGGTTCGTATTGTAATTATTAAGGAGAATAAAAATTTGATTTAATCTAATAATTAATTTCCAATTTTTGCTTGATATAAACTGTCATCATATGATAGCTTCAGAACCCTTAAGTGGGAGAGATTACTTCGCTTTGTGGGGTTTTCACCTCCGTATAGTGTTGTAATGTATTCCTGGAATCCGGCCTTATATTTCATGCGATTTTCACCTCTGTATAGTATAAGGATTGTATTCCCCCGAATCGATGTCCCAGCGAAAGTTCGGGTACCCGTACTTTAGAACCAAACCGCATATAATGAGCCGTAGTATCCCACCCTTTGATCATGTCGGTACTTTGCCCATTTAGGAATGGCCATTTTTAGGTTTTGCTTTGTTTGTTTATATTCCTTGTATGTTTTAACTGCTTATTTTCTTCAGTATTCATCATTTAATTCCTTTTATTTTTATTTTTTGATTATCCTATTGCATTGACTCATTTGCTCTGTTGTTTTTATTTTATTTTTTCTTTTTATGCATCCGCATTGCATATCATATCATATCATATCATATCATATCATATCATATCATACATAGGTGTTGATTCAAGAGGAGTCCATTTTAGAAGGCGTTTAGATATGGAAGGGAAGTTCTGTAATGTCAAAAGTGATAATGTTATGGTATGGGGATGGTTTGAGTGTATATAGATGGAGAAAGGAGAAAACCTGAAAGCAGGATATGTATCAAGAATTAATGGGCCCACGTTGATAGTTTCCCAGCAAAATGACATTCAGAAACTGAGAGAGATATGGCAAAGTTATGACTCGGGTATGAAGCAGGCCTTTCAAGGGGAATTCAGCGATATTGCCTTTCTGTTGGACGTTCAGACTGATATGTACATGTTTAGAGCCTTAACGTAGTTTTGGAATCCAGGCTACAATTGTTTTACTTTTGGAAAGATAGATATGACCCCAACTATCGAGGAGTATATTGCTCTACTTCGTTGTCCGGGAATCATGGAGGGGAAGGTATATATCAAGCCAAAAGATCCACCATTCTTCCTGGAGAGTTTGATTAATCTCACCGGAATGAGCAAAGAGTGTCTCCATGGAAAAATCTTGAGGAAAGGAAAGACTGATTGCATAGCTTGGGCACACATTCGAGACTTAATCCATCGACATCTAGATCCATCAAAGAAAAGGTACTTGTTTGCTTTTAGTATTTATGGGATGGTTATCTTTCCAAAAGCCTTGGGATGTATAGACTATGCCACAACAGATCTATTTGATAAACTTAAAAAGGGGATTAATCCGGTACCAGCTATTTTGGCAGAGACATTTCGATCATTGAATGCATGTAGAAAAATAGGAAAAGGTAGATTCTTAGGATGTATGCCACTATTGGAAATTTGGATTCGAAGTCATTTGTGGGATCTAAAATATTCTCACCGGATGTGTCTCACTACCTTCTATCCTATAAAAACCTTTTTGGAAGAATACCAGACTGAGACTATGACCGAAGACCAATAGAAGTCAGGTTTCTAAGATCTTTGAGATGACACCGTCAAATGGAAGATACCGTGGCTAATTTTGAGTAATTTTATCTACCACTGTGGAGAGTATGATTGGGTACCCTTGCCTGGAATATGGGGAGGAATCAAATATTGTCCTTTGCTTGTGGCACGATAGTACGGTTCGATGCAGTTTATTCCTGCCACTCACGGTTTGAGTACATCCAGTTTTGAGCATAAGGACGATGGCTAAAAAATGAAGATCCAAAAGATAAATAGTTCTTGGAAGCACATATACATGGCCGAGGTTTATAATTCACCTGTCACTTCGGGATACGAACATTGAAGACTCGTCCGGATTAATGATATCGTTCTTTGTGCGAACCCAAAAGTTGTCTGAACCATGAAAAAACATATAGAAGATGCTCCTTCAGACTTGGAAAAGGCTAAGAGAGCCCATCAAAATGAGGTATGAGCCTTGGAAAAGCCCATCGTTGACCCGGAAGCAACGAATTACCTGACCTCTGTAGATGTAGAGAAGTAAGAGCGGTAGGAGAAAAGACATCCTGAAACAGAAAAAATCCTCGAAATTGATCATGAAGATTTGAGGAAAGAGTGGCTAGAGCTGAAACAGAACCTACGGAGAAATGGTTTAGGCACCACATCCAAAGAATTGACCGCTAAACTACTAAAAGAAAGAAAGAGGGCAGATATCTATGCTCGGAGATATGAAGCTGATCAAAAACAAGTAGATAGAAAGACAAAGGAGCTAGAAGCCGTTAATCAAGAATTGGCCGCCAATCAGGCTCAAAACCAAGGATTGAAAGCTCAGAACGAGGAATTTGAAGCCCAAATTCTGCAGTTGGAAGGACTTCTACAAGAACATCACAACTAAGACAACGTTGCTGCCTTAAGCCTTGTGCGAGAAGAAAATAAGTTGTTCAAGGCTAAAGTGACTGAACTCGAGGGTGTTCTCCGTGTCTGTAAGGAGAGTCTTGTGTCTTTTGAAGGAGCCTTACAGGAGGATAATCACCGAATAGTATATAGACTGTAACAGGTCGGTCAGCTAATCCGGGATCAACATAGAGCGATGACAGACGTTATGGTGCAAGCACAGGGGTAGCCCGATACATCCAATGTTTGGCTAGAGAAGCACATGAGCTAGGTGCACGCGTCAGTCCAGAATCAGAGTTGGGATCCCGGGTGTATGCTCTGCTTCAAGAAGTAGAAGTCTTAGGGATGGATGCTAGTCGCTATCTGTAAACACGTTATCTTTGCTTTTTGTAATCAGACTTCTTCATCTAATAAAAATCTTTTTAAGGACTACTTATGAATCAACACCTATATGTGCATTCATTCTTGCATAACAGCTTCATTGATTTTTGATAAAGCTTTCATTTTAGCATTATTTACACCTTCTATTTTGTAAATTAATACACTTATTGCATTAAACACATTGCTAATGGAGAGAAGATATTCATCTCAGAGTGAGGTAACAGAAAAGATAAGAAAATAATCTCACCAGTACAACTTCAAAATCATGGACAACTTAGTGGCTAGAGCAGAGAAGCTTGAGGAACTTCAGGGACATCTGATCGAGATCCAGAGGGAAATGATGACACACATGAAAGAATCTCAAGAGGAATTTAGAGAGAAACTGAATGAGCTGAAGAGTATGATGACTACTGCAATCAAAAGAAAATGTTTGGCAGAAAATCATCCAACATAGATGGAAATTGAAAATGCCAGTGAGAATTGGGGTTTTTACTTCATGGAAGAATGAATTGTACATGAAAAAGAACAAGCTGTTATCAACCAGTTTGAGGTAGCTCGCACAGTCTCAGAATGCCCCACTGATCTTATGTTGGATAAAATCCATGATTCCGTCATGAAAATCTTATCCCAGCCAATGAACAAAGATTCAGATAAGATAAAATTACAAAACGAAAAAGACCCAAAAAACAACAATGAAGCAAGGATGTTAGCTACCCCAATGACTGAATTAACGCCTCATCTAACCCAAAATCAAAATTTGGTGTCTACTATTTTAGAACCCCTTTAGCTGTCGGCTAATCATGCTTCCCGTTCTCAAAATAAAGAACAGAAACCGAAGGACCCTTAATACAGCCATATCCCTCTTACCTACCAAGAGTTATTTTCAAAGTTGCTAGAAGCTCGATTAGTTAATCCTAGTTTTGATAGGCCTCAGTTGCCTCCTTATCCGAGAAGGTTTAAGGATAATGATAGTTGTGACTTCCATGCCGGTGATCAAGGCCATTCTATTGAAAATTGTAACAGTTTCAAATGAAAGGTGCAGCGTCTTTTAGATTCAGGGTTATTGAAGTTTGAGCCCGTAAATCCAGTTCTAAAGTTCAATTTTCCAAACACGATCATCACTGTAAAATCAGGGAAAGATCAGGTCACGCAAAAAAACATGATAAATGAAGTAGACCAGCATGTGCCGGATGAAATTGAAAATGTAAGTAATTGTCAAGATTACAATTCTTTTGTAGAGAATGTTGTTATGGACCCACTTGAGAAACCTGGAGCAGTTATAGAAGAGCCCAAACAAGTAATGGCACATGGAAACAATGATGTTTTCCAGAGGGGTAAGTTTTGGGAAAGAGGAGTAAGGAATGCCGAAATGCATAATGAGGACGCCGAAAAGAGTAGCAAAAGGATAAGGACGTTAATTCTGATGTCATATTCTGATCTATTACCCCCGTTAGTTCAAAACAAACTCTTAAGGCTACCTCCCCCAAGACGATACTCTTATCCTAATATGCATAGTGTCAGGGTTTCATGTGAATATCATCGTCGTGATTTTAGTCATGCAACGGAAGATTGTGTGTTTCTCAAAGGCAAGATCTATGAACTTCTTGAGGAAGACATGCTCGCTTTCGAAGATGGAAGACCTAAGTTCAAAGGATCAACATACACTAGAGAGTCAAAATCTTTGGTAACAAATGAGAATCAAAACCAAGCCTCTCAGAGTATATCCCCATATCTGAATCTGTTACGTCCATCCAGCTCACGTGTCACATCCAATTAAAGCCAATGGCCATCAAGATGTTAAAGGAAAAAAGAAAGAAGGTATGGTCGAAAGGGGAATATTTCAGATCACGTTGGCCAAAGGACAATATCCAAAGATGAAAGGGAAGATACCTCTCAGGGTTTTCAATACACCCATTTCGATTTTACTCCCCTATATAATACAAAGGAAATACCTTGATCCCATGCCAATGGAGGATACGTTAGATCCATCTCTTTTTAACGATCCAAGTAGTACTTGTGATTTCCATATGGGGGCACCATACCAACGGATGCTGGATTTTGAAGAAGAAAATAGTGAAGTTGACTTATGAGGGGAAACTGACGCGCGATATGGTAAAGCAGTGGAAGCAGGAGAGAAGAGAGCAAGAAGTACCGACGGGATAAAAGTAAATAAAATTCTGCTCAAGACAGACTAAAGTTATACTTTTTGTCTCATCCATATTTTGGCTACGGCTTGTTATGGCAACTCTACAGTTAGGGTTTCCGTTTGAAGTAATGCATCGAATCAACTTTTCTATCCTTAGCCCGAGCGTAGCAAAGATCTTTTTTGTAAAAGGGCATATATCATGTTTGGTAATTTTCATTCTAATGAAGAATGTATTTTGCTTAACGTACAAAGGCCTTGAAAGCATGTATATGTATATCTTTTCTTGCCTTTGTAGGTCACTAGATATCAATTGCAAAATGCGACATCGAGATCAATTGAATATTGTGATAACGATAAGGTCTAATTTCTCTCCTAATAGACTCTGGTCAGCAAAGCAAGATTACTACTCATTTGATGAAGTTTGATGATGAAAAAGCTCTAAAGTTAACCATGTAGAGTTGCTTGAAATTGAAATTCTAAGCGTAGTCTCCTATGCATTAATGGATCAAAATATAAGGAAATAATGAAATGTTAAAAGAAAAAACCACTCATTTGCTCGAAAGCCTGGTAATATGTAACACACATTTTCTCGTACGCAACACTGAATACGAGTCAGAGATATCAAAAAAACATTCGTAAAACCCTCTACATTTGTAATTCGGTAAAGTTTTGTTTCTTTTAAAAAATATTACAATGTATTTAGTTTTTATTTACAAATCTAGTTATTCGCGTAAAGTTTAAAAATAATATTTTCATCTTCAAATCGAGTTTATTTTCAGGCAGCAACTTATCAATTTAATTTGTCTTGATATAATTAATAAAACTGACTGATTTAAAATTCATCCAGATAGCAAATAAAATATAAATTCTATCAGAGCAGACATACCATTTTAATATACATGCCAACTAGTAAATATCAAATAGTATCAAAAAAATATCTTACTGATACTGATGTACCTGTTATTGATTGATGATGTCCGAATAAGCTCCTTACTCCAACCATTTCTTCTTTCCTACACGTAAAACAGTTACACGCTAAGTATTTACTTAGTGAGGCAATAATTCAAATTCAAGTGCAATTGTCATAATATCAATATTAATGATTAACAATGCATATGATCACCTTACCATTACATGCTCGTTAACATAAATAAATATGTATATCAAAGTGATAAGATTAGATCTTACCAATACCGTTGCCATTTCTATCCGTAAGCTTTCAGTGCTTACCAATACCTTTTTCCATTTCTATCTGCAAGCTTTCAAGCTTATCGTCCTATTTCTTTTTGATTTTTTTTCATTTTCTTTAGCCCAAGGTATCGAATTAAGATATTTTATGTACATGAGTCATCCCCCCATACCCAACCTTTCTTGAGTATGTATATTATTTGCACCGTAGTGCTTAGCACCCTAAGCGCTTCCGTATACCCAAACCTTTGCATGAGTATACCCTCATTGAGTATTAATAAAATTGCACCGTAGTGCTTAACACCCTAAGTGTTTCCGTATACCCAAACCTTGCAGGAGTATACCTTCTATAAGTATTTATGAATATTGCACCGAAGTGCTTAGAATATTTATACAGTTGTTTATGACCCTATGGATATCCAACTATACCATCGAACCTCTATATCATACAGTGGGCTTTATTTCATCATTTATGTCATCAATGGCAACATATATCAATATATATATATATATCAATATTTGGCAGTTTATACTAGAAATAATATTTCAATCTCATCAATGTAAGTAATCATATGATCAATGCATTTTATATTTCAATTCTTGACATATTACGATATGTCAATCATATGCTCAATGACATAAATATCATAGCAACAATAATTTAGGGTAGGCTCATAGCAAGCCATACCAATCATGTATAAAATATCAGTGTAGTATGACATGTATGCAATTGCACTCACCTAGGCCATGTATTAGTATGCCTCACTAAGTCCTCTTTGATCCTTTCCTTCATTGTACCTCGAACCTCCCTTGATTCGAACTTAACTTCATAATTCAAATAAGTAAAATATTTGTTAGATATCAATCTAACAATATCTTATACATATTGTCCAATATAATCATTTGAATACAAAATCTCCAAACATTTTCTTTTCTTCCTTGTATTGTCCAAAAATTCATTATGGTCCTTAGTGACCAATTTGAACTTCCATTAACCCTTTTCAAGCTTACTAATCAACCTTAGATACAAAGTGTATCAATTCTCATTTTCTGGCAGTTTGCAGTACCTCCAAAGATATATTTCTATAAAATAATCTACAACTCAGAATTCGATTCCATTTGTTCTGAAAGATACTACATTCAATAATCTTTTCAAAAATATAAATTAATAGCCCGAATTCAACTTGTACGATTTATGGCGAATTTTCAAAGTCAATTTCCAGTATTGAATTTCGGAACAGCCTGCTATACTGTTTTTCTAACCTTTAAGCACTTAAAAATTCATATCTTTTTACCCGGAACTCAAAATCAGTTTCTGTTTGTTGGACACGAAACTAGACAAACAAATCTTTACATCGGTATAAAATTCACCTACTAACCATTTTTTTTAGAATTTATGGTGAATTTTCAAATTTTACATATTGGTCACTACCTTTTTAAACTTCAATTCCCATTCCAATTTTCCTTGGAATTCAACCAAACTTTAAGAATACCTTATTCAATTCACTATCTATCACATGAGACATTTAAACCTTAGAAATTTCCTTTCCAAAACCCATAATTAAAGAAATCCTAACTTTTGCATTTTCGTCATTTTAGTCACTAAGTTAGCTTTTAAGCTATTATCTTAGTACTAAATGACCCTTAATCAACTTAGTAAATTTTGGGGTATTACAATTCTCCCCCTTAAGAAAATCCATCCTCAAAATTTTCAACACGTACTTGGTTCCAAAAGGTGAGGAAACTATTTTCTCATATTTTCTTCTTATTTCTCTTAAGTCGTTTCTTTAATCTTATGATTTTTTTCAAAGATCTTTGACAAACGGGATTGTATTGTTTTCTTAGTTCTTTGAATCCATTTGCTAGGATCTTTACCAATTTTTTTTCATAGCTTAAATCTGTCTGAATCTCTATTTTCTCCGGAGTAACAAGTGAGAGGTCTAATCAATATTTCCAGAGCATTGATACATTATGAATCTTGTTCATTTCCAAAGATAAAGCTAACTATTAAGCTTAACTATCAGACTAACTCCTTTCACAATTTCTTATAGCCTAATAAATTTTGAACTTAACTTTCTTTTTGTCTAAACCATAACACCTTCTTCCAATGTGAAACTTTTAAGGATTACTTTATCCTTAAATTCACATTAAATATATTTTCTTTCAGAATCAACATATAGTTTCCATCATTGAGATATAGATTCTTTCTTGATAATACAAATATCTATCAAACCTAACTCCAAGTTTTTAGTTTCACTCTTTTCCACTTGTTTGAACCTTGACAACATTTCTCATCCTTTCTTTAAAGATATCTTATTTAATCCAATATGGTAAATTTTATTCTTAAGTTGACAATCAAAACACCATATTCTTTTAATGCCAATCTTGTATTCATAGCTCTTAAGGCAACAATTGTCTTTCGACTGAGAGCGTCAGCTATCACATTAGCTTTTTCTGGATGATAGTCAATGACCATATCATAATTCTTAAAAAGCTCAATCCAACTTCTTTGCGTCAAGTTTAACTCTTGTTTAGTAAGCATATACTTTAAACTTTTATAACCTATATAAATATAGCATCGTTCACTGTATAAATAATGATGCTATATCTTTTAAAGCAAATACAACCATTGCTAGCTCCAAATCCTAGGTAAGATAATTTCTCTCTTATATCTTAAGTTGTCTCAAGCATAGAGCATTACTTTTCCTTCTTGCATAAGAACGCAACCCAAACCGTTATGAGAAGCATTGCTATATACTACATAATCTTTACCCGATTCTAGTTGTACTGGTATCGTAGCTTCTATTAAGATCTCCTTTAATGTCTAAAAGATTTCTTAGCATTGATCTGTTCAACTAAATGGCATTTCTTTCCTCAATAGCTTGGTCAATGAGGAGGCAATCATCAAGAAATTTTGAGCCTCTAAAACATTCTTCAGAGGTTTCCATTCAACTATAATTTTTACTTTCTTGGGGTCTACTCTTACTCCCACTGCCAAATCCACATAACTAATAAAATAGTTTTTGACAACCAAATTCACACTTTAACAAATTAGCATATAGCTTCTTTGCTCGAAAGGTATGAAGAACATTGCAAAAATGAGCATCTTATTCTTCATTTTTCCTTCGAATAGACCAAAATATACTCAATGAACTCTACCAAAAATTGGTCCAAGCAAAATTAGAATACTTGGTTCATTAGGCTTATAAATGCCGTAGGTATCATCACGAACTCATAGTATTCATACCGAGTCCGAAAAGCTATCTTTAGAATTTCTTCTTCCTTGATCTTTTTTTAACTGATCAAAAGATCATCAGTCTTCAGAAGAAGATATTTATTCTTTACTATTACCTTCTCGAGCTGATGGAAATCAGTCTTTTTCTTTCCCAATTAAAACTGGTGCGCCCCAAAATGAGACACTTAGCTTTATAAAACATCGACCTAACATTCCTTACAATTGTACCCTTAAGTCTCAAAGTTTGGTCGAAGCCATTTTATACGGCGCCATTAATTTAGGCGCAATTCCTGGTATCATATTTATTTTGAATTTCACTTCTCAAACTAGAGGTAATTCCGAGTAACCCATCTGGGAATACATCCGGATATTTTTGGACAGTTGAGTTATTTTCCAATTTAACTTCAACATCCCGAGTATCCACTACATTTGCTAAGAAAACTTAGCAACCTTATAACAACAATTTCCTTAATAAAATAACTAAAATTACATTGGATAAGGGATTTACCCTTTTATCAACTGCTACTATTTTTGTACCTTCCGTGTTTTTCAATACTAATCGCTTTATGCGACAATTCATCATGACCTAATAGGAAGGTAACCAATTCATGCCCACAATCATCTTAAACTCTTCGAAAGATAACTCCATTAAGTTTATCGTGAACTTTATTTCTTATGTTTTTATCAAGCAATTTCACATGTTCATCTCGCCCTTACATTACAACCCAACAAATTCATGACCGCTATATTACTTGAAATGGGTTCTAAAAGGATATCTCGTTCACCACTCAACTTCGTACTTATATACGAATGTGTAAAGAAGCTAGGATCCATCAACATCAATACATGTTTATCCAAAAAGATGAGATGTACCTTCTATGATTTTCAAATCATCCCAATCGTTATCAGTCCTGATGTTATAAACTCAGACTGATATGTGCAATCCTGGCTGTGAAGCAAATTCAGATGGTTTTCTAATCTAGCTTAAATCTCGGAGCAACAAAACAACTCCATCCAATTTCTCGGTATCCAAACAGTGGAATCCGTCCAGTGTAATCCTTAGATTATTCAGTTATAAATCAACAATCACTGGACCTTAATCTTCTTTTCCTTTCAATTCAGGTGTTTCTGAACTTTTTAGTTCCTTAATCTGGCACAGGAACTTCTTGTTGTACTAGTGCCCTTTTCTTGTTCCGATTTATCCGAAGGGTTATCATTAACCTTATTGTTACTACTCTTGATTCCTTCCAAAGCTTTCAATTTACCATTTCATCACGTTTTCTTGCCTTAAATATTTCTTATAATTCCTCCCAATTTACATTAGTAAGGAGCGACATCAATCGGATCATACAAACATCAGATCGGTAAATTGATATCCTAGTGGCATGTATACTCTTTTTTAACATAAAACCATTTCCATTTAGGCCGAGAATCGGCTAAACCTGTAGCTCTGATACCAATAAATATAACACCCCTTTTCCCATATTCAACACTGAATACAAGTCAGAGGTATCAAAAAAACATTCGTAAAACCCTCTACATTTGTAACTCGGTAAAGTTTTGTTTCTTTAAAAAATATTACAATGTATTTAGTTTTTATTTACAAATCTAGTTATTCGCGTAAAGTTTAAAAATAATATTTTCATCTTCAAATCGAGTTTATTTTCAGGCAGCAACTTATCAATTTAATTTGTCTTGATATAATTAATAAAACTGCCTGATTTAAAATTCATCCAGATACCAAATAAAATACAAATTCTATCAGAGCATGCATACCCTTTTAATATACTTGCCAACTAGTAAATATCAAACAATATCAAAAAAATATCTTACTGATACTGATGTACCTGTTATTGATTGATGATGTCCGAATAAGTTCCTTACTCCAACCATTTCTTCTTTCCTACATGTAAAACAATTACACACTAAGTATTTACTTAGTGAGGCAATAATTCAAATTCAAGTGCAATTGTCATAATATCAATATTAATGATTAACAATGCATATGATCACCTTACCATTACATGCTCGTTAACATAAATAAATATGTATATCAAAGTGATAAGATTAGATCTTACCAATACTGTTGCCATTTCCATCCGTAAGCTTTCAGTGCTTACCAATACCTTTTTCCATTTCTATCTGCAAGCTTTCAAGCTTATCTTCCTATTTCTTTTTAATTTTTTTCATTTTATTTAGCCCAAGGTATCGAATTAAGATATTCTATGTACACGAGTCATCCCCCCATACCCAACCTTTCTTGAGTATACCCTCATTGAGTATTAATAAAATTGCACCGTAGTGCTTAACACCCTAAGCGTTTCTGTATACCCAAACCTTACATGAGTATACCCTCAATGAGTATTTATGAATATTGCACCGAAGTGCTTAGAATATTTATGTCATCAATGCAACATATATCAATATATATATCAACATTTGGCAATTTATACTAGAAATAATATTTCAATCTCATCAATGTAAGTAATCATATGATCAATGTATTTTATATTTCAATTCTTGACATATTACGATATGTCAATCATATGCTCAATGACATCAATATCATAGCAACAATAATTTAGGGTAGGCTCATCGCAAGCCATACCAATCATGTATAAAATATCAGTGTAGTATGACATGTATGCAATTGCACTCACCTGGGCCATGTATTAGTATGCCTCACTAAGTCCTTTTTGATCATTTCCTTCATTGTACCTCGAACCTCCCTTGATTCGAAGTTAACTTCATAAATCAAATAAGTAAAATATTTGTTAGATCCCAATCTAACAATATCTTAGACATATTGTCCAATATAATCATTTGAATACAAAATCTCCAAACATTTTCTTTTCTTCCTTGTATTGTTCAAAAACTCATTATGGTCCTTAGTGACCAATTTGAACTTCCATTAACCCTTTTCAAGCTTACTAATCAACCTTAGATACAAAGTGTATCAATTCTCATTTTTTGGCAGTTTGTAGTACCTCCAAATATATATTTCTATAAAATAATCTACAACTCAGAATTTGATTCCGTTTGTTCTGAAAGAAACTAGATTCAATATGCTTTTCAACCATATAAATTAATAGCCCAAATTCAACTTGTATGATTTATGGCGAATTTTCAAAGTCAATTTCCAGTATTGAATTTCAGAACAGCCTGCTATACTGTTTTTCTAACCTTTCACCACATAAAACTTCATATCTTTTTACTCGGAACTTGAAATCAGTTTCCATTTGCTGGACACGAAACTAGACGAACAAATCTTTACATCGGTATAAAATTCACCTTCTAACCATTTTTGTAGAATTATGGTGAATTTTCAAAATTTACATTTTGGTCAGTACCTTTTTAAACTTCAATTCCCATTCCAATTTTCCTTGGAATTCAACCAAACTTTAAGAATGCCTTATTAAATTCACTATCTATGAGATGAGACATTTAAAACTTAGAAATTTCCTTTCCAAAACCCATAATTAAAGAAATCGTAACTTTTGCATTTCCGTCATTTTAGTCACTAAGTTAGCTTTTAAGCTATATTATCTTAGTACTAAATGACCCTTAATCAACTTAGTAAATTTTGGGGTATTATATAATAGGCATGTTTAAAACCTGGTAATAGGCATAATTAAATCCTGGTAATAAGCATGGTAATAGGCATGTTCAAAGCCTGGTAATAGGCGTGTTCATAAAGAAAATACAGGAAGCACACACATGAATCTAGAATTCTATTTTTAGAATGATATTTTTGCACTATAATGGTTAAACAAGTCCATTTTCTTGGTTGGAGAAAAAGTGAGAATTGAAAAGGAGTAGTCTTCTGTAGCAACGCTGTAATTATGGGGATGAACCGAGTCATTTAAGGGAATTTTACGACTTCGAATCGCCATAATATTCAAAGTCTTCACAGGCACAAGCTATGCTTGGAATGATCACCGAAAGATTAAATCTGGGACACTTTTGCACTTGATATTCAGAGCTCCTATTCTAGTTTTTTATATATATTTTTTGATTTTGGTTTCAAGGTCCTGTATGCTAATCCAAAAGAACACCCTTCATTGGAATGACAATCAGCAAAATTGACATTTTAAACAAAAAGATTTCCTTGTATTACTTCAGGAGCAAGCTTCAGGATACAAGGGTGTGAATACAAATGATCGACCTAACACATAGAAATCTCGTGTCAATGATTACAGTGAGAGTGGTGACAAGAGTACATATGCCAGACAGTTTGGAGGTTTAAAGTAAGTTTCTCACATTCAGAGAAATGAAGAATAAACTATTGAAGGGGAAAATATCTCCGAACACAAGGAAAGTTTACAAATCTGAGGCATTCGCTCGCCGGAAGATTGAAGATAAGAGAAGACTCTATGTGATGGGTTAGTGCCGACGAATCAATTGTGCCTAAGACTGAATAGGGAGAAGTACCGAAGAAGTAATAAGAGTGCATGACAAGAAAATAGTTGAGCCCAGGATCGAATGGGGAATGATGAGCAAAAGAATGGTGCTGGTCCCTACAATAGTACATGGACTAAAGGAGAATGTTTGCAGAAATAAGAAATGACTCTGGATTAAAAGTGTGTTGTGGGACATATTTGAGATGAATACCCAACTGATAAAAAGAAGATTGAAGAGCATGCAGCAAAGGAATGGAGCGAAAAAGAAATTCGAGAATGACCTTTCAAGGACCAGAAGTTTCAAAAAAATGAAAATGTTTCATATCATATAGATAGGCATCCCTAAGATTTAGAGCATGGTAGCTCGCATTATTCAATTTTCTTGTTTGTTTTCTTGACAGATACTCAAGAATTAGAGGAAAATCATATTTTTATGCTTCACAGCGGAAGAAGCAACTATCAACAAAGATTCAAGAATTTTTTGTACTCAAACGTTTGTGATTTGATGCCTATGACGGTAAAAAATTGGGGTATCCCTCTAGGTTTTTCAGTCTTCGTCTTTCATGGATCGATAATCTTGTGACGAGATACCCATTCATGCCTATGACGATCATAAATCGGGGTATGATCTTTTAGTCTCCGACTTTCATGGAAGCAGTGAAAATCATGTTGTAGTTTCGAAGCAAGTTACACTTTGATGTCAAGACGGTCAGAACCTGGGGCATCCTTTCAATTTTCCAATCTTCAACTTTCACGGGAGCAGCGAAAATTTTCTAATAGTCTCACAACGAGATGTCATTTTGATGTCAAGGCGGTCAGAACCCGGGGTATCCTTTTGATTTTATAGTCTTTGCCTTTCAGGGGAGCGTGGAAAATCACTTGGCAATCTCAAATTGAGTTACTCTTTTGTGCCTATGACGGTAAGAAATCGGGGCACGCTATTTGGGGATTTTGCAAACTTTAGCTTTCGGGGAAGTAGCAAAAATCTTCTAGTCGTTTTGCAACAAGATACCATTTCATGCATAAGACGATCAGAAATCGGGGTATGATCTTTCAGTTTTCCTGTCTTTATCTTTCATAGAAGCAGTGAAAACCTTCCGGTAATCTTGTAGCGAGATACCCTTTCATGCATATGACGATCAGAAATTGGGGTAAGATCTTGTAATTTTCTAGTCCTCATCATTTTTGGGAAACAGTGAAAATCTTCAAGCAGTAAGGTATCATACCTATGACGATCAGAAATCAGGATATGATTTTAAAATTTTTCAGTCTTCAGCCTCCTCCGAAGAAGCGAAGACTCGTACCACTAGAAAGCCTCCCAACTCAAACATTTTGTCTTCTCAGCAGAGCATTTTGGTTCAAAGAATTAAAGGGAGAAGTCGATGCAGATCAACTGAAGATCAAGATAGCGGGCGGTGTTAGAGAAGAACCCTTAGCCTACCCAGACCAAAATGGTCACTATTTTGTCTTTGCTCTATCCCTGTTACACAACGATGAGCAAAGAGGGGCAGCTGTTATAGCCTATTTTGGTTCGGGCCCATATAACCAGACCCAACCAACCCTTTTGTTAAACCCAATCAAACAAAAATATCAGATCCATTACCTAAATGCAGATCAACATCTGCCCACTTACAACAAACCCATACCTGGACCTGACCCGAACCCATTTACATCAAAACAACCCTAAAATAATAAACCTAATCCCCCTAACTTGGTCCGCAGCCGCCACCCTAACCCTCCACCTTCCCCGTGCATGGCCGCCACGCGCGGCGCGTCATTGCCCCGTGGCCGCCACGCGCGATGCCATTGGTTGCCTTCACCGCCCATCTGACACTAGCCTGCTCCACCGCCCATGTTGAAGTCCAGATCTGCAAAAGAGAAACAGAGACTTTAAATCGAAATAAAATCAAATGAGCAACTTGTAAAAATCCTTTTCTTCGGGTATAAAACCACCCGAATATCAGTTGTAATCTTTCCCTTTTTACGGACAAAATTTGAAATAAAAAACACTTTAGTTCGAGTCTACAGAGTTTAGCAAAACCAATCGAACAAAGGTAAAAAAGGGCCCTCTTCGTCTCTTATTACTCATTTAAAAAAAAGAAAAAAAAAGAGCGAAAAGCAGTACACTAAAACAAAAAAAACATTCGTATAAAAAACCTAAATCTACGGGTTTAGGGGAGTGTTTTGAAAAAACTAACTTGAAATACGATACTAGAGTGTAAAAATACATACCTTAGGCTATTTTGGGCATCTTCGGCGGTCGAAGTCGGCGGCGCTCCGCCGCCGGCGGTCCACGGCTGAGACCGGCCGGCTCCCAGGACCGGCCAAGGGGAGGGTTGAGAGCTTTTAGGATTTTTTTTTGTGTTTAAGCTGGATAAATGAAATTTTGGTTCAAAAAAGAAAATAAATAAGGCATTAAACGGCGTCGTTTTTGGGCGGCTGTGTTCGGCCCAAAATGACGCCGTTCTGGGCGAAATTTGGACGCAAACCGACCCGCTCAAGGAGATCTGCGCATAAATAAATAAAGGGGGAATTTACCCTTTTAATCCCTGGTAGTTCTAATAGTTTTGCAATCTCCCCCTAAATCTTGTTTAATCAATATTTAATGGATTAATTGTGCATCTGGTCCCCGAACTTTGTAAATAAATTAACTTCAGCCCCCCATTTTTTTTCTTCTGCACTGTTTTTTATTTTTATTTCTGCCATTTGTTTACTTTTATGTATTTGATGTTTTTATTTTGTGTATACATGTTGTATATGTTTACTATATATGATAAGTTTAATGTATATATATATATTTATACATATAATATACTTATAAGATATATAATTTAAGTTACATAGCATTTCTGTAATATTTAAATATTATATATTTGAGTGTACATAAAATATGAATATAATATTATACACTTATACCTAATATTTATATAAGTATTAATATATATGTATATATTATGTATTAAATGTTTTCATTCGCCTATTTTTCATTTACCCTAAAACTATATTATCTATATTAACTCTATATTATTTAATATTTCCTTAAAAATATCGGGTATAGTATTTTGCCCCATTATTCCGACATTTCTATTAGGAGTGTCATCCCGGCCTCCGGGTGGCATCTCCTCTGAATGTTGTGGATACCAACACATTTAATTATTTCTATCTATTGTTTTGCCTTTTTATTCATTATTTATTTATTTATTTATTTATTTTTCTTTAATAACTATCATATTCTGCCTCATTATTAAGATATTTCTGCTAGGAGTATTATTCCGGCCTCCAGGTGGCATCTCATTTGAATGTCGTCAATACCAAGGCAGATTTAAACTATTATTCATTTTGGGAAATTAATCATTAAATTAAATCGAATTTTTATTTTCCTTAAATAAATATAGTGCGAACTGTTAGGTACCAATTTTGGGCATAGTGGGGGTGCTAACCCTTCCTCACTCGTAACCAACTTCCGAATCCATCTCTGGTTATCTTTTCAGTGTTCGGCCTACCAAAAGTGGTCGGTGGCGACTCCACCCTTCGTTTTAAGAATTTAACGGTAATCTATTGGGAGTGTCATTCCGATTTTCGAGTATCGTCTCCTTTGGTGCCGCAAAGCATTTCAGATCTAATTTTCAAATATTTTCAAAAGGTCGCAACATATATAAAAATATATATAATATAATTTATTAAATATAAAAAATTACCGGGTTGCCAACACACTACAAAAATTGGCTTCCGGGATTGATTTTGAGGTTCACAATTTGCGGATTCCACATGTAGAGGTTCACATTCTTCTCCAATATGATGTAGTTACTTCTTTTTAGTGTATTGTTGTTGATCCTTTTGCTTTCCATCCTGTAGCTCCGGGTCTTTCCTATTTTTGTTTATTTTAGTATTATCAGATGTAATTTTTTTCCGACTAGGTTTAAGGGTTTTTAACGATACACTGATAATACTCCATGTGTATAATCATCTAAATAATGGAAACATACTATTTCACCGAAAAACAAAAAATTGAACCCGACGAGTGATCCTAGTGGAGGATGATGTTTATCCTAAAAAAATTGAATTCAAAAATCTTTGTCTATAAGATGTATGTTATCAAACGGATTAGAAAAAGTATGAGTTTGATCTATTAATCAGGCCTAGTTCTTGTTTGTTCAAATCTATTTTTAAACTTAATACTTTTATTTAAACCCACCTAAATTTTAGACAAATAACACAACTCTTAAATTTATGGGAAAACTACACGGGTGGTCACCAAACTATCACATTTCCCTTGTAACACCCTAATCCAACCCGAGGATCTAAAATATCACATTGGTTCGCCGATCTGACCCGTCAAATTTTTAATCCATAAATTGAGCCATAAATGTAAAAGTCGTTATCATTTCAATTCATTTACAGTAAAATAATTAACATTTAATTTACAAAACGGGAGACTTCGATTTCAAAGCAGCTTATAAATAAAAGGTTCGAATATTTAAAATATTTACAGAATCTGCTTAGTAAGGTCCTATGAATACACATTCCACTAAATACAAGTACCGTACTCTGGTAATCATTGCTTGTTGAAATCTCGTACTGATAGTGCTTCTCGAGCTCCCGATCGATCTACTAACCTAAGCACGAAAACACCAATTTCGAGCGTTGAGCTTACAAAGCTCAGTGGTACATATCCACTCTACTATACTTCATGCTAATCATAAATATAAGCATGCAAGCTAGTACGAGCAATAAGGTAAAAATAATAATTATGCGGCGCTACCACAAGTGGCCTAAAAACATGCTAACATCATAGCAGTCATCATACATGACACACTAGGTCCAACCTGTAACGCCCATGTTTTGGGCCTAGATGTTTTAAGGGCTGGTTCGAAGGTCCGGTGGACCGATATTAGAGATTCGAGTCAGTTTCAGGAATAAATTGAATTAAATATTTTTAAAGGTGATAAAATTGTGGAAAAATATTCTAAAATCATTATTAAATATATTAATGATTGTGGTGAAATCAATTTTGGAAAACAAGTTTTGGAAATCGGACATTTTGGATTAGTGACCAAAATGCAAACTTTGAAAGCTATTTTTAGTGATTGTTTTGTAAAGAGTCAAAATGTTGAATCTTTAAGGAGCTAATTGCCCAAAAAGTCTAATATCAGAATTTATCCCTTAATTGGTTATTTTTAAACTGTTTTGGAAAAATATAAATAGGTTGAGGAGAATTAATTTGATTTTAAATCTTTTAAACAAAAGTTACGTAACTAACTTTCTTTCAAATATTTTCTCTCACAATCTCTCCAGCCAAACATCAATTTCTTCTTCTAAATCTTCAGGTAAATCTTTCTTTTCTTAAGTCTTTTGTTTCCCAACGGTTTCTTGTTGTTAGTTTACCAAAACCTTATTGTTTTAACTTTATTTTCTCATGTAAATCATCCAATTAAGTGAGAAAGCATCTATTAGAGGTAAGGTTCATTCTTCTACTCTAATGAAAGGTTCTTTACTGAAATTCCCAAGATGTTGACTCTTTACAATTGTTTTCTAATGTGTTTTGATAGTTTAATTAAGGAAAATTAGTTTAATTGTGTTTGAATTGATGAAATTGACATATTTCGAATTGGATCTGTTTTGTTGGGTTTATGATCAGATTAGATCAAGATTTTGATGTTTAATTGAGTTAATAACTTGGTTTTAACATTGTAATCCCGAAACAAGTTGAATCTCTAATGTTTAAGGTTGTTAGTTAAGGGTTTTTGTGAGGTTAATGGAGTTTAATCATTGCTGGAAGAGAGAGGATGTTGGGAAAGAGTTTTTAGATGATAATTGATGAGGTTTGATGTAATGAATCGCTATATTATGCCTGGGTTAAGTGTTAGGATTTATGTCTTGATATAATAATTGAAAAATAGTTTTGGACTAAATTGAAAAGATTTCAAAAATGGTTTTAAGTCCAAACAACTTGAAAATAAGTTTAAGAAGTTTTTGAGAGGTTTTGGAAATGTTTTAAATCTTTTAAAGTAGCTAAACTAACATTTTCAACACAGGTGTACCGATACGGTATACCCCTTATCGATACGGTCTAAGGGTTTCAGCTACAATATTTTTCCAATAACCAAAAATCGTACCGATATGCCCCTAGGCGTGCCGATACGGGTAGGGTTGTACCGATACGCAAGTACACGTACCGATCCCATTTCCAACCTTCCCAACGGCTATTTCCCAACGGTTATTTGAATTATAGGGCGTACCGAAACAGACCAATACGTACCGATGCGGTTTGCCAAACAGACCAAGGTATATCGACATGGCGTACCGATACAGCTCAAGGTGTTTTGATACGGTTAGCAATTCTGAGCGTAACGGCTAGTAGCTATACCGATACAGGCAGCACCAGAATTGCATTTATTGCAGGAAATAAAGCCTCCAACGGCTCCAATTCAATCCCAACGGTCTCCAACGGCTAGAAACTCAATTGGGAGTATTTAAGGACCCTTCAAGCTTTAACAACAACTAATGATTCTATTGTCAACAACATTATGATGTCAAAATTGCCTTAGGGCTTTAAATTCTCATTATTTGTATAGACAACACTTGTGAGCTTTAATTGTTAGATTTGATCAAGTGTTTTAGGTTTGGGTGAGTGCTTAAAAGTGTGCAAACATCTACCTTGTAGAGAGGATTTTTGTTTGCTTTATTTCTTTGTTTGAGAGGATTCCCAAAGCTTGGTTGTAAGCTTTGGATGCTAGACTTGGTAATTGAGTCTAGGTTGTAAAGGTTGCCTCCTAAGACTTGTTAAAAGGGGAAGAAATCTTAGTGGATTTGGGAAATCCTTAGTGGGAGCTAAGGTAGTGGATGTAGAGCTTGTTAGAAGCTTGAATTGTCCATCTTTTTTCTTCCACCACCAACACCCAAAAATCAACTTCTCCACTACTTGGCAAGCAATTCGGTTGAAGATATCGAGCCCAACAATTGGTATCAGAGCGAGGCTTAATCGAGAGGGACTAACATCCTATTGAGGTGATTCAGGAAGCTCGATACAACAAACAATCAACCGGTGACCATGGCACTATCCATTGATAAACCGCCATTCTTCAACGGTGATAACTATGCTTGTTAGAAGCATAGAATGATGTTCTTCATGAAAAGCAAAGACTACCATCTTTGGGACATAGTTGAAGATGGACCATTCATGACAACACGAAGCAAAGCGGAATGGAGCGCGGAAGATCGCAAGAAGCTGGTGCCCAATTACAAGGCTTTGCGCATTCTACTTTGTGCATTGGGCCCTGAAGAATATGCCAAAGTATCTTGTGAGAATGCCAAGGAGTTATGGGAAAAACTTGAAGCTATCCATGAAGGGACAAATGAGGTGAAGGAAACAAAGATCGACCTACTCAACCTCGAATATGAAAACTTCAAGATGGACCCATATGAATACATCAAGAGTATGTTTGACCGGTTCTCTACAATCGTCAATCAACTCAAAGGTCTTAGAGAGAAGATTTCAGAAGACAAACTCGTTAGGAAGTTGATTTATTCACTTCTCGAATCATGGGAGAGCAAGAAGACGACTATTATTGAAGTCAAAGACTTGAAGAAGCTCAAGCTTGAAGAGTTCGTAGGATCTCTTCTCACCCATGAGATGATGTCTCTACCCTTAAAAAGAGGGAAATGGAAGATAATTCAAGAGTAAGGAATCGATGTTAATATAATTTCTCTACAATCCTCCACAAGCAAACAAGTAGAATCAAGTGAGGAGAAAAGTGAAGATGAAGAGATGGCCTATCTCTTCGAGAAATTGGCATGATTCATGAAGAGAAACAAAGACGAATCCAAGCATGAATCGAAGAAGAAGATAGTGGACCCTCTAAGTGCTCAAATTGCAAGAAGACGAGGCACACCAAATACGATTGCCCTCGTTTCAACAAAAATGGATCATCACCAAAGAAAGCATATTGGTTACATGGAGTGATGAAGACTCCACCGATGAAGATGAAGTAGCCCACATATGCATGATGGCCCTCCAAGAGGGAGATGTAGCTTCTAACTCATCTATTTCAAATTCTTATACTTTTGATGAGTTGCAAGATGCCTATGACAAATTGGATTTTGAATTCAAGGCCTCATTTTCTAAAAATAAAAAGTTAATTTCTAAATTGAAAAATGAAAATGATTTGCTTGTGAAAACCAATTTGGAATTTGAAGCAAAAATCAAAGATTTTGAAATTAAAGTTTTAAATTTACAAAATTTACTTCAAAATTAGAAAAAGATCATCAAAAGGAAGTAGATGATCTTAAGAAAGAAAAAGATTTAATTTCCAAAGAGCTTGAAAAGAAAAACAATTTGGGAAAATCAAATTTTTATCAAAGACAATCTAGTGCCCCTAGATTTTTGAATGTAAAGGTTTTTAGAAGTATTTGGGTCCCAAAAGGACTAATTACTTCAACTAAAAAGGATGAAATTGAAAAATGGATTCCTAAGGGGACTAAATTATGTGCTACTAATGCCTATGGATCCAAAGCAATTTGGATACCAAAAATCAAATGATTGTCTTTTGTAGGTGTGATGGAGCTTTGATCAACAAGTGATGAAATTGAGGGGGAGCTCTATACATACAAAGGCTGGACACTTGAAGAAGGAATGCTTCACATCCTCCCTTTGTTTCAAGTGTGGTAAAAATTAGTTAATTTTTTAATTTGATGTTTTTATTCATCTAGTTAATCATACATGTTGGACTAACATTTATTTGATGCTTGAGTAAGGGGGAGGCAATTTTTGAACAAAACTTATTTTTGTCATTTTTTACTCTCCATTGTTATTGAACTTTAAAGTTTGAACCATTTATGATATAACAAAAAGGGGGAGAATGTTTTGAAAAATTATTTTTTTCAAATGAATAAGGGGGAGCTTATAAGATTTTCAACATTTAATCTCTTATTTAATTTTTATTTTTACTAAGGGGGAGAGTTCCAAAACAATTTTTCAAGTCGGTTTTATTATATCAAAAAGGGGGAGATTGTTAGGATTTGTGTTTTGATATAATAATTGAAAAATAATTTTGGACTAAATTGAAAAGATTTCAAAAATGGTTTTAAGTCAAAACAACTTGAAAATAAGTTTAAAAAGTTTTTGAGAGGTTTTGGAAATGTTTTAAATGTTTTAAAGTAGCTAAACTAACATTTTCAACACAGACATACCGA
This sequence comes from Hibiscus mutabilis, assembly GCA_019671005.1. Lineage (NCBI taxonomy): Eukaryota > Viridiplantae > Streptophyta > Magnoliopsida > Malvales > Malvaceae > Hibiscus > Hibiscus mutabilis. Next base: position 14,245,154 of record CM033726.1, on the reverse strand, counting down.
TACGGTATACCCCGTATCGATACGGTATACCCCGTATCGATACGGTCCAAGGGTTTCAGCTACAATATTTTTCCAATAACCAAAAACCGTGCCGATACGCCCCTAGGCGTACCGATACGGGTAGGGTCGTACTGATACGCAAGCAAGCGTACCGATCCCATTTTCAATCTCCCTAGTAGCTATTTCCCAACGGTTATTTGAATTGCAGGGCATACCGAAACGGACCTATGCGTACCGATACAGTTTGCCAAACAGACCAAGGCATATTGACATGGCGTACTGATACAGCTCAATTTGTTTCGATACGGTTAGCAATTCTGAGCATAACACCTAGTAGCTGTACCGATACGAGTACACACGTACCGATATGGCAGCACCAGAACTACATTTATTGCGGGAAATAAAGCCTCTAATGGCTTTAATCCAATCCCAATGGTCTCCAACGGCTAGAAACTCAATTGGGAGTATTTAAGGACCCTTCAAGCTTCTGCAACAACTAATGCTTCTATTGTCAACAACATTATGATGCCAAAATCGTCTTAGGGATTTAAATTCTCATTCTTTGTATAGACAACACTTGTGAGCTTTAATTATTAGATTTGCTCAAGTGTTTTAGGTTTGAGTGAGTGGTTAAAAGAGTGCAAACATCTACCTCGTAGAGAGGATTTTTGTTTTCTTTATTTCTTTGTTTGAGAGGATTCTCAAAGCTTGGGCTGTAAGCTTTGGATGCTAGACTTGGTAATTGAGTTTAGGTTGTAAAGGTTTCCTCCTAAGCCTTGTTAAAAGGGGAAGAAATCTTAGTGGATTTGGGAAATCCTTAGTGGGAGCTAAGGTAGTGGATGTAGAGCTTGTTAGAAGCTTGGACCACTATAAATCCTTGTGTTCATTGTCTATCTTTTTGCTTCCACCACCAACACCCAAAAATTGACTCCTCCACCACTTGGCAAGCAATTCGGTTGAAGGATATCGAGCCCAACATTAAGTTTTGGAAGTGTTTGAGGATGTTTTGGATAAGTTTCAGATGGTTTGTGAGTGGGAAACTTGTGAGTTGTGGGTAATTGCTTGTTGGCAATGGTTTGAATACATAATGATGCATTTGCCCTCTGGTTTTATATGGTTTAAAATAAGGGATAATCAAGGCGACGAAGCTTGATGTTGATTGTTGCTTGTCGGGAGCTTGATTCGTGTTGACGAACAAGGTGAGGTGTATCGGTGAGTGGAAACTGGTTTAAACGCCTTTAAAAGGTTTAATAAGGGTTGTTGTGAGTTTACGATAAGCTTGAAACACTTACCTAAGCTCGGAAGTAAGTTTCCCTCTTTTGCTCTTTAATATCGGTTCAGATATAAACATGTGTAATTCATGTTTTGGTCGTAAACATGGCTTGTTTTACTTACTGTAAATGCATGATTTTGAGTACATATGCAGTGGTTTAAAAGTATATGAAATGCTAGTGAGCATTGGTTTTCATTCCGGTTGGGAATGGTGTTATTGTTTTGGCAATGTGATGTGCATATGTGGTGATTTTGTATAATGCATTGTAAAACAGCGAGTAAATGGTTTTGTAAATGTTATATTGGCTATGTGACATGATGAGAAAACATTCAGATATATTTGTCATGCCATAGGATGAAGTGCACTATAATATGTTAAAAATCGATCGTGGTTAAGGGTCCTTGAGGTAAGCGGTCGGCTACTCGGACTATGATGTTATCACTTGGGTTTTGTGGTCAGTTCCCCTTGTTGGTGTTGATCTTGCGGTCAGCAAGGTTGTTATATCATGCGGTTGGCATGGTATGTGTTATGGTAGTGGTCGACTATCATGAGAGGTCCGTGTATTCGAATTGTGAGGTTAGCGGTCGGTTACCTAAAGGTTAGCGGTCGGCTAATCAAGGATAGTGTTCATCTATCCGAGGTCACTATAATTGCCAATATATGCAAGTTCATGTGTTGAACCTATTTTATAATGCTTTGGGATTTAAGCATGATTTTGTAATTTAATGCTTTGGGATTTAAGCAAGAGATGAACTAATGCTTTGGGGATTTAAGCACGTGATCTGTAAATGTTGTTGCATATGGTCGATATGCATGTTTTGATTGGAATCAATGAAAATGCTTTAGACATAAGCATGGCTTGAAAACAAGTGTTTTGTTTCTAAAGGATTTTAAATGCATCATTGTTTTAAGAGCATCCTCACTAAGCATGTGTGCTTACGCTCTCTTTTTCCTAATGATGCAGAGCATTAAGGTTTGGTGGCAGAAAAGGCAAGGTTTGAAGTGATCCAAGTGCAAGAATACTTGAGTATGAACTCGGTTTATGTTTTTGATTAATAAGGCAATGTGTTTGCCATGTTTTTAGGACTTGTAACCTTGTTTTTCCATGGTTTTTAAGCATGTGAAGTGCTGGATTTTATGGTTGGTTTATTGTTGTTAAGTTTGTTGAGAGTCTTTGCTTATGTTGATGTTAGATGGGTGCTTAGTTATGCATCTAGTTGTCTTGGAATTGTTTCCATGTTTTGATAATTCAAGCATGTTTATTAATGTGTAATCATGTTGTATATGCCTTTAAAGTGTCAAATGGGAGTTTTGGTTATGTGCAAAATGATATTAGAAAGCATGCCTATAGAAAATCTTGAGTGTTTGAATGGCATGTAATGTTGTTGATTATGTGATGTTTTGGTTAGGATTGTACCCTAGTAATGTTGTTTGAGAGTTTGGAGCATGTTAGAGTGTTATGGTTATCATCAAAGTGTGTTTAGATAGCAATTTGGGACATTAAAGGTCCAAGCGTATCGAAACAGGTGTCCCCGTACCGATACGACTAGTCTATTTCAGGCATAGCATTTTGATATGCGGGAGGGTGTTTCGATACGGGTAAGCCTTTACAGGCATAGGGTTTCGATACTCGAGCAAGTGTTCCGGTACGGTCTCAAGCATTTTGGCTAGGAGTTTCGATAGGCGATCAAGTGTTTCGATACGAGTTTTATCTACTGGAATCTGAGTTTTGGAAATTGTTAAGGCATACCGAAACACCTGTACGCGTATCAGTACGGCTGCAGTTAGTTCTGTTATATGGAATAGTTTGGAAGTTTCTGTTTCTTTTATTTTGGTCCCTGAGATTTGTGAATGCAATTGTATGAGCTTGGATGATCGTATTGGCCTGGAATTTGACATGTAAGCATGTAATTGGACTAATTGAGTATTGGTAACCTTAATTTCAGGTTTGGTTCTTAAGTTTATCAGATTTGCATTTTAGTCTCTAAAAGGTATCTTTTGTAATTGGTTGCCTTCCCGTGCTCCGATTCCTTTGTAAACTCACCCGCTGCAAGTATGTACACTTAGGTTTAATAATACACATCTAGACAAGATAAAAAGGAAAAAATGGACTAGTTTTCGTAATCTTTCTCCAGTTTACTTCGGCAAACCTAATGTAGTCCTCTTGGTTCGGACAGGCGTCTAGGCAGTGTCGAGGGGGTTACACAACCATACTCGAGATCTCATCAGATCATCAAGGCAAAAGCATACAAAGTAATACTACAAACTTTTAGTGAGGCCCAAGGCCACACAGCATCGGGAACATACGCTCTATACTCTTCATTACTTGAGTGAGACCTAGGGCCATACAATATCAGGAACGTACACTCTATACTCGGGATCCCCCATCGAGCATCTTCGAATGAGACTTGGAGCCACATAGAATCGGTAATATACATTCGACCTCTCTTACCAAGGTGTTGCAATACTCTCACTGGGTATCCGGATTCCAACAAGTGACTCAAGTGGTCAAATGCCTACTCAGCATACAGTAACTTGATCCCAATGACCTCCCTATTGTTTCTAATCATCAATACAACATTAATTTTACACTATTGAATAGTTAATACATTATGGAGAAGTACATAATTATTCTTATTAATTATCTCCATTAGTCCACGTTTTCTCATTAATTAAGGTATTATTCAGGTTATTAATCATACACGTTAATTCTCATCCTTAACTAGCATTATTGACTATTTAGCTCAGTGGGTGTCGGTACTCGAACATAAGTATCGGTACGATACCTCTAGGTACTGGTACTTACACGCATACCAATATAGAATGTACCTACTGGAAGTCTTAAGGATTCCCGAGTACTGATACAAGTCGACCTATGCCGATACGACATCGAATAATATATTGGTACTGGCCAAAGTTCGTACCAATACTATGCTCACGAGTTCATACCATATTAGTGAATTATAATATTACGAGGCTTTATCCTGTCCCTAAAACTTGTGAAAGTTATTAGGGTTTGTTTACTAATGCATTAATCGAATAATTCTCGATATTTATCCCTTAAGCATAACTATTCATACCACTAGCACCCAAGCATCACAACATATAATCAATTAGTCATCAATAATTATACAAATGTCTGAATGACCCTACACGGTCTGTAAAACCCATACGAGTATCGAGATATTCTCAACGTCATTCTGCATCGCACAAATATCAAGTCACATAATATCGGTCTCTAAACATGCTTATTTCTCATCTACCTATTTTGCAAACACTAACAAGCAATGTGATTACACTTATTATGCTCGTGAAGCATTCAGAGTTCGAAGTGTTCTAACCTCAAGCAATTACTGACGATTCCTCACTTAAGCTTCACAAACGCTCCTCTTGATCCGGTAATTGAGCCCGAATAATCCTCATAAATGTAAGTTATCCGAAAAGTGTTAGAGCTTGATGGAGAGTCTAAGTTGATGAAGAGTGTTAGAGTTTTTATTTAATGTGTAATTAGAATTTATTCCTAATCAGTAGTTTAGATTTACTAGAAATGTTATTTAAATTAAAGATAAAAGTATAGTTTTAGTTATATTAAAACTCTATATCAGCCTATTTAAAAGCTTACTCTGTATACATTTGACAATTAAGAATAATAAGAAAATACAAAGAAGCACATTATTCTCTCTAGAAAATATCATGTTTCTTCTTCAAACAACAAATCCCTAACCATCGATCACACATAAACCACCATCATTCATTGCATCTTTGGCCACCATGGCCCCTTTATCACATGCTATCACGAGCCAACAACGGTCTTGGTGTCGTCACCACTGCTGCCATCTCTAATCTAAAACATATCAATGATCTGATTTTTTAGATGCACATTATTTTTCTTTTCTGCTGCTATCTGTAATATCTATTTTCAGTCTGGGAAAATAAACCATTAATTAAAAAAAATCTGAAAAAATAAAAAAAAAACAATCCAAAAACACATTAAACCAAAAATCCATAGAAAACAAACCCAAATTAAAGGTCCATTTACATCATATATCCGAGCCCAAATACCCTATACCTATTTTAGAACCGACCCAAACCAAATAAAACTAACCCAACCCATTAGGGCTAACCGACCCAAACCTAAGCCTAAACCCAATTAACCCGTTACCCTACCCAATTCACCCACTCGGCCAACCCTAATCCCCTAAAAAAACTTAGAAACCCTAATAACCAAGGGAACGCCTCTACACCCCCCAATTTAGCCCCTTGACCGTTCAACTTCCAGCCTCCTCAACAGCTACCTTGCGCCACACCAGCAAGCCCCTCTCCACATCACTGCCATGTCGCCAGCCATCACTATCCTCTGCCTCACATGCGCATCCAGCCAAAGAACCAGAACTGCACCCTCTCGTACGAGCACACTTAATAATCCATAAATAACTAACTCTTATTATCAAGATTAAAATCCTTAGATAATCCACTTAGAATTCAAACTTATCAAATAACTTTATCGAATTAAGAGACCCAATGCACATAAACTATCAAAGCACTAATTTGTTAACTTATCAAGAATATGAATTCATACCTTTTAACTCGTTGCTTGATTACTTACCACTTGTATCAAGGATGCCTAGATTGGTTGTTGTATATATATATAATACAATATATATGTGTTGAATAAGCCTGGAAGATATAAAAAGTACTTGAAATAGATGAAGAAGATGAAGAACAAGAATCTTACTAAAACTTTTATTAATAACCTCGAATCTAAACCTTAACTAGAAAAAGAGTTTAGCAACTCATGGAGAGGGGAAATCAACAAAGAAGAAAAGAATGAGAATTATGGGATGAATGATTTCTATTTTCCTCACGACCCTATTTATAATAAAGGTTATTTACGTCAACTAGGAGAAGAAATTACAATAAGATTTAATTTAAAACTCTATCATACTCCAAATATAATATAAAAGTGAAAGTTTAACTTGAAATAGAATTTTTCTTTTTGTGTTAAGTGCTCCTTATAATCCAAATCCAACTGAAACTTTTCTTTTAAGCATGTATTATCCTTTAGCTGTTAAAATCCTACAGAAATCAAATACTTGTTAAAACATAGATTTATAGTTGGATTCGAACACTAATATATATATATATATATATATATATTTGTGAGAATATCCATATATTAGACTTATCACTGGTCAAGACAGCATTGTACCCCTCTAAGCAGAGCCATAAAGGGTTTTTTTCTTTGAGCCAATCATCCCAAATACCCAGTTATTCCATGTTTCGGCAGCAAGAGAGAATTTGGCAATAGTTTCGGGGAGAGGTAGCGAATTGTCCCAGTTATCCCGCACAAATTGATCAAAATCTGGATGGAGAGACCAGCCTGCAAAATAGCGAAATGATTTTCGCCCGGGAGAGAAACCGAGGTCGTTTAGGTCAAAAAGAAGAGGGCGATGATCAGATTTCATCCTTAGAAGATGGGTGATAGAGGCCGTGGGGAAATTTGATAACCAATGATCATTGTAGAGAGCTCGATGGAGACGTACTGAACAAAGCCCCTTGTACCAGGTATACTCCGGACCATGAAAGCCGAGGTCATGCAGGCTGCAGTCAAAAACCATATCCTGGAAGTAGTGATCAGGCTTGCTAGAGGAAGTACACCCTTTCGGTCTTTGGGGGACAGAGTGGCGTCGAAATCCCCTAAGATAATCTATGGCTCCGATAATTGGGAAGATAACGATCTAAAATAATACCACAAAGCACGTCTTTTCTGATAATTTGGGCTAGCATACACAAAGGTAGCCAGACACGAATCACAACTACCTAACACAGAGAGCCTGCAAAGATGAATTGGAAGTGACTAAATAGAACTTCCACCGATTGAATCATACCAACATAACCAAATACCACCAGAAAAACCAACTACCTCGACCCGATGTGAATTAGGAAAACCCAAAGCATGAATGACATTTGCTGCGGAATCACCACTCACACGACTTTCAACAAAAAACAAAGATATCAGGCTTATTATCGCGAAGATACTGTCAAGCCAAACGAGCAAATTTACTGCTACCACAGCTTTGAGCATTCCAAACAATGGTTTTAGCATTCATCATTTGGATATTTGGGGGGCGGAAAAGATCATTTGACCATAGCTGACCTCCCATCGGTCAACTATGGAATATCCTGAACATGGCCAGAGACAACATCATTTACAACTGTAATTCCAGTAGACGTACTCCTCTTCTGACGTTGGTTGGGAGGGTTTATTGCAGGTTTGCTTGGAAGCTTTCCCTGCATGCCTTTAGTGGCAACAACAGGGTTCTTTTGAGACACCACAATGGGCAGGCTCGGATGATAGTCATTCGACAAAGAGACCGCAGTGTGCTTTGAAGGAGTAATTAGCATCAAAGGAGCATGAGTCTTCAACTGTCGACTGGAACTTGCTATAGTAGAAGCGTTACCTTAGAGGGAAGATGCACCCCAGGTTTAGAAGCAATAACCAGAGTGGAAGATTTTCGGATGACCAATACGTTTTAAGCCTTTGATTTTTGTTTTCGAGAGAGGTGGTATCATTCTCCTTATCAACTGTATGTATTTCATGAGTCGGGTCAGCAATCAAATTATCAGGCAAGGCTAATTCAGTCTGCTCAGTCTCTGCTTGGGCGTTCTGGTTGAGGTTGTCATCATCAATGTTAAAAATTGGATTAAATCTAGAAGCAGTAACAACTATACATGTATTCGATTTAGACTGGATTGGTTGTGCTTTAGATGGACGTCGGGGTCATTTTTTAACTACCATCCAGGGACCAAAAGGTTCTAGAGGCGAAGTAGGAGAAACCGCAGTAGCTGGAGCAGTAGTTTTAGTAGCAGGATCATTTTTAGTAACATGCACTTTCGGACAGATCTCCTTAGTATGACTGTACATACCAAATCCGAAACAAACAACAGGTAAGGATTCATACTCAACACACTGCACTCTTCCATTTACTAGAATTTTTGTAACCCTCTAAACCCGGCCAAGAAGAAAATACCGAATTTAGGAAGTCACATTCGTAACTTTACTCTCAAGTAACCAACATTAATTTAAATATCAAATTTTTCTTTATAAAATAAAAAGAAAAAAAGTCCTTCAAACGATTATTAAAATTTCATCATAAAATTATATACCAATAATATAATAAAATATCCAAATCAAAAAAATAAATGCATGCATACTGAAAATATCCTCAAATCCCATATAGTCTCTAGCCCAAAATTACAACCATAACCGATAAAAATAATAATACTACTAATTTGAAAATAAATAAGTCCATACTGAAGTAACAACAAATCTAAAAATGCAAGAGGTCCTCCGAGTACCATGTCGCCTAGAGCCAAGACATCTATAAAAGAAACTATAGGGGAGTGAGCTATTAAGCTCAGTGTGTCTCTATAAGTGCAAGTATTCACAAACACAGTTTCACAAAAATATCCCAAGGAAGATAAATCATATTAAAGCACAGTGCATGAGATGATACTAAGAATATGTCACAATACCCAGCTACTAACACCAATCACAGTGGTGGCAACCGGTCACAGTGGAGGTAGTTCCCCTAAACTTCTCACCCTTATTTCTCCAATCATAGTGTGGTCAAACCACTTCTTCCTCCGTACAAACCCATCCCATGAATGTAAATATAATGATTGTAAAACACATTCTTATCACAGCTGTATCGTACTAAATACGAGGAACACAGTTCTGAAATTTTGATAATCTCATAGTAACACAATCTGACACAATATGCATGATATCACAAAACACATGGTAATCACAACTCAAGAAAAAATAGTCATGCATATTGTAAAACATTTTACAGAACACATATAGCACAGAAAGAGAACACACCTCTAGCGGCTAAAGCTCTAAAATTGATGTTGACGTCTCCCACGGTCTGAACTAGCTCTAGGTCTAGCTGAGTTAGAACCTACGAAGTAGAGTTCTAAATTAAATTCACATTCTAATATAAATATTACTATGCCACCTAACTAAAACTATGCTAGAAGACTCACGTGTAGCTATCGCAGAAGTTGCAGGTGCAGGCTGAACAGGAGGTGGGGGAGGAGGTATAACACCATCCTTGGAATCAATGTCATCTGAAACACATAATCAAACCACATCAGATCCCATACTCAAATTCTCAAAATTTTCTAAATACAAAATAAATTTGCAACTAGCAAAACTATCATTTCCGATTCAAATTAAGCAAAACAGGCTGCAAAATCGAGCTCAGGACGTCGAGAAATATTAAATTAAAACTACTCAAAAAATTCAACGGTCAACGTTGACTTTGACCGGTCAAGTCAACGATAACGTCATCACTTTGGTCAATGCTGATGTCATCACCTTGGTCAATACTGACATCACTGCCTTGGTAAACGCTGACATTACTGCCCTTAGTCAACGCTGACATCATCACTGGTCAACGGGTCGAGTCAGTCAATGGGTCGGTTCGGTCAACACTTCCAGAGTTTATCCTCTAGGGCTCACACACATACACGGTCCGGTTCGGTTCAGTTCAAGTTGTTCATGTTGGTTCAAACTGGTTCACTGGTCTGGTCCCAACAACTCACACGGTTTGGGCTCCCTTTGGTATTACCCACGTTTGGGCCTCACCACCCAGTCAACCCTCAGCCCACACTCACCTCACACTCACCACTTACACACACACTCACAACCCACACACACACTCACAGCCCACACACACAACCAACCCACCAGATTCTCCACTTAGATACTAGGGTTCCCAATACTCAGAACGGCGGCGGCGAACCACGACTAAATCAGATCGGTGACGGAGGAGTGTGAACAGTGGTGGCACGAAAGAAATCTCAACCCCACAATCAAAGGTTTAAAATAAAACAAAACTCGACCACAACAGAAACTAAACACAAAGAAAGGAAAACATAACCTAAGGTTTACCTAAACTTACTCAAAAACGAACGGACGGCGGAGCTCGCGGCGGCGCAAGGAAAACAAAGGGTTTACAGTCCTATTTCACACAAATGGCGATTGGTTATGCGGAGATAGGATACGGGTTTGGTTTGTAAGGCACAAGGAACACAATGAGAGGAGCGGTGAGAAACAAGGACGGCAATATTCACCTCGTCGGAGCCTGATTAGAGATGCAAAAGATAGGGAATGGTCACAGAAAAACGAGAGTGAGAGAGATGAAAGGATGAGCGGCTAATGAAGCTAGGGAAAAGTGGGAGTTGAAAAGACTTAGGGTTTTCTTTTAAAATTGAAATTTAGTATCCATTCGAAATGGGCAATAAGCAAGACAAGGACCCCGTATATATTCTGTTTCCCAAAAGAGTTTTCAAGCCTTGATTTATCACAATCAGGTCACTAAAATCCCTAACTCAATTCAATTCCCAAATTAGGTAATTAGGGTTTCCAAATAATTTATAGGGTTTCAAATTTAAAAAAATCCCCAATTAAGATTAAGGTTTTAATTTAAATTCTAGGGTGTTACAACTCTCCACCCTTAAAAGAAAATTTGACCTCAAAATTTACTTGGAGCGAAAAAATGCGGATACTGGCTTTGACGACGGCCCTTGGCTCCCACGTAGCCCCATCATAAACATGGTTACGCCACAAGACCTTGACCATCTTAATGGTCTTCCTCCTAAGAACTTTCTTATCCTGCTTCAGGATCTTAACTGGTTCCTCCTCAAAGCTCACGTCTGGTCGGATCTCAGTCTCCTCAACTGGAATAATGTGGGACGGATCTGATCTATACTGCCTCAACATAGAAACGTGAAAAAATCATGAATACGGTGAAGCTCCGAAGGTAACTCAAACTGATAGGCAACTGGTCCCACTCGACGAAGAATTCGGTATGGCCCAATAAAACGAGGACTCAATTTGCCTTTCCGACCAAATATAAGTACTTTCCGCCAAGAAGATACTTTAAAGAAAACCTCTTCGCCCACATCAAACTCAATGTCTCGACGTTTCAGATCGGCCTAAGATTTCTATCTGTCAAAAGTAGCCTTAAGCCTATCCTGGATTAACCTGACAGTCTCCTCAGATTCACGAGTAATATACAGACCCAATAATCTGTGCTCATTCAACTCAGTCCAACCTATGGGAGTACGACACTTGCCCCCAAACAGAACCTCGTAAGGTGCCATTTGAATACGGGTATAGTAGCTGTTATTATATGCAAACTTTGCAAGTGGTAGAAAATCCTCCAAACTGCCCCGATAATCAATCACACAACCCCTCAGCATATCCTCAAGGATCTGAATAACGCACTCCGATTGACCATCAGTCTGCGGATGATACGAAGTACTAAAGTTCAGTTGTGTACCCAGAGCAGTATGAAGAGACTTTCAAAACTTTGCTGTAAACCTTGGATCTCGGTCAGAAATAATAGACACAGGCACCCCATGCAGTCTTACTATTTCTGCGATGTACAACCGAGCTAACTTACTGAGAGGGAAGTCTACTCAGACATGAATGAAATGCGCAGATTTGGTGAGACGATCCACAATAACCCAAATGGAGTCCTTTTTCAACAGAGTCAAAGGAAGGCCACTAACGAAATCCATAGTCACGCGCTCCCACTTCCACCGAGGAATCTCAATATCCTGTAACAAACCAGATGGACGCTGATGTTCTGTCTTCACCTTCTGACAAGTCAAACACTTAGACACAAAATCCACAACATCTCTCTTGAGACCCTTCCACTAATACCGTTCTCGAAGATTTTTATACATCTTGTCCTCACTAGGTTGCATATAATAAGGACTATCATGGGTCTCTCGAAGAATAACCTGTTTAAGTCCAAAATTCCTCGGTATGCAGTATCGACCTCAAAAACAAAGAATCTCATCCTGATCAATGGAGAAATCCATAGATGAACCCTCGTTAACCTCTCTCATCCGGTGCATCAAGAACACATCATTAGGCTGCTCTACTTGAATCTTAGATACCAGAGTAGGGATAACCCGCATTTTAGCCAAGGGACTACCATCCTCATACAAACTCATACGAGCAAAAATAGCTCTCAGATTAGAAATAACATGACGACTCAAGGCGTCGGCTACCACGTTGGCTTTACCTAGATGGTACTCAATCTCGCAATCATAATCTTTTAGGAGTTCGAGCCAACGACGCTGTCTCAAATTAAGTTTTTTTGAGTGAGCAGGTATTTCAGACTCTTATGGTCGGTGAAGATATAACAATTCTCTCCGTAGAGATAGTGTCTCCAAATTTTGAGAGCGAAAACCACCGCAGCTAACTCTAGGTCATGAGTAGGGTAGTTACACTCATGTGTTTTCAACTGTCGTGACGCATAAGACACTACCTTACCATCCTGCATAAGTACACATCCCAGTCCAGTGTGAGAAGCGTCACTGTACACGGTGTAAGGTTTTCCGGACTCGGGTTGGATCAGAACTGGTGCCTCGATCAATACTGCCTTCAATTTCTCAAAACTAGACTGTTGGGCCTCAGTCCATACAAAAGAAGCATTCTTCCGTAAGAGTTTTGTCAACGGGGCTACAATGAGTGAGAAACCCTCTACAAACCTCCGATAGTACCCAACTAAGCCCAAGAAACTACAAATCTCAGGAACATTCTTGGGCTGCTTCCAGCCCATAATAGCTTCAACCTTCTTCGGGTCAACCTTAATACCATCTGCAGAAACTATGTACCCCAAAAACATAACCTCTTTAAGCCAAAACTCACATTTGCCGAATTTCACATACAGTTGTTTCTCTCTCAAAGTCTGTAACACAATTCTGAGATGTTCCTCGTGATCTGCCTCAGATTTAGAATAAACCAGGATGTCGTCAATAAACACCATCACAAACTGGTCCAAGTAAGGTTGAAATACCCTATTTATCATGTCCATAAATGCAGTCGGAGCATTAGTCAATCCGAAGGGCATCGAAGAAATTTGTAATGACCGTAACGTGTCTGGAAAGCCATCTTAAAGACATCAGAATCCTTAACCTTGAGTTGGTAGTAACCAGATCTCAGGTCTATCTTAGAGAAAACCCTGGTACCCCGAAACTGATCAAAAAGATCATCGATACGAGGGAGAGGAAACTTGTTCTTTATCGTCAGCTTGTTCAGCTTACGGTAATCAATTAACAAACGAAATGTCCCATCATTCTTCTTGAAAAAAAGAACTGGAGCTCCACAAGGTAAAAACTTGGTCAGATGAAGCCTCTATCCAACAACTCTTGCAACTGGACTTTCAATTCTTTAAGATCTTTCGGTGCCATACGGTATGGTGCCATAGACACAGGGGTTGTACCAGGATAAACCTCAATGCCAAATTCAATCTTATCTCACTTTGGCGGTACACCCGGTAGCTCTTCCAGGAAAATATCCAAAAATTCTCTCACCACTCGGATCTTATCCATCCTAGAATCTGACTGTCTCAGATCTAAGATGTTCGCTAGATAATCCACGAAACCCTTCTTGATCATCTTCTTAGCTTTAAGAACTGATATGACATTAGATAAGAATCCTCTGTGTTCTCCTACCAGAACCACTTCACAGTTTTCATATGATTTCAAGGAAGCTCTCTTCTTCTCACAGTCAAGGTTCACTCGATGGACATATAACCAATCCATACCGAGAATTAGGTCAAACTCATTGAACGAAAGTTCCATTAGATTGGCCGAAAATACTTCCCCTTGAATCTCAAGAAGACAGTTGCGGTAAATCCTATTAACCTCAACTGGATTACCCGCGAGACTCTGTACGGTCATTGAAAAATCGGTCTCCCCAACTAGAATCTCGAGACCCTTAGCTACCGCACTCGCCACATAAGAGTATGTAGAACCATTATCAAGCAAAGAAAAGTAAGGGATAGAATGAATAGAGAAACTACCCTCTATGACATCTGGTTGATCACGATCTCCATAAGCTCTGGTAGAATATACAAACCCTGGTTGTCTAACACCAAAAGCAGAAACACCACCACTCTGAGCTGGCCTGCCCCTATTAGCTGAACCCGAAGCTACAGATTTTCCTCGCCCTCTGCCAGAGCTAGGTGCCTGAACGAAAGCTCGAGACTGATTCTTCAGAAAAGAAGCTGTAGGAGGACGCAGACAAGCACTAAAAAAATGATCACGAGACCTACATCTAAAATAAGCGTCGGTCTGTCTTCTACGTTCCTCATTGTGTTTCTTGTTACAATACAAGCAAATGTGCAAAGGTCGGGAAGCTATCGATCCACCTCCACTAGCGGTGGATACCAAAAGCCTTGATCTCTGACTACCCTACTGATCAGAATCCTCTCTAACTCTCTTACTAGAATAGCCAACAGAACCCTACTGAACACTCGGAGCCAGTTGTTTCTTGCCTCTATCCCTGTCTTAAACTATCTGACTCTGTGCAAGTGTCTCCATCCTCTTCACTATCTTAGCTCGGTCAACCAACTCACTGAATGACTTGTCTTTAAATGGAGTCACTTTCTCACGAATTGAAAAGCGCGAGCCTTTGAGAAACTCCCGACATCTATTCTTTTCTGTGTCCACCAACTCTGGCGTATACCGAGACCACTCTACGAACCGAATCTCATAAGATGATACTTTCATGCCCTCATGCTTAAGGTCTATGAATACTTGGTGACGGCCAGCTAAGTATTGCTTACCCACATAACGATTTTGGAATGCCTGTTGAAAGTTCTACCATGACATCTAATCAGCTGTCATCAATTTTTGCTCAGCCTTCCACCAATACTGAGCTTCACCATGCTCAGCAGTGAAACAACTCTCAATTTCTTGTTAGCATGATAGTCTATCTCCTCAAAGAGCCTCTCAATATCCTCCATCCATAACTCAGTAACAGATGGGTGCTCATCAGACACACTCGATAATACCCTCATCCCGGCACTAAGGAATACTGTAGAGATGGGTCTCCTCGCGTTCTCTGACTGATCACAAAAATACCGCAATAGCTTCCGATTAACAGTAACACTATCCAACTCTACAGTCTCACTGTCATCTGAATCCAGCAAGTCTTCACCATGTGGCTGTTGATCATGAGCATCACAATCACCAGACTGTTGACTCACAGTCTATTGTCCCGCAGGTGGCTGGGTTTCTCCCAAATTTTGTATCCCTTCATGATCAACCGTATGGTCAACAATAAGTAGAGGTTTACTAGCGGCAACAACTGCACGACCTCGGCCTTGACCTCTATCCGAAGCAAGTTTAACACTCATACGAGGTGGCATAGTCTCTATCTACAAGAATAAGAACCTAGAGATTAGAATTGGTACTAGAGCCTCAAATTCAAAACTATGGAAAATAACATTTAATAATAGTCGTTAGAAAACATCCCATATACCCAAAATATTTAATGCATACATAAAATTTTGAAAAATTCTAAAAAAATTATTGTGAGCCTCACAGTCCGAGGGTTGAACTCGGCTCTGATACCACTAAATGTAACCATCTAAACCCAACCGATAAGAAAAGACTAAATTTAGGAAGTCACATTCGTAACTTTACCCTCAAATAACCAACATTGATTTAAATATCAAACTTTTCTTTATAAAATAAAAATAATAAAAAAAGAAAAAAAATCCTTCAAACGATTATTAAAATTTCATCATAAAATTATATACCAATAATATAATAAAATATCCAAATCAAAAAAATAAATGCATACATACTGAAAATATCCTCAAATCCCAAATAGTCTCTAGCCCAAAATTACAACCAAAACCGACAAAAATAATAATACTACTAATTTGAAAATAAATAAGTCCATACTGAAGTAAGAACAAATCTGAAAACGCAAGAGGTCCTCCGAGTACAAAGTCCCATAAAGCCAAGATATTTGTAAAGGAAACTATAGGGGAGTGAGCTATTAAGCCCAGTGTGTCTCTATAAGTGCAAGTATTCACAAACACAACAAAAATATCCCAAGAAAGATAAGTCATATTAAAGCACAATGCATGAGATGATACTAAGAATATGTCACAATACCCGACTACTAACGCCAATCACAATGGTGGCAAAGCCAACCGATCACAGTGGAGGTAGTTCCCCTTAACTCCTCACCCTTATTTCTCCAATCACAGTGTGGTCAAACCACTTCTTCCTCCGTACAAACCCATCCCATGCATGTAAATATAATAATTGTAAAACACATTCTCATCACAGTTGTATCGTACTAAATACGAGGAACACAGTTTTGAAATTCTGATAATCTCATAGTAACACAATTTGACATAGTATGCATGATATCACAAAACACATAGTAATCACAACTCAAGAAAAAAATAGTCATGCATATGGTAAAACATTTCACAGAACACATATAGCACAGAAAGAGAACACACCTCTAGCGGCCAAAGCTCTAACGTCGATGTTGACGTCTCCCACGGTCTGAACTAGCTCTAGGTCTAGCTGAGTTAGAACCTACGAAGTAGAGTTCTAAATTAAATTCACATTCTAATATAAATATTACTATGCCACCTAACTGAAACTATGCTAGAAAACTCAGGTGTAGCTCTCGCATAAGTTGCAAGTGCAGGCTGAACAGGAGGTGGGGGGAAAGGTATAACGTCGTCCTCGGAATCAATGTCGTCTGAAACACATAATTAAACCACATCAGATCTTATACTGAAATTCTCAAAATTTTCTAAATACAAAATAAATTTGCAACTAGCAAAACTATCATTTCATATTCGAATTAGGCGAAACAGGCTGCAAAATCGGGCTCAAGACGTCGAGAAATATTAAATTAAAGCTGGTCAAAAAAGTCAACAATCAACATTAACTTTGACCAGTCAAGTTAACACTGACGTCACTGCTCGTGGTCAACACTGACATCATCACCTTAGTCAACGCTGATGTCACTGCCCTTGGTCAACACTGATGTCACTGCCCTTGGTCAACGCTGATGTCATCACTGGTCAAAGGGTCAAGTCAGTTAAGGGGTCAATTCGGTCAACACTTCCAGTTTATCCCCTAGGCCGGCTCACACACATACACAGTCTGGTTCGATTCAGTTTAAGTTGTTCATGCCGGTTCAAACCGGTTCACTGGCCCGGTCCCAACAACTCAACACGGTTTGGGCTCCATTCGGTATTACCTACGTTTGGGCCCCACCACCCGGTCAACCCTTAGCCCACAGTCACCACTCACACACATACTCACAGCGCCCCCCCACTCGCAGCACCCACACACAACTAACCCACCAAATTCTCCACTTAGATACCAGGGTTCCCAGTATTCAGACGGCGGCGTCGAACCACGACTAAATCAGGTCGGCGACGGAAGAGGGTAAACAGTGGTGGCACGAAAGAGATCTCAACCCCACAATCAAAGATTTAAAATGAAACAAAACTCGACCGCAACCGAAACTCAACACAAAGGAAGGAAAACATAACCTAAGGTTTACCCAAACTTACTCAAAAACGATCGGACAGGGGAGGCTAACGGCGGAGCTCGCGGCAGCGCAAATAAAACGAAGGGTTTACGGTCTTATTTCACACGAACGACGATTGGTTATGTGGAGATAGGGCACGGGTTTGGTTCGCAAGGCACAAGGAACACAATGAGAGGAGCGATGAGAAACACGGACGGCGATATTCACCTCGCCGGAGCCTGATCGGAGACGCAAAAGATAGGGACGGGTCACAGCGAAACGAGAGGGAGAGAGAGATGAAAGGATGAGCGGCTGATGAAGCAAGGGAAAAGTGGGAGTTGAAAAGCCTTAGGGTTTTCTTTTAAAATTAAAATTTAGTATCCATTCGAAATGGGCAATAAGCAAGACAAGGACCCCCATACATTCTGCTTCCCAAAAGAGTCTTCAAGCCTTGATTTATCACAATTAGGTCACTAAAATCCCTAACTCAATTCAATTCCCAAATTAGGTAATTAGGGTTTCCAAATAACTTCTAGGGTTTCAAATTTTAAAAAAATCCCCAATTAAGAGTAAGGTTTTAATTTAAATTCTAGGGTGTTACAATTTTTGAAACAAGTGGGTTTCGCAGGTTGATCTTGACTGCCATTCCGGCAAAACGGCCATGATTTTTGTTATCGGTTTGAAGATCGATTTTGACGACAGTGCCAATGCGTTCACCAATGGCCTCAACCATGCTATGTTTGTAGCATGTGATTGACAAACCATGGAGTCTAACCCAAGCCATGATGCGGCTAGGATGTGATTGGCGTGGATTAAAATCCATGGACCATGGTTCAACCGTGAGATAGTGTCCGAAAATTGTCTAAGGGCCATCTGTCAGGACCTGAAGGTAATCAGAGCGTGATGAGAATTTGACGAGAAAATGATCATTCTCAATATCAATTAATTTCAAGGCTTCCAAATGCTAAAGATCCGGTTATAGAAGGTGTTGTAGCCAACACGAAGGCCGAGAACTTTTACCACCAAAGTGAAATCCATGCTTTTCAGGGCAAGTTCTTGAACACGATCGGAGAAATCAATCGAGGGGATGCCACACAACCCCGATTCAAACATCTTCTTCAAGCAAATCAATATAATCGTCATCGATGGGGAAGAGATCATCATCCTGGGAGGGATTAGAAGTACCAGTCACTTTGTCTTTGTACGAAGTAGGGGCAGGATTATTCAGATCACAATCCATGTGAGTACCCTGACCAAGAAGGAACGGCTGAGAAGAGGCGTCCGGCAGCACCTCATCACGTCGGCGTTGTTTTTTCGGATCACGTGGATCTTCCGTGTTCTCTGGAGGTTCTCGCATTAGGTTTTTTTAAATTATTTTAAATTTAACAATATATTAATTTGAATTTGTTAATTTTTATTTAAAATAAGTATATTAAATTGCATGTTTGTTAATAATAGATTAGCATTGTAAATAAGGGATATCATTGGAAAATGTTAAAATTAAGGGTTTAAATTTGATACACAGGCTGCGTAAAATAATTTTACATAAGCCTGTCTATTTCTACTATAAATCAAAATTAAACATAAACCCTAAAAAACTAAACCTCAAACATTAAACTCTAAATTCTAAACACTAACCTTAAATTCTAAACCTTACAACCCAAACCCCTAGACTTTAAGCCCTAAACTAAACCCCTAACCTCTAAAACTAAAAGGTCTGTATAAATTAAAGTTTACACAAACTGTGTATTGAAGTTTTTCTCTAAAATTAATAACGTTATATTTATTTTATTTAAAGTGTTCTATGTTTAGTGAATCAAATATATCAATGTAACTCTTAGGATTTTAATCCGCATTTTCCGATAAGTATCAAACGTTGTTATTTGACTTTCTTGAAAATCACATTCTTAGCAATTGCATTTGCAGAAACCGCGTTCCATTGAAATAACATTGGAAAGTAGCAAGTGCCACCTGAGTCCTGCACATAGTTGTTATTTTAATTGTAAAATCATGTGTTTTCTTATTCATGAAAGCTAAATTTTGAAAGCAAGTAGGAAAAATAAAAAAACATATGACAAGTTTCCCGGCTAAGCAACACCTGCAACTATCCTGGAATACAATTAAATAAAGTAAATTTCTGTAATCACTAATTTTATTTGGAGTTTTAACTCACTTTTTTACATTTTTCGTTAATATTTAAATAATGGGCTTTGATTACCTTTTTATATATTATTAATTAATATTATATCTATTAAACCAAAATGTTACTATTATTATTATTATTATTATTATTATTATACTATATTATATTAGATGTCATTATGTTTAAAAATCCCAAAATATTAATAGTGTAATTATAATTACTATTACTATATATTTCTTAGTATTATATATTACTATTGTTATTATTGCTATTATTATTATGATTACTTATATTGTTATGTTATGTTTATTACTATATTATTATATGATTAATACTTATCTTTGTTTTTGCTTATAAGTTATTATTTGTTATTTTTATTTATATCTTATGCTTTTATTATGTCGTTGTCATATTATTATTATATTATCCTATATGTTATTACTATTATTATTATTATTATCGTATTATTTTATTATCATTAGTCTTATTATTATATTTATTAAACAAAAATCAAACAAACAAAACTAAATAGTAAATAAAAGCCCGTTAAATAATTAAAATAAAGCCCAAATGTTTATTATTAACAGTCCAAATACAAAAATCTTTTAAAAAGTCTGGCCCGATTGGCCCAGGTCTGTTTTAACTTTGAAACCCTAATTTGTTTATTTGGTTGTGCGCAGCCAAATTTGGACCGTAAGATCTGGCTGCTGATCAAACGGTCCAGATTTTCGCAAGGGTGTCTCTTCGGCTTCAGCATGCGCCTCACGTGCGCTTGTTCGAGTTCTTCACACATGCGCGTTTCAGCTACCGCATCGAAGCCACCCACGTCTGTCACTCTTCCAGCTCACCTCCACGATGGCAGGGAGAACCAAAGGCCAAGCTCCATGTCATTGTTGTTTGGCCACGCCAGAGCCTTGCTCCCCAAGCCGGTTCTCCCTCTGGTCCCCTCCTCCATCGAGTAGCCACGACATGCCAAGAGACACTAAAGGACAATGTCAGACGGCGCAACCAAACGAAAAAGCAGATATCTTAAAGACAACACCAACACACAGATCAGAGCTATTTTCGGCATTAGTTCACATGCAAACAACCATAGCAGCCAATAGGGTTTTGATATGTTTTTCTTTTAATTTTTTTATGTAACGATTTCGGTTATATAACCGAACCCCTAACAATTTAAAACCCATTCGAGATCTACAAAAAAGCAAATACAAAAAAAGCAAAAAGTTTTAAGGTATCTCCCCTTCTTTTATTTCGAAGTATAAAGTAAAGGAAAAAGAGCTTTAGGGTTAGATTTTACCTCCGTGTCTGTTCGTCAGTTCATCTTCCTAGGTCGTTCGACCTTCCTCCCTGGTAACAAGCCATGGCCCTCCGGTCGTCGTGGTGAACCAGTAGAAAGGGGAGATCGATATGGTTTTCGCAAACGAAGAGGGGCTTCATTGTTTTTAAGATCTGGGTTTAGATCTAGGTTTAGAGGTGAAAAAGGCAGTTTAGGCTAGGTTTTGAGGGTGGTCAGCGCCAGCCAACGATGGCCGATGCGGCTGAGAGACCGTCGGCTTCTGGGTTCAGCGGCAGAGAGAAAGAACAAATTTGATATGTTCAGAGAGTTTGAAAAATAGGGGAAAGAAAATAAGAGAGAGTTTAAGCCGAAAAGTTTTTTTTTGCCAGAAAAGGAAAAAAGTTCTAAATTTTGGCCGAGATTTGTGTTTTATACAACGTTTTATTTTTTATTGGTTTAATAGGATAGTAAGGACCTCCGTATCCTTGAAATACCACGATGAGGACCTCCGCCTTTTGAAATACCCTTACCAGTCCCTACAAGTTTTCATACTTCTGTAATCTCATCCGTAATTCTACTCAGATTAAACTTTCCAAGATGGTCTTATTCGAACAAGGTCCTTCCGTATTTTTAAAACATCTTTTTAGACATTCCGTGTTTTTAAATCGCACCCCTAATCCCTGTAATTTTAAACCGTCTTGCAATCTCGTCCTTCGATCTATTTAAATCAGAATTTTAAATAGTAAAATCCCTTTCAACCCTTTAGTTTTTTTCAATTTCTTTTAATTTAGCCCTTTTAAGTAGTTTAATCCTGAGTGATGCCCCTAGTTTTTCGGTTTTGTTCCATTTTCACCCTTGTTTGCATTGCATATTTATTTTTAGTCTTGCATTTTATTTTTCTTTAAATTTTAGCCCCTTATTATTCATTTTATATAGTTATTGTTTGTTGGATTGTATGTTA
Organism: Hibiscus mutabilis; assembly: GCA_019671005.1. Taxonomy (NCBI): domain Eukaryota; kingdom Viridiplantae; phylum Streptophyta; class Magnoliopsida; order Malvales; family Malvaceae; genus Hibiscus; species Hibiscus mutabilis. The sequence continues at coordinate 14,223,114 of CM033726.1, read as the reverse complement.
TTTTGGTCCTTCTTATATGTGAATGTTTTTATATACATATAGCATAGTTTATGTTAATTGTAAGATGTATATTTATGTATTTGATTTTGGTGATTTTTTTGAGTTCAAATAAATGTATACGTAGTATGTGCTTATATGTTTTTATTGGTAATATTTTGATTACATCGTACTACTTTATAATATATATATGTGCTATTTTTTAAATATTCACATGTGCATATCTTATTATACTAAATTATATCCATATACATTACTTTGTTTTTCTATATGGTGCATATTTGTTACGTCTCACTTGTATGTTTTTTAATATATATGTAAGTTAAATATTTGCGTTACTTAGGATACAATAATATATTTTTGTATATTAGTATATAACATTAGTTTAATATATATATATATATATATATAGGATGTAAAAGGCGGTATATATTATATATATATATATATGTTTTGGAGTATATAACAATATAGTATGTATGAGTATATTATATGCTTTCTTTTATATAGTTTAAATGTTTGATATGTGCTTAAAACCTTGTTACATGTATGATATAATGCTCATGACATCGTCGATGTATGATATTTAGTCTTTTGTATTTATTTATTCATTTTTATTACTTTTGTTTTTATGTCATGTTGTATAAGTTTGCATTCGATTTATTTATACTGTTAATGCGGGGCCTTATTATTCGGGGTAAATGCGACCAATATCAACGTAGTGATGGTGGTCTTGCTATTTACTTTCGAATAATGGGGCCTTTAAAATTTACTCGCATGTATAATCGGATTTTAATTTAATCGTCACTTTAATTTAGAAAGTTCAATATTAACAAAGCGGTAATTATTTTCTTTTTACGGCACCAATTTTTGGGCGGTGTAGGGGTGCCAAAACCTTCCCCATCCGTAACCGACTCTCGAACCCTGTTTTTAATCAAATCTCTAGTTTTATGGTGTCCGGCCTACCTCAGTGGCCGGTGGCGACTCCAAATTTTACCGTTTTTCTTTAAAAACACGAATTTTTAAAGAATTTTCCATTTTCCAAATATTTTCAAAAATAAAAATAAAAGGAACCCTACTACTTTTTTAGTGACCCCATTCGAAACTTAAAATTTATTTTTTTTATTTCAAAAAAGTCGCTACAGTTTCCTTACCTCTCTTTAGAATTACCATCAAGTTTGCAATGAACAAAAAGTTCTATACCAGTGAAGAATAGTTAACCGGCCAGTCAATCCTATGCAGAAACTGGAATGTTAGCTCGTGAGCATGTGCACTTCAAGCCTTTGTTACTGATATTTCTGGTTCTGTCTGTAATTTGTTAGATTAAAATTCAATAATAGTGGTCACATATGTATAATATATGTTGTTATTATAAAGTTTAACACGTAATTAAGTGACCAATTATGTTACACGTGTTATAGGTACTGAATTGTCATGGAATTAAAAGTGTAGATACCATAAGTTAGATTTATAACTCAATGAGGGGCAGAGTTGTAAATATTAATAAACTGTTTTAATTCGGTTTATATAAAGGGTAGTGGTCCCCGAGATATAGGTTAACTTGCATATCTCTTTTCCCCGTCAGAGAGTTGTGTGGCAAGAGGTAACCTATCTTCTTCGAAGATCAAACCCTCTGTAAAATCTCTATCGATGGATTCAAGTACGCTTCCGCAAATCTAATTTTTGTTCTTAATGATTTGGCATGTGTAGATCATGAGTTTTATATTCGTATTGAATATATTTTAGTTCTAACAAGTGGCATCGAGCCAAGTTTGACGAATCATTGAGAATTAATTATGGATTCATGTTTTGATATTTCGCATGTTCCAAAATTTCCCAATTACCGTTATATGCTATATTTGTTTCACTTCAATTATGATTATGGGATATCAATTTTGTTTTTGACGGTTCTGTGCTATTAGTGGCTAAGCAAGTTTTGGATTTTCTTTTCAATTGTCGAAAGATAAATTTCAATTGTTTTTTTCAGTCGGCGGTTCATGATTTGCAGTATTATATTTCAATTGAAATATATATGTCGTATATTATATTTTGATTCATCATGTGCGATAACTCTTTACTGCATCGTTGGATTTAGAGTTTTTTAACAATAATGAATATTCGTGCCCTTTTATAAATTTATTAGTTACAATAAATATTCTTGATTATGGATTTACTTTTAAATTATGATATTGTTTTTACTTCTTTAGTAATAGCATATAGTAAACTCAAGTATGAAATATATATTTTATTTAAAATATATATTCAATTCGGTTGGATCAAAATTTTAGTTTTGATCATTGGGTATTAAGATAAATCTTTAAAAACAGATAAATTCATGTTTTGACTATGTCTAATATTTTAGTGGGTTAATTGAAACACAATGTCACCAAATTGACCGCTTCTTCATAGATTAACTTATTTAAAATATCAAGATGTTTGTGTTTTTGTAATTCATGCGTTTATTAATTGGCCCAAAGGAAAATTAATATTTGGCCGAATTTCAAATAACACCTATGGTGATAAATGTGTGACAATTATAAGGTAATTTATGTGTGCAATACGTTAGTCCAAAGATTAACATGTTGTTCGACATAGTTTATTGTCAATGTTTGATTGCTACAACAAGAGTATCGCTTACAGTTAATATTACAGTCCAAAGACTTGATATTAATGTTGTGCTTGGTATCTTGAGGGGAATTAGTGATTATTTTGAATTTATTTGTTTACTTATGAATTATTAGTGTGAGCATGTTTATTTATTTATTTATTATTCTTTTGTTCTATATTCAGCTAGTTCTTCTACTGCTACAATATCTGCTAATGTCAATTCTATACACATGCTTAATGGGACGAATTTCAAGGAATGGAAAAGGCACTTACTGATAGTGCTTGGTTGTATGGACATAGACCTTGCATTAAGGGAAGAACAACATCCACCTCTCACTACGGCAAGCACCCCTGATGCAAAAAGGGATTTTTGAGAGGTGGGAACGTTCTAATCGCATGAGTCTGATGATCATGAAACACAATATTCCAGAAACCTTTAGGGGCGCAAAATCTGAAGATATTATTCAGGCTAAGAATTTCCTTGACGATATTGAGCAACGTTTTGTTAAAAACGATAAGGTTGGGATGACATCACTTATGAATTCTTTGATGTCTATGAAGTACAAGGGTCAAGAAAATATAAGGGAGTACATTATAGAAATGTCTCATATTGCTTCAAAACTTAAGGCACTTAAAATCGAGTTTTCTAATGATTTAATCGTCCTTATGGTTTTGGTATCGCTTCCTGCACAGTTTAACCAATTTAAAATTGGTTATAACTGTCAAAGGGAGAAGTGAACTCTAAATGAGCTCATTTATCATTGTGTTTAAGAGGAAGAAAGGCTGAAGCGTGAGAAAACTGAAAGTGCTCATTTGTCCAGTGCCTCTAAAGACAAGGGCAAGAAAATGAAGTATCAGAATGAAGCTGCTAAGGGTCCAGCTCAAAATAAACAAGAGAAAGTTCCAAATAATTATTTATTTTGTGACAAGCCTGGACACATAAAGAAAGATTGTACCAAATATCACGCATGGTGTGCAAAGAAATGTATGAATCTTAATTTGGTCTGTTCTGAGGTTTATTTAGCTTCAGTACCTAGAAACACTTGGTGGTTAGATTCTGGTGTTACTCCTCACATAAGTGTTTCTATGCAGGGTTGCCTGAGCTACCGAAAGCCAAGTGATGGTGAAAGAAACATCTTTGTAGGCGATGGAAAATCGGTAGAAGTGGAAGCAACTGGGCATTTTAGGTTGTTATTAGGAATTGATTTTTATTTGGATTTGAAAGACACTTTTGTTGTTCCGTCTTTTAAGCATAATTTAGTTTCTGTTTCTTTGTTGGATAAATTTGGTTATTATTGTTCATTTGGAAACAATCAATTTACTTTGTCTTTGAATTCAATTATTGTTGGAACTGGTTATTTAAATGCTTATGACAACCTTTATTTGTTAGATACAATTGCATCCTATAATGAAACCTTGCATGTGGAATCACGTGGTACTAAGTGAAAATTAAATAAAAAAATTCAGCATCATTATGGCATAATCGATTAGGTCATATATCAAAATGTAGGATTGAGTGTCTTGTGTCTAATGGTATTTTAGAGTCCTTTGACTTCACGGACTTTAATGTTTGTGTTGATTGCATCAAAGGAAAGCAGACCAAAACTAAGAGATTAGGTGTCAATCGTTCTACAGACGTCTTAGAATTAATTCATATTGATATTTATGGGTCATTCCCTACGGCATCTTGGAATGGTCAACAATATTTCATAACATTCATAGATGGTTACTCACGTTATGGGTACCTATATCTCATTCATGAAAAATCTCAGTCTTTGGACGTGTTCAAATCCTATAAAGCTGAAGTTGAGAATCAACTCAACAAACGAATTAAGAAAGTTTGATCTGATCGTGGTGGTGAGTACTACGATAGATATGATGGATCAGGTGAACAACGTTCAGGACCATTTGCAAAGTTCCTAGAGGAGTGTGGTATTGTCCGACAGTACACCATGCCAGGATCACCTTGTATGAATGGTGTTGCTGAGAGACGTAATAGGACTCTTAAGGATATGGTAAAAAGTATGATTGCTCATTCTAGCTTACCTGAGTCACTCTGGGGGAGAAGCATTAAAGACAACAATGTACATTCTGAATAGAGTACTCACTAAAGCTGCTGAAAAAACACCTTATGAGCTTTGGGTAGGTAAAAAGCCCGCTCTAAAGTATTTTCATATTTGGGGATGTCCAGTTGAGGCAAGGCCTTATAGGCCACATGAAAAGAAATTGGACTCAAAAACAGTAAGCAGCTACTTTATTGGTTATTCTGAGCGGTCTAGTGGCTATAAATTTTATAATCCCACGATTAAGAATATTTTTGAGACCGGAACTGCATCATTTTTAGGATGTTGAGTTTGGAAGGAGAAATAATGTTAGAGACATTGTTTTTGAGGAGGAATTGAGTTTTAACTCAGTTTCTACTATCACTTTTGATGGTGTTCAAGTTCCTATACCTATCATCAATCAAGAAGTGAATCTGAAACCTCAACAATACAATGTCGAATAGCTTCCTCTTGTTCAGGATGGGGTAATTATTCCAGAAGAACAAACTCAACAACCTCAAGAACAAGTTCCATTAAGAAGATCCACGAGAAAAAAGAGAAACGCTATTCCAGATGATTATATTATGTTTCTCCAAGAAAATGAGGATGACAATAGAATGATGGAAGATGATCCAATCAACTTTCATCAGGCCATGCAAAGTATTAACTCTCAAAAGTGGATTGATGTCATGCAAGAAGAGTATAAATCCATGCAAGACAATAAAGTTTGGGAACTTGTCTCATTACCTGAAGGTGCAAAACCAATTGGTTGTAAATGGATTTTAAAAACCAAAAGAGATGCAAATGGTAATGTGGAGAGGTATAAGGCACGTCTTGTAGCTTAAGGATATACTCAAAAAACTCAAAAAGAAGGCATTGACTTTTCAGAGACTTTCTTTCCGGTTTCATCGAAAGACTCTTTTAGGACAATCATTGTAACGACCCAGGTTTCAGAACCTGTCGCAACCTCTTTTTTAAAAGGTCTTGACGGTTTTTTTATAATAAAAGACAAAACAACGGAGTCACCACCAATCTTTTTAAAAGATTTGATTGGATCACCTAAAAACGGGTCATTTTAATAAAAACAACTTTATTTTATTAAAATAACAGTTTTGGTCTGCGAAAACTCAAAAACAGGTTCGGGAGTCGGTTACGTGTGGGGAAGGGTTAGCACCCCACAACGCCCAAAAATTGGTACCTAGTCGATTACAAAAAACTTTTAATGTCAAATTTTGCAAGTTCATTTAAAATTTTAAATTATTGTCCATTTATGAATATGACTCCATTTTAACGGCCCTACCATCCGGAGAGTAAACTTTAATCACGGCCAACACTTCTGGCGCTAACCCGTTACCTCTTTTTTGTAGGACACCGCATTAATTATATTTTACTTTTTAACAAGCAATCACAGAAATAATTAGTGTGTTGAAACTTTTATATATTCTATGTTAGTGATTATTAACCTTAAAAAATTGTATAGGTAAATTTTACCTATTAGGGTTCAAATATTGTTAAGTGTCAATTATGATTATTGGGTGAAGAAGAGAACTTTTATTAAACTTCAAGGCTTTAAATTAAACTAAGGTTGTAACACTAGAGAACCTAAACCTAAGAGTTTTACCTAAACTAATACTTTAATTAAAAAAACAAACAGCTAAATATCTTAAATTAACGATATAAAGGTAACATTAATTAAATTTACGAAATTAAATAGAAGAGCAAAAAGGAAAGGAATTAAATAAAATTTTAAAATGTGTATCCTTCTCCGAGTAGAGTCAACACACGGTATTCGGTTTATTAATTTACACTTTATTATTTTTTAAGAAAATATGTAACAAAAATAAGTTTGAAGTTTAAATTGAAATTAAAAAGTGAAAGAAATTAATATCCAAGTTAAAAAAACAAAATGAAATTAGATACCTAGTTTGAAAAATATTTAAAAAAACTTTATGTGATTTAAAAAAATAGTATATTAATCTTATAAAATTAAATAGCTCACTTTTATTTAAAATGGGCATATGGCCCAAAAACACCATTATTCAATGTTGGTTTTAAAACAAAGATCAAAACACCCCACTTTAAAAACTCATCAAGTGTTCATGTGAAAAATAAAGAATGAAGAACAAGGTGGTGCACCGAAAAATCATCTTTTTTGGTTGAAACGTTCGAACAAATATTTTCCAAAACTCGAAACAAGTGAGAATAACCTCCAATGTCGAATATATATTTGTGAAATAAAAGAAATAAATAAAGAACAAAAGAACAATAACAAGATAACTAAAAACCAAACTTTTCTTATTGTATTTAACTTGACAAATGCCAATACAACTTGAGAATTCTATGGGATTTTTGGATGCTTATGGTGTGTCTTTACAAGTGAATGAGAAAGGGTTTATATAAGATTTTTCAACCGAGAATACATGGAAATTAAATCCTAAAATCCCAAAATTTGAGTAAAATTATTCCCATAATTTCTCCGATATTCCCTTCTTCAAATCTGACCCAATTTGCTTCCTTTGTTTATTCTTTAATTCGAAATCTGCAGATATTTGAGTTGTTCATTTCCCCCTTTTACATTTGAATGCAGCCTTGATTCGGGCCCCATTCTTTCATTTCCTTTTTCATTTGAAAACCAGCCAATATTTCCTTTGGTTTTGCAGGTGAGCTGGGATGCGTGGCAAGCTTGGCACAATGCGTGGGGGCCACAAGGTGGTTGACTGGCTTTTCTTTTCTTGTTCCACTCTGGACCGTTGGATCTCATTTGGATCCAACGGTTGATAATTGGCTGCACATAAGGATAAAATTTGTCAACTAGATTTTAGTTGGGCCAAATGGGTTATTAAATTAATAAATGGACCCTTACTTTATTTAAGTTGGATCCTTTATTAAATTGGATCTTTTCATTATTTATTTTTATTTTTTCAGTCTCTTATTAAACTAACTAAATAAAGCAAATAATTAAAATAAAATAAAGCAAAAATAAATAAAAGATAGCTAAAAATCAGTGACAACAGCTGCCCCTCTTTGCTCATTTCGGTGAAACGGGAATAGAGCAAAGAACAAAAGGTACTACTTTTTAGCCAATCACGTTGCAAATTGGTTGATGTTCATCAAAGCTAGGTTCCATTCTCCTTGCGCCTGAACGGATAGGCGGTTGCTAAAAAATAAGGGTTCCATTCTCCTCGCGCCCGAACGGATAGGCGTTGTGCTGAAAAATAAAGGTTCCATTTTGCTCGCGCCCAAACGAATAGGTATTGTGCTAAAAAAATAAAAGTTTTATTCTCCCCGCGCCTGAATGGATAGATGAGTTATATTCTCCTTATGCCTAAACGGATAGTGAGTTCTATTCTCCTCATGCTCGAATAGATAAGCAAGTTCCATTCTCCTCATGCTCGAATAGACAAGCATGTTTAAAAAAGGGTTCCATTCTCCCCATGCACGAATTGATATGCAGGTTCTATTCTCCTCATGCTCGAATAGATAAACATGTTTAAAAAGGGTTCCATTCTCCCCATGCACGAATAGATATGCAGGTTCTATTCTCCTCATGCTCGAATAGATAAGCAGGTTCAAAAAAAGGGTGGTTCCATTCTCCTCATGCACGAATGGATATGCAGGTTCTATTCTCCCCATGCTCAAATAGATAAGCAGATTCAAAAAAGTGTTCCATTCTCCTCATGCACGAATGTATATGTAGGTTCTATTCTCCTCATGCTCGAATAGATAAGCAGGTTCCACTCTCCTCATACCCGAATGGATAGGTGAGTTCTACATCTGTCAAAATTTAACAAATGCTATGATTATGATGTGTATGCTTTTATGGATGCCTAATACATGAATGCATGTCATTTTCTCTTTCATTTTTTTTGTCTTTAAACTTTTCTATTTTATTTCTCTTTTTCATCTTTTTCTCTCTTTCTTTCGGGGTTTTTTCCTTTTCGCTTCCATGCGCATTTGCTTGTTCAACCCAGATAGACAACCATGCTAGCTATTTATTCTTTGTATCTCTTTGTTTTAGAGAAGACATCCGAGCTTTGCGCATTTGCTCACTCAATCCAGTTATCTTGTATTCCTAGTTAGAAGAACATCATATTCTTCAACACTCTTTTAGCCTTTGTCTGGTTGAGAGAACAAAATCTCTCACATCCTCCCTGAATCTTGAATAAAAGCTTTAACATCATTGGAAGTCTTCAAATGTCTGTAAAATTGTTCTCGTTGTGGGATAAGGTGTAGCAATCATTCTGCCTTAAAATATTATCAAACCTCCTCAAAGCTTCTTGTGAGTTCTTAGATGTTTACCCCTGCAGTGCTCTTTGTAGCGCTTGCATGTAAATCCTTGCAGCAAAGCTTATTTCTACCTTGAATGTCTTCGAATAATACTAGTGTTTTCTTATCTTCCTCTCAGGCCTATTAACGCTGACGGCCTGAAATCCTTGGCCAAAGCAAATTGCCCCACTGCCAAAACTTCCTAATTTGGAACACCAGAAATTGCCTTCTGTTGCCAAGTCGATGTGGTATGAGGACATGAAATTCTTTCTAAGATGCCAAGTTTCCGAGAGATTCATTTGCTGCTTGCCTAGTCCGTAAATTATTCGAGCCACCCTTTACGGGTTTTCAACTCGAATCCTCATTTGGTTTCAAGACGCCCTTTTCGGGTTTTCATCTTGAACCTCATTTTTCTTCTTTTTTCTTTTTTGTATCTAAGACGCTCTTTGCGGTTTTTTACCTTTCGATAATTTTATTCTCTTCTTTCTTTCTTTTTTCCATCTTTTTTAGGCATAAAACTTCTGAATTCATCGAATTATAAAGCTCACCAAGATCAATGTTCTTTTTGAGAATGCCTTCTTCCAGTTAGTCATTTATTTTTCCCCGAGAATCTCTTTGAATTGGCAACATTTCCTTAACACGAAATCCCCTTCTTAGAATCTTCTCCGATGAATTTTCTTGTTGTGAGTTTGTGTCATTTTTCTCTAATTCACTTGACCATGGCAAACAACTTTCGACCCCTTTTCATCGAATAACTTTAACTGGTCATATCTTACTTGGACTCATTCTTCTTCTTCTAGTTTTGCTTCCACCAATACTCGAAAAGAATGAATTCCAACCTCGATTGGCAACACAACTTTTATCCCACTAGTTAATGAAGACGGTGTTGCCCCTATTATTTTCTGATGCGATGGTGAACAATTACTCATGGATTTGGAATCAATACCAAAAAACCTTTGTTTTTTCATGAATCTATGTTACTTCACTTGTAAGATGCAAGAAAAGAGTTGGCAATGAGGATTTAAAGAAAGACAAAGGACCAAAAATAATGGCGAGAAAAGAGGGTTCAAACGAAAAAGTCATGGCAAACATGGTAAAGAACAAAGTCAGATGCCCCAAAATTCATAATATGAATGATTCATGAATCCATCAACCGGATAGTATCCCGTTTTTAGGTGGCTCTCATTAACTCACCAACTCCCCAAATTTTAATTTTCCCACTTTTCTAATCTCAATCAGACATTAGAAGTTTCAAGGTCCCTGAAGAAAGGTTAACTCAATTAGGCGAAATGTGTTCTAAAAACAAACTCCTTTTCTTAGATATTCATGTATGATCCAAATGGTCTTTAAAGGCTTGTAATATAGGCTAGGCTCGGGTTACAAAGAAAGGATATATAGGCCCAAATACATGCTTAAGGGTGATTAAACCAAGGATCAATCTTTCTTGATGAAATCTTCATTCTTTTATTCTTTGGATCACTCTAGACTGCCCATTTTGGGTTTTCACCCTAGAGGTTATTTCCTTTTCTGGAGCATGTCTCACTTGAAGGATTTCATACATGCCTTTGTCTTTTTTCAAATTTTCTTTTCTTTCATGTTTCATCTTTTTTTTTCTTCCTTTTCTTTTCCTTCTTTTTTTTCTTTTTTTCTCTCCTTTTGTGTCCTTTTGATTTTGAACTTAGAACATTCAGTTTGATTTGATGTACCTTTTGCTCATTTGCAAACAACCTTTTATCCTCCTTGCTCCCCAGTGTGGGGAGTGATCCTTGGTTAGTGTTCAATCACAAGAAAAAATATCAGGCTTAAAAAGGGACAACAAAGGATTTTTCATTTCCTTACTTAAGAAAGGAAATGAAGGAATGCAAAATGTCATATCACATACAAATGTCATCAAAGAGAAGCAGTCTTCAGTTGGTAGATGTTTTAGAGTTATCACTTTATTCAAAGACCTTAACAACAATGTCTGAGAGGAAAATCACTCAAAATCTGTTTATGGGATTTCCTATTAATCCTAAACACATTTTATTGCCCTTCTATCTCAGGATTTGATCCAAGAATCATTCATACAATCAATAATAGGGATTCTGTAAAGAAGATGTATAGATGAAAAATTGAAAAGAGGAAAAAATGTTTGCCACTTGAGAAAAATAAAGGAAATGCATCTTTAAACAAGTAGATTAACATAGAAAGTCCTTACAAAAAAATCCCTAATGCTTGTGGGCAAAAGAAAAAGGGTTGGTTCTTGGTATGACCCCAATATTGTTCGGGAAAATCATTTACAGTTCAATCACTGATCACTATTCCAGGAAAGCATGGGTGAATTCCAACAAAGCTTGACCAATCTACTTTCCAACAAGATTCTACTACTGAAGTTATTAAGGCTACAGGACACTCGTCATATTTTTTTCCTTGATCCCTAGAGTAAGCGTAGGCAATTCTTGGTAGGACTTTGATGCCATCATTTGCTTTCTCTTTATATGTGTCCCAAAATCCTAACATGACTGCTATCTGGGTAACAACAAGCTCGCTTATTCTTGCAGTTTAGTTCTGAAGCTAACGACATGTCTTCAATGACCATTGCTTGGGTATCGTGTTTATGTGAAACTTTTTCCTTTTTAGTTTTTCAAATTTTACCATAATTAATTCTTTTAGTATGTATGAATGTATGCAATAATGTAAAAAATAAACCAATGCAAAACAATAAACAAACAAAATGTAAATGCATGAATGCAGGCGAAGGGCCATCGATTCCATTCAGATAATTGCTCTAGAAGTAGTTCTTATTGGATGCCAAAAGTCCTTATTACAAAAGATTTCGACCTTTTCTACGAGTACATCTCAGCCCGAGCACCCAGCTCTTTGATTTCTTCAATCAACCATAGGAGTCTTGGTCCCACTTCTCCCACTAGCCTAATATACTGGCCAAGAGCCGTAGCTTCTGTAGCTAACATCATCATATGCTTAGCTACATCTTGTATATGGGCCATGATGCTCTTGTTAAATTCATCTCGTTCTTGGAACCTTCTGGCATTGTCCCTAAGCCGAGTAAACCAATAGTCATTGCCCCCTTTGTTGATGTCTCCAAAATCTTCGTTCTGTACTCCTGAATGATGCTTTCCATAGCTTCCACTTGCTTTTTCAATGTATCATTCTTACTCAAACTAACCTGGAGTTCAATATAAGTATGATGATTCTGGAACCTGTGCAGTGAATGATTCAAGTATGTTATCTTGGCTTGTAACTCAGCAACGAAGGCTTGGCTCTATTTTAGTTTCTGACTAGTCTCATCACATAATGTCTGCAACTTAAAAGAACGGATCTTGTTGTCATGTGCATTCCTCTTCCATGCAGCTACATTTTTCTTTTCTTTTTCGAGGACCCGTTTTTTATTTTCATTATTGACCACTTGCTTTCCTTTTTTCTTCTCATCTATCAGCAATCGTATATTTTTCAACTTCTCTCTTGCCGCGCTCTCTTTCTTTTCCCACAGCTTGCTCTATTTCTTGCCTCCACTGCTCTAGAGTCTTCCTCAAATCAGCATTTCAGACCGTAGCCTGAAATTTAAGAAAATCCACCATCTGAATCTCAAATTTTGCTTCTAGGTCCTTATACATCTTTACTACCCGATATGTCACTCCCTTATACTTGTCCACATCTAGACTTGCCTCAAACAAGTCCTTCGTGCACTGGCTTTGTATGTCTTTAATCTCAGCCTTGGCCCTCTTCAACTCGGCTCTCAAAATTTTAGCTTCAGATGGAACCACCTTTAAATGCTCTTCTATAACCTTAGCTTGTCCAATAGGTGGTAAAATTTTATCATTCACCCTCACATGCCTCCATACATCATAGTCAGGGGTGAACATGCACTTACTGTCATGCTCTACTTCTATGAGGTAGCAACGCCTCCATGAATCGTTAATAGTTTGGATCTTTTCTTTGAACTCTCCTTAGAACTCGAATTCTGATAAGTTAAGACCCATAGTGAAGGGGACAAACCGTCGAGAGCCATACTGTCGCGACACTAGTAAGGGGGCACAACCAATTCCACCCCATAGGCCTAACAACATTGGATAATCATAATCCCCACACCTGTACAAAACCTTGGTGTGACCCATCCACGAAACTCTCAATATGAAGTCGTGATCACAGCGATCCTGGAAGATATCAACCCACTTGTTCCTCTTAGCTACCGGCCACTTCTTTGCCAAAAATTCTCAGAGTGGAGAAAAGTTTAGGGAGTGTATGTTAGGCAAGGCTAGGGTTGGACACTTCCAGAAATGGCTAAAGGCCCAAACCTTGAGCAAAGGTGTGCATCCTCTGAAACGCATGCCTTTCAGCTTTCGACACGCATTCAAAGCGATGAAGGTTTCTGCTAGTACAACTGGCACTGGGTTGGTCTCCCTTTTCAACTGCTCAAAGAAATCTAGCATAGCCACATCGATATTGCCCAATAATCTTGGAAAGATAACAAGCCGTGGATTGTTATAGCCAAGAGATCCACTCTCTTTTCCCTATCTGGATGAGTGTGAATTATGTTTCAGATGCTCCACCAAGGGAAGGAAAAGCTCCCCCTCTTTTCTGTACCAGTCATTTTACTCATCCATCTCCTATGCCAGCAAAAGACTTGAGCCTCGAGTGGACATCCTTGTTCTTAGGAGGTTTAGCATAAACTCGATCCTTCTTCACCTTGCGTAAGTTGAAAAGTGCAAAATACTCTTCGAATGTAGGCATCATATCTTCACCATTAAAAGTAAAACAACAATATACATGATTCCAGAATTGAATCAATGTTTTGAGGAATGGTTCATCCACCTCCACATGTAGCAGATATTCTATGTCACCGTAAGTATCAAAGAACAATTGCTTTGTTGTATGATCAAAACGGCCCTATATCTCTCGCAGTTTATGTACACTATTCTGTTTGACACTTATATGGGCATACTCTGATGCCTCTATCTCATGATTGACCATCAAACTATCCCCGTGTGCTTACTGGTTGACCTCAGACCAGTGACGAACATCCACATTGTCTTCTTTCTTTTTTAGGTACCTTCTATCCATGACAAGAGTTGTTTTCTAATCGAGCAAATGTCTTGAGAATCAACCCCTTCTAGATATGGAATGAGGATGCAAACATGAAAAATAAAAATAAGACAAGAAAAGGAAATGATTAATACTTCGAAAAAACACAAAAAGGTCCAAAATAATTTCATTGCACAAATAGTAACTGGGTAGCGTATTCCAACACTTTTTGACATGTTGTTGCGCGTAATAAGTGCTCCACAATTGTGCAAGTGTACACGTGGCAAGTTATAGTATAAAAGATATCGTCTCCACAGGGATTGGTGCCACTTCAAGAATTCAATCTCTTGCACTGTAAAAAGTAAAAACACAAGTAGGTGATTGTAGGAGTTTTAACTAACAAATAAACTAGAAACAACAAAGTAATGAAGATGTAATCAAAAGAGAGGGAATAGGCCAGGTTATCATGAGTTAAAGTGTGATAGCCAATTGGATCGTCTTGGTAAAAGAGTGCAAGAGCAACTCAGTTGCTGTGGCAACTTGCGCAGCTGGGTTGCCTTGGCAACTAATCGAACGGTTGCCTGGGCAACTGTTAGGGCGGCTGGGCAGCAACTTCAAGGCTCAACAGAGCGTTCTTCCATGGTTTATTCTTATCCCTAAGTCAAAACTCTAGCTAATTGTGCATGCCTTGACAATACATCCCTGCGTGAATCAAGGGTGAACAAAAACCAATCTTGCGCTCCTCTTAGCCATTGAAATCCTTAACTTATTCCTAAGCAGGGTTAATCTTCACCGTCAATAGATTAAATAAAGACCATACTCATTCGTTTCTTGAATCTAACTCTCCTGATATTAGATAAATAGATAGAATCACGAGATCATCTCTCAATTCACTCGCAAAAAATAATAAAAACCAAGAATGAGTAAACCTTGAATTGAAAGTGCAAACTCTTATTACCTAAACAAAATCCAATTATTTCTCACAACCACAAAACACAATAACCTTAGCCAAATAGATTTAGTTCATGGCTAGGTTCAAAAGAAACACAAAATAAAGAGTCCCTAACATAAACCTAATCGAACAAGAAAGAAAAAGATGAAGAATGGTTGAAAGCTTCTTGCCGATTTCTCTCCCCTTTTTTGTACCCCCTTGAGGTGACGGCTTGGTCCTCAATTTATAGGGCTAGGTCAAGGTCTTTCTTGAGGAGAAAGTTAAGTTGGAATTAAATCTTTCTAGATATTCTCCTATCTTCTTGGGATTTAATTTCTCTTTGACCTCTTCATGGAAATCAAACTCCTTTGGTATTTAAATTTGCTCCACATCATCTTGGGTTTATCTAGTCATCAATTTCGGCTGCCATATCATCTTATCCCTTATCGATAATTGCCCTAGCAACTAGCTCGGCATCTCCTTCATGCACTGCCCTGGCAACTGCGTCGGCATATCCTTCTTGTATTGCCCTGGCAACTGGTTCCAGCCTTGCTTTGGCAAGTGATTCTGCACACACAAAAATAACTATCGGCAGCACATTTTTCCACAAAATTAAGCAAAATATGATATCAAGCTTAACCACCAAGGAAACAATGCAAACATGCATGAATGGCTAATAATGCAACTAATATGAGCCTAAGTCTAGCAATAATATGAATAAAAAGGGTGAATAAAATAGAACTTTTAGACACTTAACACACCCCCAAACTCGAACTATTGCTTGTCCTCAAGCAATGCAAACTAATAATTACATGCCAAGACTTAAATTTTCACAAACTTAGCTTTGAACTTGATTTCAATCCTCAGAACCGTGGCACAAAGTATGATTGGCTTTTCATTTTTTTGGACAACTTAGGAATTACTCGGAATCAAACTATAATGCTTGTGAGCGTGTGCGAAGTTGTGTGCAAGTTGATTTTTCGAATTCTATGCAAACAAGAGGTTTTCAAATTACTTTCTTGGGTTCTTTTAACATGTTTTAACTAGAGCCGGTTTTGGGCACCTCTAGTGTTTTGTTTTTAGTTTTTTTAAGTTAATTAATTTATTCGACTAGAGCCAGTTTCGGGCACCTCTAGCGATCAATTTTTAGCACATACTAGAGCCAATTTCGGGCACCTCTAGCATTCATCCAATTTTTATTCTAATTCCCCAATTTTTTAACTATCAACCTAAGTTCGCTAGAATTCCTTAAATCAATCAAGCCACAACAGTGTTTCATCAAGTTTAGCATCATAGTAAGATTCTAAGTGTTTCCACATTTATCCTAGAATAAAAAGTTCTATCAATTAAGTATATTGGCAATGTCATCATCAGATATTCATCAAATCTAGGAAAGTCTTGTTCCAACCAAAAGCATGGCAAGCAATTTATGTATCCTATATGCAATACTTAAGATGAATGCAACTAAACATGACAACTAACTAGTAACAATCCCCCCAAATTCGAGTGAGGCATTGTCCTCAATGTATGTAACAAAGAAAAATAAAAATAAAAATAAAGAAAATTAAAATGTAAATGAGAACTTACTCCGAGAGTTCGTCGTCGTTGATGATTAGTTTCCTTTTGGCCGGTGTCTTGATTCTTTTGCTTGAACGCGGTGGTTGCTTTCTTGTTGTCGATGGTTGAATCGATCCTCGTACGGGGGTGTCATCATCGTCCGTATCATCCTTTTCCTCAATCTCATTGGCATTTCGCTTTGGCTTGGAGGAGTCGACTGGTGTGGTCTTCGTTGGTGCAATGGAGGACTCATCCGAATCTGAAAAATCGGACAATGAGTCAGTACGAGTTGATTCGGGCATAGGTGCTTTACCTTTGGCTTTTGCAGTGGTTGCCGGGGCGTCTTTAGCTTTGGTTTTCGTGGCAATTGCTTGGGCAGACGCAGTGTAGGTTGCCGCGGCATCATCTATTGCGGTTGCCGTGGCAACTGCTTCATTGGTTATCGTGGCAAGGATTTCGGTAGGAAATATGAGGAACGACATGCGGCTGTCCGGGTACTTTTCTAGGATGACTTGGGTGATGGCATTGTTGTGATCCTTCATGTACCGAATGAACATTAGTTACCGGTCTTCAATTTGCCTAAGGCGATTCTCCAACAGTTGCAAGAAAACTTCAAGTTGTCCTAGGGTTGCTGGCCGAGTTGCCCGGGCATCAGTTGCTTGGGCATTAGGAGTCCCGAGGCGGCAGGAGTTGCTGTGGCAACTGAAGGCGTTGGGAATTTTACCGGTGCCTCTCCCATTCGCTTTCGTATTTGTGCTCGATTCCAACTGGAATTTGGTAGGGCCTTTTCATTGGTTGACTCACTTGGGACATGCATCTCCTTGTAAAGATTGGAAATTAAGCAAGGGAAGAAAAGAGAACCCTTGCCTTTTGTGCTACATACAAAAATTTCATCACAAATAATTTTTCCAATGTTAATGATGCAATTATGCAAAATAGAATGTATGAGCAAAAGATGAGGTGTATCAACGGTAGTATTGTGTCTGGTGGTCATTAAAGAAGTTTTAACAAACTTATTCCATAATTTTGCCTTGATTTTAAGCCGAAGGCCCTTTATTTACCGTCGTTCCAATGAGTCCCCGGTAGAGTGAGTTCTTGAAGCACCTTGTCGAGTTGTTTTGGCATGAGTTGATCAACAAAAGGTTTGATGCTCGTCATTCTCAACGTAGAGCCCGTAAAAGGCATTGATACTTTTGGGGCTTATGAGGACAGCCTTGTCGCGAACAAAAACATAAGGATTATCCGGGTTAGGTGAGTGAGCATAGAATTCTCTTACCCATGAGATGTTACCCGGTTCCGATTGATGGCAAAAGATTTACCACTTTTGATGTGCAATCCTTTGGAAGATGAATGGTTCAAGGCCGAAATCTTGATGAGAGTTGGAGTATTTGAAGCCTTGTTCTTCGCAAATCTTCCGGCTTTCAAACTTGGAGTGAAATCTTTCTTGAACTGCCAGTGTAGCAAACTTCTTATAGCTTGGTTCTTTGGAAGAGCTTAGGTGTGCCAAAAACTTTATTTTGGATGACATGGATGATCTTGGTTGTGAGTTGGGTAGAAAAAAAAGAAAAGAAAGCAAAATAAACTAAAGAGTTGCAAGGTTAAAAGTAGGAGTAGGTTTCTTGGAAGTTAAGGGTGATGGGTTAAATAGAAAATATATGTAGTAAATATGGTGGGTGAGATTGATTGGAAAGAAAGAAAACAAGGGTGTTAATTGGGGGAAGGGAGCGACAAAGGGATTTGGGGAAGGGGAAGGGTTTGGCCGGCAATGTAGGAGAATTAAGGTAAATTGGAGGCTTAATATAAGCCTTAGATTTAACCAATTAGTTTCTTTGTTGAAGAAACTTCCTTCTTGAATCAAATTCCTCTTCATCTTGAACTCTTTTCCTACGATTTAAAAACAAATAAAATAAGGATTAAAATTAAAGATAAACAAGTAAATAAAATAAATAAATAAAGATGTGCAAAGAAATTCTTAAACCTAAAATTCAAAAATAATTAAATAAATATGAAAGAAAGATGTAGTCTTAACCTAAAGAAAATAAATAAATCTATCCTAAAAATAAATAACTGAAATTAATAAAAATATAAATATAATAAGTTTGAATAAAATAAAACTAAAAATAAAAGGAAAATATCTAAAGGAAAGCATGCTCATGAATCTCATAAGGTGACCACTTGTTTGTTACGTTCTACATGGGCACCGTTATAATGCTTCAATCTTTGTCTATTAACTTTGAATTCGTCAGTGGTGGACTTGATTATCACGACACCATGGGAGAATGGTTTGACAACTTCAAATGGTCCCGACCATCTTGATTTCAGTTTTCCCGGGAAAAGTTTCAGCCGAGAATTGAATAGGAGAACTAGTTGCCCTGGCATGAATTGCCGCGGCAATAGTTTTTTTATCACGCCATTGCTTTGTTTTCTCCTTGTAGATTCGAGCATTGTCATAGGCGAGTGCACGGAATTCTTCTATCTCGTTGAGATCTAGTAAACACTTTTGTTCGGCACTCTCCCAATCCATATTCACGGTCTTGATTGCCCAATATGTTTTGTGTTCAATTTCCACCGGTAAGTGACAAGTCTTGCCATAGACGAGGTGAAACGGGGACATTCCCAGGGGTGTTTAGAATGCGGTTCGGTAAGCCCAAAGTGCTTCGTCTAGTCTTGTAGACCAATCTTTTCGGGAAGGATTTAAAACCTTCTTGAGGATATTCTTCAATTCCCGGTTAGAAATTTATGCTTGCCCATTAGTTTGTGGATGATATGCCGTGGCAATTTTGCGTGACACGCCGAAGCATTGCAACATCTTGGCAATAAGTTTATTGTCAAAGTGCTTGCCTTCATCACTGATAATTGCTCTCGGCATCCCAAACCGTATAAATATATTTTTCTGCAAGAATCGTTGCACGATATTGGAATCATTGGCGAGAACTGCAGCTGCCTCAACCCATTTAGACATGTAGTCGACGGCAAGTAGAATGTAGAGGTTGCCGAATGAAGATGGGAAAGGTCCTATAAAATCAATCCCCCATACATCGAACAATTCTACCTCAAAGATGTTTTGGAGCATCATCTCATGTCGTCTAGAGATATTACCCGTCCTCTAGCAACGATCACATTGCTTGTAAAACTCTTGGGCATCTTTGTACAGTGTTGGCCAATACAAACCGGATTGCAAAACTTTGGCCGCGGTATGTGTTCCTCCAAAATGTCCCCCATGGGGTGAAGAATGGCATCGCCGGAGTACATTCTACTGCTCATCTTCAGGGACACATCAGCGTATAATCTGATCTGCACATTGTTTAAACAAAAGAGGCTCGTTCCAGAAATAATGCTTAGCATCATGGCGGAACCGTTTTTTTCCTTGGTGAGTAAGGTCATAAGGTAAAATACCACAAACAAGGAAATTAACTAAATCAGTGTACTAGGGTATTGCCGAGGCATCAGTGGTTGCTGAGGTAACTACTTCCGTGGTTGCCGAGGCGTGCGCGGCTAGAGTTGCCGAGGTGTCAAGGCTTGCCGAGGCGTGCGCAACGGTGGTTGCTGAGGCATCAGGGGTTGCCAAGGCAACTAACAATTGCTCATCCGGGAATGCATTTCATATCTCTAAATCCGCATCCTCCACCCTATTGCGTTCTAAGCGTGATAAGTGATCGGCAACTTGATTCTTTGTTCCTTTCATGTCCTTAATTTCAATGTCAAACTCTTGTAAAAGCAATATCCAATGAATCAACTGAGGTTTGGCATCCTTTTTAGCAAACAGATACTTAATTGCCGAATGGTATGTGTGGACAATTACCTTTTTACCAATCAAATAGGATCAGAACTTATCAAATGCAAAAACAATGGCTAGTAATTCTTTCTCCTTTATTGTGTAATTTACTTGAGCGCTATTAAGAGTTTTACTAGCGTAGTATATCACATGAAAGATATTACCTGTGCGTTAGCCTAGGACTGCTCCTACCGCAAAATCACTCGCATCACACATGAGCTCAAAAGGTAATGTCCAATCGGGTGGAACGAAAATAGGTACCGAGGTAAGCTTTTCCTTTAGGGTTTTGAATGCTTGAGCTCAAGAATCATCAAAGTTGAAAGTTTTATCCTGTTCAAGCAAATTACACAAGGGTTTAGTAATCTTAGAAAAATTATGAATAAACCTCCTATAAAAACCTGCATGTGAAAGCTTCGGATTCCTTTAACTGAACTTGGTGGGGGTAATCTCTCGATTACATCCACCTTGGCTTTGTCTACTTCAATTCCCTTGGATGAAATCTTATGGCCGAGCACAATTCCTTCATCAACCATAAAATGGAACTTCTCCCAATTAAGGACTAAATCGAATTCTTCACATCTTGCCAACATCTTCTCTAAATTGTCGAGGCAACTGTCGAAGTCATTACCAAATACTGAAAAATCATCCATGAAAATTTTAAGGAAGTCTTCGACCATGTTTGAAAAGAGTGTCATCATGCATCTTGGGAAGGTTGTCGGGGTATTACACAATTCGAACGGCATTCTTCGGAAAGCATAACTGCCGTATGGGCATGTGAAGGTTGTCTTTTCCTGATCTTCTGGTGCTATGGCAATTTGATTGTAACCTGAATAACCATCGAAAACAATAAAAGGGTTTACCTGCAAGACGGTCAAGCATTTGATCAATAAAGGGTAATGGGAAGTGATCTTTCCTAGTGGCTTTGTTTAGCTTTCGGTAATCCATACAAACCTTCCAACCGGTCACAGTCCTGGTTGGAATGAGTTCATTGTTTTCACTACTTACCACCGTTATACATCCCTTTTTTGGTACACATTGTACTAGACTTACCCATGTACTATCAGAGATAGGGTATATGATGTCGGCGGCAAGCCACTTGATGATTTCTTTCATTACAACCCCTTTCATGGCATGATTCAGTCTCCTCTGGGCCTCAATCGAAGGTTTGTGATCATCTTCCAACAAAATCTTATACATGCACACTGCCGGGCTAATTATCTTCAAGTCAACAATTGTCCACCATATTGCCTTCTTGTGTAGCATCAACATGTTGATCAGCTTCTTTTCCTGCTCATGCTGTAACTTAGAGGAAATAATTGTAGGCAATGTATTATCGGTTCCTAAGTAAGCATATTTTAGTTGCCCTGGCAACTGTTTCAACTCAAGAATCGGTGGTTGTTCAATGGAGGGCTTTTCGAGTTTACCTTTCTTACTTGAGTAATCCAGTGCTTCAAAGTATGTACCTGGTCAATTGACTAACCAATTTGCCTCTTTTTGTTGTTCCTCACCGATCGTTTCTTCATACTCCCCAGGTTCCTCTTGATCGGCAATGTAGTTGCCAAGGTAACTAAATTCCTCGTTGAAGTTAAACTCTGTTGTGGCATGAAGAAGTTGGCATTCTTCCAGATCATCAGCATGCCTTAGTGTTTGGAAAACATTTAGTTTAACTTGTTGGTCATTCACCCTCATTGTGAGTTCTCCCTTTTCAACATCGATCAAGGTTCTCCTTGTTGCTAGGAAGGGTCTCCCGAGAATGATAAGTGCATGCCCATCTGCTTCACAATCCAAAACAATAAAGTCAACATAAAAAATAAATTTATCAACTTTTACCAGTATGTCTTCAATTTTTCCCTCTGGATGCACATAGGATCTGTCAGCTAGCTGTAGCATAACTGTTGTAGATCTTGCCTTCCCGATTCCTAGTTTCTGGAAAATCGATTTAGGCATCAAGTTTATGCTTGCTCCAAGGTCACATAATGCTTTCCCGACATAGTGATTTTAGATAGAACATGGTATTGTGAAACTTCAGGGATCTTTCAACTTGGGTGGCATGCGATTGTGCAATATGGCCATGCATCCCTCTGTTGCGGCAACTATTTCAAACTCTTCTAACCTTATTCTCTTAGACACAATGTCTTTCAAAAACTTGTCATAGTTCGGCATTTGTTCAATTGCCTCAACCAACAGCAAGTTGGTATGGACTTTCTTTAGGATATCAAGGAACTTCTTGAATTGATATTCTTGCTTTTGTCGCGTCAACCTTTGTAGGAATGGTGGTGGAAGTCGGATATCTTCAATCCTTTCATTGGTCTGGAACCTGATTAACAGCATTGCCGGGGCAACTAGAGTTGCCGAGGCATCATCAACTGGGGTTGTCGTGGTATCCTTATCGCTGGTTGCCGCGGCATGCTCATTTTGGGCATGCTTATCATTGGTTGTCGCGGCATCGTTAACTGGGGTTGCTGTGGCAGTTGTTGGTTCAGTATCTGAGGCTTTACTACTGAGTTCATCTTGTTCTTTTTGTGGAGTTTTGTTTGATGAGCGAGCTTGAGCCTCCTTAAGTTGTGGGCCACTTCTAGTGGTGATTGCCTTACATTGCTCGTGGCCAGTTCCTCTTGCGACTTCAGTATCGTTGAGTAAACCTCCTTGCGGTCTAGTATTCAGGTTTTAAGCAAATTGTCTGACTTGAGTTTCCAATGATTTGATTGTCGCCTCTTGGTTTTGCAATCTCATCTCAGTCCTGTTAATAAAAGCATCAGTTCTTTTTATGAAGTTACTGTTTTCATCAATATAAGATTCAGTTTTCAACATAAAAGCTTTGAGAGAATTTTCCAAAGAACTAGATGTTGTCGGTTGTTGTTGCGGCAACTGTTGTCGTGGCCTATTCTGTTAGAATCCCGATGCTTGTGCATTCTGATTGTTCTGGTTTAGAGCATTGTTGGGATTACTCCATAAAAATTTTGGGTGCTTCTTCCAAGTTGGATTATATGTGTTGGACATCACATTGTCGTTCCGATTGTAATTCCCCACATAAAAGCTGGATTCTGCATACATTCAGAAAAATTATGGTTACCACCGCATAACTCACAAAAGGAATCTACTACTTGACCTCATGTGTGTTGTTTTGTTTCTGCATGTTCTGGACCATCTTGGTTAGAGTGGCCAATTGTGCCTAAATTGAATCTGATGATCCCAGTTCATGTATTGTGGCTTGGCGTCTAACTCCTCCTCTTCTAGCAGATGGGAACTGGTAATCATTCTTTGCGAGCCTGTTTAGAATTTGCATTGCTTTCTTCGGCGACTTATCTAGGAGTATGTCGTTTGCCGAGGCATCTAGCATTATCCTTGTTGGTATATTCACAGCGTTGTAAAACATTGTTACTTGTGTCCACACTGGGAATCTGTGTAGGGGCATTTGTGTAGAAGTTCTCTATATCGCTCCCAAGCCTCATACATGGATTCGTCATATGCCTGCCGAAAAGAAGTAATTTCATTACGAAGCTTATCAGTCAAACTTATAGGATTAAATCGGGCAAGGAAATCATGACAAGGATCGGTCCAAAATCTTATTGATCCGGCAGGAATACAATTCAACCATGTTTTCTCCCTATCCCTCAGTGAATAGGGGGATAAT
This sequence comes from Hibiscus mutabilis, assembly GCA_019671005.1. Classification (NCBI taxonomy): domain Eukaryota; kingdom Viridiplantae; phylum Streptophyta; class Magnoliopsida; order Malvales; family Malvaceae; genus Hibiscus; species Hibiscus mutabilis. The sequence goes on along the minus strand of CM033726.1, from coordinate 14,199,283 downwards.
CTTAACCGTAAAACATCTGAGGTGACTCCTTGTATTTTGAATGAGTTGCAAATCTCGAGGAAAGATTTAAGATGTTGTCGTGCATCTTCAATTTCTGAGCCGCCAAATTGACCAATTGTGTTGATCATAATGAACATCATCGGTTTCAACTCAAAGTGGTCGACTTCAATTTCAGGTGTGACAACTCTTAGAATATGTCCTTCAAGATCTTCCTCTAGATAGTCTCAAATAGTTCTGTTTCGTGCAAAAATCACTCCTCCTCCTGCTGGAATATCTTGATTCATATTGCCGACTTGATTAGCCATTGCTACTCTTAACCTTTGTCTGAGTCTTTGCAAGGTTCGTTCTATTTCTGGATCAAAGGGATATTCTGGTGTAATCGGTCTCGCCCTGGTCATATACCAATGCAAAACCAAAGTTTGTTAACCCTTCGAATCTTAAACAATAAAAATAAAAAGTGCAAGAAAATAAACACAAAGTCGCTATTGCCAATCCCCGGCAACGGTGTCAAAAACTTGTTGCGCGTAATAAGTGCTCCGTAATTGTGCAAGTGTACACGTCGCAAGTTATAGTATAAAAGATATCGTCTCCACATGGATTGGTGCCACTTCAAGAATTCAATCTCTTGCACTGTAAAAAGTAAAAACACAAGTAGGTGAATGTAGGAGTTTTAACTAACAACTAAACTAGAACGCAAATAGGCCAGGTTATCGTGAGTTGAGGTGTGATAGCCAATTGGATCATCTTGGTAAAAGAGTGCAAGGGCAACTTAGTTGTCGTGGCAACTTGCGCAGCTGGGTTGCCTTGGCAACTAATCGAACGGTTGCCTGGGCAACTGGCTGGGCGGCTGGGCAGCAACTTCAAAGTTTGGCTGAGCGTTCTTCAATGGTTTCTTCTTATCCCTAAGTAGAAACTCTAGCTAATTGTGCATGCCTTGACAATACATCCTTGCGTGAATCAAGGGTGAACAACTAATCTTGCACTCCTCTTAACCGTTGAAATCCTTAACTTATTCCTAAGCCAGATTAATCTTCACCGTCAATAGATTAAATAAAGACCATACTCATTTGTTTCTTGAATCTAACTCTCCCGGTATTAGATAAATAGATAGAATCGTGAGATCCTCCCCCAATTCACTCGCAAACAAGAATAAAAACCAAGAATGAGTAAACCTTGAATTGAAAGTGCAAACTCTTATTATCTAAACAAAATCCAATTGTTTCTCATAACCACAAAACATAATAACCTTAGCCAAATAGATTTAGTTCATGGCTAGGTTCAAAAGAAACACAAAACAAAGAGTCCCTAACATAAACCTAATCGAACAAGAAAGAAAAAGATGAAGAATGGTTGAAAGCTTCTTGCCGATTTCTCTCCCTTTTTTTGCACCCCATTGAGGTGACGGCTTGATCCTCAATTTAAAGGGCTAGGTCAAGGTCTTTCTTGGGGAGGAAGTTAAGTTGGAATTAAATACTTTTAAAGAATATAATTCTTTATTATATTTAAATTCCTTCTAGATCTTCTCCTATCTTCTTGGGATTTAATTTCTCTTTGACCTCTTCATGGAAATCAAACTCCTTTGGGATTTAACTTTGCTCCACGTCATCTTGGGTTTATCTAGTCATCAATTTCGGCTGCCATATCATCTTATCCCTTATTGACAATTGCCCTGACAACTAGCTTGGCATCTCCTTCATGCACTGCCCTGGCAACTGTGTCGGCATCTCCTTCTTGTATTGCCCTAGCAATTGGTTCCAGCCTTGCTTTGGCAAGTGATTCTGCACACACAAAAATAACTATCGGCAACACCCTTTTTCCCACAAAATTAAGCAAAATATGATATCAAGCTTAACCACCAAGGAAACAATGCAAACATGCATGAATGGCTAATAATGCAACTAACATGAGCCTAAGTCTAGCAATAATATGAATAAAAATGGTGAATAAAATACTATTTTTAGACACTTAACACATGTCTCCACGGACTATTCCTACGAAATAATTTTGACCAAATTCAAAACCTAGGGTTTTCCACACGGCTCTAATGAGGTAGGCTTCTAGATTCTCACAAAGGTTTAGCTCTAAAAGGGTTCCTGAATTGTCCTCGTTGTCCCCTACTAAGGGTAGCAAGGCCTCTGATTTTCACCCATTATAGACTTCAAACGAATCAAGTTCAACTCAGGGGGGGCCATTCTCCTAGGCCCATACGAAGGATCAGCATCCTCGCGAAGACATAAGCCATATGAGCCCCGAAGGTACTTGCTAGGCCCATACGGAGAATCAGTATTCCCATAAGAGCAATAGCGCTTTCCCCCCACTTAATCGAACGGGACGAAGCTCGGGTGTAGAGCTTATAACCAAATTTAAAATGCGTAAAATGAGATCATATTCATAAGTAGACAACAATTAAGTTAAATTTTATACAAACTTAGCAAATTTTGACATTAAAACAAAGTGTAATCGGCTTGTGGCCTGACTCTCTTTTTGTAAAAATCAAAAATCTCCCCAGCGGAGTCGTCAAGCTGTCGCAACCTCTTTTTTAAAAGGTCTTGACGGGTTTTTATAATAAAAGACAAAAGAACGGAGTCACCACCAATTGGATCACCTAAAAACGAGTCATTTTAATAAAATAGTTTTATTTTATTAAAATAACAATTTTGGTCTGCAAAAACTCAAAAACAAGTTCGGGAGTCGGTTACGCGTGGGGAAGGGTTAGCACCCCCACAACGCATAAAAATTGGTACCTAGCCGATTACAAAAAAGTTTTAATGTCAGAATTTGCAAGTTCACGTAAAATTTAAATTATTGTTCATTTATGAATATGACTCCATTTTAACGGCCCTACCATCCGGAGAGTAAACTTTAATCACCGCCAACACTTCTGGCGCTAACCCGTTACCTCCTTTTGGTAGGACACCGCATTAATTATATTTTACTTTTTAACAAGCAATCAGAGAAATAATTAGTGTGTTGAAGCTTTTATTTATTCTATGTTAGTGGTTATTAACCCTAAAAAATTATCTAGGTAAATTTTACCTATTAGGGTTCAAATATTGTTAAGTGTCAATTATAATTATTGGGTGAAGAAGAGAATTTTTATTAAACTTCAAGGCTTTAAATTAAACTAAGGTTGTAACACTAGAGAACCTAAACCTAGGAGTTTTACCTAAACTAATACATTAATTAAAAAACAAACAGTTAAATATCTTAAATTAACGATATAAAGGTAACATTAATTAAATTTACGAAATTAAATAGAAGAGCAAAAAGGAAAGGAATTAAATAAAATTTTAAAATGTGTATCCTTCTCCGAGTAGAGTCAACACACGGTATTCGTGTTATTAATTTACACTTTATTATTTTTTTATAAAGAAAACATGTGACAAAAATAAGATTGAAGTTTAAATTAAAATTAAAAAGGGAAAGAAATTAATATCCAAGTTAAAAAAAAATGAAATTAGATACCCGGTTTAAAAAATATTTAAAGAAAATTTATGTGATTTAAAAAAAATGATATATTAATCTTATAAAATTAAATAGCCCACTTATATTTGAAATGGGCATATGGCCCAAAAACACCATTATTAAATGTTGGTTTTAAAACAAAGATCAAAACACCCCACTTTAAAAAACTCATCAAGTGTTCATGTAAAAAATAAAGAATGAAGAACAAGGTGGTGCACCGAAAAATCTTCTTTTTTGGTTGAAACGTTCGAACAAATATTTTCTAAAACTAGAAACAAGTGAGAATAACCTCCAATGTCGAATATATATTTGCGAAATAAAAGAAATAAATAAAGAACAAAAGAACAATAACAAGATACCTAAAAACCAAGCTTTTCTTCTTGTATTCAACTTGACAAATGTCAATACAACTTGAGAATTCTATGAGATTTTCGGATGCTTGTGGTGTGTCTTTACAAGTGAATGAGAAGGGGTTTATATAAAAATTTTCAACCGAGAATACATGAAAATTAAATCCTAAAATCCCAAAAATCGAGTAAAATTATTCTCATAATTTCTCCAATATTCCCTTCTTCAAATCTGACCCAATTTGCTTCCTTTGTTTCTTCTTTAATTCGAAATCTGCAGATATTTGAGTTGTTTATTTCCCCCTTTTACATTTGAATGCAGCCTTGATTCGGGGCCCATTCTTCCATTTCCTTTTTCATTTGAAAACCAGCTAATATTTCCTTTGGTTTTGCAGGTGAGCTGGGATGCGTGGCAAGCTTGGCACAATGCGTGGGGGCCACAAGGTGGTTGACTGGCTTTTCTTTTTCCTGTTCCACTCTGGACCGTTGGATCTCGATTGGATCCAACGGTTGATAATTGGCTGTACATAAGGATAAAATTTGTCATCTAGATTTTATTTGGGCCAAATGGGTTATTAAATTAATAAATGGACCCTTACTTTATTTAAGTTGGATCCTTTATTAAATTGGACCTTTTCATTATTTATTTTTGTTTTTCGGTCTCTTATTAAACTAACTAAATAAAGCAAATAATTAAAATAAAATAAAGCAAAAATAAATAAAAGATAGCTAAAAATCAGTGACAACAGAACCCGAGGGTCGAGTTAACCTGAGGCATGGGCTTCGTGGTTAGGCCAAGACGTTTCGGCCTTGAGAATCTTATTGGGCTTACTTTGGGCCTTGGGGCTTGGAATGATGATTGAAGGGTTTTTTGGTAAAAGCATAATTAAAGACAAAGAGAGCTGATGGGGGACTTTATTTTCTGCAGAAAAGTTAGAGGGTGAAGTCACCCTTGTCCCTTTGTTTTCTTCCTCTTTCTCATATTCATTTTCCTACCCAAGTTTAAAGTTAAAGGTGTAATCTTTGAGTGTTTGAGAGTGGATCACGTTTTGACGATGGAGGGAAGTTTGATGAGCAGCAAAAGATCTACACGCCAAGGTGAAGATGAGCTAAAATGGTAGAGATTGAGGTTTTGGTGGGATTAGTGTGGATGAACGAGAATGGGTCCTGAAGGCTTCTTCCTTAGCTTTAATTCGAGGTTAGTACACTACTAACTCCTTTGAATTCCTGCAACTTGTAAAAATAGGCTTTGTGCATGATTTGGGTGTTTATGGATTGATATGCTTTGGTTGACCTCTTTAATGGTAAAGTGTGGATTTGATATTGCTAAGGCTTAAAATTGGTAGAGACTCGCTTAATACCTTCACCATAACTTGTATGAATGGTTTGGGGTTTAACCATGGGGGTTAAACAGGCTTTCTAGGTTAAACCCACACCAGAGTTCAAAATTTGGGCTCGTATACCGGTACGGGGGATAGCATATCGGTGCGCCTTAGTGTAAAGAGGGAAGGGTTGAAGGGAGTACTGGTACGCCTCCCCAAGTATCGGTACCCCTAGCAAGATAAGAATTTCAGTAACACTTCCGCATACCGGTACACAAGGGACGTATCCATATGTTCTGTTATATTGCCTGGGAGAGGCTCAGCGTACTGGTATGTGAAGGTAGGAATACCGGTACGGGCTTGGATAGGTACAGAGCGATCCTAGTACCAATAGTGAGTACCGATATGGGAAAGAGCGTATCGGTACAGCTTGAGGGTTTAGTTCTTTCGAACCTAAATTGAGTATCGGTACTCATGGGGGAGTACCGGTACCTATAGGGTCGTACTAATACCCATATAGGAGTATCGGTACTTGCTAGGCATTCTGCCCAAGAAAGTTGAGTTTATATTCGGAGGTTATATAATTCGAGGCAATGGGCCCTGGGGTTCCGTTAAGCTGTAAAATGAATATTAAAACTGAGAAATAGACATTTAAACCTTGTGTATAAAATAAATGGCTAATGACTCGTTATACATTGGTAGGTTGTGTGAGGGGTAACCCATAGGGATCCTAGGTGGATCGATCGATGCTGTGTGGTAATTTGGGCCCTTGTTGTATGCGGAATGACGCCTATAAGGTTAAGTCTTATTGAATAATAAGATAAATTAATGAGAATGGCTAATGTGTACCTTCATAACATACTAATAAATAGATAAGCTCAACAGGGTAGTATAATAAATGATGGAAACCATAGGGCGATGGTAAGGGTGTTAGAACTACGTGAGAGGTTGAGTGTTGTGTGGTGACTAGGGTCCTTGCTGTGTGTTGATGGGACGCCTAAACAGTCGAGTCATCCCTTACTGGGATTTTGATACCCTAAGTGTGTTGCAACACCTTGAAGACTCCTGAATGTAGGATCTCGATGCTTTGTGGACGCGGGCCTCATTCGAAGATGCTTGATGAGAGATTTCGAGCATGGATGTAGGATCCCGATGCTTTATGGACGCGGGCCTCATCCCCTCGAGTATAGGATCTCGATGCTTTGTGGGTGCGAGCCTCACTCAAGTGTAGGATTCTGATGCCATGTGGACGCGGACCTCACTTAATGTCATTGGTGTTATATGTATGATGCTAGGTAAACGTAAGAGGTACCTGTACGAGCTGTGTGCGTGATCATACACTCATAATGCTATGTGTTTAGGATGTTATGGTAGTGCTATTGTTATCTTGCCATGATGTCATTCATGTTGCATTGTTTTATTTATGATTTGCATGAAGCATGGTTGAGTGGCGGTGTATCCACTGAGCTTTGTTAGCTCAGCGTTCGGAATTGTTGTTTCCGTTCGCAGGTTAGTAGGTTTGGCTCGTTCTTGGAGGAGCACCATCAGAGAAGGATTCCAGCGCCTCGTCTCTTCAGAGTACAGTATTTAGGTCATTGGGCTATGTATTTGTAGGAACCTATTGTATATTGTAAATCGTATTTGGATTTTCAAACAATCGAGTCAAAGGTTTATAATGTAATTTTAAAAGGAGCTTCATTGTATATGTTTTCGAATATTTATTATGTTTTATTGGGTTGTAATTAAATGGATTTTCATAATGGATTTCTGGTTTGGGCTAAACTAGGTCAAAATTGTTTGGTCGGGTTTTAGGCGTGAGGCCCAAATGTGACATCCGGGTTGTAGGTGTTATATTTATTAGTATCAGAGCCTAGGTTTAGCCGATTCTAGGAAAACCTCGGGGTGGTTAGGAGTCGGGAATAGGTGTCTAGCAGATACGAGCATGTGTGTCTAAGTTATACTCTTCAAGACTGGAATCTAAATGGCGTGCTCTGTGTTCGCGTGTATTACGACATTAAGATAGGTTTGATCGCAGTCGTGAGGGTCGTGATGATGTATGCTTCCTTTCAAGAAAAAGTATGGCAGTGAAGCTCTTATGAAGAAGATGAGGGATCAGTTCTTGCAGCCAGCTTGAGATGACAAGTGTAGTGTTGGAAGCTTCGAGGTTTCGGGGGAATTAAACCCAAGGTAATGGGAAAGACAAACTACCACCTTCTAAATACGGTTCAAACCAGTTGGGTTGACGGTGTGAAATTAACCGAGAAAAGTTGTGAATGGAGCCATGTTCCTTAAATAGGAGGAGCATTACTGTTACAAATCTAAGTATGATAAATATGTTGAGAAAGGATGATATGATCAATCGAATTGACGGTTAAAAAACACTCAGAGGGATCTGAGGACGACGTGGAATAGTCTTAAGGGAATCCTGACTGTATCGTCTTTTCTTAAGGGTAATGCATATGAATGGTGAGAGACCGTACGCTTAGGACCACAGTCTGTTATCTCAACATTAGATGTTTTCTTGGGTGAGTCAAGAAAAAGTATGGCAGTGAAGCTCTTATGAAGAAGATGAGGGATCAGTTCTTGCAGCCAGTTTAAGGTGTCAAACAGTGTTAGGTATGAGTAATATTTTTCTACGGTTGAGTTGTTATGCCCAAAGGTTATTGCTATCGAAGAGTAAATGTGGTTGAGGTTAGATGTGGATTCAAAGTTGACATATTGATGCACGGGACAATAGTTTTGCCTAGAATATTCTCTAAGTTAGTCATTAGTGCAAAGCACTCGAATGACCTTAAAGCCAATATTGAGTCAGTTGAGGATTCTGTAAACCGTGTTTCGGGGAATTACAACATCGTAAGATTCTTCTCAGGCCTAAAGAGGGAAGGGTTTATACTTTGAGCGGATCAAAAAGAGTTACTTTAGATCAGCTGAGGGTTGGTCAAAAATCTAAATTGAAGGTTTTGTAGAGGCTTATCGATTTCTTCTATAATGGAGATTATTGATGGTTCGGTCATAGCGTCTCTCCCACCGGTTCGTGAGCCTTGTGGTTGACATCACCTTGAGGTATATTTCTTGCTTGGGGGAATTTGTTATGAGTGTCGGACATCGGGTCACATGGCAAAGGACTGCTCAATCATGGATGAGTATTTATCGGTTCAGTCTTTGAAGTTGACTTCTTCTGGGCATAGTTAAGGTTCTTCTAGAAGTGGTGTTGGGTCATTGCTGAAGTATCAGGGTAGAGGTTATATGAGATTTACGGTTAGAGTCATCGCATGAGCTTTTGTTAGACAATATGTTGTTCATGCCAGAAAAGACAAGCTTGTTACCGAGAGTGTGTTAGATGATTTGGTTCCATTGTGGTTTTCAGTTTCTTGATAGCAGTTTGATTTCTTGTTCTTACCTTGGCAAAGATTTTATTGAGCGAGTTCTGTGATAAGTTTCCTCGAGGTTGATATTGGTTGGGTAAATTAATGGATTGGTAAGTGTTGGTAAGTAAAGGTTCCATCGTGGGTGGCGTGTATGGTTTGGAGTAACAGACCATGTGGACTTGTTAGGCTTACCTTTGGTACGGGTTGGTATATGAGTACGAGGGGTGCTTTGGTTTCCAAGCAAGAATCTCAAAGTTGAGGTTTGAAATGAACCAGTTTGTCGGTATTGTGCGTGAATGAATCCTAGCTCTTCAGCTTATGTGTTGTGCTCATGTGATGCTAGTTGAAGAGGACCTTGTAGGTTGCAAGACATTCTTGGTTCCCATAGTTGAAGCAAGAATGATAGTCTGCAGTTTAGAGCGGTGGACGTGCAAGTGGTTATCGAGGTGCTCTATAAGGGTTGAGCGGGATAACCTCTTGACCCATTTTAAGGGATGTGTTAAGTTCAGTATTAAGTGTTCATCACCTTGTGGTCTGACATTTACCGAACCCCTCATGTGAGAACTCCTTGGAAGAGGAGGGGGTGCAAGCGATGTCGCCAAGGGGTTCACCTTGGGACGTGCTTATGTTGGTATAGCGAGATATAGTGGTGTTAGTTATGTTGGGTCAATGTATAACAATGGAAGGTCAGTATTTGTTTTCAGGGCTGATAATCTTGTTAATATTAAAGAGTTTTAAGATTCTCGTAAGATCGTTCAGGATGTTGGTCTCGTAAGTTGAAGGTTAAGGAGAATTAGTGTTAAATTTTGGGGTTTGATGCGATGTTTGAACTCTAAGGGCAAGTTGAAGAGTGCTTTGGACTTACAAATACATCGGGGTAATCTTAAGTTCGATGAATAGAGGGTTACTTATTTGGGTTGAGATAGATTGTTTTCATGCATAGTGGCAGTGTAAAGATGTTCTGAATAGCTTCGGAGAAATGTGGGTTTTGGTTAAAGTTGTGTGGAACCGAATTCTTGTGTTGTAAAAAGTTGTGTTGGGAAAATCAATAGAAATCTTGAAGGACTTGCTAAAGTTTTAGCACCAACGCTTGTCAGAATTTGGTGGTTAGGAGTGGAAGAGAGTGTTCGGACCCTTGAGGATAGTTTGGTAGTTTGATCCCTACTAGAGCTTGGTTGTGGTAACAATTTTCTTGTGGAACTGAAGTGGCTTGGCTAGTAGAATCGCTTGATCGTGGATTTGCATCTACTTATATCGTAGTGGGTTCAAGTAAATGAGGTGTTAAGTTTTGTATTAGTTAACCAAGTTGTGAAAGAATATTGTATTTTCATGTTATATGGATGATAGAACATGATTGATAAGGTTTGTTATTCCTGAACACGTGGGTTATGGTGATTTTATATGAAGAAATGCCTTGTGGTATACCTTAAAGAAGTGGCATGTTATGGACACATATGAGGGTTGAGTTCAAGACCTTGGAAATGCTAGTGTTGGTAGAAAGGTCCATTCAGCGAGTTGTGACTCATCTGGAGTAAGTTCAGTGGGTTGGTGTCTGATAGTGCTGTTGAGACCAACCGTTGTTGATTCGCGATTAGGTTCGTTGTGAGTGTCGCTCTGGATTCGAGAATAGATTTTTTAGGACTCTTAAAGAGAGTTGAGAATTCGAGGTTAAAAGTGGCAGAAGTGTCCCGTGGACATGTTAAATTTTGAGGACAAAATTTTTTAGGAGGGGAGAGTTGTAACGACCCAGGTTTTAGAACCCGAGGGTCAGGTTAACCCGAGGCATGAGCTTCGTGGTTAGGCTAAGACGTTTGGGCCTTGAGAGTCTTATTGGGCTTACTTTAGGCCTTGGGGCTTAGAAGGTTGGTTTAGTGATGGAATTGGAAGGATGATTGAAGGGCTTTTTGGTAAAAGCATAATTAAAGACAAAAGGAGCTGATGAGGGACTTTATTTTCTGCAGAAAAGTTAGAGGGTGAAGTCACCCTTGTCCCTTTGTTTTCTTCCTCTTTCTCATATTCATCTTCCTACCCAAGTTCGAAGTTAAAGGTGTAATCTTTGAGTGTTTGAGAGAGGATCACGTGTTGACGATAGAGGGAAGTTTGATGAGCAGCAAAGGATCTACACACCAAGGTAAAGATGAGCTAAAATGGTAGAGATTGAGGTTTTGGTGAGATTAGTGTAGATGAACGGGAATAGGTCTTGAAGGCTTCTTCCTCAGCTTTAATTTGAGGTTAGTACACTACTAACTCCTTTGAATTTCTGCAACTCATAAAAATAGGCTTTGTGCATAATTTGGGTGTTTATGGTTTGATATGCTTTGGTTGACCTCTTTAATGGTAAAATGTGGATTTGATGTTGCTAAGGCTTAAAATTGGTAGAGACTCACTTAATACATTCACCATAACTTGTAGGAATGGTTTGGGGTATAACCATGGGGTTAAACAGGGTTTCTAGGTGAAACCCGCACCCAGAGTTAAAAATTTAGGCTCGCGTACCGGTACGGGGTGATAGCGTATCGATACGCCTTAGTGTAAAGGGGGAAGGGTTATGAGGGGAGTACCGGTACGCCTCCCCGTGTATTGGTTCTCCTAGCAAGATAAGAATTCCAGTAACACTCTTGCGTACCGGTACGCAAAGGGCATATCGGTACGCACTATTACATTGCCTGAGAGAGGCTCAGCGTATCGGTACGTGAAGGTAGAAGTATTGGTACAGGCTTGGATCGGTACGAGGTGATCCCAGTACCGATAGTGAGTACCAATATGTGAAAGAGCGTATCAGTACGGCTTGAGGGTTCAGTTCTTTCGAACCTAAATAAGTATTGGTACTTATGGGGGAGTACTGGTACTCGTTGGGCATTCTGTCCAAGAAAGTTGAGTTTATGTTTAGGGGTTCTATAATTCGAGGCAAGGGGTCCTAGGGGTCCGTTAAGGTGTAAAATGAATATTAAAACTAAGAAATGGAGATTTAAACCCTGTGTATGAAATAAATGGCTAATGACTCATTATAAATTGGTAGGCTGTGTGAGGGGTAACCCATAGGGATCCTAGGTGGATCGATCGATGTTGTGTGGTAACTTGGGCCATTGTTGTGTGCAAAAGGGGCGCCTATAAGGTTAAGTATTATTGAATAATAAGATAAATTAATGAGAACGGAAAATGTGTACCTTCATAACATACTAAAAGTAGATAAGCTCAACAGGGTGGTATAATAATTGATAGAAACCATAGGGCGATGGTAAGGGTGTTAGAGCTGTGTGGGGCAAGACCCTTATGTCGAGGTTGAGTACTGTATGGTGACTAAGGTCATTGCTGTGTGCTAATGGGACATCTAGACAGTTAAGTAATCCCTTGTTGGGATTTAGATACCCTAAGTGTGTTGCAACACCTTGAAGACTCCCGAATGTAGGATCTCGATGCTTTGTGGACGCGGGCCTCATTCGAAGATGCTTGATGAGAAATTCCGAGCATGGATGTAGGATCCCGATACTTTGTGGATACAGACCTCATCCCCTCAAGTATAAGATCCTGATGCTTTGTGGACGCGGGCCTTACTCGCAGTGTAGGATCCCGATGCTTTGTGGACGCAAGCCTCACTCAAGTGTAGGATTTCGATACTTTGTGGACACGGACCTCACTTAATGTTTTTGGTGTTATCTGTGTGATGCTAGGTAAACGTAAGAGGTACTTGTACGAGCTGTGTGCGTGATCATACACTCATAATGCTATGTGTTTAGGCGGTTATGGTAGCGCCATTGTTATCTTGCCATGATGTCATTCATGTTGCATTGCTTTATTTATGATTTAAATGAAGCATGGTTGAGTGGTGGTGTATCCACTGAGCTTTGTTAGCTCAGCGTTCAGAATCGTTGTTTTTGTTCACAGGATAGTAGGTTTGGCTCGTTCTTGGAGGAGCACCATCAGAGAAGGATTCCAGCGCCTCGTCTCTTCAGAGTACAGTATTTAGGTCATTGGGCTATGTATTCGTAGGAACCTATTGTATATTGAAAATCGTATTTGGATTTTCAAACAATCGAGTCAAAGGTTTATAATGAAATTTTAAAAGGAGTTTCACTGTATATATATTTTTGAATATTTATTATGTTTTATTGGGTTGTAATTAAATGGATTCTCATAATGGATTTGTGGTTTAGGCTAAACTAGTTCAAGCGTGAGGCCCAAATGTGACATCCGGGTAGTGGGTGTTACAATCATGGCGCTTGTAGCTCATTTTGATCTTGAGTTACATCAGATGGATGTTAAGACTGCATTTCTCAATGGAAGGATTGAAGAAACAATTTATATGGTGCAACCAGAAAACTTTGAGTTAGGAGACCCAAAGAATATAGTTTGCAAATTAACAAAATCCATCTATGGACTCAAGCAAGCTTCTCATCAATGGTATCACAAATTTTATCAAGTAATTGTCTCGTTCGGTTTTGAGATGAATATTGTTGATGATTGTGTGTATCACAAGTTTAGTGGGAGTAAGTATATAGTTTGGGTTTTATATGTCGATGACATTTTGCTTGCCACGAATGATATAGGCTTATTGCACGAAACCAAGATATTTCTATCTAAGCATTTTAAAATGAAAGATCTTAGGGACGCTTCTTTTTCTTTTAGGAATTCAGATACATCGAGATCGATCTCAGGGTATTCTTGGATTGTCACAAAAGAACTATATCGATAAAGTACTTAAAAGGTTTGGCATGTAAAATAGTAAACCAATAGACACCTCTATCACTAAAGGAGACAAGTTTTGCCTTGCCCAATGCCCTAAAAGTAATCTTGAAATTCAGGAAATGCATAAGATTCCTTATACATCTGCTATTGGGAGTCTAATGTATGCTCAGGTATGTATTCGTCCAGATATGGCGTACATTGTTGGGATGTTAGGTAGATATTCAAGCAACCATGGTATGGACCATTGGAAAGCAGCCAAGAGGGTTATAAGGTACCTTCAGAGAACAAAAGATTATATGCTCACATACAGAAAATTAGATCATTTGGAGGTTATAGGGTATACGGATTCTGATTTTGCTGGGTGCCAAGATAGTAGAAAATCTACATCAGGCTATATTTATCTGTTAGCTGGTGGAGCTATATCCTGGAAAAGTGCCAAACAGACACTTGTAGCTTCTTCCACTATGACAGCAGAGTTTGTAGCATGTTACGAGGCATCAAATCATGGAATATGAATGTGAAATTTTGTCACTGGGCTGAGTATTTTGGAGAATATAGAAAGACCACTTAAATTATTTTGTGACAATAAATCAGCAGTGTTGTATCCCAACAACAATAGGAGCTAGTCTAAGTCAAAGCACATTGACATAAAGTTCCTAGTTGTGAAAGAAAGAGTACAAAGTGGACAAATATCTATAGAACACATTGGGACAAACTCTATGATAGCGGATCCGCTCACAAAAGGTTTATCACCCAAGGTCTTTCATGAGCACACTGCTCATATGGGTGTTACATCATTTGAGGATATTATTGTTTGAGTGAGAGTTTGTTATTTGTTCGCTTTGTGTTTATGTTTATTTTTAGACATTTATGTATTTGGTTATTTTCTGATCAGAAATAAAGTATTCAGTTTATTCACTCTTTTCTTATTTGGATAAGGACCTCACTTATGTTTAAAGAGGACCAGTTGGAAATAGGCATGTTTGGTTCACATTTACATGTAATTTCCATGCTACACATCCATGATTGATCTATGTCATTTGATTATGTTTGTATACGTGACCATTGATGGGTCCAGTCATGATTAATATGGCGAAGACCGCTTTGATCCTATATGGATATAATTGATGGATGAGATTGTTATAGAATACCTATTACATGATAGCAAATTTTTGAGCTCATAAGGTTGTACATTTGTCAGGAAACATATGTTGCCCAAGTGGGAGATTGTTGGATTAAAGTCCAATAATAGTGGGCACATATGTATAATGTATGTTGCTATTATAAAGTTTAACACGTAATTAAGTGACCAATTATGCTACTCGTGTTATATGTACTAAATTATCATGGAATTAAAAGTGTAGATACCATAAGTTAGATTTATAATTCAATGAGGGGCGGAGTTGTTAATATTAATAAACTGTTTTAATTCGGTTTATATAAAGGGTAGTGGTCCCCGAGATATAGGTTAACTTGCATATCTCTTTTCCCCGTCAGAGAGTTGTGTGGCAAGAGGTAACATATCTTCTTGGAAGATCAAACCCTCTGTAAAACTCCATCGATGGATTTAGGTAAGCTTCCGCAAATCTAATTGTTGTTCTTAATGATTTGACATGTATAGATATTGGGTTTTATATTCGTATTGAATATATTTTGGTTCTAACATAATTTGCTAGAGGTTTCTCTAATGTATTATGTTCATCAATATCCAAATGTATATTTGTGTCTCCAGGGATGGACCAAGGGGAATGCCAGAGGTCTCACCCCTGGAAATTTCAAATTCTTATATAGTTTAGGTATTTTCTTTGTATTTTCAATTGATGATCTAATTTCTCACCCCAAATTTCTAATATAACTTATTAAAAGTTTGCACCCCTAAATTTCATATAACTTCCTAAAAGTTCGCACCCTGGCATAAAATCCTTCGTCCATCCTTGTGTGGCTCAGTGTCATTTTTATAGGATTAATAGCATGTGATGTCATAAATCCTGATCACATTGATGTGGAATTTGAGTCTATTTTAGGATTGGAAGCCGTCAAGCAGGCTCTCTATGAACTACTGATTCTTCCATTATGGAGACCAGAGTTGTATTCACATGGAAGGCTTCTTGGTCCTCAAATAGGGGTCCTCTTATATGGACCCCAGGTAGAAAGACCATGCTTGCTAAAGCCATTGCAAAGGAATCTGGAGCTGTTTTTATCAATGTGAGGATATCAAATCTGATGAGCAAGTGGTTTGGGGATGCACAGAAACTTGGTAAGCATTGTTCTAGGGCTGTGATACTAAGGAGATTTTGAAGGGCGGGTATGGTTGAAGAACACATCAACTTTGACTACATAACCTGTTTATGTGTACACAGGTTCAGGCCATCTCGAACTCTGCAAGAAAGCAGCATAACTTACTAGACGAGGAGAAGAAAGGAAAACCGTCTGGAGTAAGTAATCTCTTATATTTGTTTTGAGTCCATTTGCTTTCTTTATCATGTTTTGCTGAGGTTCGGTATATATCTCTGAGAGATCTCACTCATCATATTAAGCCTATGAATTCTCTCTTCAGAAATATATTTAGTTGAGGTAGCTTCTGTTATGTGACGAGGAACAGAGTAACTTTTTCCTTTTGGGTTATAGAGGGACTGAAACAGAGGATGAAGTGGGGAGTTTTTATTGTCTTAAACTTATTCCTAGGAGTAAAGTTCTGTTTGGTTTTCAGGCCCCAAGGCCATTACCACAGACAGACTGATTTGGAGAAAGCACTTGTTACTTCAAGGAAGACTGGGGTTGCTGCGAATGAATATAGCAGGCTAAGTTCACAGTTATCTGGAGAGTCAAGGCAGAGGGAACCAGATGATTATCAGGTTCAAGCTGCTATTAATAAACTCCCCAAGGTTGTAGTTTCTCAAGTCATTAACCTTCAATCTGATTCCCAGGACACCTGAAATTCTCATCTCTATACTCACATTCCGCTGCACAATCTTGTGTTCTGTAATACCCTGCCCAGAAAATCAGAATATGATTCCTGGCATATCTATTTATTAACAATTGAGGTTACATCTTTTGTAAAGCTTGTGATGACAGCTTTGAAAAGGGAAACTGTTATGGTCACTTTCCATCCCGCCTTAATTTAGATGCAGCAATTGCAATGAAGCTTTTGCCAAAGCTAGCTAGTGAGTCTTTTAGTTGTAAGCGGTACTTGTTTTTCAATTCTATGTTTCAATAGGGATGTTATATGGTGGGTTTGGTTTTATCTAGTTTACTTTTTTGTTTCTTGAAGTGGGTGTAATCATTTTGAGGTTAGGTTGTTAATGTGAAAGCAATAATATATGTTGAATGCATGTTTAACTCATCCTTGTTCGAAGAGTCTTCTTTTTGTTCATACACTTTTTGCAGGTTGCAACAGCCAGAGGAATAATGTATGCTGAATGCATGTTTTAACTCATCATTCTTAGGTTCTTTACAGTCTTTTTTTTATAACTTTTTTCGTATTGGGCTCATATGATTTTTACAGGGTGCAACAGGCAAGGCATGGATGATTGTTGTAAAGGAATGATGCCATGGGGGTGGATTGGACTTGCTTGGTACCATTTTAAAGCAGCTGGGTGGGTCCACTCTCATGGCTACCTGTAAGCTTTATAGAAATACAGGTTTCTGACCCTTTCCTGTTAGTATAGCGAATTGGTTACACATCATTTGGCATTCTTTAAGATGAGTTTTGGGGTAACTGGTTCTTTCTTTTGAAATAAGACATTTACAGGACAACTCCGTTGAGGAATGTACATAATATGAATATTACTTATTCGTTTTTTCTGCAGTTTCTTCATTTGAATGTGTTGAAATTCAATAAACAAGGATTAACATTGAAATTTTCAGCCATTTTTTCTGTAACTGAAAATTTTAGTTGACCTGTTCAAAGCCTAACATAAGATACTTTTCTATAACACAAATTTCAATTAATTAATAAGTTACACATGAATTGGTCCTTTTTAGAAGGCGGATATTCCCTCAAACATTAAAAAAAAGAATTTAGGTGAATTAAATACTAAACAACCATCAATAAATAATTAAATATATATCCAACAACTTTCACGGAAAAATCAAAGCCCGTTTTCCAGTCAAAATTGCAGAAGTTTCATTGTTATTCAAGTCCTACATCCCTTGTAAAGTCACAAGTCCAAAACTCTCTGCCCCTCGTGCCTTTGACCCTAAGCTACCGTCTCAAGCAGACTTCCAAAGCAGCCGCCATAAATGACATCTCCATTCCTCCTTTTATAACCATCTCCAATCTCCCAATCCCATCCCAGATGGTAAACATGATCCTCCTGCCGTTTCTAATTCTGGGTTTGTTTTTGGTTCTCCGATTCTTGTCGAAAACATCCTTATTACACATCCTTCTCAACCAATTCCGGTCTTTGGAAGATAGGCTTCATGTTCACCAGTCCTTTAGAGTCCCTCAGTTCAACCATCTTTTCCAAGAAAACCAGCTCTTTCGCAAGGTTTCAACGTATCTCAACTCTCTCCCTTCCTTGGAAGACACGGATTTCACTAACCTTTTCACCGGTTCCAAGTCCAACGATATCCTTCTCGGAGTCGATATCAACCAGACGATTCGGGATGTGTTCCTCGGCGCCAGAGTCACCTGGACCATCGAGAAATCTGAAAACAAGGGGCCAAAAATATTGGTATTGAAGCTCAGAAAGAAAGACAGGCGTAGAATTCTACGTCCCTATCTCCAACACATACTGTCTGTTGCAGGTGATATCAGTCAAAGGAAGAAAGAGCTCAAGTTGTGCATGAACGTTGACAACCCATCAGGTGAGAACGGACGGTGGAGGTCGGTACCGTTCAATCATCCGGCATCGTTCGATACTCTTGTGATGGACGTTGATTTGAAGAACAAAGTCAAAGCTGACCTCGAAACATTCCTCAAGTCCAAGCAATTTTATCATAGGCTAGGCCGTGTTTGGAAGCGGAGCTATCTTCTATACGGACCTTCCGGGACCGGAAAATCCAGCTTTGTAGCGGCAATGGCTCGATTCCTCAACTTCGATGTGTACGACATCGATTTGTCCAAAGTTTCGGACAATTCTGATTTGAAGATGCTCTTGCTGCAAACGACAAGTCAGTCCATGATCGTTGTTGAAGATCTTGACCGTTTCTTAATGGAGAAATGCAGGGATGTTAGCTTGTCGGGGATATTGAATTTCATGGATGGAATCGTATCCTGCTGCGGGGAAGAACGGGTGATGGTGTTCACCATGAACAGCAAAGATCAAGTTGATCAAGCGGTGTTGAGGCCTGGGAGGATCGATGTTCATGTACAGTTTCCATTGTGTGATTTCCCTTCTTTCAAGAATTTGGCCAACAATTACTTGGGCGTCAAGGAACATAAACTTTTCCCTCAGCTTGAGGAGATTTTCCAGGGCGGGGCAAGTTTAACCCCGGCCGAGATTGGGGAGATCATGATTTCTAATAGGAGCTCGCCAACTCGAGCGTTGAAATCAGTCATCGCAGCATTGCAAACCACTGGCACTACCAAAAGTAGACGATCGAGTGAAGACGAAGAATTGGTCCGGACTCCGGAAGAAACGAGTGTCGATCAAGGAGGGCTGTTTAGCAGGGAGCATTCGGTTCGAGATTTTAGAAAACTATATGGACTTTTAAAGATGGGGAGTAGAAGAAAAGATGAGCCATTGGATTTAGGTACGGTTGAGAAAGAAGGCTCATCATGAAGCTTAAATCAAAGCTTGTAGCAAGAAGAATTCTTGAATGTATCAAACATTTATTTTATTTGTTCATTTGGAAGATTTGCTTTGTACGATACTCATTGCAGGAATAACTGTAAGGCGATTTATGCAATTAAAGTTAGTTTTGTTTGGAAGATTTTTGTCTGCAACCATTTTGTTTCGTTTTTTTTTTCTTTTTAATAAAATCTGTGCCAGAAATACAGAACTTAGATCAAATTGAACTGAAACGTAGTAATACCATTATTTTCCATATCTGAATCGTGGTTTGTTCATAACACTAACAATACGTACATGTACAACAAAAACAAATTAGAAGGTGAGCAACATTTAGCCCAAGTCTACACCCCATGACCTTCCGAGATTAGTGTTCACAGCACTCTACCACGCTTGGCATCATCGGAAGCAGCTTCAAGGTCTCCCAAGAAAAACAGGATCTTGTCAAGAATCCCTGGACGGGGTTCCTCCGCATTCAGCTCCTGTTTCGATGTGCTCGAATTGCAGCCTGCCAACCCTTTCCTCTTCAATCCCGAGCCCAGATGCCGTTGGATTTTGCCTTGATGTACAATGAAGTAATCACCCCCTTCTCTGATTATCTTCAGCCCCCTACCAACACAATTGGCATGGTTTGAATTGCGATCGCGAAATGAATTGATTAAAGGGTTATAAAACTTACAATCCAACTCGATCACATCGGTCTTGTGTCTCGTAGACATGTTTCCATGATGTGGAGTCCATTGGATCAGGGGCATAGAATGCAGCTTGATCGAGTCCCCATCTGTCTTTGAATAGGTTAGACCATAGCATGTTATTCGAAGCCAACAATTTCCATTTCCTGCAAACTTTTCAATACCAAATAGCAAAGCCTCATGATGTAATCCTATTTAATTTCATACAAGAAATCTCATCGATTGATCCACAATTCAGGAATGAAGGGTAGAATTCAAAAAAAGCAGCTCATTTTTCATTTTTTTTTAAAAAACAAAAGGGAGGGTGCAATTCAACAGAAATGCAGGAAATTAAGAAGAGATCTCATCTGAATTTGATAGTTCGATTAAAATACATTAAAAGAAAAGCAATCTAAACCCCCAAGAGAAATTAAAAAGGTTTGGGTGTGCAAACCTTGAAGAGCAGCAGCAAGGTTCTGATGATCCAAGAAACAGAAGATCTTAAGACAGATATCACAAGGCAAACTCTCCATTTGTTTCTGTTTTTTTCTCAGATAAAAAAGCTCTACTTTTGAAGAATCCAAAGGACACCAATCCCCTTTACTTAATTGAAGGGACAAGAGAGAAAGAGAGAGAAGCTGCCTATTTTATGTGGAATCGGAAGATTGTAGTTTCGGTGAGATATGAAGTTATCTATTCTCACTCTCTCGAGTATTAAAAGGAAGAGGTACTCGCTCCCTAAGAGAAGCCACGTTGAAGATTAGGCCCCCCTACATTCTAAGATGGCGAGTAGGATAAGTTATGCACGCTAAGGAGAGTTTTGAAAGCTATTTTGAATTTGGACAGGTCGCAGTTAGAACTTAGAACTTAGAACTAGCCCGAATGTTCATGTTTTACCGCGAAAATTGAACCCAACTTTTTTTTTTTTTCACTAAAATCTCCCCTCCCCGATACTTTTTATCTTAGATGCAACCATATGTATGTTAGATCCAAATATGATTTTATATTTATTTATTTATTTGGTTTAATTATAAAATAGGTATTTAAAGTATTTTTTGGCTAAAATAAATGTCTAAAATTTTATTCTGTAATTGTTTTAAGGTAATTTCGTTAAAAAACTTCAACACCCAATCAGAATTTCACACGTGTATTTTATTTTAATTAATTATTTTTTCAAAAAAAAATAAATTTAAAAAAATTCAAAAGTTCTCGAAATCTCTAAAAAGTCTCAAATCCTTGAAACCCCAAAATATCAAAATAGAAGTTGTTTTCGCCGTCGTTAGCTTCGTCGGACCTCACTATCACCGCCGCCGAAGTCCCCTACCCATTTCCCCTAACCACCCATCACCAGTAACCGACGAGAGGCATGCCAATCGAACATCGAATGGTTGAAATTTTTCGTTTCATCGTTCAACGTCCGATTGGCATGCCTTGCGTCGGTTACCAGTGATAGGTGGTTGGGAGAAATAGACAGGGCCTCCAACGACAACGGTGGTGGGGTTCGGCGGCGGTAATGGTGTCAATTTTGGGGTTTTGGGTTTTAAGAATTTAGGACTGTTTTGAAAATTTTGAGATATTTTTAATTTATTTTTTAGTTTGTTTTTTGAAAATAAAAATAAAAAATAAAATCCACGTATCAAACTATAATTGGGTGATCAATTTTTTTAAACATGTTGACTTCAAAACGAACCAATATAAAACGTTAGGCAACTATTTCAATTAAAAAATTCTTTAGCACCTATTACAAAAAAAAAAGATAAAGTTTGAGCATCTATTTTATAGTTAAGCCTTATTTTTATATATCAACAATAATCCAATATGAACCTAAATTCTCATAAACTTATACGATAAAATATATATTTCATATAATAATCAATATTTGATTCAATAATCGATTAATTTGAATGTACACTATAAAATTTTATTATAGAGACGATCATTTTAATTCAATTTATTTTATTTCCAATGCAAAAATTTAAATCGTTAATCTTATTTAAGGAGAATAATATCTCACTCAACTAAACTAATATATACAGGGACGGACGCAGAACTTTGTGTTAAGTGGCGGACCTATAAAATTTTAGGGCGACAAACTTATAAAATTTTAGGGAGGGGCTAAAATAGATTTTCAATAAAAAATACATAGAATAATTCTAAAATTTCTAAACTATATAGGAATTTCAAATTTTTAGAAGGTACTAGCGCCCCTTGAACTCTCCTCCAAGTCCATCCATGAATATATAATTAGTTATACAACAATTATAAATAACTTATTACGTAGAATAATATCTCATTTTGTGGTCGATTAATTGAATGGACACTTCAAAAATTTGTTACGGAAACAATTATTTTAATCTATATTTCATTTACAACACAAAAATTGTAACTTTAATTTTTTAAGGATATAAAGCTAAATTAACTTACAGTTAGTTATATAATAAATTATATATTTTTGTAAATTACTTGGTACTAAGATTTACCTAGTCCAACAGTTGGCGAAGGAAGCATGTGCGAACAATGGATGTTGCATATGGAGGAGATCTGATTGATTTTAAACTCATATGGGATACCAGCCTGGCTGTCTTTATAAATTATAAGGAAAAGTTTAAAAATATCATTAAGTTATTTTAAAAATATTAGTTTGACTTTTTTAATATAAGTATGCTAATTTTATTAAAAGAAAAAAATTAAAAAAGATAACGCGAGTTTATAATTCAGGTGAACAAATTTGATCCGGACATATTCTTAAAAATACGAAAATTAATGTCTCTAGATTATAAATAGGACCATACAAAGAAAAAATAAAATTTCTAACTCAAAGGCTAGAAACAAAATAGATACAAGTATTATCAAAGCTCGGCGATGAAGGGTAAAAACCAACAATAAACAACATTAAAAAATACATATTATAATAATAAGACACGTTGATAAAGTGATTATTACCACAACTCAATCACGAACAATAGCGGTGTCTGTAAGCTTGTATCCAAATCCAGTTCGAGAGTCCAAAATAGAAAGATCAATATAGCGTCATCTAGATCAATTGTGACAACGTCAAATTCAACCATGATAAAAAAAAACAATTAAGCGGCTGACTAAGAAAAGAAAAACGTGTCAAAAGGCAGAGAATGCGTATTTAAAGGTAAAGAAAAATGTGCCATAAAGACAAAATTATTAAATTTAAAAAGTGGAAAAAAATAAAAGAAAAAAATCACTAATGGTCGACAATTAGTATCAAATTAAAATTGTCAGTTGACCACATAAAGATGAAAAAAAAAAGAAAAAAGTTGTTGATGTTAGAGAGAAGAAAAGGGACGACAATATTAGTTTGACTTTTAGATGTTATAAAATCAACATTAAATATTAGATTTTGTTATAAAATTGGCATCATTAGAGAGGTTCATGGTAGGTTAACAGTACCATTTAGTTAAATAATTGATTAATTGTTATAATAGTTATTAACCGTAACTTAATCGTTAAAAAATGGTTAACTATTTCTTAAGTACTCATTTTTAAAGGTTCAGTTACATGTTAACCTATAACCTATTACAATTTTTTTTCAAATTATCGTTAGTTTTTTTAGAATAATAAAATTCTCTCTTCGATAAATATTGTATTAAATTTTTTTTAAAAAAATATTTAAATAGAGATATTCTAAACACCGATTTCATATTTAGTTAAAAAATAGCTATAGGTTAACCATTATTTTTAGCGGTTTGATAAACTAAAATCGTTTAACATTAACGGTTAAGTTAAATAACCTATAAAATAAACAATTATGTCGGTTAAACAATTTATTTTGCACACTCATGTGTATCATAATATTAGCTATTGTTAAAAGGATGACATGACATGCTAAAATTAATAAAAAAATATCTTATTTGACCCCTCAACTATTATTAAAATTATATTTTTGGTATTTTTAAATATTTTAAGCTATAATTCCAAAAAATTAATATTTTAAGATTTATATTTTTTTTATTTTGAAAAAATAAACAATGAAAAATATATTTTTTATGTCCAATCAGTCTCAATTACATTGAAACCTTCTCATGAGACGAATCTCTTCAAATTGGAAAAAATGTTAATAATTGAAGAAAATTTTAAAATGTGAATAATATGCAAAATATTTGTATGTACCTTATTGATTTCACAAAACAAAATATTGATATTTTGAGGAAAAAAAATCACTGGGTTAAACCGATGCAAAACAAATACCTAAAAATAATTAAATTCCAATAATCGAATATAAAAAATGGAATCAAATATTTGGATTAGAAAATGGGAAAAAATGTTTGCATGGTTTAATATGATAATTTAAAATATAAACAATTTATACAATACAATCAAGAGTATAGAAAACCCTAGTTCTCAAAACACATTTGCGCCGTCCGGAAGGTCGCCGAATGATATCGCTCCTCGGGCCGTTTCTTCTCGACCCCATTATTCAAACCCAAATTCATTAAATCTCAAGTGTCTCTTTTACATTTGCACCAAAATTAAATGACCCACCAAATTAAACCAACCCAAAATTATTTAGACCCTATACTCATACCCCATTACCCATTTACAATTAAAACCCACCAAACCACAAACTAAACCAATCCTAAAAAAATAATAACCTATACCCTAAAATTACCCTATGCAGTCACCCCATCTCCTATTCCAACCGTTCCCATCATCACCATGCTTCTCTTGTCATCATCTGTGTCCTTTGCTTCGTCCATTTAAGCTGCAACAGACCGAAAAAAGGGGGACTACAACCAATAGTTTCTTTTTGTTTTTTCATTTTTCTTTATTCATGTAATCCTGGTTATAAAAACCAGAGGCAACAATGTAAAGGGGACTCTCTTCAAATTCAGAAATACAAACCAAAAAAACAGAGCATTCCAGGGTTTTTTTCATCTTCCATTTTCGCATAGTAGTGAGTTCTTCCCGTTCTTTCTTTCTTTTTTTTTTCAAAACCAAAATCAAGGGTTTGCTCTCCAATCTAAAAAATCTATTTTTCAAAACAAAAAAAAAAACATTCAAAACGTTTTAAATAAAAAAGGGACTTCTTCTTCTTCTTCAATTTTTTAGGCACCAAATATGAAAGCAAAAGGAATTTCAAAATCTGGATTTTATTTTTCGATTTCGATTTTTTTCACCCAAACTCTAAACAAACCATTTTAAAGCAAAAGGAGAGATTCGAAGCTTACCATCGTCTGGGTTGAAGCCACCTTATTTGAACGCCTTCGGACGTTTGAGAAGGCTCCGGCGAGGTCTCGTCACCGATGAGCGGCGGGAATAGTTTGAGGTTTTGTTCAAAGAGAGAGCCAAGAGAAAATGGTGAAAAGTTTGCTTTTCTCTTTGTATTTCGGTTTCTGGAAATGGAACGAAGCCCTATTGTTTTTGTTATTTTTCCTTTTTTTTAATCTTTAAATACTAATCTTTCCTTTCTTTTTTCCTTTTTTATTAATTGTTTTGGCCTTTAAACCCGATGGCCATGTTTTAATTACCCGATGGCTATGTTTTAATTTCATCCTTTTTCCGTTTTTTTTCTTTTTCTTTTTCTTTTTTACCCTTTCGGAGGCCGTGTTCTTTTTATCCTTTTTAACATTGATTTTCCTTACATATATATATATTTACATATAATATAATACTGTATATAAGGCATGTGCAGTTGGATTTTCTTCAGTATGCATACATATACCGCATAATATATATAATATGCTCATTCATAAGATATATAATATATAGTTATTATACCTTGATATATGTACTTATATATATACAACATGCTTTTTATATATATAATGTATACGTATTCATGTATTAGTTTTCTATCTTTGTTTCTTTATATGATATGATTCAGTGTCCCATTATATATGTATACTTGTATATTCTTGGCCTTTATTTTTATTATATTTGTTCATACATTATATCTTGTTACATTTAGATGTAGTCCTCAAAGTTTCGGTATCCTATTGGGAGTGTCGTCCCGAGTCTTCGAGCGTCATCTCCTTTGGATATCGTAAATCGCGAGGTTTTATATATATTCGAATTGTATGACCATGCATGCATGTATTTTTAGGGATTAGATGTTAAATTAGATCGAATTTTAATTTTTTTTAGTAAATACGATACGAACCCTTTAGGTACCGATTTTCAGGTGTGGTAGGGGTGCGAACTCTTCTCCATACGTAATCGACTCCTGAACCCATTTTTCTCTGGTTATCTTTTGGTGTTCGGTCTACCTAAACTAAGTGACCGGTGGCGACTCTACAAATTTTAATTAAAAACACGACCTTTTTCAAAATTTCCCCTGAAACCAAAATTTTTCAAGAAAAGTGGGAACACTTAACGGTTTTTTTAGTCGCTACATAATGATGGCATGGATCTAAGCATAACCAGCAGAAGACTTGAGACAACGTCTACCATGGATACTGTTATGGGTGATGCGATAACTCTATTGCAGAGTCAGGAGGGGGTGGAAGGTAGCAGATGATACGGGTATATCAGAGAATGTGCTGGCTGGTACGAGTGATGCGATGGAGGCGATGACTAGTGCACCTGTCCAAGGGACTGATATGAGGATGGATAAACCAGTGCACGTGGTGAAGTTAGTCAAACCTTCATTTCGTGATATGGTAACTAGTAAGGCTAGTGCTACTCAGCGGGATAGATTAATCAATGAGTTGGACGTTGATATTCTTGCTGATGATGCCCAATGTAGCTAGGAAGGTACTCTACCAGCTATTAAATTTTCCAATCGTGTACACAAAACGATCGATGATAAGCTTTCGAATTTAGTTATCATCTGGCTGCTCGGAAAATCTATTGGTTACCGTGCTTTGATGAATAGGATTCAAGCGCTATACAATCCAATGGGTGAGTTGAACCTTATTGATCTTGACAATGATTATTTCTTAGTTCGGTTTGCTTTAGAAGATGATTAGGTTAATGTGCTTAGTGGTTGTCCGTAGATGGTGTATGGTAGCTACCTTACAGTTCAACCATGGTCGCGACACTTCTCCCCCGAAGTGAATTATCTGAAGAAAAATTTAGTGTGGATTCGTCTGCCAGGGCTGCCGTATAGGTACTACACTAAGAGTTTGTTTCGCGCTATTGTCGAATGCATTGGTCATGTTGCATTGACTATTATACTACTGAGGAAAAAAGAAGTTTCTGAGACTTGCGATAATGGTTAGCCTTAATGATCTGCTAGTTCCCAATATTGTTATTGATGGTCAGCGATAGACGATTGAGTATGAAGGGGTCCCAAACATATGCTATAGTTGCGGCAAATATGGTTATTCTAGTGAAATGTGTGGGAAAAAGAATAACCCGAAAGCTAAAGACAAAGTTCCTAACAAGGATTCGGTGAAATCGGATGATCTCTATAGACCTTGGATGCAGGTGGTTAACAGGCGACAACGACATTCTTTGAGTAGAAAAGTTTCGAACACTAGCCTAGCTGTAACTGATAAAGCGGTGCAAGTTAAAGGGTCTCGTTTTAAGGTCCTTTCTTTATCAGATGATGTTGAGCCCACCCCTATCACGGACGTGATGTGAAAGCAGGTTGAGACTGTTACCAAGGCGAAGGGTCGATCAGTTATTTTGGAGAGGGGTAGTTTTTCAGGACAAGTCACGCCAACATCGAGTGTTTTGTAGTCATAAGATGCTCGATTAAAGGATGGAAATGAGGCAGGTTAGAACTGGAGGAAACAATAGCTAAGCATTGTGTCTGAACCTTCTTCGAATGCTCAAAATGTGGTGGATAAAGGGGGCTCAAATGCGCTTATCAGGAACCTGAAGGTGGCAGCAAAAGATAAAGTGACTTTTGCTCATTCATCGCTCAATAAGACAAACCATGTGGCAGTGCGGGTGGTTGACAAAGGCGACACGTGTAATACCTCAAAATTTTGGTTAGTGACCAAAATGTAAAACTTGAAAAGTTTAGTGACCAGAATGTAAAATTCGAAAAGTTAGGTGCCAAAATGTAAATTTTGAAAAGTTTAGGGATTAAGTTGTAATTTTCAAAAGTATGTAATTTAGTCCCGTAAATGAATAGTTCACCCCAAGAGTGGCATTTTTGTGTTACCCGGATTTTTGATACGGAGTTTGTATTAAGAGTTATAAAGCTTTAAAGCTCGGGAAAAATTCGGATAATCCGATTTAATCGAATAAATGAGAAATCTTTTATGAGATGTTTTAGGAGATATTTTATTAAAATAAGGAAAGGGTAAAAGGGTCATTTTCATGTCTTATTTTAATGAAATTAATATGGATCATTGGATTAGAGATTACTTTTCCATGTTTAATCTTAGCCATTGCGTGAAAAATGACAAGATGGTAATTTTTGAAGATGGCAAGGGCAAAGTTGGTAATCACTAACTCCTTGGATTGTTTTAGGCCTTTGGATTGGTAGGTAGACATGTGTCATGGTATGGAGCATTGGATTTCAAGGGTAAAAAAAGACATTTGACATTAAAATGAATTTTAAATTCATTTTATTTATATTAAGGACAAGTGGCCAAAATTGGATTAAGAGAAATTTCAAGATTTTTCTGCTATTTCCAGCCCTTGTTCGAACACCCCAAGGTAAGGAAGAAAAATTTTTCTTCTTGATTTTCAAGCTTATTTAGTTGGAATTTTGATAAAAGCATGAAACATGAAATTGATCTCTATGAAATTCTCTATCTTTTGGTACCATTTGTTCATGCTTTCCTTGCTTAGAACTTTGGTTTTGTGATTTTGATGGATAAAGGGGATGTTGAATTAGGATGAACTAATGTTAGTTTTTGATGAATATGATGTTGTGGAATCATATTAAAGCTTGTGTGATGGTTGAAACTACATGAAAATAGTTAAACCTTAAAATGTTCAAAGTTAGGGTTTTGGTAGAAAAGTTGAGTTTGGATTGATTTTGATTTGGGAATGATTGTGAAAGCTTGGAAATGATGTTTAAGTATTAAGTGGACTAGTTTGGAAACTTGGAAAATCATAGGGGTGAATTCGGCAATTTGTAAAAATTAGGAGAAATTATGGAAAATTTTCCATAAATTTGGAAATGTTGAAATTATAATTTTACAAGCTTTAAAATGTCATTTGGGCCATTTTGGAAGTTTGTAAAAAACATAAGAACCAATTCTAAAATTTTGAAAAGATTGGAGACCAATTCGGCAATTTGGAAGAATTCAAGGACTAAAGTGAAAAAATATTTTCATGGAAGTATTATGATGGAATAAATGTTAGAATGAGTTATAAATCATTCTTTGAGTAAATTTTTGAAGAAATATAAAGTATTGAGGATGAAATGACTTGTGTCATGAAACTAATATTTGGAAAATATTAGGGTATTTATAGGAAAATTATTCCTATATTAATTATGTGTCAAGTTGAGTGCATTTTTATGCATGAAAAATATTTTGTTTGATTTGAAAGACTTGTGATAAGTCTGGTATAATTATATGCTTGAAGATTATAATTTTTTTGATATTTGACATATTGAGAATTGTCAAAGGTAGAACTATGATGCATTTGATCACTAGATATATCAGGTATGTATGTTTATGTTATATTTAGGGTATGAACTGCCCAATATTTAATTATATTGCCATGGGTGAATCTAATATGGAATTGGAAAGTATGCCCAAATAAGTAATTGAGGTATAGAGTATAGTTGGCATGCCATAGAGTCCAGCGGTTTAGCATTTCGGTGCGGTTTATTAACACTTAAGTGTGGTTCTTTAGCACTTATGTACGGTCTCTTAGCACTTTGGTGCGGTTTATCAGCACTTCGGTGCAGTTTTGACTCGTGTACTCAAGTCCTCAAATTATGTTGGGCAATAATTTATTTGATCATAAATGGTTGATAAATTAGAGAGTAGGTGAACTCTCGGATAATGGCTCGGATATTAATAGGATTTATGAATCCGAGTTATATTATGTTAATAAATAATTAACATAAGGGAAATAAAGAATAGTGATCAAACTGCATATTTATTATATTATTGTTATAATTCAAGCATGTTGATTTATGTTAAATAATTATAATGCCTCATTAAGTATATACTTAACGTGTGATGGTTTTCACGCGTAGGTAGTAATCTCGAACATGAGTAATGAGTATCGACATCATCATCTAAGAGGATAATAGTTGTATCGGTAATTTACATCTTTGATGTATTTTGATTATCTCTAGTTGGCATGTATAAAATAATAGTAGCTCGCTTTAACTAGTCTAGATATGGTTTGTAAAATTAATATCTGGATAAGTGGTTATTTTATAATGAGGATTATATTAGTTAAAGAAGATACTAGTAATGAAAATCGGGTAAAGTTATAAATTTGATTTTTAGAGTAATCAAGATCATTTTTAATTTAGACAGTTTTTAGGCATTTTCTTAATTAAAATGTGTAGTTATAAACTGTCAAGTTGCTGTCTGAAAACGAAAGTTATTAGACGGGTTAAAAATTTGTAATTGGTTTTACGCGATAAAGTGAAATTTTTGAAAATTACTGTTTTTGACTAAATTGAGTAGCATAAAATGCGGTTAATCCTTATGTGACACTCTATAC
Organism: Hibiscus mutabilis; assembly: GCA_019671005.1. NCBI lineage: Eukaryota > Viridiplantae > Streptophyta > Magnoliopsida > Malvales > Malvaceae > Hibiscus > Hibiscus mutabilis. The sequence continues at coordinate 14,169,126 of CM033726.1, read as the reverse complement.
TAGTATTGGATAATAAATACTGGTAAGGGTGTTACATTTATTGGTATCAGAGTTATAGGTTTAGCCGGTTCTTAATAGTAACTGAGTCTCTGTAGAAAGTCAGAGTTATATACATGCCACTAGGATATCAAAAAAAATTACTGATATTGAATAGGTTTATGATGATGCCTGATATTGGGTAGATTACTCCTTACTTATTTAAGATAATCATGACATGAACAAATGTCGGATTATCGGGAATCACGACAGGCTGTTGAGCAGGATGTGCCTGCTCAAAGCGGAAGTAATGAGGTGAATCAGAATCCACCTCAGGTTCAGCAAAATTTAGAGCATCTGACTCAATAGAATGTAGAGCATCAGGCTCAGGAACAAAGAAATTGGACGGTGCAAGACCAAGGCTTATTTCTACAATCCTTGGATGCGATCATAAATCAGCAAGCACCAGTATCAGTCCCTAAGGAATTAAGAAAAATCGGAGCACCAGAATTCTGAGGTGATACTGATGCAAACCCGATGGATGCTGATTATTGGTTAAATGATGTTAAGATCATGTTAAGTAGAATCCCTTATGATAATCAAGGAAAATTGGAAGGAGTAGTATCCCTTCTGATGGGACAAGCCAGTGTATGGTAGAATGTGATAACTGCACAAGTACCTCCGGAGTGAGTTACTTGAGAATTCTTCTTTCAAGAATTCAAAGAAAAGTATATTGGAGAAGTATTTGTTGAAGATATGAGACATCAATTTCTGCTGCTAAAACAATATGGCAAATCAGTTTATGAATACGAATGCAAATTCAATAGATTAAGCCAGTTTGTAACAGAGCTCCTTCCAACAGAAAAGTCTAGAATCGATAGATTTATTGCTGGTTTGGATTCGTAATATAAGAGGATATTGGTTTCCCGTAATTTCACTACTTTTCAAGAAATGATGAACCGAGCCAATGTTATAGAAAGAGTGGACCTCGAGGAGAAGACAGAAAAGCAGAGTCAGACCGAGAAAAGGTTTAGAGGTTCATTTGCTGCATCATCGTTTAAACGCAGTAAAGAAATGTCACAGCAACATCCTGAAGCTTCAACCTCTTCAGTTAAAAAGGGGTATGCAAGAGGAAAATCGAAGCAGTCTTAGATGAATACTGCAGGCACTCGAGGTTCTGAAATTGGCCCATTATAGAATGTGAACATTGTGGCAAGAGGCATCATGGTCAATGCTGGTTGATCGGGGCATGTTTCCACTGTGGACAAGTTGGGCACTTCAACAAAAAATGTCTGGAGCTTCATCCGTATCAGTTTGTTGTAGTGCCTCAAAGGGGCAAGGGAAACAAAGGTGGAAAACTGGGAACATCTGCATCAACACCCAATCAAGAAAGTAGAGCTACAGCTCAGGTATACAACATCAAAACTGTTGAGGATCAAAATAATGCAAAGATTGTTGCAGGCATGATCGAACTCTTTGGCAGACCTATTTTTACCTTGATTGATCCAGGATTTACTCATTCATACATTAGTTCTAAATTAATATTTAAAGGAAACATCCCAGTAGAACTAATTTCGAGTGAGATAGTTGCCGTCAACCCAAAATGACAAAGTGCCAGAGTGAGTAGAATATGCAGGAAATGTCCTTTAAAAATTCAAGCAGTAGAATTTCCTGCTGATCTTATGGAGTTGCCTTTCCAAGAATTTGAAATTATTATTGGAATGTATTGGCTATCGACATATGATGCTACGGTTGAATGCCGATTAAAAAAAGGGTAGTCTTAAAAGGATCAGAGGGTTCGAAAATAGTATTTGAGGGATTAAGGCAGAATTATTTGAGCCATGAGATTGCAGTTGTAGCTACTGAAAAGTTGTTATCATGTGAATATGAAGCTTATTTAGCTCATGTGATAAGTGCTCCGAAAATAAAGATAGATTTGGAAAATATACCAACGGTATGGGAATTTCCAGATGTTTTTTCGGATGAATTACCAGGTCTACCCCCTAATCGAGAGGTGGAATTTGGTATTGATGTACTTCTTGGAACAACACCAATATCAATAGCACCTTACAGGATGGTCCTTACCGAGTTTAGAGAGTTAAAAGCTTAGTTGAAAGAATTATCAGACCGAGGTTTTATACAGCCTAGTATATCACCATGGGAAGCTTCAGTTCTGTTTGTAAAGAAGAAAAATAGATCAATGAGACTGTGTATAGATTATCGTCAACTTAACAAAGTGACGATAAAGAACAAATACCCTTTACCAAGGATAGATGATCTCTTTGATCAACTTAAGGGAGCAACAATATTCTTTAAGATTGATCTCCGATCAGGATATCATCAATTAAAAATGTCAATAAAGCTTTGATCAATTAAAGAAGATTCTGACAGAAGCTCATGTTTTAGTGCAACCAGAACCTGGAAAAGAATTTGTAATATATAGCGATGCTTCCCATAATGATTTGGGATGTGTGCTGATGCAAGAAGGAAATGTGGTAGCTTATGCTTCCCGACAACTCAAAATTCATGAGAGGAACTATCCCACTCATGATTTAGACTTGGCTGCAGTGGTGTTTGCCCTGAAAATTTGGCGACACTACTTATATGGTGAAAATGCTATATTTTCACTGATCATAAAAGTTTGAAGTACTTGTTATCCCAAAAGGAGCTCAATTTGAGGCAGAGAAGATGGATAGAATTAATCAAGGATTATGATATAATTATCGATTATCATCGGGGAAAGGCTAATGTGGTAGCAGACGTATTTAGCCGAAAAACATTTTCTGTCTTGAGAGCCCTGAATGCCCAATTAAAAAATACAAGAAAATGGTGCATTAGTGGCGAAATTTCAAATCAAGCCAACTTTGATAGAGAGAATTAAAGAGTTACAAGCCAAAGATGAAAGGTACTTGGAAAGAATAAAACAAATAGAAAGTGGTGAATCTAAAGACTTTGAAATAAAGTCTAATGGGTGCTTATATTATAAAAGACATTTATACGTTCTTGAGGATGATGAACTGAAGAAAGAAATACTTTCTGAAGCTCATTACAGCCTTTTAACTATGCATCTAGGTGGTAACAAAATGTATCAAGATGTGAAAAGTAATTTTCGGTGGCCTGGCATGAAGCGAGCCATCACATAATTTGTTGCCAAGTGTTTGACTTGTCAACAATTAAAGGCAGAACATCAAGTACCATCCGGATTACTTCAACCAATTTCCATTCCACAGTGGAAATGGGAAAGAGTTACTATGGATTTTGTAACGAGCTTGCCTTTGACGCCAAGTAAAAAGGATGCAATCTGGGTGATCGTAGATCGATTGACTAAATCAGCATACTTCATACCAGTTCGCACGGATTATTCCTTGAACAAGCTGGCAGAATTATATATCAAGGAGATTGTTAGATTGCATGGTGTTCCTATGTCTATTATATCGGATAGGAATCCCAGGTTCACTTCAAGATTTTGGAGTACTTTACACGAGGCATTAGGAATCAAATTACATTTTAGTACTACTTTTCATCCCCAAACAAATGGGCAGTCGGAGAGAACTATCCAAATATTGAAAGATATGCTTAAAGCGTGTGTAATAAATTTGCGGGTTCTTAGGAAAAGTATCTCCCATTGGCAGAATTCACATATAACAATAGTTATCAATCAAGCATAAAGATGGCTCCTTACGAAGCATTATATGGGAGGAAATGTAGAACGCCATTAATTTGGTTCAAGCTTGAGGATCGAAAGGTTATTGGACCGGATCTTATTCAAGATGTGGAAGATAAGGTAAGAATCATTCCAGATAATCTCAAAGCTGCCCCCGACTGACAAAAATCTTACTTAGATATTAAAAGAAAGAATATTGAGTTTGAAGTCGGAGATAAGGTATTTTTAAAAGTGTCACCCTGGAAAAAATGTTACGTTTTGGATGAAAAAGTAAACTTAGTCCAAGATTTATCGGCCCTAATGAGATTCTAAAAAGGGTTGGTCCAGTGGCATATCAGTTAGCATTACCACCCGAGATGAGTAAGATCCATGATGTTTTTCATGTATCCATGTCGAGGAAGTATCGATCAGACCCTTCGCATATTATTACACCGGAAGAAATTGTGATTCAACAGGATTTGACATACGAGGATGAACCTGTGAGGATATTAGCTCATGGAGAAAAATAGCTAAGAAATAAAAAGATTCATCTAGTCAAAGTTTTATGGAGAAATCACAAAGTAGAGGAAGCTACGTGGGAACCTAAGGAATTAATGAAAAAGCAATATCTGCATCTTTTTCATCCTAGTACTTAGGAAAATTCGAGGACGAATTTTCTTAAGGAGGGGAGAATTGTAATACCTCAAAATTTTGGTTAGTGACCAAAATGTAAAACTTGAAAAGTTTGGTGACCAGAATGTAAAATTCAAAAAGTTTGGTGCCAAGGTGTAAATTTCAAAAAGTTTAGGGACTAAGTTGTAATTTTCAAAAGTATGTAATTTAGTCCCGTAAATGAATAGTTCACCCCCAAGAGTGGCATTTTTGTGTTACCTGGATTTTTGATACGGAGTTTGTATTAAGAGCTATAAAGCTTTAAAGCTCGGGAGAAATCCGGATAATCCGATTTAATCGAATAAATGAGAAATCTTTTATGAGATATTTTAGGAGATATTTTATTAAAATAAAGCAAGGGTAAAATGGTCATTTTCATGTCTTATTTTAATGAAATTAATATGGATCATTGGATTAAAGATTACTTTTCCATGTTTAATCTTAGCCATTGGATGAAAAATGGCAAGATGGTAATTTTTGAAGATGGCAAGCGCAAAGTTGGTAATCACTAACTGCTTGGATTGTTTTGGGCCCTTGGATTGGTAGGTAGACATGTGTCATGGTATGGAGCATTGGATTTCAAGGGTAAAAAGGACATTTGACATTAAAATGAATTTTAAATTCATTTTATTTATATTAAGGACAAGTGGCCAAAATTGGATTAAGAGAAATTTCAAGATTTTTCTCCTATTTCCAGCCCTTGTTCGAACACCCCAAGGTAAGGAAGAAAAATTTTTCTTCTTGATTTTCAAGCTTATTTAGTTGGAATTTTGATGAAAGCATGAAACATGAAATTGATCTCCATGAAATTCTCTATCTTTTGGTACCATTTGTTCATGCTTTCCTTGCTTAGAACTTTGGTTTTGTGATTTTGATGGATAAAGGGGATGTTGAATTTGGATGAACTAAGGTTAGTTTTTGATGAATATGATGTTGTGGAATCTTATTAAAGCTTGTGTGATGGTTGAAACTACATGAAAATAGTTAAACCTTAAAATGTTCAAAGTTAGGGTTTTGGTAGAAAAGTTGAGTTTGGATTGATTTTGATTTGGGAATGATTGTGAAATCTTGGAAATGATGTTTAAGTGTTAAGTGGACTAGTTTAGAAACTTGGAAAATCATAGGGGTGAATTCGGCAATTTGTAAGAATTAGGGGAAATTATGGAAAAAATTTCCATAAATTTGGAAATGTTGAAATTATGATTTTACAAGCTTTAAAATGTCATTTGGACCATTTTGGAAGTTTGTAAAAAACATAAGAACCAATTCTAAAATTTTGAAAAGATTAGGGACCAATTCAGCAATTTGGAAGAATTCAAGGACTAAAGTGAAAAATTATTTTCATGGAAGTATTATGCTGGAATAAATGTTAGAATGAGTTATAAATCATTCTTTGAGTAAATGTTTGAAGAAATATAAAGTATTGAGGATGAAATGACTTGTGTCATGAAACTAATATTTGGAAAATATTAGGGTATTTATAGGAAAATTATTCATATATTAATTATGTGTTAGTAAGATACTAACATATAATTTGGAATGTACTTATGGTATTTTTAATATACTTGTAGACTGTGAACAAAATCAAGATCGAATTAGCAATCGAGGAAAAGAAACCAAGTATAAAGTGTCAAGTTGAGTGCATTTTTATGCATGAAAAATATTATGTTTGATTTGAAAGACTTGTGATAAGTCCGGTATAATTATATGCTTGAAGATTATAGTTATTTTGATATTTGACATATTGAGAATTGTCAAAGGTAGAACTATGATGCATTTGATCACTAGATATATCATGTATGTATGTTTATGTTATATTTAGGGTATGAACTGCCCAATATTTAATTACATTGCCATGGGTGAATCTAATATGGAATTGGAAAGTATGCCCAAATAAGTAATTGAGGTATAGAGTATAGTTGGCATGCCATAGAGTCCATCGGTTTAGCACTTCGGTGCAGTTTATTAACACTTAGGTGTGGTTTTTTAGCACTTATGTGCGATCTCTTAGCACTTTGGTGCGGTTTATCAACACTTCAGTGTAGTTTTGACTCGTGTACTCAAGTCCTCAAATTATGTTGGGCAATAATTTATTTGATAATAAATGGTTGATAAATTAGAGAGTAGGTGAACTCTCGGATAATGGCAAGGATATTAATAGGATTTATGAATCCGAGTTATATTATGTTAATAAATAATTAACATAAAGGAAATAAAGGAATAGTGATCAAACTGCATGTTTATTATATTATTGTTATAATTCAAGCATGTTGATTTATGTTAAATAATTATAATGCCTCACTAAGTATGTACTTAACGTGTGATGGTTTTCACGCGTAGGTAGTAATCCCGAACATGAATAAGGAGTATCGGCATCATCATCTAGGAGGATAATAGTCGTATCGGTAATTTACATCTTTGATGTATTTTGATTATCTCTAGTTGGCATGTATAAAATAATAGTAGCTCGCTTTAACTAGTCTAGATATGGTTTGTAATATTAATATCTGGATAAGTGGTTATTTTATAATGAGGATTATATTAGTTAAAGAAGATACAAGTAATGAAAATCGGGTAAAGTTATAAATTTGATTTTTAGAGTAATCAAGATCATTTTTAACTTAGACAGCTTTTAGGCAGTTTTCTTAATTAAAATGTGTAGTTATAAACTGCCAAGTTGTTGCCTGAAAACGAAAGTTATTAGACGGGTTAAAAATTTGTAATTGGTTTTACGCGATAAAGTGAAATTTTTAAAAATTACTGTTTTTGACTAAATTGAGTAGCATAAAATGCGCTTAATCCTTATGTGACACAGTCTATATTAATATTAGATAATAAATATCGGTAAGGGTGTTACGACGCGAACATGTTTGAAAGAAATTAATGGTCGGCCTTTGTATAGCTCGATTCAAAATTTCAGCTCCAAAGCTGCCAGTCGCAATTCGGCTACGGTTCAGGGGTTAACTCGTAAGGGAGCCAAGATGAAGAAAAACGATGAACAAGTTCTAGCTAAATAGATTTTGGCTGCTTGGATGCAAAAAATTGATAGAGCTTTATCGAGAACTATGCCTGATGAGGGACAAGGATCAATAGCGGCTCCTGCTCCCAAAAACGGGGCTGAGTCTAAGGTGCAGTAGAGAGAAAACTCAATTTTTGGTGGTAAGTCCGGGTCCAATTCGAAAGTCTGATCTGAGCTTTCTCCTTTCCCTTTATTTTTTATCCATGGTTCAAGTTCTTTTTTAGAATACAAAAGGCGTGCTTGGCTTTGTTTTTAATCGTTATTTTAAGATGTTGTTGAAGTCGCAAAAGCCGAACATAGTTGGCCTCATAAAGCCTCGTGTGAGTGGGGCGATTGCTGATGATTTTATTTGTCGGTCGGGTTTCGATTACTCTTATCGAGTAGAAGCCACATGTTTCTCTAGGGTATTGGATCCTTTGGAAAAATTCGGTGAGGTTTGATATTATGATGGTTTTTAATCAGTTCGTTCATGGTTTTTGTACTAATGTTGATACCAAATAGAGCTTTTTCATTACCTTCGTGTATGCTAGCCCAAATAGCCAAAAGAGAGGTTTAATCTGGGATCAGTTATGTGCATTAGAACCCTCGTCCGATTGGCCATGGGTTTTGGGCGAAGACTTTAATGCTATTTGTAGTTCAGCTAAAAGACAATGGGGTTCGACTAGACGATCAAGGATTTGCTCGAAATTTGGGGACTTCCTTTTTAATCCTGGCCTCATTGATATGAGTTTTAATGGCCCTCAATTTACCTAAGAATGGGGTTTCTTGCCCTAACGTTTAGACTGATACTTTCCTAAGAATGGGGTTTGTTGCCCCAACGTTTAGACTAATACCTTTGTAATCTTCAGTGGTATGAAAGGTTTGCAATTTCTGAAGTTTTCCATTTGCAAAAGATTGGCTCCGATCACTGTCCCCTTCTTTTTTGTACTGATGGTATGGGTCAAGCTCAGGGTCATAGGCCTTTTCGGTTCACCGCAGCTTGGAACAAGCATCCTAATTTTGGGAGGTTAATTGAACAAGCTTGGAAGAAGGATGCAACAATTTTTGACAATTTAATTGATTTCCAGGGTGTCAACCGTACATAAAACCTTGAGGTCTTTGCGCATATTGGCTGAAGAAAGTCTCATCTCCTTGCTCGTATCCGAGGGATTAAAATTGCCTTAGAGTATTTGGCTTCTCCTTTCTTAGTCGAGTTGGGTATGGCTCTTAAGAAAGAGCTTGATCTTATTTTTTCCCAGGAAGAAAGTCTATAGAAGTAGAAGTCACGAAGAGATTAGATTTCTCAGGGGAATTGCAATACCTATTATTTTCATACTTTTACTCTCATCCGAAGGCGTAGAAACAATATTAACATGCTTCAGACTGATGGTCCTTGGTGCGATGATCAAGAGTATCTTAAGGTGCATGAGGTTCAGTCTTTTCGAAATCTGTTCTCTTTTAAAGGCTGCAGTGCAGCTCTGGATGATTTTCATGGTGGATTTTGTCGGTTACAGGAGATACTTCTCCTTTCCCTTTTTCAGGAGGTGTCCTATGAGGAAATTCAAGATGTTGTCTTTAATATGGATCATTGGAAAGCGCCAGGTATTGACGGGTTTCTTTCAAAAACTGGGATATTGTCAGTGATTCAATTTGTCATTTTGTGGTCGATTTATTTACTCGTGGCATTCTTGAGGATTGGGCAAACCAAACTTTGTTAGTTATAATTCCAAAAGTAGTTGTCCCTGAGAGTCTGAGCCAGTTTGGCCGATTAGCTTGTGCACAGGCATGTATAAAGTTGTCACAAAGATTATGGTTAATCAGTTAAACCATTGTTGCCTGAATGGGTGGCCCCAAATAAATCTAGTTTCGTTCCAGGACGGCATATTATTGACAATGTAATCCTGGCTCAAGAGATTATCTATTTGATGTATAAGAAGACGGAAACCAACCTGGATGGTGATCAAGGTGGATTTAAAAAAGGCTTATGACCGTTTAGAGTGGAACTTTATTGAATAAACTTTACATGAGGTTAGTCTACCGGCTAAATTCATTGGGTAGATCATAACTTGTGTTCGATCAGTCTCTATGCAAATTAGTTGGAATAAGGAGACCATAGAGAGGTTTACCCCTACTCGTGGCATCTGACAAGGGGATCCTCTTTCGCCTTACTTGCTTGTGCTCTGTATGGAGCGTCTATCCCATGCTCTTTGCCGAAGGAAGGAGTATGGTACTTGGAAACAACTACATCTGTCTCGGAATAGGCATGGTATTTCTCACTTGTTTTTCATCGATGATCTTGTTTTATTTGCCAAGGCCTACGTGGATCAGTTTTTGTTTATCCAAGAGGTGCTGAGCCAGTTTTGTGCGTGTTCTGGATATAGTGTAAGTATTACTAAAACCCAAATCTTTTTTTCCAAGAACTATAATACTTCGGCTCGAACTGTTATCGCACAAAGATTTAGTTTCAAGGCAGTTGAAAACCTTGGTAAATATTTCAGTGTACCTTTGTTGTATAGTCGGGTAATAAAGGATACGTACAGGTTTCTGTTGGAGAAGGTAGGGTAATGGTTACCCGGTTGGATAGCGAATTCCTTATCTTTAGCTGGTCGTATTACCTTGGCTAAAGTTTTTCTTCAATCTATAGCAACATACAACATACAATTGACGTGGCTTCAGGGTGTTTGTGACACTTTGGAACGAATGATTCGTTTTGGGGTCAAGTAATGGCTCTAATGTGCTCCCTCTTGTTAAATGAGAAATGATGAAACTACCGGTGGAGAATGAGGGATTGGGGGTTTCGAGATTTGGATTTCCAGAACAAAGCCTTGCTTATGAAGGTTGGGTTTTCTTTGGTGAAAGTAAAGTACGGTTGGCATAATGGGATTTTGGAATATATTTTTTATCCATCGTTATCTCAATTATAGCAAGGATTATCTCATGTTTGGTTAGATATCCGTCGTAGTCTCTGTTAGAATGTCTGTAATGGATGGAGGACAGATTTTTAGTCTGATGTATGGCTTGATAATGGTGATCCATTGGCTGCATGTTGTACTCTCCCTAAGCCTCCTCCATCGATGCCAGTAGCAGCAATGATATCCTATTTTCTGGGATATAGGATTGGGCACTGTCTGAATGTTTTTCTGATGATATGGTCCTTAAGATTGCAGCCATATGCCTTCTCCGGGTCGCGTTAGGCAATGATACCCCCGGATGGCAGTGGGAGAATAATCGTACCTTTTCGACCAAATCCACGTACAATGCTTTGGTAGCACAATCCTTGCTAGCGACTACGAGTATATGGAGATTTATTTAGCAGTTCTCGGTACCTTCGCGAATTTACACCTTTTTGTGTCTAGTATTGTACAACCGCCTTTTGACGAATGTTGAACACTATTGTCGCCATAGTGCGACTTTGAGTATTTGTTCCATTTGTAATCTTGAGGATGAGGCCCTTAGTCATGTCTTCCGGAGTTGCACTAAAGCTAAACGTATTTGGATGAGACTTATTAAACTGTTAAAATATAGTGAGTTATGGAATGAACCCCTTGAGAGCTGGGTGATTAAAAACCTGCAACATCGTGGTGACTTTTCACTCATTGAGAAGGATTGAGGGTTCTTTTTGCCATCATGTGTTGGATGCTACGAAAGCATCGCTGTAAGGTAATATTCGATGCCGACCGTATCAAGCAGGGTAATCTTTTGTGGCTAGCTTGGGGTCACTCAGGCTGACAGAACGGGAATTTAGGGTGATGTTAGATGGCAAGTGCCGGAGGTTAGATGGGCAAAGGTAAATGTGAACAGTGCTATTGAGGGTTGCCGGGATATGGACGCCGTGTGCGGGGTGATTCGGAGTGCTACTGGTGATTAGATTTGTGGTTTCACTCATAGCCTTGGTGTGTGCTCGATCCTAATGGTGAAATTATGGGCAATTTATGATGTGCTTATCCATTCATAGAGACTCGGGCTGCGCAAGATTGTTATCGAAACGGATAATGCGACTGTGGCAGATATTTTTCATGGGAGGTCAAGGGAGCTTACTGATAGTGCCTTGGTCTCCAATATTCGTGAGCTACTCAATAGACAATGGGAGGTGAGGCTTCAACGTATTTGTCAAGATGCCAATGTTGTGGCTGATCGACTTGCAGCTCTTATGCGCGGCATGCCCCCTGGGGGAACGGCTATTCGCAGATCCACCTGGGGAGGTGCTCAACTTATTGCAACAAGACGGGTATTGGCATGTAATGTGATTCTTTTTGGTTCTTTGTTGTCTCGTAGCCGAACTTGGCTCGTTGTCTTTCTATAAATGCTACTATATGCACTCTATTCCCTCTATTTAGAATTAGGAGAGTTTTTTTAACGAAGCACATGGTAGTATCTTATTTCTTATATAAAAAAGTGTATAAAAAATACCTATAAGTAAAAATATTGAAATAAATAATTGGGTTGCTTATTTATTACCAAGAATACATTGTTAATATTTTCAATTTTAAATTTGATTATATGTTTTTAGCTATTGGTTTTAAGTTGTTTTATATTAGTATCTTGATTAAGGCCTTATTTGGTAAACAATTTTTTGAGCCAACACCAAAGGTTTGAAATATTTTTAGAGGTTTGACCAGTCAATCAACTAATTTAGATGTTTGGTAAATAGAAGATTGTAATAACGGATTGGGGTGAAACCTCTCAATTTGAAAAAACTAGGATTGGGGTGAAACCTCTCAATTTGAAAAAACTACTTTTAGGAGTTTTTGAGTTAGATGTTTGTATAAAAGAATTGTAAAGATCTTTTTGTCCTCAACAATTACAAAAAAGCATAATGCCAAAAAAATGGCCATAACATTTAACTGGATAATCATTTTAGTCGCTATTCTTTTTTTGAAGCAATTTAGCCATCAACGTTTCATTTTTGGGTCAAAAAGGCTCCTCTGTAGATGAAAACTGTTTGTCAACTGACGGTAAACAACTTGAAATGACTTGACAGAATGATACGTCGAAAGAAAAAATAATTTATATTTTATATAATTTTTTAAAAATATTTTTTGACTCATGTGTCATTTTGTAAAGTCAGTATATTTGTCTATATGACACTGTTACCACGGCGTGCACTATCATGTCATTTCAAATCATTTATCGTCAGTTTACTAACAGTTTTCATCCGCAGAGAGGCCATTTTGACCCAAAATGAAACGTTGAGAATATTGCTTCAAAAAAAGAATAGGGACTAAAATGATTATCCAATAAAACATTAGGGGCATTTTTTGACATTATGCCTTACAAAAAAATTCTTCAAATAATATAAATTTGAATAACTAACAAAATTAAAAAAATAATTTTATAAATAAAAAATTAATATATAAATTAATATATACTTTTAAATTTAATAATTAATAAAAGTATATTCAAAATATAAATTTATAAATAAGAAATTTATATATAAATCTTCACATATGCTTAGTAAAGCTATTAAAATTAATTTTCATAATCTAATTGATATTAATATATACAAAGTATTAATAACTATTAAATTATCCAAACAAGTATTGAATATAAACATGTTCTTATATGTCATTTTGCTTGTTCAAATAATCAAACATCTATCAGCCATCGGTTAATTTTACGAAACACTTTTATACAATCCGCTAAGCAATCTACTAGTCAAATCAACTAATGATATCAACTATATGCTAATGTAATCTGTTATCCGTTAATTGTTAAACATGACCTAAATATTTATTGAGTTATTGGTTTATTTTTTGTTATAATTTATTTGGCCACTAAGTTATTTCATACATGTTAAATCTATATGCTTTCGGACTAAAGACAAAATATGTTATAATTTTTTTTCCCAAGTCAATATTTTGACAATAGCAAATAAGTACAAATATGACATTATTTTAAGGAAAAAACTTTGATACACATGTCGTGTAAACTTTAGTTTACACGTGCCTTTTAGTTTTAGAGGTTAGGGTTTTAGTTTAGGGTTTAAGGTTTAGGGGTTTAGGTTGTAGGGTTTAGAATTCAAGGTTAGTGTTTAGAATTTAGAGTTTAGGGTTTAGAGTGTGGGGTTTAGCTTTTTAGGGTTAGGGTTAGGAATTTAGGATATAATTTCTTATAGTGTAAATACACAGGCTTGTGTAAAATTAATTTTACACAGCCTGTGTATCAAAGTTTTACCCTTATTCTAATTATAATTATGATATGACACCTTATAATTCCATTTCTTTCATTTATATTTCGTACTTGGAGATTTGTTTAATTACTAGAAGACTAACCGTGCGAGATTGTGTACCTTTGCCGGAGAAAATTACAACAAAACTTCAAGGCTGAAAAGATAAAACTTTATCATATGCTGCTAGATTGTAGCTGATTCAATCTGTTTTGAATAGCTTGCAGAATTTTTGGAATGCTCACCTGGCTTTATCAGAGGTGGTCGTCAAAAAAATAAATTAAATGTGCTCCAAGTTCTATTGGAATGGGATCAACAACTGAAGTGGATTATTCATAATGTAAAAGGCATGAATGTGTTAGCTATAGGGCTAAAAAGCTAGCTTGGAATGGTATGATTTCTTTGATTTGGAGGGAGAGGAACAGAAGAATTTTCCAAGGTACTAAAGCTACTGTCTTAGAAATTGTTAGACAGATTAAGGGGCTGCTTAAATTGAAGTTAAGGGATATAACAAAAATTAAGAGAACAAAGATGAACAGCTTAACTAACCGGTCAAATGTGTTTGCTGGAGTCTCATTCTTTTATGTTACAATAATTCTCTATTTTATATATAATAAAAGATGAGTGCAATTCTAATTGTTTTTGTTTCATTGTATATGCTTTTATTGTTAATATATATATATCAGCGTTTAATTTTTTTTCTCATTGACTAATTTCAAACATTTTAAAATCTGTGTGCTCAATATTACTTGAGCCTAATTTGCAGTTATTCTAATGTTATAGGCTAATTATTTTTGAGTTAGCGATGATATCTAGTCAAAACAGGTGGATTCATCCATGGTGCATTTAATTTAATTTTAAAAATATTCATAAAAGTATGTTTTTAAAATACTTTCATGAGTTTAAAAAATAAATCGTGAATTTTCATATAATTTAAAAAATATTTTTTAAAATTTGTTTAGAATCATTCAATAAAAATATTACAAAATATCATAATAAAATTTTAGTTATAGTTGAGGGGAGATATTTCTCATTAATTTTAACATGTCAGGTAATGACACGATACATATTTTGTAAAAAAAAATTTAATACTTATTTTAATATTTTAAAATTGAGTGATAAAAAATATTTAAAAATAATTTAGTAACCATTTTTAAATTTTATCCTAAATTATATAACGCCTGCTATTTCCTTATCTGATCTTATTGGACAAAGGAAAAGAAATAGTTCTAAAACAGGTTGAATTGGCTGGCCTATCTTCTTTTAAATGGGCTAAAGATGGCCTATAGCCCTATATTCTTGACTGGACCTAGCCTAACATTGCTCCTCGATGGTCGTAAAATAGATTCAATTGGCTAGCCTCCGTTGAATGGCCTAAAGAAGGTGGTTTTCTCCGGAATTATGCTTGATAGGGAAATGCTAATTGAAGACAAATTCATTAGACAAAATTAAGAAAGATAATTGTCTGCATTCGTAACGAAATATATTCTTTTTTTAGGTGATCGGCGATGACACTAGTCTTAGTGTTAGATGTCGACCGTCAACACTATTTGTTTTCAATTTTTGTGTTTGTTTTTAATTTGTACAAAAATAACTCAACTTTTATTGCACCTTTTTTATGTTTTTGTGACACTTTTTCGTTCTCTTTTGTTGGTTGTTTAGCCATCTTTTTTATGGTTAGTTTTAACGTCACCTCGACTGATCAAGATGGCGCTGATTTGTTATCCTATTAATCTTCCCTGCTTTGGACCTCGAATCAAATTTGGATATGCGGTTCGCGTTCATGGATGGCTTTCTCTCAACGCACGCTTGGCTCTGATTTGCGATTGTCGGTGGTCTTTCAATAGTTTGATCCTCTTTTTGGTTCATTTACCGATGTAGTCAGATATGTTCGTATCTATCTTTTGTTCGAGTCTTTTGGTTAGGATTTTTTTATAATCTTTTCATTGTATGGTCTCAAGTAGTTAGTTTCTTTTGAGTTATAGAAAAAGTGTCCAAATTAGTTGTTTAGTTTACGGTTATGGTTGTAAACTCTCATTATAATATTAGGTATTTCTTTTTCTAATAAAATTAGTAGCTTCTATAAAAAAAAATAAGATAATTGGTATGAGAATGAATGATTTAATGTTAATAATACTAATAAATGTTCCATATGCTTACTGCTTGGAATGTTTCCTTATCCTTGGCTTCAAAGTAACCATCCAACAACAGTGAGTGAGTGAAAGCCCCTTCCTATAAATAGCTGCAATTGGGTTCACGTCGAAACAAAAAACCAACTTCTTTGATTGAAGCAAATAAAGATGTGCATAACTGCATATAATGGATTCCTGATGGAGTAGACATGCATGGTCTGATAATTGGTTCAGCTACTCTTCATCCATTCAAGTCGAGCCGAATCAATATCACTCATGTTCTTGTATGCTTCTGCTTGTTTATGTTTGGTCTTCTTAAGGAATTGAACCAGGAACATAAGCTTTGGAAACTACTGTATGCGGTCTGCCCTGCATATATATTCATGGACCTGTTCAGTACTCGCTTTTTGCTGCTATACAACAAATTAATATCATATACTTCATCCATAGGAGGAAATCAAACCTATCTGATGGGTATTTTCTTACTTTTTCCTTTATTTCTTTTAGAAAGCTAAGAATGAAAAATAAATTATAAATGCACACCCAGACCCACAATCGCCTGATTAGAAGTCAGGCGCCTTATCCATTAGGCCATGGGTGCTTCTTGTTGCTGGTTCTCTAGCAATCTATTTTATTGCGGGTTAATTTGATCAAATGCATATTCAGGTTCATCTTGTACATCTTTCTCGTTGTTTAGCTGTTTGGGATGCACCAAAACCATATTGTATGACATGAAATTCCTGTATATGAATGGGGCTTTTCGATTCTTCCTGGTCATAGATTCGCATACTAGGCTTAGGTTAGAAGTGATGGTTTTACTTCAAGGCTGACAAGCTAATTGTATACACATGATTGTCCCTGGTTCTACAGATTTCTTTTGAGGGTTAAACATTTTCTATATCAGGATCACGACAGTATAAAAATCATATTACATCGTCAACAATCTCTAGAACAAGTAGTTAAAGCTTTTGGTTGACACATTCTCCTCTTCCCTAGGTTGTGAGTTTATAGCTCATTAAGAGCAAATTCCCCTTCTCCCACCCTTCCCCCCTCTCCTGGATAGAAGTTGTTCAAAAAAATCATATTGCATCCATCAGCATGTTTACTTTCAACCCAGGGCTTCTATCCTGGGCTTAAAATGTCCATTTTTGTTTCCATGCAACATTGTTCTAGTCGGTTACCTTATAGGGCATGGCATCAGTTCATGGGCTTGTTCTTATATACCGGGCTGATTGATAGAATAAGTTGATATCCTGCAACTAATAATGGAAACCAATTAAACCCCTCCAATTGTACAAGATGTAGCAGTTGAGAAATAAAGATGGTGGTGGTAGACAGCGCGGAAGGTTTAAGGAGATGAATATGATCGGGTACCAAGTGTGTAGAGAAAGCCCCATAACAGTTAACACACACTATTCCCAACCTTACGTACCATTGGGTTGTTTATTAAACCCCAGGACCACCCTAATCGATTCAGGAAAACAAAAATCTAGGCTAGGGTGATCCATAATTAAAGAGGCATTAGGCAGTGTGTTTGTGTAGCGTCGTATTAGGATCAGATGTGGTCCAATCCCTCGCACTGTTTTCTCGTTAGTAAATGTGGGACTGATGCCATCAGATCTGAATCAGGTGCAACCCCCACTACGGATTTTGGTGGTGGTCATGTGTAGCGATGTCCTTATTGTTAAAAAAAATGTGTTTTATTTTGAAAATAATATTTTCCGTGGGATTTTAGAAAAAACGTATTTTATTTAAAAATGGAGTCGCCACCGGCCACTCAATGTGGAGCAGACACCGTAAAAACCAGAGATTTCAAAATGATGGGTTCAGGAGTCGGTTACGGATGGGGAAGGATAGCACCTCACACCGCCCAAAATTGGTACTTTAATAATTATCGTTTTATTAATATTAAACTTTCTGGATTAAAGTGACGATTAAATTAAAATTTGGTTATAAGTGCGAGTAGATTTTAAAGGTCCCGTTATTCGAGAGTAAACGCTCAACCATTATCACTACGCCTGATACTGGCCTCGTTTACGCTCGGATAAAAGGGCACCGCATTGACAATTATTCCGAAATGCAACTTAAAACATAGCAGACATAAATAAATAAATTGCAATAAAAATATAAATGAATAAGAGCATAATAAAATATTAATCTAACATAAAAACACTAATTTGAAACATGCATGACTATTAATCTAACACATAAAAATATAATAATAACAATAACAATAATGATAATAATAATAATAATAATAATAATAATTACCATGCTAAAATATGTGAATCAAATAAAAACATGGACTAGTGATTAAAATGCATGATGTAATAATTTACATGGCATAAATAATAATTATCATGGACTAAAATGAAACGAATATAAAACATAAGGGAATAAACATGAATTAATGGAAATGAAATGCTGAAAATTAAATGCTGAAGAAAAAAATGACTAAATCGAAACAAATGTAAAATAAAAGACACAAACGAGACATAAAATGGCGTAGTTAAAAACGCATAAAAAACATAAGGACCAAGGGAGAGATTATCCCGCAGATAAGAGTGAAGACGGGTGAGAAGTGGGAGGACCCAGGGCGTAATTTGCCCATAAAATGGCGCGGATCATCCCCTTGGGTCGGGTCACCGCATGGATCTAGGTGCCAAAACGGCACAGTTTTGCTTTAGGCCGGTTAAAAACCTAGGTTATTATTTTTTTTTGTTATAACATATTAAAATAAAAAAAACACTTAACCTAAGCCTAATATTTCTCTCACCCTCTCTTTGCCTCAACCCGACGGCACCGTCCAAGAGGAGTTTCCGCGCTCGGCCCTCCGTTGTGCGTTGTTTCCCGGCGGCGAGGAGCTTTGGCGTCATGGCGGGGCTTTTCACACTCCCGGGCAACCAGGTAAGGTCGAAACTCTTTCCCTTTTTATGATTCGAAGTAAAAAATACAAAAGCTTGAAACTAAAACCAGTTTAAAATGAAGAGAAATGAGATGT
The DNA here is from genome assembly GCA_019671005.1 of Hibiscus mutabilis. Lineage (NCBI taxonomy): Eukaryota > Viridiplantae > Streptophyta > Magnoliopsida > Malvales > Malvaceae > Hibiscus > Hibiscus mutabilis. The sequence goes on along the minus strand of CM033726.1, from coordinate 14,150,538 downwards.
TTTTACCCTTGTATTGATTAAAAAAACGAAAACTTCTCCGATTCCAAATTTTCGAAAATAAAACCCCTTTTCTACAAGCTTTTTTTGAATATCAGCCCCCATTTTCTCTATTTTTTGTTCAGGTTTTATAAACCCATTCTTACAAGAAATAACCACCCCTTGTTTTAATCTAGTTGCAGATCTGAAGGGATTGATTGCCTGATTGCCAGATTTTTATGGGTTATTGGTGAAGACAGAGCATGGGTGAGGGTATGGGCAGTCAGATTAGGGGTATGGGGTAGGTTTAGGCAGTCAGATTAGGGGTATAGGGTAGGGTGTATTTTATTTTTTAGGGTTGATGGGGATTTAATTTAAGGATGAAAATTTTGGTTAGGTTAGGGTTGATTTAATTTAGGGGTTTTGGTTGGATTTGGGATTTTAGTTGTTGCCGGCGAGAATAACGGCGACGGGAGGCTGCTGCGGCAAGGGAAATGACGGTGATAGCTTAATTTAGGGTTAGGGTTTTTATGGTTTGGGTCGGGTCATGGGTTTGAACCGGGTTTGGTTTGGGTTTAGGCTGAATCCGGGTCGGGTTTGGTTATTTGTTGTAACGAGTTTTCGGGTTTGGGGGTCAAAACGGGTTATGGCAGTTGCCCCTCTTTGCTCATTGTTGTGTAACAGCAATAGAGCAAAGACTAAGAATGACCCATTTTGGTCCGGTCCGGCTAGGCTTCTCCTCTTGACGTACGTCTTCGTTCTTCTGCAGATCTTATTTCTCTTTGATGCAGGTCTTTTTTCTTGTCTTGGTTGATCTACCTTGTCACTCTTGGGAAACAAAATCTTCAAAATAGGGGGTTGTTTGTTGGTGAAGCAATATAAGTACGGCTTACTATGTTATTGACGATGATAATACCTAAAGAAAATTTGACCCAGCTGCAACACCGAAGAAGAGGCAGGGTTTACAAAATTTGATCCAGCTGCAACACTGATGAAGAGGCAGGATCGGTGGATGAAAGTTCCAATGTCTGATCCAGCTACAACTCTGGCAAAGAGGTAGCATCAGAAAATTGAAAACTTCTTTTTTTCTTTTTTGTTTCTTTTTTGTTTTTTTGCTCTCTTTTTCTTCTTTTTTTTTCTATTTTTTTTAGATACAACATTGATAAAACTTGAAAGTTGGTAAATTTTGACCAAGCTACAAAACTGACGAAGAGGCATGGTCTAAAGTTAGTAATATTGATCCAGCTACGACACCGACGAAGAGGCAGAATCAAGAGTTAGCGAATTTGGTCTAGCTACAATACCGACGAAGAGGCAAGACCGAAAGTTAGTGAATTAGGTTCAGCTACAACACCGACGAAGAGGCAGAACCGAAGATTTGATCCAGCTACGACACCGACAAAGAGGCAGGATCGGAAGGATGAAAATTCCAATATCTGATCCAGCTACAACTCTAACGAAGAGGCAGTATCAGAAAATTGAAAACTTCTTCTTTTTTCTTTCTTTTTCTTTTTTGTTTTTTTTTTACTTTTTTGCTCTCTCTTTTTTTTAGATACAACATTGATAAAACTTGAAAGTTTGTAAATTTTGACCAAGCTACAACACCGACGAAGAGGCATGGTCTAAAGTTAGTAATGTTGATCCAGCTACGACACCGACGAAGAGGCATGATCAAGAGTTAGTGAATTTGGTCTAGCTACAACACCGACGAAGAGGCAAAACCGAAAGTTAGTGAATTAGGTTTAGCTACAACACTGACGAAGAGGCAAGACTGAAAGTTAGATTTGACCAAGCTACAACACCGACGAAGAGGCAGGACTGAAAGTTAGTTTTGACCAAGCTACAACACCGACGAAGAGGCAAGGTCTGAAGATTTGATCCAGCTACGACTCCGACGAAAAGACAGGATCATATGGTTTTCTTCTTCTCTTTTTTTTAGATCAAGCTACAACTCCGACGAAGAGGCGTGATCAGACTTTGGCAAATTTGGTTCAGCTGCAACACCGACGAAGAGGCAGAACCTTAAATTTATAAAGTTGGATCTATCCACACCATCAACAGAGGGAAAGATCGGATTTCAGCAACACGGATTTTACTATACTATCAACGGTGGAGCAAGATCGACAAATGATAACAACTTGATTTTTATTTCGATTTGATCTTTTTTGGATTTTTTTTGTATTCTTTGATTTTTTTTTCCTTTTTCTTTTCTTCTTTTTTTTCCTTTTTGATTTTTTTGATTTTCTCTTTCTTTCTTTTGATTTTTTATAAATTTTTCTTTTTCTGATTATTTATTTTTTTTCAGATTTTTTTAGCTACAACTATAATAAAAAGGTAAATTCCGAGTAAAATTTAGGTCTAGCTGCAACACCGACGAAGAGGCAAGACCTGGAGAGGATTTGATCTGTCACACCACTGACTGAGAGACTAGATCAGCAAAATGTGGGACCCACTACACCACCGACGGAGAGGTAGGACCGAATGGAAACTTTGATCTGCAACACCGACAAAGACGAGATCTGGATTAAGTTGGCGTACCACCACTGACGGAGGCATGATTTGATGTTTATAAACTTGTTTGTAAAATTTAGTAATAATTGGACAAGGTTAAGGTCCTTAATTTGATTAAAAACAGACTAAATCTGTCATTACAGGTTTGTCCGTACCGATACGGGTGATGGTGTATCGATACATGTGTACAATTTGGGACATAAGTATAAGGGTGCACCGATACTACTACTACTGAGGTATCGATACGGGTAATCGAATCTGAAAAATTATTGTAGCACCGTTTCGACACCGTATCGATCCTTGTGTTTGACCCCTCTTGCATTGACAACGTGTACCGATACTCGGTATTAGTACGAGCTTAATAAAATTAACCGTTTTAACGGTCATAGAAGGCGTATCGATACGACCTTTAGCGTATCGGTACTGCCAGTCATCACTAGAATTTGAGACCATCATAGCGTACCGATACGAATGTACTTGTACCAGTACGACCCCTAATGGTTATAACTATTTTAACGACTATGACAAGGCATACCGATACAACCTCTTCGAGTATCGGTACCGAGTTAGGTAAGTTGGTTAAAAGCTGACTAAGAAGGTTTTAGAATATTATAAAATGGTCACTGAATCTTGTATGAACTAATTGAAGGTACAGATGATCTCCAAATTCATTGAAATTTTGTACATAAGATAATCAAGCCTTGAATTTCACCTTGGTAACCCTAATATGGATAAGTCCCTAAAATTTTCTAAAATTACAATTTAGTCCCTAAATTTGCATAAGTCATTAAATAATCCCTAATTACAATTGAACAAGTTTTATTAATTATTATTGATTATTGTAGCACATTGGGATCATTTGTTCATCATTTAAGGTTTGAATCATTGTAAATATCGATCTGATCACCGTTATGTTTATAGGTAACGATTTTCGACCCAGATTCCTACCAAACCGAGAAGGGGGTGTTATAACAACTGTCACAAGTTTTGGATAACATACATTATAAACACCTGAAGAGTTTACTTCTTGGTCTTTCTTTATATACGATGTCTTATTACGAGATAAACTACCTCCACTGTTGATTTTGCCATTCTTGATAGCATTTTTGATGAGCTCTCCGGATAGCACAAGGTCGACTAAATTGGTAGTCGCGTTACCTATCAAGCGATCCAAAACTGGACCCTCCAATGTTTGGATAAATATGACCATTGTTTCTTTTTCGCTGAGAGGGGGTTGAACATGAGCCGTCACGTCTCTCCAACGTTGGGCATATTGCCAAAAGACTTTATTTGACTTTTTTTCATGTGTTATAATGTTCAATGGTCTGGCACCATGTCACTGACATGTCGATATTGCTCTAGGAAAGCTTTGGCCAAGTTTTTCCATGACTTTATCTGATGCTGGTTCAATTGATTGTGCCATCTTGTGGCAGATCCCGAGAGACTATCTTGGAAATAGTGGATCAATAATGTAATGCATGGAATTGGGCGTAGATGTAAGTGGATCGATTAGACAATTTGAGAGAACCAGATTAGGCAATTCGAGTTAGTTTCAGGAATTAAATCTTAACAAATTGTTTTTGGCTAAAATAAAATATGGAAAATGCTAGAAAATACTTAATATTTTAAGTGTTTTGGTAAATTCAATTGTAAGGAATTAAATCTGATTTTGGGACATTTTGGTCTGGTGACTAAAATGTAAAGTTTTCAAAACTATTTTTGGTGACTAAATCGTAAAAGGGTCAAAACTTAGAATCTTTAAGGAGCTAATTAACCAAACTTTTACATTAGATTTTTCCCTTAATTTAGGCTATTTTTAAAAGGTTTTTAAATTGTTTTAATATTAAAATAAAATAGAATTAATAAAAAGGATTTTAATTACACAATTCATTTTCTCACGTAACTAATTTTGCTCTCAACTTTCTCAGTAGCCAAACTATCAATTCTTTTCCAAAATTTCCAGGAATCAATCTCTTTTGATTTTCTACTTGATTTATTTGATTCCTACAACAAAATCTACTTGGTTTCTTGAAGCTTTTATCCAATCTTTGCCAATTAAGGGAGAAATCAGCAATTAGAGGTGATTTTCATTTCTCTCCTCTAATTAAAGGTTCTTTAATGAAATTCCCAAGTTCTTGATCCTTTGCAACTGATTTTTGTTATGGAATTATGATTAAAACATGAATATGGTAATTAAATTAAGTTTTGATGTGAAAATTTGATGAACACTGTTATGGATCTATTTTGTATTGAATCTAATTGATTTAGATCTCTTATAAGATGTGTTTTAATGTTGTAAGAAGAGATTAATTAAAGGAATCTCGAAACTATGTGAATTACTAATTTTCTAGGTTGTAAATAGTTAGATTTTGAAGTGATCTTGGTGTTGTTAGGTTGTTGGAGGTATAATGATGTTATAAAGATGTTTTTGGATGGTAATTGATGTTGTTAAAATCAATAGGTTTTGGCTGGGCTTTGTTTAGATGAAGTTTGCTGATGATTTCAGTTGTTTTAGAGGGGCGTTTGATGGTTTTTAGTGAGGCGAAGTTGTGTTTGTTGGTTGCTGTAAATTAAAGATGCATAGACATGCATTAATCCTTTGTTTTTGATTGGGTAAAGTAGGGGAGTTGGATCCTTTAGCTTTTGGAGAGGTTGTTGAAGCTTGATTCTCGCAACGGCAAGAGAGCTTTGGGTTGTTGGTGAGTGGAAACATGTTTTATTGCTTTTAAAAGGTTTGAAGATGATTGTTGGGAGTTTAGAATAAGTTTGAAACACTTATATAATCTCGAAAATAAGTATTGGTTGATCTCTCTCTCGTTTTTGGTTTTTACAAAATACAATCTCATGCACATGTTTATGATTTTGATTACCTACTATTATATGCATGTTTTAGAAATGAAAGATGTTGCAAATGAATCATATATGATGATTATTGAGAATGATAAATAATTTATGAAAGCATTTTGAGAATGCTAGAATACATGGTTTAATGTATTGGAAAACGGTTTGAATTGATGCATATGTAAAACAGTAAGGTAATGTGGTTTTTATTAAGTATATTGACAAGTAGATGAGATAAAATGTTATCAGATATAGTTGGCTAGCCATAGGGTTTAAAGTGCACTATAATAAGTCGCCTCATGTGCGTCGAGGGGTTAATTGTGTCATTTTCTCCACCATGAGAATCGTAGCGGTCGAGGGGTTAATTGTGTCATTTTCTCCCATTGGTGGTTTTATACGTTATAAACGTTGAGGGTTGCTCCGGTTCAAAGACGTATGTGAAGTGGTCGAAGAACCCACTTGGGAAATTCGTGTATCCGATGTGTTTTTGTAAAATGGAATAGGACTTGGTTTTGAGTCACTTGATTGCCAATATATGATAAAATGTATCATGAGAAATGAATTATGTTTTGTATAATGTAGTTTATACATGAGATGCTCTTTAAGCTTTCTATTTAGAGACTTTGGCATATGAAGCTTAAATTGAGGTTTGAGATAGAAATCCATGGTACATGTGTTGAAAACGATTTAAATGTGCATATTTGGAAGATTATAGAAGCATGAGATGATTTTGGTATGAACATTATAAACTTGATTTGATATAAAATAGTTTTACATGCATTGATGAATGTTTTTGAGATTTCCTCACTAAGCTTTTAGTTGCGCTCTCCTTTCTCATCAATGTAGAGAAATAGGCTCTTTCGGACAGTGAGTAAGCAAGGGAAGATCCAATGATTAAAGTATTTTCACGTATGGTTTTACAAATGCTAAGTAGTAATAAGAGGCAATGTGACCAAGTTGTATTTGGGAGGTTTATTTTAGACATTCTCTATTTGTACAAGTTATGTTTGATGTTTTGGGTTTGTATAATGCTTAATGTTTGGTTTTGAGGGGTTGAGAAACCTTTTGCATGCTTGGGTAGAGATCATGCCTATAGGACAGTTGCTTGGATTTGATATGTTGCATATGATCCTTTACCATGCTCTTATGTTGGTGAAAACACTATTTGGGATGTTATATGATGATTAGATGTTGATTGGAGTATGTTAGATTGAGCCAAAGTTTCATATGTTTGACCAAGAGGTCATTACAGGTCTATCCGTACTGGTATGGGTCCTCATGGATTGGTACGCATGAACCTATCTCAGCTCAATTTGGGCAAAAATTCCTTCACGTACCCATATGCCTGGTGACTGTATCGGTACGCATTGTTGGATTTTTGGCTTGGTGTCGGTACACGGGCAACCGTACCGGTATGCCTTTTGGCTACTGGAATTCCTTGTTTCGAATATTACATATACGTATCGATATGCTTGAGGACCATATTGATACACCTTTGAAAATTTATATCGTATCGATATGGGTTATTTGTGTACCGATACGCAATTAGTTAATTCTATTAAAATGCTTTATGAAGTTTGATTCTTTACAGTTTGGTCTCTGTTTCTTGATCATGCAATTAAATGAGTTTGGATGGTTATTTTAAGCTGAAATTTAATGTGTATGTATGAAACCTGACTAAATAAGGATTGGTAACTTTAATTTCAAGGAAGTCCTAATAATTGTCTATAATTACTTTTTGGTCCCTATAATGTTATTTCATACAATTGGATGTCAATTCGACGCCCGATTGAGTTGTAATCTTCATCGCTGCCAGTGATAAGTGTTCAAAAGTACTATTTTTCTTACCCTTTTTACTCATATTATTGTTAGACTTAGGCTCATATTAGTTGCATAATTAGCCATTCATGCATTAATCCATGTTTCCTTCCATCGTTGAGCTTGATTACATAACTTGGTAGTTTTTGTGGGAAAAGATGCTGCTCTGGTATGTTTTGTGTGTATGTGCAGGATCACTTACCAAAGCAAGGCTAGAGCTAGTTGCCAGGGCAATTCATGAAGGAGACGCCGAGCCAGTTGTCATGGCAATTGTCGACAAGAGCAAAAGTGATATGGTAGTCGAAATTGATGACTAAACAAGCCCAAGATGACGTGGAGCAAAGCCCAAACCCAAAGGAATTTGATTTCCATGCGGAGATTAAAGAAGAATTAAATTCCAAGAAGATAGGATAAGTTCTAGTAGGAATACAATTATAATAAAGAATTATATTCTTTAAAGATAATTTAATTCCAACTTAAACTCCTTCTCAAAGAAGGACTTTGGCCTAGCCCTATAAATAAGATGGAGATTTCGACAAGAGAGAGAGAGCAAAGGAGGGGAATTTCGACAAGTCCAAGGAGGGCAAGAGGAGAGAATTTTCGACAAGCATCTAGGGCAAGGAGGATTTCGACAAGCCTCATTCTTCATCCTTTTCTTTCTTGTTCGATTGGGTTCATGTTAGGGATTATTTATCTTGTGTTTCTTTGGAACCTAGCCATGAACTAAATCTACTTGGCTATGGTTATTGTGTTTTGTGGTTGTGAGAAACTATTGGTTTTTGTTTAGGTAATAAGAGTTTGCACTTTTCTATTTCAAGGTTTATTCATTCTTGGTTCTTATTCTTGTTTGCGAGTGAATTGGGAGAGGATCTCGTAATTTCATCTATTTATCTAATATCGGGAGAGTTAGATTCAAGAAACGAATGAATATGATCTTTATTCAATCTATTGATGGTGAAGATTAATTCGGCTTAGGAATAAGTTAAGGATTTCAACGGCTAAGAGAAGCGCAAGATTAGTTGTTGTTCACCCTTGATTCACGCAGGGATGTATTATCAAGGCATGCACAAGTAGCTAGAGTTTCGACTTAGGGATAAGAAGAAACCATTGAAGAACGCTCTGCCGAACCTTGAAGGTTGCTGCCCAAACGCCCAAGTAGTTGCCCAACTAGTTGCCCAGGCAACCATCGATTAGTTGCTAAGGCAACCCCGTTGTGCAAGTTGCCACGACAACTGAGTTGCCCGTGCACTCTTTTACCAAGACGATCCAATCGGCTATCACACCTCAACTCACGATAACCTGGCCTATCTCTCTCTCATTTGATCTCATATTTCCTTTTACTTTATTGCTTTCTAGATTAGTTATTAGTTAAACTCGTATAATCCTTTATTTGTGTTTTTACTTTTTACAGTGCAAGAGACTAGATTCTTGAAGTGGCACCAATCCCTGTGTAGACGATATCTTTTATACTATAACTTGCAACGTGTATACTTGCACAATTGCGTAGCACTTATCACGCGCAACAAGTTTTTGGCGCCGTTGCCGGGGATTGGCAATAGCGACTTTTTTTTTATTTTCTTGCACTTTCTTTTTACTTTTCTTGTTTAAAATTCAAAGGGCTAACAAACTTTGGTTTTGCATTGGTATATGACCAGGGCAAGACCGACTTCACCAGAATATCCCTTTGATCCAGAAATCGAACGAACCTTACAAAGACTTAGGCGAAGGATAAGAGTAGCAATGGCTAATCAAGACGGCAATATGAATCAACATGTTCTAGCAGGAGGAGGAGTGATTCTTGCACGGAACAGAACTATTCGAGACTATTTTGAAGAAGATCTTGATGGACTTAATCCAGGAGTTGTCGCACCTAAAATTGAAGCTGACCACTTTGAGTTAAAACCGGTAATGTTTAATATGATCACACAATTGGTCAATTTGGCGGCTCAGCAACTGAAGATGCACGACAACATCTAAAATCTTTCCTCGAGATTTGCGACTCGTTCAAGATACACGGAGTCACCCCCGATGTATTACGATTAAGATTATTCCCCTATTCACTTAGGGATAGGGCGAAAACATGGTTGAATAGCATTCTTGCCGGATCCATAGCATCTTGGACTGATCTTTGTCGTGATTTCCTTGCTAGATTTAATCCTACAAATTTAACCGATAAGCTTCAGAACGACATTACTTCTTTTCGGCAGCGGATGATGAATCCATGTACGAGGCTTGGGAGCGATATAGAGAACTTCTACACAAATGCCCCTACACGGATTCCCGGTGTGGACTCAAGTAACAATGTTTTACAACGCCGTGAATACACCAACAAGGATGATGCTAGATGCCTCGGCAAACGGCATACTCCTAGATAAGTCATTTGGAGGAAGCAATGCAAATTTTAAACAGCTGGCCAAGAATGATTATCAATTCTCATCTACTAGAAGAGGAGGAGTTAGACGCCAAGCCACAATACATGAACTAGGATCATCGATTCAATTTCGCACAATTGGCCACTTTAACCAAGATGGTCCGAACATGCAAAAACCAAACAACACACATGAAGTCAAGGTAATGGATTCTTTTGTGAGTTATGTGGTGATAACCATAATTCTTACGAATGTATGCAGAATCCGGAATCCGGCTTCTATGTGGGAATTACAATCGAACAACAATGCGATGTCCAATACATACAATCCAGCTTGGAAGAAGCACCCAAATTTTTCATGGAGTAATCCCAACAATGCTCTAAACGGAACAATCAGAATGCACAAGCATCGGGATTCCAGCAGAGAATATGCCACGACAACAGATTTTGCCGCAAAGAACAAACCGACAACATCTAGTTCTTTGGAAAATTCTCTAAATGCTTTTATGATGAAAACTGAATCTTATATGGCTGAGAATAGTAATTTCATAAAAAGAACTGATGCTTTTATTAACAGGACCGAGATGAGATTGCAAAACCAAGAGGCGGCAATCAAATCATTGGAAAATCAAGTCGGACAATTTGCTCAAAATCTGAATACTAGACCGCAATGAGGTTTACCTAGCGTTACTGAAGTCGCAAGAGGAACTGGCCATGAGCAATGTAAGGCAATCACCACTAGAAGTGGCCAACAACTTAGAGAGGCTCAAGCCCACTCATCAAACAAAACTCCGGAAAAAAATCAAGACGAACCTAGCGGCAAAGCCTCAGATGCTGAACCAAGAATTGCCGCGGCAACTGGAAATAAGCTTGCCTCGGCAACCGACGATAAAGACGTCTCAGCAACTTGCGATAAGCATGCCTCGGCAACCCCAGTTGATAACGCCTCGGCAACTCCAGTTGTCCCGGCAATGCTGTCAATCAGGTTTCAAACCAATGAAAGGATCGAAGATATCCGACTTCCACCACCATTACCACAAAGGTTGAAGCGACAAAAGCAAGAATACCAATTCAAGAAGTTTCTTGATATCCTAAAGCAAGTCCACATCAACTTGCCATTGGTGGAAGCAATTGAACAAATGCCAAACTACGCCAAGTTTCTTAAAGACATTGTGTCCAAGAGAACAAGGCTAGGAGAGCTTGAAACAGTTGCCGCAACAGAGGGATGCATGTCAATGTTGCACAATCGTATGCCACCCAAGTTGAAGGATCCCGAAAGTTTCAAAATACCCTGTTCCATTGGAAACCACTATGTCGAGAAAACACTATGCGACCTTGGGGCTAGCATAAACTTGATGCCTAAATCGGTTTTCCAGAAACTAGGAATCGGGAAGGCAAGACCTACAACAGTTATGCTACAGCTAGCCGACAGATCCTATGTGCATCCAGAGGGAAAAATCGAGGACATACTGGTAAAAGTTGATAAATTTATTTTTCCCGCTGACTTTATTATTTTGGATTATGAAGCAGATGAGCATGCACCTATCATTCTCGGGAGACCATTCCTAGCAACAGAGAGAACCTTGATCGATGTTGAAAAGGGAGAACTCACAATGAGGGTGAATGACCAGCAAGTTAAACTAAATGTGTTCCAAGCACTAAGGCATGCCGATGATCCAAAAGAATGCCAACTTCTTCATGCCACGCCAGAGTTTAACTTCGACGAGAAATTCAGTTGCATCGGCAACTACATTGCCGAACAAGAGGATCCTGAGGAGTATGAAGAACCGGTCAATGAGGAACAACAAGAAAAGGTAAATTGGCTAGTCAATCGACCAGGAAAAGAAGCTGATCAAAATGTTGATGCTACACAAGAACGCAACAAGGAGGAGGACGCGGATCTAGAGATATGCGATGCATTCCCGGATGAACAAATTTTAGTTGCCTCGGCAACCATGGACGCGCATACCTCGGCAACCCTCGATGCCTCGGCAACTCTCGACGCCGCTGTAGCCCTTGACGCGCACGCCTCGGCAATTTTGGGAGCAGTCACCACGGCAGCACATGCCTCGGCAATACCTTGGTACGCGGATTTAGTTAATTCCCTTGTTTGTGGTATTTTACCTTATGACATTACTCACCAAGGGAAGAAGCGGTTCTGCCATGATACTAAGCATTACTTTTGGGACGAGCCTCTTTTGTTTAAACAATATGCAGATCAGGTTATACGCCGATGTGTCCCTGAAGAGGAGTAACAGAATGTACTCCGGCAATGCCATTCTTCACCCTATGGAGGACATTTTGGAGGAACTCGCACCGCAGCCAAAGTTTTGCAATCCGGTTTGTATTGGCCAACATTGTACAAAGATGCCCAAGAATTTTACAAGCAATGTGATCGTTGCCAGAGGACGGGCAATATCTCTAGACGACATGAGATGCCGCTCCAGAACATCATCGAGGTGGAATTGTTCGATGTATGGGGGATCGATTTTATGGGACCTTTCCCATCTTCATTCGGCAACCTCTACATTCTACTTGCCGTCGACTACGTGTCTAAATGGGTAGAGGCAGCTACAGTTCCCAACAACGATTCCAAGACCGTGCAACGATTCTTGCAGAAAAACATATTTACACGGTTTGGGATGCCGAGAGCAATTATCAGTGACGAAGGCAAGCATTTTGACAACAGACTAATTGCCAAGATGTTGCAATGCTTCAGCATATCACACAAGATCGCCACGGCATATCACCCACAAACCAACAGGCAAGCAGAAATTTCCAACCGAGAATTGAAGGTATACTCGAGAAAGTTGTAAATCCCTCTAGGAAGGATTGGTCATTAAGACTAGATGACGCGATTTGGGCATATCGCACTGCATTCAAAACACCCTTAGGTATGTCCCCCTTCCGACTTGTCTATGGAAAAACATGCCATCTACCGGTGGAAATCGAACACAAGGCATATTGGGCAATCAAGACCATGAATATGGATTGGGAAAGTGCTGGACAAAAGCGTTTGTTTGACCTCAACGAGATGGAAGAATTCCGTGCACTCGCCTATAACAATACACGAATCTACAAGGAGAAAACAAAGCGATGGCATGACAAGAAACTATTGCCACGACAATTCACGCCAGGGCAACTAGTTCTCATATTCAATTCTCGGCTAAAACTTTTCCCAGGAAAGCTGAAATCAAGATGGTCAGGACCATTCGAAGTCGTCAAACCATTCTCCCATGGTGCTGTGATAATCAAGTCCATCTCTTACAACCATGAATTCAAAGTTAATGGACAAAGATTGAAACACTACAATGGTGCCCATGTGGAACGTAACAAAGAATTGGTTACCTTAAGAGATGCATGAGCATGCTCTTCTTTCAATATTTTCTTTTTCTTTTTATTTTCATTTTTTAGGAGATATTTTATTTTTTTCTTCATATTCTTTAGTTTTCAGGTTTTCTTTGTTTTCTTTTCCACAACAAGACCCACAACCATTATGCTAAGGAAATTTACTGCCGAGATTCGTGCCCTGACAACCAATGGAGCAGTCGCCACGGCAACCACAAAAGATGACGCCACGGCAACCAGCCCTGAAGATGCCACGGCAACCAAAGCTAAAGACATCCCGGTAACAAGAAAACAACTATCGCGTTCAAGCAAGAGAATCAAGACACCGACCAAAAGGAAACTAATCATCTACGATGACGAACTCTCGGAGTAAGTCCTCGTATGCAATTTTTTATTTTTTTATTTTTATTTTTCGTTATTTTTATGCATGCATTGAGGACAATGCTTCACTCGAGTTTGGGGGGGATTGTTATTAGTAGTTACCATGTTTAGTTACATTATCTTAAGTATTACATTTAGGATACATAAATTGTTTGCCATGCCTTTAGTTGGAACAAGAATTGCTTAGATTTGATGAATATCCGATGATGACTTTGCCAATGCACTTAATTGATAGAATTTTTATTCTAGGATAACCATGGAAAAACTTAGAATTTTATTATGATACTAATTTTGATGAAACACTGTTGTGGTTTGATTGATTTAAGGAATTCTAGTGAACTTAGGTTGATAATTAACAAATTGGGGGATTAGAATAAAAATTGAAAGAATGCTAGAGGTGCCCGAAACTGGCTCTAGTATGTGTAAAAAAAAAATTGATCGCTAGAGATGCCCGAAACCGGCTCTAGTCGAATAAATTAACTTAAGAAAACTAAAAACAAAACACTAGAGGTTCCCAAAACTGGCTCTAGTTAAAACATGTTAAAAAGAACCCAATAAAGTAATTTGAAAACCTATTGTTTGCATAGAATCTGAAAAATCAACTTGCACACAACTCCGCACACACTCACAAGCATTATAATTTGATTCCGAGTAATTCTTAAGTTTTCTGAAAAATAAAAGGCCAATCATACTTTGTGCCCCGGTTCAGAGAATTGAAATCAAGTTCAAAGCCAAGTTTGTAAAAATTGAAGTCTTGGCAGGTAATTATGAGTTTGCATTACTTGAGGACAAGCAATAGTTCGAGTTTGGGGGTGTGATAAGTGTTCAAAAGTACTAATTTTCTTACCTTTTTTACTCATATTATTGTTAGACTTAGGCTCATATTAGTTGCATAATTAGCCATTCATGCATTAATCCATGTTTCCTTCCATCGTTGAGCTTGATTACATAACTTGGTAGTTTTTGTGGGAAAAGATGCTGCTCTGGTGTGTTTTGTGTGTATGTGCAGATCACTTACCAAAGCAAGGCTAGTGTGTTTTGTGTGTATGTGCAGGATCACTTACCAAAGCAAGGCTAGAGCAAGTTGCCAAGGCAATTCATGAAGGAGACGCCGAGCCAGTTGCCATGGCAATTGTCGACAAGAGCAAAGGTGATATGGTAGTCGAAATTAATGACTAAACAAGCCCAAGATGACGTGGAGCAAAGCCCAAACCCAAAGGAATTTGATTTCCATGCAGAGATTAAAGAAGAATTAAATTCCAAGAAGATATGAGAAGTTCTAGTAGGAATACAATTATAATAAAGAATTATATTCTTTAAAGATAATTTAATTCCAACTTAAACTCCTCCTCAAAGAAGGACTTTGACCTAGCCCTATAAATAAGATGGAGATTTCGACAAGAGAGAGAGAGCAAAGGAGGGGAATTTCGACAAGTCAAAGGAGGGCAAGATGAGAGAATTTTCGACCAGCATCTAGGGCAAGGAGGATTTTGACAAGCCTCCTTCTTCATCCTTTTCTTTCTTGTTCGATTGGGTTCATGCTAGGGATTATTTATCTTGTGTTTCTTTGGAACCTAGCCATGAACTAAATCTACTTGGGTATGGTTATTGTGTTTTGTGGTTGTGAGAAACTATTGGTTTTTGTTTAGGTAATAAGAGTTTGCACTTTTCTATTTCAAGGTTTATTCATTCTTGGTTCTTATTCTTGTTTGCGAGTGAATTGGGAGAGGATCTCGTAATTTCATCTATTTATCTAATATCGGGAGAGTTAGATTCAAGAAACGAATGAATATGATCTTTATTCAATCTATTGATGGTGAAGATTAATCCGGCTTAGGAATAAGTTAAGGATTTCAACGACTAAGAGGAGCGCAAGATTGGTTGTTGTTCACCCTTGATTCACGCAGGGATGTATTATCAAGGCATGCACAAGTAGCTAGAGTTTCGAGTTAGGGATAAAAAGAAACCATTGAAGAACGCTCTGCCGAACCTTGAAGGTTGCTGCCCAAATGCCCAAGTAGTTACCCAGGCAACCATCGATTAGTTGCCAAGGCAACCCCGTTGTGCAAGTTACCACGGCAACTTAATTGCCCGTGCACTCTTTTACCAAGACGATCTAATCGGCTATCACACCTCAACTCACGATAACCTGGCCTATCTCTCTCTCATTTGATCTCATATTTTCTTTTACTTTATTGCATTCTAGATTAGTTATTAGTTAAACTCCTATAATCATTTATTTGTGTTTTTACTTTTTACAGTGCAAGAGACTAGATTCTTGAAGTGGCACCAATCCCTGTGGAGACGATATCTTTTATACTATAACTTGCAACGTTTATACTTGCACAATTGCGTAGCACTTATCACGCGCAACAGCCAGCATGATCACCTTAGGTCTTAATTAAATATTTAGAAAAGATAAAATAAAAATAGATTGTTTTCTAACTAATTCTTTTAGGTTTGTCCCGACAAACCCTAATATAGCTCACTCGATTCGGTCTTACGACTAGACTGGGTCAAGGAGGTTACAAATAACTTGTCGTCTCTCCCGTATCCCATCATCCTTTGGCAGTACATGGTAAGATGTGCACGAGGATAACTCGTTCCATTATACTTCTCGAATTCTAGGACCTTGAACTTAGGAGGTAATACCAGATCCGGGACAAGGTTGAGTTCATGGGCATCAAATCCAACGACGGTGTCCGTTACCTCTATGGCTTTAATATTTTCTTTGAGTTGCTTACATCGGTCCTTGATTTCTTTAGTGGTTTTAATTCTAGGTTTCTCCAT
Source organism: Hibiscus mutabilis (assembly GCA_019671005.1). Lineage (NCBI taxonomy): Eukaryota > Viridiplantae > Streptophyta > Magnoliopsida > Malvales > Malvaceae > Hibiscus > Hibiscus mutabilis. Next base: position 14,134,505 of record CM033726.1, on the reverse strand, counting down.
TTCAATCAATTGATCCATCTCTGAGACAAAGTTTTTGGTTTGATTTCCTCTAGGCTTGACTTCCGATGCAGATGATAGATTTATAGGGAAAAAGGCACCGGCCTGATGAAGTGGTGATTTCCCTCGAGAAAGTATTGCCCGAGGGTCTGGTTAAACCTTAGCATGAGTAGGAGTAAACCTTGGAGGATATGTGGAACATTCGTTCCCATCAATGGGGTTGGGATTTGCTGTAGGATTTACAACAGATGCCTCTCCGGGTTTTGGAAGCTTAAATCCAAGCATTTGGGCTATTTGGCCTAGTGTATCTTGTTGAGATCTCTTGAACTGCTCCACCATGTCTTGCCGGACCTTAGCTAATTGTTATTCCATCTTTCTGGCCAATTTTGCTTGCAAGTCCCTTTGGGTTTGCTCAATTCGGTCTAATCTGTCTTCGTTCACCATTTTGGTTTTTTGTCAGGTTCCCTAAGGGCACTAAATCGATTGACTTTTTCTTTGATCTAGAATCACTGTACAGGACATCCCAAAAAATAGTCTCGATGTTTTCAAAATGAATATGTAAATGCAAGGTAACTGCCCTAAATGCAAAGGTATTTGATTTAGACATGGCTTTCGAGGAACAACACTCACGAATATATGAGAGAAATTTGCAACTTTTGAATACTACACTTAATTGACGTCTAGGTACTAGATTTTCTCTCGATTCATAAACGATCTCCAATGTGTCCAGCATTCTCGGGTCAATACCTCATGATGATGTGATGTAGATAAAAATTATAATGATGTTATGCAATATAATGCGAATGAATATTATATGTTGATGTAATGAAAATGACAAAGAAACACTGGTTAGTATGAATTAAATATTTCCAGATGAAAGATAAAAATATACCCGACATGTTTTAGCGCAAAATGAACCCATTTGCATGATAATCTAATTTTCTAGGGTTACCGCATGGCTCTAAAGGGGTGGGCTTCTTAGATCCTCTACATGCAATTTTGGTGCTAAAATGTACTCAAATTTTCCTCCCTGTCCCCTTTTAAGGGTAGCAAGGCCTCCGATCATCACCCATTATAGGCTCCTTTCAATCGAGTTCAATTCAAGGGGACCCATTCGCTATGTCCATACGGGGAAACAATATTCCTATGAAAACATAGGGTATTCGAGCCCCGAAGGTACTTACTAGACCCATACGACAGAACAATATCCTCACAAAAGCACTAGCGTTTCCCCTCACTTACACAGACATGTTTATATGTTAAATTTTAAAATGCATTAAAATGAACTCGCATTTCTGAAAAAAGATATTAAATTAATTTAAAAATAAACTCACAATTTCCAATTAAGGCAAAGGGTAATTGACTCGTAGTCTGACTCTTTTTTTGTAAAAATAAAATTTTTTCCCCAGCGGAGTCGCCATCTATAGCGACTTTTTCTTTTCTTTTTTTGTTAAAAATCTAGATCGCTAGAAAAACAATCGTTTTTTTTGCCTTTTGGGGAATTTTCATTTTGGAAATCCATTTTTAAAAAATAAAGATTGGAGTCGCCACCGATAATTTTTTAAAGGTAGACTGGATACAAAAAATGAAACCAGAGATTCTTTTGAAAATGAGTTCGGGAATCGGTTACGGATGAAGAAGGATTAGTACCCCCACACCGCCCAAAAATCGGTACCTAGTCGAATATGATTTGCCTTAATTGGAAATTTACGAGTTCAAATTTAGTTTAATTTAAGATCCGTTTAAAATGTGAGTAAATTTTAAAGGCCCCGTTATTCGAGAATAAACAAAAGAACCACCACCACTACGCTTGGTACTGGCCATGTTTACTGTCGAATAAAAGGGCACCACATTAATAGTTAATAAGATGAGTCAACATATAACAAATAAGCAAAGCATATATATACGAAACAAAAGTATAAATAAAGGCAGAAATTAAATTATCCTGAAAAAGGACCGGATCGAACGTAAGATAAAATGCGTAAAATAAATATGAAAAATAAATGCGATAAAGTAAAGGCAAGAAATTAAAATGCAAGAAAGTAAATTGCGGAAAGATAAATACGAAAACATAAAGAGCTACACTAAGCGGCCATAATAATACGGATCGTCCCCCGTTGCGGGTCACCGTAAGGCCGATTTTTGAACAAGGAAACAATATATGAATAAAATAAATAAACATAGATATCAAAATATATAATATACAATATATAGGTAATAATAATATATATACATTATGTGATATATATTATATGATATAATTAATACATATATATATAAATATAACCATATCATATAATATATACAAATAAGATAAATATAATATAAGATATAATATATATAAAGGACCGAAACGCATAAAAAGAAAAACAAGTGGCCAAAATCAAGAGAAAAAAGGAAAATAGAAAGGTGAAATTTTAAAAAAAAATAGAGGGCAAGAATTGAAAAAGGTATTAGCTCATGGCTGAAATGAAAACTGAGAAGAACATTGAGGACCGGACGAGTAATTATCCCCGAGGCCAGAATACGCGGATCATTCCCTGGGTTGAGTCACCGCGCGGGTTAAAGGGGTGTCAAAATGGCAACGTTTTGCAAATCATATATATATATATAAACAAGGCAAAAATGCGTGATAACCCTCATTTGTTTCATTCTCCTTTCAAAAAAATCCTCTGAAATTTGAAGGGGATTGCCAAAACCCTAAGTCCTTTTCAACACCATTTTTGGCGGCCCAACTTCACCGGCCGTTTCTAACACCCGAAGGCACCAGAGCACGTCGGCCCGTTCCTAGACGATCCGGTAATTTCGAAAACCCCTTTTTATCGTTTCGATTCGAGATTTAAAAAATTAAAAATAAAAAATTTATTTTTTAAAAAAACTGGAAAACCCCATTTTTAAAAAAACTTTGATCTTGATTTTGAGAACAAAACCCCCTTTTTCTTTAAAAAGTAAAAAACATTCAATTTCAGTTTCAAAATTAGGTATTGAAGAAGATTTTTTTAAAAAAAAAAACTAATATTCTATGCAAGGAAAAGGAAGAACATGAGAAGAAAATACCTAGGAGAGCAAGCTCCTTTTTTTTGTTTTTCTGAATCTCCTTTTTTATTGCTTTGGTTCTAGTTTATATACTCAGATTTACATGAATTTCAAAAACTAAAAAAAATAAAAAAACTAAAAAATGCTATTGATTGTTGCAATTTTTTTGCCTCTAAATCTCTGAATTTTTGTTGGCATGCGATGTTGGTGAGGCTCGTACGAGGGGAACCAGTCTTGGTAGAATGCGAAGGCAGCAAGGGAGGGGACCAGTCCTTGCTTTGTTGGAGGAGAGAGGATAGTGATGTGGCCGTGGCTGCTAGCGCGACTGATGAGTTAGCGCGGACGTGGAGCTGACGTGGTTGCCAACGTGGCGCTGATGCGGAAGCTTGGGGTCTTGAAAGGTTGGCGGCTAGAGTAGCTGATGGATTGAGGGATGTTTAGGGTTTCTAGGTTTAGGTTATTGGTTAGCCGGGTTGGCAAATGGGTCAGGTATTGGCTGAAACTGGTATGGTTATTTGGAGATTTGGATATTGAATTTGGGTGTAACGGGTTTAGGAAGTGGTCCGGTTAATTTGGGTTTAATATTTGGGTTTAATATTTGGGTTATGGATATGTAAAAATAGACATTAAATATATAAATTTTTTAGATTTTAGGATTTAATTTGATTTTTTTATTTTTGGTTGAATGGTTATTCAATTCGAATAAAAGATTGGACGGAAATAGGTGATTACATTAGTTGAACTAGGAAAAGAAGGGTGAGATTGGTCACCTAAAATTAAACAACATCAAATTAGGACAGATTGAAAAAATATATATTAATGGATGAAAGTTTAGTGATCGGGCACGGCAGAGACACCTCTCTGACTATGGACCGCCCACTATCACTACTTTTTCATTTTTTCACTTTATTTATTTCCACTTTTTTGAATTGAAATTTGGAATCAGTCGTCTAATATGTTTTTTTTTTTAAATCATACAAATAATATCATTCTTGTTTATTTTTTAATTCTTTTAAATAGATACAATTATATTAAAAAATTATAAACATAATCAATCATTACAATTATACATCATTAAATTACTAAACAATCAAACATACAAACCAAAATACATTTGAACAATTTAAATATCATCATTATAACTGATCTAAATCTCGTTTAGCATCCTAAAGAATACGATAATGGGTTATTTAATAGTTTTAAGGTATTTATTTTTATGTAAAAGATGAAATGTTAAAAGAAATTTTAAAAATAATCATTATTTGAAACATTATTGGTAGGAAAATAAATTCACAAGTACTATGAAATGATGTCGAATTTATTTATTTAAAATTTTTAAAAATTTAAAAAACAAATACTATCATATAACCACATTAAAATATTTAAAAAATATTTAAAAATCTAAAAGGCGAAGTGAAAAGAACACTAGACAACATTTTGACAATTCTCATGGTTCCCCCCCCCCCCCACATATACTAATCCTTTAAAAATTATAATTGTAAACATGATAAAAATATTTTATTCAGAAATTATTTTTTTAATTTAGATCTTTATTCGTAATAAAGAATCAACTGCATAAGAATCGAAATTTGAAAGAATTTGTTATCTCAATTTATCAAGTATAGTCGATACATCCAAATTTAAATCTTTGTGAAGAATCGACATTGTTCAAGTGATTATCATTATCAATAATAACCAGAATATTATGCGAATAGCTTTATAATGAAAGTAGTTTGCTCGAAATAATATACTTTGACAAGACAATGAGTTGTCTTATCAGCGAAAATAGATATGTTAGAAAAGAATTGAGTATCCATCAACTCATAAAATAATTTAGGTGAAAAAATACTGATGTTATTTTAGTTTAATCGAGCTCGAACAAGAAGTGTTATTTTATCCAGAGTTAAAAATAGAATAAATATTATATAAAAATCATATTAAAAATACTAAAAATTTAAATTTAAACTAATTAATTAATTTTTAACATATTTTTATTAAATTATTTTTCTATGCACGGGTTTACGACGCGTATGAACAATCTGTGTCACAAAGGCAAGTTCAAATGTTTGACATTTGACTCATTAGTAGAAAGTTGAATATTCCCAACTTGTACTCGTTCAACATTACGAAATTGATGATCTCATTTTCCTTTTCCGAAATTTTAAATGTTTTTGCATTAATAAATTTCATGTAAACTTATATATATATATATATTTATGGATGGATCAATTTTAATAATTAATGTATTAAAGGAATTAATATATTAAATTTAAAACTTTAATAATTAGCACGAGAGTGGTTGCTGATTTAATTATAGAGGAATTCGAGTTGACGAGTTTTACTTTTTTTCTCAAATTTTATTTGAATTTTTATTTAAGTTGATTTTATGAAATTCAAGTCGAGATGTTGAGTTTCTGTACAAATTTCATGTAATTATTTATAAAGTTATAGTACATATTGAACTAATTTAAACGACTTTATTTAATCATATAAAATATATGTATATGTTTCTTCATATTATTTTTCACATGTGTAAGCAAGATTTGTAAATGTTATTTAATAAAATCAAAACATCTAAAATTTTAAAATATATTTATAATGTTATTTCTAAAGAAGGAAGTTTTGAGGATAAAGTATTGATGAAGTATAAAGAAGTCAAAGAATTGATATGAAAAAATAATTAATAAAAAATATAGTTGAAGAGTCAAATTAAATAAAATGCAAAATTAAGGGACTAAATTAAAAAAAATCTTTTGTTAAAAATAAATTGAAGTTACATAAATATTGTATAATGGTAGTGAAACATTTAGTTTAAATTTGGTCAAAATTAGACATAAAACGAAGAAGAAATTGAAGAAATGAGAAAAATCATACAAAGTTGAGGGCAAAATTATAAAAATAGAAAATTTATTTTTAAAAATATGAAGTGAAGGTAAATATGCATTCTATGGTGGTTTAGAAGGATGTAGTTCAAATTCGATAAAAAAAAGACAAAAACGAATGAGGAATTGAAGAAATGAGTAAATCATACAAAATTGAGAGTTTAAATTGCAAAAAGAGAAAAAAATATTTTTGAAAATATGAATTGAAGCTAAATAGATATTTGCATTGGTTAAGAAGTATATGGTTCAAATTTGGCCATAAATTCACTTAAAATGAAGGATGCATTGAATAGAAAAGAAAATCATGGATTAAATCGTAAAAATGTAAAATTTAATTTTTCGAGTTGAGAGAATTTGAACTCGACTCGAAATCAAAACCTTTACTAATTATTTTGAGTTAGCTTGAATAATTCGAAACTAAAAAAATATTTTTTCTGAATCGAGTCTAGTTTTACTCATCCCTATTTGATTCTATATTTTCTAATTTCTTCTCGCGAAAAGCTATGCGTTGGATCATAAAGCAATTATTTAAGAATAATATTTACTTAAAAAACATGATTTTATTGTAAAATAAGTGTTTAAATTATATTTTTATTTATTTAGATACTTAAAGATTTTTATTAAAATAATTATTTAACGTCTCATTTAATTATATTTTAACATTTTATTATAAAATAAGTATTTAATGAATATATGACACTTGACCTAAACTTTAATTTCATTTAATTTCAAAAACAAAATTTTTATATTTCAAAAAATAAATAATTTAAAACCCAATCCCAAAACCCTTAGAATCTCTAATTTCAAAAACCTTAAACCCCTTTATCACCATACCATACTATCAGATACTCCACTCTTTTGTCGTTAGAAATCAAAGAATGACGTCACATATCTTGCTATGAGAAGAAAAGCAGTTATTACAGCTGAGACAATGTGTTGATTGATGACGACAAATGAGAAAATTTAGATGAGAATTTTGGATGTTTTATGAATTTAGGGGTTTCGTGAGAAATTAAAAAATATTAGAAATTTTATTGAAAATACAAGAATATTAGATTTTTCAAAAATTAAAAATTAAAATCGCATGTCAAGTAATAATTGAATGTTAATTTTTTTATAAGATTTACCTTAGATGATAACAAAATAGAAAGCCAACCACTTATTTTAACAAAAATAAAACATTAAACACTTACTTTAAAAAACTATAAAATATAATTTAAATTTATTTTATAATAAAGCCGACGTGTATTTACAAATATAATTAATTAAGTTTTAATAGTTTTTTTTTTTGAGTAGACAAGAGTTAAATAATGGTTCACGAATAATAATATTAACAACACGAACACAAAGTCAGAAACACATCCTTTCAAATCTCGTTTCTCGGTCCAATCGTTCACCAATATCAAGGTTAATATTCTTTTTCCTGTTTTACCCTTACCTTCCGGGTTTTATTATCATTATATTATTAAATTTTAATTGTATACTTTTCATATTTTTATTTATATTCAAGTTCCTGTCCGGTGTTGGCTTTGCTTCCCCAAGGAAAATAGAGTGCTCGAAAAACGTTTTTAATGGATGCTTCGATCTATGTCACCTTCAGTTTCGAAGAAATCTCTTAGAAAAACAAGCCCAATCCCCATGTAAGCCAATTTTATATTCCTTCATTATATTATAAACCTTCGCCTTGCTTTATTCATCACTGATTCGCTGCCGTATGATATTTTCTTCGTCTTTTATCATACGATCTTCAATTATATTTCAGTGTGATTTGATCTCTGTGAGCCGAAAACTGTTTTGTCCCCTCATTTTGTTGCAGAAATTTGGGTTCTTTTTTGTTTCTAAAAAAGCTTTCCTTTGTATATTAAAGATTGGATTTTTTCCCCATTGGAAAGGGCCAGGTTCAATGGGTTTTGATTGCGATCCATGTTGGATCTCTTGGGGTTTTTTTTTTTTGGTATAGTTATGAATTCTTTGTTTTATTTAACTATTCTTGGTTTTGTTAACTGATCTCGTGTTTTGTTTTTTTATTTGTTATTTTTTTTTCAAATTTTCTCAGCGTTTTTCTTCTGGGATTGCTTGTGTGGAAGGAATTTAGAATCTGCCGCATTGCCTAGGGCTTAAAAAAGTTTTGTTTTTCTTTTTGTTTGTGAAGAGTTTCATGGGTTGAACTCAAAGAATTATGGGTAGCTTAAGAGAAGACGAAGAATGGTCATTTTTTGATGCTCATGAGCACATTTGGACAATGCCTGGTTTAAATTCTAATTACACAGAGATACACCCCTCAGATTCTGGTTTTTGTAATTCGTCTATGACTATGAGTAGTTTCCAATATGATGTATGGATTAATAGTCCACAAAGTGTTGAGGAACGGCGTAATAAATTCTTGGATTGGATGGGATTGAGTTTAGATCGAGTTTCTCCGGAGAATTCAGTAGATGCACCTTGTATGGAAGGGGAATTTGGTAGGGTAATGGAAACTAGTGATGCTGTTTTGAGAACATCTGGCTTTGAAGAGGAGTTTTCTTCTAGTCGGTCTTCCATGTCCTGTTGGTCTAACGATAATTTTGATTAGTTCGGGCAGTCAAGTTGGGGATAATTTTATGTGCAGAGAAGGAAATAAGGGTGCTTTGTTTGATGTTCATGAAGTGCAGAAGGATGAGAAGGCGAGTGAGGGTTGGGAAACGAGTGAAGAAAAATTGGTAACCAACAAGAATTCCGAGAGCTCTAGTGTGACAATGCCCTCTGTTCTACAATTTAGGGAGAATGAAGTTGAGATGCAGAATAAATTAGAGAGAATAGCAAAGAGAGTTAAGGAAAGGTGGTTGAGTAGATTGCGTTCAATATCTTGTATGGCGGATACACAAGTTGAAGATAATCAATTGGGACGGGGTGAAGATGATTCAATCTTGGGGACTAAGGTTCAGAGAGTTAAGGTTCACCAAATCAGGAAGAAAACAAAGGAACTTTCCGCACTCTATAAAGGACATGATATCCAGGCCCATGAAGGTACAATTTTGACAATGAAGTTCAGTCCCGATGGGAAATACCTCGCTAGTGCTGGTGAAGATGGTGTTGTAAGAGTCTGGCAAGTGGTGGAAGACCAGAGGTGCAACGACCTTGACATTCCAGAAATAGATCCTTCCTGCGTATACTTCACAGTGAATCATCTTTCCGAATTGAAACCCCTCTTTGTAGATAAGGAAAAAGCTGGTAATTTAAGGAGCATGAGAAAAACTTCTGATTCAGCTTGTGTAATCTTCCCTCCCAAAGTTTCCGAATAGTGGAGAAACCATTACATGAGTTCCATGGGCATGATGGTGATATCCTGGATCTCTCATGGTCAAAGAAAAATGTAAGTCAACTTATTTATGTCTATATTTTTCATAGTCACCAGTCACCACCAAATGAGAGAAGGCAGAAGAAAAACCCTCATCTAAGATTCTCCTTTGATGTGTCTCACTTGTGCGTTCATGTTGCAGTTTCTGCTGTCTTCCTCTCTTGATAAAACTGTTCGTATGTGGCAAGTTGGATCTGACCATTGCCTAGGAGTGTTCCCTCATAGTAATTACGGTGCGCTTCTGGCTGATTCTCTGTCTGTGTGCGTGCATTATTTAAAATGTAATTAACTAATTGAATTATTAGTAAGCTATGTTGTATTTTGGGAGTGATATTGTCCTTGTTCCTGATAAGGATTACCTCTCTTTATATGCTGCAGTGACATGTGTTCAGTTTAACCCTGTGGATGACAATTACTTCATTAGTGGTTCAATAGATGGAAAAGTGCGCATTTGGGCAATTTCTAGCTACCAAGTTGTTGACTGGAGTGACGTAGGAGATATAGTTACTGCAGTTTGTTATCGTCCGGATGGACAGGTTTGTTGATTTTCATGCTCCTTTATCCCCTAGGGGACTACATCTTATGGTTGAGGAGTTGAAAATTTGTTGTAAATCATTTCCTTCTAATTTATGCAGGGAGGAATTGTTGGCTCTATGACAGGCAGCTGCCGATTTTACAATGTGGCAGGTATGTTCACACCGAAAGGGATTCATGTTTATTCACAGTGATATACATAGTTGGTGGGCATATTGATGATTACTGTTATTAAGAGGAACATTTTGGTCTGTTTCTTAAACATGTCAGAAAAGATATTTTATGGTTGACATAGGCCTAGAAACATGTTTCTCTCATGAAGCTGCATTTATAGCTGGGTTGATTCTTAAACGAACCAACTTTTGTGTTGTTTCTTTCAGATAATCGTTTGCAACTGGATGCTCATATATTATTAACTGGGAAAAAGAGGTCACCTTGCAGAAGGATAACTGGCTTGCAGGTAGTAATTCTTATCTCTGCTTTTGGTCACTATAGTATAGGCTTGTCTCTTCATAGCTGAGATGTGCAGTTTTAGCTCATATATATCATTCGCCGCAGTTTTTGCCACAAGATTCAAGCAAAGTAATGGTTACTTGTGCTGATTCTCAAGTCAGAATTCTTCAAGGACTTGATGTGATCTGCAAATACAAGGGTATAATCATCTTGTTTTCTAAACCTTCAACCGTATAATAATGGTTTGTTGCAAACCATCAAACCTGGAATTGTAGACTTCAGTTTCTTACATTTATTCAATTTTTGTGTTCCCTCCTAATTCATGCTCTCTTTCTTACTCTGCAGGAGCAGGTAACGGTGGTAACCAGGCATTCACATCATTAACTGCTGATGGGAAGCATATTGTTTCAGCTTGTGAGGATGCAAATGTATATATATGGAATTGTGTTGACCAGGATGAGCAATCATGTCCTCGTTCTAAAGATGTAAGATCTTTTGAGCGATTCTTTGCTAATGCATCCATTGCAATCCCATGGTGCGGCATGAAATCTGAGAATGCAGAAAATGGAAGGCAATTTGAAGTATTGAATGAAAATTTACCCGATAACCTTCAATTTTCCTCTCCTTTGCATTTCTCTTTGAGCCATGAGTACTTTTTGGAGTATTTTCCCAAGGAATCTGCAACTTGGCCAGAGGAAACACTTCCTCCATCCAGCCCATCGACTGTGTCATCCGCAATGCATAAGTCCCAGTACAAGTTTCTGAAATCTTCTTGCCAGAATACATTTAAATCCCACGCATGGGGTCTTGTTATAGTGACAGCTGGTTTGGATGGAAGAATTAGATCCTTCCTCAATTATGGTTTACCAGTGCCCGTGTGAAAATACTAGCCGGTTTTCCAGATACTTTGTTGATCTTGAGTAGGCTGACAAGTGATCTTGAGATGTGAAAGCGTCAACTACCATTGCTTGCTCAGGGCTGCATGTTTGATAGTATACTCGTGCACAGTTCAGATTGATGGTTGAGAATCTGAGTTCATCACGGTGGTCTGCAACTGAATTAGGTTGCAACAAGTGGCTGTGTTCTATGGTTTACGACAATCTTTCTTGGAACGGGTGACCAAGGTTAGTTTATCTGAATACCCTCCGAGTTAATTGTATGATTTACTCGAGATATTTGTCTGCCTGCCCTGGAATGGATTTCACTAGTTATGTTAAGAGAAGGCAATAGAGATCTCATAATGTATGATGGAGGTTTTCGTGGTCAGTGAGGCCTTGTAAACCTGCTTTTTCGTTTTGCTAACACAATTTATACTAACACCCGAAATAGTTGTATCCATTTTTTCAAAATCTTTCTGAAAGCTAGACTCAAATAGATTTGACTCGAGTTTAGCTGAATTGTAATTTTAATCAACCGTTGTAGATAAATTTAGTTATCTATTGGGTTGGTTTTTCTCCCAGGTATATAAGATTGTGAGAAGCAAATTGTTATTAGAACATGAGCATAACAGTGTTATGTTTTCCTGATGTTTTCTTTTTTCTTTGTTCAACATTAATTGTTGTTCTTAGTTAAAGTAAAAGAGGTTTTAAAAGACGACAAAGCAAAAACAGCGACTAAAGTTGGTACTTGTAAAAACATCGACATAACCAGAATCCGAGGCAGAAGACTATTTAACAGAAACTGAGGATCAAAGTTTGAGAAAAATAAAACAACCAAATTAAAATAGAGAACATTGATTTCAAAGTTTTTTTTGGGTAATATGTATTTCTGTTTTACTTTTTATGTTCGGGGCTCCTCTTCCTTAGGAGTGCAACAGGGAGAAGTTAAAAAAATTAATTTGGGTGTCAAAAGAATTTTTTAAAGTATGTAGGTACAAATAATATGGGTTATTTTCCTTTAAAGGGTGTCAATATTTATTTAAAATTGTATTAATTTTAATTTTTAATATTATTTTATATTAAATTTATAGAAAAATAATTTTTCTCCAAAAATTTTAAGGTGTCATCGACACCCTCTGATCAAAGAAGCTCCGCCCGTGGAGTGCAATATGCTCTAGCAACATCGATTTCAAAGTTCGATATATCTGCTCCTCTCCTTGAGAAACAAGACACACGGCCAGATCAAAAGTTAACAAAATGCTGATGACGCATTAAAAAAATCATTAGGAACTTAAACAAGAAGGATTACTTTATCAAAAAAGACAAAATTAATTGATATTAGAACACATAGAGGTACTGGAATTAGGAGACAATTAGGACAAAACATGATTAGTTGGTAAGGGACAAAGTTAAGTGTGTTGGCTTTTTTTATAGCTATCTATCAAAAGGCAGATTGATTACTTCCATTTTTTAGTTTCTTTAAGTTCTTGGATTATTTTATGGGGTTTGATTAAAATATTTTCTAAATATATTTTTTATGGATATAGTATCGTACCAGATTACATATTATGTTCTGATTTAGTGAACTGATATCTATGCCAAATAAATTCACAAATAATGTACAATATAAGTGAAATCCATAAAAATATTGGCACGTAAGATAATTTAGTGTATTATCATGTTGATTCATTACGCAAAAGTTGAAGCTGTAAGATACCAAAATATATATTCGATACGAATATAAACCCTAGATCGATATGTATGTCAAATCATTAAGAATAAATACTAGATTTGCGGAAGCGTACCTGAATCCATTGATGGAGATTTTTCAGAGGGTTTGATCTTCCAAGATGATAGATTACCTCTTAGCACACAACTCTCAGACGGGGAAAAGAGATATGCAAGTTAACCTAGATCTCGGGGACCACTACCCTTTATATAAACTGAATTAAAACAGTTTATTAATATTTACAACTCTGCCCCTCATTGAGTTATAAATCTAACTTATGGTATCTACACTTTTAATTCCATGACAATTCAGTACCTATAACACGTGTAACATAATTGGTCACTTAATTACGTGTTAAACTTTTTATAATAGCAATTACATTATACATATGTGCCCACTATTATTGAATTTTAATCCAACAATCTCCCACTTGGGCAACATATGTTACCTGACAAATGTACAACCTTATGAGCTCAAAAATTTGCTATCATGTAATATGTATTCTATAACAATCTCGTCCATCAATTATATCCATATAGGATCAAAGCGGTCTTTGCCATATCAATCATGATTTGGACCCATCAATGGTCACGTATACAAACATAATCAAATGACATAGATCAATCATGGATGCGTAGCATGGAAATTACATGTAAATGTGAACCGAACATGCCTATTTCCAACTGGTCCTCTTTAAACATAAGTGAGGTCCTTATCCAAATAAGAAAATAGTGAATTAACTGAATACTTTATTTACGATCAGAAAATAACCAAACACATAAATGTCTGAAAATAAACATAAACATAAAGTGAACAAATAACAAACTCCCACTCAAACAATAATATCCTTAAATGATGTAACACCCATATGAGCAAAGTGTGCTCATGAAAGACCTTGGGTGGTAAACCTTTTGTGAGCGGATCCGCTATCATAGAGTTTGTCCCAATGTGTTCTATGGATATTTGTCCACTTTGCACTCTTTCTTTCACAACTAGGAACTTTATGTCAATGTGCTTTGACTTAGACGAGCTCCTATTGTTGTTGGAATACAAACACTGCTGATTTATTGTCACAAAATAATTTAAGTGGTCTTTCTATATTCTCAAAATACGCAGCCCAGTGACAAAATTTGCAGCCATATTCCATGATTAGATGCCTCATAGCATGCTACAAACTCTGCTGCCATAGTGGAAGAAGCTACAAGTGTCTGTTTGGCACTTTTTCGGGATATAGCTCCACCACTAACAGATAAATATAGCCTGATGTAGATTTTACGCTATCTTGGCACCCAAACAAAATCAGAATCAGTATACCCTATGACCTCCAAATGATCTGATTTCATGTATGTAAGCATATAATCTTTTGTTCTCTGAAGATACCTCATAACCCTCTTGGTTGCTTTCCAATGGTCCATACCTGTGGTTGCTTGAGTATCCGCCTAACATCCCAACAATGTACGCAATATCGGACGCTGCGTACATACGAGCATACATTAGACTCCCAATAGCTGATGTATAAGGAATCTTATGCATTTCTTGAATTTCAAGATTACTTTTAGGGCATTGAGCAAGACAAAACTTGTCTCCTTTAGTGGCGAGGGTGTCTATTGGTTTACTATTTTGCATGCCAAACCTTTTAAGTACTTTATCGATATAGTTCTTTTGTGACAATCCAAGAATACCCGAGATCGATCTCGATGTATCCGAATTCCTAAAACAAAAGAAGCGTCCCCAAGATCTTTCATTTCAAAATGCTTAGATAGAAATCTCTTGGTTTTGATGCAAAGTAAGCCTATATCATTTGTGGCAAGCAAAATGTCATCGACATATAAAACCAAAAATATGTACTTACTCCCATTAAACTTGTGATACACGCAATCATCAACAATATTCATCTCAAAACCGAATGAGACAATTACTTGATGAAATTTGTGATACCATTGACGAGAAGCTTGTTTGAGTCCATAGATGGATTTTGTTAATTTGCAAACTATATTCTTTGGGTCTCCCGACTCAAAGTTTTTAGTTGCACCATATAAATTGTTTCTTCAATTTCTCCATTGAGAAACGCAGTCTTAACATCCATCTGATGTAACTCAAGATCAAAATGAGCTACAAGTGCCATGATTGTCCTAAATGAGTCTTTCGATGAAACCGAGAGAAAGTCTCTCGAAAAGTCAATGCCTTCTTTTTGAGTATAACCTTTAGCTACAAGACGTGCTTTATACCTCTCCACATTACCATTTGCATCCCTCTTGGTTTTAAAAATCCATTTACAACCAATTGGTTTTGTACCTTCAGGTAATGGGACAAGTTTCCAAACTTTATTGTCTTGCATGGATTTATACTCTTCTTGCATGGCATCAATCCACTTTTGAGAGTTAATACTTTGCATGGCCTGGTGAAAGTTGATCGGATCATCTTTCATCATTCCATTATCATCCTCATTTTCTTGAGAAATACAATATAATCATCCGGAATAGCATTTCTCCTTTCTCTCGTGGATCTCCTTAATGGCACTTGTTCTTGAGGTTGCTGAGTTTGCTCTTCTGGAACAATTACCTCATCCTGAATAAGAGGGAGCTGTTCGACATTGTCTTGTTGAGGTTCTGGATTCACTTCTTGATTGATGATCGGTATAGAAACTTGAACATCATCAAAAGTGATAGTAGGAACTGAGTTAAAACTCAATTCCTCCTCAAAGACAATGTCTCTTACCTTATTTCTCCTCCAAACTCAACATCCTCAAAAAATATTGCAATTCCGTCTCAAAAATATTCTTAATTATGGGATCATAAAATTTATAGCCCTTAGATCGCTCAGAATAACCAACAAAGTAGCTGCCATCTTGTTTTGGAGTCCAATTTCTTTTCAAGTGGCCTATAAGGCCTTGCCTCATTGGACATCCCCAAATGTGAAAATGCTTTAGAATGGGCTTTCTACCCACCCAAAGCTCATAAGGTGTCTTTTCATTTTGCTTTAGTGGGTACTCTATTCAGTAATGTACGCTCTTTGTCTTTAATGCTTCTCCCAGAGTGACTCGGGTAAGGTAGAATGAGCAATCATACTTCTTACCATATCTTTAAGAGTCCTATTACGTCTCTCAGCAACACCATTCATACTAGGTGATCCCGGCATGGTGTCTTTGTGGGACAATACCACATTCCTCTAGGAACTTTGCAAATGGTCCTGAACGTTGTTCACCGATCCATCATATCTACCGTAGTACTCACCACCACGATCGGATCGAACCTTTTTAATCCTTTTGTTGAGTTGATTCTCAACTTCAGCTTTATAGGATTTGAACACGCCCAAAGACTCGAGATTTTTCATGAATGAGATATAGGTACCCATAACGTGAGTAATCGTCTATGAATGTTATGAAATATTGTTGACCATTCCAAGATGCCGTAGGGAATGGCCCACAAATATCGTATGAATTAATTCTAAGACGCTCGTAGAACGATTGGCACCTAATCTCTTAGTTTTGGTCCGCTTTCCCTTGATGCAATCAACACAAACATTAAAGTCTGTGAAGTCAAGGGACTCTAAAATACCATTAGACACAAGACGCTCAATCCTACACTTTGATATATGACCTAGCGTTTATGCCATAATGATGCTGAATTTTCTTTATTTAATTTTCGCTTAGTACCACGTGATTCCACATGCAAGGTTTCATTATAGGATGCAATTGTATCTAACAAATAAAGGTTGTCATAAGCATTTAAATAACCAGTTCCAACAATACTTGAATTTAAAGACAAAGTAAACGATTGTTTCCAAATGAACAATAATAACCAAATTTGTCCAACAAAGAAATCGAAACTAAATTCCGCCTAAAAGACGGAACAACAAAAGTGTCTTTCAAATCCAAATAAAAACCAGTTCCTAATAACAACCTAAAATGCCCAATTGCTTCCACTTCCACCGATTTTCCATCGCCCACAAAGATGTTTCTTTCACCATCACTTGGCTTTCGGTAGCTCAGGCAACCCCGCATAGAAACACTTATGTGAGTAGTAGCACCGAATCTAACCACCAAGTGTTTCTAGGCATCAAGCTAAATTAACCTCAGAACAGACCAAAGTAAGATTCATACCTTTCTTTGCACGCCATGCGTGATATTTGGTACAATCTTTCTTCATGTGTCCAGGCTTGTCACAAAAGAAACAATTATTTGGAACATTCTCTTGTTTCTTTTGAGCTGGACCCTTAGCGACTTCATTCGATATTTCCTTTTCTTGCCCTTGTCTTTAGAGGCACTAGACAAATGAGCACTTTCAGTTTTCTCACGCTTCAACCTTTCTTCCTCTTGAACACAATGAGAAATGAGCTCATTTAGAGTCCACTTCTCCCTTTGTGATTATAACTAATTTTAAATTGGTTAAACTGTGCGAGGAAGCGATACCAAAACCATAAGGATGAGTAAATCATCGTAAAAACTCGATCTTAAGTGCCTTAAGTTTTGAAGCAATATGAGACATTTCCATAATGTACTCCCTTATATTTCCTTGACCCTTGTACTTCATAGACATCAAAGAATTCAGAAGTGATGTCATCTCAACCTTATCGTTTTTAACAAAACGTTGCTCAATATTGTCAAGGAAACCTTAGCCTGAATAATTTCTTGATTCTGCACCCTAAAGGTTTCCGAATGCTGTGTTTCATGATCATCGACTCATGCGATTAGAACGTTCCCACCTCTCAAAATCCCTTTTTGCATCGGGGTGCTTACCGCAGATGAGAGGTGCAGTTGTTCTTCCCTTAACGCAAGGTCTATGTCCATACTGACCAAGCACTATCGGTAAGTGCCTTTTCCATTCCTTGAAATTCGTCCCATTTAGCATGGGTATAGAATTGACATTAGCAGATATTGTGGCAGCAGAAGAACTAGCTGAATATAGAACAAAAGAATAATAAATAAATAAATATGCTCACACCAATAATTCATAAGTAAACAAATAAATTCAAAATAATGACTAATTCCCCTCAAGATACCAAACACAACATCAATATCAAGTCTTTGGACAATAATATTAATCAGAAGCGGTACTCTTGTTGTAGCAATCAAACATTGACAATAAACTATGTTGAACAACAAGGTTAATCTTTGGACTAACGTATTGCACACATAAATTACCTTATAATTGTCACACATTTATCACCACAGGTGTTATTTGAAATTCGGCCAAATATTAATTTTCCTTTGGGCCAATTAATAAACGCATGAATTACAAAAACACAAACATCTTAATATTTTAAATAAGTTAATCTACGCAGAATCGGTCACTTTGGCGACATTGTGTTTCAATTAACCCACTAAAATATTAGACATAGCCAAAACATGAATTTATATGTTTCTAAATATTTATCTTTATACCTAATGATCAAAACTAAAATGTTGATCTAACCGAATTAAATATATATTTAAATTAAAATATATATTTTACAGATTAAGTTATTGTATCATAATGTAAAAACAATTCCAAAAAAAAAAAAAAAATTACCGTAATTAATGAATTCATAAAAGGGTACGGATATTCATTATGGTTATAAACCCTAAAATCAACGATAGCATTAATGGAAGATTAATAACCCAAATTAAAAACACAATCCACAATTGCATATTAACGCAATTAGGGAAAGATTGCACAGAAAGCTTGCTTTATGCTTCAATATTTAAACTGTAATAATTAACGGTACTTCTTTGTTAATATAATGCCGCAAACCAGAAGATAATTAAAGTTATGCGGCGCTTGAACAATCAAAGGGGGAAAAAATACAATTGTTATATTCCCTGTAAAATTAATTATTTTCTCAATGATTCAACGTATCCTGTCTCTGATGCCACTTGTAAGATACCAAAATATATATTCGATACGAATATAAACCCTAGATCGATATGTATGTCAAATCATTAAGAATAAATACTAGATTTGAAGCGCACGAATCCATTGATGGAGATTTTTGAGAGGGTTTGATCTTCCAAGATGATAGATTACCTCTTAGCACACAACTCGGGACGGGGGAAAAGAGATATGCAAGTTAACCTAGATCTCGGGGACCACTACCCTTTATATAAACTGAATTAAAACAGTTTATTAATATTTACAACTCTGCCCCTCATTGAGTTATAAATCTAACTTATGGTATCTACACTTTTAATTCCATGACAATTCAGTACCTATAACACGTGTAACATAATTGGTCACTTAATTACGTGTTAAACTTTATAATAGCAACGTACATTATACATATGTGCCCACTATTATTGAATTTTAATCCAACAGAAGCTTGTAATATTCCATTGTAATGGTAATAAACGAGTTTCTCTTGTAAATTAATTTGATATTTCATTTCTCAAATAAATTAAATAAAATTAGATTGAACGATAAATAGTTCAAGCTTCACTTTTGATCGATGTGACAAAGAAATGAAAAAAAAGAGAAATATTTTTGTATTACTAAATATTATATTAATATTTAAGGGCAAATTCGATGAAAATAACCAGAGAGAATGATTTACCTTAAAAAACAAAAATAGAATGATAAAATTGTTATATAGCAATATTTCTAAAAATTTAATGATAAAACATCAATTTTATTAAATAGAGATTATATTTTTATGTCGAGATTCGAATCCATATAAGATGAGACAATATAAGCATCCTTAGTCACCAGGCCAATTAGTAGATCACCAATAAAACCTTAATTTTACTTAACTTATAGCATGTATAATTGAAATATTATTTGAATAATATGTTAAAGAGTTTAAAAATTTAATTCATTAGTTATGGTTTTATTTTGATTCAAGTAAAATGAATTAAAATGATTAAAAATAGGGTAAAATTATCAAAAGCCTCGCATTACCAATGTAATCTAGGATTTCCCAAAAAAATGATAATTATATTACCAGATTAAGAAAATATGTTTCATCCAAATAGGATAATCTTAGATTTCACAAACCAAATACGAGTAATGAATTGTTTTTATTTTAAAAGTAATGAATTGTTTTTTTAATGTACATCAAAAGTAATGTAGTTTAAATAAATATATTTTGTTCAAAAATATATATTAATAATTAAATAATTCTTAATTTTCGCCTATAAGTCTATAAAGCAACCATATTATAATTAGATACTAATGTCTCCTAACATTTCTTAATATTATACGTTATACATTTGTTTTTAAGGTTTTTATTTTTCTACCAACATGATATGTACGCACATCCACATTGTATATGAATTGAAAAAATGTTTTTGTAGTTTTTATTAAAAATGTCAAGTCGAGATATTGTGACACAATACATTTCACCAACAGATTAAAAAAAACAATTAAAATTTAATGGTCAAAATTGATCAAAAAGATTGATTCAAGGGCTTAGTTGATTCAATTTCTTAGTTCAATGACTTAAATGGATGTAAAAAAAGTTTATGAGCTTAATTGAATTGTTTTCAAAAGTTCAAGGACTTTTTATATAGGCAAAAATTAAATAATTATGATTGAAAATATTTGATTCTCTAAATTGTGAAATTTAAACTATATTTAATAAATTTTATTAACGTGAAATAAAATTTAAGTATAAAGCGTATCTTTACCTTTTTTTTATAATAGTATTTTTGTCAAATAAAATTTATATCACCGACTTAAATGACATTAAATTTCACCCGAAAGCTTTATATAAAATGTAAAGCAATTAAAAATAGTATTATAAAGCGACAGTCAAATCGAGCACATGAGACAAAGAAAGAGACTGATTAATTTGGTTTTAGAAAACATCATGTGAACAAAAGCTCCTCCCGACAAACAGACCAACTGATACGCTATAGTCTTTGGTTCATTAATGTTTCTCTCAAATGTCATTTTTCCCCTTAATCATGCTGTCTTATGTTCCTTTTCCACTTTATTTCCTTTTAAGT
This sequence comes from Hibiscus mutabilis, assembly GCA_019671005.1. Classification (NCBI taxonomy): domain Eukaryota; kingdom Viridiplantae; phylum Streptophyta; class Magnoliopsida; order Malvales; family Malvaceae; genus Hibiscus; species Hibiscus mutabilis. The sequence continues at coordinate 14,113,738 of CM033726.1, read as the reverse complement.
ACTAATTTCCAAGCTATTTCTTATTTCCATATATAGGCTAGCATGCTAGGTTCTAACCAGAGGTGGCAATCACACTTGATAGTAGGACTGTGAAAAATATCCGTTCCGTTAATCCGATTTGATATATTAATCCGATTAATATATCAAATTGATAGAGCAAATCTGAGTCTTATAATTTTAAAAAAATTATTTGTTTTACATTTGTTGTAATTACATTTAGGGTAAACTGTAACGACTCAGATTTCAGAATTCAAGGGTCGGGTTTAATCTAGGCATGAGCCTCGTATTAGGGTTGTGTTATTGGGCTTATAGGGGCCTTTTGGGCTAGCTTGTGTGTTTGGCTCATGTGGTTGTTGAGTTGGGTTGAGATGAGAGGAAGAAGGGTAATGGGGTAAATGCCTAATTTGAAGTGTTTGGGGAGGGAAGACTTATTTTTCTGCATTATGCAGGGTGGTGAGATCACCCAACTTTAATGTCTTCTTCTTCATTTTCAAACTCTCTCTCACTCTCTCCCAAAACACCATTAGTAAAGGTAGAATTTTGTGAGTGTGTGTTTTGAATCAAGTTTGGCTTGTGGAGGGAAGTTTTATCAGCATCCAAGGATCTACATTTCAAGGTAAGCTTTATTAGAGTTGGTGGAAGGAAGGATTGTTGGAGTTTTGGGGAGTTGAACGAGATTGAAGTCTTGGGGCTCCAATCTTGGGTTTAGATTTTGTTTTAATCCCTTAAACTCTCAGCAATGTTATGATTCGTTTCATAATCTTCCCATGTAGTTAAGGAGGTGGGGAGTTCATCAAAGGCTCAAGAAGGGAAGAAGGCTTGAAGCTTGGAAGAAGGCTTCATTCCAGCTGCTAAGTTAAGGTTAGTACACTACTAACTCCTACGAATTCCTGCAACTCATAAAATTAGGCTTTGTGCATAATTTGGGTGTTTATGGTTTGATAAGCCTTGGTTGACCCTTTAATGGTAAAAATGTGTATTTGTTATTGTTAAAGCTTAAATGAGGTAGAAACTCACTTAATAACTTCACCATAACTTGTAGGATAGAGTTGGGGCTTAACCATATAGGTTAAGTGGGGTTTCTAGGTGAAATCCAAACCCAGTTCTTGAGTTTTGGGATGGCCTACCGATATAGGGTGGCCAGTATCGGTACGCCTTAGTAATAAGAGGGACATGTTGTGAGGGGTGTACCAGTATGCCTTCCTGTGTATCAGTACCCTCGCTTAATTAGAATTTTAGTAGTGTTTTTGCGTACCGGTACACTTTGAGGCGTATCGGTACCTACTGTTACATTGATTGAGGAAGGTTTTAGCGTACCGGTACGCTAGGGTATGAGTATTGGTACGGGTGGGGATCGGTACAGGGTAGACATACTGATAGCTCGTATCAATACGGGTAGTTAGCGTATCAGTACGACTTGTTGTTCCATTTCTTTCAAACCTAATTTGAGTATCGATACTCGTGGGGGAGTATCGGTACCTAGACGAGAGTACCGATACCCACATAAGAGTATCGGTACTCACTGGGTAATCTGCCTAAGAAAATTGAGTTTGCGTTTGGGGGTTCCATAATTCAAGGTAAAGGGCCTAAGGGGTTTCTTAAGGTGTTAAATGAATATTAAAACTGAGAAATGGAGATTTTAACTCGTGTGAGAAATAATAGGGCTAATGTTTTGGTAATGCAGGGTAAATTGTGTGAAATAGAAACCTATAGGGATCCTTGGTGGATTGATTGATGCTGTGTGGTGACTAGGGTCTTTGATGTGTGCTGATGAGACGTTTAGATAGTTGAGTCATCCCTTGTTGTTTGGATTTAGATACCCTAAAAGTGTGTTGCAACACCTTAAAGATTTCTGAATGTAGGATCCCGATATTGTGTGGATGCGGGCCTCATTCGAAGATGCTCGATGGGAGATTTTGGGTATGGATATAGGATCCCGATGTTGTGTGGACGCGAGCCTTACTCGTAGTGCATGATCTCGATATTGTATAGATGTGGGCCTCACTAAATGCTATTGAGTGTTATCTGTGTGATGCTATGTGAGCTCATGAAATACATTTATTTGCTGTGTGCGTGATCATACTTTCATGATGCTATGTGTTTAGGCGATTATGGTAGCGCCAACATTATCTTGCCATAATATCATCTGTGTTGCATTGCTTTATTTATGATTTGTATGAAGCATGGTTGAGTGGCAGTGTATCCACTGAGCTTGTTAGCTCAGCGTTCGAAATCGTTATTTCTTTTCGCAGGTAAGTAGGTTATCGCGAGGCTTGAAGGAGCACCATCAAGGCTTGGATTTCAGCATCGACTTTAGTTGTTGAGTACAATTTCTAGATGTATTGGGCTATGTATTTTGTAGGACCCTATATGTAATTTGTACCTCTTATTTTGTATCAAGTAGTCAAATTCGAATGTTTTAAGTATTTAAAATTGGAGCTCTATGGATACTATTTTAAATATTTGGATTTAACTATGATTTCAATGTATGGACTTTCGTTTCTACCGTGCTTATCATGTTTTGGGCTAGAAAAAGAAAATTTTTATTTGTACGAGTTTTGGGCTTAAGTCCCAAACGTGACATCTGGGTCATGGGTGTTACATTTAGTGGTATCAAAACCTATGTTTAGTCGGTCTAGGAAGTCCCCTGGGAAGTCTAGCAGAGTATATAGGTGTCTAGCAAATACATGCCCATGAGTTGAAGTTGTACTTGTTTTAATGTTGAAATTCGATGGTGTGACCTCGTTTGTTTGTTGTGCAGAATATAATCATGCCGAGGATGGCAAGAGTCGATGAGGAAAGTTTGGGCTCTCAGGAAGAGAGCTACGATGAGGAATATATACCCAGCACGAAAAAAGTGTTGAAGATACCGTTGACCGATGAGATAACTATTTCTTACACCTGAACCGAGCGTTACACTGGATTGTGAGGCTATATCGAGAGCATCTGTTACCCCTCGAGAGGTACCTGTCGAAAGGGTGAGAAGGCAGGGTGCTATGGACTTTCATTGATCGGGGTAAGATAACCCAGTACAAGCAGAACAATGGTTACAAGATATACGTTAGATTATGAGACAGATGAGGTTGAGATCAAAAGACAAGCTATCATGTGTTTTATCCTTGTTGAAAGGCAATGCTAGAGAATAATGAGAAACGGTAGAGCTTGGGTGGCACTCCAATCGACCAATTTGGTCGACTTCCTTGAGGAGTTCGAGAGGAAGTATGTGGGCGAGGCTCACATTGATACCCTGAGAGATCGGTTCAATCATTTAGTGCAAGGGAACCAGCCAGTCTTTGAATATGAGCAAAAGTTTCTCCAATTGAATAGATATGCTCATGAGTTAGTCATCACTGAAAAGATGAGGTGTAAGAGGTTTTTGAAAGGTTTGAGGAGAAATATTCGGACATACCTAACTACTGTACCACCGAAGGTGTTCTCAGAGTTAACTTCGGCTGCCAAGTCTTTTGAGCAGGTGCAAGGCTTAACATATAGCCCGTCTGGTGGGCAAGAAAATTCTGGTGGGCGGACCCGAACCTCCCTAACAACAACTCGCAGACCTACTTTAGAAGGAGCAGAAGCCAGTGGAACCATAATAGAGGAGCTTCGAATCGGGTTTCGAGATCGAACAGTAGATCAAAGTCAGATGGCCGTAGGAGGCCATTTTTATCTTCATCCATAATGAGCCTGGAGGGTTCACAGATGAGTGCGGGCGCACCAGTTTGTAATCAGTGTGGACGCAAGTATAAGGGTGAGTGTTGGGGAGCAGTAAGAGTTTGTTTTCAGTGTAGATCACCGTACCACTTCATGAAGGATTGTCCAGTAGCTATTGTGACCTCCCAAAATCATGTTTAGAGGATTGTATATTCAGCTCAGAGAGGTCGAGGCTTTGCTCGAGGAGGAGCAAGCCATGTATCGGGAGGCACTTTCTAGTTTATTGCGAGAGCGCTAGCTAGGTAGTATACAGTCAGTGCTCAAGAGGACTGCACAGCTACAGATGTTATCTCAGGTACGTTCACCTTGTTTTTAGTTTCTATAGTTGCTCTTATGGATTCGAGATCTACCCACTCCTACATCTGTAGTGAGATATCTCAATAATGGGGTATCCCTGTCGAGGATCTTGAGATAAAAGTCCATGTGACTAGTTTGTTGGGGTATGATGTGTTAGTGGATAAGGTATATCGGAGGTGTCTGATTGAGGTTCATGGGTCATTGTTCCCAGCAAATTTAATGGTAGTTCCGTTTTAAGAGTTCGACGCCATCTTGGGGATGGATTGGCTCTTCGAGCATGATGCTAGTTTAGGATGTAGAACGAAGAGTTTGGAGCTTTGTGTTGCGGATGACTCTAAGTTTGTTGTAAGAGGTGAAAGAAATCTGTGCATTTCCAGTGTAGTATCGGCTTTGTCAGTTCAAAAGTTAATGCAACAAGGTTGTAAAGCCTTTTTTGGCTCATGTGGTGGATGCGAGGGTTGAGGGCCCGATGTTTGGGAACTTTTAGACTATTAATGAGTTTATCGATGTATTTTCAAAAGAGTTTCCCGGATTATCTCCTGACCGTGAGTTAGAGTTTTGGATTGATTAATGCCGGGTACAGTGCCCGTATCCATCGCACCGTATCAGATGGCACCGACGGAGATAAAGGAGTTGAAGAAACAAATCCAAGAGTTGTTAGAGAGAGGTTTTATCCAACCGAGCATCTCGCCTTGGGGAGCACTAGTCTTGTTTGTCAAAAAGAAATATACGTCTATGAAGATGTGTATTGATTACTGACAGCTTAACAAGATAGCGATAAAGAACCGTTATCCCCTTCCAAGAATTGATGATCTATTTGACCAGTTGAGAGGTGCTCGTATATTTTCTAAGATCGACTTGAGGTTAGGATATTACTAGTTGAAGGTGGTGGAAGAAGATGTTTAGAAAACCACTTTTAGGACGCGGTATGGATAGTACAAGTTCTTAGTAACACCGTTTGGGCTTACCAACACACCTGCAGCTTTTATGGATCTAATAAACCAAATCTTTCAGTCGTACCTGGATCAGTTTGTGGTGGTCTTCATTGACTACATCTTGGTATACTCGTGCTCGGAAGAAGAATATGATTACCATCTGTGTGTGGTGCTACAGGCTCTTAGAGATAGACGTCTCTTCGCCAAGTTACGTAAGTGTGAATTTTGGCTTTCTAAAGTGACATTTCTTGGCCACATAGTTGCTATAAATAGGATCTATGTGGACCCTCAGAAAATTCAGGCTGTGGTAGAGTGGAAGCCTCCAATGAATGTTTCAGAAGTTCGTAGTTTCCTTGGGCTTGTTGGGTATTATAGGAGGTTTGTTAAAGGGTTCTCTATAGTAGCAGCATCGTTGACCAAATTGTTGCAAAAAGGGGTTTCGTTTGAGTAGAATGAGATAATGCAGCAAAGTTTGGAGCAACTAAAAGCTTATTTCACGGAGGCTCTGGCTTAAAATAACCCGAGTCAGGGAAGAAGTATGTTGTGTTTAGTGATACCTCTTTAAATGGGCTAGGTTGTGTGCTCATGCAACAGGGTAAAGTGGTTGTCTACGCCTCAAGGCAACTTAAACCCCATGAAAGAAATTATCATACCCATGATTTGGAGCTCGCTGCTGTCATCTTTGCATTAAAGATTTGGAGGCAATATCTTTATGGAGAAAATTGTTATATTTATACAGACCACAAGAGTTTGAAGTACCTGCTTACCCATGAGGAGTTAAACATGAGACAACGTCGTTGGATCAAGTTGTTAAATGATTATGATTGCGTTATTGAGTATCATCTAGGTAAAGCAAATGTGGTGGCAGATGCCTTGAGCCGTAAGTCTATATCTGATCTGAGGACCATGTTCGCCCACTTAAGGATGACCGAAGACGGTAGACTCCTAGCCGAGCTTCGAGTTGAGCCTACGTTGGTGCAAGAGATAAAGAGGACCTAGGTTTTGGATGAGGATCTGGTAGCACAGATTGAAGCGGTTCAGAGAGACAAAACCTCAAACTTTGAGGTACGAGATGGTGGATACTTGTACTTTAGAGGTTGTTTGTGTGTTCTAGATTTGGAGGATTTGAGGGATCGCATCTTGAGGGAGGCGCACCGTAGTCCTTTTACCGTACATCCGTGGAGCAACAAGATGTACCAGGACTTTCGCCATTTTTATTGATGGCCAAGTATGAAAATAGATATTTTTGATTTTGTGACAAGATGCTTAACTTGTCAGCAGGTGAAGGCGAAACATTAGGTTCCATCAGGTTTGCTTCATCCAATTCAGATTCCCCAATGGAAGTGGGATCAGATCACTATAGATTTTGTCACTGGCTTGCCAATGACCCGTCGAAAGCATGGTGCTATTTGGGTAATAGTAGATCGTTTGACCAAGTCTGCTCATTTCTTTCCTGTGAGAATGGATTTCACCTTGGAAAGGTTGGCTCAGCTGTATATCAGGGAGATAGTGAGGTTGCATGGAGTGCCATCATTGATCATTTCGAATAGAGACCTACGTTTTACCGCTATGTTATGAAAGAAGATATATGATGCTCTGGACACTAAATTGTATTTTAGTATAGCTTTTCACCCTCAGACTGGTGGTCAATTTGAGTGTGTTATCCAGATTCTTGAGGATATGCTCCAGTGTTGCATTGTGGACCTTACTACGAGTTGGGATGACCATTTGCCGCTTGTTGAGTTTGCTTACAATAACAGTTACCAGCCGAGCTTAATGAGAGGAAGATTATGGGATCCGATTTGGTTAGACAAATTGAAAAGAAAGTTTAGATCATCAGAGAAGGATTGCAAGCGACCTTTGATCATCAAAAGGCCTATGCAGATCAGAAACGTAAACACATTAAGTACGATGTTGGCAAAAAATGTTTCTCAATGTATCTCTATGGAAAGAGATCATTCGGTTTAGACGTTAAAGAAAATTAAGCCCAATACATATCGGACCGTATGAGGTGCTTGAGAGAGTTGGACCAGTGGCTTACAGGTTAGCCTTACCTCCGGAGTTGGCTCGTATTCATGATATTTTTCATGTGTCCATATTGAGGTGTTATCGTTCTGATCCTTCACATATTGTTCCGCTCGAAGAGATTGAGGTTAATACCGATCTGACGTATGAGGAAGATCTGGTTAGAGTCCTTGATAATGGAGTTAAGGAGCTTTGCAACAAGTGTATACCCTTGGTAAAAATGTTATGGAGGAACCACAGTGTTGAAAAAGCAACGTGTAAAGTCGAGGATGACATGATAATACTCTACTTGTATTTTTTTCCACCAGGTAAATTTCGAAGACAAAATTTTCTTTAAGGAGAAAAGAGTTGTAACGACCCAGATTTTGAAATCTAAGGGTCGGGTTTAATTGAGCCTTGAGCCTCGTATTTGGGTCATGTTATTGGGCTTACAGATGCCTTTTAGGCTAGCTTGTATGTTGGGCTCATGTGGTTGTTGGGTTGGGTTAAGATGAGAGGAAGAGGGGTAATGGGGTAAATGCCTAATTTGAAGTGTTTAGGGAGGGAAGACTTATTTTTCTACATTATGCAGGGTGGTGATATCACCCAAATTTAATGTCTTCTTCTTCATTTTAAACTCTCACTCTCTCCTAAAACACCACTAGTAAAGGTAAAATTTTGTGAGTGTGTTTTTTGAATCACGTTTGGCTTGTGAAGGAAAGTTTTATCAGCATCCGAGGATTTACATTTCAAGGTAAGCTTTGTTAGATTTGGTGGAAGAAAGGGTTGTTGGAGGTTTGGGGAGTTGAACGAGATTGAAGTTTTGGAGACTCTAATCTTAGGTTTAGATTATGGTTTAATCCCATTAAACTCTCAGCAATGTTATGATTTGTTTCATAATCTTCCTATGTAGTTAAGGAGGTGGGGAGTTCATCAAAGGCTCAAGATGGAAATAAGGCTTGAAGCTTGGAAGAAGGCTTCATTCCAGCTGGTAAGTTAAGGTTAGTACACTACTAACTCTTACGAATTCATGCAACTCATAAAATTAGGCTTTGTGCATGATTTGGGTGTTTATGGTTTGATAAGCCTTGGTTGACCCTTTAATGGTAAAAATGTGTATTTGTTGTTGTTAAAGCTTAGATAGGGTAGAAACTCACTTAATAGCTTTACCAAAACTTGTAGGATCGAGTTGGGGCTTAACCATATAGGTTAAGTGGGGTTTCTAGGTGAAATCCAAACCCAGTTCTTGAGTTTTGGGATCACGTACCGATACAGGGTGGCCAGTATTGGTACACCTTAGCAATAAGAGGGACGGGTTGTGAAGGGCGTACTGGTATGCCTTCCCGTGTATTGATACCCCTTGTTTAATTAGAATTTCAGTAGTGCTTTTGCGTACCGGTACGCTATGGGGCGTATCGGTACCTACTGTTACATTGCCTGAGGAAGGCTTTAGTGTATCGGTACGGGTGGGGATCGGTACGGGGTGGATACGTACCGATAGCTCGTATAAATAAAGTTAGTTATCGTATCGATACAACTTGTTGTTCTATTTTTTCCGAACCTAATTTGAGTATCGATACTCGTGGGAGAGTACAATACCTAGAAGAGAGTACTGATACCTATATAGGAGTATCGGTACTCACTGGGCAATCTGCCTAAGAAAATTAAGTTTGCGTTCGGGGGTTCCATAATTCGAGGTAAAGGGCCTAAGGGGTCTCTTAAGGTGTTAAATGAATATTAAAACTGAGAAATGGAGATTTTAACTCGTGTGAGAAATAATAGGGCTAATGTTTCGGTAATGCGGGGTAAATTGTGTGAAATAGAAACCCATAGGGATCTTGGATCGATCGATGTTGTATGGTGACTGAGGTCCTTGCTGTGTGCTGATGGGACTCTAGATAGTTGAGTCATCCCTTGTTGTTGGGATTTGGATACCCTAAAAGTATGTTACAAGACCTTGAAGATTTCTAAATGTAGGATCCCTATGCTGTGTGGACGCGAGCCTCATCCGAAGATGCTCGATGAGAGATTTTGGGCATGGATGTAAGATCCCGATGTTGTGTGGATGCGAGCCTCATCCTCATAGGTATAGGATCCCGATGCTGTGTGGATGCGAGCCTTACTTGTAGTGCAGGATCTCGATGCTGTATGGACGCAGGCCTCACTAAATGCTATTGAGTGTTATCTGTGTGATGCTATTTAAGCCCATGAAAAACATATATTTGCTGTGTGCGTGATCATACTTTCATGATGCTATGTGTTTAGGCAATTATGGTAGTGCCAACGTTATCTTGCCATGATATCATTCGTGTTGCATTATTTTATTTATGATTTGCATGAAACATGGTTGAGTGGTGGTGTATCCACTGAGCTTGTTAGCTTAGCGTTCGGAATCGTTGTTTCCGTTCGCAGATAAGTAGGTTGTTGCGAGGCTTGAAAGAGCCCCATCAAGGCTTGGATTTCAGCACTTTAGTTGTTGAGTACAATTTCTAGATGTATTGGGCTATGTATTTTGTAGGACCCTATATATAATTTGTAACTTATTTTGTAACAAGTAGTCAAAGTAGAATGTTTTAAGTATTTGAAATTGGAGATCCATGGACATTGTTTTAAATATTTGGATTTAACTATGATTTCAATGTATGGACTTTCGTTTCTACTGTGCTTATCATGTTTTGGGCTCGAAAAAGAAAAATTTTATTTGTACAGGTTTTGGGCTTAAGGCCCAAATGTGACATCCGGGTCACGGGAGTTACATAGACTATAGTGGATGCCACTCAGTTATTAGTAAGGTTACATTTGGGTTGACTCAATTATTAAAAGTTATAATTGGGTCACTCCCCGTTTAAATGCAAACATACGTTAAATGTTTTCGTCAAGAAATACATTGGAGGTCACTCAATTATTAGTGAAGTTGCAAGCAGGCCACTTAATTAAAATTGGTCACTCTTCCGTTAAAATTCAAACATGTATCTAACAAGACTTGGTATAATGATGATTTTAGTCATTGAAACTTATATACTATCAATTTAGTCCTTATTCAAAATAATTCAATAAATTTAACCTTTCACATTTAAAAATATATCAATTTAATCATTTTCTTCTACCAAATGACTTGTATACCCTCGTTAACACTAGAGTACTTTATTTGAAAACATTAATTAATCTAATACACATTTTTATAAATGGAAAAATATTTATAATGAATTTTTAATGTAGATATGTAATTAGTATATACATACATTAAAATTAAACTAATTGAAATCTATTTAAAATTACTTATGAAAACCTTGAGGTTTTAGTTACTGCTACAACATAATTTTTTAAAAAATTCAGGTTTTAGTTATTGCTATCACGTAAGTTACTAAATTTTTATTATAAAACAGATTTCTTGAGTCCTCTACAAGTCTATGAATTTTCATTAAAAATTGATAATTTTAAAATTTTTGTTTTTATTTACAAATTTATTGATTGTTAAACTGATTTCATTATTATGAAAATCTACATATTTTTTATTCAATTTTAAAACATGTTACATAAGTTTTTTTTATATAATGAAACATAAGCATGCATGAAACTATAACAAATTGTCATTATACCAAGCATTGTTAGTTTTTTTATATAATGAAACATAAGCATGCATGTTACATATTTTTTATTCAATTTTAAAACATGTTACATAAGTTTTTTTATATAATGAAACATAAGATTTTTTATATAATGAAACATAAACATGCATGAAAATCAACACAAATACTGATTGAAACATTTTTTAGTTTTGAAGGGATAAATTATTGAATTAGGACTAAATTGATAGAATATATAAGTTTTGAGGACTAAAATTGTCATTATACCAAGCATTGTTAGTTATCCATTTGAATTTTAATGAAAGAGTAACCCGATTGGGCCCCAAATAATTCATATTGAAAATATAAATTTTAAAAGTAGTCCCCTAATAATAAGTATTGAAAAAATTAGATCCCTAATACCAAGTATTGGGGAAAAGTTAAATTTTAAAAGTATATCCATAATAATAAGTATTGAAAAAAATTGGGCTCCTAATAAAAATGAATTTTAAAAAGTAGACCCATAATATTCAGTATTGAAAAAATAGAATCCTAATAATAAATATTAGAAAAAATTGGGTCCCTAATAGCAAGTATTAACTTTTTTTTAAAAAAGTAACCCTTAATAATAATTATTGAAAAAATTAAGCTTTTACTAACAAGTATCGGGAAATAACTAAACTCTATAACAAGTATTAAAAAAAATTGGCCCTGAACATATGGCTCTCCTGCCTAGGCCCAAAGACGAGTTTACTTATAATACATAAAAATTTATAAAATACAACTATAAGTGTTGGGTACAATGACAGTGCACATTGTATTTCTAAAGAGAAAACTAGGCTTAAACGTTGAAGACAACATTATTAAAAGAGGTAACCACAAATTGCGAACATAAATATTAAAACAAACATGAATCGTACATAAAAAACATGCAGAATACAAAGTGAATAAACAATTTATGAAGGGGATGGGAACGTTTGTGAGTTGTTAATAAATTTATATTCATTTTCATGTGTTATAATAATATTTGAAGTTGCATATGATTTATGAAATTTTATAAATTAAGATCTTGTATTAATTTGACATACTCGTGCATTTTTGTAATATTAGGGTAAAACTTTGATACACATGCTGTGTAAAATTAATTTTACACAAGCCTGTGTATTTACACTATAAAAATTCAAATTCTAAATTCCGAACCCTAACCCTAAAAAACTAAACCCCACACTCTAAACACTAACCTTAAATTCTAAACTCTAACCTTAAATTCTAAACACTACCCCCTAAACTCCTAAACCTTAAACCCTAAACTAAAACCCTAACCCCTAAAACTAAAAGACACGTGTAAACTAAAATTTACATGCCATTGTATCAAAGTTTTTTCCATATTATTTTATCATATTTTTCATAATTGAAAGTTGACAAATATAATAAATTGGCTTAATGTCGTATTGCCCTTTAGATTGTACACTTTGTACTGAGTTGTTCCTTAAAATATTTTTATAACATTTTGTCCATTGAACTTTTAAATTGTTACTCTAGTTGTTCCAACCGTTAATTCCGTTAAAAATATGACAAATCAATCAAAAAGCACCACGTGTCACTTTATTAAAAATCATTGACTTAAATAAAAAGAGTAAATTACACGATAAGTCTGTCCAATTTTATTTTTATTCATTTCAATCCCTAAAAATATTTATTCAACTCAAAATTTACCCATATTTTTTTTTCTAATTTTCATAATAAAGTCCAATATTTTTAATATGATGATATTATTATTCATTTTAGCCTCTAAAAAAATCTTTACTTAACCCGAAATTTACCCATATTTCTTTCTAATTTCTATAATTTAGTCTAATATTTTTAATATGATGATATTATAGTTCATTTTAGTCCCTAAAATTTCATTTTAGCTCAAATTCACCCCTATTTCTTTCTAATTTTTCAAAATTTAGTCCAATATATGTAAATGATATTATTGTTCATTTTATTCCCTAAAAATCTTTATTTAACCCGAATTTAACCCCTATTTCTTTCTAATTTTTAAAACTTATTCCAATATTTTTATATGATTATATTTTTGATCATTTTAGTCCCTAAAATTTTATTTTATCCAAAATTCACCCCTATTTTTTCTAGTTTTAAAATATAGTTCAATATTTTTAATATGATAATATTATTGTTCATTAGTCTCTTAAAATTTAGTTACCACAAAAGTTACTCCTATTTCTTTAAAATTTTAATAATTTAGTCCAATGATTTTAAAATGATGATATTATTGTTCATTTTAGTCCCTAAAATTTTATTTTAGCCGGAACTAACTACTACTTCTTTCTAATTTTTAAATTTTAGTCCATTAATTGTAATATAATTGGAGAGGGGTGGAATTAATTCTAGGTTTCAAATTATTTTAGAATTTTTGATAATTTTTTAAAAAATTTAAAATTGGACATAATTAAAATATTTAAGAAATAAAAATTTAATGAGAATTTTGAAATTTTTGAAGGGGTCAAATTAATTTTTTTTCAAAAAATTAGAGAAAAATGTGAATTGTCCAAAATTTTGAAGGACATGACACCCCTTTGCCCTCAGCACCATCTACCTCTATTTACATCTCTAATTATATAAACAATGGAGTATATTTTAAAAATAAAAAAAAACAGGTGTTAATTTTGGCTAAAATAAAATTTTAGAGAACAAAATAAACAGAAATATCATCATATTATAAATATTAGACTCAATTATGAAAAATAAAAAGCAATATTGGTAAATTTAGGTTAAATAAAGATTTTTAAGGACTAAAGTGAACAAAAATAAAATACGATAGACTTAATGTGCAATTTATTCCTCTTATTTAAGTCAAATGATTCTCCTGTCAACAAAGAAACACATGGCGCTCCCTTTTATTTAAGTTAGTTGATTTTTTGTCAACAAAATAATACATGGCGTATTCTGATTAGTCCGAAATTTTTTTTGGCGAAGTTAACGGTTAAGATAATATAGTAACAATTTAAAGTTCATGAAACAAAACGTCTCAAGAAAATACATTAAAAGACAACTTGATACAGATTGCAAATTCAAGGAGTAACATAATCTTTTAAGTTATATAAATTATTTCGATGAAAAAAGTTATATAAATTATGTGATTATTTAGGCGAACTCCTAGTAATACCCCCAGCCCCTGCTAATCAGCTCCATCGAAAGAAAAATAAAACCAGTCTAGTCTAGACCAGAGCTGAAAATTAAATTAAAACCCAAAAGAAGCAGCAGCGGGCTTTGGCCTCTTCTATTTTTGCTTCAGGGTTTGGGTGTTTTATGTAATTTACATTGTATTTTTTTTGTCTTTAATATTTACATGGTGTAAAGTGACTTGATTAATGGAATTCATTTTTAAGTTAATATAAAATTATTTTTATTTACGGTAAAATGTACTATCGTATAAATTTCAACAATACATTTTTTTAATTTTCACTTCAAAATATAAAATCAAAAACATTTATTTTGAAGTTCAGATGTGTTTACAAGAAGATGCTGCCAGTGCTATCTAGGAGTTGAGATTCATACTTTGGGCGATGGAATGGAGATTTGGATCGGAGCATGTCGTTGGTTTTAATGTATAGATGTGATGACAGTGATGTTTGGCCAGGTTTTGTCATGATGGTTATCTAGATAAGTATTTAATATAAATTATTTTTATTTATCGCGTGTATTCTTTTTTTTTTGGTTAAATTTTAGAAGTTTTTAATGAATTACACGATGATACTATCTGTGTAATATTGTCATTCTACGAATTATACTTTCTCACCAAAAACATTATTATTTTAAGTATTTAATATAAATATAATATTCTAGTATTATTTTTAAAAATATTTAAAATTTATTTATGAATACTTTTTAATAATATAATAAGGAATTAATATATACATCCAAAATTTATAATTATTTATTATTATTTTTAATAATATAATATACTATTTAAATTTAAAAAATTAATATATACATCTAAAATTTATAATTATTAAAATTATATTAAAAAGATAATTTCATAAATAAGGAATTAATATATACATTGTAACGCCTCGAATTTGGGCCTAAGAGTTAGCTAGGTAGATTAGACGGTTCAGGTGAACCGGATTAGTCGGTTCGATCTAGTTTCGAGAATTAAATCGTAATAAATATTTTTAACACGAAATGAAATATGGAAAAATGGTGAAAAATACTTAATTATTATTTTAAGGGTTTTGGTAAACTCAATTTGATAAAATAATGTTTGAATTATGGACATTTTATCCTATTGACTAAAATGTAAAGTTTGAAAACTGTTTTTGGCGACTAAATCGTAAAATGGTCAAAATTTAGAATCTTTAGGGATCTATTAAGCCAATTGGCTTTATTAGACTTTCCCTTAATTTGGCTATTTTAAAATAGTTTTAAAAGGATTTAATAAAAGGGATTAAAAGAGTTTTAATTAGTTTGTTTTTAATTAGCCACATCATTTTCTCACGTAACTACTTTTTCTCCCAATCTTTTCTCTCAAATTCTCAGCAGCCAAACTATCTTTTCTTTTCTAAAAATCTCAAGAATCAATCTTTTCAATCTTACTTTTGATTTCAACACTTGATCATTTGTTCTACTTTGGATATTCTATTTCTACTTTGGTGATTTCATCAAAATCAAGCCAATTGAGGGAGGAGTCTATCATCAGGGGTGATTTTCGTTTCTCTCCTCTAATTAGAGGTTATTTATTGAATTTCCCAAGTTCTTTATCCTTTGGAGTCGATTTATATTATGTTTTAATGATTAAATCAAGATTTAATGATTTAATGTTAATTTTGTTAAGAAATTTATTGAGTTTGGTTATTGATCTGAATCATTGCAATCTTGATTGGTTTAGATCATGATTAAAGTTTATTTTGATGATATTTAATAGGATTTATAAAAGGAAACCCGGAACTAGTTGAATTGCTAATTTTCTAGGTTGTAAATAGTTAGTTTTTGAGGTGTTTGTGGTGTTAAGATGTTGCTGGAGGTATAAGATGAAGTTGCAAGTGTTTTTAGATGTTAATTGATGTTCAAATCGTTGGCTTATGACTGGGCTTTGTTTAGGTTGTGTTTGGTGATGTTTCGGTTGTTTTAAGGAGGCGTTTTATGGTTTTTGGTGAGGCAATGTCAAGAATTGACGTTGCTGGGATTATGGATGCATAATGATACATTAATCCTCTATTATGATGTGAATAAAATAGGGGAGATCGATCCTACAGTGATTGACGGAGGTTTGGAAGCGTCAGACGCTTGATTTCACATCGGCAAGTGAAGCTTTATGTTTTCGGTGAGTGAAAATGAGATTTACAGCCTTGTAAAGGTTTGCAAGTGATTTTTGGGAGTTTAGATTAAGCTTGAAACGCTTGTCTAAGCTTGGAAGTAAGTATTATACGATTGCGCTCTCAATTTCAGTTTGGCAAAGTTGATTTTCTCATGCCTATGTTTATGATTTGATACCTACTGTTATATGCATGTTTTGGAAATGGATTATGATACAAATGATCTTATATTGATGATATTTTAGCATGGTAAATGCTTTATGAAAATTATTTTGATGTTATGAAATGCATGGTTTGTTGCATTAGAAATTGGTTTTGTAACAACCTTACCAATATTTATTACCCAATACTAGTATAGAGTGTCACATGATGTTTAAACCATATTTTATGCTATCCGAACAAGTCAAAAATGAAGATTTAAAATTTTTCTTTTTCAATTGCATAAAATTTATTTCCAATTTTTTAATCCATCAGATAGACCTCGATTTCAGGCAGCAACTTGGCAATTTTTAACTACACTATACAATTAACAAAACTGCATAAAAGCTGCCTAAAATAAAAATCATTTTGATTACTCTAAAATTTTAATCTTTATAATCTTACCCGATTTTCGTTACTAGCAATTTATTTAAACTAGTACCCATTTAAATAAAACTCAATATCACAAACTATCCACTTATCTAGATATTATTATTAAAATCCATATCTAGACTGATTTGAAAAGAGCTACTATTTATTTATACATGCCAACTAGAAATATCAGAATACATCAAAGATGTAATTACCGATACTGTATATATCCCCTTTGATAGTGATGCCTTACTCCGAACTGGGTTTTCTACCTACGTGTGAAAAACCATCACACGTTAAGTATATACTTAGTAAGGCATTATAACTATTTAATAGTAATCAACATGCTTGAATTATATCAATAATATAATAAACATGCAGTTTGATCACTATTCCTTTATTTCCCTTATGTTAATCAAATTAACATAATATAATCCGGATTCATAAATCCTATTATTATCCTTGCCATTATTCGAGAGTTTACCCACTCTCTAAATTATTTATCATTTATTACCATTATCTGATAGTTCGCTTACTCTCTAATTTATTAACCATTTATTACCATTATCTGAGAGTTCACTTACTCTCTAATTTATTAACCATTTCTTTCCATTATCCAAGAGTTCACTTACTCTCTAATTTATTAACCATTTCTTTCCATTATCCGAGAATTCACTTACTCTCTAATTTATTAACCATTTATTGTCATTATCCGAGAGTTAACTTACTCTCTAATTTATTAACCATTTATTTCCATTATCCGAGAGTTCACTTACTCTCTAATTTATTAACCATTTATTACCATTATCCGAGAGTTAACTTACTCTCTAATTTATTTTTTTAACCATTTATTATCAAATAAATTATTGCCCAACATAGTTTTTGAGGACTTGAGTATATGAGTCAAAACCGCACCAAAGTGCTAATAAACCGCACCGAAGTGCTAAGAGACCACACATAAGTGCTAAAGAACTACACCTAAGTGTTAATAAACCGCACCAAAGTGCTAAACCTCTGGACTCTATGGCATACCAACTATACTCTATACCTCAATTACCTATTTGGGCATACTTTCCAATTCCATATTCGATTCATCCATGGCAATATAAATAAATAAGGAATTAATATTTCAAATATAAGTTCATGATATACCCTAAATATAACATAAACATACATACCTGGTATATTTAGTGATCAAATGCATCATAGTTCTTCCTTTGACAATTCTCAATATGTCAAATATAAGTTCATGATATAAACATATAATTATCAAGTAATTATTAATAAAGTAGACTTATCACAAGTCTTCCAAATGATAATCATAATATTATCCATGCATAAAAATGCACTCACCTTGACACTTTATACTTTGTCAATATTCAACTAGCCTCACTAAGCTTTATCTTTGATCTATATCCTTTCCTCGATTGTTAACTCGATCTCGGTTTTGTGCACAGTCTACAAGTGTATTAAAAATACCATAAGCACATTCCAAATTATATGTTAGTATTTTACTAACACATAAGCAATATAGGAATAATTTTCCTAAAAACACCCTAATATTTTCTAAATATTAGTTTCATGACATAAGTCATTTCATCCTCAATACTTTGTATTTCTTCCAACCCTTACTCAAATAATGATTTATAACTCATTCTAACCTTAATTCCAGCATAATACTTCCATGAAAACAAATTTTCACTTTAGTCCTTAACTTTCTCCAAATTGCCGAATTGGTCCCAATCTTTCCAAGATTTTCGAATTAATCCTTATGTTTTTACAAACTTCTAAAATGGTCCAAATGACATTTTAAAGCTTGTAAAATCATAATTTCGTCATATCTAATCTTATGGAAAATTTTTCATAATTTCTTCTAATTTTTCTTCTTTGACCAAAATGGTCCCTTACATTCCAATATTTCCATTTTGGTCCTAAATTATCAAATCAAGCTAATTTGATCAAAATCTCATCATTTCTAATGCAAGAATAATTTTCACAATAATTTCCCCCTTATTTCCAATTCTAACCGAATTGGTCCATTATTCTTCCTAAGGGAAATTTTTTATTCTAACATCAAATTAAGGCTTCTAACATCACAAATCATTCATTTCCATCATTTATTAAATTCCCTAAGCAAATCCCCAAATTCTAGGGTTAGGGTTTATAACCTTGAACATAGAATTAAACTAAATTCAAGCTTGTTTTCATGTGTTACAACACTTGAGTTACTTAAATCAAGCCTTAATTCCAACATAGTTCATGAAACTCCAATTTATCTCTCTTCAAGAACATGAACTATTCTTCATAATAGCATACAATATTACTATCAAAAGAAAGAGCAAGAAGCATAGATCAAATTATTTCAAAGCAACATACCTTGATTCTAACTTTAAAACCTTCAAATTTGCCAAAGAAAATTTTCTTCTATTTTCCCTCTTGTGTTTCGAAATATCCAAAGAAAGATGAGCAAATTACTTCATCTTTTATCATTTTAATTCACATGTGATAATTAAATGAATTTTAAATTCATTTGATTAGTAAAATTACTAATTTAGCCTTCAAATCCAATGGCTAAATTTAATCTTATCATAATCCAAGGGCCAAGATCAAATCCATGTGTTTTTCATTTTCTAATAATGCCCTCAAAATTTCAAAATATTTCAAAAATGCCATCCATGGAAAATGTCCAATTTGCCCTCCAACTATCCTTTATTTACTAGCAAGGCTTGAAAATTGCCATTCCATCACCATCTAACTAAATCTAGTTAGAATCCAACCAAATGTAATAAAATATCCATAAAATAATATTTTATGAGTTTTCCATAATCCTTGGAATTGTCTTTAAAATTCCAATTCGATCCGATTACCCGATATTCACTTTCTACGATTTCTCCACTTTTCGAACTATCGGGTAAAATCTGAAATTCTCATAATTTTGATCTCCATATGTAAATATTTTTTGACATACAAAATATTCCATAATTTTGTAAAAATCAAAATCTTGAAATTTTGACTCGGTCTAATATACTGACAATTTACCCGAAATCTTTATCGGATAAATTTCTCTTAATAATCCTTGATCAGATATCCATAAAAATTTTCAACTCGAACTAATTCCCCTTTTTATCAGTCTCAACTACTGACACGAGACCTTCCCAAGGTCACCCATCCTAATGCTACTATGCTCTGAGCACGCTTAATAATTTATATTTCGATCCAAATATCCGGAAATTTTCTCGAACTTTAACGCTTTATAGTTCTTAATACAAACTTCGTATCAAAAATCCGTGTAACATGAAAATTCCAGTCTTGGGGGTGAACTATTCATTTACGGGACCAAATACATAACTTTTTAAAATTACAATTTAGTCCCTGAACTTTTTGAATTTTACACTTTGGCATCAAACTTTTTGAATTTTTACATTTTGGTCACCAAACTTCTCTTTTATTCATTTTGGTCACTAACCAAAATTTTGAGGTATTACAGGTTTAAACGATGCATATGAAAAATAGTGAGGTATCATGTTTAATATGGAATATATTGGCAAGTGACAATGATTAAATGTTATCGGATATAGTTGGCATACCATATGGTTTAAAGTGCACTATAATAAGTCGCCTCATGTGTGTCGAGTGGTTGTGATTGTACCATATTCTCCACCATAGGTACTTTAGCGGTCGAGGGGTTGTGATTGTACCGTTTTCTCCTGCTGATGGATATTATACATTGTAACTGTCGAGGGGTTTATTGTACCATTTGCTCCGGTTAAATGTATGTTTAAGTGGTATAAGGAACCACATGTGAAATCCGTGTATCTGGTGTGTTTTACAAATGGAAATGTTTGGTTTTGGGTCACTTTAATGCCAATATATGAAATAATGTATCATGATGGATGAATTATGTTTTGTATAATGTGATTTATACATGTTTTGCTCTTTAAGCTTTGTTATTGGATGAATAAGCATGTGAAGGTTTAAATTGAGGTTTTGCATATGGGATTATGCTTGAGATCCATGATACATGTTTTGCATATGGTTTAATATACATGTTTTTCAAAGGTAAAAGGGCATGAGATGTTTTAGCAGGAAGTTGAAAATGTGGTTTGACTCAAATGGTTTTAAATGAATTGATAAATGTTTTTAGAGTGTCCCTCACTAGGCATTATATGCTTACGCTCTCTTTTCTCATCATTGCAGAGAAGTGAGTTTTCAGGGCAGCAAGCGATTAAGGAGGAATCCAAGAATCGATTTACTTCAAGTATGGTTTTAATAAATGAATTTGTAGTAATAAAGGGCAATGTGACCAAGTTGTAATTGAGAGGGTTATTTGCTTACCCCCTGTTTTTGGACATGTTGTATTTGGAATTTTGGACTTGTATGAGGTTATATGATTTGATTGTGGGTTTGGGATGAGAATTGCATGCTTGGTAGAGACCATGCCTATAGGTTCTCTTTATTGATTTGCTATGGATTGAATGTTCATCTAGAATGCTTGGTTGGTTGTGGAAATGATGTTAAATATGTTATATAATGTTTGTTTGTTGTTTGAAGCATGTTAGTTTGAGCCTAAGTGTTATAAGTTTGGCCAAGAGGTCATTACGGCTCAGTCGTACCGATACTGGTTCCCTAGGAATCGGTATACGAGGTCTGATACAGCTCAGATTTGGGGAAAATAACAAAAGGGTATCGGTACGAGTAGCCGCCGTATTGGTACACCCTTGAGAAAGTTTATATTGGGATTGGTACACGGGGTACCGTATCGGTACGAGTTTTAGCTACTAGAATCCTCGATTTTGAAATATAGCAATGGGTATCGATACTCGACCAAATGTACTGATGCGGGCAAGCCACGTGAACTCGTATCGATACTGTTTAAGCGTGTATCGGTATGGGGTTAGTTAATTCTGGTGTTTTCATGTTGTGTTTTGGATTTTTTGCAAATTGGTCACTGTTTTTGTAATGCTCAATTAATGATGGTATTGTGATCCAATTTTGATGCAAATTCACATAGAGACATGTAATGAAACTAATTAAGGAATGGTAACATAAAATTTTAATTTATTCCTTTAATTAATAGAATTTACATTTAGGTCTCTAAAGTGTTAAGTCTTACAAATCAAATGCTTGATTCGTCTCCCGCTGTTGTACATCATACCTTAGGTTTAATTAAGCATCTAGGCAAGATAAAAAGGAAAAAATGGACTGGTTTAGGTTATTAGTTTGGGTTTGCTTCGACAAACCTAATGTGATGTCCTTGATTCGGTCTTGGCGGCTAGGCCGAGTCAAGGGTGTTACATACATAATTCATATATGCCTAATGATATTAAAGAAATATAATTTAATTAATATTAATAGATGCAAAATATTGACAATTAATAAATTATCCAAACAAGTATTGAATATAATCATCTTCATATATGTCATTTGGCTTTTTCAAATAATCAAACAGCTAGGCTTTTTAGGGAAATAATTCCCTTAAAATAAAATTTTTAGGGAATGAGGTTCCTCCAACATTATTTAGGGGAATGAGATGACTGTTACAATAAAATAAAATGTCGTCATTTGCAGCTGGTGACACGTATTTCCTATATTTTTTAATACCAAGACGCCATTTGGAGGTGATAACAACAATAATTTAATTTTTTAAAAAAGAAACAATCTGATTGCCATCTACAGCTGGCAGAATATTTAAAATTTTAATAACTTGGAGGTCGCCATCTGCAGGTGGCGTCATCCTTTAATGCTGTAGGTGGCGTCACCTATTTAAATGCATGCGGTCTCCAGCTGGTGTCTGCATTGAAGAAAAAGTTAGGTGGGTTTTTTTTCTATATAACCAATTTAGGGGTAGAGGGTTAATATTTGAGAAAAAGAGTTGAAAGAGTTTGAGGTGAAATTTTTGGTGAAATATTTTGAAGTACCCTACCTATTCCTGCATTACTGTTTTGGTACACCAACTATTTTTTTTCAAATGGTACCTAACGTTATGTTTCATTTTCAAAATTGTACCTCGACCGTTTAAAATTAATGGCTAGCCAATGGGTGGTTTCGTAGGCTTGCGTCCACTGGAATTCAGTACCATGCCATTTAGGAGGCAAGAGCAAGTGTTGAACTACTAGGCCAACCAACCCTACTTGATACACTTTCACGAATTTGTATATTTAACTTATACAATGTTTCTACAAAAAATTTAAAAAAATGTTAACAAAGATTCGAACATGGGGCTTTCTTGTCAAACATAAAACACTAAACCATTAAGCTAACCAAGAATTTAATTAAATCCTACCAATGTTTTTATTTACTTTGTTTATTGCTAAACCATATATCAAGCTAAATTTATTTCCTCTCCTTATTTGAGGATAAAATTAAATATCTAAATAAATATTTATATATTTTTATAAAATCAATATTAAATCATTGTAAAAATTAAATTTATAAAAAATATTAAATAAACATAAACTCTTAGTTAGATCAGTGATTTTCTAAATTATATTCTTATAAAATTAATATTAAATTATTATAAAAATTAAATTCATAATATTTATTTATAATAGAATATTAATTTTAAATTAATTATAAATTAAATAAATGTTATAAAAATATAAGTTTAAAATTTTATAGATACTAACTTTGTAGAATATAAAATAGGAAAACAATATCTATTTAATTTATAAAATTTTAAATTTACATTTTTCTATAAAATTTACTTAATTTTTACATTCTTTAAAATTTATATACTATAATTATAATAATTATAATGATTAATATTAATTTTATGAAAATATATAAATTTTTATTTAAATATTTAATTTTATTCTCAAATAAATAAAGGAAATAAATTTAGCTTAATATATAGTTTAGCAATAAATAAAGCAAGTAAAAATGTTGGAGGGATTTAATTAAATTCTTGGTTAGCTCAATGATTTAGCATTTTATGTTCGAGTAAAAAATCTTAGGTTTGAATACTTTTGAAAGCTATTTTAATTTCTGGTGGGAACATTGTATAAATTAAATATATGAATTTGTGGATAAGTATCGAATAGGGTTGGTTGTCCCAGTGGTTCAATGCTTACTCTTGCCTCCCAAACGGTGTGGGATCGAATCCCAATTAATGAGGGGTGGTGACACGTGTCACAATCTCATTGGCTAAAAAATATTATACAAATACTCTAAGGACTCTTAATTAGGAGAGAGGAAAGAGAAAAAAATGAAAAAATGGCTTAAAGGTTAAATTAAGCCCTTATAAAATTTTTAATTCTAATCGCATTCAATTTAGCCCTTCCTTAACAGTTGACCAATTTTGACTGTTAACTTATAAGCGGCTAATAAGATGATGACACGTGGCATAATTTGGAAGTGCCACAATTTTAAAATGTTAAAAAAAAATTTAAAATTAAAAAATTATAGATATTAAAAATTATTAAAAATATTATAAAATATAAAAAATATAAAAAAATATTTAGAACAAACCTACCCCAAATCCGAAAAAAATCACAAAAAATTAACACTTTTTTTTCTCTTGATTTGGAACCCCAAATGGAAATTGAAGTAAAGCTTCATTTGGATAATGCTCATCCCACATTGAGTGGGAAAACATAGTTGACTTTGTTTATAAAGGAACCTTATAAGCCTCCCTTGTTGAAGAGTGATGGACTAGGCCCTCGCATGCGCGCGCTGCCGCCGTCCGTCCGTCTGGCTCGATTCGTGTTCGTGTTCGGTTTTGTGTTCATGTTCTATTTATTATGCCCTTTTGCTTGTCTTTTGCATGTTTTCAAATTCATATAGTTTGCATTTAGGTTAGATTGTACATATTTACATGTAGATAGGAAGTTACACCGTCTGTGCTTTAAATGTTATATATATATGTGCTTTTCAAGGGAAATGTGGTGCTCTGTGGTGTATGTACAGGATGCTAGTGGATGCTGGAGGATTTCTGGATCAGAAGAGTAGCAGATCACATGACTGGAGCTGATGAGGCATAAAGAGTTGGAGATGAATCTATTTCTGGCCACGTGGACCTTTTCCAGATACGCAACAATAAATGAACCGAGAAACCAATGGCTTTCTTTAATGAAGCCATATGAACTTTAGGGTAATAAAACCCTAGTTTCACCACCTGTATAAAAGAGACATGGACACTACTTCAAAGGAGAGCACGATTACAGACGACAATTCTAGTTTGAAGCTTGCAAAAGAGCAAAAGCTAGAGAAATCTCTTCACAAAAGTCGTCATCGAGAGAGGCCGACAGGGGGGGGGGAGAACTGCAGCACAATTGCTTGACACGAAGGGAGTTTTATCGAGGACACTCGACTCTTTTCTTTTCCTTGCTTGATAAACTGCCATACTTTATACTTTTAATTATGGGTGTTTTAAGCTCAGACATGAGCTAAATACTTTAGTTGGGATTATTGCGTCCCATGGTTTCATGTTTTGATTAGTTTATTTCAGTGCTATAGTTGTTTTTTCCTTTATCTATTCTGTTCATCGTTCTTCATGCTTAGTTATTGTAAGAGCTATCGAGAGAGCCTTTTAACTATTGATCTATAGCTTAATATCAAGAGAGTTAGGTTATGCAAACGTGAATAGTGAGGCTGAGCTATTAACTTAGTTTTAAACCAGCTTAGACATAAGTTTAGGGTTTCAACGACTATAAGGGAGTTCTTAAACAAATAATAGAGTCGTTAGCGTTAATGCACACATGTACAACCTTAACTACAATATTATTAACTTCTGGGCATCGAGAGAGTCAAAAGTTCATTAGAAAATCCTATTGAGTAAATAAAGAATTTAATGGTTTATACAGACATGTATTGCCAGTCGCTATAGCATTGTCAGAGGTAACTGAGCATATATCCTTAGAAATAATCCCAGCCTCCATAATTATCTGTTAGTTGTTGTAGCTGTTTGTCTTAATCTTAGCTATTTTTAGTTTAATTGTTTTAGTTTTAATTAAACCTTCAACCTCCAATACTTGCAAACATATTCTTAAGTTCGATAACTTCATAGTTATTTATCCAATTCTCGTGGGTTCGATACTCTACTCATCACTTTATTACTTGATACAAAGAGTATACTTTCTCTAAAGTGCATCACTATTCGACAAGCATCAAGTTTTTGGCACCGTTACCGGGGATTGGCAAGTGATAATTATGTTGTAATTGCGCATATGACTTTATTTTTATTGCATTTAAATTTAAATTTAAATTTTGTTTTTGATTTTATTTTTCTTTCTCCGGTACATCCAGTGCATGACCAGAAGGTCTAACACACAACCTTTTTTTTCGTATAATCTAGAGCTCGAAAGAACTTTGAGGAGACTATCAAAAGAGAAAAAGAATATAGTGAACAGTGAAGAGAATGAACCTGAGAACGTGCGTAACCAAGGCATACCCATAGTTGATGGACAAGGAGTTGTTGGAGCAGAAAATAATGGCCAAGAACGACAGGAGGATCCACCGCCTGCCAGACCTAGAAGGTCCATTAGGGATATCATTGAGCCCGTTATCAACAACCTCAACCCATCCATTGTTGTACCCGATCTAGGGAATGCTCACTTTGAGCTAATGCCCTTCATGTTCAACATGCTCAACACAATTGGACAATTTGGAAATCAGCAAGAGAGGATGCTCAGGAGCACATTCAAGCCTTCTTAGAAGTCTATGACTATTTCAGGCAACCAGAAATCCCTACTGACGCCTTGCGACCCAAGCTATTCCTATTCTCTTTGTGAGATTGAGCCAGAGCATGGTTGAAAACTTGTTTCACAGGATCTATTACATCATGGGATGAATGGTGCAGCAAGTTTCTGCATTGATATGATCCACCGAACGTGCATAATCAAAAGCAAAGTAACATCATCTCTTTTCAACAATATGATGATAAGTCCATGTATGAAGCATGGGATAGATAAAAATATTTGCTACTCAAGTGCTCGATCCTTGGATTTCATGATTGTCTATAAGTCATTACGTTTTATAATGGCGTCAACGCTCCTACAAGAATGATGATTGACTCATCGACCAATGGAACTTTGCTTGATAAAGAACCTGATGAGGCTTTCAACATATTGCACCAGATAGCCAACACCGACTACTAGTTCCCAAGGGGGAGATTAAGGCCTGGACCTAAAGCCCTTAGAACAATCTAGTTGGATGAATCCTATACTGTGGCGACCCATCTTTCCACCATCACCAACCTACTCAAGAACATGCAAGGGCAATCTAATGTCCGAGAGGCTAAGGTGGTGCAATACACTTGTGAGCATTGTGATGGGGGAACATCAGTTAAGTGAATACCCTCAACAACAAGAATTTAGATGCTATGTAGGGAATGCCAATTGCAACAACAATCTCTACTCCAACACCTATAACCCAGGGTGGCTACAATGTCCAAGTTTTGGTTGTAGAGGTAACAAGGGAAATTCAAGAGCACAACAAAAATTCATCAAATAAACCTCTTGGATTCCAATAGAATACTCAAAGATAGAACCAATGAGCTTCTAACTCGAATTCTAATTCTTTTGATAATTCTTATCAAAATTTTATAGAAACTGCCTGAGTTATTATATAGGATCAAGCAGCCCACTTGAAGAATCGTAGTGACATGCTCACAATGCAGGCCACTATATTGTAGAACCAAACATCGATCATGCAAAGCAACACCGCCTCCATACGATCGTTAGAGAAATAAGTTGGACAGATTGCCCAGATTTTAAAGACAAGACCATCCGACGGTTTACCTAGTGATACTGAAGTCACTAAGGCCTATAATATGGAGTAATGTCATGCCATCATTCTACGTAGTGGCACACAACTGAGAACAAAAGCCAAGTTTGGGAGAAGCCCTCAAATGGAGTCAAACCTAAGCAAGCCATCCACTGATGCTCATGTATTTAAGGTCTCAGCTCTTATGTCTGATACAGTGAGTGACCTTGCTACTGAAGGTGAGAAAGATAAAGCTAAGGATGCAACTGCATCCAGTAAGCCACATGATGATCCCATACCACCACCTCTATTCCCACAGTGATTGAAACTCAAAAGCAAGATGACCAGTACCAGAAGTTTTTGGAGATGCTCAAACAATTGTACATCAATATCCCACTTCTAGAGGCCATTGATCAGATGCCTATCTACGTAAAGTTTTTAAAGGATATCGTGACAGAAAAAGAAGGTGAGTGAAGTTGAAACTATTACTACTATGGGCGAATGCATGGCTGTGCTGAGTGATTTGCTACCTAAGTAAAGGACCCTGGCAGCTTTACCATTCCGTGCTCCATAAGCCACAAATACTTTGGCCGTGCTTTATGTGATCTCGGTGCAAGTGTAAATTTGATGCCAAAATCTGTGTTTAAAAGATTAAGGATAGGAAAAGCAAGGCCTACATCGATGATTCTTTAGTTGGCCGATTATTTGCAAATCTGACTCGAGGGTAGAATTGAAGATGTCTTAGTCAAGGTAGATAGGTTTGTTTTTCTAGAGGACTTTATCATCCTCAATTGTGAAGATGATGAGAATGCTCCCATTATTTTAGGGAGACCATTCCTAGCCAACATATGTATTATGATCGATTGTAAAAAAGGCGAATTCACCAAAAAGATGAACGACAAAAATATCACATTCAACGTCTTTAGCACACTCAAGTACGTAGAAGAACATGAAGAATGCCAACTTATGGAGATTAAAGAAGCCCTAATCAAAGA
This sequence comes from Hibiscus mutabilis, assembly GCA_019671005.1. NCBI lineage: Eukaryota > Viridiplantae > Streptophyta > Magnoliopsida > Malvales > Malvaceae > Hibiscus > Hibiscus mutabilis. The sequence goes on along the minus strand of CM033726.1, from coordinate 14,085,638 downwards.
AAGTTTGCTCGAGATATGTTGCAGCAATGTGCTTACTAATGAAGAGCAAACTGATTTTGATAAGTCCATGCACGAATCTGAAGATGAGGAAGGTAAGGTTGAGATTAAACTATCCAATGGCTTACTTCACAGACTAGGTATGACCTTTGAACCTTTAGATTATGCTAAGTTCAAACCTCCCAAACCATCACTTGAACATCCATCGGTACTTGATCTTAACCCTCTTCCCCCTCAATTAAAGCATGGATTCTTAGAGAAGAATACTGCACTACCTGTTCTAATTTTTGCTTGCTTAAACCATGACCAAGAAGCTAAACTGTTAAATATTCTATCTCAACATAAAGAAACTCTTGGTTAGAATATTGTTAACTTGAAGGATATAAGTCCTACTCTATGCATATATGAGGTTGTGCTTACAGAAGATCATAGCAGGTTGAAGGAACCACAGTGGAAACCCAATCTAATCTAGAATATTGTGGGAATACCAGATATTATCAAACGGCATGATGGATGTGACTGCCTTAATTCAGATACACCATGGGACTATTACTCATCTTGATCCATAAATCATTACTTAAGCAAGCTTATTGAAGTGTTGCAATGGATGAAGAAGTTCACGGGAGCGCCAGTCTACCTTGAAAAAAATCTTGCACCATTATCGAATACTTAGCTCATTTTATTTCTTTTCTCTTTAATTGCATTTTTAATTTCGCACATTATTTTTTGTTTTAGGTTTAGGTTTTGTTTAAATTCATTTGTTTGTATTGGCATATATCATGTTAAGGACAATAAGTGAGCAGAGCTAATAATGAAGTCCCTGACAATCTTGAACTGGAATATCGAGTTTTAATAATGCAATATCCTCTTCAATGGCTTATTCCTATCACTTAAACCTCTCTCCCTGTACGAATAAACTAGCCACACATTGTTTCCCTATTCATCACGCCGCTTACTACTCGACTTTCACAAGAAGTCAAGACTCTGTATTAATGACCGGTGTGACCTTTTATAATTACACCCATTCCTTTACCTTCTTACCCTTCCGTCATCACCATAAAAGATAACACACTAACCCCTATCATCCTTCTCGCCTCCTACAATAAGCCTCTCTAAAAATCTAAATTCTTAACTAGTTCACCCACCCCTCTGCCTATATCATGGTCTGACAACTAATAGCTACTCTTAGAAATCAACATCCTCCTTGAATAGAAAGAAACAATATCCCTCTGTTGCGTGTTTTGAGTGCTTTGCAATTGGTGTAAGTATAAATGTCGCAAGTTATAGTATAGTAAAGATATCATCTCCAAAGAAACTGGTGAAACTCTGATTTTTAATTCCTCGCACTGAAAAAAGAAATGAATGATATAGGTGTTGGAAGTAACAAGTGAAATAATTAAAAAAGTAAAACAAATAAAGAAAGTAATCGAATAAGAGAGTAGGCCAGGTTATCATGGATAGTGGTGCAATGGCTGTTTGGATTGTCGTGGCAATTGATTGCTGAGGTAACTCAATTGCTAAGGCAACTAAGACCGGCTGAATTACCGTGGCAACTACGTCAAAAATTATGCCGTGGCAACTATGACTCGTTTTAATGTCGTGGCAACTGGGTTCTTTCGTTCAAAGCTCGACGAAGCATTATTCAATATCTTCTTGTTATTCCTAACCGAAGAACTAGTTAATTGTGCACGCATTGGTGATACATCCCTGCGTTAACCCTGGGTGAACAACAACCGATCTATTCTTCTCTTAGCCGTTGAAATCTAATCTTTATTCCTAAGGTAGATTAATCTTCATCGATGAATTGTTGAGTGAAGACCATGTTCATTCGTTTCTTGAATCTAACTCTCCCAAGTATAGATAAATAGGCAACTCTCGAGATCCTCTCCCAAGTCAACTAATAGGATTCCATGCGAACAATAGGTTTTATCGAATTATTTACCGGGGTAATTAAGTTCACTAGAGCCAGTTTTAGGCACCTCTAGCATATTTCTTTTTCTTTTTATACTAGAGCCAGTTTCGGGCACCTCTAGCATTTGCAAGATCCCTAAGACTAGAACCAGATGAACACATCTAGTGAAGGTTTATTGTTCATTTTTTTTCATCATTTTTAAAGCTAGAGCCAGTTTTGGCACCTCTAGCGCAATTTGCCCTTTTTTAAATAACCTAAAGTTCACTAGGTCTTCCTTAATCAACAAGGCACAACAGTGTCAAAATATTTAGCATTATAGCAAAATTCCAAGTACTCTTCACGCTTGTCCTAAAATCTAAGATTTTATCATGTAAGTGCATTGGCAAAAATTTATTAGAGGATATCACCGCAGGTTTATGCAATTTAATCAAGTAAGAGACATGGCAAGTAACATATGCAACTTAACATGAGACAACAAAAATGAATGCAACTAACTATGAAACAACCCCCTCAAACCCGAGAGAAGCATTGTCCCCAATGCATGCAAAATTTAAACAAATGAAAAGAAAAATGAAATGCAAATGAGTTAGTCGGAGAGGTTATCACCTCGGATGACTAGTTTCCTTCGAGCCATTTGCTTGGTCCTTTTTCTGGCTCGTGGTGTTTGTTGGCGTGAGGCTGGTGGTGCTTCCTGAACCGTGGTTTTTGCGACCTCCTTAACCGTTTCATCCTTCTTGGCAGCCTCCTCTAGGTTAGAAGCTTTATGCTTTGCTAGAAATTCTGATGGTGGGGCCGAAGGTGACTTCATCGGTGCGGTCATAGAGTCGGTTGAATCTGAAAAACCATGAAGAAATTCAGTACAAGAAGGTTCAACAATACGCTCCTTACCTTTTTGTAGGACTTCAATTGCCTCGGCAATGTCACTCGACATAGGCACAGATTCAGATACCGGGGCAAGTAGTGCAGTAGGGAATATGGGAAAAGGAATAGTGCTTTTGAGATAATTCTCTAGGATCACTCTCGTCAGGGCTGCTTCACGATCCTTAATATAACACATAAACATCAATTGGTGTTCTTTCATCTTGTCCAACTGCTGCGACAAAGGGTAGAGGATTTCGATAATCCCTTCTATACTTATCGTGGCATGTGCACTTACAACGGCAGGTTAGGTTGCCTTGGCAGTTGCTGGAACATAGGATTTTTCTGCAATGGGCAGTTCCCTTATTGGTTCCTCACGCATCAAATGCAGACATTGGCTTCGGGACCATCCGTTCCTCTTAGTCAGTTTCTCATCTATAACATCAGTTGGTACATGTTCTTTTTCACACAATCGAGATATCAAATTGGGGAAAAAGAGTGCTCCTACATCCTTTTTACTACAAGCATAGATTTCATCAACAATTATCTTCTCAATATCAATAGTACGCTTGTGTAAAATAGAATGAAGCAATAATAAACGAGAATAAGAAATAGTGGTATTATGGTAGTAGGCATCAAACTAGGTTTTATAAAATTATTCCATAGTTTGGCCTCGGGTTTTAACAAGATATGATTCACCGTTCCCTTTTTTGTTCCGTCATTCCATTTGGCTCCCTCTACTGTAAGATGTTGAAAAACCCTTTCCACTTCTTCGGATGTTATGTTCTCGACAAACTTGACATGCTCATCCTTCTCCATATAGAGCCCATAGTATGCGTTGATGGAAGTAGCATCAACAATAATTGCTCTACCTCGCAAAAAAACACACGGGTCATCCGGATTTGAAACATGTAAATAGAATTCCCTTACCCACGAGATGTTGCCTAGTTTTGGTTGTTCACAGAAGATTTGCCATTGATGGTGCTTGATTATCTTGAAGATGGAAGCCTCAAGCCCATAGTTTTTGAGGGAAACATCATATTCGAACCCTTGCCCTTCCCATACCTTTTGATTTGCAAACTTTGCAAGATACCTCTTCTCAACGATCGGAGATGCAAACTGGCGGAAAGATATGGCTCTAGTGTTCTTGAAGAACTTGCCTTGGGCATAGTCTTGAGGTTCTTGTCCATGGCTTTTCGGTTCTTTCTTGGAAAAGAGAGACAAAGAAAACAAGAGAAAAACTTGAAGAGTTACAAAAGATGAAAGAGTAAAGTAGAGAAATTAGAGTAGATGAGAATTTAATGGTTGAGTGAATATTTGGTTGAAGTGATGGATGGATATGCCATCAATGGGGGAAAAGAAGACAATGATAGAGTGTGGTGCGGCTAGGGTTTAGGAAAAAAATGTTGGGGTGAACAATTTCAAAGGGTGATTAAATCCCTTTGAACTAGCCGAAAAATAGTCCATTATCCACTTTAAGGGATAAATTATTAAATAAAAATAAGAGATAAAAAGATAAAGGCTAGAGATAAATATCAAAACAAAATTAAAATAACGACTGGTCAAATAAAAAGATAGGATAAAGACCTAAAATCTAAAACTAACGAAAAATAAATAAAACAAAAATAATAAACTAAAATAAAAAGTCTGAAAATTAAAAAAAAAAGAATAAATAAATTTTTTTAGGAAGAGCATTTTCATGCATACCCTAAGGTTAAAGTCTCCTTATCGCGAGTCACATGTGCTCCAACGTAGTGCTTTAACCGTTGTCCGTTAACCTTGGACTCATGTCTATCCACTGTCGATTTAACCACTACAGTCCCATGAGAATAAGGTTTTACAACCTCAAACGGCCCAGACCATCTTGACTTCAGTTTCTCGGGGAAAAGCTTAAGGCGAGAATTAAAGAGAAGAACCAATTGCCCTGGCAAGAATTGCCACGACAATAGCTTCTTTTCGTGCCAATGCTTGGTTTTTTCTTCATAGATCTTGGCGTTGTCATATGCCAAGGCACAAAACTCTTCTATTTCGTTTAGGTCCAGTAGACGCTTCTACCCTGCACTTTCCCAATCCATATTCATGGTTTTGATAGCCCAATAGGCCTTATGCTCGATTTCCACCGGCAGATGGAAAATCTTGTCGTAGACAAGTCTGTATGGAGACATGCCTAAGGGTGTCTTGTATGCTGTTTGGTAAGCCCAGAGTGCTTCATCAATTCTCAAAGACCAATCCTTTCAAGAAGAATTAACAACTTTCTCAAGGATCCTCTTCAATTCGCGGTTGGAAATTTCCGCTTGCCTGTTAGTCTGTGGGTGGTATGCCGTGGCAATTTTATGTTGTCTTGGCAATCAGTTTATTGTCAAAATGTGTGCCCTCATCACTGATAATTGCCCTTGGTGTCTCAAACCGTGTAAAGATATTCTTTTGCAGAAACTGTTGCACAGTCTTTGCATCATTCTTGGGAACTGCACTTGCCTCCACCCACTTGGACACATAGTCCGCAACGAGTAAAATATAGAGTTTGCTGAACGATGACGGGAAAGGCCCCATAAAATCGATGCCGCATACATCAAATAATTCGACCTCAAGTATATTCTGCAATGGCATCTAATGTCACCTTGATATGTTTCCTGTTCATTGACAACGATCACACCCCTTGTAAAAATTATGGGCATCTTTATAAAGAGTAGGCCAATAAAAACCGGACTGTAGAACTTTGGCCGCAGTGCGAGCTCTACCGAAATGGCCTCCATAGGGTGAAGAATGACATTGTCGGAGCACATTTTGTTATTCCTCCTCAGGGACACATCGTCGTATGACCTAATCTGCACACTGTTTAAACAACAGAGGCTCGTCCCAATAGTAATGCTTAGCATAGTGTCGGAACCGCTTCTTCCCTTGGTGAGTAAGGTCATAAGGTAAAATACCACTAAACAGAAAATTTACTAGATCTGCATACGAAGGTGTTGCCGAGGCAATTAACAACTGCTTAATAGGGAATGCATCATGGATCTCCAATGAGTCATTGTCGGTTTCGCCCCCGTCCAACCTTGATAAATGATCAGCAACCTGGTTCTCTGTTTCTTTCTTGTCCTTAATTTCAATGTCAAAATCTTGTAAAAGTAATATCCAATGAATTAAACGAGGTTTGACATCTTATTAGCAATCAAATACTTTGCCGAATGGTCAGTGTGGACAATTACCTTTATACCAATCAAGTAGGAACGAAAATTTTCAAATGCGAAAACACAGCTAGTAGTTCATTTTCCATCATGGTGTAATTCAATTGAGCACCACTAAGGGTTTTACTAGCGTAATATACCACATGAAAGATCTTACCTTTCTGTTGTCCTAAAACAACTCCTACAGCGTAATCGCTCGCATCACACATGAGCTCGAAAGGTAAAGTCCAATCAGGGGAATGACGATAGGTGCCGTGGCAAGTTGCTTCTTAAGGGTTTCGAATACCTTAGCACAAGATTAATCAAAATTAAAAGCCTTGTCCTGTTCAAGCAAATTACACAAAGGTTTAGAGATTAAAGAAAAATTATGAATAAACCTTATGTAAAAACCTGCATGTCCAAGAAAACTTTAGATCCATTTGACTAAATTTGGTGGCGGCAATCTCTTAATCACGTCCACCTTGGCTTTCTCTACCTCGATTCCCTTCAAGGAGATCTTGTGCCCGAGCACTATTCTTTCATCCACCATAAAATGGCACTTCTCCTAGTTTAAAGCTAGGTGAGTTTCTTCACAACGTGCCAACACCTTCTCTAAATTGCCAAGACAATTGTCAAAGCTATCTCCAAATACTGAAAAGTCATCCATGAAGATTTCAAGGAAATCTTCCACCCTGTCGGAGAAGATTGTCGTCATACATTGCTGGAATATCGCTAGGGTATTACATAGTCCGAACGACATTCGTCGAAAGGCATATGTACCATACAGGCACATGAAAGTAGTATTCTCCTGATCCTTCAATGCTATGGCGATTTGGTTATACCCTGAGTATCCATCAAGAAAATAATAAAATGATTTACCCGCAAGACGGTCAAGTATTTGGTCAATAAATGGTAAAGGAAAATAATCTTTCCTAGTAGCTTTTTTTAACTTACGGTAATCTATACAAACCCTCCAACCAGTGACAGTTCTAGTTGGAATGAGTTCGTTGTTTTCATTACTTACCACTGTTATACCTCTCTTTTTCGGTACACATTGTACATGACTTACCCATGCACTATCAGAAATAGGATATATGATACCGACATCAAGCCACTTGATGATCTCTTTCATCACAACTTCTTTCATGGCAGGGTTAAGCCTTCTTTGTGCCTCGATGGAGTTTTTATGGTCATCCTCTAACAAAATCTTGTGCATGCACACTGCTGGACTGATTCCCTTTAGGTCTGCAATTGACCAACCTATTGTTTTTTTTGTGCAGTGCCAACATGGAGATCAACCTCTTTTCCTGTTCAGGCTGCAACTTAGAAGAAATAATTACAGGAAAAGTTTTATTGGTTCCCAAATAAACATATTTTTATTACCCTGGCAATGTTTTTAACTATAAGATAGGGGGCTGTTCAACTGAAGGTTTTCTGGTTTACATTCCTTATTTGAATAATCAAGAGATTCAAAACTTTTACCTGGTTGGCTTACCATCTATTTCACTTATTGATGTGCCTCAGTGTATGATCTTACAGGCTCTTCCGTCTCGGCAAGCAAATTGCCTTGGCAATACTCTTTTATGTCAAAATTGAATTCTGCGGTGGCCTGAATGACTTGGCACTCTTCTGGATCATCAGCATGCTTCAAGGTTTTGAAAACATTGAGCGTGACTTGCTGATTATCCACTCTTATGGTAAGCTCTCCTCTTTCGACATCAATCAAAGTCCTTCATGTTCCTAAGAATGGCCTCCCAAGAATAATAGGTGCAGACTCATCTACTTCACAATCCAAAGCAATAAAGTCAGCGGGAAAATAAACTTATCTACTCTTACCAAGATGTCTTCGATTTTTCCCTCGAATGCACATAATTTTTATCTGCATTTTCCTTTCCCATCCAATTTGGATCTCTTGGATGGGCTTGCTGTGGCAACTGCTGAAGGCTTGTCATCAATGATAGCCATGGTATTATTGTTGGATACAATATTCTGGACAGGATTACTGTCCTTGGATTGGGTGGATCCCTCATTTGCTTTTGATCCACTTTAGGTAGTTATCACCTTACATTGGTCATGGCATGTTCCTCGTACAACTTCAGGGTCGCTGGGAAAACCTCCTTGTGGCCTTGTATTCAGAATCTGAGTAAATTACCCGAATTACATCTCCAATGCTTTCAAAGCTGCCCCTTGACTCTACATTTGCACTTCGGTCCTATTAATAAAAGTGTCAATCTTTTTCATGAAATTACTAGTTTCGGCCATATAAGATTCCATTTTAAACATGAAAGCATTTAAAGAGTTTTCCAAAGAACTAGTTGATGATGACTATTGCTGCGGCATTTGTTGTCGTGGCACATTTTGCTGGAATCCTGATGCTTTTTCCATGAAAAATTTGGGTGCTTTTTCCAGGCTGGATTATATGTATTGGAATACATATTGTTGTTCCGATTATAATTACTAACATAGAAACTGGATTCTGGGTTCTGCATACACTCAGAAGATTCGTAGTCAGCATTACATAAATCACAAAGTGGACCTATTACCTTGACTTCTTGTGTGTTGATAGGTCTCTGCATATTCTTAACCAAATTGGTTAATATAGATAACTGTGCTAAAATAGTATCCGACGATTCTAACTCAATTACCAAGGCATTTCGCCTGACAATTCCCCTTTTAGTGGTTGGGAACTGGTAATCATTTTTGGCAAGTCTGTCCAAAATCTCCCAAGCTTCTTCTACTGATTTTTCTAGAAGCGTACCATTTGCCGATGCATTTAGCATCATCTTCGTCGGTGCGTTGACTGAATTGTAAAACATTTTCACTTGTGTCCAATATCTAAATTCGTGCACGAGACATTTGCATAAAAGCTCTTTGCAACGCTCTCACGCCTCGTACATGGACTCATCATCTGTTTGACGAAAAAAAGTAATGTCATTACGCAATTTATCAGTCATATTTGTAAAACTAAATCTAGAAAGGAAACTCCGACATAGATCTGTCCAAAAGTCTAAGGATCTTGATGGGATACTATTTAACCATGATTTTGCCCTATCCCTCAGTGAATAGGGAAATAATTTCAGTCTTAAGACGTCCTCAGGGACTCTTTGTTGCTTGAATGAATCGCAAATTTCCAGGAATGATTTGAGATGTTGTCTGGCATCCTCAATCACTGATCCGCCAAATAGTCTAACTGTGTTGATCATGTTAAACATTACAGGCTTCAATTCAAAGTGAGTGGCTTAGATCTCAGGTTTGACAACTCCTGGAGTGAGACCATCAAGATTTTGCTCTAAGTAGTCTCGGATGGGTCTGTTCCATACTATAACAAGTTGATCTCGTAGATTCGCTACATCTCCTGCTGTAGCATTCTGATTGTCATTGGCATTCAGATTGCCAACTGGATCATTAGGTGGATTTTCCATTTCTGCTCTTAACTCTCTTCTACGTCTACGAAGAACACGTTCGATTTCTGATTCAAATGGATATTCTGATGTTGTCGGTCTTGCCCTGGTCATACACCAATGCAAAAACTAGAATTATTAGCCTTTTGAAACCTAAAATGAACAAAGGTGCAAGAAAATAAAAAAAGTCGCTATTGTCAGTCCCCAGCAACGGCGCTAAAAACTTGTTGCGTATTTTGAGTGCTTCGCAATTGGTGCAAGTATACACGTCGCAAGTTATAGTATAGTAAAGATATCGTCTCCACAGGGATTGGTGAAACTCTGATTTTTAACTCCTTGCACTGAAAAGAGAAATAAATGGTGATGATAGGTGTTGGAAGTAACAAGTGAAATAATTAAACAAGTAAAATAAATGAAGAAAGTAATCGAATAAGATAGTAGGCCGGGTTATCATGGGTAGTGGTGCAATGGTTGTTTGGATTGTCCTGGCAATTGGTTGCCGAGGCAACTCAATTGCTAAGGCAACTAAGACCGGCTGAATTGCCGTGGCAACTAGGTCACAAATTATGTAAATAATGAATGCATGTAACTTAGCACACACTGCACCTACAGTAAATTTGTTCTTTTGCACAAAACTATAAGCTCTAATGCATTGATTATCATTAACATAGCTGAGGAATGAATTACTACTGCAACATAACTTTGAATCACTATAATCATAGCTTAGTGGAACCTTAAGACTCATGGGCTATTTACTGTTTTTATTTTCTATTTTTATTTTTCTTGCTTCTATTTTGCATCGCTTGAGGACAAGAAACAATTCAAGTTTGGGGGTATTTGACGAGTGTGTAAATGATATATTTATTATGCCCTTTGTACTTGTCTTTTACATGTTTTCAAGGCATATAGTTTGCATTTAGGTTAGATTGTACATATTTACATATAGATAGGGAGTTACATCGCTTGTGCTTTAAATGTTATATACATTGGTCCGTTTCACGAGAAATGTGGTGCTCTGTGGTGTATGTACAGTATGTTGGTGGATTCTGGAGGATTACTAGAGTAGAAGAGTAGCAGATCGCATGGTTGGAGCTAACGAGGCATAAAGAGTTGGAGATGAATCTATTTCTGGCCACGTAGACTTTCTCTCAGATATGTAACATTAAATGAAGTGGGAAACCAATGACTTTCTTTAATAAAGCCGCGCACAGTTTAGGTATTGAAACTCTAGTTGGCCTATATAAGAGAGACTTGGATGCTACTTCAAAGAGAGCACGATTAGATACGACAGTCCTAGTTCGGAGCTTGCGGAGAACCACCATAGTGAAAGCTAGAGAAATATCCTCATGAAATACTCCATTGAGTGAGACCGATGGAGGGGAAAACTGCAGCACAATTGGACGACACGAAAGGGAGTTTTGCCGAGGACGTTCGACTCTTTCTTTTCCTTGCTTGATAAACTGCCATACTTTATACTTTTAACTATGGATGTTTTAAGCTCAGACATGAGCTAAATACTTTAGTTGGGATTATTGCGTCCCAGGATTTTATGTTTTGCTTAGTTTATTTCAATGCTAGAGTTGTTTTTCCCTTTATCTATTATGTTCATCGTTCTTCATGCGTAGTTATTGTAAGAGCTATCGAGAGAGGGCTTTTAACTATTGATCTATGGCTTAATAAATGTTAAAAATTTAAAAATTATAGATATTAAAAATTATTAAAAATATTATAAAATATAAGAAAATATAAAAAGATTATTTAGAACAAATCCACCCCAAATCCGAAAAAATCACAAAAATTTACCATTGTTTTCTCTTAATTTGGAACCCCAAATGGAAATTGAAGCAAAGCTTCATTTGGATAATGCTCATCCCACATTGAGTGGGAAAACATAGTTGGCTTTGTTTATAAAGGAACCTTATAAGCCTCCATGGTTGAAGAGTGATGGACTAGCCCCCCGTACGCGCGCGCTGCCGCCATTCGTCTGTCCGTCTGGCTCGGTTCATGTTCGATTCATGTTCGTGTTCATGTTCTATTTATTATGACATTTTTCTTGTCTTTTGTATGTTTTCAAGTTCATAAAGTTTGCATTTAGGTTAGATTGTACATATTTACATGTAGATAGGAAGTTACACCGCCTGTGCTTTAAATGTTATATATATATGTGCTTTTCAAAGGAAAGGTGGTGCTCTGTGGTGTATGTACATGATGATAGTGGATGCTGGAGGATTGCTGGAGCAGAAGAGTAGCAGATTGCATGGCTGGAGCTGATGAGGCATAAAAAGTTGGAGATGAATCTATTTCTGGCCACGTGGACCTTCTCCCAGATACGCAACATTAAATGAATAGAGAAACCAATGGCTTTCTTTAATGAAGACACACAAACTTTAGGGGTACTAAAACCCTAGTTCCACCGCCTATATAAGAGAGACATGGACGCTACTTCAAAGGAGAGCACGATTACAGACGACAGTCCTAGTCTGAAGCTTGCGAAGAACCATTAGAGTGAAAGCTAGAGAAATCTCCTCACAAAAGATGCCATCGGGAGATGCAAACGGGGGGGATAACTGCAGCACAGTTGGACGACACGAAAGGGAGTTTTACCGAGGACATAAGCTTAGGGTTTCAACGACTAAAAATGAGTTCTTAAACAAATAATAGAGTCGTTAGGGTTAATGCGAACTTGTATCACCTTAACTAAAATATTATTAATTTCTAGGCATCAAGAGAATCAGAAGTTTATTAGAAAATCCTTTCGAGTATATAGAGAACTTAATGGTTTACGCAGACATGTATTTCCAGTCACTATAACATTGTCATAGGTAATCAAGCATATATCTTTAGCAATAATCCCAGCCTCCATAAGTATCTGTTAATTGCTATAGTTGTTTGTCTTAATCTTAGCTATTTTTAGTTTACTTGTTTTAGTTTTAATTAAACCTCTAACCTCCAGTACTTGCAAAACATATTCTTAAGTTCGATAACTTTGTATTTATTGATCCAATCCTCGTGGGTTCAACACTCTACTCATCACTTTATTACTTGATATGACAAGTATACTTGCTCTAAAATGCATCACTATTCGACAAGCATCATGTCACGTTTGGGTTACCGGAGTGACCCACAATAAAAATTCCAAATAGAACAAAATTTTTCAAACCATTTAAAATCATAAAACAAATTCTAAATTAAAAATATAAGTTCAAAAATCATTCAAACATCAAATCAAAATTCAGGAATACACATTATAAAACCGATTTTATGAATCTAATATAAAAATAAGATGTGACTTACCGTACGATGATAAATAACATCGTGAGCTTTGGAAAAAGCTCGGTAATATAGAACTACCGAAGGATTCTATAGGCACAAGCAGGTATAGGCTAAACATAAAATTGACATGACGAGCCTTGTTTCAACTAGTTTCAAGTTTGATGTGAAATTTCATACTATCATTATACTTAAAGGTAACGGGGTTGTTCTTTTTTTATCACCCGAGTACCAGACAAGATGCATATATTCCAAAGAATTAGAAGAGAGGTAGATTACGAAAGTTGAACTAGAGAGTTTAGTGTGTTCCATTAAGTGCATATTAGAAGCATACCGAAAATTTCAGACTTCGGTAAATTAATTAAGTAGGGTAGATTTTTAAAAAGGGTAAGAAAGTTTTATTTTAATAGCCTAACCTTAGGTCTAAGAGGAATCACCGTCGGATCAGGGTTGGACCTGTAGAGAATTCTTATCATATCCCAGAAAGTACACCCAGTAAAAATTAGTTTAGTGCAGTAAGTAGTAATGGTGTAAAAACATATATCAGGAATGTATTTATCAATAAAACAAGAATCAGCCATATATGTGTTTTAAGTATAACAGAAACCAGAGAGAATGCTTTCAAATTATAAAATAAGTTATTCTTTCAGGCATATATAAGTCGTGCTTTAGATCATAGAGTCAGTCTTGACTTTCAATCAGAGAGAATATTTATGTGCACATAGAACACACTAGATGGTCAACTATTTCTCGAAGGTACTTGTTATTTACAAGAAAAGGGGAACACTAAAATTTTTACAATTTTGAACTGATTTCATAAACGAGCTCCCTATTAAAAGGGGTTCGGTAACCAATGTCTCCAACTAGGCATTCAAGAATTGATACATCATGATCATTCAGGATATCAGATATATCAGGTATATACCAATCATTTTGGCCAATAAGGGTATTTTGGTCATTTGACTATCAGGATATATCTTTTAATTCTACCCAATAAGGATAAAATGGTAATTTGTAGCATTAAATATTTCTACAGTTTATTAGGTTTCCAAATCCATTCGAACTAACAGATCCCAACATTGCGGTACTTACCAAGTATTCGGACATATATACCTCATGCGTATTCATTTCCCAATACCGACTGCATTGTATAGCTAAACGAGTCACTTTCATAAAAAATTGTGCTTAACCCGAGCAGTCCAACATGTATTCGTGCGGTATTCTTCTAGTATTGTAGCATTGCCATGAATGACTAACATACATGAGTCAGGCTTCGTAACCTGTAGGGGCATTATAATCATTTAAGTTTTTATCAATATTCTCAAGATTTTAAAGGCTTTCATTTATTATAAGTCACGAGGGTATTTCTTTTATTCCAGAGATTGATGGTACATATGTCATTTCAGTTAATTCAATCACTTAGAATATTTCCATTAAAATTTACCAATTTACCAACGAGTTACCTAAAGCATACAATAGGTAGTAAAGTATTACCTCAACTCCGAGCTATAACATTTGACCTTCAAAACTCCCTTCGATCTCTTTTGAACTCTAAATCGGCATCCCTCAACACCTTGGCTACAAGGCAACATGAATTACATCAGAAATAGAACTTAAACGCAATAATTGAATTGGATCAAAAGATCAAACACTAAAAAAGGCCTACTAGGCTCGAATTTGGTGAAACAGACCTCAAAAACAATCTTAGGACATCAAAAACCCAAAATAGAAAACTCATCTTTTGGTCAAAGTCAACCCAAAAAGCCCACAGTCAAAGTCAACTCAGGTCAACATGTCAAAGCCAATGGTCAACTTAGTCAATAGGTCAAATTCAATAGTCAACCTAGTTAACAGTCAACATATTGACTTGGTCAATGGTCAACTCAGGTCAATGGTCGAGTTGAATGGGTCAATGGTTCTGGATCTAGTTCGGTTTTAGGCAGGCTAGGTTGGGCTTGGTTTTCTCATAGGTTTGGGTTCAAGGGATAACATGTTTCAAGAATTGGGCTCACCTAATTCATCTTACACACACAACCCACCTCACTAATACCACTCGCCCACACACCATTCATATACACACAACCCACTTCACTAATACCACTTAGCCCACACACCATTAATACACACACAACCCACTCGGCCCACAACAGAACCCAACCCAAAATACAACCTTACACCCTAAGAATATCAGATCCTAGGATTTACTTAACCTAATTCTTGACAAAAGCAGTGATGGCAGGCTCCAGCGACGACGTAAATAGACTTTAATAATACAAACAGTCTTTTTTGGCCTAAATCAAACAACAATCACGATTAACACCAAACCTAAACAAAAAAAACCCAAGAGAAACATGAATAATAACAAAAACAGTTTAACCAAAGCTAGTTTTGAATAACATACGACAGAGGGTGATATCGGCGATGGCAAGGTGAACAAAGGGAGACATTTTTCTGGAGGGCTGATGAAAAGTTCAGCGGTGGCAGCCGTGTGACGTACGGATGGCAAAAATGGTTGAAATCGCCGGAAAGCTATAACCCCTAAACCCGACATAGAAGAAAATATTGAATTTAAGAAGTCGGTATTGAAAACTTTTACCTCAAGTAATAGATTTTAGGTTTAAATAATTTATAAAATAAAATAATTATTAAATGGCAATAATTACCATAAAATACCATATTTGATTATGAAAATGAAACATTATAACATATTCTTATTATTTAATAACAACATCCAAAATAAAACTCATAATATATGCTGAATATAGTCTCAAAATACAAAGTCTCAAAGTCTGAATTACATAAATGTCCCAAAACATTAAATAATAGTTCAAAATTCTAATTAAAATACTTTATACAGATGATAAAGTATTCGAGAAAAATGTGAGATGCTCTAAGTACCAAGTCGCCTAAGAGTCTGAGTATATCTAAAAGTGAAACTAAGGGGGAGTAAGCTAAAGAACTTAGTGTGTCTCTAAAGTGCAAACAACAAAAAAAATAGTATTTCTGTTTTTATGATAAATTCTTTTGAAAACACTTTAAAGCTGAATCGTAATGATATAATGTCTGATTCACATGAAAAACAATACTCAATCTCCATTGCACCGTCTGAAGAGTAAGACTCCCCATAACCACTCTCTACTTACACCATCTGAAGTGGAACTCAGCCCAAAGGATAGTACCACTGATTCGAACTAAAATTCAACCCGAAGGGTGAAACCACTCAACTTCCTTGTTACAATCTCATTCCAAGAACACAAAATGATGTGATGCTAATTTTAAAATCTAAGTCCCAACCAAAAATTGAATTATTAAAATTCAAGTTACTCAATTCTATACATCCAATTGACGAATGTGTAAATAACCTATTTTGTATACCCTTTTTACTTGTTTTCTAGCCCATATAGTTGTATTTAGGATAGATTGCATATAGTTTGTATGTAGATAGGGAGTTACACCATATGTGCTTAAATGTTATATATTTTGGTACGTTTTATGGGGAAAGTGGTGTTTTGTGGTACATGTGGAAGTGGAGTAGCAAATCTCATAGCTGGAGCTGACGAGGCATAAAGAGTTGGAGATGAATCTACTTTTACCCACGTGGACTTTCTCCCTGATATAGAACATTAAATACAACGAGAAATCAATGACCTTTTTTAATGAAGCCGCATGCATTTTAGGGCCCTTAAACCCTAGTTTCACTGAATATATAAAGGAGACTTGGACTTTAATTCAAGAGAGAGCAATTTTAGCCAACAGTCCTAGTCTAAAGCTTTCGATGAACCACCATGGTGGAAGCTAGAGAACTCTCCTCATGACAGATGCCATCGAGAGAGGTCGACGAAGTGAGAGACCTACAACAACAGTTGGATATCACAGAGAAAGATTGTCAAGGATGCTTGGCTATTTTCTATCCCTTGCTTAATAAACTGTTGTACTTTAATATTTTTATTATAGATGTTTTAGGCTCAGACATGAGTTAAATACTTTAGTTGGGATTATTGCTTCCTAGGATTTTATGTTTTGATTATTCTATTTTAATGCTATACTTGTTTTCCCTTTATCTGTTATGTTCATCATTCTTCATGCATATTTATTGTAAAAGCTATCGAGATATGCCTTTTAACAATTGATATGTGGCTTAATATTGAGAGAGTTAGGTTATACAAACGTGAATAGTGGGGCTAAGTTGTTAACTTACTTTTAAACCGGCTTAGACATGAGTTTAGGGTTTCAACTATAAAAGGAAGTTCTTAAATAAATAATAGATTTATTAGGGTTAATGCAGACATGTCTCACCTTAGCTTCAATGTTATTAATTTCTAAGCATCAAGAGAGTCATAAGTTCATTAGAAAATCTTGTCGAGTAGATAAAGATTTTAATGGTTTACGCAGACATGTATTGCAGTTGCTATAGCATTGAAATAAGTAATCAGGCATATATCTTTAACAATAATCCCAGTGTTGCGCGTAATAAGTGCTACGCAATTGTGCAAGTATACACGTCGCAAGTTATAGTATAAAAGATATCGTCTCCACAGGGATTGGTGCCACTTCAAGAATCTAGTCTCTTGCACTGTAAAAAGTAAAAACACAAGTAAAGGATTATCGAAGTTTAACTAATTACTAATCTAGAAAGCAATAAAATAAAATAAAAGATGAATTCAATTGAGAGAGATAGGCTAGGTTATCGTGAGTTGAGGTGTGATAGCCGATTGGATTGTCTTGGTAAAAGAGTGCATGGGCAACTCGATTGCCGTGGCGACTTGCACAACGGGTTGCCTTGGCAACTAATTGATGGTTGCTTGGGCGACTAGTTGGGCAACTACTTGGGCGATCGGGCAGCAACTTCAAGGTTCGGCGGAGCGTTCTTCAATGGTTTCTTCTTATCCCTAAGTCGAAACTCTAGCTACTTGTGCATGCCTTGATAATACATCCTGCGTGAATCAAGGGTGAACAACAACCAATCTTGCGCTCCTCTTAGCCGTTGAAATCCTTAACTTATTCCTAAGCCGGATTAATCTTCACCATCATTGGATTGCATAAAGATCATATTCATTCGTTTCTTGAATCTAACTCTCCGATATTAGATAAATGGATGAAGTCACGAGATCCTCTCCCAATTCACTCGCAAGCAATAATAGGAACCAAGAATGAATAAACCTTGAAATAGAAAAGTGCAAACTCTTATTACCTAAACAAAAACCAATAGTTTCTCACAACCACAAAACACAATAACCATAGCCAAGTAAATTTAGTTCATGGCTAGGTTCCAAAGAAACACAAGATAATTAATCCCTAGCATGAACCCAATCGAACAAAGATGAAGGAAGAGGCTTGTCGAAATCCTCCTTGCCCTTGATGCTTGTCGAAAATTCTCTCCTCTTGCCCTACTTGGACTTGCCGAAATTTCCCTCTTGCTCTCTCTATTCATCTTGTCGAAATCTCCTTGGTATTTATAGGGCTAGGCCAAAGTCCTTCTTTGAGGAGGAGTTTGAGTTGGAATTAAATTATCTTTAAAGAATATAATTCTTTATTATAATTTTATTCCTATTAGAACTTCTCCTATCCTCTTGGAATTTAATTCTTCTTTAATCTCTGCATGGCAATCAAATTCCTTTGGGCTTGGGCCTTGCTCCATGTCATCTTGGGCTTGTAAAGTCATGAATTTCGACATCCATATTGCTTTTGGTCTTTGTCGACAAATGCCATGGCAACTAGCTCGACGTCTCCTTCATGCACCGCCGGCAACTAGCTCGGCATTGCTTTGGCAAGTGATCCTGCACATACACACACAAAAACACACCAAAGCAGCATCTATTTCCACAAAAATCACCAAGTTATGTAATCAAGTTCAACGTTTGAAGGAAACATGGATTAATGCATGAATGACTAACTATGCAACTAATATGAGCCTAAGTCTAACAAAGAATATGAGTAAAAAGGGTAAGAAAAATAGTACTTTTGAACACTTATCACACCCCAAACTCGAACTATTGCTTGTCCTCAAGCAATGCAAACTCATAATTACCGCGCAAGACTTCAAATTTTCACAAACTTAGCTTTGAACTTGATTTCAATTCTCTGAACCGGGGCACAAAGTATGATTGGCTTTTTATTTTTGTAAAAGCGAGGAATTACTTAATCAAACTATAATGCTTGTGAGTGTGTGCGGAGTTGTGTGCAAGTTGATTTTTCGGATTCTATGCAAACAATAGGTTTTCAAATTACTTGATGGGTTCTTTTTAACATGTTTTAACTAGAGCCAATTTCGGGCACCTCTAGTGTTTTATTTTTAGTTTTCTTAAGTTAATTTAATCGACTAGAGCCGGTTTGGGCACCTCTAGTTAACCGAAAAAATTTTAACGCCTCCTAGAGCCAGTTTTGGGCACCTCTAGTGATCAATTTTTAGCACATGCTAGAGCCAATTTGGGCACCTCTAGCATTCATCCAATTTTTATTCTAATCCCCAATTAGTTAATTATCAACCTAAGTTTACTAGAACTCCTTAAATCAATCAAACCACAACAGTGTTTCATCAAATTTAGCATCATAGTAAAATTCTAAGTTTTTCATGGTTATCCTAGAATAAAAATTCTATCAATTAAGTGCATTGGTAAAGTCATCATTGAATATTCATCAAATCTAAGCAATTCTTGTTCCAATTAAAGGCATGGCAAGCAATTTATGTATCCTAAATGTAATGCTTAAGATTAATGTAACTAAACATGGTAATTACTAATAACAATCCCCAAACTCGAGTGAGGCATTGTCCTCAATGCATGCATAAAAATAACGAAAAATAAAAATAAAATGCATACGAGGACTTACTTGAGAGTTCGTCATCGTAGATGATTAGTTTCCTTCTAGTTGGCGTCTTGATTTTCTTGCTTGAATGCAATGGTTGTTTTCTTGTTGCCGGGATGTCTTCAGCTTTGGTTGCCGTGGCATCTTCAGGTTGGTTGCCGTGGCATCAGCTTGTGCATGCATGAAGTAAGTTGTCGCGGCATCTTCTTCATTGGTTGCCGGGCAATGATCTTGGCAGTAAATTTCCTTAGCATAGTAGTTGTGAGTCTTGTTGTGAAAAAGAAAATAAAGAAAAACCTGAAAACTAAAGATAATGAAGAAAAAATAAAATATCTCCTAAAATTAAAAATAAAAATAAAAAGAAAAAGAAAAAGGAAATCTTGAGAGGAGAGCATGCTCATGCATCTCCTAAGTTGACCACTTCCTTGTTACGTTCCACATGGGCACCATTGTAGTGCTTCAATCTTTGTCCATTAACTTTGAATTCATGGTTGTCGAGATGGACTTGATTATCACAAGCACCATGGGAGAATGGTTTGACGACTTCAAATGGTCCCGACCATCTTGATTTCAGCTTTCCGGGAAAAGTTTTAGCGAGAATTGAATAGGAGAACTAGTTGCCCGGGCGTGAATTGCCGCGGGCAATAGTTTCTTGTCATGCCATCGCTTTGTTTTCTCCTTGTATATTCGTGCATTGTTATAGGCGAGTGCACGAAATTCTTCTATCTCATTGAGATCCATCAAGCGCTTTTGTCGGCACTTTCCCAATCCATATTCACGGTCTTGATTGCCCAAGACGCCTTGTGCTCGATTTCCACCGGTAGATGACATGTTTTACCATAGACAAGCCGGAAGGGGACATACCTAATGGTGTTTTGAATGCGGTGCGATATGCCCAAAGTGCGTCATCTAGTCTTAATGACCAATCCTTCCTTGAGGGATTTACAACTTTCTCGAGTATTCCCTTCAACTCCCGGTTGGAAATTTCGCTTGCCCGTTGGTTTGTGGGTGATATGCCGTGGCGATCTTGTGTGATATGCCAAGCGTTGCAACATCTTGGCAATTAGTCTGTTGTCAAAATGCTTGCCCCCGTCGCTGATAATTGCTCTCGGCATCCCAAACGTGTAAATATGTTTTTTCAGGAATCGTTGCACGGTCTTGGAATCGTCGTTGGGAACCGCAGCTGCCTCTACCCATTTAGACACATAGTCGACGGCGAGTAAGATGTAGAGGTTGCCGAATGAAGATGGGAAAGGTCCCATAAAATCGATCCCCATACATCGAACAGTTCCACCTCGATGATGATGTTCGAGTGGCATCTCATGTCGCCTAGAGATATTGCCCGTCTTTTCGCAACGATCACATTGCTTGTAAAAGTCTTGGGCATCTTTGTACAATGTTGGCCAATACAACCCGGATTGCAAGACTTTGGTCATGTACGAGTTCCTCCAAAATGTCCTCCATAGGGTGAAGAATGGCATTGTCGGAGTACATTCTGTTGTTTCTTCTTGAGGACACATCGGCGTATAACCTGATCTCGCACATTGTTTAAACAAAAGAGGCTCGTCCCAAAAGTAATGCTTAGCATTATGGCGGAACCGCTTCTTCCCTTGGTGAGTAATGCCATACGGAAAAATACCACAAACAAGGAAGTTAACTAAATCTGCGTACCAAGGTATTGCCGGGCATGTCTTTGTCGTAGTGTTCGCTCCCAAAATTGCTGAGGCGTGCTCGTCCAAAGTCCGCCGCGGCGTCAAGAGTTGCCGAGGCGTGTGCTTCCATGGTTTCCGAGGCGTCATGGGCTGCCGAGGCGTCAAGGGTTTCGAGGCGATTAGAATTTGTTCATCCGGGAATGCATCACATATCTCTAGATCCGTCCTCCTCCCTATTGCGTTCCAAACGTGATAAGTGATCGCCACTTGATTTTCTGTTCCTTTCTGTCCTTAATTTCAATATCAAATTCTTGTAAAAGTAATATCCAACGAATCAAACGAGGTTTAGCATCCTTTTTAGCAAATAAGTATTTGATTGCCGAATGGTCCGTATGAACAATTACCTTTGTACCAATTAAATAGGATCGAACTTGTCAAATGCGAAAAAACTACAGCTAGTAACTCTTTCTCCGTTGTTGTGTAATTCACTTGAGCATCGTTAAGAGTTTTACTAGCGTAGTATATCACATGGAATGTCTTACTCGTGCGTTGGCCTAGGACTGCTCCTACCGCGAAATCACTTGCATCACACATGAGCTCAAAAGGTAGCGCCCAACTGTGGAACAACAATGGGTGCCGAGGCAAGCTTTTTCTTTAGGGTTTCAAATGCTTGAGTGCAAGAATCATCAAAATCGAAGACTTTATCCTGTTCAAGCAGATTACACAAAGGTTTAGTGATTTTAGAAAAGTTATGAATGAACCTCCTGTAAAAACCCGCATGTCCCAGAAAAACTTCAATTCTTTTAACCGAATTTGGTGGGGTAATCTCTCGATCACGTCCACCTTGGCTTTGTCTACTTCAATTCCTTGGATGAAATCTTATGGCGAGCACTATTCCTTCATCTACCATAAAGTGGCATTTCTCCCAATTGAGGACTAAACCGTTTCTTCGCATCTTGCCAACACCCTCTCTAAATTGCCGAGACAGCCGTCAAGTCATTACCAAAAACGAAAAATCATCCATGAAGATCTCAAGGAAGTCTTCGACCATGTCCGAAAAGAGCGCCATCATGCATCTTTGGAAGGTTTGCGGGCGCGTTACAATCCGAACGGCATCCTTCGAAGGCATAAGTACCGTAGGGGCATGTGAAGGTTGTCTTTTCTTGATCTTCGGGTGCTATGGCAATCTGATTGTAACCTGAATAACCATCAAGAAAACAGTAAAGGGTTTACCTGCAAGACGGTCAAGCATTTGATCAATAAAGGGTAATGGGAAGTGATCTTTCCTAGTGGCTTTGTTTAGCTTTCGATAGTCCATACAAACCCTCCAACCGGTCACAGTCCTGGTTGGGATAAGTTCATTATTTTCATTACTCACCACCGTTATACCCCTTTTCGGCACACATTGTACCGGACTTACCCACGTACTATCGGAGATAGGGTATATAATGCCGGCGTCAAGCCACTTGATGATTTCTTTCATTACAACCCCTTTCATGGCATGATTCAGTCTCCTCGGGCCTCAATTGAAGGTTTGTGATCATCTTCCAACAAGATCTTGTGCATGCACACCGCCGGGCTAATTCCCTTCAAGTCGGCAATTGTCCACCCTATTGCCTTTTTATGTAGCTTCAACATGTTGATTAGCTTCTTTTTCCTGCTCAGGCTGTAACTTAGAGGAAATAATTACAGGTAATGTATTATTGATCCCTAAGTATACATATTTTAGTTGATCCGCAATTGTTTCAACTCAAGAATTGGTGGATTTTCGATAGAGGGTTTTTCGATCTTACCTTCCTTACCCGAGTAGTCCGGTGGTTCAAAGTATGTACCTGGTCGATTTACTAGCCAATTTACCTCTTCTGGTTGTTCCTCATCGACCGGCTCTTCATTCTCCTCAGGTTCCTCTTGATCAGCAATGTAGTTGCCGAGGCAACTAAATTCCTCATCGGTTAAACTCGCCGTGGTGGCATGAAGTAGTTGGCATTCTTCTCGGATCATCGGCATGCCTTAGTGTTTGGAATACATTTAGTTTTACCCGCTGGTCATTCACCCTCATTGTGAGTTCTCCTTTTCAACGTCGATCAAGGTTCTCCCCGCCGCTAGGAATGGTCTCCCGAGAATGATAGGTGCATGCTCATCTCGCTTCACAATCCAAAACAATAAAGTCGGGCGGGAAAAATGAATTTATCAACTTTTACCAAGATGTCCTCGATTTTTCCCTCCGGATGCACATAGGATCTGGCTTGGCTAGCTGCAGCATAACTGTTGTAGGTCTTGCCTTCCCGATTCCTAGTTTCGAAAACCGATTTAGGCATCAAGTTTATGCTAGCCCCTAGGTCGCATAGTGCTTTCCCGACATAGTGATTTCCAATAGAACAGGTATTGTGAAACTTCCGGGATCCTTCAACTTGGGCGGCATGCGACAGCAACATTGCCATGCATCCTCTGTCGCGCAACTGTTTCAAACTCTCCTAGCCTTGTTCTCTTGGACACAATGTCTTTAAGAAACTTGGCATAGTTTGGCATTTGTTCAATTGCTTCCACCAATGGCAAGTTGATGTGGACTTGCTTTAAGATATCAAGAAACTTCTTGAATTGGTATTCTTGCTTTTGTCGCTTCAATCTTTGTGGGAATGGTGGTGGAAGTCGGATATCTTCTATCCTTTCATTGGTTTGAAACCTGATTGACGGCATTACAGAGGACATCCGGAGTTGCCCGCGCGTTACCAACCTGGGGTTGCCGAGGCGTGCTTATCGCAAGTTGCCGAGGCGTCACCGTTGCCGCAAAGAATTCTCGGGTTCAAGATCCGAGACTTTGCCGCTAGGTTCGTCTTGATCTTTTTGTGGAGTTTTGTTTGACGAGCGGGTTTGAACCTCTCTAAGTTGTTGGCCACTTCTGGTGGTGATTGCCTTACATTGCTCATGGCAGTTCCTCTTGCGACTTCAAGATCGCTAGGTAAACCTCCTTGTGGTCTCGTGTTCAGATTTTGAGCAAACCGTCCGACTTGATTTTCCAATGATTTGATTGCCGCCTCTTGGTTTTGCAATCTCATCTCGGTCCTGTTAATAAAAGCATCAGTTCTTTTTATGAAATTACTATTCTCAGCCATATAAGATTCAGTTTTCATCATAAAAGCATTTAGAGAATTTTCCAAAGAACTAGATGTTGTCGGTTGTTGCCGCGCATCCGCTGTCGTGGCATATTCTTTCGGCTGGAATCCCGATGCTTGTGCATTCTGATTGTTCTGGTTTAGAGCATTGTTGGGATTACTCCATGAAAAATTCGGTGCTTCTTCCAAGCTGGATTGTATGTATTTGACATCATGTTGTTGCCCCGATTGTAATTCCCCACATAGAAGCTAAATTCGGATTCTCGCATACATTCGGAAGAATTATGGTTATCACCACATAACTCACAAAAAGAATCCATTACCTTGACTTCATGTGTGTTGTTTGGTTTTTGCATGTTTTCGACCATCTTGGTTAAAGCGCCAATTGTGCCGAAATTGAATCGATGATCCTAGTTCATGTATTGTGGCTTGGCAGCGTCTAACTCCTCCTCTTCTAGTAGATGGGAATTGATAGTCATTCTTGGCCAGCCTGTTTAAAATTTGCATTGCTTCCTCCCGCGACTTATCTAAGAGTATGCCGTTTGCCGAGGCATCTAGCATCATCCTTGTTGGTGTATTCACGGCGTTGTAAAACATTGTCACTTGAGTCCACACGGGAATCCGTGTAGAGGACATTTGTGTAGAAGTTCTCTATATCGCTCCCAAGCCTCGTACATGGATTCATCATCCGCCCGCCAAAAGAAGTAATGTCGTTACTGAAGCTTATCGATTAAATTTGTAGGATTAAATCTAGCAAGGAAATCACGACAAAGATCAGTCCAAGATGCTATGGATCCGCAGAATGCTATTTAGCCATGCTTTCGCCCCTATCCTCGGTGAATAGGGAATAATCTTAACCGTAAGACATCGGGGGTGACTCCGTGTATCTTGAACGAGTTGCAAATCTCGAGGAAAGATTTCAGATGTTGTCGCATCTTGATTCTTGCTGAGCCGCCAAATTGACCTATTGTGTTGATCATATTAAACATTACCGGTTTCAACTCAAAGTGGTCGGCTTCAATTTGTGCGACAACTCCCGGGTTGAGTCCATCAAGATCTTCTTCAAGATAGTCTCGAATTGTTCTGTTTTCGCAAGAATCACTCCTCCCCGCTCGAACATCTTGATTAATATTGCCGTCTTGATTTGCCATTGCTTCTCTTATCCTTCGCCTAAGTCTTTGTAAGGTTCGTTCGATTTTGGATCAAAGGGATATTCTGGTGAAGTCGGTCTCGCTACTGGTCATATACCAATGCAAAACCAAAGTTTGTTAGCCCTTTGAATTTTAAACAAGAAAAATAAAAAGAATGTGCAAGAAAATAAAAACAAAGTCGCTATTGCCAATCCCGCAACGGCGCCAAAAAACTTATTGCGCGTAATAAGTGCTACGCAATTGTGCAAGTATACACGTCGCAAGTTATAGTATAAAAGATATCGTCTCCACAGTGGATTGGTGCCACTTCAAGAATCTAGTCTCTTGCAATCGTAAAAAGTAAAAACACAAGTAAAGGATTATCGAAGTTTAACTAATTACTAATCTAGAAAGCAATAAAATAAAATAAAGATGAATTCAATTGAGAGAGATAGGCTAGGTTATCGTGAGTTGAGGTGTGATAGCCGATTGGATTGTCTTGGTAAAGAGTGCATGGGCAACTCAGTTGCCGTGGCGATTTGCACAACGGGGTTGCCTTGGCAACTAATTGATGGTTGCTTGGGCGACTAGTTGGGCAACTACTTGGGCGATCGGGCAGCAACTTCAAGGTTCGGCGGAGCGTTCTTCAATGGTTTCTTCTTATCCCTAAGTCGAAACTCTAGCTACTTGTGCATGCCTTGATAATACATCCTGCGTGAATCAAGGGTGAACAACAACCAATCTTGCGCTCCTCTTAGCCGTTGAAATCCTTAACTTATTCCTAAGCCGGATTAATCTTCACCATCATTGATTGCATAAAGATCATATTCATTCGTTTCTTGAATCTAACTCTCCCGATATTAGATAAATGGATGAAATCACGAGATCCTCTCCCAATTCACTCGCAAGCAATAATAGGAACCAAGAATGAATAAACCTTGAAATAGAAAAGTGCAAACTCTTATTACCTAAACAAAAACCAATAGTTTCTCACAACCACAAAACACAATAACCATAGCCAAGTAAATTTAGTTCATGGCTAGGTTCCAAAGAAACACAAGATAATTAATCCCTAGCATGAACCCAATCGAACAAAGATGAAGGAAGAGGCTTGTCGAAATCCTCCTTGCCCTTGATGCTTGTCGAAAATTCTCTCCTCTTGCCCTACTTGGACTTGCCGAAATTTCCCTCTTGCTCTCTCTATTCATCTTGTCGAAATCTCCTTGGTATTTATAGGGCTAGGCCAAAGTCCTTCTTTGAGGAGGAGTTTGAGTTGAATTAAATTATCTTTAAAGAATATAATTCTTTATTATAATTTTATTCCTATTAGAACTTCTCCTATCCTCTTGGAATTTAATTCTTCTTTAATCTCTGCATGGCAATCAAATTCCTTTGGGCTTGGGCCTTGCTCCATGTCATCTTGGGCTTGTAAAGTCATGAATTTCGACATCCATATTGCTTTTGGTCTTTGTCGACAAATGCCATGGCAACTAGCTCGACGTCTCCTTCATGCACTGCCCTGGCAACTAGCTCGGCATTGCTTTGGCAAGTGATCCTGCACATACACACACAAAAACACACCAAAGCAGCATCTATTTCCACAAAAATCACCAAGTTATGTAATCAAGTTCAACGTTTGAAGGAAACATGGATTAATGCATGAATGACTAACTATGCAACTAATATGAGCCTAAGTCTAACAGTAATATGAGTAAAAAGGGTAAGAAAAATAGTACTTTTGAACACTTATCACACCCCAAACTCGAACTATTGCTTGTCCTCAAGCAATGCAAACTCATAATTACCTGCCAAGACTTCAAATTTTCACAAACTTAGCTTTGAACTTGATTTCAATTCTCTGAACCGGGGCACAAAGTATGATTGGCTTTTTATTTTTCAGAAAACTGAGGAATTACTCGGAATCAAACTATAATGCTTGTGAGTGTGTGCGGAGTTGTGTGCAAGTTGATTTTTCGGATTCTATGCAAACAATAGGTTTTCAAATTACTTCAGTGGGTTCTTTTTAACATGTTTTAACTAGAGCCAATTTCGGGCACCTCTAGTGTTTTATTTTTAGTTTTCTTAAGTTAATTTAATCGACTAGAGCCGGTTTCGGGCACCTCTAGTTAACCGAAAAAATTTTAACGCCTCCTAGAGCCAGTTTCGGGCACCTCTAGTGATCAATTTTTAGCACATGCTAGAGCCAATTTCGGGCACCTCTAGCATTCATCCAATTTTTATTCTAATCCCCCAATTAGTTAATTATCAACCTAAGTTTACTAGAACTCCTTAAATCAATCAAACCACAACAGTGTTTCATCAAATTTAGCATCATAGTAAAATTCTAAGTTTTTCATGGTTATCCTAGAATAAAAATTCTATCAATTAAGTGCATTGGTAAAGTCATCATTGAATATTCATCAAATCTAAGCAACTTGTTCCAATTAAAGGCATGGCAAGCAATTTATGTATCCTAAATGTAATGCTTAAGATTAATGTAACTAAACATGGTAATTACTAATAACAATCCCCCCCAAACTCGAGTGAGGCATTGTCCTCAATGCATGCATAAAAATAACGAAAAATAAAAATAAAATGCATACGAGGACTTACTTCGAGAGTTCGTCATCGTAGATGATTAGTTTCCTTCTAGTTGGCGTCTTGATTTTCTTGCTTGAATGCAATGGTTGTTTTCTTGTTGCCGGGATGTCTTCAGCTTTGGTTGCCGTGGCATCTTCAGGGTTGGTTGCCGTGGCATCAGCTTGTGCATGCATGAAGTAAGTTGTCGCGGCATCTTCTTCATTGGTTGCCGGGGCAATGATCTTGGCAGTAAATTTCCTTAGCATAGTAGTTGTGAGTCTTGTTGTGAAAAAGAAAATAAAGAAAACCTGAAAACTAAAGATAATGAAGAAAAAATAAAATATCTCCTAAAATTAAAAATAAAAATAAAAAGAAAAAGAAAAAGGAAATACTGAGAGGAGAGCATGCTCATGCATCTCCTAAGTTGACCACTTCCTTGTTACGTTCCACATGGGCACCATTGTAGTGCTTCAATCTTTGTCCATTAACTTTGAATTCATGGTTGTCAGAGATGGACTTGATTATCACAGCACCATGGGAGAATGGTTTGACGACTTCAAATGGTCCCGACCATCTTGATTTCAGCTTTCCCGGGAAAAGTTTTAGCCGAGAATTGAATAGGAGAACTAGTTGCCCTGGCGTGAATTGCCGTGGCAATAGTTTCTTGTCATGCCATCGCTTTGTTTTCTCCTTGTATATTCGTGCATTGTTATAGGCGAGTGCACGAAATTCTTCTATCTCATTGAGATCCATCAAGCGCTTTTGTCCGGCACTTTCCCAATCCATATTCACGGTCTTGATTGCCCAGTACGCCTTGTGCTCGATTTCCACCGGTAGATGACATGTTTTACCATAGACAAGCCGGAAGGGGGACATACCTAATGGTGTTTTGAATGCAGTGCGATATGCCCAAAGTGCGTCATCTAGTCTTAATGACCAATCCTTCCTTGAGGGATTTACAACTTTCTCGAGTATTCCCTTCAACTCCCGGTTGGAAATTTCTGCTTGCCCGTTGGTTTGTGGGTGATATGCCGTGGCGATCTTGTGTGATATGCCGAAGCGTTGCAACATCTTGGCAATTAGTCTGTTGTCAAAATGCTTGCCCCCGTCGCTGATAATTGCTCTCGGCATCCCAAACCGTGTAAATATGTTTTTCTGCAGGAATCGTTGCACGGTCTTGGAATCGTCGTTGGGAACTGCAGCTGCCTCTACCCATTTAGACACATAGTCGACGGCGAGTAAGATGTAGAGGTTGCCGAATGAAGATGGGAAAGGTCCCATAAAATCGATCCCCCATACATCGAACAGTTCCACCTCGATGATGTTCTGGAGTGGCATCTCATGTCGCCTAGAGATATTGCCCGTCTTCTGGCAACGATCACATTGCTTGTAAAAGTCTTGGGCATCTTTGTACAATGTTGGCCAATACAACCCGGATTGCAAGACTTTGGCCGCGGTACGAGTTCCTCCAAAATGTCCTCCATAGGGTGAAGAATGGCATTGTCGGAGTACATTCTGTTGCTCTTCTTCAGGGACACATCGGCGTATAACCTGATCTGCACATTGTTTAAACAAAAGAGGCTCGTCCCAAAAGTAATGCTTAGCATTATGGCGGAACCGCTTCTTCCCTTGGTGAGTAATGCCATACGGAAAAATACCACAAACAAGGAAGTTAACTAAATCTGCGTACCAAGGTATTGCCGGGGCATGTGCTGTCGTAGTGTCTGCTCCCAAAATTGCTGAGGCGTGCTCGTCAAAGTCTGCTGCGGCGTCAAGAGTTGCCGAGGCGTGTGCTTCCATGGTTTCCGAGGCGTCATGGGCTGCCGAGGCGTCAAGGGTTTCCGAGGCGATTAGAATTTGTTCATCCGGGAATGCATCACATATCTCTAGATCCGCGTCCTCCTCCCTATTGCTATTGTTCCAAACGTGATAAGTGATCGCCACTTGATTTTTCTGTTTTTTCTGTCCTTAATTTCAATATCAAATTCTTGTAAAAGTAATATCCAACGAATCAAACGAGGTTTAGCATCCTTTTTAGCAAATAAGTATTTGATTGCCGAATGGTCCGTATGAACAATTACCTTTGTACCAATTAAATAGGATCGGAACTTGTCAAATGCGAAAACTACAGCTAGTAACTCTTTCTCCGTTGTTGTGTAATTCACTTGAGCATCGTTAAGAGTTTTACTAGCGTAGTATATCACATGGAATGTCTTACCTGTGCGTTGGCCTAGGACTGCTCCTACCGCGAAATCACTTGCATCACACATGAGCTCAAAAGGTAGCGTCCAATCTGGTGGAACAACAATGGGTGCCGAGGCAAGCTTTTTCTTTAGGGTTTCAAATGCTTGAGTGCAAGAATCATCAAAATCGAAGACTTTATCCTGTTCAAGCAGATTACACAAAGGTTTAGTGATTTTAGAAAAGTTATGAATGAACCTCCTGTAAAAACCTGCATGTCCGAGAAAACTTCGAATTCTTTTAACCGAATTTGGTGGGGGTAATCTCTCGATCACGTCCACCTTGGCTTTGTCTACTTCAATTCCCTTGGATGAAATCTTATGGCCGAGCACTATTCCTTCATCTACCATAAAGTGGCATTTCTCCCAATTGAGGACTAAATCCGTTTCTTCGCATCTTGCCAACACCCTCTCTAAATTGCCGAGACAGCCGTCGAAGTCATTACCAAAAACCGAAAAATCATCCATGAAGATCTCAAGGAAGTCTTCGACCATGTCTGAAAAGAGCGCCATCATGCATCTTTGGAAGGTTGCCGGGGCGTTACACAATCCGAACGGCATCCTTCGGAAGGCATAAGTACCGTAGGGGCATGTGAAGGTTGTCTTTTCTTGATCTTCTGGTGCTATGGCAATCTGATTGTAACCTGAATAACCATCAAGAAAACAGTAAAAGGGTTTACCTGCAAGACGGTCAAGCATTTGATCAATAAAGGGTAATGGGAAGTGATCTTTCCTAGTGGCTTTGTTTAGCTTTCGATAGTCCATACAAACCCTCCAACCGGTCACAGTCCTGGTTGGGATAAGTTCATTATTTTCATTACTCACCACTGTTATACCTCCCTTTTTCGGCACACATTGTACGGACTTACCCACGTACTATCGGAGATAGGGTATATAATGCCGGCGTCAAGCCACTTGATGATTTCTTTCATTACAACCCCTTTCATGGCATGATTCAGTCTCCTCTGGGCCTCAATTGAAGGTTTGTGATCATCTTCCAACAAGATCTTGTGCATGCACACCGCCGGGCTAATTCCCTTCAAGTCGGCAATTGTCCACCCTATTGCCTTTTTATGTAGCTTCAACATGTTGATTAGCTTCTTTTCCTGCTCAGGCTGTAACTTAGAGGAAATAATTACAGGTAATGTATTATTGATCCCTAAGTATACATATTTTAGTTGATCTGGCAATTGTTTCAACTCAAGAATTGGTGGATTTTCGATAGAGGGTTTTTCGATCTTACCTTCCTTACCTGAGTAGTCCAGTGGTTCAAAGTATGTACCTGGTCGATTTACTAGCCAATTTACCTCTTCTGGTTGTTCCTCATCGACCGGCTCTTCATTCTCCTCAGGTTCCTCTTGATCAGCAATGTAGTTGCCGAGGCAACTAAATTCCTCATCGAAGTTAAACTCTGCCGTGGCATGAAGTAGTTGGCATTCTTCTGGATCATCGGCATGCCTTAGTGTTTGGAATACATTTAGTTTTACCTGCTGGTCATTCACCCTCATTGTGAGTTCTCCCTTTTCAACGTCGATCAAGGTTCTCCCTGTCGCTAGGAATGGTCTCCCGAGAATGATAGGTGCATGCTCATCTGCTTCACAATCCAAAACAATAAAGTCAGCGGGAAAAATGAATTTATCAACTTTTACCAGTATGTCCTCGATTTTTCCCTCTGGATGCACATAGGATCTGTCGGCTAGCTGCAGCATAACTGTTGTAGGTCTTGCCTTCCCGATTCCTAGTTTCTGGAAAACCGATTTAGGCATCAAGTTTATGCTAGCCCCTAGGTCGCATAGTGCTTTCCCGACATAGTGATTTCCAATAGAACAGGGTATTGTGAAACTTCCGGGATCCTTCAACTTGGGCGGCATGCGATTGTGCAACATTGCCATGCATCCCTCTGTCGCGGCAACTGTTTCAAACTCTCCTAGCCTTGTTCTCTTGGACACAATGTCTTTAAGAAACTTGGCATAGTTTGGCATTTGTTCAATTGCTTCCACCAATGGCAAGTTGATGTGGACTTGCTTTAAGATATCAAGAAACTTCTTGAATTGGTATTCTTGCTTTTGTCGCTTCAATCTTTGTGGGAATGGTGGTGGAAGTCGGATATCTTCTATCCTTTCATTGGTTTGAAACCTGATTGACGGCATTACAGGGACATCTGGAGTTGCCGATGCGTTACCAACTGGGGTTGCCGAGGCGTGCTTATCGCAAGTTGCCGAGGCGTCACCGGTTGCCGCAGCAATTCTTGGTTCAGCATCTGAGACTTTGCCGCTAGGTTCGTCTTGATCTTTTTGTGGAGTTTTGTTTGACGAGCGGGTTTGAACCTCTCTAAGTTGTTGGCCACTTCTGGTGGTGATTGCCTTACATTGCTCATGGCCAGTTCCTCTTGCGACTTCAGTATCGCTAGGTAAACCTCCTTGTGGTCTCGTGTTCAGATTTTGAGCAAACTGTCCGACTTGATTTTCCAATGATTTGATTGCCGCCTCTTGGTTTTGCAATCTCATCTCGGTCCTGTTAATAAAAGCATCAGTTCTTTTTATGAAATTACTATTCTCAGCCATATAAGATTCAGTTTTCATCATAAAAGCATTTAGAGAATTTTCCAAAGAACTAGATGTTGTCGGTTGTTGCTTTGCGGCATCCATTTGCCGTGGCATATTCTCTTGGAATCCCGATGCTTGTGCATTACGATTGTTCTGGTTTAGAGCATTGTTGGGATTACTCCATGAAAAATTCGGGTGCTTCTTCCAAGCTGGATTGTATGTATTTGACATCATGTTGTTGCCCCGATTGTAATTCCCCACATAGAAGCTAAATTCCGGATTCTGCATACATTCAGAAGAATTATGGTTATCACCACATAACTCACAAAAAGAATCCATTACCTTGACTTCATGTGTGTTGTTTGGTTTTTGCATGTTCTGGACCATCTTGGTTAAAGCGGCCAATTGTGCCGAAATTGAATCTGATGATCCTAGTTCATGTATTGTGGCTTGGCGTCTAACTCCTCCTCTTCTAGTAGATGGGAATTGATAGTCATTCTTGGCCAGCCTGTTTAAAATTTGCATTGCTTCCTCCGGCGACTTATCTAAGAGTATGCCGTTTGCCGAGGCATCTAGCATCATCCTTGTTGGTGTATTCACGGCGTTGTAAAACATTGTCACTTGAGTCCACACCGGGAATCCGTGTAGAGGACATTTGTGTAGAAGTTCTCTATATCGCTCCCAAGCCTCGTACATGGATTCATCATCCGCTCTGCGAAAAGAAGTAATGTCGTTACGAAGCTTATCGATTAAATTTGTAGGATTAAATCTAGCAAGGAAATCACGACAAAGATCAGTCCAAGATGCTATGGATCCGGCAGAATGCTATTTAGCCATGCTTTCGCCCCTATCCCTCGGTGAATAGGGGAATAATCTTAACCGTAAGACATCGGGGTGACTCCGTGTATCTTGAGCGAGTTGCAAATCTCGAGGAAAGATTTCAGATGTTGTCGTGCATCTTGATTCTTTGAGCCGCCAAATTGACCTATTGTGTTGATCATATTAAACATTACCGGTTTCAACTCAAAGTGGTCGGCTTCAATTCGGGTGCGACAACTCGGGTTGAGTCCATCAAGATCTTCTTCAAGATAGTCTCGAATTGTTCTGTTTCGTGCAAGAATCACTCCTCCCCCTGCTCGAACATCTTGATTAATATTGCCGTCTTGATTTGCCATTGCTTCTCTTATCCTTCGTCTAAGTCTTTGTAAGGTTCGTTCGATTTCTGGATCAAAGGGATATTCTGGTGAAGTCGGTCTCGCCCTGGTCATATACCAATGCAAAACCAAAGTTTGTTAGCCCTTTGAATTTTAAACAAGAAAAATAAAAAGAATGTGCAAGAAAATAAAAACAAAGTCGCTATTGCCAATCCCCGGCAACGGCGCCAAAAACTTGTTGCGCGTAATAAGTGCTACGCAATTGTGCAAGTATACACGTCGCAAGTTATAGTATAAAAGATATCGTCTCCACAGGGATTGGTGCCACTTCAAGAATCTAGTCTCTTGCACTGTAAAAAGTAAAAACACAAGTAAAGGATTATCGAAGTTTAACTAATTACTAATCTAGAAAGCAATAAAATAAAATAAAAGATGAATTCAATTGAGAGAGATAGGCTAGGTTATCGTGAGTTGAGGTGTGATAGCCGATTGGATTGTCTTG
The DNA here is from genome assembly GCA_019671005.1 of Hibiscus mutabilis. NCBI lineage: Eukaryota > Viridiplantae > Streptophyta > Magnoliopsida > Malvales > Malvaceae > Hibiscus > Hibiscus mutabilis. The sequence goes on along the minus strand of CM033726.1, from coordinate 14,051,318 downwards.
GTAAAAAAGAGTGCATGGGCAACTCGTTGCCGTGGCGACTTGCACAACGGGTTGCCTTGGCAACTAATTGATGGTTGCTTGGGCGACTAGTTGGGCAACTACTTGGGCGATCGGGCAGCAACTTCAAGGTTGGCGGAGCGTTCTTCAATGGTTTCTTCTTATCCCTAAGTCGAAACTCTAGCTACTTGTGCATGCCTTGATAATACATCCTGCGTGAATCAAGGGTGAACAACAACCAATCTTGCGCTCCTCTTAGCCGTTGAAATCCTTAACTTATTCCTAAGCCGGATTAATCTTCACCATCATTGGATTGCATAAAGATCATATTCATTCGTTTCTTGAATCTAACTCTCCCGATATTAGATAAATGGATGAAGTCACGAGATCCTCTCCCAATTCACTCGCAAGCAATAATAGGAACCAAGAATGAATAAACCTTGAAATAGAAAAGTGCAAACTCTTATTACCTAAACAAAAACCAATAGTTTCTCACAACCACAAAACACAATAACCATAGCCAAGTAAATTTAGTTCATGGCTAGGTTCCAAAGAAACACAAGATAATTAATCCCTAGCATGAACCCAATCGAACAAAGATGAAGGAAGAGGCTTGTCGAAATCCTCCTTGCCCTTGATGCTTGTCGAAAATTCTCTCCTCTTGCCCTACTTGGACTTGCCGAAATTTCCCTCTTGCTCTCTCTATTCATCTTGTCGAAATCTCCTTGGTATTTATAGGGCTAGGCCAAAGTCCTTCTTTGAGGAGGAGTTTGAGTTGGAATTAAATTATCTTTAAAGAATATAATTCTTTATTATAATTTTATTCCTATTAGAACTTCTCCTATCCTCTTGGAATTTAATTCTTCTTTAATCTCTGCATGGCAATCAAATTCCTTTGGGCTTGGGCCTTGCTCCATGTCATCTTGGGCTTGTAAAGTCATGAATTTCGACATCCATATTGCTTTTGGTCTTTGTCGACAAATGCCATGGCAACTAGCTCGACGTCTCCTTCATGCACTGCCCTGGCAACTAGCTCGGCATTGCTTTGGCAAGTGATCCTGCACATACACACACAAAAACACACCAAAGCAGCATCTATTTCCACAAAAATCACCAAGTTATGTAATCAAGTTCAACGTTTGAAGGAAACATGGATTAATGCATGAATGACTAACTATGCAACTAATATGAGCCTAAGTCTAACAGTAATATGAGTAAAAAGGGTAAGAAAAATAGTACTTTTGAACACTTATCACCCAGCTTCCAAATTATTTGTTATTTGCCGCAACATCTGTTCATCTTTATTCTAGCTATTTTACTTTAATTGTTTTTAGTTTAATATCTTAACACCATCCAATACTTGCAAACACATTCTTAAATTCAAGAACTTTGAAGTTATTGATCCAATCCTCGTAGGTTCGACATTCTACTCTATCACTTTATTACTTGATTCGACGAGTATTCTTGCTCTAAAGTGCGTCACTATTCGATAAGCATCAAGTGTTTGGTGCCATTGTTGGGGATTGAACCCAGGTCACCCGCGTGACTGGCGGGAATACTCACCACTATACTCTCTGCTTTAATTCAAGAGAGTGCAGTTTTGACAACAATCTTAGTCTAAAGCTTTTGGAGAACCACCTAGGTGGAAGCTAGAGAACTCTCATCGCGACAGAGGCCATCGAGAGAGGCCGACAGAGTAGGAGACTTGCAGCAACAGTTGGATAGCACGGGGGAAGATTTTCAATGATGCTTGGCTCTTTTCTATCCCTTTCTTGATAAACTACCATACTTTAATATTTTTATTATGGATGTTTTAGGCTTAGATATGAGCTAAATACTTCAGTTGGGATTATTGCTTCTCAAGATTTTATGTTTTGATTATTCTATTTTAATGCTATAGTTGTTTTCCCTTTATCTATTATATGCATCATTCTTCATGCTTAGTAATTATAAGAGCTATCGATAGAGGCCTTTTAATATTATTAATATGTGGCTTAATATCGATAGAGTTGGGCTATAAAATCGTGAACAGTGGAGCTAAGCTGTTAACATAGTTCTAATCTGGCTTAGACATAAGTTTAGGGTTGCAATGACTAAAATGGAGTTCTTAAACAAATAATAGAGTTGTTAGGGTTAATGCAGACATGTATCACCTTAGCTTCAATGTTATTAACTTCTAGGCATCGAGAGAATCAGAAGTTCATTAGAAAATCCTGTGAAGTAGATATTTTAATGGTTTACGCAGACATGTATTGCCAGATTTTATAGCATTGAAATAGGTAATCAAGCATATATCCTTAACAATATTCCAGCTTCCATAATTATCTTTTATTTGCCGAAGCATCTGTTCATCTTTAATTCTAGCTATTTTACTTTAATTGTTTTTAGTTTGATATCTCAACACCATCTAATAATTGGAAACACATTCTTAAGTTCGATAACTTTATAGTTATTGATCCAATCCTCGTGGATTAGACACTCTACTCTATTAATTTATTACTTGATTCGATGAGTATACTTGCTCTAAAGTGCATCATTGTTCGACAAGCATCAGGTTTTTAGAGCTATTGCAGGGGATCGAACCCGGGTCACCCGCGTGACAGGCGGGAATACTCACCACTATAATTCAAGAGAGCACAATTTTAGAGAACAGTCTTAGTCTAAAGCTTTCGAAGAACCACTAGGGCGAAAGCTAGGTAACTCTCCTCACGACAGATGCCATCGAGAGAGGCCGACAGAGTAGGAGACCTACAACAATAGTTGGATAGCACGGGGAAAGATTGTCGAGGTTGCTTGGCTCTTTTCTATCCTTTGCTAGATAAACTGTCGTACTTTAATTTTTTATTATGGATATTTTAGGCTCAGACATGAGCTAAATACTTTAGTTGGGATTATTGCTTCCTAAGATTTAATGTTTTGATTATTCTATTTTAATGCTATAGTTGTTTTCCCTTGATATATTATGTTCAACGTTCTTCATGTGTAGTTATTGTAAAAGCTATCGAGAGAGGCCCTTTATCTATTTATGTAGACATGTATTGCTAGTTGCTATAGCATTGAAATAGGTAATCATGCATACATCCTTAGAAATAATCCCAGTTTCTATAATTATATGTTATTTGTTGCAACATTTGTTCGTCTTTAATTCTAGCTATTTTACCTTAATTGTTTTTAGTTTGATATCTCAACACCATCCAATACTTGCAAACATATTCTTAAGTTCGATAACTTCGTAGTTATTGATCCAATCTTCGTGAGTTCGACACTCTACTCTATCACTTTATTACTTGATTCGACGAGTAATTGATAATTGATAATTACGTTTTTGGCATCACGTTTTGACAAGCATCAAGTTTTTGGCACCGTTACCGGGGATTGGCAATTGATAATTACGTTGTAATTGTGCTTAAGATTTTATTTTATTTGCATTTACCTTTTGTTTTTATTTCTCAAGTACGTTCCAGTGCATCACTAGAAGCTCCACCTCAGAACCTATTCTTCCATTAACCCATAGATCGAAAGAAATTTGAGGAATTTACGTAAGGAGAAAAGGAATACGGTGAACGATAATGTTGCAAACAACCATGAGAACGAGAAAAATCACGGCATACTTCCAGTTGATGGACATGGAGTTGTTGACGAGGCCCGAAATAATGGGCAACTACGACGTGATGATCTACTATCTCCCAGACCTAGAAGGCTCATCATAATGTATATTGAGCTCATTATCAAGAACCTTAACCTATCTATTGTTGTGCCAGATCTAGAGAAGACTCACTTTGAGCTAAAGCTCGTCATGTTCAACATGCTCGAGAGCACATTCAAGCTTTCCTAAAAGTTTGTAACCGTTTTCGACAACCAGAGATTCATGATGAGGCATTGAGACTCAAGCTATTTCCCTGCACCTTGTAAGATCGGGCTAGGGCGTGGTTGAAGACTTATTCTTTAGAATCTATTACATCATGGGATGACTTGTGCAACAAGTTTCTGCATAGATATGATCCATCAAACGTGTACAACCAAAAACGGAGCGACATCATCTCATTCTCTTAATATGATGATGAATCCATATATGAATGTTGGGATAGATACAAATACATACTACGAAGGTGCTCGATCATTGGATTCCATGTTTGGCTGCAAGTTATAACCTTCTATAATGGCGTCAATGCACCTACAAGGATGAAGATTGACTCGTTAGCTAATAGAACTCTGCTCGACAAAGAACCAGAAGAGGCTTTTGCCATACTTGACTAGATAGCCAATAACGACTACTATTTATCAAGAGGGAGGTTGGAGCCAGAACCAAAACCTTATAGAACACTCCAGTTGGACGATTCTCAAAGTGTAGCAGCTTAACTCTCTACCATCACCAACCTACTCAAGAATATGCAAGCAACATCCAATGTCCGAGAAGCTAAGGTAGTGCAATACACTTGTGAGCACTGTCATAGGGAACATCAATCGAGTGAATTCCCTCAGCAACAAGAATCTGGATGCTACATAGGGAGCACCAACCGCAACAACAATCCCTACTCAAACACCTACAACCTAGAGTTTCGAAAACAACCAAATTTTGGTTGGAAGGTAATACAGGTAATTCAAGAGTGCAAAAGAATGCTAGAACCGAACCTCCTAGATTCCAACAAAAGACTTAGAGGCAGAATCAGGGAGCTTCTAACTCCAATTCTAATTCTCTTGATAATATTTATCAAAATTTTATCGAAATTTTCTGAGTTATTATGAAGGATCTAGCAGCTTATTTAAAGAACCATAATGATATGCTCACAACGTAGGCTGCCATGTTGCAAAACCATCAATCGATCATGCAAAACAACACTGCTTCCTTGTGATCTTTGGAAGTAAAAGTTGGGCAGGTTGCTCAAGTTTTAAAGATACGACCACAAGGAGGACTGCCTAGTGATACTGAAGTCACTAAAGCCTTTAATGCAGAGCAATGCAATACCATCACACTACGTAGTGGCACGCAATTGAGGACATAAGCCAAGTTTGGGGGAGGTTCCCTAGTTGATTCCACTCCAAGCAAGCCATCCACTGATGCTCCTGCACCTAAGAAAATAACTCATGTGTCTGATACAGTGAGTGACATTGCTACTGAAAGTAAGGAAGATAAAGCTAATAATACTCCTGCATCCAATGAGCCACACGATAAGCCCCGACCACAACCTTCATTCCCACAACGATTGAAGGCTTAGAAACAAGATGTCCTATACTAGAAGTTTCTGGATATGCTCAAATAGTTGCACATCAATATCCTACTGTAATATCCCAATTTTTGGACTAGTGACCAAAATGTAATTTTTGAAAGTTGAGGGGTTAAAATATGAACTTTGGAAAAGTTTAGGGACCAAAGTGTAATTTTAAAAAGTTATGTAATTTAACCTCGTAAATGGATAGTTTACCCCCAAGAGTGGTATTTCCATGTTACTTGGATTTTTCATACGAGGCTTATATTATTCGAATTTGGATTGAACTACAAAGTTAAGCATGCTCAAGCCAGAGTAGCATTAGGATCGGTGACCTTATGGGAAGGTCTCATGTCAGTAGTTGAGACTGATAAAAAGGGGAATCAGTTTGAGTTGAAATTTTTTTATGGATATCTAAATAAAGGATTATTAAGAGAAATTTATCCGATAAATATTTCAAGTAAATTATCAGTATATTAGACAGAGTCAAAATTTCAAGATTTTGATTTTTAAAAAATTATGTAATATTTTGTATGTCAAAAATATTTACATATGGAGATCAGAATTATGAGAATTTCAGATTTTACCCGATAGTTTAGAAATTGGAAAAATCGTAGAAAGTGAATATCGGGTAATCGGATCGAATTGAAATTTTAAAGACAATTCCAAGGATTATAGAAAATTCATAAAATATTATTTTATGAATATTTTATTACATTTGGTTGGATTCTAACTAGATTTAGTTAGATGGTGATGGAATGGCAATTTTCAAGTCTTGTTAGTAAATAAAGTCTAGTTGGAGGGCAAATTGGACATTTGCCAAGGATGGCATTTTTGAAATATTTTGAAATGTTGAGGGCATTTTTAGAAGATGAAAAACACATGGATTTAATCTTGGCCCTTGGTTTATAATAAGATTAAATTTAGCCATTGGATTTGAAGGCTAAATTAGTAATTCCACTAATTAAATGAATTTAAAATTCATTTAATTATCATATGTGGATTAAAAAGGAAAAAGATGAACAAAATTAGTTCATCTTTCTTGGAGAATTTCGAAAAGCAAGAGAAAAAAAGGGAGAGATTTTCTTTGGCAAAATGAACGCTTCAAAGATAGAATCAAGGTATGTTGTTTTAGAAGAAAATGATCTATGCTTCATGCTCTTTCTTTTGATAGTAGTTTTGCATGGTGATATGAAGAATAGTTCATGTTCTTGAAGAGAGAGAAATTGGAATTTCATGAACCATGTTAGAATTAAGGCTTGATTTAAGTAATTCAAGTGTTGTAAACATGAAAACAAGCTTGAATTTAGTTTAATTCTATGTTCAAAGTTATAAACCCTAACCCTAGAATTTGGGGATTTGGTCAGGGAATTGAATAAAGGATGGAAATGAATGATTTGTGATATTAGAAGCCTTAATTTGATGTTAGAATGAAAATTTTCCCTTAGGAAGAATAAAGGACCAATTCGGTTAGAATTGGAAATAAAGGGGAAATTATTGTGAAAATTATTCTAGCATTAGAAATGATGAGATTATGACCAAATTAGCTTGATTTGATATTTTAGGACCAAAATGGAAGTATTGGAAAGTAAGGGACCATTTCGGTCAAAGAAGAGAAATTAGAAGAAATTATGTAAAATTTTCTATAAGATTGGATATAATGAAATTATGATTTTAATAGCTTTTAAATTTCATTTGAACCATTTTAGAAGTTTTTAAAAACATAAGGATCAATTCAAAAATCTTGGAAAGATTAGGGACCAATTCGACATTTTGGGGAAAATTAAGGACTAAAGTGAAAAATTATTTTCATGGAAGTATTATGCTTAAATTGTTATTAGAATGAGTTTTGATCATTCTTTGATTAAAAGTTGAAGAGAATTCAAGGTATTAAAGGTATAATGACTTATGTCTTGGATATAAGATTGGACAATTATAGGAATAATTGTAGGAAAATTATTCCTATTGTACTTATGTGTTAGTATGATACTAACATATAATTTGAAATGTATTTATGGCATGTTGATGTACATATAGGTCGTGATCAAAGCTGAGATCGAACTAACAATCGAGGAAATGACATAGATCAAGCTGAAGCTTAGTGAGGCTAAGTACATATTGGCAACTTATAAAGTGTCAAGGTGAGTGCATTACATGCATGGAAAATATTATGTTTGATTTGAAAGACTTGTGATAAGTCTGTTATAATTATATGCTTGATGATTATATTTATCATGATATTTGACATAGTAGAAATTGTCAAAGGTAGAAGGATTACATTTGTTGATCACAAGTAATTTGATTATAATATATTTATGTGATATTTAGGGTATAAATTGCCCAAGTATTCGATTATAATTGCCATGGATGAATTAATTACAAAAATTGAAAAGTATGCCTAAATAAGTTAAGGTATAGAGTATAGTTGGCATGCCATAGAGTCCAGCGGTTTAGCAATTCGGTGCAATATATTAGCACTTAGGTGCGGTTATTTAGCACATAGGTGCGGTTATTTAGCACTTAAGTACAATTTTTTAGTACTTTAGTACAGTTTTTGACTCGTGTACTCAAGTCCTCAAGTTATTTTGGGCTATAATTTATTGTATAATAATGGTATATTGATTAGAGAGTAGATAAACTCTTAGGAAATGGCAAGGAAGTTAACAGGACTGTAAATCCGGATTATATTATGTTAATATGTGATTAACATAAGGGAGATAAATTATTAGTGATCAAACTACATGATTATTGTATTATTGTTATAAATTTAAGCATATTGATTTATATTGAATATATAATGCCTCACTAAGTATATACTTAGTGTATGATGATTTTTCACACGTAGGATGGAAACCTGGGTCGAAGTAAGGAGTAAGGCATCACTATCAAAGGGAATATATATACAGTATCGGTAATTACATCCTTGATGTATTTTGATATTTTCTATTTGGCATGTATAAATGAATAGCAGCTCTTTTAAACTAGTCTATATGCGGATTGTAATATTAACATCTAGATAAGTGGTTAGTATATGATGTTGGACTTTGTTAGACTTGATACTAGTTTAAAGAAATTACTAGTAATGAAAATCAGGTAATATTATTAAAAATGAAATTTTAGAGTAATCAAAATGTTTTTTTATTTTAGGCAGTTTTGTTAATCGTAAAGTATAGTTATAATTTGCCAAGTTGCTGCCTGAAAACGGGGTTTATCCGATGAATTAAAATTTGGAAATAAATTTTACGCAATTAAAAGGAAAAATTCAAAATCGTCATTTTTAACTTGTATAAATAACATAAAATGTGGTTTAAATATCGTGTGACACTCTATACTAGTATTGGTTAATAAATACTAGTAAGGGTGTTACATTTATTGGTATCAGAGCTACAGGTTTAGCTAGTTCTGGATAGGAAATGAGTTTCTATAGAGAATCAGAGTTATATACATGCCACTAGGATGTCAAAAATTACTGATATTTGTATAGAGTTATGATGATGCCTATTATTTAGAATATGCACTTCTTACTTATAATAGATAATCGTGACATGAAGAGATGTCAGATTATCGGGAATCCCATCGAGGAATAGAGCAGGACATGCCTGCTCATAGTGGGAGTAATGAGGTGAACCAAAATTCACCTCGGGTTCAACAGAATGTACAGCAACAAGCTCGGGAGAAAAGAAATATGCCAGTTCAAGATCAGGGCTTATTTCTGCAGTCTTTGGATGCAATCCTAAATCGGCGGGCACCAATATCAGTCCCAAAGGAATTGAGGAAAATCGGAGCACTAGAGTTCCAAGGTAATACTGATGCAGATCCTATGGTTGCCGATTATTGGTTAAATGATATCAAGATCACGTTGAGCAGAATTCCTTGTGATAATCAATGAAAATTGGAAGGAGTAGTATCCCTATTGATGGAACAAGCCAGTGTATGGTGGAACGTGCTAACTGCACAAGTACCTCTAGAAAGGATTACTTGGGAATTCCTTCTACAATAATTCAAGAAAAATATATTGGAGACGTGTTTGTCGAGGAAATGAGACAATAATTTCTGCAGTTGAAACAATATGGCAGATCGGTTTATGAATATGAACGCGAGTTCAATAGACTAAGCCGATTTGCAACAGAGTTTCTTCCAACTGAGAAGTCCAGAATAGACAGATTTATAGCTGGGTTGGATTCTCAATATAAAAAGATTTTGGTCTCTCATAACTTCACTTCTTTTCAAGAAGTGGTGAATCGAGCCAAGGCCATGGAGAAAGTCAACCTCGAGGAAAAATGTGGGAAGTGGATTCAGACTGGAAAAAGGCCTGGGGGTTCATTTGCTGCATCATCATTTAAACGCAGTAAAGGAATGCCACAACAGTATCCTACAGCATCAGCTTCTTCAATTAAGAAGGAATATGTAGGAGGAAAATCAAAGCAGTCCCAGACGGGTACTATGGGTACTCGAGGTTTTGGAATTCGCCTTATTACAGAATGCCAGCATTGTGGCAGAAGGCATCCTGGTCAGTGTTGGTTGATTGGGGCATGTTTCTATTGTGGGCAAGCTGTCATTTCAAGAAGAATTGTCCAAAACTTCACCCAAATCAGCCTATTGTAGCATACCGGGCGGGCAAAGGAAATAAAGGTAGTAACCTGAGAACATCTGCATTTATGCCTAATCGAGAGAGCAAGGCTACAGCTCAGGTGTACAACCTCAAAACTGTTGAGGATTAGGATGATGCAGAGATTGTAGCAGGTATGATCGAACGCTTTGGCATACCTATCTTTGCATTGATTGATCTAGGCTATACTCATTCTTACATTAGTTCTAAAATAATACTTGAAAGAAATGCTCAGATAGAACTAATTTCGAGTGAAGTAGTTGCAGTCAATCCAATAGGACAAAGTGCCAAAGTGAGTAGAATATGCACGAAATGTCCTCTAAAGATTCAAATAGTAGAATTTCTTGCCGGTCTTATGGAATTACCTTTCCAAGAATTTGAGATTATTCTTGAAATAGATTGGTTATCAGCATATGATGCTATTATTGAATGCCGATATAAAAGGGTTAATCTTAAAGAAGCCAGACGGCTCAAAGATGGTATTGGTAGGCGAAAGACGCAATAATCTGAGCAATTTGATTAGTTCTCTAGAAACGAAAATAAATCTGGAAAATATACCAATGGTACGCGATTTCTAGATGTTTTTCGGATTTATGGATTTAACGAATTGAATTTTTCATACCGTATTTGGATCGATTCATGGTAGTATTTATTGATGATATATTGGTTTATTTAAAAATCAAGGAGAAGCATGATACTCATCTTCGAGTAGTTCTTTAGATTCTACAAGAAAAGAAGTTGTATGAAAAACTGTCAAAATGTGAATTCTGGTTATTGGAAGTAATTTTCCTTGGGCATATAGTTTCAGCCAAAGGAATTTGAGTTGAACCTAAGAAGGTTCAAGCAATCCTTGAATGGAAAGCCCCTAAGAATGTATCTGAAGTAAAAAGTTTCTTAGGATTAGTTGGTTACTATCGATGGTTCATGAAAGATTTTTCAATGATTACCCCTCCGATAACCAAGCTATTAAAAAAGGATATGTCGATCATTTTGAACGGAAAGGTAAACTCAGTCCAAGGTTCATTGGCTCTTATGAAGTTCTAAAGATATTTGGACCAGTGGCATATAAGCTAGCATTGCCACCCGAGATGAATAAGATCCATGATATATTTCATGTATCCATGTTGAGGAGGTATAGATCGGATCCTTCGCATGTCATTACACCAGAAGAAATTGAAATTCAACCGGGTCTGACATACGAAGAAGAACCTATGAGCATCTTAGCTCAGGGAGAAAACTTGTTAAGAAATAAAAAAGATTCCTCTAGTCAATGTTTTAGAGAGAAATCACAAAATAGAGGAAGCTACTTGGGAATTCGAGGAATCAATGAAAAATAACATCCGTATCTTTTTGAACCTAGTACATAAGGAAAATTCGAGGACGAACTTTTCCTAAGGGGGGAGGAATTGTAATATCCCAATTTTTGGACTAGTGACCAAAATGTAATTTTTGAAAGTTTAGGGGTTAAAATGTGAACTTTGGAAAAGTTTAGGGACCAAAGTATAATTTTAAAAAGTTATGTAATTTAACCCCGTAAATAGATAGTTTACCCCCAAGAGTGGTATTTCCATGTTACCCAAATTTTTCATACGAGGCATATATTATTCGAATTTGGATCAAACTGCAAAGTTAAGCGTGCTCAAGCTAGAGTAGCATTAGGATGGGTGTCCTTATGGGAAGGTCTCATGTCAGTAGTTGAGACTGATAAAAAGGGGAATCAGTTCGAGTTGAAATTTTTTATGGATATCTGAATAAAGGATTATTAAGAGAAATTTATCCGATAAAGATTTCGGGTAAATTATCAGTATATTGGACCGAGTCAAAATTTCAAGATTTTGATTTTTACAAAATTATGGAATATTTTGTATGTAAAAAATATTTACATATGGAGATCAGAATTATGAGAATTTCAGATTTTACCCGATAGTTTAGAAATTGGAAAAATCGTAGAAAGTGAATATCGGGTAATCGGATCGAATTGAAATTTTAAAGACAATTCCAAAGATTATGGAAAATTCATAAAATATTATTTTATAAATATTTTATTACATCTGGTTGGATTCTAACTAGATTTAGTTAGATGGTGATGGAATGGCAATTTTCAAGTCTTGTTAGTAAATAAAGTCTAGTTGGGGGGCAAATTGGACATTTGCCATGGATGGCATTTTTGAAATATTTTGAAATGTTGAGGGAATTTTTAGAAGATGAAAAACACATGGATTTAATCTTGCCCCTTGGTTTATGATAAGATTAAATTTAGCCATTGGATTTGAAGGCTAAATTAGTAATTTCACTAATTAAATGAATTTAAAATTCATTTAATTATCACATGTGGATTAAAAAGGAAAAAAAGATGAACAAAATTAGTTCATCTTTCTTAGAGAATTTTGAAAAGCAAGAGAAAAAAAAGGGGGAGATTTTCTTTGGCAAATTGAAGGCTTCAAAGTTAGAATCAAGGTATGTTGTTTTAGAAGAAAATGATCTATGCTTCATGCTCTTTCTTTTGATAGTAATTTTGCATGGTGATATGAAGAATAGTTCATGTTCTTGAAGAGAGAGAAATTGGAATTTCATGAACCATGTTAGAATTAAGGCTTTATTAAAGTAATTTAAGTGTTGTAAACATGAAAACCAGCTTGAATTTAGTTTAATTCTATGTTCAAAGTTATAAATCCTAACCCTAGAATTTGGGGATTTGGTTAGGGAATTGAATAAAGGATGGAAATGAATGATTTGTGATATTAGAAGCCTTAATTTGATGTTAGAATGAAAATTTTCCCATAGGAAGAATAAAGGACCAATTCGGTTAGAATTGGAAATAAAGTGGAAATTCTTGTGAAAATTATTCTAGCATTAGAAATGATGAGATTATGATCAAATTAGCTTGATTTGATATTTTAGGACCAAAATGGAAGTATTGGAATGTAAGGGACCATTCGGTCAAAGAAGAGAAATTAGAAGAAATTATGGAAAATTTTCTATAAGATTGGATATGATGAAATTATGATTGTACAAGCTTTAAAATGTCATTTGGACCATTTTAGAAGTTTTTAAAAACATAAGGATCAATTCTAAAATCTTGGAAAGATTAGGGACAAATTCAGCACTTTGGAAAAAATTAAGGTCTAAAGTGAAAAAGTGTTTTCCTGGAATCATTATGCTTAAATTGTTATTAGAATTAAGTTTTGATCATTCTTTGATTAAAAGTTGAAGAGAATTCAAGGTATTAAAGGTATAATGACTTATGTCATGGATATAAGATTAGACAATTATAGGAATAATTGTAGGGAAATTATTCCTATTGTACTTATGTGTTAGTATGATACTAATATATAATTTGAAATGTATTTATGGCATGTTGATGTACATATAGATCGTGATCAAAACCGAGATCGAACTAACAATCGAGGAAATGACATAGATCAAGCTGAAGCTTAGTGAGGCTAAGTACATATTGGCAACTTATAAAGTGTCAAGGTGAGTGCATTACTTGCATGGAAAATATTATGTTTGATTTGAAAGACTTGTGATAAGTCTGTTATAATTATATGCTTGATGATTATATTTATCATGATATTTGACATAGTAGAAATTGTCAAAGGTAGAAGGATTACATGCGTTGATCACAAGTAATTTGATTATAATATATATATGTGATATTTAGGGTATAAATTGCCCAAGTATTCGATTATAATTGCCATGGATGAATTAATTACAAAAATTGAAAAGTATGCCCAAATAAGTTATTGAGGCATAGAGTATAGTTGGCATGCCATAGAGTCCAGCGGTTTAGTACTTCGGTGCAGTATATTAGCACTTAGGTGCGGTTATTTAGCACATAGGTGCAGTTATTTAGCAGTTAAGTGCAGTACTTTAGTACAGTTTTTGACTCGTGTACTCAAGTCCTCAAGTTATTTTGGGCTATAATTTATTGTATAATAATGGTATATTGATTAGAGAGTAGATAAACTCTCAGGAAATGGCAAGGAAGTTAACAAGATTGTAAATCCGGGTTATATTATGTTAATATGTGATTAATATAAGGGAGATAAATGATTAGTGATCAAACTGTATGATTATTGTACTATTATTATAAATTTAAGCATATTGATTTCTATTAAATATATATAATGCCTCACTAAGTATATACTTAGAGTGTGATGATTTTTCACACGTAGGTAGGAAACACGGGTCGGAGTAAGGCATCACTATCAAATGGAATATATATACAGTATCGATAATTACATCCTTGGTGTATTTTGATATTTTCTAGTTGGCATGTATAAATGAATAGCAGCTCTTTTAAACTAGTCTAGATGTGGATTGTAATATTAACATCTAGATAAGTGGTTAGTATATGATGTTGGACTTTGTTAGACTTGATACTAGTTTAAAGAAATTACTAGTAATGAAAATCAGGTAATATTATTAAAAATGAAATTTTAGAGTAATCAAAATGATTTTTATTTTAGGAAGTTTTGTTCATCGTAAAGTATAGTTATAATTTGCCAAGTTGCTGCCTGAAATCAGGGTTTATCCGATGAATTAAAATTTGGAAATAAATTTTACGCAATTAAAAGGAAAAATTAAAAATCGTCATTTTTTACTTGTATAAATAGCCTAAAATGAGGTTTAAACATCATGTGACACTCTATACCAGTATTGGTTAATAAATACTAGTAAGGGTGTTACGCTTACTCCAGGAGGCCATTGATCAGATGCCCATCAATGCAAAGTTTCTGAAGAAGATCATGACAAAGAAAATGATGGTAGGTGAAGTTGAGATTGTTGCTACTACGAGCGAGTGTGTGGCTGTGCTTAGTGATTTACCACCCAAGATGAAGGACCCTGACAGTTTTACCATTCCATAAGCCATAATTATTCTGGCCTTGCTTTATGTGATCTTAGTGCAAGTGTTAATTTAATGCCAAAATCTATTTTTGTATAACTAGGGATGAAAAAAGCTAAGCCTATATAAGTGATCCTTCATTTGGTCGATCGTTCACAGATCTGACCCGAGGGCAGAATTGAAGACGTACTAGTTAAGGTAGATAGGTTTGTCTTCCCGTCCAACTTCATCATCATTGATTGTGAAGCCGATAAAAATGATCTTATCATCTTAGGGAGACCATTCTTGGCCACCGGGTGTATGGTGATTGATTGTGAAAAAGGTGAATTCACTATGAAGATGAATGACCAAAAGATCACACTTAACGTCTTCAACACACTCAAGCACGCAGATGACTATGAAGAGTGCCAGCTCATGGAGAATAAAAAAACCCTCATTGAATAAAGTTTGAACGAGATCTATTGTAAAACTGTGCTTAGCGCTGTGGAGCAAGCTGAATTTGACGAGGCCATACATGAAGCTAAAGAAGAAGTTAAGGTTGAGATTGAACAATCCAATTTTGTGCTTAGCCGACCAGGTATGAATTTTGAAGCATTGAAATACGATGATTTTTAATCTCTAAAACCATCGCTTGAGCTTCCACAAGTACTTAATCTTAAACCTCTTCCCCTATAATTAAAGTATGCATATTTAAGGGAGAATAATGCACTACCTATTGTTATATCTGCTAGCTTAACATCTGACCAAGAAGCTAAATTGTTACACATGTTATCTCAATATAAGAAAGCTATTGTTTAGAATATTGCTAGCTTGAAGGGTATAAGTTGTACTTTGTGTATGAATAAGATTCTGCTTACAGATGATCAAAGCAGCTCGATAGAACCACAACGAAGACTTAATCCAATTGTAAAGCCTGTGGATGTAACGAAGATTATCAAATAGCTGGACGATAGACTTATTCAACCTATCTCGAATGGTTCATGGGATCACCTCCCATTGCAACTACTGGATCAGTACCTAGGTAACTTTGCCAAGGTGCGACAATGGTTACAGTTTTACAATGGAGCACCAATTTATCATGATAAATCCTTTGCACCATCATTGGATGATTAACACATCCAATTTCTATCCCTTTTATTTTTTTGCATTAAATTTTATGAACTTTAATTTTCTTTTTGTTTCCTACTAGGACCAGGTTTACGTTAGTGTGTTTATTTTGGCAGATATCAACCAAATGGCTAAAAAGAGGGCGAGCTTCCACAAATCACATTTTACGTTTCATTATTTGAAAAATAGTGGTTGAGCTGATTACGGACTTTCTGACATTCATGTTGACAACAGGGCTGGAATATTGGGTCTCAGTAGATAATTATCCTCCTCATTGACCCACATCTATCACTTTAACCTCTTCCTATTCCCCATAACTCTTCACACGTCCTTCCCCTATTCATCACGCCGCTTATCACTCAACTTACCCTTTCAGTGAGGTTTTTGCATTAATGACTGATGTGACCTTCATGATTACCAATTACATCTTTCCCTTTACCCTCTCATATTTTTCATAAAGTATAACACAATTCCCCTTATCAGACTTCTCATTCCCAGATATTATCGCTTCTAAAACCCTAATCTCCCAACTAGTTTCCTCTTGCCTCCACCTAAATCATGGTTAGACAACTCATCGCCTGCCGAAACCAACAGCCCCCTTAGATGGAGAGAAACACTAGTCCTCATTCTTCTTCGACATCACTAGAAACCATTACAGAGTCCCCCGGGGACACCACATTCACAGAGTTGAAAGATCTTGATCTCTGCCTATATAGACTATACATCATCTTCAAATGGCCGTACATACACATGATACAACATGGTCTCATTCTGGAAGAAGGTTTGGAGTTTACTCCAAACGTGCGTTATAAGTTTGAGGCCGATATACATGCAGCCATTACCATACAAGGCTGGAAAGACTTTGTTCGCCAACTAGGGCAAGTTAACGCTGATTGGGTACATGAGTTTTATACTCATGTTGGGCACACGGAAAACGGAAGAGTCTGTGTCTGTGGAAAGAATATAGAATTATCAGCCTTAGCAACCGTTGACCACTACAACCTATCTATAATTGGTGGTACCCATACAGATTTTGTGGTCGATGTAACTGCCGAAACATATACCCAACTGTTGAAGGACCTCAACATTCCTGGGACTACATGGGTCCACGATGAATATTATGTCAGAACTGTAGAATAGGCACAGCTCAACCCGAATTCCAAGTTTTAGATGCACTTCATCAACAACCACATCCTCCCGAAAAGAAACTAATCTATTATCTCCTACCGACGATTGTTGCTCATCCACTATATACGCAATAATCGGGGAGTAAATGCATATGTGTTCATCCACGAAGCCATCATCGCTAGGGAAGCCACGACAGAGAAACACAAAGATTTGCCCTTTCCCAATCTCATCACAACCTTGTGTTAAAAAGTTGGGGTCAAAGTATGGGGAGAGGATGATATCATTGAGCGCCATATCGGTTTTCTTCCCTCGTAGGTTCAAGAAATAAAGGGATACGGAGTGCCTGCTCTGTACCTCCACCAGTTCATTCAGGAAGATGTCGCCAATTTTATAGACCTATTTTTTTCCAGTATATCTAGTTAAAGGCGACTGTCGAGCAATACCTCTTCCGCAAAATTTTACCAGAAGCCCAGGAGGAACTCCCATTGATACCACCCGAACTCTTCCCACCTACTCCTGCATCCACCACCCAAAGGAGATAGCGATCAGATACTAACTCTAGCACCTCTTCCATCCTGCCAAGAAACCCACGTCCACCAGGGACAAAGGCAAAGGCATTATTATCCGGGAACCACCTCCCAATAACTCCCTAGGTTAGTTTTTATTTTTCTTTTCTTTTTTAGTTTTTCATATAGCATTCTGCATGTTTCTTTCTTTTGTTTTTGTTTTCTTTTTATATTGAAGTTTAGGGGAGTACTATCTCATGTATATATTAGGTTAAATTTAGGTAAAATTTAAAATTTTTAAAAAAATTTAGAAGCCTGAAAATAACCTAATATGTCTGATAGGTTCCCTTTGCTATGATTCCGTTGATTCTGAACATGTTGCTGCGTTGATCGTGATTTCCTACTATTAATCTATGCCGATGCATTGCAACGTGTTAAGAGATTTCGCGTTTTGAACTTAGTTTTATATTTGTTGTAACACCCTAAATTTTTTCAAATCTAAAACCCTAATTTTAGAATTTTTAATTTCTGGAACTCTAACTTTTGGTAATTTTTGAAACAATTCGTCAAAAGTTAAAAATCAAATTTCGGACCAATTCTGTAAAGCTTTAAGCTTTTAGGGATTAACCTATAATTTCTGGAATTATATGATTTTTAATATTAGTGTCGTTTTGATATTTCTTTAAATTTTAGGGTCATTTTAAAACCCTATTGGAACTTGAGGTTTAAGCCTCAATTAAACCAATTGTTATTTTATAAATTTTAAATACTTTTAACCTCATTCAGAATCTATTATTTTTTTAAACCCTATTCCTGCATCATGTTTCCAACGCCGTTTCTTTCTTCTGCCCCAACCGATCGAGCTTTCACCACCAAATGGTCCTCAGTCGCGTACCATCACATAATCTTTTGCGTCCACCGCATGTACTGGTGCCATATGCTATTCCATGGAAACCAAATACCCTAAAGCTAAGATTCGTACCCTCTTTTCAGTGAACTAATCCCTTTCATTTATTATTATTTATTTCAATTATTATATATATACATATTTTTCTAATATGAGTATGCATACAGACTTATATATATAAAATTAATGATTTTGTTATTATATATACACACACAAACGTATACATGTTATTAATTCCTATTATATTTTTAAGCTACTTTTATGCCATTATAAATATATATTGTAATTTTATATTAAGAGAAATATTAGCGTGTGACTGTGTTCTGGGAATTAATCAGACACGTTGATTTGATTCCGAACCCGTCTAACCCAAATTCGATACCCGAGTTATCTACGGTCCATCCGATCTATATTCGAATATTGACCTTTCTAATTCGTTCGAACCTGTATAGAATATTTCTCCATATCTAACTGTGCATACTGCTCCTGCTCGTGTTTCCAAAGTTGCACATGAGTTGTTATTTAGATTAGTGGCTTTTAGTATAGTTTGGTGGCATAGCAATAATTATTAATGAAGAGTTTTATTCTCATAGGTACCGATACAGCTGGACCTAGTACTTTTGATTGTGTGAAGCACGTCATTCAGTAGATTGAGTATAGCTTGGCTAAGGTGTGTTCGTGCTATAAATAAATGATTTTTCTGTGTGTTTCTTCCTGTGCTATATATTTGTGAAATGATTTTTATACTTGTTTGATTTATTATCTAAATTGTGTTTTGAGAATGCTTTGAAACATAATGCATGTCATATTAAACTGTGTTTTTAAATCAAGCATTGAATTTTCGGAAATGAGAACTCATAAGAGTTTGGATTTATGATTTTCATATCATATCATTGAGTCATGAGATCAAAATTGTGTTAAAAAAAGCGTGGGAAACCTTCACTCTGGCGAGGGCAACCTTCACTCTGTATGACATCGGATAGTTGGATATTGAGTTATGAATCGGACATCATATCATTATGATTCAGACTTATTATGTTTTCAAAGGATTTTATTATAAAATAAAATATTGTTTTGGTTTTTGTGTTTGCTTGCACATTTGAGACATACTAAGCTCTTTAGCTTATACCCTCATAGTTCTTCTTTCAGATATATAGACTTTCTAGGTGATTTGGTACTTGGAGGATCTCATCATTTTATCGGGCTTATTTTTATATGTGCGGATTACTTTTCAAACTTTTATTTATTAATAATGATATATTTATGTAAACCAGACTTTTAGGACTTTTATATTTTGGGATTACATTACTACATGCATTTACGGACTTTGTACGAATTGTTTATTATGTTGCCAGAATGTTTTATAACGTTTGAGTTTTATAAATGATGTGGTGTTATATGATAATTATTATTTTTACTAATTATTTTTGTTTTCTAAAATAATTAAACCTAAGATTTATTACTTGAGAGACAAGTTTTCGAATGCGACTTCCTAGATTCGACACATTTCTTTTGGGCCGAGTTTAGGGGATTACATTTAGTGGTATCAGAGCTGAGTTTAATCCTCGGACTGTGAGACTCACACACAGAATGATTTGAAAAAAATGTTTTTGATCTTCTTTAAAGGATTTTTGCATTCATTCAAAATAATTTTGGATAAATGGGAATTTTCTGATAAATATATTATCTTATAGTCTATTTTGTTTTTCTTTAAAAAAATAAGTTACGATGAGACTCGAGACTCGAGTACCAAATCTAATGTTAGTGTTGGTTGCTCTTATAGATAGACTTCACTATGACATATCCTAAGAGCTTTATATTTGAGCGTGTTTCATCTAGATTTAAAACTACGAAGAATGAGTTCTCGTTAGTTAGTGACTAGTACACTAGACATAGAATTCCCCATAACTTATTCCACCTTGTAGTCGATAAGAATACTTCTGAACCACTTGATTCGTTCAAATATCTTCCTTTTAGTAACCTTTAGAGATGATCATAACCTATATTCTGATCTAGAACCCGAACTTCAGTTAATCAAATAAACGATCGTGACCATACTCGTTCTTATGAATTTGAGGTCAAATTCTAACTAAAAGCTTTTTGTTGTCATTCGTAACCCGATCCAAACTTCTCTTTTAAGTTCTTATATGAACATCCGTGTTTTTGGGTGTAACCACCGTACCTTGGCCTAGCCGCAAACACCAAGTTACGAAAGCTAATTAGGTTTGTCGAAACAAACCCAAACTAATCCACCTTAACCTATCCATATTTTTTTTTCTTTTTATCTTGTCTAGATGCATTTTTATACCCTATGGTGATTGTTGCAACAACGGAGAACTTAATTCATCGAATACTCATGAAATAGCCATCCAATAGTCCAATATGCTACTTAGGGACTAAAATGAAATTTCGGATAATTTAAAGGCCAAACTTGCATTTTAAGTTACCAACCTTTAATTAGGTTTATTACATGCCACTGAGTGAACATTCATTGAATTACATCACAAAGTCATCATAAATTGAACAAGGTATAAACAGTGACCATTTTGCAATGATTCAGACATCAGCAAGCAAATACCAAAAAAACCTATCTCGATTCCGATATACATAGTACATGTATTGGTACCTATCCATATCAGCATAGGGTATCGATACGGTACCTCGAGTACAGATACACGTAGATGACTTTTGCATCAGAGGATTCCAGTAGCTAAAACTGGTATTAGTATGGTTGCCCGTGTACCGATATCTGCCTTAAAATTAAAAGAGGCGTACCAATACGGCACCTAGGCGTACCGATACCCCTATGTAAATTTCTCCCCGATTGAGCCTATCAGGACCCAATGTACTGATCCTAAGGGACCTGTATCGGTACAACTGGACTTATAATGACCTCTTGGCCTAACATATGATACTTTGGCTCAATGAAACAACATCCAAATATCAACTAATCATCATACATATCAAGGGACATCATATCATCACAAATCCACATATGCAAAACCAACAATAAAAGCATGGGAAACATGAGTAAGATCCTATAGGCGTGGTCTCTACCCAAACATACAAAATCCTTCCCAAGCCCCAAAACAAACTTCAAACATCTTAAAACACATCCTTGACAGTATAGAAACACGCTCAAAAATAGGAAGCAACACAATACAAGTCTTCCAATACCCAAGACCACATTGCCCTTTTATTGCTACTAAAGTCTATGTATGTAAACCATACTTTGCAAATCCAAAATCTTGGAAGATCCCTAACCAAATGCTGCCTCAAAAGCTTACTTGTCTGCAAGGATGAGAATGGAGCGTAAGCACAAGATGCTTGGTGGAGGGATGCTCAAAATACTCGTCAATGCAATTAAAACCAAAGTTTAAACCAAGCTTTAAGGCTAAATTATCATTTGATAAATCTTCAATGCTTTTACGAATATCTCTCAAAACATATCAAATCATATGCTTTCTAATGTATCATGGATTACACGCATAGTCTTATATGCAAAACCTCAACTTTAGCTTCCATATGCATAATCGTTTCAAATACAATAGCTTAAGGAGCATTACCATAATAAATCACATCATATCCATCTTACATATTTATCATGATATATTATTTTATATATATTGGCATTAGAGTGACCAAAACCATTTCATCACATTTTGTGAAAATACATCGGATACTCGGATTTTCGTGGTGGTACCTTTAAACACACCTTTTTTCGTGGTGCTAGCTTTAAACACACCATTTATCCACCAGCCGAACTAACCCCTCAATGGCTGCGGTTCTCAATGGTTGGAGATTACCCCTCAACAAACCATGATGCGACTCATTATAGTGCATTTTAAACCATATGGCATGCCAACTATATCCGATAACACTTATTTCATTGCCACTTAGCCAATATATACTTTTAAACCATGTTACCTCACTATTATTCCATATACAACTTATAAACCAATTTCCAATTCAATAATCATTTTTGAAAACCATGTAGTTTCCTCTTTCGGAAACCCTTTGCTAAATCTCATGGGCATTCATATAAATCATAATTTGCATTGCATGCTCATGGAAAATCAAATTTAAAAACAATAAATAACAAACCATGCTTGCAATCAAAACATAAGCTAAATCATCATGGGTCTAAAATCGAGATATCGAGAGAAATTTGCCTTATACTTACTTATGAGTCTAACCAAGCTTGCTAGGCTTAATTTAAACTCCCAAGATAACTTTTCAAACCTCTAATATGCTGCAAAATGCAATTCCACTCACCGACAACACAGAGCCCCTCTTGCCGATATGAAAATAACTGTTCTACGCCTCCAATCCTTCGTCAATTGCTATAGGATTAATCTCCCATGTTTTATTCACATTACAAAAGAGGATTAATGCATCATTATGCATCCATAATCCCAGCAACATCAATTCCCAACATCACCTCACCATTCACAATCAAACTCCTTCCAAAAACAACCGAAAACACCTCTAATTCCATCCTAAACAAAGTCCATCCATAAAACAACGATTTGAAACACTTATCATCATCAATTAACATCTAAAAACACTTACATCATCACCTTGTATCACCAGCAATCTATTAACACCATAAACACCTCTAAATCTAACTATTAACAACCTAGAGAATTAGCAATTCAAATAGTTTCGGGATTTCTTTTGTAAATTTCATCTCATGACATTAAAATACACTTTAGATGTGATCTAAATCAATCAAGAACAGTAAGATTCAGTTTCATAACAAGGATCTATCAATTTCTTATTAAAACCAATATTAAACCTTTTGTTCTTGATTTAATCATCAACACATATCAAAAATCGATTACAATGGATCAAGAACTTGAGAATTTTAGTAAAGAACCTTTAGTTAGAGAAGAGAAACGAAAATCACCTCTAATGATAGACTTATCCCTTAATTGGCATGACTTCAGTGAAATCTCCAAAAAGATGAACAAGGTTTGATATAGAAATCAAAGAAATCAATTGAGGAATCAAAATGAAATCATAAAGAATTGATTCCTGAAAATTTTAGAATAAGAAAAGTAGTTTGGTTGCTAGGAAAAGTGAGAGAAAAGTGGTTACGTGAGAAAAACGAATTAGCTATTAAAACCAAATTAATTAAATCTATTTTATTTTTATTTAATAACCATTTTAAAACCAGTTAAAAATAACCTAAATTAAGGGAAAAGTATGATTAAAAACATTGGTATGATAGCTCCTTAAAGATTATAAGTTTTGACCCTTTTACGATTTAGTCACAAAAATAATTTTGAAAACTTTACATTTTAGTCACCAAACTAAAATGTCATTTAGTCCGAATTTATTTTATCAAATTTCTGACTCAATTATGTTTAATATATTAATTAAACATTTTATATTATTTTTGTATATTTTATTTTAGCTATAACCATTTATTTGAATTTATTTCCCAAAACCAGCTCGAACCACCTAATCTAGTTCACCTGAACAGTCTAATCTATCTAGCTAACTCCTAGGTCCAAATTTGAGGCGTTACAACTCTCCCCCTCTTAAGAAATTTTGTCCTCAAACTTTACCTAAAGGGACAAGATAAAGAAATAACTTCTTTATGTCCACCTTACTTTTCCACGAGGCTTCTTCAACTCTTTTAGTCGCCACAACACATTCACTAGTTCAATCGTCTTCCCACGAAGTACCTTGCTGTAGTGTCCAAGATTTTCACCGGTTCCTCATCATAGGTCAAATCTGGGCACAAAGCAATCTCCTCAATAGGCATTACATGCGAAGGATCCGGTCTATACTTCTGAAGCATCAACAAATGGAAAACATCATGTTTCTTTTCCAATTCCGTCGACAACTTCAAACGATAAGCCATTGGACCAATATGTTCCAACACTTCATAAGGCCCAATAAACCTCAGACTCAACTTACCCTTGCGTTCAAACCTCATCATCTTCTTCCAGGGTGAAACCTTAAGGATAACTCTATCTCCAACTGCAAACTCAATCTCACTACGCTTCAAATCCGAGTAGGATTTCTGTCGATCCAAAGCTGACTTCAACCGCTCACTAATGAATTTCACCTTCTCATTAGTACCTCTCAACACATCAAGCATCATAACATATTTCTCTCTTGCCTCAGCCCAACAAAGTGGCGTACGACACCTCCTACCATACAAAGCTTCATATGGAGTCATTTGAATGTTCGCCTGATAACTATTATTATAAGAAAACTCCACTAATAGTAGTTGCTTCTCCCAAGACCCTTGAAACTCTATAATACAACACTGCAACATATCCTCCAAGACTTAGATAACACGTTCAGTATGACCATTCTTCTGAGGATGATACGAAGTATTAAATTCAACCGAGAACCCAACGCTCCATGTAAACTCTCCTAAAACCTTGACGTAAAACATGGATCTCTATCCGATACTCTACCCAATGTATGCGTCGTATGCACTTCTAGAAAATGTGTACACTTCATAAATCGATCAACAATGACCCAAATCCATTCTTCTTAAACGACGTCAAAGGCAATCCCAACACAAAATCCATCATATGCGTTTCCAACGCGGCTTTCTTTCTTCTGCCCCAACCGATCGAGCTATCACCACCAAATGGTCCTCAGTCGCTTACCATCACTTAATCTGTTGCGTCCACCGCATACACTGGTGTCATATGCTATTCCATGGAAACCAAATATCCTAAAGCTAAGATTCATACCCTCTTTACAGTGAACTAATCCCTTTTATTTATTATTATTTATTTCAGTTATTATATATATACATTGTTTGCTAATATGAGTAAGCATACAAACTTATATGTATAAAATTAATGATTTTGTCATTATACGATATATATATATATATATATATTTATATACGCAAACATATATATATATATACACAAAAATATAATAGGAATTAATAACATATATACCTTTGTGTGTGTGTATATATATATATATATATATGTTTATGTATGTATTGTAATTTCATATTAAGAGAACTATTAGCGTGTGATTGTGTTCTGGGAATTAATCGGACACGTTGATTTGATTTCGAACCTGTCTGACCCAAATTGAATACCAGAGTTATATACAGTCTGTCAGATCCATATTAGAACATTGACATGTCTAATCATCCGAACCTGTATTAAATATTCCTCCATCTCTACCTGTGCAGACTGCTCCTGCTCGTGTGTCGAGAGTTGCACATGAGTTGTTATTTAGATTAGCGGCTTTTACTGTAGCTTGGTGGCATATAAATAATTATTAATGAAGAGTTTTATTTTCATACGTACTAATACAACTGGACCAGTACTTTTGATCGTGGGAAGCACGTCATTCAGTAGGTTGAGTATAGCTTGGTTAAGGTGTGTTTCTTTCGGTGTTATAAATAAATGATTTTTTTCTGTGTTTCTTCTCGTGCTATATATTTTTGAAATGATTTTTATACTTGATTTATTATTTGAATTGTGTTTTGAGAATGCTTTGAAACATCATGCATGGCATATTAAACTGTGTTTTTAAATCAAGCATTGAATATTCGAAAATGAGAAACAAGTAAGGGTTTGGATTTATGATTTTCATATCATATCATTGAGTCATGGGATTGGAATTATGTTCCAAAAAAGAGAGGGAAACCTTCACTCTGTATGACATTGGATAGTTGGATATTGAGTTATGCATCGGACATCATATCATTATGATTTAGACTTATTGTATTTTCAAAGTGTTTTATCAGAAAATAAAATACTATTTTAGTTTTTGTGTTTGCATGCACGCTAGAGACACACTAAGCTCTTTTGCTTTCACCTCCATAGTTCTTCTTTCAGATATCCAGACTTTTTAGGTGACTCGGTACTTGGAGGATCTCATCATTTTATATGGCTTATTTTTATTTGTGCAGATTACTTTTCATACTTTTATTTATTATTAATGAGGCATTTACGTAAACCAGACTTTGGGACTTTTATATTTTGGGATTACGTTACTGCATGCATTTACGGACTTTGTTACAGATACTTTATTATGTTATTAGAATGTTTTTATAACGTTTGAATTTTATAAATGTTGTGATGTTTTATGATAATTATTATTGTTTACTAATTATTTTTATTTTTATAAATAATTAAAACTAAGATTTATTACTTGAGGGACAAGGTTTCAAGCGCGACTTCCTAGATTTGACCCATTTTTCTAGGCCAGATTTAGGGGTTACATTTAGTAGCATCAGAGTTGAGTTCAACCCTCTTACTGTGAGGCTCACACACAGAATGATTTGAAAAAAAATGTTTTTGATCTTCTTTAAAGGATTTTTGCATGCATTCAAAATAATTTTGGATAAATGGGAATTTTCTGAAAAATCTATTATCTTATAGTCTATTTTGTTTTTCTTAAAAAAATAAGTTACAAAGAGATCAGAGACTCCAGTACCAAATTTAATGTTAGTGTTGGTTGCTCTTATAGATAGACTTTACTATGCCACATCCTAAGAGCTTTATATTTGAGCGTGTTTTATCTAGATTCAGGACTACGAAGAATGAGTACTCGTTAGTTAATGACTCTTATTCCACCTTGTAGTCGATGAGAATACTTCTGAACCACTTGATTCATTCTAATATATTCTTTTCAGTAACCTTTAGAGATGATCATAACCTATATTCTGATCTAGAACCCGAACTTCAGTTAATCAAACAAACGACCGTGACTATACTATTTCTTATGAATTTGAGGTCAAAGTCTAATTGAAAAACTCTTTGGTGTCATTCGTAACCCGATCCGAAATGCTCCTTAAAGTTTTTATATGAACATCTGTGATTTTGGGAATCTGTTTTTGGGTTTAGAAATTTCGAGGGAGAAATTTCTTTTAAGTGGAGGAGAATTTAACACCCGAATTTCCTCCAATTCTAAAATCCTAATTTTAGAATTTTCAATTTCCGAAACTCTAACTTTTGATATTTTTGAAACAATTCGTCAAAAGTTAAAAATTGAATTTCGGACCAATTCTGTAAAGCTTTAAGCTTTTAGGGATTATCCTATAATTTTTGAAATTATAGGATTTTTAAGATTAGGGTCATTTTGATATTTCTTTAAATTTTAGGGTTATTTGAAAACCTTATTCGAACTTGAGGTTTAAGGCTCAATTAAACCAATTGTTATTTTGTATATTTAAATACTTTTAACCTTATTCAGAATCTATTATTTTTTTAAACCCTATTCCAACCAATCGAGCTTTCACCACCAAATGGTCCTCAGTTGCGTACCATCACTTAATCTGTTGCATCCACCGCATGTACTGGTGCCATACGCTATTCCATGAAAACCAAATACCCAAACGCTAAGATTCAAACCTTCTTTCTAGTGAACTAATCCCTTTCATTTATTATTGTTACGGACTTTGTTATGTATATTTATTATGTTATCAGAATATTTTTATAGCATTTTAGTTTTATAAATGATGTGACACTTTATGATAATTATTATTATTTTATAAAATAATTAAATCTAAGATTTATTATTTGCGGGACAAGTTTTTAAACGCGACTTCTTAGATTCGGCTCATTTTTTCTAGGTCGGGTTCAGGGATTACATCAGTTTATCCCGTAAATTACTTGTTGCATGCACTATAAAAACTTAAGAAACCTTAGGGGAATTCTAGGTCGACTCTCTAATGTCAAAGCATGAATTGATGAGAATGAACTAAATGCTCAATGTAGCAAAATAAATGCTTAAAAAAGCTCATTGAAAAAAAAATCAAGTAAATAATAAAAAATAATTAAAGCTTGATAATATAAACAAAACTGTTGAGAGACACTCTTTTATGCATCTTGCTATCTTAGTACACTAGGTAAGTTGTTTTTGCTTCATTTAACTTTCCTTGGAAGGAATGATAGTACTGGCAAAGAGTGAATGAAAGTCTTCACGGGATGACACTACTCGTAGGGATCGGGGATGGGTTGTTTGCTCCACTCCATCTTTAGGTCTGAAGAGTAAGTGTGATAAGCTAAAGCCCTAAGGATACAATTTTCTAACATAAAAGAAAAAATGGAGTAAAACAATGTGCTGAAAAAGAAAAGAACATGCAGAGGCAATGAAAGAGAGCAATCCTTTAGTTTTTCTAATGTCATTAAGTGATGAATGCATATGACAACTGCACACACAACGCACCTATAGCAGAATTAATCCTTGGAAAAAAACTGTAAGCTCTCATGCATTGCATCTTAGTAGTATAGCTGAGGAATGAATTACTGCTGCAGCATGACTTGGAATCATTGTAATCATAGCTTAGTGGAACCTTAGGAACTATGGGTTGTTTACTGTTTTTATTTTTCTTGCTTTCATTTTGCATTGTTTGAGGACAAGCACAAATTCAAGTTTGCGGGTATTTGACGAGTGTGTAAATGACATATTTTGCATACCCTTTTTACTTGTCTTTTGCGTGTTTTCTAGCCCATATAGTTGTATTTAGGACAGATTGCATATAGTTTGCATGTAGATAGGGAGTTACACCACATGTGCTTAAATGTTGTATATTTTGGTGCGCTTTATGGGAAAAGTGGTGTTTTGTGGTGCATGTGCAGGATACTAGAAGGTGCTGGAGGAATGCTAGAGCGGAGGAGTAGCAGATCTCATGGCTAGAGCTGACGAGGATAAAGAGTTAGAGATGAATCTACTTTTACCCACGTGAACTTTCTCCCTGATATAGAACATTAAATACATCAAGAAATCAATGGCATTTTTAATGAAGTCGCGATTAGCCCTAGTTTCGCCGCTTATATAAAGAAGACTTGGACGTCAATTCAAGAGAGCGCAATTTCAGACAACATTCCTAGTATAAAGCTTTCGGTGAACCACCAGGGTGAAAGCTAGAGAACTCTCCTCACGACAGATGCCATCGAGTTTGGCCGATGGAGTGGGAGACCTGCAGCAATAGTTGGACAGCGTGGAGGAAGATTTTCGATGATGCTTTACTCTTTTCTATCCCTTGCTTGATAATCTGTTGTACTTTAATATTTTTATTATGGATGTTTTAGGCTCAGACATGAGCTAAATACTTTAGTTGGGATTATTCCTTCTTAGGATTTTATATTTTGATTATTCTATTTTAATGCTATAGTTGTTTTCCCTTTATCTATTTTGTTCATCGTTCTTATGTGTAGTTATTGTAAGAGCTATCGAGAGAACCTTTTTAACTGTTGATCTGTGGCTTAATATCGAGAGAGTTAGGTTATACAAACCCGAATAGTGGGGCTAAGCTGTTAACTTAGTTTTAATCCAGCTTAGACATAAGTTTAGGGTTTCAACGTAAAAAATGGAGTTCTTAAACAAATAATATAGTTGTTAAGGTTAATGCAGACATGCATCACCTTAGCTTCAATATTATTAACTTCTAGGGATCGAGAGAGTCAGAAGTTTATTAAAAATTCCTGTCGAGTAGATAAAGATTTTAGTAGTTTATGCAGACATGTATTGCTTGTTGCCATAGCATTGAAATAGGTAATCAGGCATATATCCTTAGCAATAATCCCAGCTTCCATAATTATCTGTTATTTGCTGCAGCATCTATTCATCTTTAATTCTAGATATTTTACTTTAATTGTTTTAAGTTTGATATATCAACACCATTCAATACTTGCAAACACATTCTTAATTTTGATAACTTCATGGTTTTTATCCAATCCTCGTGGGTTCGACACTTTACTATATCCCTTTATTACTTGATTCAATGAGTATACTTGCTCTAAAGTGTATCACTATTTGACATGCATCAAGTTTTTGGTGCCGTTGTCGAGGATCGAACCTGGGTCACCTGCGTGACAGGTGGGAATACTCACCACTGTACTGACCACTATAATTCAAGAGAGCGCAATTTTAGACAACAGTCATAGTCTAAAGCTTTCAGAGAACCACCGGGGTGGAAGCTAGAGAACACTCCTCATGACAGATGCCATCGAGAGAGGCCGACAGAGTAGGAGACCTGCAGCAATAGTTGGATAGCACGGAGGAAGATTGTTTAGAATGCTTGGCTCTTTTCTATCCCTTTCTTGATAAATTGCCGTACTTTAATATTTTTATTA
The DNA here is from genome assembly GCA_019671005.1 of Hibiscus mutabilis. Lineage (NCBI taxonomy): Eukaryota > Viridiplantae > Streptophyta > Magnoliopsida > Malvales > Malvaceae > Hibiscus > Hibiscus mutabilis. Next base: position 14,020,928 of record CM033726.1, on the reverse strand, counting down.
TGGATGTTTTAGGCTCAAACATAAACTAAATACTTTAGTTGGAATTATTGCTTCCCAGGATTTTATGTTTTGATTATTCTATTTTAATTCTATAGTTGTTTTCCATTTATTTATTATGTTCATCGTTCTTCATGCGTAGTTATTGTAATAGCTATCGAGATAGGCCTTTTAAATATTGATCTGCGGCTTAATATCGAGGGAGTTAGGTTATACAAATGTGAACAATAAGGCTAAGCTGTTAACTTAGTTTTAATCTGGCTTAGATATAAGTTTAGGGTTTTAACGACTAAAAGGAAGTTCTTAAATAAATAATAGAATTGTTAGGGTTAACGCAGACATTTATACCCTTAGCTTCAATGTTATTAACTTCTAGGCATTGAGTGAGTTAGAAGTTCATTAGAAAATCCTGTCGAGTAGATAAAGATTTTAATGGTTTACACAAACATGTATTGGCAGTTGTTATAGCATTGAAATAAGTAATCAGGCATATATCGTTAGTAATAATCTCAGCTTCTATAATTATATGTTATTTGCCACAGCAGCTATTTGTCTTTAATTCTAGCTATTTTACTTCAATTGTTTTTAGTTTGATATCTCAACACCATGCAAGACCATCCAATACTTGCAAACACGTTTTTGAGTTCAATAACTTCGTATTTATTGATCCAATCCTCATGGGTTCGACACTCTACTCTAGCACTTTATTACTTGATTCGACGAGTATACTTTCTCTAAAGTGCATAACTATTCGACAAGCATCAAGTTTTTGGCACCGTTGCTGGGAATTGGCAATTGATAATTACGTTGTAATTGCATTTAAGATTTTATGTTATTTGCATTTAATTTTTGTTTTTGTTTTTATTTCTCAGGTACGTTCTAGTGCATGACTGAAAGCTTCACCTCGGAACTTGTTCTTCCATTAAACCTCGAGATCGAATGAACTTTGAGGAATTTATGTAAGGAGAAAAAGAATATGATGAACGATAATGTAGCGGACGACCATGAAAACGAGCAAATTGTGGTATACATCCAGTTGACGGATAGGAAGTTGTTGACGCGGCCCAAAATAGTGGACAAATACTACATGAGGATCCACCACCTGCCAAACCTAGAAGGCCCATCAGAATGCATATTGGGCTCGTTATCAACAACCTCAACCCATCTATTGTTGTGCCAGATCTAGGGACGACTCACTTTGAGCTAAAGCCCATTTTGTTCAACATGTTCAACACCATTGGACAATTTGGATGATCAGCAATAGAGGATGCTCGAGAGCACATTCAAGTTTTCCTTGAAGTTTGTGACTGTTTTCGACAACCAGGGATTCCTGATGACGTATTGAGACTCAAGCTATTTCCCTACTCCTTGCGAGATCGGGATAGGGCATGGTTGACGACTTGTTCTTCAGGATCCATTACATCCTGCGATGACTTGTGCAGTAAGTTTTTGTATAGATATGATCCACCGAACGTGCACAACCAAAAGCGGGGAAACATCATCTCATTCTCTCAATATGATGATGAATCCATGTATGAATGTTGGGACAAATACAAATACATACTATGCAAGTGCTTGATCCTTGGATTCTATGATTGGCTACAAGTTATGACATTCTATAATGGCGTCAATGCACCTACAAGGATGATGATTGACTCATCAGCTAATGGAACTCTGCTCGACAAAGAACCTGACGAGGCTTTTGACATACTTAAACAGATAGCCAATAACGACTATCAGTTCCCAGGATGGAGGTTGAAGCCAGGACCTAAACCTTCTGGAACACTCCATTGGACGATTCTCAAAGTGTAGCGGCTCAACTCTCTACCATCACCAACTTGCTCAAGAACATGCAAGAGACATATAATGTCCGATAAGCTAAGGTAGTGAAATACACTTGTGAGCACTGTGATAGGGAGCATCAGTCGAGTGAATGCCCCCATCAGCAAGAATCTGGATGCTACATAGGGAACACCAACTGTAACAACAATCCCTACTCCAACACCTACAACTCAATGTGGAGGCAACAATAGCTTAACGTCGGGGATGACATCTCTTACGCTCAAGTCTAGCATTCGACCTAGCTAAATCAGACCTACGATATAAAGTCTACATTAAAATCTATCACTATGCCCCCAACTAAAATCACAAATACTAATATGAAAGAACACTTACGTGCAGTCCTCGTAGTATGTGTACGGTCAGTCCGAAAAGGCGAAGGAGGTTGCAATTCATTAGACACACAATCAGAAGAGTAATGGTCACCTTAACACAAGAATAACTCAATCAAACCAAATATTCAAGTCTCAAGACATACTAAGTACAATAACTTGTAAATAGTAAAACGAGGCTTCTAGTTTCGAATTGGATTCTGCTCGGTCTAGCTCAAATGGCTAGATTGGATTTGGGTCAGATAGAACCGGTTCGAATTAGAATTGGTGTCAACTGTCAAGAATGGGCCGGTTCGGAATGAAAAGGTGATTCTAAAGCACCCGGTCCGAACGGGTTCAATATGAAGTTTTGCAAGAATTGCTGGGAGGACTTAATTACTTAAAGGGTAAGTTGGGAAGATTGTTTGAAGCTTTTCATGGAACGGGCAGACTTCCCCCTCGTGTTAATGCTTCGATCATAGCCTTAATTCCAAAAATCAGCAACCCAGTGGAAATATCAGGTCGATAAGCTTGTTGGGTTCGATATACAAAATTATTACTAAGGTACTCCCGAGACGATTGAGGTTAATGCTGGAAAATGTAATTAGTGACACTCAATGTGACTTCATTAGCGGGAGGCAGATGGTAGATGGGATTTTGATTGCTAATGAAGTTATTCACGCAATGGAGAAAGGTGAAAATAAGAAAGGGGTGTGTGGTTATTAAACTGGACTTCTCCAAAGCATATGACTATGTAAGTTGGAAGTTTCTCGATATGGTGTAATGGAAAATGGGATTCGGGCAGAAATGGAGAGGGTGGATCAAGGAATGCATTTCATTAGCGAAAGTGTCAGTTCTTGTAAATGGTTCGCCTACTAAAGAGTTTCGAATGGGCAGAGGGCTTCGCCAAGGTTGCCCAATATCCCCATTCTTGTTCATAATGGTTGCGGAAGCATTACATTTGATGTTGGTAGAGGCAGAGGCTCACGGTTTGATAAGGGTATTGGAGATGTTATTCCTAACCAATCATTCTCACATCGTCAGTTCTTGACGAATGTTAAGTGTATCTTAAGATGTTTTGAAATTAGCTCAGGGCTTAAGATCAATTTTGGGAAGTCCTGATTGGTGGGTGTGGGTGTGCATTCGGAGCTGGTGGAGGTGTTAGGCCAGAACTGTGGTTGTCAAGTGGGTCAATTGCCTTTTAATTGCTTAGGAATTCCACTGGGATCGGATCCAAAAAGAGTATTAACGTGGGAGCCGATAGTGGGGAAATTCCAGACTAAGTTGTCAGGATGGAAGGGCAAAAATCTGTGTTTTGCAGGAAGAGTTGTCCTAATCAATTCGTTTCTTTCTTCCCTCCCTTTGTATTTCATGTCGTTATTCGAAATTCCATCAACTGTAATTAGAAGAATTGAGAGGATTAGAAGAGGCTTCTTGTGGGGTAGTAGTAATGCGAAATTTAAGATGGCTCATGTGGGTTGGAGTAAAGTTTGCAAAATGGGGCTGGAGATTTGCGACTGAAAAATCAGCTCTTTGGCGTAAGGTAATCAAAGGTAAATATGGAGGTAAGAAGGGGAGTTGGTTTTTGGAAATTAACAACATGAGAAAGAGGTCTCGGTTATGAAGGGAATTGTGAATAATTCGAGAAAGGATGATGTGAGCAAGTGGTTGAATTTTGAAGCTTTTAAGTGGAAAGTGGGGGATGGAAAGACAACTCTGTTTTAGAAAGATGTGTGGTGTAGTGACAAACCGTTGAGGACCTTCTTTACAAGACTGTTTCGCCTTGTCAAAAAGAAAGGAATGACCATTTTTTATATGCCTTCAAACGTTGATCCTCTTGAGATTCGGTGGAGATCTATGTGACAAGAGAATTACTAGATCGAGAGTTGCCTATGTTGGACAGAATTAATAGGCTAATCGCGGACACAAAATTGCACGTGGAGGTTTCCGATAAAATAATCTGGATCTATGACAAGAAGGGTTGTTTTACAGTAAAGAAACTATCACAATTTTTTGTTAATGATGAGGTGGAGCATCCGAGCTTCAATTTTAGAAAACTATGGAAAATGAAAGTACCGCCCAAGACAAAAAGTTTCTTGTGGATGCTGAAACTTGATCGTCTTCCAACGAAGGAATTCTCGAGGACAAGAGGGGTCCAATCCTTATCCGAGAATGGTCGATGCGGCTGGTGTTCCTCAGGCCTTGAAGATGCTAACCATTTATTTGCAGGGTGCAATTTCATTGGTTGTTTTTGGAAAAATTTCTGTCAATGGTGGCAGGTTGATCATTCTGATGTTGCGGGTGTAAATAGCTTGTTTATGTTCTGTTTTTCAGCACAATTTTCAGGTGTCTTGAGAGGACTATGGCTAATTTCTTTTGTTGCAGTTTTGTGTAGTATTTGGCTAGCAGGAAATGATAGGATTTTTAACGACAAATCATCGTCTTTGAAGGACATTTTGTTTAATACAAAGCTGAGGGCCTTAACATGGATTAAGGCTTCGAAGGATGAGGTGATGGTGAATGCAGATGTATGGTGGGATAAACTGAGAAGTTCAATTGCTGCTGATCAAGGAACCAAAATTGTTCGGCCCCATCTTCGATGCAATCAGTTAAGTTCAACATTGAAAGTTTGGTGAAATTCGGATTTGCATGGCATGGTCGTGTTCTCCGGACTGAAGAGGGTGTTACTCGAGCCATCTTCTCGGGACCTTGGTTAATGTTGGTGCAGATTTCTCAGAATTAATTGCTATAAAAACCGCTTTGGGAGTCTTTTTGGATGCAGGTTGGTCTGGAATGAATTGCCTAAGTGTGGAATCTTGCTCAGGAGTGGTGATATTTTGACTAGACAACCCTATACAACTGTCGCGGAGTTATTAGTCCATAATCGAGGAAATTGAAGAATTATTGATTCAGATTGGCGAGGTGAGATTTGTTTTAATACCTAGATCAAGCAATGGAATGGTGAACAGACTTGCAATGGATGGAATTCAAAGATTACAATTGTTCAAAGCTTGGTGGTGAACTGAGTAGTGGTTTGCTTTGGATTACTGTTGTAATTGCAACCTGCATTGTTTTTGGTCTTGGCCTATGTGGTTCGTGTTATTGACCTACATGTGGGTACTCTTTTTCTCCATTTAAAATTAGTGAGGTTTTTAATGAAGCCCTCACGTTAGACATATTTTTCTAATAAAATAAACTTGTCCAGCAAAAACAAAGTTACTCTGGTACTTATTTTAAACTATTTTATGTATTTTTTAACAAATATTATTTTCGAGCAATTATTACCTAGAGGAGACGGATGGAAGAATTTGTTCCTAATAGATATTGAACTTATATTTTTAGGGAGAAGGATGATATCAACTAAAAACTTTAACTACTTTTTCACATAATATTAAAATTTTTAAACAACTATTTGAAATTGTTAACACGTGTTTTGATTTAATATTTTAAATATTATAAACTATTTAATATTTTTAACAATTTTGAAATTATTTCGTAACGTTTCAGATTTGACAATAACATCTGTACCAAATTCCACTAATATAAGAGTGAACAAAACCGTAAAAGTCTATATAAAAAATCCAAATTCCACGACACATTCCACCTCAAATTTGGGTCCAGCCATTACTATAGTTTTATTACTATTGATTTTGATGTTGGACCAAATTCAAAGGGTCATAAGAACAAGTTGACCAACCATTCCACCACATGAAACCAATTCATCTTAGCCGTTCATAATGCATGATGTATTTTCAATCCAACAACACGTCAAATCTTACAAAATCTGATCCTTGAATTGAATAGATACAGAGCACTAGGCTTATTTGTCTTAAGTTTCATTCGACGCTTTCAATGAAATAACATGACACTTAGTGAAGCACAAAAATTTTCTCCCCTTTCTATACTTCAACACTAAAAAAATTAAAATTTAAATCCTAAACCATAAATCATAAAATTACACACTACCCCAAAATTTTTAAACTCTAATCTTAAACTTTAACCTTAAACTTAAATTTTTAGTGTAGGAGCATAAATAGAGCACCGAAAAATAAAGTGGATTTCCATAACTTAGTGGAGAAGCTTTCCATTCATTTCCTTTAATTTGGGCACCTATTTTTTTTAGACATGTTTAGATTTTTTTTAAAATAAGTTGAAAATGCTTGTAAAATTTAATTTAAGATTTAAGTGTTTAATATTAATAATTTTTTGGTAATATGCATGTTTGTCTTAAATTTAAATCTATGTTCAGGGTGCGAGGCTGTCCCTTCTAGCAATGTCGTCATCAATGTTTGAACTTGCATTCTCTCATTGAGAGTGCAATGTGCCTTACCAATGCACCCAACAATTGTTCGTAATGTTTAATATTAATGTTAAAATGTATTTTTGAGAATATAAATGACATTTTAATGTTATATTGTAAGTTAAAAATATACATCCAAATGGTATTTAATTTTTTTAATACTATAATATATAAAACATATCATCCTAAAATAAGACAAAAATATAAAAAATGTTTTTATAAAAAAACAAGTTTGTAATGATTACACGTGTTCAATGAAAGTATATAAAATTTAATATAAATTTTATCTACAAAAGCTTAGCATGATCTTATATAAGATTTCCAAACCAACAAATAATTCATTAATTTATAATTAAGTATTTATTAAAATTATAAATTTATAAATTGTAAAATAAACACACCATATAATATATAAATAAAGTTAATCCTGACATTTGGAATACACAAAGTTAAAATTTTTAATTTTTACGTTTAAGTTAAAAAATATTTTTCATACCTACTTTTTTTTTCTCTAAATATTATTTGTTTAGCATTCTTTACTGCTCCAAAAGTGTTTTTGACCCAAATAATTCCTTATGTGTTATTTTTTTTAGCATCCCGTACTACTCCTTATTCCCTCAAGTGCATCCACATCCACGTCCACATCCACATGTCTCGTCGGTGAATGAGTAATTTGATTTATTTTATAAAACAAGTTTTTCTTTTTAAAATTTGACAATTTTTTTTTCAGTTTGGTTTATATATTTTTTAAAGATCAATATAGATGGAAATAAATTTAGATATTAAGGTAGGGGAAATTTTAAAGTTCAATGACTAAAAGTTATTTTATCTTTTTTAGTACTTATATTTCACGGACATTTTGATGAGAAATTTAAAAAAAAAAAGTTGAAATCAAGATACATTAAAATATATAATTATTTAGGTTATTGAGATTTCATGAAATGAAAACAGTTTAAAGATGTAAGAGGTTCATGTACTCTCTTAAAATATAAAATTAAAAATTACAAGTTTTTTGAACTTGCCTTCCAACAATTTATAAATATGAACCCCATTATTATTCAGGCAAAATCCTACAAATACAATAAAAATATTAAATACGTAGAAAAAATTGAAATTAAAACATGATTTTATGATTTTTTTATTAAGTAGAAATATATTGCATTTCCAAGACAAATGCTGAGATTCGAACCCATATAAAATGAGTTAACATGAGCATCCTTGTCACTTGGTCAATTAATATATCACTAATTTCATGTAATTTGAAACAAGACAACTATTGCATTAAACTCAGAAAATGAAAATTATTATTATTTTATCTCTTACATGTTCAGAGCAATCAAAACAGAACATAAAGATGAAGAGAGGAAACGGAATTTCTAAATAAAGAAAATGAACCCCAGAGTACTAGATTGATCGGAACTCCAAGCATGCCATTTTTTAGCTGATGAAAATTTTATATATTGAGCTGCGAATGAGACGGAGAAATATATGGAGAAGAGAAAGAACTGTAAAATGGCAAGGACTAGTTTTCAAAATATTTTTTTTGCATTTTTCTATAGTTTTATGATTTTTTATAGGGTTTTATTTTTTTTGAATATTTTTAATAATTCTCTTGAAAAACTATACTTTTATAAAAAATTCAATATATATATATATTTATAAATTTTAATTACTTGTTTTAAATTTCATGTTAGAAAAATTATATATACTTTTAATTTTTCATGTGCACGAGTAAGATTATGACGAATGTCCTTATGATGTATTTAATCATTAAAAAATAATGGGACTCATGTCTCCATGTTAAAACCGTTTGTGATAAAAAAAAATCACCTCAAGTATACCTCATAATAATTTTTTTGACAAATCATAATTATAATCTTAATCTTACTTAGAGAAAAGAAAAAATGAAATTCTAAGTGAAAAAATAAATATTCTTAGTAGGTCTAGAACTTATGACCTAAAGAAGAGGTATACCTCATAATAATTCACTGCAATGAATAATTATTTAGTGCGTTGTTAATGAAAATATTTTTCCACGTGCAGGGGTAGGATTATGATAAATGTCCTTATTGCTTTTTTTTTTTTACTTTTACTTTTACATTGCTTTTTGGATTTTTTTTAACAAATTATTGTTTTAAAAGATATTTTTTATTGAATGTGATTTTTAAAATTTTTTATATATTTATAAAGATTAATGGTCGATTGACAAAAACTGTATGTCAATAAATAATTTTTTATTTTTATTTTTTATAATTTTAAATATTTTCAGATTTTTTTAATATTTTTTTAATTTTAAATATTTTATTTTATAATTTTAAATATTTTAAAAAATTTAAATGATTATTTACGATTTTGATGATGTGGCATAGGCAAAGTGCGCCATGTGTCACCATCATAATAACTACTTTTGAGTTAATGGTCAACTATAACGTTCAACATTAAGGAAGCGTCAAATTGATCGCAATTTGAATTTTAAGGGCCTGGTTGATCGTAATTTGAGTTCTAAGGGCTCAATTGAGTGAAAAATTTTCATAAGGGCTTAATTGGTATTTTAATTTTTAGTTGAGGGTTAATTTGACCTTTAAGCCTAAATTAAATTTTAAATTACGATAGAGTAGTATCTTTGGCATATTTAAATCAATAAAAATAATTATGTAAGAGCAATAATAGTATTAACAATAATGTATGTATGTAAAAGGATACAATATGAGTATAATTAAATTCATAAAAATGATACATGTAATAAAAAATGACACTTTTAACAATTAGGTTGGTCCAAGTGGTAAGCAGTTTGATATCGCTTAAGCATGTCTCAAATTCGAGGCGTTGTGTATGTAGAAAATTCTCACTGAGAGACTCACCCACCAAAACTAGAAATGCAGTTCCTATTGGTTTGAGAGATATTCAAAGAAACATTAAATCAATTACTAATTGATTGAATTATAATGCCTACCTTTTATTATTAAATGCCAAACATTAGGCATGCAAGATATCGTTCAAAGTTTTCTAAGATAATGAAAGATAGCCTTGTTGGCCTTAAAAAGAAAGATAGCATTCAAAGTTTGCTAAGATTCCCACAAATATTTCTAGTACCAGCAAAAGCTGAACTTATTACGTTTGTTTGTTTTTTTTTTTTTAAAGAGAAACTTGTATAATTTTGTTAAAGCAAATCATACAATAAAGGCAAAGAAACGAGTCTCATTAAAAAACTCCCCTAAACCTAGATGGAAGAAAAAGAGTACACCAAATCAATGCTATTAGAATATGCTTTCTTGCAAGAAAAATAAACTAATCTTCAACATTGCAATTGTTCTTTGCTTGGTAAAGAAAAAGTAAATGTTTTTTTATTCAAAAGTCCATACCAAAATTATATAATTTTAAGGATAAAATTAAGGGGGTTTTTTAAGGGTAACTGTATTTTTTAGATCATTGAATTTAACTTCAATTTTCATATAGATCAAATTTTTTAATCTAATCAAATTGCATCACTTGTTTTTTATTAACAAATCAAATTATTTATATTAGTGTTGTTAAATAATTCTAAAAGATAAAACGAATCGATATTTTTACTTAGCATATTTTTTACTATTATCGTCAAATAATGTTTAATTTGAAATTTAAATATTTTTCTTTTAAGATTTTCTCAAACTTTTCATTTAAGTAAATTTAAAGAAATAAATCCAACTTATAGCAGTAGAGAGCTTTATTTTATAAACAAAACGATATACATCCACTATGCGATGTAAGAAAGCTTGTGTTGGACCATCTATAATGTTTTTTTAAAGAAGAAATTGAAGAGAATACAAGAAATGGAGGTGAGATTATCTTCTTTTCATACGTTTCCGCTATTATCAAACAGAAAATCTATAGTTTTTTTTTTAATTCTTCATCTAAATTAGAAATTTTAATTCTTTTCCTTTTAAATTTACTTAAATGAAAGGTTTGAGCAAAATTAAATTTTTTATTTAAAATACTATGTAAAAATTACATGCTGGCATGAGAAAATTAAAGGTTTATTGTCTATATGAAAATTGAAGTTAAATTCAATGACCTAAAATGGAAATTATCCGTTTCTTATAAAAAACAAGTTTTCTGGCTAGTCATGAAATGTACACTAATCCTAGTAGGGATTGAACCCTTAACATCATGAATAAAAGATGAGATGAGCAACCACCACATCACATCTTATGGTTACTAAGAGTTGATTTTGCTTATTACTTTTTTTCTACTTTTCAAATTCATTACTCTTATCATATTTGACAAAGTTTCACTTTATAGATTTCAACGAATAAGGCCGCCGCTGGAGGCACCAGTTTCGGTATTAGTTGTCAACTATTGGTAATCTTTTTTATATATTATATTCTATCTTTGTTTTTTTTAGTTTCTAATAAGACTTAAACATAAGAAATATGCCCAAACTATACATTTTTCAGTTTGGTGTCAACGTTTTTTCCATGCCAAATTGGTGCATAATGTTTCATTCTGTATGTGATTGACATTAAAAAAATTTCGTTATCCAATTAAAACACAATATGTGACATATTTTTGGTATTCTCTTTCATTTTTATTTTTTAAAAATTAAAAAATCTCTAGTTTTGTAAAAAACTAAAAATATTTTAATTTCTCTAAAAACCCTTAAAACCTAAACCTTAAATCCCTAAATTCTTTTCCTCCCACTACCGATTGAACCACCACCGACCACCCTTGCCTTCATCAGACCCCCATGATTAAAAACCACATCATCTCGTTGTCGAAAATCGACGAATGAACCGTCAGTTGCTCTATCGACGAATATCCAATGATGAAGAAAAAATAGATCGATTGGGCTTATGGCCGACGACTAAAGGGTGGAGGATGTCGAACGGTGAGGTACGCGACGTTTGGGTTGTAACAGTGAACCACCAACATGTGAGGGATGCCGGACAGTGAGGGAGATGTGATTTGAGGGTTTGATTGAAAGAAATTAACACTTTGGGATTCTTTTAAGAAATTCATATTTTTAAAGAAATTCAGAAATTAAATAAATAAAAAGGCCAAATGTCATGTTATAATTGGATGACAGTATTTTTTAACGACCATAAATGTAAAAACTTGATTTGGGTTATAGAATGAAAAGTTAGGCACCAATTTAGCCCAAAATAAACGTTAGGCACTAAACTGAAAAAAGATATAGTTCAGGCACCTTTCTAATGGTTAAACCTTCTAATAATAATAACTTTGCCTTGTGGCATATTTCTCTCCCTTTGAAACGTTTTTGGTTCATTGACAATCATTTGACTGTTCTTTTCATTTTTATTTTTTCTCAGGTTTAAATTTGACATCGCCTCAATTGATCAAGATGGCGCTTATTTGGTTATCCTGCTAATCTTCCCTGCTTTGAACCCTCGAATTGGATTTGGATACATGGTTTGCGTTCGTGGATAGTTTTCTCACAATGCACGGCTCTGATTTGCGGTTGTCTATAGTCATTCAATTGCTTGATCCCCTTTTGTGGTTTGTTTGCCGATGCAGTTAAATCTATTCGTATCTATATTTTGTTCGAGCCTTTTGGATGAGTTTTAAACCTTTTCCTTGTATGATCTCTAGTGACTAGTTTCTTGTGTCATTGGTTATAGAAAAATGTCAAATTATGTTTTTAGTTTACTATTATAGTTGTATACCCTTATTGTAATTCTGAATATTTTATTTTTTCAATAAAGCTAGCGGCTTCTATAAAAAATTAAGAAAATATGAGCATCAAGAATCAAATCTAAAACTATTGAAATATTTGATTTTGATCACCTCAACCAACTTTGTCGACATAATATACACATACACTTACTGTAAACGGGTTTATTAAACAAAGGGCTGATGAGATACCATGAAATTCTTGAGTTTTCTTCTATATTCTCATGTAATAAATCGTTAGTGGCCTTCATGGTCGTACACTGAAATGAAAAACCTAATTATTGGATAATGGAGAAAATCATAGAGAAAAAGGAAGAGATAATTTCTATTGTAAGCATCCAACATAAATAGCATATGCCACTTGGAGCAGTATTAGTGACTTCATCCATTTCTGCCATAGTTGAACCATCTTACAGAACGAAGGAAAGTTATCACCATCTTGCCTTTGATTGCCTTGTTTTATTCTCAAAATATCACAGATGTACCCAACAAACAAGTTCGATGTATTTTATGCATGAAACTTTTTTACGTATTTATCAAATATTTTTTTATGCAAGAGCAATAAAAACGAGAAATATTTTTTACCTCCCATGTTTTATTTTAGGGTAAAGTACACCAATAGTCATCAAATTTTTAGGGCACTTTCATTTTGGTCACCGAAATTTTAAAACTTTTATTGGGGTCACCAAACGTTTATTTCGCTTTCATTTTGATCCCTCCCGTTACCTTTAGTTAGAAAATACTGACATAGCCCATTAGTTTTTCTTTTCCTCAAGGGTAAACTATATAAATGGTCAACGAACTTTTAGGTCGCTTTCATTTTAGTCATTGAACTTTTAAAACTTTCATTTGGGTCACCCAACTTTTATTTCGCTTTCATGCTGACATGACCCGTTAATTTTTCTTTTCCTCAATAAAATAATATACTCTGGATTCCACTTTCAGCTGATTAAAAATAAATATCATCCCACGTGAACCCTTCTCTTTTTCTTCTTCTCCAAATTACATCAACAACAACAATCCTCCATGATTGCTTCAATTTCACCAAAACAACCTATGGATTGCTTGTTAGACACTAGTAAGTGTCTGCCGTTTGCAAAATATTTTGCAAAGTGATGCTTAAACTACATCTTTTTCTTAACCGTCCTTCATAGATTGCTTGTAAGACACTAGTAAGTTGTCTACAAAATATTTTTACTTGTTAGGCAAAATTTTCACGACATGAAAACTATGCAGGTTCCAGAAAGAAATGAGTTTATGTTGATGACATAATGTAATTACTGGTTGACATATAAATTTTATAGCATACTGTTTATTTTCACCAATTTTTACTTGTAAACTTGAGGTAAAATTGGAGTACATATTTTACATATTGGATTGTTTCAACGCTAGCAATCCCGCGACCTGATTGATGAAGATATAATTTGGGTCTGTGAGGCGGAGAAAGTGAGTCGAAGCTAGAATCTGGAAACATACTTTGTTTTACACAATTAAGGCTACAATACTAGAATCTAGAAACATACTTTGTTTTACACCATTAAGGCTACAATACTAGAAGCTAGAAACATACATTACTTTTTATTGAGTGCATGCTTTACCATCTTGGAAATTAGCAGTTTCTTGTATTTCTCTATGCAGAAAGGAGAACATAGCTTAGTAATAGGGAGGAGGCTGCGGATGCTAAATATTATATCTTAAAATGTGAATACATACACCTTGAGTTTTTAGTTGCGGAACACTTGAAGCATCATTTTGCAGTGGCTCAAGTATTATTTTATCGAGGAAAAAGAAAACTAACGGGCCACGTCATCATGAAAGTGAAATAAAAGTTGAGTGATCCCAATGAAAGTTTTAAAAATTCGGCGACCAAAATGAAAGAGCCCTAAAAGTTTGGTGGCTTTTTATTTAGTTTACCCTTGAGGAACGCCCTAAAAGTTCGGTGACCATTGGTGTACTTTACCCTTTATTTTAATGAATTTGTTTTAAAAAGTAGAAATACAATATGAATTGTTCCCTTATGACTTTATAATTGAGTTATTACTTTTTTACTACACTATTTTTGCATGATACCTTTTCTATTAAGAAATCTCATGTAAGGGGAAAATATAGATACTTATTTTTGGTTGCTAATATTTTCTCTTCTCATATAATACTTAATTTTGGTTACTAATATTTTATCTCTTCTCAAACAAAAATAAAATGGTAAACTATATTTTCGGTAACCTTACTTTGTCTTTGTTTCTCTTTTGATAACTCAACTTTAAAAAATTCTGCTCTTACCACTTAACTTTTAAATTTCATTATTTTGTTTAGTTAGCCGATAAGTGTCTAACACTGTTTAGAACTTTTTGATCAATTTATGAAAACAATCGTGAAACTTCTCGATTCTATGATGAATGGAGGGTGGAGATTATAGATCAGACCAATATAATGTTAAAGCTTTTATTTGAAATTTGTTAGTTTTGAGAGAATTTTTAGAGAAAAATCAAGTTGATCAGAAGAATAAGGGGGAGAAAGAGGAATATTATTTTTCTAGCTACGTTGCAAATGATGGCCTACAACGATAAAAAATGGTGACGAAAGATGTCGACTAAGGGGAAAAACGAAAGGTGGAATATTAGGTCAATTTGATAATACAACTTCCCAAAATACAACGTTTTGCTGATGTCATTACACAACTAAGGATTGTGTGAAAAAAAATGAAATCCGTAAGTTGGGTGGTAAAATCGAAAGTTTTTAAAATTGGGTGACCAAATTAAAAGCTGATAAAAATTGAGTGACTAAATCTGTATTTTTATAACACCCTAAAACCGGATAAATTCGAAGCATCCATGATGTCATATTATGTCATTTAGCTGATTGAAAATTTTAAAAACCGTATTTTTGTGCATAAATGATGATTGAATATACAAATCATAAACCATATGAGTTAAAAACATTTATAAAAAGACATGAGCTTGTTAAACAGATTCAAAATGTTTTTCTTAAATGGTCTAATTTCCTTATAATTCCCCCCTTTTTCATTTCGTATTAAAAAAAAGGTAAAACTTTGATATATATGCTGTGTAAAATTAATTTTACACAAGCCTTTGTATTTACACTATAAAAACTCAAACCTAAATTCCTAACCCTAACCCTAAAAAACTAAACCCTAAACCTTAAACCCTATACACTAAATTCTAAACACTAACCTTAAATTCTAAACTCTACAATCTAAACTCCTAAACATTAAACCCTAAACTAAAACCCTAACCTCTAAAACTAAAAGCCACGTGTAAACTAAGGTTTACACGGCCTGTGTATCAAAATTTTTCCTTAAAAAAATCCTTTTTTACCTTATAATTTTGTCCCGTTCTCTTTCAATTAAGTTCAAACCTAGCCCAATAGTATCAATCGATCTCGTAACATTGTTATCTTAATATCGGTCATCGTAGAAATATTAAATTTGATTTTTTGGGTCGTTATAAGTTTACCCAACATAAAATTATGTTTAAATTGATACATATTTTGGTAATAAAGTTAATAACTGAAGCATCAATGTTATAGGATCTGCTCTAGTATTCTCTCATGCCTTCTTTCGATACGTCTCGTTTCACTTAATTTCTTTATCAAATATCCCTCTACAATAGATTTTAACTATCTCATGTTGGATCAACTTAACTAGTGCTACTTATTTTTCTGTGGAAAAAACATAGGACTTCTCAGGAGTATGTCAGATGTGATCGTTAAATAGAATTAAGAAAACCCCTCGCTTTGCATCGAAAAATCTTATTCAAAATTTAAAAAAAAATGAATTAATTTAAAGTTAAATCAGAACAAAATATGATATCAATTGAAGTACAATACAAGTAGGGGTATTCAAAAAAATCAGCTACGAATAATCTGATCTATTTTTTTCGATGGTTTGATATGAAAATATGGATTTCTGTTTTGTTTTTTATTTTTGGATAATTAGATCGAATATTTAAGGTAAAAATAAAATAATCGGATCGAATTTAGATTAATTTTTTTATCATTATCCAAAAGTTCAAAAAAAAATTTTGACTGTCTGCCGCAACCATTTTTTTAAAGGTCCCAATGGTTTTTTTATAAAAGCCAAAAACAATAGAGTCACTACCAATCTTTTTAAAAGGTGCGATTGGATCACCTAAGAACGGGTTATTTTAATAAACAGTTTTATTTTATTAAAACAACGGTTTTGGTCTGCGAAAAACACAAAAACGAGTTCGAGAGTTGGTTACGCATGGGGAAGGATTAGCACCCCACACCGCCCAAAAATTGGTACCTAGCCGATTACAAAATGTTTTAATATCGGAATTTGCAAGTTCGTATAAAATTTAACTTATTGTCCATTTATGAATATGATCCCTTTTAACGCCCCCAACATCCGGAGAATGAACTCTAATCACGGCCAACCCCCGTCATCTTCTTTTGATAGGACACCGCATTAATTAAATTCCATTTTTAAGCAAACAACCAGAGAAAATTGGCATGTGAAATTTTATTATTCTAAGTTGATAATTATTAACCCTAACAATTGTCAAGGTGAATTTAACTATTAAGGTTCAAATATTATTAAGTGTCAATTATTAGATTTAAAATTTTACCTAAGAGTCTAGGTGAGTTTCATTTACGGGGTTCAAGTTTGGTTAAGTGTTTATTTATTAACTTTACAAGAAAGATTACTCTAAAAGGAATCTAATCTAAAGGCTCTATACTAGAATAAAACTTAGATTAAAAGGACCTAGACCTAAGGCTTTTAAGATTAGTCTAAAAAGTTATTATCATCTTGAAACTTTTAAAAAAATTAAGCTAATTCGAAATAAACAAAAAAATAAAAAATAAACTTAAGTTGCGAGAAATTTAATATGTGTGATAAAAAAGACATAATTTTCAAATAAATTCATCTCTTTTTCAATCGAATCATTATTTAATCAATAAGCCGGTTTTAAAAAAAACGAAAATTAAAACTTAATTCTAAAATGTCAAAAAAAAGGTTTAATAATCGGGAAATTCGGAAAAGGAAGTAAAAAAATGGTGACCAAATTGATAAACTATTGAAACCTGAGACCAAATTTAAAAGGAAACAATGACCATTTTGAAACAATTGAAAACACAGCATCCCACGGGGCAAAGATAAATGGGGCGGAGGGATTTAATGGGTGTAAATAGCCCATTTTATTTAGAACATGAGGGTATAAAAACTAAATTTATAAACACTTTCATAACTTTTCCCTTTTAAAATTTTGGATCAAAGCACCAACTCCCTTTTTTTCTTAATTGTTCATCGATTCTTCACCGTGCGTAGATTGAAAAGTGCAAAGTATTCTTCGAATGTGGGCATCATGCCCTCTCCACTGAAGGTAAAACAACAATACCCCAGATTCCAGGATTGAACCAAGGCCTTGAGGAACGGTTCATCAACCTTCACATATAGCATATAGGCTATATCGCCATAGGTATCATAAAACAACTGCTTAGTCGTATAGTCAAAACAGTCCCAAACCTCGTGCAGCTCATGCATATTATTTTGCTTAACACTGATGTGGGCATACTCTGATGTCTCTGTCACATGATCAACCATCAAACTATCCTCATATGTTCGCTGGTTGACCTCAGACCAGTGACGTACATCCGCATTGTCTTCTTCTTTTTTAGGTACATTCCATCCATGGTCAAGAACTGTTTTCTAATTGAGCAAGTGTCTTGAGAAACAACCCCTTCTAAATATGAAATGATGTAGCATGAAACAAATAAATCAAGAAAACAAGACAAAAAAGAAACGATTAGTAAACAGAATTAAAACATAAAAGGTCCAAAATAATTTCATTGTATGAATAATAACTGGGCAGCGCATTCCAACATTTCTGGACATGTCTCCACGGACTATTCTTACGAAATAATTTTGACCAAATTCTACTTCTATGGTTCATCACATGGCTCTATTGGGGTGAGCTCCAAGATTCACACACATGGTTTCGTTCTAGAAAGGTCCCTAAGTTGTCCTCGCTGTTCCCTACTAAGGGTAGAAAGGCCATTGATTCTCACCCATTATAGGCTTCAAACGAACCAAGTTTAACTCAGGATGACCTATTTCCCATGTCTTCACGAAGAATCAGTATACTTACGAAGACATTGGGCAGATGATACCCGGAGGTACTTGCCAGGCTCATATGGAGAATCGATATTCTCACATGAGCAAAGCGTTTTCCCCTCACTTAAACGATCGGGACAAAGCTCGGGTATAAAGCTTAATATCATGCTTTAAATGCATAAAATGAGATCATGTTCATAAATGGAAAATTAAGATAAAATTTTATATGAACTTAGTAAATTCTGACATTAAAACAAAGTATAATCGGCTTGTGGCTTGACTCTCTTTTTGTTTCGAAAAAAAAAATTGTCCTCAGCTGAATCACCAAGCTGTCGCAACCCTTTTTTAAAGGGTCCCAATGGTTTTTTTTTTATAAAATCCAAAAATAGCGGAGTCTCCACCAATCTTTTTAAAAGGTACGATTGAATCACCTAAAAATGAGTTATTTTAATAAAATAGTTTTATTTTATTAAAACAACGATTTTGGTCTGCGAAAAACACAAAAATGGGTTCGAGAGTCAGTTATGCATGGGGAATGATTAGAACCCCCACAACACCCAAAATTGGTACTTAGCTGATTACAAAATATTTTAATGTCGAAATTTGCAAGTTCATATAAAATTCAACTTATTATCCATTTATGAATATTATCCCGTTTTAATGGCCCCACCATCCGGAGAATGAACTCTAATAATCGCCAGCATTTCTAGCGTTGACCCGTCATCTCCTTTTGATAGGACACCACATTAATTAGATTCCATTTTTAAGCAAACAACTAGAGAAAATTGGTGTGTGAAATTTTATTATTCTAAGTTGATAATTATTATCCCTAACAATTGTCTAGGTGAATTTTACTATTAGGGTTCAAATATTATTAAAGTGTCAATTATTAGATTTAAATTTTTACCTAAGAGTCTAGGTGAGTTTTATTTACATGGTTCAGGTTTGGTTAAGTGTTTATTTATTAACTTTACAAGAAAGACCACACTAAAAGGAATTTAATCTAAAGGCTTTATACTAGAATAAAACTTAGATTAAAAGGACCTAGATCTAAGGCTTTTGAGATTAGTCTAAAAAGATATTATCATCTTGACACTTTTAAATAAATTAAGCTAATTTGAAATAAACCAAAAAAAAATAAACTTAAGTTGCGAGAAATTAAATATGTGTTATAAAAAAGACATATAATTTCAAATAAATGCATCTCTTCTTCAATTGAATCATTATTTAATCAATAAGCTGGTTTTAAAAAAAACAAAAATTAAAACTTAATTCTAAAAAGTCAAAAAAATGTTTAATAATTGGGAAATTCGAAAAAATGAAGTCAAAGAATGGTGACCAAATTGAGAAACTATTGAAACCTGAGACCAAATTTTAAAGGAAACAATGACCATTTTGAAACAATTGAAAACACAGCATCCCGTGGGGTAAAGATAAATGGGGCGGAGGGATTTAACAGGTGTAAATAGCCCATTTTATTTAAAACGTGAGGGTATAAAAACCAAATTTATAAACACTTTCATAACTTCCCCTTTTAAAATTTTGGATCAAAATACCAACTCCCCTTTTCTCTCAATTGTTCATACATATTCTTCATGGATTGAAGAACATGGTGGCCGTCCACCTTACCGGCCGCCATGCACCGACACCGACCGCCGTTCATCAGCGTCAAAAAAATAAAAAACTTTTTCGTTTTTTTTTTTAAATACCCAACCCAAGTCATCTTTCAAAATCACCCAAAACATTTAAAATAACCCCGAATCGTTAAAACAACTTTCAAATCCCCTCATTTTTGAAAACGTTTCGATTTTCTGACGACCTCTTACGAACTCCAGCGACGGCGGCTCAAAGAAAGGTAAGGATTTTCCTTTTTCTTTTGTTATATTAGAATAGAAAAAAAAAAACAAAAAAGATAAAATACCTAGAATTAGGCTTGATTGCTTGTATTCCAAAGATTTGTGTGTATACACTCCATGGTGAAAATTACAAAGGGGTTGGATGGGTTTATATAGGTATTTTCATACCAAATTTAAAAGGAAAATTCGGAATCTAAATCCTTAAAATCCGGTGAAATTCTTGCCATGCTTGATTGATTTTTTTCTTTTATTTCTGTTTCGATTCTGCTTTGATTTTGGGTCTGATTTTCCTTCATTTTTCCATATTCGAATCAGCATTGATTTCTTGCTCCTTTACTTTGCAGGGCCTCGGTCGGACGGGGAGGAGCTGCGGCGGCACAGCATGGGCCATAGCGAGGGCCGGCTGGTCCCGTTCGGCGGCTTCGGGATGGACTGGCATCGTAGCTGCCGTCGTTGGAGGCCGGTGATGGCTGGGCAGCTTGCTCGACAATCTCCAGCGGCACCCAAACCCGCACGCGTGGGCTGCAGACACGGGCAAAGGCTGATCGCGTGGCGGCGCGCGTTTGGGGAAGCTCCTTCTCATTTTTTCTGGTCTAATCTGAACCGTTGGATCTTATCCAACGGCTGAGATTAAGCTGAGCATAAGATAGAAAAACGGATCAGGTAGGGTTTTGGTTCCTACTTTTTAGGCCAAATGAGCCTCCCTTGTAGCATGGACCTTTTATTTAATTAAAATGGACTCTTTTTTATTTTTTTGGGTTTTGTATCTAATAATAAGACTAGTTATTATATTATATATACATAACTAATATAATAATAATAATACCATAAATAAAAAATAATAATAGTAATAATAATAATAAATATAATAATAAATAATAATGATAATAAATAAAAAGAATGAGTGAAAATTTAGTTACAACATTGTCAATCCAAAACCCGAAGAGAAAAGGCTCTCTCCTCATTCCTCACTCCTCACTCCTCACTCCTCGACACCTCAACCTCACAAGTTTGTCATAGTTTCAAGCCCTAACCTCTCTCAAAAACCAATAATCTGAATCTCCATCACTACTTCAATCGACCCTCATAGGTTGACTATTGGTTTTTTACGGCTTCAAGCCTACTCAGCCTCACCAGTCTGTCATAGTTTCAAACCCTAATCTCTCAAAGTGATTCGCGTCGTTGTCTCACGTCTCATAGTTATCCTCTTCCATGTCGAGCTAAAAACCTCAATCTGGAGTATATTTATATTTACATGTTTTTTTAAGCTTTTATCATTGTACTCTTAACTCTCTCTGGCCAAGTTTTCAAAATTTCAAATGGTGGGTTCTTCCTCACTATTTTCATGGAATTTTATAATCCAAGAGAGAATATTGTCTCAAATTTGGATTCTAGTTTCTTGAAATGTTGGAAAAGTAGTGATTAAGACAATGAAACAAATTTCTTCAAGTTTTTGGTGTTTTAATTATTCTGATTAAAACAGCATAAAACTTCAATAGAATTTGCGAGCTTAAGTTTCTATTTTGATGAACTCTTAAGAGAAATATAAGACGATGACAGCCAGTTTATTTAAAGCCAGATAATAATTACTGACTCGCTCAGTTACATTGACAAGTAAATTATTTTAATTTGAGTTCACCTAAGTGATCCAGGCCTTTATGGTTATTTCATAATGGATTTATAAAACAATGATTGAATAGGATACTGAGAGATTTGATTGAGGGTTTTCTTATTTTACTTTTTTTCTACTCTACTTTGAAATGAAATGAGAAATATATAGAATATGAACCATAGTATATTTTGAAATGTTTAAGTGAACAAATTAAGATATTTAAGAGATAGAGGGGAACATTACCTTTCAAAATTTGTTTGAGTTGAATACATATGGAATGGCCATATAATTAGCATTATTCTTAAACTATAGTTGCAATAGAAGTATTTGAAAATGCTAATCTTCCTTCAAGTTTATGTATGTAAATGTTTGATGCATTTCTATAAATATTTGTGGTTAATTTATTTTTTCAGATAATAAAATATCTTAGCTCAAAGAAAGTCCTATTATTGATTATTTTTTGTGAAATCTAAGTAGTTTGGAGAAAAATTGTATCTGTTACTGCTATTAATTTTGTTGAGAGTTGACAACCTTTTCATATGTTATACTGTCAAATGTTGTTACTAAGACATATTCCAACTGATCTATTTGTTTGGTATTTTTGGATTTATTCTTTCACACAATTTTATATATTATATATTCGAATATTGTTTTGATTGGTCTCTACTCTGTACCCATACTTCTTGATTTCATTGCAAAACCAATGTTTTGAGATTTTTGTACTTGAAAGAAAATCAATGGAGTTCTCTTATTGTCACCCTGATTACATTTTTCTGGTTTTTTCTTGCTTCATTCATTTTCCTTTGGAATGTAATTTATAGTATATTTGTATATAGTTCCATTGATTTGTCTAGTCATCTTAAAAATTATATTCAGTGTATTCGCATATAATAACAATATGAAACTAATATTATAATTTCTTGTTTAGAATATTCTATTGTCTTTTGATGAGAATGAAGGTGTTAATTCTACAGTTGTTGATTTGATGATGAATGAACCTGAAGATGATTTCTATGATGAATAGGAAAGTCAAACACCAATAAACATGAAAAAAAATAGAAAGAAGCTTAAGAGTTGCTACTCAAGGAAAAAGGAAGAGAAAGTTCAAGTGGTGGGCTCATTATTAGGATATTGAGGATCTCGTTTTTGTTTCCTATAAGTATTGCAAAAAATTATTGGTTGAGAAATTAAAAATGGAACAACTCCCTTAGAGAATCACATGAAAAGGTGCAAAAAGTATCCTCAAAACTTAGATAAGTGATGAGTGTGTAAATGATCTATTTTGTATGCCCTTTTTACTTGTCTTTTGCATGTTTTCAAGCCCATACAGATTGCATTTAGGTTAGATTGTATATAATTGCACATAGAAATGTCATATATATTTGTGTTTTTTATGGGAAAGGTGGTGCTTTGTGGTGCATGTGCAGGATGCTGGAGGAGTGCTGGAGCAGAAGAGTAGCAGATCTCATGGCTGGAGAGGCATAAAGAGTTGGAGATGAATCTACTTTTTTTCCACGTAGACTTTCTCCCTGATACATAACATTAAATATCAATGGCTTTCTTTAATAAAGACACGTTCATTTTAGGGTACTGAAGCCCTAATTTCACCGCCTATATAAGATAGACTTGGACGCCAATTCAAGGAGAGGGAGATTATAGACAACAATCCTAGTCTGAAGCTTGCAGAGAACCACTGGAGTAGAAGCTAGAGAATTCTCCTCACGGAAGATGCCATCGAGAGAGGCTGACGAAGTAGGAGACCTGCAACAACAGTTGGACGGCACGAAGGGAGTTTGTCGAGGACACTCGACTCCTTTTTTCCTTGCTTGATAAATGGTCGTATTTAATACATTTTATTATGGATGTTTTAAGCTCAGACATGAGCTAAATACTTTAGTTGGGATTATTGTGTCCTAGGATTTTATGTTTTGATTACTTTATTGTAATGCTATAGTTGTTTTCACTTTATCTATTCTGTTCATCGTTCTTCATGCGTAGTTATTGTAAGAGCTATCGAGACATGCCTTTTAACTATTGATTTGTGCCTTAATGTCAAGAGAGTTAGGTTATACAAACGTGAACAGTGGGGCTAGGTTGTTAACTTAGTCTTAATCTGGCTTAGACATAAGCTTATGGTTATAACGACTAAAAGGGAGTTCTTAAACAAATAATAGAGTTGTTAGGGTTCACACATACATGTATTGTAACACCCTAACCAGTATTCTATATCCATTACCAATTAGAGTATCACATAATGAATATACAAATGTATCACATTAGTATTTACAAGAAAAATTATAAATTCTCCATTTTACCATTTTATCGCGTATAATCATATTTTAAATTTTTATCCCATCGAATAAAGTTTGATTTCAGACAGCAACTTAACAATTCTTATCTTTGATATATAAGGAATATAATTGCCTAAAACAAAAATCAACTCGATTACTCCGTTTAACCTTTTCTACTCATTACCTGATTTTTAATATAATATAACTATTCATCATTCACTATAAACATTAACTAGTTTATATGTTATCACAAACTAGGTGTAAACTAGTATAAAACATACTAACTTTAACATATACATGCCATCTAGTATTATCAAAACATATCAAAAGATGTTATTACTAATACCGTGATTATAATCCTGATAAGTAAGATGCCAGCTCCTTACTCCGGTTTCTGCTTTTACCTACGCGTGAAAACCATCACACGCTAAGTATATACTTAGTAAGGCAATAATAAAATCCAATGCAATATAACATAACTATAACTTATAACATGTAGCAATGTTTATGCATTATGAATCACTAGATACGTATTATCATTATGATAATCATATATTAACATAATATAAACTGGATATAACTTTCTTACTAATATACTTGCCATAACTTTAAGAGTTTATAAACTCTTTCACCTTTTTATCAATTATTTACCAATACCATAGCCCAAATATAAACCTATGAGGACACTTGGTACTCAAGTCAGTTATGCACCAAAGTGCTAATACACATAAGGTCGTGCCCACCATATGCACTAAGTGTCCTTTATATACACTATAGTGCTAAACCGGATATGCAGCGTGCTGCTAGACTCTATGGCATGCCAACTATACCCTGTCCCTCAATGACATACTTGGGCATATATTCCATATTTATTTCATCCATGGCAACGTATATCAACATGATTTAAAATTGGGCAGTTCATACCCGAAATAACATTCATAATATAACATTGTATATAACTAGTGATCCATGCATTTATATTCAACCTTTGACATATTTAAATTATGTCAAATATATGATCAATGACATAAATATCATGCCAACATAAACAAGGTAGACTCGTCGCAAGTCTTCCTAATGATGTATAAAACATCCATGTATTATGTTATGTGTGCATTTCACTCACCTGAAGCCTCACTAGTAACTTTACTGCCGATTTAACTTTACTCTTGAACTTTTTCCTTATCTTTAAACTTTATGGTATTACGGTCTTGATCTCGATCATGATCTATAAAGTCGTCATTTACCAAACACATACAATTCAAAGTATATGTTAGTATCATTCTAACATAAGCACATACTAGGAATAAACTTCCTAAAAATACTTTATATGTTCAAACGATACTATTTCCATTTTAAAACATCAATGTTAACCATAAAAGGAATTCTTTTGAAATTCAACTCAATATTTCCAAATTATTCAAAATGGTCCCCTTGCCATTAAACTTCAAATTCCATTACTTAACAACATGGTTAAGCATTCCAATAATACATTCAAGCTTAACACATTGACTTCTAGTCAATTACCATTTCAATCTCAACTTTCCCTTAATATGATAATTGGTCCTCAACACTTTACAAACTTCCAAATTGGTCCAAACAACATTCTAAACTTTGTAGAATCATTATAACATCATTTCTAGCCTTAGGTAAAATTTCCAAAATTTTTCTCTAATGTCCTCCCTACACTACATTCAAAATTTCCAACTTGATTCAAGCATGAATTCAACTTCTAAACCTCATTTCTAAGTTTCTATAATCATTCCCATATCAAAACAAATCCAATTTCCAACTTCATAACAAAACCCTAACTTTAACCAAAGTAGGATTTAACTATTTTCAAGTAGTTTTAGTCATCATACAAGCTTGAATATGATTCAACAACAATAACTTCAGCAAAATCTAATATTAAATCATCAAAACTAAACCTCCCCTTTATCTCCTTTATTCATGAAACTAAGATTTCAAGCAAGGAAAGCATGAATAAATGGTACCAAAAGATAGAGAATCTCATGTAGATTAATTCCATGTTTCATGCTTTCATCCAAAATCTAACTAAATTAGCTTGAAAATTCAAAAGAAAATTTTTCTTTATTACCTTGGAGGTTTCGAACAAGAGAAGGAAGAATGAAGAAAATTCTTGAATTTTTAATTCCTTTAATTTTGGCCATTTGTCATCTTTTATAAAGAATTAAACTAAAAATGCATTTTATGACAAAATGACCATTTTTCCATTGTAATCCAATGTCCCACAACTTGCCACATGTCAAAAATAAACCAAGAAGTTAGTGATTACCAACTTTGCCCTTGTAATTTTCCAAAATTACCATCATGCCATTTTTCATCCAATGGCTCATATTTAACATGGAAAATCTACTTTAATCCAATGGTCCATGTTAAATCCTACCATTTTAAGACATAGAAATGAAAATTTTATCCTTGCTTTATCATTTTTCAAAATATCATAAATTTTCGATTCGATCCGATCATTCCAATATTTTTCTAAACTTTATCACTTTATAGCCAATAATAAAAACTCCGTACGAAAAAATTGGGTAACACGAAAACATCATTATTGGGGGGTAAACTATTCATTTACGGGACTAAAATACATAACTTTTGAAATTACAATTTAGCCCCTAAACTTTTCCTAAGTTTATACTTTAGCAACAAAATTTCATTTTTTTCATTTTGGTCACAACCCAAAATTTTGAGGTATTACATGTATTATCTTAGCTTCAATATTATTAACTTCAAGGCATCTAGAGAGTCAGAAGTTCCTTAGAAAATCCTGTCGAGTAGATAAAGATCTTAATGGTTTATGCAGACATGTATAACCAGTTGCTATAGCATTGTAATAAGTATTCTAGCATACATCCTTAGCAATAATCCCAACTTCCATAATTATCTGTTATTTGCCACAGTTGTTCGTCTTAATCATAGCTATTTTAGTTCTAATTGTTTTAGTTTCAATAAATTAACAACCACCATCACTTGCAAACACATTCTTAAGCCTAAGAACATTATAATTATTAATTCAATCCTCGTGGGCTCGACACTCTACTTATCACTTTATTATTTGATTCTACGAGTATACTTGCTCTAAAGTGCATCACTATTCGACAAGCATCAAGTTTTTGGCATCGCTGCTAGGGATTGGCAACTGATAATTACATTGTAATTGCGCTTAGGACTTTATTTTTCTTGCATTAATTTTTGTTTTTGTTTCTCAGGTTCGTTCCAGTGCATGACCAGAAGTTCTAACTCAAAACCTATTATTTCGTTAGATATAGAGATTGAAAAGACATTGAGGAATCTATGATGAGAGAAAAAGAATATGGTGAACGAGAATGATAGGAACGACCGTGAGAACGAGAGAGAATACGGTGTACAACTAGTTGATGGAATGAGAGTTATCGACGCGGCTCAAAGAGATGGCCACATATGACAGGAGGATCTACCCCCTTCCAAAATCAGAAGGCCCGTTAAAATGCATGTTGACCCTATTATCAACAACCTCAACCCATCGATTGTTGTACCAGACCTAGGGACAGAACACTTTGAGCTAAAGCCCGTTATGTTCAACATGCTCAATACAATTGAAAATTTTGGAAGATCAGCAAAAGAGGATGCTCAAGAGCATATTCAATCTTTCCTAGAAGTTTGCAACTGCTTTCGACAACTATGGATTCCAGATAATGCCTTGAGACTCAAGTTATTTCTTTACTCCTTGCGAGATCGCGCCAGGGTATGGTTGAAGACTTGTTCCTCAAGATATATTACATCTTGGGATGACTCGTGCAACAAGTTTTGCACAGATATGATCCACCAAATGTGCACAATCAAAAGCGTAGTGGCATCATCTCGTTCTAACAATATGATGATGAATCCATGTATGAAGATTGAGACAGATATAAAGACAAGTTACACAAGTGCTCGATTCTTTGATTTCATGATTGGCTACAAGTCATGACGTTTTATAATGGCATCAACGCACCACTAGGATGATGAATGACTCGTCACCTAATGAAACTTTTCTTGACAAAGGAGCTGATGAGGCCTTTGACATTTTAGACAAAATAGCCAACATTGACTACTAGTTCCCAAGAAGGAGATTGAAGCTCGAACCTAAAACTTTTGGGACACTCCAGTTAGATGAATCTCAGACTGTAGTGGCTCAGCTATCTACTATCACAAAACTACTCAAGAACATGCAAGGACAATCCAACATCCGAGAGGTCAAGGTAGTGCAATACACTTGTGAGCATTGCGATGGGGAACATCAGTCTAGTGAATGCCCTTAACAATAAGAATCTGGATGCTACGTAGGGAACACCAACATCAACAACAATCTCTATTCCAATACTTACAACCTAGGGTGGCGACAACATCCTAATTTTGGTTGGGAAGGCAACAAGGGAAATTTAGGAGCACAACAGAATGCCACTAATAAACCCTATGAATTCCAACAAAAGACTCAGAGGAAGAACCAATGAGCTTCTAACTCTAATTTTAATTCTTTTGATAATTCTTATCAAAATTTTATGGACACTACCCGCATTATTTTACAGAATCAAGCAGCCCATTTGAAGAACCATAGTGACATGCTCACAACACATGCTGCCATGTTGCAAAACCAGTAATCGATTATGCAAAACACCACCACTTCTATACGGTTCTTGGAGACAAAAGTTGGGTAGATTGCCCAAATGTTGAAAGTGTGACCACCAGGCGGACTACCTAGTTATACTGAAGTCACTAAGGCCTTTAATGCAGAGCAATACTGTAACGTCCAGTTTTAGGGCTTAGCGGTTTGGTGGTTTATTAGACAGTCCGGTGGACTAGAGTAGGGATTGGAGTCAATTTCGGGATCGAATATTTTTTGGTAAGATAAAAATGTGGAAAATAGTTAAAAATCATCTTTTAATATATATATATATATATATATTTATTTTTGGTGGAATAAATTTTGGAAAATGGAATTTGGAAATATGACATTTTGGTTAGTGACCAAAATGTGATTTTTGAAAACTGATTTAAAGTGACTAAAATGAAAAGGGTCAAATTCTTAGAATCCTTAAGGAGCTAAATTGCCAAGTTTTTTTGGTGGTTTCTCCCTTCAATTAAATCATTTTAAACATGTGTTTTAAAGGTGGTTTAAGAGGGATTAAAATATCTAAGTTAGTTATTTGCTTTTAAAGAAAATTTCCGTAACTTTTTTCTAAACCTTTTCTCTCAACTTCTTTTCTCCCAAACAATCAAAATTTCATCAAAATCCAGAGGTGAGAGATTCTTTTCACTCAGATTATTGATTTTAACTTGATTCTTTAACTTTGTTTTACAAAATCTCATTGAAATCTTATGTTTTCTTAGCTTTTCACAAATCAATTGAGGGAGAAACTTCACAACAGGGGTAGAGTTCAAGATCTCCTCTATTTTATGGTTCTTTATTGAAACTCCCAGACATTTGATTCTTGTTTTTGTGTTTCTAATCTGATTTTGATGATTATCTAATGTTTAATTGAGTTACTTGGGGAAAATGAGTTAATTCACGGATTGAATCTAATTTCTAGTAATTAAGGGTGCTTTGATTTATATTTTAGATGTTTAATAATGTTGATAAGAGATTTTTATCAATGGAATCTCAAAACTTAAGAATCTCTGTTTGTTTAGGTTGTTAATTTTGAGGTTTTGTGGTGTTTCTATGGTTGTAAGGTTGCTAGAGGTGGTAGATTGATTTGGATCTATTTTTAGACAAGTTTTGATGTTGAAAGTGATGTTAGTTTGATAGATGTTGGCTGGGTTATGAATCGAAGTGTGTTGGTTATGTTTTCGGTTATTGTGGAGGGTTAATTGTGAAAGTTTTGTGGAAATCCGAGAAGAATTGTAGTTATTGTGCTTAGAATGCATTATGATGCATTAATCCTTTATTTTTTGGTAAAAACAGGGGAGGTTGATCTGGAGAAGCGTTGGAGGTTTTGGATACTTGATTTCGCGTCGGTGAATCGAGGTTTCGCGTATTGGTGAGTGAAAATATGGTTTAAAGCGTTTTGATGTTTTGGAACAGAGGTTTGGGAGTTAAGGTAGAGCTTGAAATGCGTACCTAGACTCGAAAGTAAGTATAAAGTGGTTTTACTCTCTTGGTCGTGCTAGATTGAAATGGTTTTATGCACTTGTTTTAATTTACATGTTACCTACGTTTAAACATGTTTTAAAGTATTCAATATACTGTTTTTGAGCATGTTTTGCTGAAGGATGCACATGGTAAGTGATCCTTGTAAGTATGGTTTATACTTGTGGTTTAAAGCATGGTTGTTGCTTTGGAAAAGTGTTTCGGTTAATACTTGTTTAAAATAGTAAAATAAATGTTAAAATGGTTAATTATATTGGCAAGTGATGTGGTTTTAAAATTATTATCGGATATAGTTGGCCGGCCATAGGATTGAGTACACTGTAAATAAGTCACCTTGGATGTTGAGGGGTTTATGTGGCATATCAAATACTCTATCCAAGTACCCAAACGGTAGAGGGGTTAAATAGTACCGAAAACTCCTGTTAGTGGGTTAAGTATCTAACCAATGAAAGGGGTGGGTGCCCCCGTGGGTTGAAAGTGTATTGTTATTGTACCACGATTGTGATTGTATCGCTATTCCGGTTGAGATGGCTTGAAGTGTTGGGTTAAGACTTGTTGAATCCGTGTATCCGATGAACTTTTTTGTAATTGGACTTGTTTAATGATCACTTGTAAGCCAATATAATTGTTAATGTATCATTGAAATGTTTCATGTTGTATAATGTGATTTATACATGTTTCTCCTTGAGCTTTGCATTTGGTTGTAATGCATGGAAAGGCTTAAGAAGAGGGTTAGCAATGTGACTTGCTGTTGATTAATGATGCATGTAGCATATGGTTTGATATGTTGGTTTTAATGATGTAAAATGCATGTTTTAAAAAGGGCATGATGTTTTTAAAGGATGATGTAAAGAAAGTGGTTTAAATGCATTGATGGTGTTTTGTTCTGAGCATTCCTTACTAAGCCTTGGGTGCTTACGCTCTTTTTGTCCATCAATGCAGAGAATTAAAGTCCTGGAAGGCAGCAAGAAGCAAGGGGATCTTGGCAAGACTTGTTTCCAAAGTATGTTAGAAACTAGACTATAATGAATAAGGGCAATGGGGTACTTGTTGTGTTTTGGGAGATGTTTTATGGAACTCCCTGTTTGAGCATGTTTCTTTAGTTGCTCTTGGTTTGTAAATGGCCTTTAAGGATTGATTTTGGTGCTGGTTTTTCTTTTGGTGTGTATTTGGATGCAAAATTAGGAAGCATGCCTATACATTTCCTTTTGATGCATGAAGCCTTGTTGTGTTGTTAGAATTGAGATGCTAGTTGGCTTGTGATATGTTTGGCATGTTGGTATTGTGTTTTAAGCATGTTGGAATGGTTTGAGTGTGCTTTCCGAATAAAATATCAGCCAAATGTGACATTACAGGCCCATGCGTACCGATACGCGGGGGACCATATCGGTACGGCTAGGCAATTTTAGGCTTGTGGGATCGGTACATGCCTTGTGTATTTCGATACGCCTAGGAAAATTTGTCCAGGCGTACCGATACGGGTATAGGTGTTTCGATACGAGTTTTAGCCTATGGAGTTCACTTTTTCAATTCGAACCCGCATATCGGAACACATGAGTAGCCGTATCGATACACCTGAGGAACCATATCGATACGGTCTATAACATTTCAAAAGTTA
Organism: Hibiscus mutabilis; assembly: GCA_019671005.1. Lineage (NCBI taxonomy): Eukaryota > Viridiplantae > Streptophyta > Magnoliopsida > Malvales > Malvaceae > Hibiscus > Hibiscus mutabilis. The sequence continues at coordinate 13,989,210 of CM033726.1, read as the reverse complement.
GGTAATTCAGTTAGGCATATCGATACGGTATGGTAGTGTACCGAAATAGGGTGTTCCAAATTGTATTGGTACAAGCTTACCCGTATCGGTACGGATGACCGTTTATTCTGTAAATGTCACTTTGAGGCAGTTTTGTCATCTTTACATTTTAGTCCCTGAATCTTGCCAATGTAATTGTAGATGATAGAAGGGTCATATTGAGCTAAAATTTGAAATGAAAGATTGGAAACTGAATAATTAAAGGTTGGTAACTTAGAAGTGAGCTTTAATCCTAAAATTTTCCGTATTTGCAATTTAGGTCCCTTAATGATAAATATGATCAATTGGATGTCAAATTAATGCCCGATTGAGTTGGGGTTACACATCATGTCTGCATGAACATGTAAGCTTAATAATTGGCTTCTAGATGATATAAAAGGGAAAAATGGACCGGGTTTTGTTGTATCTCTTTGGTTTGATACGACAAACCCAATGTAGCCTTCTTGGTTCGGTTGGGCGTCTAGGCCGAGTCAAAGGGGTTACATTTGATGGTATCAGAGCCAAGTTTGGTTCGTTTGGGAGGTTGTTTTGTTGTTTCTATATTTGATTTGTACGATGATTGTTGTATATACGCTGGTTGATATGCACGGTGATTGATATATGAATGTTGGCTGTTGTATGTTATGTTGGGGAAGTTTTGGTGTACCTATTGCCTTATTAATATAGTCTGGAAAGTTTTAATTTTTGAAATGGAAGTCTTGGATCCTTGCTTAAAGCTGGCCTGACTGTTTTTGTTTTGAAATAATTATCATGCCTTAGATATATTTTAGCACAATGGGACCGAAAAAAGTGTTGCAATCGGGTACGATTGTTGCTGCCACTGGGCAGGAAGCTGAAGGAGAAATTGTACCTCCAGGAGGGTTGCTACCACCCCACCTAATCCGCCGGAGGGAATAGAACTTGTACCACCTACGCCGGCTGGGCTAGGGATGGGTGATATGGCACAGTTGTTCAGGCCATGACCGGTGCTTTTCAGCCAACAATTGTGGGTGTTCGTGTGCTAGCACCACCAACTGAGGAGCAAGGTTTGTCTCTTGAACGTCTTTATAGTTTGGGAGGAGTTGAGTTTCGAGGTTTGTTACATGAGGCCTCCAAGGGTTGGTTGGCTAGTACTGAGAGGATACTGGGCTAGATGGGGTACACCGATGCTCGTACGCTGGGCTGTGTTGTTTCCCTGCTACAGGGTGATGCTTATGCATAGTGGGCTACCACAATATCCGGTATGAAAACCGAGGATGTGACATGAGAGTTCTTTTCCGAGGTTTTTTCAGAAGAAGTTTTTGGGAGTCTCATATCAGGATGAGAAGAAACATGAGTTTATGGCTTTGGATCAAGGCAGTATGTCTATTGTAGAGTACGAGGTGTAGTTCGTGAGGTTGATTCGGTATGCACCTGAGTTGGTTCTTGACGACCGCACTCGTTGTGATCGTTTCTGCTATGGGCATGTGCAGGATGTTAAGACATACATGCTTGTTGCTGATTACACTGAGTTCGATGTGTTGGTTTCGCGAGGCAAAGATGTGGAGCAGAATTTGGGTTTGGCATCTAGACCGCGAGGTTCTAGCTCGAGTAAGAGAGCTATTGATTTAGGTTATAGCGGTGGTCAGGCTAAGAGACACCGTGACAGGAAGTTTTTCCCGGAGCTAAGGCATGAAGAAGGTGTTATGGGACGTAGAGTCCAGGGGCAGAGTGTGCAGGTTAGAACCTCATTTAGTACTTGTTGGGTATGCGGATCCCGAGATTATTTTAGGCGAGATTGCCCGCATTTGGCCAGGGAGGGCTAGGCACTCGCGCTTGTGGTGGCTAATGCTTGTTGGAGTTTTGGGTCGGGCGACCATCAGAGGCGTGATTATCCGTTGTTGGCTTGAGGTGGGCAGGGTGTTGCTTTTTGTTGTTGCTCCCTGTGGGGTTGTGGTCGTAGCCGCTTGATCGTTTTTGATGTCCGAGATTGTAGGTAGAAGATTGTGGCTCATACTGTTGCTATATAGCCTGAGGAAGGCAGACCGGCTAGGGTGTATGTACACCGTGAAGGTCGCAATGGCACTGATGTGATTGTAGGTACTTTTACCCTACAGTCTTTGTCGTTGTATTCGTTTGTTGAGTCTGGTTCTACTCATTCATACATTTTGAGTGAGTATGCTGAGTTGCTTGATATATCTATTGAAATTCTTAATGTGGGTGTTAGAGTGACTAGTTCTCTTGGGGAGACAATCGTGGTTAGGAGGTTGTATCATAGGTGTCCGCTAATGGTTCAGAGACATGTGTTTGCTGTGGACTTGATAGAGTTACCATTCCATGGTTTTGATGTGATTTTGGGAATAGATTAGTTAATCAAACATCGGGCTGTGGTGGACTTTGAGACCAAACAGATATCCTTGAGGTTGTCGAATGATTATGAGGTGGTGGTTGTTGGTGAGAATGCCAAGTTTTTTTCGAATGCTGTTTCGGCTTTGGAAGCAAGTCGAATGTTGGATTCGGGATGTCAAGCTTATTTGGCCTATGTTATGAATCCTGGATCAAAGGAGTTGAGGGTGCAGGATGTTTGCACCGTATGCAAGTTTTTGGGTGTTTTTTCGGAGGAATTACTAGGGTTGCCACCTAACCGTGAGGTAGAGTTTGGCATTGGTCTTTGAGTGTACTGTAACATTATCCATTGCTCCGTACCGTATGGCTCTAAAGGAATTGAAGGAGTTGAAAACACGATTCGGGGAGTTACTTGACCGTGGGTTCATTAGACCAGTATCTCACCATGAGGAGCGCCGGTGCTGTTTGTTAAGAAGAAAGATGGTACGTTACAGATATGTATAGATTACCGGCAACTGCATAAGTTGACAATAAAGAACAAGTTTCATTTTTGCGGATAGATGACTGTTTGATCGGTTTAGGGAGCCTCGGTGTTTTCCAAGATAGATTTGAGGTCGTGGTACTACCGATTAAAGGTGAAGAAGGTGGATGTGTCCAAAATAGCCTTTTAAATGCAGTACGGGCATTACGAGTTTTTGTGATGCCGTTTGGTTTGACCAATGCACCAGCTGCTTTTATGGACATGATGAACCCGAGTGTTTCATGAGGTTTTAGACCAGTTTGTGGTTGTTTTTATCGATGATATACTTGTGTACTCCGTATCGAGGATGATCATGATAGACATTTGAGAATTGTGCTTGAGACGCTGTTGGCTAATCACCTTTATCCTAAGTTAAGCAAATGTGAGTTACGGCTTAAGGAAGTTATGTTCCTCGGACATGTTGTGTCGTCCAGAAGGAATATGTGTCGATCCACATAAGGTTGAGGTTGTAATGAGTTGGAAGGAGCCCAAGTCTATGACGGAGGTTAGGAGTTTCCTTGGTTTGGCGTGTCGATGATCGAAGGTTTGTGGAAGGGTTCTCAGTTTGGCGGCTTTGTTAACAAAGTTGCTCTCTGAAAAATTGTTCGGTTTGAGAGGACGAGAAGATAGGCAGGGAGCTTTTGAAAGATTGAAGGAAGCCTTGACGCGAGCCTCGATCTTGGTTCAACCAGAATTAGGGAATGAGTTCTTTGTTTATAGTGATACGTTGTATGTTGGGCTTGGTTGTGTGTTGATGCAAGAGAGTAAGGTAGTGGCGTATACATCTAGTCAGTTGAAGGTGCATGAACGTAACTACCCTATGCACGACTTTGAGCTTGCAACGGTTGTGTTTGCCTTGAAGATCTGGAGACATTACCTTTATAGTGAGAAATGTGTGGTTTATACGAATCATAAGAGTTTGAATTATCTGATGACACAGAAGGAGCTGAATCTTAGGCAACATAGATGGTAGGAGTTGCTTAAGGATTATGATCTAACCTTTGTGTATCATCCGGGAAAAGCCAATGTTGTGGCAGATGCTTTGAGCAGAAAAGCGGCTGTGGAGTTGAGAGCCATGTTTTCTCGATTGAGTGTGATGAATGACGAGGGTTTGTTGGCCGAGTTGCAGGTGAAGCCATCTTTGTCGCAGATGATTAAGGAGAAGAAACAGTACGATGGGAGTTTGCTACCTTATGTGGAAGATATCAAGAATGTAAATCCTACGGATTTTCATTTCAACGTTGATGGGGTATTGTGTTTCAAAGGTCGAATAATGGTGCCTGAGTATGAAGATTTGAGGCATACTATTTTTATTGAGGCACATGCTAGTCCTTTTGATATGCATCCCAGTAGTACCAAAATATATCGAGGGTTGAAAGAAGAGTACTATTGGGTTTGACTGAAAAGGGATGTAGTTGATTTCGTTGCTCGGTGCATGGTTTGTCAGCGAGTAAAAGCTGAGCATCAGTTTCCTTCTGGGTTGTTGCAACCATTGAGGATAACAGAATGGAAGTGGGAAAGAATCACCATGGATTTAGTTTCTGGGTTGCCTTTGACGCCGACCAAAAAAGATTCCATTTGGGTGATTGTGGATCGGTTTACGAAGTGTGCACATTTTGTGCCAGTGCATACTAGTATACCTTGGACAAGTTGGCTAAACAGTATATCTCTGAGATTGTGCATTTGCACGGAGTGCCTAAATCTATAGTTTTGGATAGTGATTCGCGGTTCACCGTAAGGTTTTGGGTGAGTTTGCATCGTGCTTTGGAAACCCGGTTGAATTTCTATAGCTCGTATCATCCTCAGACGGATGGCCAGTTGGAGCGCGTGATTGAGTTCTCGAGGATATCTTTGAGGTGTTATGTTATTGAGTACCAAGGAATGTTGGAGAAGCGATTTCCGTTGGTGGAGTTTGCTTATAATACATGATTATCATGCTAGCATCTGAGATGGCACCTTATGAGGCATTGTATGGCGAGGAAATGTAAATGCGCTTTGTGTGTTGGGCAGAAGTGGGGAAAAGTTTGTGTCAATGCCCAATGTTTTGAAAGGCACAACCGAAAAGGTAAAGTTGATATGTGAGTGCTTAAAAGTAGCTGCAGATCGCCAGAAATCCTATGCAAATTTGAAGCGTAGGGATATAGAGTACGCTGTGGGTGATAAAGTGTTTTTGAAAGTGTCACCCGAAAAATGTGTTGCGGTTTTGGGCGGAAAGGGAAGCTTAGCCCGAGGTTCATTGGACCTTAAGAGGTTATTGAGGATATGGGTCTGTTGCGTATTTTTGAGGCTATCTCGGTGTTGGGAAAGATTCATGATGTGTTCCACGTTTGGTGTTCGGAGGTATAGGTCGGATCCATCACATGTCATGCCGGTAGAAGATTGAGTTGAGACCAGACCTATCTTACAATGAGGAACCGATAGAGGTTCTTGATACCAGTGATAAGGTGCTGCGTGGCAAGACGATTGAGCTCGTTAAGGTGATGTAGAGGCACTACGGTGTTGAGGAGGCCCGCGTGAACGCATAAGTTGGATATGTTGGCTTGATTTCGCACTTGTTTCCTCGGGTAAATTTCGGGATAAAATTTCTTAAATGGAAGAGATTTGTAATGCCCGTTTTTAGGCTTAACGGTTTGGTGGTTTATCAGACGGTCCGGTGGACCGGAGAGTAGGATTCAAGTCGGGTTTGAAGTATATATTTTTGGTAAGATAAAAATATGGAAAAATAATTAAAAATCATATTTTAATATATATTGATTTTTGGTGCAATAAATTTTGGAAAATGGAATTTGGAAATGTGACATTTTGGTTAGTGACCAAAATGCAATTTTTGAAAACTAATTTAAAGTGACTAAAACGAAAAGGGTCAAAATCTTAGAATCCTTAAGGAGCTAAATTACCAAGCTTTTTTGGGTGGTTTCTCCCTTCAATTAAATCATTTTAAACATGTGTTTTAAAGGTGATTTAAGAGGGATTAAAATATCTAAGTTAGTTATTAGATATTAAAGAAAATTTACGTAACATTTTCTCAAACCTTTTCTCTCAACTTCTTTTCTGCCAAACAATCAGAATTTCATCAAAATCCAGAGGTGAGAAATTCTTTTCACTCAGATTATTGATTTTAACTTGATTCTTTAACTTTGTTTTTGCAAAATCTCATTGAAATCTTATGTTTTCTTAGCTTTTCACAAATCAATTAAGGGAGAAACTTCACAATAGAGGTAAGGTCCGAGATCTCCTCTATTGTATGGTTCTTTATTGAAACTCACAGGCATTTGATCATTGTTTTTGTGTTTCTAATCTGATTTTGATAATTATCTAATGTTTAATTGAGTTATTTGGAAAAAATGAGTTAATTCACGGATTGGATCTAATTTCTAGTAATTAAGGGTGCTTTGATTTATATTTTAGATTTTTAATAATGTTGATAAGAGATTTTTATCAATGGAAAAACTTAAGAATCTCTATTTGTTTAGGTTGTTAGTTTTGAGGTTTTGTGGTGTTTCTATGGTTGTAAGGTTGCTGGAGGTGGTAGATTGATTTGGATCTATTTTTAGATGAGTTTTGATGTTGAAAGTGATGTTAGTTTGATAGATGTTGGCTGGGTTATGAATCGAAGTGTGTTGGTTATGTTTTCGGTTATTGTTGAGGGCTAATTGTGAAAGTTTTGTGGAAATCCGAGAAGAATTGTAGTTGCTGTGCTTAGAATGCATTATGATGCATTAATCCTCTGTTTTTTGGTAAAAACAGGGGAGGTTGATCCGGAGTTGACTGGAAAAGCTTGGAGGTTTCGGATACTTGATTTCACGTTGGTGAATCGAGGTTTCGCGAATTGGTGAGTGAAAATGTGGTTTAAAGCGTTTTGATGTTTTGGAACAGAGTTTTGGGAGTTAAGGTAGAGCTTGAAATGCGTACCTAGACTCGAAAGTAAGTATAAAGTGGTTTTACTCTCTCGGTCGCGCTAGTTTGAAATGGTTTTATGCACTTGTTTTAATTTACAAGTTACCTACTGTTTAAACATGTTTTAAAGTATTCAATATACTATTTTTGAGCATGTTTTCTTTGAAGGATGCACATGGTAAGTGATCCTTGTAAGTATGGTTTATACTTGTGGTTTAATGCATGGTTGTTGCTTTGGAAAAGTGTTTTGGTTAATACTTGTTTAAAATAGTAAAGTAAATGTTAAAATGGTTAATTATATTGGCAAGTGATGTGGTTTTAAAATTATTATCGGATATAGTTGGCCGACCATAGGATTGAGTGCCTTTGTAAATAAGTCACCTTGGATGTTGAGGGATTTATGTGGCATATCAAATACTCTATCCAAGTACACCAAACGGTAGAGGGGTTAAATAGTATCGAAAACTCTGTTAGTGGGTTAAGCATCTAACCAATGAAAGGGGTGGGTGCCCCGTGGGTTGAAAGTGTACCCGATTGTTATTGTACCACGATTGTGATTGTATCGTTATTCCGGTTGAGATGGCTTGAAGTGTTGGGTTAAGACTTGTTGAATCCGTGTATCCAATGAACTCTTTTGTTATTGGACTTGTTTAATGATCACTTGTAAGCCAATATAATTGTTAATGTATCATTGAAATGTTTCATGTTGTATAATGTGATTTATACATGTTTCTCCTTGAGCTTTGCATTTGGTTGTAATGCATGGAAAGGCTTAAGAAGAGGGTTAGCAATGTGACTTGCTGTTGATTAATGATGCATGTAGCATATGGTTTGATATGTTGGTTTTAATGATGTAAAATGCATGTTTTAAAAAGGGCATGATGTTTTAAAGGATGATGTAAAGAAAGTGATTTTAATGCATTGATGGTGTTTTGTTCGAGCATTCCTTACTAAGCCTTGGGTGCTTACGCTCTTTTTGTCCATCAATGCAGAGAATTAAAGTCCTGGAAGGCAGCAAGAAGCAAGGGGATCTTGGCAAGACTTGTTTCCAAAGTATGTTAGAAACTAGACTATAATGAATAAGGGCAATGGGGTACTTGTTGTGTTTTGGGAGATGTTTTATGGAACTCCTGTTTGAGCATGTTTCTTTAGTTGCTCTTGGTTTGTAAATGGCCTTTAAGGATTGATTTTGGTGCTGGTTTTGTCTTTTGGTGTGTATTTGGATGCAAAATTAGAAAGCATGCCTATAGATTTTCTTTTGATGCTTGAAGCCTTGTTGTGTTGTTAGAATTGAGATGCTAGTTGGCTTGTGATATGTTTGGCATGTTGGTATTGTGTTTTAAGCATGTTGGAATGGTTTGAGTGTGCTTTCCTAATAAAAATCAGCCAAATATGACATTATAGGCCCATGCGTACCCGATCGCAAAGGGACCATTATCGACTAGGCAATTTGGGCTAGGAGGCAATTTTAGGCTTGTGCGGATCGCCTACATGCCTTGGTGCATACCAATACGGTATGGAAAATTCGATTAAAAAATCAGCCAAATATGACACGGGTGGGCCCAGGTGTTTCGATACGAGTTTTAGCAATTTATGGAGTTCACTTTTTTGTGCGTTTCGAACTAGGAAAATTTGAACACATGGGTATGGGTGTTCGATATGAGTTTTAGCCTCTCGAATTCACTTTTTCAATTCTAACCCATATCAAAACACCTAAGGAGCCGTATATCGATCGGTCTATAACATTTCAAAAGTTAGGTAATTCAATTAGGCATATCGATACGGTATGGTAGTGTACCAAAATAGGATGTTCCAAATAATATCGGTATGGATGACCTTTTATTCGTAAATGTCACTTTGGGGTTTTTTCATCTTTACATTTTAGTCCCTGAATCTTGCCAATGTAATTGTAGATGATAGAAGGGTCATATTGAGCTAAAATTTGAAATGAAAGATTGGAAACTGAATAATTAAAGGTTGGTAACTTAGAAGTGAGCTTTAATCCTAAAATTTTTTGTATTTGCAATTTAGGTCCCTTAATGATAAATATGATCAATTGGATGTCAAATTAATGCCCGATTGAGTTGGGGTTACACATCATGTGTCGCATGAACATGTAAGCTTAATAATTGGCTTCTAGATGATATAAAAGGGAAAAATGGACGGGTTTTGTTGTATCTCTTTGGTTTGATACGACAAACCCAATGTAGCCTTCTTGGTTGGTTGGGCGCCTAGGCCGAGTCAAAGGGGTTACATTTGATGGTATCGAGCCAAGTTTGGTCTGTTTGGGAGGTTGTTTTGTTGTTTCTATATTTGATTTGTACGATGATTGTTGTATATATACTGGTTGATATGCACGGTGATTGATATATGAATGTTGGCTGTTGTATGTTATGTTGGGGAAGTTTTGGTGTACCTATTGCCTTATTAATATAGTCTGGAAAGTTTTAATTTTTGAAATGGAAGTCTTGGATCCTTGCTTAAAGCTGGCCTTTGCTTTTGTTTTGAAATAATTATCATGCCTTAGATATATTTTAGCACAATGGGACCGAAAAAAGTGTTGCAATCGGGTACGATTGTTGCTGCCACTGGGCAGGAAGCTGAAGGAGAAATTGTACCTCCAGGAGGGTTGCTACCACCCCACCTAATCCGCCGGAGGGAATAGAACTTGTACCACCTACGCCGGCTGGGCTAGGGATGGGTGATATGGCACAGTTGTTCAGGCCATGACCGGTGCTTTTCAGCCAACAATTGTGGGTGTTCGTGTGCTAGCACCACCAACTGAGGAGCAAGGTTTGTCTCTTGAACGTCTTTATAGTTTGGGAGGAGTTGAGTTTCGAGGTTTGTTACATGAGGCCTCCAAGGGTTGGTTGGCTAGTACTGAGAGGATACTGGGCTAGATGGGGTACACCGATGCTCGTACGCTGGGCTGTGTTGTTTCCCTGCTACAGGGTGATGCTTATGCATAGTGGGCTACCACAATATCCGGTATGAAAACCGAGGATGTGACATGAGAGTTCTTTTCCGAGGTTTTTTCAGAAGAAGTTTTTGGGAGTCTCATATCAGGATGAGAAGAAACATGAGTTTATGGCTTTGGATCAAGGCAGTATGTCTATTGTAGAGTACGAGGTGTAGTTCGTGAGGTTGATTGGTATGCACCTGAGTTGGTTCTTCTTGACCCGCACTCGTGCAGATCGTTTCGCTATGGGCATGTGCAGGATGTTAAGACATACATGCTTGTTGCTGATTACACTGAGTTCGATGTGTTGGTTTCGCGAGGCAAAGATGTGGAGCAGAATTTGGGTTTGGCATCTAGACCGCGAGGTTCTAGCTCGAGTAAGAGAGCTATTGATTTAGGTTATAGCGGTGGTCAGGCTAAGAGACACCGTGACAGGAAGTTTTTCCCGGAGCTAAGGCATGAAGAAGGTGTTATGGGACGTAGAGTCCAGGGGCAGAGTGTGCAGGTTAGAACCTCATTTAGTACTTGTTGGGTATGCGGATCCCGAGATTATTTTAGGCGAGATTGCCCGCATTTGGCCAGGGAGGGCTAGGCACTCGCGCTTGTGGTGGCTAATGCTTGTTGGAGTTTTGGGTCGGGCGACCATCAGAGGCGTGATTATCCGTTGTTGGCTTGAGGTGGGCAGGGTGTTGCACCTGTTGTTGCTCCACAGCGGGGTTGTGGTCGTAGCCGCAGACTGTTTCAGTGTCGAGATTGTAGGTAGAAGATTGTGGCTCATACTGTTGCTATATAGCCTGAGGAAGGCAGACCGGCTAGGGTGTATGTACACCGTGAAGGTCGCAATGGCACTGATGTGATTGTAGGTACTTTTACCCTACAGTCTTTGTCGTTGTATTCGTTTGTTGAGTCTGGTTCTACTCATTCATACATTTTGAGTGAGTATGCTGAGTTGCTTGATATATCTATTGAAATTCTTAATGTGGGTGTTAGAGTGACTAGTTCTCTTGGGGAGACAATCGTGGTTAGGAGGTTGTATCATAGGTGTCCGCTAATGGTTCAGAGACATGTGTTTGCTGTGGACTTGATAGAGTTACCATTCCATGGTTTTGATGTGATTTTGGGAATAGATTAGTTAATCAAACATCGGGCTGTGGTGGACTTTGAGACCAAACAGATATCCTTGAGGTTGTCGAATGATTATGAGGTGGTGGTTGTTGGTGAGAATGCCAAGTTTTTTTCGAATGCTGTTTCGGCTTTGGAAGCAAGTCGAATGTTGGATTCGGGATGTCAAGCTTATTTGGCCTATGTTATGAATCCTGGATCAAAGGAGTTGAGGGTGCAGGATGTTTGCACCGTATGCAAGTTTTTGGGTGTTTTTTCGGAGGAATTACTAGGGTTGCCACCTAACCGTGAGGTAGAGTTTGGCATTGGTCTTTGAGTGTACTGTAACATTATCCATTGCTCCGTACCGTATGGCTCTAAAGGAATTGAAGGAGTTGAAAACACAGTTGCAGGAGTTACTTGACCGTGGGTTCATTAGACCAGTATCTCACCATGAGGAGCGCCGGTGCTGTTTGTTAAGAAGAAAGATGGTACGTTACAGATATGTATAGATTACCGGCAACTGCATAAGTTGACAATAAAGAACAAGTTTCATTTACTGCGGATAGATGACCTGTTTGATCAGTTTAGGGGAGCCTCGGTGTTTTCCAAGATAGATTTGAGGTCAGGGTACTACCAGTTAAAGGTGAAGAAGGTGGATGTGTCCAAAATAGCCTTTCGTACGAGGTACGGGCATTACGAGTTTTTGTGATGCCGTTTGGTTTGACCAATGCACCAGCTGCTTTTATGGACATGATGAACCGAGTGTTTCATGAGGTTTTAGACCAGTTTGTGGTTGTTTTTATCGATGATATACTTGTGTACTCCCGTATCGAGGATGATCATGATAGACATTTGAGAATTGTGCTTCAGACGCTGTTGGCTAATCACCTTTATCCTAAGTTAAGCAAATGTGAGTTCTGGCTTAAGGAAGTTATGTTCCTCGGACATGTTGTGTCGTCCGAAGGAATATGTGTCGATCCACATAAGGTTGAGGTTGTAATGAGTTGGAAGGAGCCCAAGTCTATGACGGAGGTTAGGAGTTTCCTTGGTTTGGCGTGTCAGTATCGAAGGTTTGTGGAAGGGTTCTCCAGTTTGGCGGCTTTGTTAACAAAGTTGCTACAGAAAATTGTTCGGTTTGAGAGGACAGAAGATAGGCAGGGAGCTTTTGAAAGATTGAAGGAAGCCTTGACGCGAGCCTCGATCTTGGTTCAACCAGAATTAGGGAATGAGTTCTTTGTTTATAGTGATACGTTGTATGTTGGGCTTGGTTGTGTGTTGATGCAAGAGAGTAAGGTAGTGGCGTATACATCTAGTCAGTTGAAGGTGCATGAACGTAACTACCCTATGCACGACTTTGAGCTTGCAACGGTTGTGTTTGCCTTGAAGATCTGGAGACATTACCTTTATAGTGAGAAATGTGTGGTTTATACGAATCATAAGAGTTTGAATTATCTGATGACACAGAAGGAGCTGAATCTTAGGCAACATAGATGGTAGGAGTTGCTTAAGGATTATGATCTAACCTTTGTGTATCATCCGGGAAAAGCCAATGTTGTGGCAGATGCTTTGAGCAGAAAAGCGGCCGTGGAGTTGAGAGCCATGTTTTTCGATTGAGTGTGATGATGAATGACGAGGGTTTGTTGGCGAAGTTGCAGGGTGAAGCCATCTTTGTCGCAGATGATTAAGAGAGAAGAAAAGCGAAGACGATGGGAGTTTGCTACCTTATGTGGAAGATATCAAGAATGTAAATCCTACGGATTTTCATTTCAACGTTGATGGGGTATTGTGTTTCAAAGGTCGAATAATGGTGCCTGAGTATGAAGATTTGAGGCATACTATTTTTATTGAGGCACATGCTAGTCCTTTTGATATGCATCCCAGTAGTACCAAAATATATCGAGGGTTGAAAGAAGAGTACTATTGGGTTTGACTGAAAAGGGATGTAGTTGATTTCGTTGCTCGGTGCATGGTTTGTCAGCGAGTAAAAGCTGAGCATCAGTTTCCTTCTGGGTTGTTGCAACCATTGAGGATAACAGAATGGAAGTGGGAAAGAATCACCATGGATTTAGTTTCTGGGTTGCCTTTGACGCCGACCAAAAAAGATTCCATTTGGGTGATTGTGGATCGGTTTACGAAGTGTGCACATTTTGTGCCAGTGCATACTAGTATACCTTGGACAAGTTGGCTAAACAGTATATCTCTGAGATTGTGCATTTGCACGGAGTGCCTAAATCTATAGTTTTGGATAGTGATTCGCGGTTCACCGTAAGGTTTTGGGTGAGTTTGCATCGTGCTTTGGAAACCCGGTTGAATTTCTATAGCTCGTATCATCCTCAGACGGATGGCCAGTTGGAGCGCGTGATTCAGGTTCTCGAGGATATGCTGAGGTGTTATGTTATTGAGTACCAAGGAATGTTGGAGAAGCAGTTTCCGTTGGTGGAGTTTGCTTATAATAACAGTTATCATGCTAGCATACAGATGGCACCTTATGAGGCATTGTATGGCAGGAAATGTCGTACGCCTGTGTGTTGGGCAGAAGTGGGGGAAAAGTTTGTGTCAATGCCCAATGTTTTGAAAGGCACAACCGAAAAGGTAAAGTTGATATGTGAGTGCTTAAAAGTAGCTGCAGATCGCCAGAAATCCTATGCAAATTTGAAGCGTAGGGATATAGAGTACGCTGTGGGTGATAAAGTGTTTTTGAAAGTGTCACCCTGGAAAAATGTGTTGCGGTTTGGGCGGAAAGGGAAGCTTAGCCCGAGGTTCATTGGACCTTAAGAGGTTATTGAGGATATGGGTCCTGTTGCGTATTTTTTGAGGCTATCTCTGGTGTTGGGAAAGATTCATGATGTGTTCCACGTTTCGGTGTTGCGGAGGTATAGGTCGGATCCATCACATGTCATGCCGGTAGAGAAGATTGAGTTGAGACCAGACCTATCTTACAATGAGGAACCGATAGAGGTTCTTGATACCAGCAGTAAGGTGCTGCGTGGCAAGACGATTGAGCTCGTTAAGGTGATGTAGAGGCACTACGGTGTTGAGGAGGCCACGTGGGAACGCAAGTTGGATATGTTGAAACAGTTTCCGCACTTGTTTCCTCCAGGTAAATTTCGGGGATAAAATTTCTTAAATGGAAGAGATTTGTAATGCCCCGTTTTTAGGGCTTAACGGTTTGGTGGTTTATCAGACGGTCCGGTGGACCGGAGTAGGGATTCAAGTCAGTTTCAGAACTGTATATTTTTTGGTAAGATAAAAATATGGAAAAATAATTAAAAATCATATTTTAATATATATTGATTTTTGGTGCAATAAATTTTGGAAAATGGAATTTGGAAATGTGACATTTTGGTTAGTGACCAAAATGCAATTTTTGAAAACTAATTTAAAGTGACTAAAACGAAAAGGGTCAAAATCTTAGAATCCTTAAGGAGCTAAATTACCAAGCTTTTTTGGGTGGTTTCTCCCTTCAATTAAATCATTTTAAACATGTGTTTTAAAGGTGATTTAAGAGGGATTAAAATATCTAAGTTAGTTATTAGATATTAAAGAAAATTTACGTAACATTTTCTCAAACCTTTTCTCTCAACTTCTTTTCTGCCAAACAATCAGAATTTCATCAAAATCCAGAGGTGAGAAATTCTTTTCACTCAGATTATTGATTTTAACTTGATTCTTTAACTTTGTTTTTGCAAAATCTCATTGAAATCTTATGTTTTCTTAGCTTTTCACAAATCAATTAAGGGAGAAACTTCACAATAGAGGTAAGGTCCGAGATCTCCTCTATTGTATGGTTCTTTATTGAAACTCACAGGCATTTGATCATTGTTTTTGTGTTTCTAATCTGATTTTGATAATTATCTAATGTTTAATTGAGTTATTTGGGGAAAATGAGTTAATTCACGGATTGGATCTAATTTCCAGTAATTAAGGGTGCTTTGATTTATATTTTAGATTTTTAATAATGTTGATAAGAGATTTTTATCAATGGAAAAACTTAAGAATCTCTATTTGTTTAGGTTGTTAGTTTTGAGGTTTTGTGGTGTTTCTATGGTTGTAAGGTTGCTGGAGGTGGTAGATTGATTTGGATCTATTTTTAGATGAGTTTTGATGTTGAAAGTGATGTTAGTTTGATAGATGTTGGCTGGGTTATGAATCGAAGTGTGTTGGTTATGTTTTCGGTTATTGTTGAGGGCTAATTGTGAAAGTTTTGTGGAAATCCGAGAAGAATTGTAGTTGCTGTGCTTAGAATGCATTATGATGCATTAATCCTGCATTTTTGGTAAAAACAGGGGAGGTTGATCCGGAGTTGACTGGAAAAGCTTGGAGGTTTCGGATACTTGATTTCACGTTGGTGAATCGAGGTTTCGCGAATTGGTGAGTGAAAATGTGGTTTAAAGCGTTTTGATGTTTTGGAACAGAGTTTTGGGAGTTAAGGTAGAGCTTGAAATGCGTACCTAGACTCGAAAGTAAGTATAAAGTGGTTTTACTCTCTCGGTCGCGCTAGTTTGAAATGGTTTTATGCACTTGTTTTAATTTACAAGTTACCTACTGTTTAAACATGTTTTAAAGTATTCAATATACTATTTTTGAGCATGTTTTGCTGAAGGATGCACATGGTAAGTGATCCTTGTAAGTATGCTTTATACTTGTGGTTTAATGCATGGTTGTTGCTTTGGAAAAGTGTTTTGGTTAATACTTGTTTAAAATAGTAAAGTAAATGTTAAAATGGTTAATTATATTGGCAAGTGATGTGGTTTTAAAATTATTATCGGATATAGTTGGCCGACCATAGGATTGAGTGCACTGTAAATAAGTCACCTTGGATGTTGAGGGATTTATGTGGCATATCGAATACTCTATCCAAGTACACTAACGGTAGAGGGGTTAAATAGTATCGAAAACTCCTGTTAGTGGGTTAAGCATCTAACCGATGAAAGGGGTGGGTGCCCCCGTGGGTTGAAAGTGTACCCGATTGTTATTGTACCACGATTGTGATTGTATCGTTATTCCGGTTGAGATGGCTTGAAGTGTTGGGTTAAGACTTGTTGAATCCGTGTATCCAATGAACTCTTTTGTTATTGGACTTGTTTAATGATCACTTGTAAGCCAATATAATTGTTAATGTATCATTGAAATGTTTCATGTTGTATAATGTGATTTATACATGTTTCTCCTTGAGCTTTGCATTTGGTAGTAATGCATGGAAAGGCTTAAGAAGAAGGTTAGCAATGTGACTTGCTGTTGATTAATGATGCATGTAGCATTTGGTTTGATATGTTGGTTTTAATGATGTAAAGTGCATGTTTTAATAAGGGCATGATGTTTTTAAAGGATGATGTAAAGAAAGTGATTTTAATGCATTGATGGTGTTTTGTTCTGAGCATTCCTTACTAAGCCTTGTGCGCTTACGCTCTCTTTGTCCATCAATGCAGAGAATTAAAGTCCTGGAATGCAGCAAGAAGCAAGGGGATCTTGGCAAGACTTGTTTCCAAAGTATGTTAGAAACTAGACTATAATGAATAAGGGCAATGGGGTACTTGTTGTGTTTTGGAAGATGTTTTATGGAACTCCCTGTTTGAGCCTGTTTCTTTAGTTGCTCTTGGTTTGTAAATGGCCTTTAAGGATTGATTTTGGTACTGGTTTGTCTTTTGGTGTGTGCTTGGATGCAAAATTAGAAAGCATGCCTATAGATTTTCTTTTGATGCTTGAAGCCTTGTTGTGTTGTTAGAATTGAGATGCTAGTTGGCTTGTGATATGTTTGGCATGTTGGTATTGTGTTTTAAGCATGTTGGAATGGTTTGAGTGTGCTTTCCTAATAAAAAATCAGCCAAATATGACATTATAGGCCCATGCGTACCGATACGCAAGGGACCGTATTGGTACAGCTAGGCAATTTCAGGCCTGTAGGATCGGTACAGGCCTTGTGCGTTTCGATACGCCTAGGAAAATTTGGCCAGGCATACCAATACGGGTATGGGTGTTTCGATTAAAAAATCAGCCAAATATGACATTACAGGCCCATGCGTACCGATACGCAGGGGACCGTATTGGTACAACTAGGCAATTTCAGGCCTGTAGGATCGGTACAGGCCTTGTGCGTTTCGATACGCCTAGGAAAATTTGGCCAGGCATACCGATACGGGTATGGGTGTTTCGATATGAGTTTTAGCCTCTGGAATTCACTTTTTCAATTCTAACCCGCATATCAAAACACCTAAGGAGCCGTATCAGTACGGTCTATAACATTTCAAAAGTTAGGTAATTCAATTAGGCGTATCGATACGGTATGGTAGTGTACCAAAACGGGATGTTCCAAATAATATCGGTATGGATGACCTTTTATTCTGTAAATGTCACTTTGGGGCAATTTTTTCATCTTTACATTTTAGTCCCTGAATCTTGCCAATGCAATTGTAGATGATAGAAGGATCAGATTGAGCTTAAATTTGAAATGAAAGATTGGAACCTGAATAATTAGAGGTTGGTAACTTAAAAGTGAGCTTTAATCCTGAAATTTTTTGTATTTGCAATTTGGGTCCCTTAATTATAAATATGATAAATTGGATGTCAAATTGATGCCCGATTGAGTTGGGGTTACATCTGATGTCTGGATGAACATGTAGGGTTAATAATTGGCATTTAGATGAGATAAAAGGGAAAAAATGGACTGGGTTTTGTTGTATCTCTTTGGTTTGCCACAAAAAACCTAATGTAGCCTTCTTGGTTCGGTTGGGAGTCTAGGCCGAGTCAAGGTGGTTACAAATACAACTCCATCACACTACGTAGTGGCGCGTAACTAAGAATAGAAGCCAAGTTTGGGGGAGATTCTCATGTAAATCCCAGTCCAAGCAAGCCATCCATTGAATCTTTTGCACTTAAGGAACCAGCTCGCGTGTCTAATATAGTGAGTGATCTTGCTACTGATGGCAAGAGAGATGAAAATAAGGATGCACATGCATCCAGTAAACCAAACAATGAGCCCAGACCACCTCCTCCATTCTCACAATGATTAAAAGTTCAGAAGTAAGATATCAAGTACTAGAAGTTTCTGTATATGATCAAACAACTGCACATCAATGTCCCACTTCTAGAGGCCATTGATCAGATGCCAATCTATGCAAAATTTCTGAATGAGATCGTGAAAAATAAAAGAATGGTGAGTGAAGTCGAAACTATTGCTACGGCGAGTGAGTGTGTGGTTGTGCTTCATGATTTGCCACCTAAGATGATGGATCCTGGCAGTTTTACCATTCCATGCTCCATAGGCCATAATTACTTTGTCCTTGCTCTATGTGATCTCAGTGCAAGTTTTAATTTGATGCCGAAATCTATGTTCAAACGACCAGGGATGGGAAAAGCTAAACCAACAATAGTGATCCTTTAGTTGGCCGATCGATCTCAAATCTGATCCGAAGGCAGAATTAAAGATGTTTTGGTAAAGGTAGATAGGTTTATCTTTTCGGCAGACTCTATCATCCTTAACTACGAAGCTAATGATAATGCTCCCATTATTCTGGGGAGACCATTCCTTGTCACCAGGCATATTGTGATTAATTATAAAAAAGGTAAATTCACCATAAAGATGAACGACCAAAAGATCATATTCAACGTCTTCAGCACACTTAAGTACGCGAATGACTACAAATAATGCCAGCTTGTAGACACTTAAGAATCTTTTATTAAATAAAGTTTGCAAGAGATATGCTGCAACAATGTGCTTAGCATGCAGAGCAAGCTGACTTTGATAAGGCCAAGCAAGAAGCTAAGTTAGAAGGTAATGTTGAGATTGAACAATCCAATGCTGTGTTTACTAGGCCATGTATGACTTTTGAACCTTTGTATTATGCTGAGTTTAAATCTCCCAAACCATCACTTGAGCATCCACCGATACTTGATCTTAACCCTCTCCCCCTCAAATAAAATATACATTCTTAGGGAAGAATAATACTTTGCCTATTGTTATCTCAACTCACTTAAAACCTGCCAAAGAAACCAAATTATAAAATATTCTATCTCGACATAAAAAAGTTTTTGGATGGAATATAGCTGACTTGAAGGACACAAGTCATAATTTGTGTATATATGAGGTTTTTCCTGCAGGCAATCACAGCGGCATAACAACTCCATAGTGGAAAGTCATTCTAATCTTAAAGATTGTGGATGAGAAAGAAATTATCAAAAGGCACGATAAACCTATTTATCTCATCACCGATGACCCATGGGATCACGACCAACCACTTCTCGTTGATCAATGCTTAAATAAACTTTCTGAGTTGTTAAAGTGGCTAAAACTTTACAAGGGAGCACCGGTCCACCATGATAAATTTGAAATCTTGCTACTAGACGATTAACACATTCCACATCTATCTCTTTTTTACTTTTTGTACTTTTAATTTTCACAAGTATAATTTATTATTTTAGAAATAAGTTTTATGCTTTCTTTGACAGCTATCAAGACAACAATGGAGAAGGAAAGGGTTTTTCCTTCATTTGATATATATTGATCGACAACAGAGGCCCACTCCTATAAGAACACGTCTGTGACCAGTACAGAGACATGGGAGGATTTAGGCTTTAATCTCTTCTACCTACATTAGTTACACTTCCCAAGCACAACATTGGCTTGCTCTCTACGCGGTGTCCCAATTACACCTTTACTTACTACATTAATGACCCATTCGTCGCCTACAAAATCGACTAGCTCTTTAGCTTCCTATTTATAAACCATCACGACAGTAAGAATAGTATTTCCCTGCTTATTTTGTATCCAAGAGATTTAACATCCTCCACCGTCTGTAATGGCAACCAGTTTCTCGACCTCTAACTCTATCTCTGATGATGATCTGATCACCCAACATCCTTCCACGAACCCTCAATTTTGCCATCTAAAGATGCCACATTTTCCCTTCCACAATCATTGAAGAAGAAGGGTTAGAGTTTAATGCCACCTATAAACCCCGATTCAATTAATGTGTGCTTTATGTGATTCAAAAGCAGAAGTAAGACACGTTCATCCAATAGCCAGGCTACATCATTGTCTCCCTGGTATAAGAATTCTACACCCATGTAGTCAGCAACAAAGAAAAAAAGGTGGAAAATTATGGAAAATTGTGGATTTCTCTACTAATACAATTGAATGCCATTATCAATTGTCGGACCACCATGAAGAGTTCCACACTACAAACCCGACCACCGACCTTACTTATGTTAGTATTCTATGGGATCTTTGTGTACTCGGGACAAAATAGGCTGGTGAAGGCCCCGATAGAATGGTGCAATGGCGATAATTAAAGCATGATTATAGATTTTGGGCCTATATAATCAACAATCGCATCCTACCCACCCAAAATTGGGAAACTTTCTCTCTCTGATGAATGTTGCTTTTGGACTCCTTTTTCCAAGACTTATTTCTAGCGCAACTGATCTGTGCTTCCATTATAGAAGGATATGCCACAATCAGTAAACCTAATGGTCTACCCTTCCCTAACCTTATCACCACCCTCTATGCCCAGACAAGATTCGAAACATGGGAATGAGACACTATCATGAAAGTACTCATGGGTTTACTTCCATCACAAATAGAGGTGTTAAAAGACTATGCCCAAATTGCTCCCTTAGCTATTCCCTTTACATCTTCTCATTCAGTCCATGAGATTGTGAGAGACACCCTCTGCACTTCTTTCTTGTTGTACTTTTTAATCATTCAACGAAGGGAATCAAAACTCAAAAATTTATTTCGAACTTTATTACCAGATGAGCTGCTGGAATTCTTTGCGTTCCCCTAACAAGTATTGTAGCCACCTTCATCCACCACCACTATTCGCCAGAGACAGCGACCAGACACTGATTTTGGTGCCTCCTCCCGCCCTGCCAATAAACAATAGACCGCCCGAAACAAACGCAAGGGCATAATCATTTGGGAACCACCAACCCAATAACTCCCTAGCTTAGTTTTTGTTTTCTTTTTATTTTTTAGTTTATTTTTCATTTTGCATCTGCATATTTGCTTTTCTTTTATTTGTTTTTTCTTTTTTATTTCTTTTCGCATTAGGGACAACACTCTTCTCAAGTTTTGGGGAGTACATGCCCATATATATATATATATATTAGGTTTAAGTTACAAATTTTAAAAAAATTAGGACCTGAAATAGCCTAATTTGTCTAAAATGTTCCTTTTGCTATGATTCATTTGATTCTAAAACTACGAATGCGTTAATCATGACTTCTTATGATGAATCCTTGTTGATGCTTTACAAGGTGTTAAGAGCTTTATGTTTTCAACTTAATGATGAATCTGCTATAACCCTTAAAAACACACGTTGCATGCACTCTAAAAACTTAAGAAATCTTAGAGAAGCTCTAGGTCAATATCTGATTTCAAATCATGAATGAACTTAATGCTCAATGTAGCAATTTAAAGGCTTAAAAACTCCTACAAATAAGAAAATTCATTACGACTTGATAATATAGACAAAACTGTTAAGGGACACTCTTCTATGCATCTTGTTATCTTAGTACACTAGGTAAGAATGATAGTACTGGCAAAGAGTGAATGAAAGTCTTCACGAGATGACATTACTCGTAGGGCTTGGGTATAGGCTGTTTGCTCCACTCTATCTTCAGGTCTGAAGGGTAAGTGTGATAATCTAAAGCTTTGAGGATATAGTTTTTAAACTTAAAAAGAAAAGAGAGAAAAACAATATGCTAAAAAGAAAAACAATATGTTGAGGCAACAATAGAGAGCAACCCTTAAGTTTCTCTAAGGCTATTAAGTGATGAATGTACGTAACTTAGCACACATTGCACCTACAGTAGATTTTCTCTTTGGAAAAAAACTATCAGCTCTAATGCATTGCATCTCATTGGCATATATGAGGAATAAATTACTGTTGTAGTATGACTTGGAATCTCTGTAATCATAGCTTAGTGGAACCTTAAGACTCATGGGTTGTTTACTGTTTTATTTTCTGTTTTAAATTTTTCTTGCTTCCATTTTACGTCGCTTGAGGACAAGCAACAATTTAAGTTTTGGGGTATTTGATGAGTGTGTAAATGATCTATTTTGTATACCATTTTTACTTATCGTTTGCATGTTTTCAAGCCCATATAGATTACATTTAGGTTAGATTGTATATAATTGCATATAGATAGGGAGTTACACCAGCTACGCTTTAATGTCATATATATTGGTGCTTTTTATGGGAAATGTGGTGCTCTGTGGCGCATGTGCAGGATGCTGGAGGAGTGTCTAAGCAGAAGAGTAACAGATCTCATGGCTGGAGTTGACAAGGCATAAAGAGTTAGAGATGAATCAACTTTTGCCAATGTGGATTTTCTCCCTGATATAGAACATTAAAGATAGCGGGAAATCAATGGTTTTCTTTAATAAAGCAGTGTGCACTTTAGGGTACTGAAGCCCTAATTTCACGCTTATATAAGAGAGACTTAGACGCCAATTCAAGGAGAGCGCCATTATAGAAAAAAATCCTAGTCTGAAATTTGCGGAGAAATACCGGAGTAGAAACTAGAGAATTCTCCTCACGACAGACGTCATCAAGAGAGGCTGATGGAGTAGGAGACCTGCAACAACAGTTGAACGGGTTCAGCTCAGACGGGTTAAACCGAATTAATGGATTAAATATGTTTTGGGTAAAATTATCGTTTGATTCTACTTTTGATTCCTAATAAAACCTTACAAAGATTTCATCCATTTCTTAAGTTTGATTTCAAGGAAATACTTACGTCAATTTTGGTGGGAGTTTCTTCAAAGGTGAATTTCTTATTCTCTCTTAAAACTAAGGTTTTTATTGATATTCTTAGTAGTTGGTAAGGGTGCTTATTGAGTTGAGCAACTAGTAAACAACTCAAGCTCCACTCGGTCAAAATTCGGTTAATGGTCGACTCGAGTTGACTTGACTCAATATCTAGCTCGACTCTAGATCTTAGCGAGTCAAGTCGAGCAAGGCCCAGCTCAACTCAATAAGTTCAGGAGCAACACGTTATTTTTTATAAAGTATTTAATGATTTTTTGGTGGTTACCTTAAAAAATTTTGGTTTCAAATTTCCAAAACGTTTTGTATTTCCCGAGAATTAAAAAAGTTAATTTGCATTAAAAATAAATTAAATTATAATAACGAGTTTTTCCTTTTTATAATGAAAGGTTCATTTATTTATCTCCTCAGGCCTCACATTTTTGTTTAATTTTTATGTTTATATTAAGCTCTAATAGCATCACTAGATTTTATCTATATTTAAAAAAAACAAGGTAAAAATTTTGGCGAGCTTAATGAGCAAAGAGTTGAGTCGAGCAATGAGATTTTTTAACTAGCAACAAGTTGACTTGAGCAACGAGATTTTTTAACGAGAACGAGTCGAGCAAAATTTTATCTAGCTTAACGAGTAACAAGTCAAGTCGAGCAACGATATTTTTTAACGAGCATGAGCTGAGCACTACTCAACTCGCGATCGACTCGCTCGATAAGCACCCCTAGTAGTTGGCTGATATTAGATTGATTTTAAATTAGTTTTGCAATGGATTTTAAGAATTGATTGATAAGTTGAGATTTTTGATGATTTTCTTAATAATTTGATTAAGAAATCTAGAGAATTTGATTGGGTAGATTCACATTTTGATAAGGCAAACATAATGTGAAATGATATTGTTAAAATAAATCCCGAAACTATTTGATTTATTAATTTTTAGGTAAGTTTTTAGTGGTTTTAGGGGTTGTTATGTGTGTTCTTGAATTTCTGGAGGTATAAGGATGTTTAGGAGTTTTTTTGTTGTGTTTTGATAAGGATTGAATGTTAGAATCGTAGGATTGATGATAGGTGTTAGGTGAATGAAGATCGATGTTGTTTTTGATAGTTTCGACTATTTTTGGAAGGATGTTGTTAAGGATGTAGGAGATTATTGTTTGGCATTGAGTGGAATGCATAATGATGCATTTTCCCTTTTGGTTTTATGTTGTTAAAATAGGGGACAATCAAGGCAAGGTTTCCTAGTTGTGTACATTGCTTTTCGGTGGCTCGATTCGCGTTAGCGAGCAAAGCAAAGTGTATCGGTGAGTGTATAAATGCATTAAGGCTCTTTTTTAAATTTTGATCGACGGATCTTGGGGTTTAGTTATATCCTAAAATGCTTAACTAATCTCAAGCATATTTTTTCCTATTTCACCTTTGAGTATCAGTTTGATATGAGCTTGCAGATTTTATGTTTTGTTTTAAAAGCATGGTTTGATTTACTTACTATAAATGCATCGTTTTGGATTAATATGCAATATATATCAAAGTTAATGGATGCATATAAGCATTGAGACTTGTTCCTAGAAGGAATGTGATGTTGCCTTTGGCAATGTGGTTTTCCATATGAAACGATTTTGTGAAATGCATTGTAAAATAGTAAGTAAATGTATTTGAAAATAATATATTTTCTATGTGACATAAATGAGAAAGTATCATATATAGTTAGCATGCAATAGAGTTTAACGTGCACTACAATATAAAGTCGACCGCGGCTCTTGAGGTATAGCGGTATAGCTACTCAGGCTGATGATATTCTTCGGTTTCTTGCAATAGGGGTGAGCCTATTGCTGGTGGTAGAAGTAAGTCTATCATGACAGGAACGAGTGAGCCTATTATGGGCTGAAGTGAGATTTGGTGGAGGTGTCCATTAGGGAAATCCGTGTATCCGATGGGTTTATTAAGCGTTCTATTTTTGAACGAAATGATAGAGGTAAGTCTATCCGGGGTCACAATACTTGCCAATATATAAGACATATGAGATATATGAAAGAGTTTTGATGCATATGGTTGTTGTGCATGATATGTTTTGGAAACAAATGGGAAAATACTTTGGTTTGACTAAGCATACTTTTCACTTCAAATGTTATTTGGTTTCAAAAGGGGTTTGAAATGCATCAATGATTTGACTTTGAGCAACCTCACTAAGTATTGTGTGCTTACGCTCTCTTTTTCCCATTGATGCAGAGTAATAGAGTTGAAGGGTAGCATTCTCTCGACAAGGAATGTCCAACAATACGACAATCACTTGAGTATAGAAACTTAGTTTTGATTCGATTAATAAAGCAAACTATTACCATGTTATTGGGGGTTTCGTAATATGGATTTTATTTTGTTTGGAGGTTTAAATGTTGTGGTTTGATGGACTATTATGTTGATACATTGAAGCGTTATTGATGGTTGTTTACATATGTGCTTCATGCTAGGAGGCTTACCTAGTTTTGCATATAGGTCGTGAATGCTTATGATTATGCTCTAATGGTTCAAGCATGCTTAAAATGATACCAATAATCAATTGATGTGATGCCAATGTTGATTTGTTCCTTGGAACTCTTTTGAGTGTTAGATTGGAATGATTTTAGGAAGCATGCCTCTAGTTTTGTGATGTGATTCAATTCATCTTTAATTGCTTTTGTTATTGAGGGTTTTTGCTTGCTTTGATCCCTAGTTTTATGGTGTTTATGTATGAGTTTGATCTAAGAATGTTTAGAATATTAATTGAGAGTTAAACTAGCAAAATTGGACATATTAGGTACAGGGGTATCGATACTCGATCCCCAGTATTGGTACACCCCTTTGGAAAATTAGCCTGGGTATCAATACTATTAGAGGAGTATCGTTACGAGTTTTAGCTTCTAGAATCTGGGAGATTGGTATTTTGGCCTAGGTATCGATACTCGAGGAAGGGTATCGCTACGCCCTTTGAAAAATTAGGCCTGGTATCAATACCCTATCTCGAGTACCAATACCCAATGCGTTATTTGCAGTTAAAGTGATAGTATTGTTTTAGATTCTTCAATTTTGGTCTATGTTTCATATGTATGTAAATTGCATGTGTTTAGTTGATCGGTTTAAACTAAAATTTGACAAGTATGCATGTAACCTAATTAATTAAGGATTGGTAACTTTTAATTTAAGTAAGTCCTTATACTTTTCCAAATTTTCATTTTGGTCTCTAAATTGCTATTTGTACGATTGGATGTTGATCTGACACTGTTTTTGGTCGAGTATTGTAACCACTGCGAGTATGTACACCCTAGCTCATTATGTTGTATCTAGACAAGATAAAAACAAAAAATAGACCTAATTTAAGTTAATTGTTTTGGGTTTGTTTTGGCAAACCCAATGTATTTCGCTCGGTTCTGTCTGGCGTTAGGGCTGGGTTGAGGGGGTTATAGAGAGCGTGATTATAGACAACAGTCCTAGTTTGATGCTTGCAGAGAACCATGGGAGTAGAATCTAGAGAATTCTCCTCACGACAGAATCTATCGAGAGAGGCTGACGGAGTAGGAGACCTGCAACAATAGTTGGACGGCATGGAGGGAGTTTGTTGAGGACACTTGACTCTTTTCTTTTCCTTGCTTGATAAACTACCGTACTTAATACTTTTGTTATGGATGTTTTAGGCTCGGACATGAGCTAAATACATTAGTTGGGATTATTGCGTCCTAGGATGTTATGTTTTGGTTACTTTATTATAATGCTATAGTTGTTTTCACTTTATCTATTTTGTTCATCTTTCTTCATGCGTAGTTATTGCAAGAGCTATCGAGAGAGGCCTTTTAACTATTGATCTGTGGCTTAATATCGAGAGAGTTAGGTTATACAAACGTGAATAGTGGGGCTAAGCTGTTAAGTTAGTCTTAATCTGACTTAGACATAAGTTTAGGATTTCAACGACTAAAAGTGAGTTCTTAAACAAATAATAGAGTTGTTAGGGTTCTCGCATACATGTATTACCTTAGCTTTAATATTATTAACTTCTAGGCATCGAGAGAGTCATAAATTCTTTAGAAAATCCTATTAAGTAGATAAAGATCTTAATGGTTTACGCAGACATGTATCGCCAGTTGCTATAGCATTGTAATAAGTATTCTAGCATATATCGTTAGCAATAATCCCAACTTCCATAATTATTTGTTATTTGCCGCAGTTGTTCGTCTTAATCATAACGATTTTAGTTATAATAAATCAACAACCACCATCACTTGCTAACACATTCTTAAGCCTATGAAATTCGTAGTTATTAATCCAATCATCGAGGGTTCGACACTCTACTTATCACTTTATTACTTGATTCAACGAGTATACTTTCTCTAAAGTGCATCACTATTTGACAAGCATCAATAAGAAACAAAAACTGATTGATTTTAAAACTGAAAAACTAGAAGTGGATATGGAACTATTGAAACAGTTAGTGTTCCAATGTTGTGGAAGTTTGTGTTGTCACTGATTTTTAACCCAAATCAGAGCACAATCAGAATCAAAAATAAGGAAAGAGACAACCAAGAATTAACCAAATTTTGAAGGTAAATTGGAGTCAAATATTTTGATTTAATATTGTAATCGAATCACAATATCTGGGGGCATATTTTACCCGAATTTTGGGATTTTGGGTTGACTTTCCATGTATTTTCAGGATCAAAATCCTATATAAGCCCCTCCCTATCACTTGTAAACACACACCACTAGAGGCATCAAAAAATCACATAAAAATTCTCAAGTTTATAGTGGCATTTTCAAGTTGGATACAAGAGGAAAAGCTTGGTTTTTAGGTATCATGCTCTTCTTCTTTTGTTCTTTTTTTATTTATTTCGCAAATATATAATTGACATTGGAGGCTATTCTCACTTGTTTTGAGTTTAGGAAAATATTTGTTCGAACGTTTCAACAAAAAGGAGGATTTTTTGGTGTACCATCGCCGGAGACGGCGGCCAGCACGATGGTGCACCACCTTGTTCTTCATTCTTTAATTTTCACATGAACACTTGATGAATTTTTAAAGTGGGATGTTTTGATCTTTGTTTTAAAACCAAAATTGAATAATGGTGTTTTTGGGCCATATGCCCATTTCAAATAAAAGTGGCCTATTTAATCTTATATGATTCATGTACCATTTTTTAAATCACATAAAGTTTCTTTAAATATTTTTCAATCCTAGAATCTAATTTCATTTTTTAAAAAACTTGTATATTAATTTCTTTTCCTTTTTAATTCTAATTTAAACTTATCAAACTTATTTTTGTCACATGTTTTCTTAAAAAATAATAAAGTGTAAATTAATAACCCGAATACCGTGTGTTGAGTCTACTCGGAGAAGGATACACATTTTAAAAGTTTATTTAATTCATTTCCTTTTTTCTATTCTATTTAATTTCGTAAATTTAATCAATGTTACCATTTCTTATCTCACTTTTTTAAGACTTTTAATTGTTTTTCTTTAATCAAAGTATTAGTTTAGGTAAAATCCCTAAGTTTAGGTTCTCTAGCGTTAGAGCCATAGTTAATTTAGAGCCCTCAAATTGAATTGAAATTCTCTTCACATTGAATTCATAAAACACATTTAATTTTATTTAACCCCAATAGGTAAAATTCACTTAGACAATTTTTAGGGTTAATAATCATCAATTTTGAAAAATATAAGCCTCAACACACCAATTGTCTTTGATTGTTTGATTAAAAACAGAAATACAATTAATGCGGTGTCCTACCAAAAAGAGGTAAGGGGTTAGCGCTAGAAGCGTTGGCGGTGATTAGAGTTTACTCTCCGGATGATTGAGCCGTTAAATGGAATCATATTCATAAATGGACACTAATTTAAATTTTACACGAACTTGCAAATTCCGATATTAAAACTTTTTGTAATTGGCTAGGTACCAATTTTTGGGCCCTGTGGGGGTTCTAACCCTTCCCTACGCGTAATCGACTCCCGAACCCATTTTTGTGTTTTCAACATACCAAAAATATTGTTTTAATAAGATAAAATGATTTTATTAAAATGACATGTTTTTAGGTGATCCAGTCACACCTTATAAAAAGATTGGTGACGACTCTGTTGTTTTATCTTTTATTTTAAAAAATAGTCGGGACACTTAAAAAAGGGTTACGACAGCTTGACGACTCCGCTGGGGACATTTTTTTTAACAAAAAAATAGTCTCACCACGAGCCGATTATACTTTGTTTTAATGTCAAAATTTGTGAAGATCGTGTAAAACTTAACTTGTTGTCCACTTATTAATATGTTTCCATTTTGCATATTTAAAATTTGGTAATAAGCTCTACACCCAAGCTTCATCCCGTTAGTTTAAGTGGGGGGAACGCTATTGCTCTCGTAGGATTATTGATTCTCCTTATGGGCCTAGGAAGGATCTCTAGGGCTCATATGGCCTATGTTTTCGTGAGGATACTGATCCTTCATATGGACATAAGAAAATGGGTCCCCTGAATTGAACCTGACTCGTTTAAAGCCTATAATGGGCGAGAATCAAAGGCCTTACTACCCTTAGTAAGGGAAATCGAGGACAATTCGGGAACTCTTTTAGAGCTAAACCTTTGTAAGAATCTAGAAGCCTACCTCATTAGAGCCATGAGAAAAACCCTAGGTTTTGAAATTTGGTCAAAATTATTTCGTAGCAATAGTCCGTGGAGACATGTCCAGAAGTGTTGGAATGTGCTGCCCAGTTACTATTCGTACAATGAAATTATTTTGGACCTTTTATGTTTTTCGAAGTACTAATTCTTTCTTTTTCTTGTTTTGTAATGTTTTGCATTTTTTTCTTGCATCCATATCTCATATCTAGGAGGGTTCGATTCTAAAGCACATTGCTCAAGTAGAAAACAGTTTTTTTGCGATAGATAGAAGACTCCTTCAGAAAGAGGATGATAATACGAGTATACATCGTTGGTTCGAGGTCAACAAACAGGCACATGGAGAACAACATTCAAGCTGTTGAAATCCTTAACTTATTCCTAAGCCGGATTAATATTCACCATCAATAGATTGAATAAAGATCATATTCATTCGTTTCTTGAATCTAACTCTCCCGATATTAGATAAATAGATGAAGTTACGAGATCCTCTCTCAATTCACTCGCAAACAAGAATAAGAACCAAGAATGAATAAACCGTAAATAGAAAAGTGCAAACTCTTATTACCTAAACAAAATCCAATTGTTTCTCACAACCACAAGACACAATAACCTTAGCCAAATAGATTTAGTTCATGGCTAGGTTCCAAAGAAACACAAGACAAAGAATTCCTAGCATGAACCTAATTGAACAAGAAAGAAAAAGATAAAGAATGGATGGAGCCTTCTTGTCGATATCTCCCTTGAAGCTAGTCGAAAATGCTCTCTACTTTCTCCCTTGGAGTTAAAGGCATGGCCTCTAATTTATAGGGCTAGGTCAAAGTCCTTCTTTGAGGAGGAAGTTAAGTTAGAATTAAATTATCTTTAAAGAATATAATTCTTTATTATATTTATATTTCTTCTAGAACTTCTCCTATCTTCTTGGGTTTTAATTCTTCTTTAACCTCTTCATGGAAATCAAACTCCTTTGGGATTTAGCTTTGCTCCACGTTATTTTGGGCTTGTCTAGTCATCAATTTCGAATACCATATCACCTTATTCTTTGTCGACAATTTCCCTAGAAACTGGCTCGGCATCTTCTTCATGCATTGCCCTGGCAACTAGCTCGGTAACTCCTTCATGCTTTCCTTGGCAACTAGCTCGACATCCCCTTCATGCATTGCCCTGGCAACTAGTTCTAGCCTTGCTTTGGCAAGTGATTATGCACATACACACAAAACACACCAAAGTAGCATTTTTCCCCACAAAAACTACCAAGTTATGCAATCAAGCTCAACGATGGAAGGAAACATGGATTAATGCATGAATGACTAATTGTTCAACTAATATGAGCCTAAGTCTAACAATAATATGAGTAAAAAGGGTAAGAAAAAATAATACTTTTGAACACTTATCAGCGCACTTGACAATGTACTACCGAAAAATGTCACTACACTTGGAAAATGAGAAACTACTCATATATTGTTTCCAAGACAATCTATCGAGGTCTGCTACCCGATGGTATGCCCAATTGAGCCAAGTCAACATACGTACTTGGGGAGATCTGTCAAGAACTTTCCTTAAACAGTACGAGCATGTGACAGATATGATCTCAAGCAAGATCGTACTACAGGGCATGGAACAAAGGTTCAACGGGGGTTTCTGTTAGTACACTCAGAGGTGGCGAGACATGGCAACCCAAGTTCAACCTCTACTATTGGAAAATGAGGTTACTCCAACGTTCGTGGAGACTTTAAATGGGCCTTTTTACAACCATATGTTAAACCATGCCACCAAAGGTTTCACAAACATGGTCATGAATGGGGAACTGATATTAGCGGCCATCAAAAGTGAGAGACTCGAGGAAGAAAAATATGACAAGCATCTATAACCTGAACTACTCCAGAAATGGAATCTTGTCACGGGGTAGATGTGGGCATTTTCCCAAAAAATATTGGGGTCATACCTAGAACCAACCCTTTTGCTTTTGCCTCGATCATGAAGGATCTTTTGTAAGGGCTTTTATGTTAATCTACTTGTTTAAAGATGCATTTCCTTTATTTTTCTCAAGTGGCAAACATTTCATTTTTTTCTCTTTTCAATTTTTTTCATCTATTTCTCTTTTAAAATACATCTTCTTTCCAAAATCCCCATTATTGATTGTATGAATGATTCTTGGATCTAATCTCGAGATAGAAGGGCAGTAAAGTGTGTTCACGATGATGGGAAATTCCATAAATAGATTTTGAGTGATTTTTCACTCAGACATTGTTGTTAAGGTCTTTGAATAAAGTGATAACTCTAAAACATCTACCAACTGAAGACTGCTTCTCTTTGATTATATTTGTGTGTGAAATGACATTTGGCATTCCTTCATTTCCCTTCACGAATAAGAAAAAATATCCATTGTTGTCCCTTTTGAGCTTGATTTTTTTATTATTGAACCCCAACCAAGGATCACTCCCCATACTAGGGGAAAAACATGAAAGGTTGTTCGTAAGCAAGAAAAAAAACATATCATATCAAGTTGAATGTCCTAAATTCAAAATAAAAGGACAAAAAGCAAAAGGAAAACAAAAAAAGGAAAAAAAAAGGGAAGAAATGAAAGCTGGAATACAAAGGAAAATTTGAAACAAGAGAAAAACATGTGTGGAATCTTTCAAAAGGGACATGAGCCAAAAAGGGAAATGAACTCTAGGGTGAAAACCCAAAATGGGCAGTCTAGAGTGATCCATAGAATAAAACAATGGAGATTTCATCAAGAAAGATTGATCCTTAGTTTAATCACTCTTAAGCATGTATTTGAACCTATATATCCTTTATTTGTAACCTGAGACTAGCCTACATTACAAGCTTTTAAAGACCATTTGGATCACACATGAATATATGAGAAAAGGAGTTTGTTTTCAGAACACATTCCGCCTAATTGAGTTAACCTTTATTGAGGACCTCAAAACTTCTAATGTCTGATTGAGATTAGAAAAGTGGGAAAATTGAAATTTGAGGAGTGGGTGAGCTAAAGAGAGCCACTTAAAAGTAGGACACTATCCGATTGATGGATTCATGAATCATTCATACTGTGAATTTTGGGGCATCTAACTTTGCTATTTCCCATGTTTGCCATGACTTTTTCCTGTGAACTTTAGCCTTTTATTTTTCTTTAAATCCTTACTGCTAACCCTTTTCTTGCATCTTACAAGTAAAGTGACATAGATTCATGAAAAAATAAAGGCTTCTTGGTATTTATTCCAAATCCAGGAGCAATTGTTTACCATCGCATCAACAAATAATAGGGGCAACACCGCCTTCATTAGTTTATGGGATAAAAGGTTGAGTTGCCAATCAAGGTTGAAATCCTATCTCTCTTTGTCTTGATGGAATTAAAACTACAAGAAGCAGAGTGGGTCCAAGCAAGATATGATCAGATGAGATTTCCAATGAAAAGGGGTATCTAACTTGGTTAGGTGAATCAGAGAAGAATTACATGAGCTCACGAAAAAAAAGTTCATCTGAGAAAGAGATTTCATATTAGGAAAAATTTTGCCAATTTAAAGAGATTTTTGGGGAAAATGAATGACTAACTGGAAGAATGCCTTCTCAAAAAGAACATTAATCATGGTCAAGATGGGTCAAGATGAGCTTCATAATCTAATGAATTTAGAAGTTTTATGCCTGAAAAAAGAAGATGAAAAAAAGGAAAAAAGAAAGAAGAATAAAGGAAAAAATAAAAAATAAAATTATCAAAAGGTAAAAACCAGTAAAGAGTGCCTTAGAGACCAAAAAAGAAAAAAAGGGGTTTAAGATGAAAACCCGCAAATGGCTTCTTGAAACCAAAGGAGATATGAGTTGAAAATCCACAAATAGCGGCTCAGATAGTTTTTGGATTAGGCAAGAAGCAAATGAATCTCTCGAAAACTTGGCATCTTGGAAGGAATTTTGTGTCCTCATACCTCGTCGACTTGGCAAAGGCAGCCCAGGGATATTTCTGGTGTTCTTACTTAGGAAGTTTTGGTCAGTGGCATCTGAATTTTAAATGGGGCATGTCTAGAGTAGGGAAATTTGCACTGGCTAAGGATTTAAGGTCATCAACGTTAATAGGCATAAGAGAAATATAAGAAAATGCTAGTATTATTCGAAGACATTCATGGTAGAAATAAGCTTTGCTGCAAGGATTTATGTGCAAGCGCTTCAAAGAGCCCTGCAGGGGCAAGCATTAGAGAATTCACATGAAGCTTTGAGGATGTTGGATATTATTTTAAGGAAGCATTATTGTTAAACCTTCTCCCACAATGATAACAATTTTACAAAAAATGGAGGAGATGTCCAGTGATGTTAAAGCTTTCATTCAAGCTTCTGAGAGGATGTGAGAGATTATGTTCTGTCAACCAGGCAAAGGCTAAAAGAGTGTTGAAGAATATGAGGATAAAAAGTCAGTCCTCCCAACCGAAAATACAAGATTGGGTGAGTAAATGTGTAAAGCTCAGGTGTTTTCTCTAAAAAAGAGAGATACAACGAACAAATAGCTAACATGGTTGTCTATCTGGGATGAACAAGCAAATGCGCATGAAAGCGAAGAGGAAAACCCCAGAAGAAAAAAAAGATGAAAAAAGAGAAATAAAAGAGAAAAGTTTAAAAACAAAAAAAGAAAATGAGAGAGAAAAGAACATGCATTCATGTGTTAGGCATCCCTAGGAGTATGCTCATCATAATCATAGCATTTGTTAAATTTCGACAGGCATAGAACCCACCTCTCCGTTCAGGCATAAGGAGAATGGAACCTACCTATCTATTTAGTCATAATGAGAATGGAACCGCAAATCCGTTCAGGCATGAGGAGAATAGCTTCTTCTTATCTATCTGAGCATGATGAGAATAGAACCTGCCTATCCGTTTAGGCATGTGGAGAATATAACCTGCTTATCTATTCGAGCATGAGGAGAATAGAACCCACCCATCCTTTCAGGCATAAGAAGAATGTAACCTTCTTATCTATTTGAGCACGAGAAGAATAGAACCCGTATATTCGTTCGGGCGCGAGGAGAATAGAACCTTTATTTTTCAGCACAACGCCTATCCGTTCGGGTGCGAGAAGAATGAAACCTTTGTTTTTTAACACAACGCCCATCCGTTCGGGCGCGAGGAGAATGAAACCTTTATATTTTAGCACAACGCCTATCCGTTCGAGCGTGAGGAGAATGGAACCTTTATTTTTTAGCAACCGCCTACCCATTCAGGCGCGGGGAGAATGGAATTTTGCTTTGATGTCTATCAACCAATTTGTAGTGTGATTGGCTAAAATCAGTGCCTTTTGTTCTTTACTCTATTCCTGTTTCACATAAATGAGCAAAGAGGGGCAGCTGTTGTCACTGATTTTTAGCCCAAATCATAGCACAATCAGAATCAAAAATAAGGAAAGAGGCAACCAAGAATTAACCGAATTTGGAAGGGAAATTAGAGTCAAATATTCTAATTTAAGATTGTAATCAAATCTAAATATTTGAGGGGATACTTTACCCGAATTTTGGGATTTTTTGGGTTGAGTTTCCATGTATTTCCATGATCAAAATCGTATATAAACCCCTCTCTATCACTTGTAAACACACACCACTAGAGGCATCATAAAATCACATAAAAATTCTCAAGTTTATATTGGCATTTTCAAGTTGAATACAAAAGGAAAAGCTTGGTTTTTAGGTATCTTGCTCTAGTTCTTTTGTTCTTTATTTATTTATTTTTATTTTGCAAATATATATTCGACATTAGCGGCTATTCTCACTTGTTTCGAGTTTTGGAAGATATTTGTTCGAATGTTTCAACAAAAAATGAGGATTTTCGGTGTACCACAGCCGAAAATGGCAGTCGGCGCTGGTGGAAGGCAGCCGAAAATGGCAGTCGGCGCTGGTGGAAGGCAGCCGACACGATGGTGCACCACCTTATTCTTCATTCTTTATTTTTCACATGAACACTTCATGAATTTTTAAAGTGGGGTGTTTTGATCTTTGTTTTAAAACCAAAATTGAATAATGGCGTATTTGGGCCATATGCCCATTTCAAATAAAAGTGGGCTATTTAATCTTATATGATTCATGTACCATTTTTTTCAAATCACATAAAGTTTCTTTAAATATTTTTTAATCTTGAAATCTAATTTCATTTTTTTAAAAAAACTTGGATATTAATTTCTTTTCCTTTTTAATTCTAATTTAAACTTATCAAACTTATTTTTGTCACATATTTTCTTAAAAAATAATAAAGTGTAAATTAATAACTCAAATATTGTGTGTTGACTCTACTCGGAGAAGGATACACATTTTAAAATTTTATTTAATTCCTTTCCTTTTTGCTCTTCTATTTAATTTCATAAATTTAATCAATGTTACCTTTTGTTTATCTCATTTTTTAAGACTTTTAATTGTTTTTCTTTAATTAAAGTATTAGTTTAGGTAAAATCCCTAAGTTTAGGTTCTCTAGCGTTAGAGCCATAGTTAATTTAGGGCCCTCAAATTGAATTAAAATTCTCTTCACATCGAATTCATAAAACACATTTAATTTTATTTAACCCCAATAGGTAAAATTCACTTAAACAATTTTTAGGGTTAATAATCATCAATCTTAAAAAATAAAAGCTTCAACACACCAATTGTCTTTGATTGTTTGATTAAAAACTAAAATACAATTAATGCAATGTCCTACCAAAAGGAGGTAACGGGTTAGCGCCAGAAGCGTTGGCGGTGACTAGAGTTTACTCTCCGGATGGTCCGGCCGTTAAAATGGAATTATATTCATAAATGGACACTAATTTAAATTTTACACGAACTTGCAAATTCTGACATTAAAACTTTTTGCAAATTCTCGAACCCGTTTTTGTGTTTTTTCGCAGACAAAAAATATAGTTTTAATAAAATAAAATGACTTTATTAAAATGACTTGTTTTTAGGTGATCCAATCACACCTTATAAAAAGATTGGTGGCGACTCTGTTGTTTTCTATTTTATTTTAAAAAAGCAGTCGGGAGCCTTAAAAAAGGGTTGCGACAGTTTGATCAAGATTTCTATAGGAAAAAGCTTTCTAGAATCCTTATCGTAGATGAATTGCCTTTTGTTTTTGTCGAACGTAAAGGCTTCCATGAACTTTTTAAGGCTTTACATCCTCTATTTAAGCTTCCTTCTCATGTTACTCTACTAGAGATTGATATACTCTCTTCATTAAACAAAGAAATGAGCTAAAAAGTTCTTTTAAGAACTTGCATTCTAGGGTTTGTCTAACCACAGACACTTGGGCATCAGGTTAAAATTTAAGTTATATGTGTTTGACTTCTCATTTTATTGATAATGATTGGAATTTACATAATATAATAATTAACTTTTGTCCATTTGTTGGTCATTCTAGTCAACTTATTGGTAGATCGATTGAAAAATGTTTGAATGAATGGGGTTTGAAAAACATTCTGATTGTGGCAGTAGACAATGCAATCTCAAACGATTTACTAATTGATTACTTTAGGACAAGACTTAATATTTGGGAGTCTAGTTTTTTGGAGGGTCAATATTTGCATATGAGATATTCGTCTCATATTTTGAATTTGATTGTAAGATATTTTGTAAGATATGGTTTGAAAGAACTTAATTTCTCAATTATGAAAGTTTGGGGTCTTGTAAGGTATGTTAGGTCTTCTCCCGCAAAACTTCAAAAGTTTAAGACTTGCATAGAATAGGAGAAAGAAGACAATAAAAGTACTGATACTTTGGATGTTGAGACAATATGGAATTCAATATTTTTAATGCTTGAATATGTATCAAGTTTTAAAAAGGAATTTGATAATTTATACATGAAAGACTCTTCTTGTTTCAAGGAACACGAAAAACTTAGTGGTGGTCCTAAGGAAGAAGATTAGAAGAAGGTAGGTAGTTTTTTTTTTTACCTTTCTTGAGTGTTTTCTATGATGCAACATAGAGGCTATTTGGTTTCCTCTACGTGATTTGCAACTCTTATGCACATGAAATTTACGCGACTAAATTAATGATTTCCAACAACATAGGTGATGAAAAAGTGGTGTTAAGAAAATGGCATCCCAAAGAATGTTAAAGTATGACAAATATTATGAGAGCATTGACAGTATCAATGCTTTAGTGTTTTGGCTATGATCCTTGACCCTAGGCACAAGTAGGACACGAAGTGGGGGTAAAATTGACATTCAACAACTTATGACTTCAAAATATGAGAGGGATACGAGTTGTTAATTAACTAGTGCCAAAAAAGTGAGTTGGAGAAGTATTTAGAATATGCTTGTGAGTCTGAGGTTCCAAATTTTCAAATCCTACAATGGTGGAAAGAAAAAGCAAGAAGATGTCATATTTTTTTATAAGATTGCTAAAGATGTGCTTGTTATACTAATTTTGACTGTATCTTCCGAGTTGGCTTTTAGTATGGGGGTCTTATTTTTAATTCTTTTTGTACTTCATTGACTTCAAAAATGGTTGGAGCACTAGTCTGTACTGAAGGTTGGTTATGAACTTCTCGGTCACCTCTTATAATAGAGGAAAGCTTGCTTGCCTTGGAAGAATTGGAGAAAGGTTAGTTTAGTTTTGATTGCTTCTTTTTGTTGTTTATTCAATATTTAAACATATATGTATGTTTTAGTCTTATTTTATTTAAGGCTAAACTATAAAATAAGTGCCCAAACTATGTCTCTTTTTTGTAATAAGTGCTTGAAGTATTTTTTGTTTGAAATAGGTGCCTAAACTTTTATTTTGGCTGAAATAGGTGCCTAAACTATTTTTTGGCTGAAATAGGTGCCTAAACTTTCATTTTTGACTTGTTTTAAAGTCAATTTTGGCACCTTTTTTGGCACCTATTTCAACCAAAAATGAAAGTTTAGGCACTTATTCCAGCCAAAAAAATACTTTAGGCACCTATTGCAAAAAAGATGCATAGTTTTGGCACTTATTTTGTAGTTAAGCCTTTATTTAATTATATTTCATGTGTTGTATGCACGAAGGATCTAACTTTGGAGCAACCAGACATCATAATTGATGAAAAAATTAATACTTTGGATGATTTCTAAAGCTCGGACCTTGGAACTTTGGTGTACTTTATGATCGTACTATTTGTAGCATGTTTTTTTTTTATTTTATTTTATTTTGTAGTATGTTTGCTATGCAAAATGTTTCTAAAAAAATTCCCATGAGTATTAATGTCTAATTTCAGTTTAGTTAACGTGGCTCCTAGAGCATAATGTCCTTGCTAAAGTGGGTTTTAGTCTTTTGTTTTAGTTGGATGTCGTTAGTGACCTCTTGCTGTAAAAATACTTTTTTTGGCTAAATTTTTCTTGCTAATTCCAGTAACCTCTGTTTTAGTTGATTTTTCTTGTTAGTTTCAATTTAGTTTGATGCTGCCATGATTTGTCTTGCTAATTTCAGTGACTTCTGTTTTAGTTGATTCTTCTTGTTAATTTCATATTAGTTTGATGTTGCCAAGCGCTAGTGACCTCTTGCTAAATTTTATTTTGCATACATTTGGTAAAAGAATGAATTTTCTATACACGACAAACATAAGGTGTTTACAATTGATAAATTTTATTTTGGTGATTTTTCTTGCTGTAAAAGAAGCAAGTTAGAAATTATAATATCTAAATTGTCGGGATTGAGATTAAATATCTAAATTGTATTTTATTTACACTCTAAAGATTATATACTTATTTGAAACAAAATTCAAGGTTAAATACATGTACAAGGGGCTTCCACTTTGTTGAAAGTGTATGTGGGCACTCGATATAATTCAACTAATATTATTTCGAACCAAACCAAATTGCAATTTACTTGCTGCTTCAAGTTTATCAACACTACACGCACACTTTATTTTTTACACACTCAATTCACTTGTTTTTTTTTCTTGTGCATATCACACACAAACTCACTCGTATTTATACTCCTCTAAACCAACATTAGAGAGCTATCTAGACACTAATTAAATATTATAATAAATCCTAAATTTTTCTAGCATGTGTCATAAGCTTCTTGATAATTATGAAGTTGTTTCCACTTGTTACCGTCCATCACCAATACTTATTTGCTAAGGAATTCTGAACCTTTAAGCTGCTGCCGTGGAGCTTTCTTTTTTTTCTCTTGAGCCTTCCTAAGTTTGCCGCCATACTAGAATGTTCTAGTTGCTGTGTAGTTGTTGTTTTAATCCAATTGTTTCTAGATTATTCATAAGATTTATATGGCTTCCACATATTTCTTGTCATTTTGCCGACTTTTAGGGGTTTAAATCAGGTTTGATTTTCAACACACTTGTCTGTGTGGTTACTCACCGAATATCCTATCCGAAAATTCAAAAATCTGATATCCGAAAATCTGGATGCATTGACATCGGAGACAACATCATTCAAGAGGAGGTGAGTGCTGATTGAAACAGAAAGTGAAATGCACATTGATGAAAATGTTGATATTCTTGTGGGGATCATCTGTTTAAGCATCGAGTAAGGGAAATTGAGGTGATGCTAAAGCCAATTCAAATTGTTGTTATCACGAGGATATCGTGTTAGATAATGGTGAGGATCAACATGGGGATGCTTCCTTCGCTGAGGTTGGTATAGAGAATGTGGGGCAGTTGAATAAATTGAATGTAGCGGTACGTGAATCGGGGACGACAAGGCAACTTGTTTGTAACTTTGTAGCGGTACGTGACTCCACCTCGTTTGTAACTTTGTAGAACCTTCGATGTGGAAGGATAACGTCTCTGAGAGGTGGGACGACAAGGCAACTTGTTGGTAATTGAATTGATGGATGAATCGGGGACTAAGTCGATGGATGAGGCAACTGGTCTAGTAGTGAGGGAGCCGAGTCCGATTGGATCACTTACGGTGGGTATGCCGATTGAAGCTTTTGGTTCGGTTGGGCCCGTTAATGAAGAGAGAATGACTCTTATTTCTGAGATTTTTCAATACAATGAAGACTCTAAGAAGGTGAGAAACGTGAATGATATTTTGCTTATTTTTCTCGCATCGGACGAACGACGGTTGGTAGAGGAAAGATTGAAGAAGAAAGGTCGGGGCAGGCCACAGAAGAAATCCAATCACTGAGCAATGTATCGCGAATGGTTCACTTTCGTCTTTGGATTTTTTTGAATACACAACAAGCAATATTGAGTGAAGCTAGGGCGACATTGGATTTTGGTAAATTGATTGGTACGACAACCAATGGTAGGAGGATATTGAGAAGTATATAGCTCGTATTATTGAATAACGTAAATGAGCTCATTAGTAGGAGCAAATGAGGTTATTTTATTGGAACACTTATGGTCTAGGGTCCACGAAAAAAGAAAAAAAATTGTTCAAACTTTGTTGCGACGGTACCAGTATGACGTGGTGTTTCTCCATGACACGAAATTGGAAATAATATCTATGTAGATTGTTCGTAAGGTATAGTTCTCGGAAACCT
Organism: Hibiscus mutabilis; assembly: GCA_019671005.1. Lineage (NCBI taxonomy): Eukaryota > Viridiplantae > Streptophyta > Magnoliopsida > Malvales > Malvaceae > Hibiscus > Hibiscus mutabilis. Next base: position 13,948,579 of record CM033726.1, on the reverse strand, counting down.
TTAAGTTTCTTTATTCTCCATCAGTTGAATGTTCGGGTGGGATACTAGTGGGTTGAGAGGTGTCACAATTTAATTTGGTTGATTTTATGGTGGTATAAAGCTATATGATGGTGAGAGGGAAGTGGCGTGAAGACGAGTGGGAGTGTGGCATGATAGGCGTGTACGCCCCTTGCGTGCATGAGGAGCAGGTTGTAGTGTGGGCAGCATTGCTCGAAATTGTGAATGGTCGTGTGACCCCTGGTGCATTGGGGGGATTTCAACATGGTGTTGTCGATGCACACTTTGGGAATGGTTTAAGAAGATTGATGTCGACTATTTTAAGCTAGCTTTTGTGTGCTTACAAAATGTTTATCGGGAAGCAAATGGGATGGCGGATGCGTTAACCACGGTTGGAGTGGATCAAATGTCCTATTTTCAGGTACTAGCTTGAGTATGGTTGTGATGCATTGATTTTTGCTTTGGGTGGCTTTTCTCTGATGCCTAGTTGCGGCGTTTTTCTGGTCTGAGGACTTGACTTTGCGGGGTGTTGTTTCTCCCATTCGCGTATTTTGTTTTGAAATATTGGACTGTTTTTTGCTTCATATACACTCTTAGCATTATCTTGTGCTTGATTTTGCTTGCCTTAATAAAGGAATCTCTATTGATTAAAAATAGCTAAAATATTCTTAGTATTTGTTTTATGATTCACGAAGAATAATCATTTGTGTGGTTTGTGGTTACCCTGACATATTATATAAAACAAATTACTAGCATTTAAAACCATATAAATTTATAAATGATTTGGATATACAACACAAATGCATCACAAACAAATAAAATTTCTTTAAATTGAATCACAACGATAGAGCATACAAAATGTTTTGAATTGTGACATGATACAAACATATTTTTTTCTCTAAATTGAATATGTAAAATGTGAAAGTAATTGAGATATGAATACTACTAGGAAAGAATAACTAAAAATATGAAGGCAATTGAAATATATAAAAATATCAAAATATTTATAAGCATAATATATCATGAAAAATAACATACATGACACGCATACGCAACCAATAAAATCTACATAAATTAAATTATTAACACGTAAAAGTATATGCAAATTTATAACACTTGAACAATTATAATATGAATATAAACTAACAAGGGTTGAGTGCAATGGTAAAGCACATTCTCTCTCAATGAGAGAACTGAAGTTCGAACCTTGAAAACGATATCGTGGGAGGGAGAGTTACAAATCTTGAATTTATCAAATGGACATTACTTTACCAAAAAAAAATATGAATATAAATATTTACAATGAGTAATATTTTTAATTAAGTAGAGAGGTATTACATTCCCAAGACAAATGTTGGGATTCGAACCCACACAAAGTGAGACAACATGAATATTCTTGACCACTCAGTCAATTAATAAATCTCATTTACAATGAATAACTTTAACACAAATAAATACAAAAATATGATAAAATCTACTTAAATTAGTTATTAATGCATAGAAATTATATAAATAAAAATTTATAATATATTGAATTAAAAACATGTAATAACCCATTTCAACCGGGCAACCCAAACCCAAATTCAAACCCACAACCCATACTCGGTTACAGACCCAAACCCATCAAAGTCCAAAATTACAAAAATACCCCAAAACCTAAAAACCCTAAATCCCTAATAATGCCTCAGTCGCCGCCTCTGCCTTCAGCCGCCGCCGCACTGCCACTTGCGCTGCCTACCCTCTACCATCACCTAACCTAAGCCCCATACCCTATTTGCTAACCCACTTGGCTTTCGAATATCCCAGAAAATCTAGACAAATCATCACAATCTTAGATCAGTAAAATAATAAAAATAGAGGTGTTATTTTAATGGAAAATCGGCTATAAGAACCGAAATAAGATCTGTAAAAGGGAGGTTTTTCAGTTCAAAAAAGAGAGAAATTTAGGGGATTAAAAATTTTATAATCTGGGTTTTTCGGTTCAAAAAGGAGTAAAAAGGGGATTTTGAGTTAAAAGTTTGTATGAAACCAGAGGTAATCAGCGAAAATCAAATTTTGTTTTTGAATCAAATCGTTGTTCTTACTTTTTTTATAAAATCTACTAGAAAGCAAAGTTTTTTTAACTCAGATTTGTTTTAAAATATTTGAATCAAACAAAAAATAAAGAAAGGGAAGATCGAATCTTACCTTGTCGCTGTCGTGGTGCCTCGCCGCGAGGCCATTCGGCCGAGGAACAGTGGTAACGGTAAGAGCGGTGTCGTTTTGGTTCGAGACTAGAGAAAGAAGATTGAGAGAAAAGCTTTTGAATCTTTTTTAGGTTTTTTTGTTAGTTCAAAATAAAAAAAAAAAAACCTATATTTGTTTTAAAACCCAACAACAAAAACGGCGTTGTTTTGCACAACCCGACCCGCGTGTGACCCTGACCGGGGAAGGATCTACGTTTTCTGTGTTATGGGTTAATTATGAATTTAGTCCCTACATTTTAATCCCATTTTTGTTTTGTGTCAGTGGTCTAATTACTCTATTGGTCCCCGAACTTTCAACTCGCCTTTTTTCTATCATGGAATAATTCTGCACCTGGTCCTTCTACTTTCAGCCCGTTTAAACTTATGGTCATAGGATAATTTCGTTTTTGGCCTTTCTATTTTGATGCGCATTTAATATTTTCAGTTTTTTATCGTTTTAGGCCTTTAATTTCCGTTTTCTTTCAATTTCATCATTGCCATTATATTGAATTTAATTTCGGCACTTTAGTTTTAAGTTGTTTACTTTCCAGTTCATGTATTTTTCATTTGTTCCATTTTAGTCCTATAATGATTGCTATTTATGCCATGTAATTCAATTTTAATGCACTTTAATCCATGCATTTTTATTAGCTTCACGTTGTAATAGTTTAATCCATGCACTATTATTATTATTATTATTATTATTATTATTATTATTATATGGCACATTTTTTATGTATAATAACTTTATTATTTTTTATATTATGTATATGATTTTATGCTTATTTGTAAAAATATGTATAGTATTTTATTTAAATACTACATATGTAATATAAATAAATACCTATTTATTTTTTTTTATTTTTTTTGTAAAAATAACATATATATATAAACTATTAACTTTAAATATATATATATTGATAAGTATAAGTATTAAATACGTTTTACATAAGTATTATATACATGTACATGTCATATTATCATTTTGCATCATATATGTTTTATACATCATATAAAAATATGTTTCTAAAGAAATTAATTTTAAAAGTTTAAAACTTCGAAAAACATGTCCCGGGCGTAAATGGATGTGATGTCTTCGAATATTTTCAAAAAAACGAGTAGCCGTGCCCCGGGGGCAAAGAGATATGGTTCTCTCAATATTTTCATAAATTCAAGAATCATTTTTAAAGTTTTAATTGAATTCACAATTTCTAACACCATGACATTAAATAATCGACTAGGTACCAATTTTGGGTGGTGTGGGGGTCTAATCCTTCCCCATCCGTAACCGACTCCCAGACCTGAATTTTGAGTCTCTGGTTTTATTTTGGTGTCCGGTCTACCATTTTTAAAATGATCGGTGGCGACTCTACATTTTTAATGCCAAAATCGGACGGGTGTTTTCAAAACAAGAAAAATAAATTTTCAAACCAGAACGAACGAATAAAAGAATAAAGTGAGCGCCGGACTGATTTGGGTGCTCACAGTTGGCGACTCCACTAGGGATCTTTTTTTGAAAAAAAGAGTCAAGCCACGAGTCAATTATTTTTTAGTCTTGGTCGTTGGAAATTGGCAAATTCGATTTTGATTTAAAATATGATTCTGTCTATTTTACCACAAGACATGCATTTTATTTTTCTCTAAACATTACTGATTTATTTATACTGCATTTCATGAGCCCGAGCTCCGTCCTTTTTAAGTGGAAGTGTGATACCACCTTCGTGTGAGTTACCACCATATAGGTTGATGAATCACTTTCGGGATATATTTCTTATGCTTTCGTGTGGGTTACCTCCGTATAGGCATAAGGGATGTGTCCCCCTGAATTGAACTTGGTCCGTTTGAAACCTATAATGGGTGAGGATTAGGGGCCTTGCTACCTTTAGTAAGGGACAATGAGGACAATTCGGGTACCTTCCCTAGAATCTAAACCCGCATATAGTGAGCCGTAGGAGCCAGCCCTTTAGAGCCATGCAAAACTCTGCCCGTTTAGCGGTTATCTTTTTAGGCTTTAATGCATTTTTCTATGTACAACTTTTTATCTATTTTATTTTTACCTTAATTACCATTTCATTTGTTCATTTGATTATTTTAAATTCAAACTGACCCATTTTTTGATTACATCGTATCTATTCATTGTCATTCACTGCATTGCATATCATGACATTTTGATTTTTGCATTGGTGCATTCGCATATAGGACATATACTTTGTTTTTTACATGCATTCATTTTGAGACTGATCCTCGGGATGCCCTGTGATAGCAATACTGGAAAAGATGAAAGATCAATCGATTCAACACCCATACAGAACAATAAGTAAGACAAAGATGGCAAACGAAAATAGATTGGATAGGATTGAGCAAAACCAGAAGACTTTGCAGACATATTTAACCCAAAAACTAGAGAACCAGTTAGCCAAAGCCTAGCACGAGATAAGGGATCAGTTCGCGAAATCTCAACAGGACATACTGGTGAAATTAGCTCAGATGCTAGGACACAAGTTTCCTGAACAAGGAGAGGTCTCTGCTACCAACTCTAGGGTAGGTCCCGGGAAAGAAAATGAAGATTTGAAATATCCTTCAGGGTTCACTTCTACTCAAGCTAAAAGTCAAACCAACCCTCGAGTGGTAATTTCTATAGAAAAATCTCAACCACTTCAAGCCAGCGCCCTTATCCCGGCAAATTTGCCCATTGCATCAGAAGTTAAGTTAGTGGGCAATCAAGCTGGAAATTTTGTCTCCAAGATGGACCAGTTCATTGAATCTAACAAATCAAGAAATGAGCCATCGAAAGAGATCGAGGAGCATTGCAAACAACTCGAAAAAAATGCAAGCCATGAAGATAGAGGATACTTTCAGTGGATTCGATGCCAGTGAACTCAGTCTTGTCCCAAATTTGGTGTTACCTCCAAAATTCAAGATCCTAGAGTTTGAAAATTATGATGGAACCAGTTGCCCTCGCGCTCACCTCACTATGTTCTGTAGGAGGATGACAGGATACAGCAGAGACGATAAGCTATTAATACACTATTTTCAGGATAGTCTATTAGGATCTGCTGCCCGATGGTATAATCAATTGAGCCGTCATCAGATAAAATCATGGAAAGACTTGGCTAGAGCTTTTCTGGAGCAGTACCGGCACGTTAGTGATATGGTACCTGATCATTGGACTCTACAACACATGAAGCAGAGGTCTAATAAAAGCTTCAGGCAGTACACACAATGTTGGAGAGACATAGCTGCACAAGTGCAACCCCCTCTTGGTGAAAAAGAAATAGTAGTCATATTCATCCAGACTTTGTAGGGTCCAATCTTAGATCTTCTTATAGGTAATGCAACTACCAACTTTGTCGATCTAGTACTACCTGGTGAGCTCATTGAAAATGTCGTTAAAAGTGGAAAGATCAATGTTGGTGGAAGTTCGTCTCATAAGAAGCTTTCGTATGGAAAGAGGGACAATGAGGTAAACTCAGCATGAGCTTATAATGTTGGTTATTCAAAGCCGATGGCGGTAATACCCCCCAAAGTTGCAAATGCTCAAGGTTCTTCAAGCCAAGATCTGAGTCAGAGAAAGAACACTGAGAAAATAGAGTTTACTCCATTACCAATTTTGTATGGGGATTTGTACAAAGAGCTGCTCAATGCTCACGTAGTGGCACCTTTCCACCAGGCCCCAGTACAACCTCTATTCCCGAAATGGTATGACCCCAACGCAAAATGTAATTATCATGTGGGACAAGTTAACCACTCAATTTAGAACTGTTGGGGCTTTAAGAGGCTAATAGAAAGGTACATCAAGCTCGGTGTTGTAAGTATTGAAAATCCTACAGGGCCATCTACTATCGGGAATCCCTTACCGATGCATGAAGGTCCCAATTAAGATTCTCGATGACCAGATGTGGGGGCATGCCTTATTATGACTCTTTTTGGCCAGGCTAGTCATCAAATCACTTTGATCATGACTAATAAGTCCCTTGTAGTTTTTACCTCTTTCAAATTAATACTTTTTATACCAGTCTCACTATCATAAGCCCAAAGGTAGTGAGAATCTTTTGTAAAGGCCAAAGACTACAAGTTTCAATGAAATATACATTTTGTTCAGAAAATATTTCAATCGCATTCCTACATAACTAGAAGCTGAAAAAATGATAAGAACCAAACATGAGGGCAATATGTTAAAATTTTCAAGTAATTTTCTATATGGGCATTTTGGGGGCATTCTCCTGAAAAGATTGACTTCAAGGAAGAGGATTGAACCCAAGAAAAGGTTGGGGCACCACCGCATACAAAAGACCAATAGTCTGACAAGACCAGTGAGGAGTCAGGGGCATCCCATTGAGGGCCAGAAAAATCATATCACATTCATGCATTTAGTTGCATTCATCTCGCGTTGAACCATTTTTGCATACGTTATACATTTAGATTAAGTGCATACACCAAATCACTATGCACATACATTTAGGCATAAAATTCATGCATGCATTTTTGCTTACAAACAGGTTTGAAGAAGAGGTTGAACATCCTCAACATGGGGCAACGACATGATGGCCAACCTTAGTCTTGGAGGAGGCCAAACACAAAAAAATGTTGAAACGTCTAAATAAAAGGTACCAGCAATAAAATTTTTGAACATTTACTGACTAATGTTTTTTTTTCATTTTTAGGTCATACCTCTTCGCCAGTAGAGCAGCAAAATTTTTTTCGAATCTTGCCTTCTTCATTGGTGATAGACCAACATTTCTAGATTTTTTTTACCGCTGATGGTGTAGCAGTTTAGACATTTTGAAGATCTCGTTTCTCCGTTGATGGTGCAACAAATCCAAACCTTCTTCTAGATCTTGATTTGCCATTGATGGAGTAGCAGATCAACATTTTGAAAATCTCGTTTCTCCGTTGGTGCAATAGATCAAAATTTTCCTTCAAATCTCGTCTTTTCGCTAGTGATGTAGCAGATCCTACATTTTCCAAATCTCGTTCCTTCGTTGATGGTGTATCAGATCAAATCTTTGTCAAGGTCTCGTTTCTCTGTTGATGGTACAACTAGACCAATTTGTTTCTTCGGATCTTGTATCCTCCTTATAGTTGTAGATCAAAAAATTGAAAAATGAAAAAAACCAAAAAAACCAAAAAACAACAAAAATTTAAAAAGAGAAAAAATTAGAAAAAGTTAAAAAAAGTAAAAAAAAAAAATCAATCAAAAAATCAAAAAGAAAAAATCAAGTTGCTGTCATTCGTCAATCTTGCTCCTCCATTGATGGTGTAGTAAGATCCAAGTTGTTGTTATTTGATCTAGCCCTTCCGTTGATGGTAAGGCTAATTCCAAGTTGTCAAATTATCCGATCATGTCCCTCTATTGATGGTGTGGTTGGGGTCTAAGTTGCCGAAATCCAATCATGTTTCTCCATTGATGGTGTAGTAGAGTTAAAGTTGTTGTTCTGCTTCTTTGTTGATGGCGTCGTAGAATCCAAATTACCTTCCTATCCTGTCCCTCCGTTGATGGTGTGGCTGGGATCCAAGTTGCTGAAATCCAATTCTGCTCCTCCGTTGATGGTGTAGTAGGGTTCAAGTTACTATTCTGCTTCTTCGTTGATGGCGTCGTAGATTCCAAATTACCTTCCGAATCATGTCTCTCCGTTGATGGTGTGGCTGGGGTCCAAGTTGCTAAAATCTAATCCTGCTCATCTGTTGATGGTGTAGTAAGGTTCAAGTTGATGTTCTTCTTCTCCGTTGATGGCGAGGTAGAATCCAAATTATCATCTGATCTTGTCCCTTCGTTGATGGTGTGCTTGGGTCCAAGTTACTGCTATTCAATCCTGATTCTCCGTTGATGGTGTAGTAGGGTTCCAGTTAATGTTCTGCTTCTCCGTTGATGGTGTAGTGGAATACAAATTGTTATCTGTTCCCTTCCCTCCGTTGATGGTGTGGATCGGTCCAAGTTACAATTATCCGGTCTTACTCCTCCATTGATGGTGTGGTAGGGTCCAAGATGTTATTATTCGATCCTACCCTCCGTTGATGGTGTGGTTAGATTCAAATTTACTGACCTTCAAGTTCCCTTTGTTAATGTTGTAGCTAGAAAATATATATAAAAACAAAACAAAAAAAGAAAAGAAAAAAGAAAGAGAAAATGAAAACATGAAAAAACAAAAAAAAACAAGAAAAAAAGAAAATCTAAATGAGCTTTCAATCCTTTGATCATGTATTTTCGTCAGAGTTGTAGCTGGATCAGACATCAGAACTTTTATCCATCGATCTTGGCTCTTCGTCAGTGCTGCAGCTGGATCAGACATCAGAACTTTCATCCATCGATCTTGCCTCTTCGTCAGTGCTGCAGCTGGATCGAATTTTGTAAACCCTGCCTCTTCTTTAGTGATGCAGCTGGGTTAAATTTTCTTTAGTTATTAGCCCATCATCAATAATGTAGCAAGTTAAACTCGTTTTTCTTCCCCAACAGAAAACCCTTTATTCTGAAGATTTCACTTTCTAAGAGTGACAATGTGGATTAACCAAGACAAGAAAGAAGACCTGCATCAAAAAGAAAGAAGATTTATCGAAGAAAGAAGACATATGTCAAGAGGGGAGAAGCTCAACCGGACTGGACAAAACGGGTCATTGTTAGTCTTTGCTCTATTGCTATTACACAACAATGAGCAAAGAAGGGCAGCTGTAATAACCTGTTTCAACCGGGTAACCCAAATTCAAACCCACAACCTATACCCAATTACAGACCATTACCTATCAAAGCCCAAAATTACAAAAATATCCTAAAACATATAACCCTAAATCCCTAATAATGCATCAGCCGCCGCCTCTGCCTTCAGCCGCCGCCGCACTACCACTTGCGCCGCCTACCCTCTGCCATCACCTAACCTAAGCCCCATGCCCTATTTGCTAACCCACTTGGCTGTCGAATATCCCAGAAAATCCAGGCAAATCATCATAATCTTAGATTTGTAGAATAATAAAAATATGGGTGTTATTTTAATGGAAAATCGGCTATAAGAACCGAAATAAGATATGTAAAAGGGAGGTTTTTCAGTTTGAAAAAGAGAGAAATTTAGGGGATTAAAAAATTTGTAATCTGGGTTTTTCGGTTCAAAAAGGAGTAAAGAGAGGATTTTGAGTTAAAAGTTTGTATGAAACTAGAGGTAATCAGTGGAAATTAATTTTTTAATCAAATTGTTGTTCTTGCTTTTTTTTTAAAAAATATCTATTATAAAGCAAAGTTTTTTTAACTCAGATTTGTTTTAAAATATTCGAATAAAAAAATAAAGAAAGGGAAGATCAAATCTTACCTTGTCACTATCGTGGTGCCTCGCCGCGAGGCCGTTCGGCCGAGGAATGGCGATGACGGCAAGAGCGATGCCGTTCTGGTTCGAGACGAGAGAAAGAAGATTGAGAGAAAGGCATTTGAAGCTTTTTTAGGGTTTTTTTTGTTAGTTCGAAATAAAAAATAACCTATATTTATTTTAAAAACCCAACAACAAAAACGACGTCGTTTTGCACAACCCGACCCGCGTGTGACCCTGATCCGGGGAAGGATCCGCGTTTTCTGAGTTATGGGTTAATTATGAATTTAGTCCATACATTTTAATCTCGTTTTTGTTTTGTGTCAGTGGTCTAATTACTCTATCGGTCCCCGAACTTTCAACTCGCCTTTTTCTATCATGGAATAATTTCGCACCTGGTCCTTCTACTTTTAGCCCGTTTAAACTTATGGTCATGGGATAATTTTGTTTTTGGCCCTTCTATTTTGATGCGCATTTAATAATGTCATTTTTATCGTTTTTAGGCTTTTAATTTTCGTTTTCTTTCAATTTTGTCACTGCCATTATATTGAATTTAATTTCGGCACTTTAGTTTTAAGTTGTTTACTTTCCAGTTCATGTATTTTGCATTTGTTCTATTTTAATCCTATAATGTTTGCTATTTATGCCATGTAATTTAATTTTAATGTACTTTAATCCATGCACTATTATTATTATTATATGGCACATTTTTATGTATAATAGCTTTATTGTTTTTTTATATTATGTATATGATTTTATGCTTATTTGTAAAAATATGTATAGTATTTTATTTAATTACTACATATGTAATATAAATAAATACCTATTTATTTTTTTCTTTTTTTTGTAAAAATAACATATATATAAACTATTAACTTTATATATATATATTTGATAAGTATTAAATACGTTTTACATAAGTATTATATACGTGTACATGTCATATTATCATTTTGTATCATATATGTTTTTTACATCATATAAAAATATGTTTCTAAAGAAATTAATTTTAAAATTTTAAAACTTCGAGAAACATGTCATGGGCGTAAAGGGGTGTGATTTCTTTGAATATTTTCAAAAAACGAGTAGTCGTGCCCCGAGCGCAAAGGGATGTGGTTCTCTCAATATTTTCATAAATTCAAGAATCATTTTTAAAGTTTTAATCGAATTCACAATTTCCAACACCAAGACATTAAATAATCGATTAGGTACCAATTTTGGGCGGTGTGGGGGTGCTAATCCTTCCCCACCCGTAACCGACTCCTGGACCCGAATTTTGAATCTCTAGTTTTATTTTGGTGCCCGGTCTACCATTTTTAAAATGATTGGTGGCGACTCCACATTTTTAATACCAAAATCGGGCGGGGTTTCTCAAATACATCAAAAGAAAAATAAATTTCAAAATCGAATAAAAAATGAGCACCGGACTTATTTGGGTGCTTACAAACATAAATACAAACATCACGCCACTTAATTTTTATTCAAAGTAAAAAAGTCTTAGTAGTAAAAAATTCTTAGTAATTAAAAATTGCCACTAATTTTTCACTTTCTAGGATAATAAAAAAATGAGACATGAAATCCCTTTAAGCCAAACCATGGCAGGATTTCCAGAGAGAGGCCACCAGCACCGTGTTTCGACGTGCTACGTTGCAAATGTTCTACATCGTTTTTATTGGTAAGTTTTATGGCAAGCGTTTGATCGTTATGGGGTTGTGGTGGATTACAAGAAAAACTAAAAAAATGACTTTAAAGAGTGCTTCATAAAACTAAAAAATAGTGGTTTTGATTTAATTAAATGTTTCTAAATGAGTAAAGTTAAATGTTTATAAGGAGAAAACAAAAAGTTTTGGTTTAATAAATTACAAGAAAAATTAAAAAAATGACTTTAAAGAGGACTCCATAATATATTTTTTACTAAAATAAAATATCTTTTAAAAAAGCTTATATATCTTAGGGATTATAAATGAAAAAATACGTTTTAATAAATTGTACATGGCCCCGTAAACCTTTGAACCGCCCTGTAGAAATAGGTCCTTAAGTATACTCATTAGTCAATCACCTTGGTTTAAACAGCATCATTGCCAACATATGGTCTCCCTAAAGATGATTAACTCAAGTTTTGAATATTAATTAACAATTAAACTAAAATTAGTGTTAGGAGTTCAAGATGTTGTGTTATCCCCAACCTTTTGTTTTTGGTAGTGCTCTTTGTTAATGGATGTAGCTAAAATTCAACACCCTAAATTGTCTCTATTTGATTTCGTGTGTTGGCCACTATGACCTGTTTGTCCCCTTCTTAATTGCCTTGGAATGTGCTGAAACTACTGTTTAATAAAGTGGTGTTTGGTACCACGGATAAAGAAATCTAGGATAAGAGATTCAAGAGCCACTATAAATCAAACTTTTTAAAGGAATGATAATTTCAGCAACATTTCCCCTTAAATTTGCACCACAAAGGATGGGAAAGTAAAAATTAGGTGGAGAAAAGAAATCGAAAAGTGGATTGACATATGAATGGGCGATAAATGCATCCCCCATAAAGAAAAGGCCAACCTGAAAATAGGCCTATATTGAGCAATGCAAAGGACTGTTCACTGTTGTCCACAATGGACATAAATCAAATCTTACACTTGGCTTTACCATTTTTGCTACTTTTTATTGCAACAATACATATGTTCCCTAAATAAAAAGTTTTGTACCATCAAATGTTTGAATCAAATAATGTGCGATCGTTTCAACTTAACTAAAGTTTCGAGTTTGAATCCTTGGGAATGCAACAATGTTAAATCCTTAATGAGAGGGTTTTGTCACACTTGTAGTTTTACTCAATTCGATAAAATTAGTCTCAGTTTAAATCAATAAACGGATAAGTAAAGAACACTTGTGATTTACACCAAAATGAATAAGTAAATAAAGGTATTGAATCTGATTTTTTACATATTTATATAGTAGCATGATTTGATTCCCTAGAAACATCAGAATTTAACTTCCTTTATTAATCATTTCAATCTATTATTAAAAATATTATTATATTTTAGAAAGTGTCATCCGTTAAACAACCAAGCAAACCCTCAACAATCAATATCGTGCTACTTAGGCTAGCAAACGTAGAAAGCGATGGCTTATATCCTTTGGGTCACGAGTTTGAGGCTCCCATATTTAGGTGAATTATACAATTAACACGTTTTACCAAATGTAATATTCCTTGTATCCCACAAAATTTGTCCGGTTGATTTTTTATGTAGTTTTAGGAAAAAGATTGTGTAAGAGATGTATTGTAAAATAATTAAAATGATAATTTTATACTTAAAAAGTTAAAGTTTGTTTTGTTAGAAAACTAAAAGGAGAGTAGAAAAGAAAATTGTGTCTATTAAAATTTGTTGAGATTTTTAATAAGACAATTTAAGCGGGACAATTTTAAAACACAAAAAGGACAAGTTTTATAGGACATGAGAGTAACATTTATTCCATGACTCTGGCCAGTGGTAGATTTGTAAATTCAAGAATGAAATCCAAAATTAATTTGTTTTCAAAGGTATGCAGTTTTTTTTACTTTTACACTTTAAATTAAAATTTTTCAGGAAGAAATTCTCACTAATTGAACTTTGTTTCGAGAAAAATAAAATACAGCTGCTCAGGGACGGAGCTATTAAAGGGTAGGGAGGGGCAATTGCCTCCAACCCCCGAAAAATTTTATTTTTTTACTTTTGTCCTCTTATATAAATTGTTTTAAATTTTAGTTTATTTATGAATTTGCTCTCTCACTTTAAAAAAATTATGTTTTGCTCCCTAACCATAAATCCTGGCTCTGTTCCTGCAGCTGCTCCCCTAAAGAGCCAGTTGCATCCGCCCCTGAGTTTGGCAAGTCATTTCTCCTTCCATTCTGAGACATTTTCGGCTTTTTGAACCAGTCATGGGCTCTCTACAAGATATGAGAAGAAAAAAATCCAACTCACAGAAAAAAATTAGTTGAGGTTTGATTGATTGTTCGACAGACAATACTTCTTATATGATAGCTGAGAGACATTTCAAACTTTATAAATCCTCTAACGATAAAATATAAGAGATAAAATGCTGGGTCGAGGACAACAATTCCTCATGTGGGGAGTTCTACCGTCTGCCCATCTTCAATTGAATATAATAATAAAAAAATGCTTTGTTTGTGAAATGAAAAACAGAGTAGTTGACTTAAGGGGGCAAAAGAAGGGGGTAATGCATCTCATGATGAATGATGATGCTCTAGTGTTGGAATTGGGTGCGCCATGACAACAGCTACCGAGCCTAGCTTAGTAGCTACATCCCAAATACCCATATCCCACTCATATAAAGCCACACCTTCCCCTCCCCATTCTCCCCCTCTCCCATTGCCAACTCAAGTCTTTCACTTGATCATCTCCTAACAACAAGCACCACCTATGTCAACTCTTCGCTTCAACGCTTTTCTTCTGCTGTCTTTGCTACTCTTCATGCCTTTCTCCTATGGTAACCAACCAATATTCCAGTCACTGCATATGCATTGTTTTTGTCATACTGTGGCAGTAATTAAATTAACAAACGATATCACCATCACCTGGGGTGAACATGGACAACGATAAAAGTCGAAATCGAGAACAACCATAACATTACATTGCAGGAGTTGTTTCAATCCTTGGTGTGCAATAATCTCTTTAGTCTTTACTGAACCACTGATGAGAGTGATTGTTGTTGGCAGGCATGGTTAACGGGTTTCAAGGTGGAATGCAGGCTGAATATTACTCTCTTGATGAACAGGTATATATATATATACTCCACATTCTGTGTTTTTCTTTCTCGAGCTTTGGGATTACTATATGCATGCAAAGATGCAGATAATGTACGTGTACAAAACTACGTTATTTAATTATTTCGAAATGTTGTTGGTTTTAATCATTAGATGAAGGGTGGGACTGAGAAGATCCAAATGAGTTCATTGTGTAGAAAGCTATTGACGGGTGCAATGCTGGATTATGATGATACAGGTGCTAATACCAAGCACGAACCAAGGAGAAAACCTGGGAAACCCTGATATATATATAATATCAAGTAAACTCTCTAGTGTCTACTCATTCCGTCTATTTTCAGAGGTTTTGATGATCTCTTAGTATTAGAAAGGCGTAATATTATGGTGTTCTTGAATGAGTTAGCAGCAATAATCATGACAATATATCTTTCGTATAATTAAAAACCCTACTCAGTGGGTGTATTATAGTTTTTAAGTTCATAAACTATCGTCTTGTTGCAATATGTTGTGACTATGTATCCCTGGCTATTATTGCCTTTGCCTGCCATAATTATGTATTAAGATTAAATAATCAAGTGTTCTACTGCTTTTTATTTTTATTATTGTTTTATATATTTAGATACCCAAGAAAAGAAGGAAAAAAAATGAAGTTCAGTTAGAATATTGATTTTAAGTAATTTATACTACCCGCGGCAGTGTTTCCCTCCCAATTTAAAATGTTTAGACCAAATGTTGCACTTAAAATGGCAGACGATTGCTTTTAAGGATATAAAAGATACCCAAACTTATATATAATAGGAAAATTAAAAGAGACAAAAAATAAGAAAAAAGAAAAAATATAATATTTTAATTATTTATTTATTTTATTATATATAACACATTAAATTATGAACTCAACAAGTGGTCTAAGTAAAAAAGTAGATAATCTTCATTCTAGGAGACTTGGGTTTAATTGTTTTGTTTGCAAGGTGTGCATTGACAAAATGTTAAAAATATCTATGAACAAATACTACCTTTGTCGCAGTAAGAACTCGACACGACTTTTTAAAAAAAATAAAACAACAGAGTTGCCACCAATCTTTTTTCGAGGTGTGATTGGGTCACCTAAAAACGGGCAATTTTTAAAAAAATTGTTTTATTAAAAAAACAATTTTGGTATGCAAAAACACAAAAAAAGGGTTCGAGAGTTGGTTACACGTGGGGAAGGGTGAGTACCCCCACAACGCCCAAAAATTGGTACCTAGCCGATTACAAGTTGTTTTAATGTCGAAATTTGCAAGTTCGTGTAAAAGTTTAATTTATTATCCATTTATGAATACGAATTCATTTTAACGGCCTCGCCATCCAGAAAATAAACAATAATCACCGCCAACATCTTTGAAGCTAACCCTTTTACCCCCTTTTATTAAGACACCGCATTGCAAATTAAATGTCCCGGAGTTAATCATGGCATAAAAGAAACAACTTTAATTAAATAAGGGATTAAGGTGTTTTTATTATTCTATGTTAATTATTAAACTCAATTGATGTTTAGCCTAAAAAGGTTTAAGTGAATTTTATTTACAAGGTTCAAGTTTAGTTAAGTGTTAGTTAAAGAAATTAATTTTATGGTGAAAAAGTAAATTTAAACTAAACTAAAGAACTTATTCCTAAAATTTTAAAAGAACTAACCTAAAAAGGATGACAATTAAATTTTGTTTAAAGTAATTTAACTAAATTAGCGAAACATAAAAAGGAAATTAGATTACCTGAAATTAAATATTTACATGAAAGTAATTGAAATAGACAACGAGGTAAAGGATAAAACACGATCTTAAAAAATGTATCATTTTCGAATCATAACAACACTTGGTGTACGAGCCAGTTTTAACGACCCAAATTTCGAGTTTTGCAAATTGGGCCTCGGACCCAATTTCTTTGGGCATTATGTTGGGAGGCCCAAATCAAGGATAGTTGGATTTGGGCTTGGTGATAAATTTAAAGAGATGATATGAGTAAGGGTAATTTAAAAAAAAAGAAAAAAGAAAAGTAGAGTATTTTAAAATAAAAGGTGGACGGTGATGTGATAAGAGGAGATAAAGGAAATAAGATATTTTTGGGAGAAAGGAAAAGAGGGGAAGAGAGAAAAATAAGCGAAGAGGCTTTAAGCCCCGATCTACGGCTGTTAAAGCTGTCGTGCACGACACTGCCGGTACCATTAGAAAGATTTCACCGAGATGAGTCCAACGGTGGTCGCCGTATCGCCGTTCAAGCCGTCGTTCGTCAGATTGAAGAAGTGAAAGTTTTAGGGGAAGCTCGTTCAGCACATTCCGATCGTCACCGTCGTAAACGAAGGCCACTGTCGAAACCAACAGTCAGAGAACAACAGGACTGGAGCTTATCACCGCCGTCCGATGGTCGGAGAAGGGCTCACGTGCCACCCCTGCGAGTGGGCGGGTGCATGCTGAGCCCGTGAGCCGCGCCACACCGAATTTTACACTACCAGTTTCACGTAGGCTTAGCCACACTGGATCATATCATGCAGGTGCACCACTTTCCTCATGGACTCGCCTGCACTGGATCATGTACCTAGGGTGCACCCAGCTTACTATGCGCCTACGCCATATCGGATCACCAGGGGTTGACCAGGCTGTTCACCAGCGCTGACTTTTTCTGGGGGACCCTACCCGAGGGTTTCTCAATGTTTTGAATCCATTAGCGTGGTTTGTTTTGCCAAATTCGAACACGGTAAGCTAGTTTTACGCTTTTGACCTTGAGGATAATATAGAAGATGCATGGAAATAATGTATTTTCGTATTTGTTGATATACGAAGGTTGTTTGGGTTCCAACATCGGATTATGTGGATTGTTCAAAAAGCTCGGATGAGGATTTTAACGATATCGGCTTAAGGTTAGTACACCTCAAACTTTGAAATGGTTCATGAGCGTCATAAGTGTAATTGTTTTGCATGTTAGTGGTTACAAATTATGAGACGAGTAATAAACATATATTGATACTGATAGTTCAAGGCTTGGTAATTATTGAGATGCTTGATGAGCATGAGAATGTTTGAGTCTGTTATGAGTTTTAGGGACCGTATAAGATTGTCTCAATATCTGTAGATTATCTGATTATTGATTGATTGATTGATATATGATGATGCCTTGTGTATCAGCTGAATAAATTAATATGTTCGATTTAATATTGGTTAGAGATAATACTGATAAATATTCGATTAAATGGGTAAAAAGCTGGTAAGTGGTAATAATTAATTAAATACGCTAGCAACGTACTTTAATGTCTTTCATAAGCTTTAGGGACCTAATGAGCGTTATAACACCGTAATTTAAAGAAATTGTATGAACCCATAAGTTGGGTACTGGTACGAGCTTTGGCTGTACTGGTAAGCGATTAGGGTCGTATCAGTACAGGTGGGACCGTACCAGTACATATGGAAAATAGGAATTTCTAGTAAACTAATTGGTAGCAGTACGCGTGTGAGTACCGTTAACTAGGGGTACCTTATCAATACTCATAATCGAGTACCGATGTCACTGAACTAGATAGTCTAAAATACCGGTCTAAGATAAGGATAAATACGAAATATTAATAATTAAATTAAGCCTTGATAGATGAGATTAATTAAGCACTTCTCCATAATGTATTAACAACTCGGTAATGTAAAATAAATGATATGTTGATGATTAGCAACAATAGGGGATCCTTGGGATCGTGTTGCTTGTATGCCAGGTAGGCATTTGATGGGTTGAGTCTACTTGATTGATGGGATCTGGATACCCAGTAAAAGAGTGTTGCAACACCATGGTTGAGATACCGAATGGAGGTTACCGATGCTATATGACCCGGGTCTCATTCGAAGATACTCCAAGAGGGATTTTGCATTTGGGTGTATATTCTGATGTTATATGACACGGCCTCACCCAGAGTGTAGATACTCGAGGATGATTCCAAGCAGGGTGTAAATTCTGATACTATGTGACCCAACCTCACCCAGGGTGTATGCTTTAATGCTATGTGACCTGGCCTTACCCGGAGTGTATGTACCGATGCTTTGTAACCCAACCTCACTCCAGAGTTATTGTTGTTTTTGTTGCTGATATATATTTCTGCCTAGATGCTCTAATGAGATCTTCAGTATGGTTGGGCCTTATGTGCCATAATTGATGATTGCTATGATGTTATCATGTGTTTAGGCGGCTAACGGTAGTGTCATATGTTTATTTATCTCTTCTTATTACTCGTACTAGCTTGCATGCTTATGTTTATGATTAGCATGAAGTATAGTAGAGTAGATGTATAGCACTGAGCTTTGTAAGCTCAATGCTCAAAATTATTGTTTCCGTACGTAAGTTGATCACATGATCAAGAAGCACTGTCTGTATGGGGTTCTAGCAATCAGTATTGTCAGAGTATGATACTTGTATTTAGTGGGTTGTGTATTCATAAAACCTTACGTGTATGAGTTTGTAATCCTTATTTTGAATTTGTATTAATCGAGTCAAATGTTTAAATGTTTTATTTAATTAGAGCTCCTTTGTAACGTTTTAATCGTTTATATATTTATTTTGAATCATAGGCTTTAAATGTTTCTGGAAAGTATTTTATTTGGGCTAAACCAAGTTGAGAAATTTTATGATTTTGGTTTGGGCTTGAGGCCCAAATATGATATTCGGGTCAAGGGTGTTACATTTAGTTGTATCAGAGCTTAGGTTTAGTCGGTTCTAGGAAACTCCAGGGTGGTATAGATGTTTTAGTAAGGTGTCTAGTGAATACAAGCCCTTAAATTAAGTTTATACTCATTAAGGCTGGAATTCTAATGGTGCAACCAATGTTGTGACGTTAAGATGGCTACGTTTGTGGCCGAGAGGTCCGAGATAAGTATTAAGCCGCTCATGGGAGCGATTCTGAGGGTCAAGGTTACCCCAGATTGTTGAGATGCGAGTTAGTTAAATAATGTCAGAGCCGAGGATGTGTTCTCCTCCTGCCACCTAAATGGTGTTTTTATCGCATGGTGTAACTATTTTAGAGCCCTCAGATGCGTTATGAGAGTTTGTGGCAGGAATCTTCATTGTTATATGCCTGAATAACAGTTGTGACACGAGTATAGATGATATATTTCTGAATTGGTCAGTGGATGCATGTTGGGTGGTGGAACCTTTCGTTTACTTAAAAGAGAGTTCATTGATAGTTGGAAGGTGTCGTCGCCCTTTGCGAAGGCATTTCTCAGAGATAGTGGAATCGGGATTTACTAGTTTTTCAGAGTGTGGCCAAAGTTAAACTTTCTACAGGTTTGAAAGAGAGCTACCTTCTTGGGAGTTATGGCACCGTGGAATTGTTTTGGTTAATCAAACGTGATGTGAGCCAGTAATGTCGAGAGTTGTGCTCGAGGCTTTGAGACCTTGTGGGAACCCAACCTTTGGTAATAAGAATGCTTGGATCGTTGCCCTTCTACTGTGATCTTCGTGGTTGTTGTTTTGAGAATGACAAACAGGGTTGCAAGACACGTTTAACCGTTCGATAGATGCTAATAGGTGCAGTTCGACACTTGTGAGGCTTCAGATTGTTAGAGTGTTTGTTTATGCCTTTTGAAGGAGTCGTCAAGACTTCCTCCCTGTCGATAACGTGAGTGGATGTTGAGGTAAGACTGAGTTGGACGTCGGTGCCCATCACCTTTGTCGGAGGACACCGACTCAGTTGAGAAAGTTAGAGGTTCAGTTGTGAAGGTGCAACTCAAAGGAGGCTTCTTTGGTCTGAATTTCTTACTCAAATAATATATCACCTTTTCTTTCCTCTCGATTTCATCATGTTGCCCCAATACACAGCCTATCAAATTTATGTACACTGTCAAGTATATGATTAGGGGTTTTTCGGGAACAGACAACACCAGTATGGGAGAGCTTGTCAACTACATTTTAATCATTTCTAAAGCTGCTTGACATTCTTCATTCCATATTCCTAGACTATTCTTTCGAAGTAACCTGAATATAGGGTCGCAATTATCTGTTAATTAGGAGATGCAACAGGCGATCTAATTTAATCTTCCTAGGAAACCCCGAACCTCCTTTTATGTTTGAGGATGAGGGAGTTCTTGTATGGCTTTCACTTAATTTGGGTCAATCTTAATCCCTCTTTTACTTACGACAAAGCCCAGTAATTTTCCCGACATAACCCCAAAGGTGCACTTGGTAGGATTGAGATTTAAGTAGAACTTTCTCAACCTTTGGAAGAGTTTTTCTAAGTTCACAATGTGCTCTTCTTTTGACCGAGATTTAACGATCGTCCACGTACACTTCTACTTCTTTGTGCATAATTTCATGGAACAAAGTCATCATGGTTCTTTAATAAGTTGCCCCTGCGTTGTTCAGACCAAAAGGCATCACCTTATAGAATAAGGTTCTCTATAGCATTACTAATGTAGTCTTTTCCATGTCTTCTATGCATATTTTGATCTGATTATACCTGGGGTGTCTATGTATGGCAGCGGGAAATTATCTTTAGGGTTTTCTCTATTGAGATCCCTATAATTAACGTACATACGCACTTTCTCATCCTTCTTCGAGACTGGGATAATATTAGCCACCCATTATAGATAGTTGGCCACTTCGAGAATTCTGGCATCATACTAATTTTTAACCTCGTCTCTGATCTTTAGAAATATTTTAGGTTTCATCCTTTTGAGTTTCTGTTGTACAGGCTTGCATCTTGTCTTTATGTGAAGCCGATGCACTACAATGTCGGTGTCTAGGCCAGGCATATCTTGATACGACCAAGTGAATATGTCTTTGTACTATTGTAAAAGTTTGATCAAAATATATCAGGTTTTAGCAGTGATGGTGGTACCAATCTTCACCTCAAGTTTCTCTCCCTCAGTTTCGAGATTCAAAACTTATAATTGTTCTTTTTGGGTTAGAACTTGTTTTTCTTCCCTTTTATTAACGTGAACAGATCGTTGGCAAGTCATATTCTTCCTCATCAACGTATTTCTCAACCTCTTTTAAACACATGGGTAGTTTAAAGTTAACTTTCGGGTCAGACTCAGGGTCATTTATACCATTGATATCCAGAAACCTGAAAAGAAAATGATCGAAAATATATATACGGTGGTACTGGAGAAACAAATGAATGGAATAATTTTTTATGTTTTGTTTGTTTGTAGTGTTTTTTATTTATTTACGAAAGTATGCTTGCCACACGGGGTTTATTGGAAATGTATATTTTATTGAAATAAAAACCAAAATGGTTTAACATAGGCCCTTTACAAAAGATCTCTTATTGCCTTTGGACCTAAGGCAAAATGGTTGGTTTTGTGAATTACTCTGTAAATTATTTAAGGGCTACATGAATTTCTTTAGCAGAAAAATTATTAAGCTCAGAGCAGGGGCGAATCATGGACAGGTATTTGTTTCCTTCATCCTCTTCCATCACAACATTGATGTTCAGGTCCCCAAAGATCTCATCAAGGTCATTTTTTCCTTCTCCTCCTAAACTTTCAAGGTACCAGGGTTCACAAAGCCTCCTTGTCTAAAATTATGACTTAAGGGTAAGAATGTCATTGGTTCCCATATGATCTCTTCTCCATTCAATCTAGCTCTCATTCTCTCCTATTTTTCTTTATCGCGGCCCTCCTTTGAAGAGTATTGGGCTTGAAACCTAGTCTGAATTGGTCCCTATTTTCAAGGATAGTCATTGGGTACAATCTCCTCTAGAGTTGTTTCCCAAAGCCTTTTCCAATCTCAACCTCTTTTCCAAGGGTTTCTTCACTTGCATCTTTGCGCAGCTGGACAGTCCCGACCTCTGGATCTTTGTAACACCCATTTCTCGGTCTAGTAAGAAACTGGGTCGGAGATTCTATCGGTGAACAATAATAGTAGTCGGTATAGTAATTCTAGTGACCTAGCAATGTTTGATGTCTTAATGCAATGAATATCGATATGGAATTAATACAATGATGTTAATGAACCAATATATGCAGTCATGATTGGTTTAGAGGATCACTCTATAAGGTATATTAGTTTAGGGACTAATCTATAAATTCTATAATTCTTAGGTCATTGTCTGAAATTAATCTTGTCAACATGTAATTCAATGTCCATGTAACTTGTCTGTCAATTTGCATACCAATCAAAGATCTTTAACTTAGTTAATTGAGCCACATGATACTCAGTGACCATAATGTGATTTTCGGGAACTTGTTCCATATCTTTTAACTAACTTACTTGTATCGGTATCGGTACTCGAGAAGCCGTACCGATACGCCATGCCTAATTTGAATGTTACCAAATTTTAGTGACCAATATGCGTACCGATATGTATAGACCAGTATCGATATGCCCTTAATTTTATCAATAATGTTTCTTTCGAACTAAAAGTGGGTATCGGTGCTGGCTTATCCGTACTGATACTGGTACCCTAATTCTTAAATTGAGGTAAATTGGGTATTGGTACCCACATATTCGTATCAATATCCTGCTATAGTAAAATTCCAGTGTCACAAATATGTACCAATATGCCCAAAATCGTATCGATGCGCCTTGTTTACCATTATTGACCTTATCCAAAAATACATACTCGTACCGATACGCCTTCACCCGTATCGGTACGAAAGGATCTTTAATGACAAATTATGTCTAGTTTTTCTCCATTTTAGCCTATCAAATTATGTCCAAAACTCATGAAACTTTACTAGCAACCTTGTTTAGTCCCAACCTATTAACATGTAAAAATTCAAGGCTAAACGGATCCGTTTACCATGTTTTCACCTTTTAGAGTCAAATAGCATGTTTTACCAACTTTTCACTATACTCATAGGTTCTTTTTACCTTAAACTTAAGCATACACATAACTATCACTTCTACATATCAAATTGGGGTCATTTATGTGTACTCAAACCCTATGCCACCATTCTAGAAGTTCATAGTTAAAAGGGACATTACATAGCCTTGTAGTGTGACTTGCAAAACTTGATTCTTTACCAATCCTTGAAGCTTATATCCTTTAACCTGAAATGCATATAAATGAGATGCATTAGGCTTATTTATCCTAGTGAGGCAGTCAACAACGATGCTATGAACAATACAATGAATGCTAATAATATCAATGATAGTATTTCAATGTATTTAACAACTCAAATCATGCTTAAAAATGATTTCAGCAACTTTAACCCTTAGATCGATATGAGATAATGGATACGCGAATTCCCAACCAACATCGCCAAATCAATGAGTAGTCAAAATCCTGCCAACATCGCCAAAGGATCAATATCATACACATCCTGCCAATATTGCCAAATAAAGCCTTAGCTCAAGGATCATAGTCTACTTCATACCAATGAGCTCATGAATTCTATGGCATGCCACTTGTATCCCATTTCTATTCGAATCCAAGGTCCGGTGATTAGGCCAATGACAATAACAATATTGATTACAATAAAATATCAATGTTTCAATGATTCAATAACAATGTTCAATGATCAATATGGACTTGTCCAATGATTCAATATAATCATGTATCGATGTTTTGAAAATATCGATGGCAATGTCAATGATTCGGTGAACAATAAATCAATGTAATGAACTTACCGATGTTTACCGATAATACCTCCTAAGGGGACTCGATGCAATAGAACCTTGTAACTTTTTAGCTATGTAATAAACAATAAGAATGGAATCGGTAAGGCACCTAACCAATCACGAGACTCCGACTACACTTACCTATACTTTTGAAGCTTTTAGGGCTCTCGAATGATTATTCCCTGTTCTGTTGCTTGTCGAATTCTAACGGATTAGGCGACTCTTCACCTTGAACCTTTTTAGCTATTCAAAACAATATGGAACAAGGCTTACATTTCTATAGTTTTAATAGAAATAATTAAATCCATAGCAATTTCTAGCTATGAAAATAATAGGATTTTAAGTTTGGATTCCATGGTTAGTCAATAAGGTTTGAATGATCTTGTAACTTAGATTTCACCATGAATTATTCATGAAAATCAATAATAAATAAAGGGGTTTACCTTTTTAGATTGATAGGAATTATATGGAATAAAAAAATCAAAGAAATCTTAAGCTTGGTATGATCAACAATGGAGGTGCTTGTTTAGTGGAGGAAGGGGAGGTACTTGCTTGGGCAAAAAATGAAGATGACTTATATTTTTAGTAACAGGGAGCTTTTTTTCATTCATCTTTTCTTATTTTACTTTTCAATTTGGCATTTCCTTCACTTGAATGAATCTCTTGTCCTTGTCCTACGCAGGTGGTGACAAGGCTTGGAGAGAGGCTAATCGCAAGGTTAGTCCCTCAACTTTCCATACTTTACAATTTTGTCCTAATAGTTTAAATTTCCACAATTTGGTCACTAAGCTATGTTTCAATATGGTCCTTAATCAGTAACTAGTTGGACACTTGACCACTTGGTCAAAGGTCAATGCAATGATTTGACTTTTTAAAGTTGAATTTTTGATCATCAGAATCTAATTTTGATTAGACCAATTTTTATGGTGTTACAATCTTACTTCTTTCGGTCATATTGACAAGCTCAAGGTTCCTAAAATGACATTCGAGTGCCCCCGCGTCGATCTCAATATAGGGTGTATCAGTTAACATCGAGGCTATAATGTCATCTTTAGCACTGATGATTACTAGTTGATTGTCATCGATAAACTTCAGCTTTCGGTGCAATGAGGAGGGGATTGCGCCTGCTGAGTGGATCCAAGGGCGCCTGAGCAGACAACTATAGGTAGGTTTGATATCTATTACCATAAATTCAATGTCGAATGTAGACAACCCAATTTGCAAAAGCACCTCTATTTTCTCTAACACGTCTCTTTGGGTTCTATTAAATGCTATCATGGTGTTCTGATAGGCTCTCATATGTGAGATTTCTACAAGTAGCTTCTTCAGCGTTGCTAGGGGAAAACATTCAGGGCTGACCCATTGTCAATGAAGACTCCCGACAGCATATGCCCTCTACACCTTATGAAATATATGGAGGGTTTTATATGAAGTTCTCACACCTTCTGGAATTTTTTCATCATTGAATGAGATAAAGTTGTTCATAGCAATGTTGTTGACCAACCTATCCATCTTGTCGGTCGTTATTTCCTTAGGCACAAATGTTTGATTAAGAATCTTCAAAAGAGCATTGCGGTGGCCCTCAAAACTCAGCATAAGTGACAATGCTATAAGCTTATGAAGTTGTTCTACCACGCTATGCGCACTATGTTTTAGTATCTTTGGAAATTGTTGAGCATCAGATTCTTTTACTTGCTCATGATACATCGGGGGTCATTCTAAGAATAAGTCTTTTTAAGATTCGTTAGCCATGACCTTTCTTTGGGTCACATCTTTGTCTTCGGCCACCTGTAGTGAGTAATACCTCTTACTCTTCATGAAGTGGCCCATCTCATCTATCGATTCCTCCTTTGGTTCATCGGTTGTCACCGTGCAAGCGTAGTTCCAAGGTACCTGCTTGTTGTCCTTATATAGGAAAGGGATTGGTGCCCTTATTATTATTCGTGGGGCTGAATTCCTGGGTGGCTCACTGACTTTTTCCTTGGCTTTGATCACCAAGGGATTTATTCCTGTAAAGTCTCATATTATCAGGGACTCGTCTGATGCACATACTTCCACCACTTTATACATGCTTTTAATCTCAAAGAACTCAAGCTTTTTGCTATCCTTCTTAGTTTGGATCAGCTTTCTAAACTCTGGAAAAAGCTGGATCTTATGTCCCCCTTCTCCGTGGTACTCACAACAGGGTTTATCCTTGCACTTTGCATTTTGGATCTTTCCTTCAATAATTTAGCCTCAATTATTTTAGGCCTACACCTATTTAAAGGGTGCCTTGACATCCAAGACACATTCTTTGGTCAATCTACCATCTTCTTCAATTATCACGTTTACCCATACTTTCTAGTGACTTGGTAGGGGATTCTCATTGACTTTAAATATATTGAATGATAGCATGCCTAATTTTCACAGATCATCTATTACTCTCTTGAAAGTAGTGCAGTTTTCAATAGTGTGTCCTTTGATCCCAGCATGATATTCATATTGTACATTCTCATCGTACCATGGTGGGTACAGGGCGAGAAAGAGTGACATGTCATGGTAGCACTAGTCGTGATTCCACTAATTCTAAGAATAACTCTGTGTAAGTTATAGGAATAGGAGAAAAGTAAGTCATCTTATTCCCAGAGTACTTTGTTTATTCTTTGGCGAATTTGAGGCTGCTGAATTCGTGGCTAGAGAACCGGGCTTGTTAAGGACCACCCATTTTGAGTAGTTAGGGTTATAGATGCTCGTCATACTCACCTTATTTTTCTTCTTTTTGTAAAGCTTCTTCGGGTCACCTCCATCGAGCTTTCCACTCTTGATAGTTGCCAAGATCAATTCCCCATTCATCAACATGTTCAGGAAACCTTTAGTTGCATGGTGTATCATACGATCATAAAAATGGGACCTCAAAGTTTCTACGAACATAGGGGTGATCTCATTTTTCATGAGTTACGGCTAAACTTGAGCAACCATATTCTGCCATCTTTGCGCATATTTGTGGAAGCTCTCATTATGTTTATGCTTCATTTCTTGTAGAACAAGCTGATTCAGGACCATGTTCATTACATGATTGTACTACTCATAAAAAGCTTTTAACAGATCTCTCCATGTTCATGACAAGCTATTACAAAAGTAGTGAATGAGCAGCTTCTCATTATCCAAATACATTGACATCCTTCGGCAATACATGGTCAGATGTGCCGAAGGAAAAGTGGTTTCATCGTACTTCTTGAAATTAGGGTTCTTAAACTTCTGAGGAATAACTAGATCAGTCACCAGACTCAGGTCTTTAGTGTCCATGCCACTATGAATGTTCCCTTCTTGGAAAGCTTTGATGATTCCCTCTAGTTTGTCACAACGATCCTCCAATTTTTTTGTCTGCTCTGGCCTTATCAGCGGCTTCATCGAGGTCAGGTACCTCAAAATATTGAGTTTATTCATTATTAACCCCAAGCTCATTTGGGACATAGGCAGAAGACCCTCTGAGATAGAGTTGAAACTTGTCTTTGGGTGGGGTAGCTTTCCCTTAAGTTCTTGAGTGAACATAAACAATTTTAGGAAATTATGGCAGAGCGTCAATGGCATCAGATGTTTTCCCATGTTTGGATCCTTAAACCCTAGCATAGATCTAATCTGGCTGGCTGTATTTTTCTGTGCTTGTATGATATCTTCTTTCAATTCTTTCTCTATCTTGTCAAGCCTGTCTTGGGTGCTTTTATGGTTTACCTCTAAGGATGTCAATCTGCCTTCCATGGCTGTTACTTTTGTTTGGGAACGGGTATTGTATTTGTGTGAAATCTTTGCTACTTTAAATTTTCTATCATGTAATTTACTTTAATTAATCTCTTATTATGTGTGAATGTATGCAATAATATAAACTAAGCTAATGCAAAGAAAACAAACAACAAAATAAAAATGCATGAATGCAAGCGAAGGGAATTGATTCTATAAATAATTGCTCTAGAAGTAGCTTTTATTGGATGCTGAAGGTTTTTATTACAAAAGATTTCAACGTGTTCTACGAGTACATCTCAGCCCGAGCACCCAGCTCTTTCATTTCTTTAATCAGCCACAAAAGTCTTGGTCCCACTTCCCCCATTGACCTGACATATTGGCAAAGAGCTGTAGCTTTCTTAGCTAACATCATCACATGCTTGGCTACATCTTGAATTTGGGCCATGACACTATTTTCAAACTTATCTCGTTATTGGAACCTTATGGCATTGTCCCTAAGCCGAGTGAACCAGTAGTCGTTTCCCCTTCATTGACATCTACGAGAACCAAAATTTTTGTTTTGTACTCCTAATTGATGTTCTATATAGATTCTACTTGGTTCTTCAGTGCTTTCTTTTCATTCCGACTAGTCTGAAGCTTAACATATGTATGATGGTTTTGAACATGTATAACGAATGATTCAGGTCTGCCACCTTGGCTTGCAGCTCAGCAACAAAGACTTGGCTCTGTCTTAGCTTCTCGCTCATTTCATCATATAGGCACTACAACTCATACGAGTGGATCTTATTGTCATGTGCCTTACTCTTCCATGCAACCACATTTTTCTCTCTTTTTCGAAGGCCGACTTGTTCTCATTATCAACCATTTGTTTTCCCTTCTTTCTCTTGTCAACAAGAATCTGTTTGTACTTCTTAACCTCCTTCTTACTGTGCTCTTTTCTTTCCCACGGCTTCCTCAATCTCTTATCTTTATTGCTATAGAGTCTTTCTCAAATATGTATTTCGGACCGTGGCCTAAAACTTAAGGAAATCAACCCTCTAAATTTTGAATTTCTCCTCTAGGTCATTGTACATCTTCACTACCCGGTTCGTCTCTCCCTTGTACTTGTCCACATCTAGGCTTACCTCAAACAAGCCTTTCGTATGATGGTTTTGTAGGGCTTTTATCTTGGCCTTGGCCCTTTTCAGTTCAGCTCTTAGAATATCAGCTTCAGATGGGACCACCTACAAGTGTTCTTCTAAGGATTTAGCTTGCCTGATGTGGGTGGTAGAATTTTATTATTTACCCTCACATGCCTCCATACATCATAGTCGGGAGTGAATATACACTTACTGTCGTGCTCCACCTCCATGAGGTAGTAGTGCTTCCTTAAGTCATTGATGGTTTGGACCTTCTCCTTGTATTCCCCTTAGAACTCAAACTCGGATGATTCAAGACAATAGTGAAGGGGATGAATTATCAAGAGCCATATTGCCGTGACCTAGTAAAGGAGCACAACTGATTCCATCTCAGAGGCCTAGTAGCATCAGATGATTATAATCTCCTCACTTGTACAAAAGCTTGACGTGTACCATCCACAAAACTCTCCATACGATGTCTTGAAATTATCTCTAAAAATGTCAATTCTCTTGGCTATTGGCCACTCTTACACCAAAAATTCCCAAAGTATAGAAAAGTTCAGAGAGAAGGCATTTGACAATGCCATATTTGGACACTTCTAGAAATGACTAAGGGCCCAAAACTAGAGCAAAGAAGCACACCCTCTGAAACGCACACCTTTTAGCTTCTGACATGCATTAAAGGAGATGAAGGTTTCTGCTAGTACAGTTGGCACCGGATTAGCTTCTCTCTTTAGCTGCTCAAAGAAGTCTAACAAAGCCATATCAATATTACCCAGCACCCTCGGGAAGATGACCATGCCATAAATTGCTATAACTAGGAGATCCACTCTCTTTTCCCTGTCTGGATGAGTAGGGATTATATCACGGATGCTTGACCAAAGGAAGGAAAAGTTGCTCCCTCTCTTCTGTATCAGGCCTTTAACCCATTCATCACTCATGCCAGCAAAAAATTTGAGCCTGATGTGGGCCTTTTTGTTTTTAGAGGGTTTTTGCATAAACCCAGTTCTTCACCACCTTGCGAAGATTGAACAGTGCCGAATATTCTTCGAATATGGGCATCATGTCTTCCCCATTGAAGGTGAAACAAAAAGACCTTGGGTTCCAGAACTGAACCAAGACTTTGAGAAATAGCTCATCCACTTTGACACATAACAGATAAGCTATGTCGCCATAGGTGTTGTAGAATAATTGCTTAGTTGTATAGTCGAAGCTGTCCTAAATCTCTCGCAATTCATGCACACTATTCTGTTTGACACTGATATGAGCATACTCTAACATCTATGTTACATGATCAATTGTCAAACTATCCCCATGTGCCCACTGGTTGACCTAGGATCAGTGACGTACATTCGCGTTGTCTTCCTTTTTCTTTAGGTACCTTCCATCCATGGTAAAAATTGTTTTCTATTTGAGCATTGGACTTGAGAACCAACCCCTTCTAAATATGTAATGATGATGCAAGAAGCAATATGCAAGACAAAACAAGATAAAAAAAAGAATGGATTAGTACTCTTGAAAATAACAAAAATAAAGCATAAAAGGTCCAAAATAATTTCAATGTTCGAATACTAATTGGGTAGAGCATTCCAACAATCCTATATATGTATTCATGGACTATTCTTACGAAATAATTTTGACCGAATTCTAACTCTAGGGATTTTCATATGGCTCTATTGGGGTGGGCTCCTAGATTCACACATAAAAGTTTGGTTCTATAAAGGTTCCTGAGCTTTCCTCGATGCCCCCTACTAAGGGTAGCAAGGCCCTTGATCCTCACCCATTATAGGCTCTTATAAATCAAGTTCAACTTAACGGAACACAATTTCCTATGTCCATACGGAGAATCAATATTCTCGTGAAGACATAGGACATATGAGCCCCGAAGGTACTTGCTAGGCCCATACGAAAAATCAATATTCCTACAAGAGCAATAGCATTTTCCCCTCATTTCAAACGAACGAGACGAAGCTCAGCTATAGAGCTTATATTATGCCAAATTTTAAAATGCGTAAAATGAAACCGCATTCATAAATGGATAATTAAATTAAATTAAATTTTCCACGAACTTTAGCAAATTTCGACACTAAGTCAAAGTGTAATAGGCTTGTGGCTAGACTCTCTTTTTGTAAAAACAAAAATGTCTCCCCAGCGGAGTCGCCAAGCTGTCGCAGCAAGGACTCGACACAACTTAAAAAAAACAATAGAATTGCCACCAATCTTTTTTCGAGGTGTGATTGGATCACCTAAAACGGTTCATTTTAATAAAAATAATTTATTTTATTAAAACAACAATTTTGGTCTGCAAAAACACAAAAAGGGGTTTGGGAGTCACTTACACGTGGGGAAAGGAGAGCACACCCACAGTGCCCAAAAATTGGTACCTAGCCGATTACAAGTTGTTTTAATGTCAAAATTTGCAAGTTCGTGTAAAACTTTAATTTATTATCCATTTATGATTACAAATTCATTTTAACGGCCTTGCCATCCGGGAAATAAAGAGTAATCACCGCCAACATCTATGGCGCTAACTTGTTTGGCTCCTTTTGTTGAGACACCGCATTGCAAATTAAATGTCCCAGAGTTAATCATGACATCAAAGAAACGAATTTAATTAAATTAGGGGTTAAGGTGTTTTTATTATTATATGTTAATTATTAAACTAAATTGATATTTGGTATAAAAAGGTCTAAGTAAATTTTATTTACAAGGTTTAAGTTTAGTTAAGTGTTAGTTAAAGGAATTAATTCTATGGTGAAAAAGAGGACTAACTATGCTAAGGATTTTTAATTAAAAGATCCTTAAAATTAAATTTAAACTAAACTAAAGAACATGTTCCTAATGTTTTAAAAGAACTAACCTAAAAAAGGATAACAATTAATTTTTTAAAGGAATTTAAATAAACTAGCAAAACATAAAAAAAGAAATTAGATGACCTGAAATTAAATATTTACATCAAAGTAATTAAAATAGACAACAAGGTAAAAGGATAAAATACGATCTTAAAAAAAATGTATCCTTCCCGAATCTGGTCAACACTTGGTGTACGAGTCAATTTTATAAGAAAATGCAAATTGAAATTTAGTTAAAAAATAAAAAAGGGATTTTTAAAAAAAGTTTGATAATAAAAAAGAAATTAAAAAAACTAGAAGAAACGGTGACCTAATTGTAAAAAAATAAAATTAGAGGCTAGATTGTACGAAAATAGTGACCATTTTAAAATAACCGAAAACATAGAATCTTGCGGAGCAAAGAAGAGTGGGGCGAGGGTAATTAATCGATTTTTGCTTTAAAATACATGGGTACAAAACTCAGGCTTAATAACACACTTCATAATTTCCTCGTCAAAAAAAATGGATCGAAAACCTCTTTTCTATTTTTCTCTCAAATGTTCATCTGTGTTTTTCATTTTTAAAGAACACGACAAACTTTTTTCCTGCCGGCCACCATCCACCAGCCGACGACAAAATTTTTAAAATTTCTTTTTTATTTCTTTTTAAATCTCGCACACAAACCTTCCCTCGAAATCACCCAAATCGTTTTAAAAATACCTCAAATCTTAGAAAAACCATTCGAATCTCACATTTTTTAAAATAATTTTTCGGAATCCGGTCACCTATTTTCTTGAAACCCGGCAGCGACGACTTGACAAATGTAAAAATCTATCGCTTTTCTCTTATTATTTGCAAATTCGAACATAAAAAATAGAGAATGAAGAAAATACCCAAAAAAATGCTTGCTTCTTATTGCTTGATAATCTCAAAATTAGTGTGTCCAATTACAAAGGTTTGGCCGAACTTATATAGCCAATTACATGTTTTATTTACAAGGAAAATTAAAATACAAAACTCCTAAATTTCGGTGAATGTTTTTCATGTTCGAGTGATTCCGATTTTGATTTAATTTGAGACTGATTTTCTTGATTGATTCCCCATTTTCCTTTATTTTTGATATCGATTATAATTGCTTTCCTCTTTTGCTTTTTGCTGTTACATTGGATGATATGGCCGAACAGTGGGGAAGCGGCTGCGTGCCGGTGTCGATCTGCAGCGTGTCGCGCGGTTAAATGGTGCGTAAAGGGAGACGGACGGTCGAGGCGTGGACTGCACGCGCGAAATGAGAGCCGAACGGGCGGTGCGTGGGCTGCATGCGTGTGAAA
Source organism: Hibiscus mutabilis (assembly GCA_019671005.1). NCBI lineage: Eukaryota > Viridiplantae > Streptophyta > Magnoliopsida > Malvales > Malvaceae > Hibiscus > Hibiscus mutabilis. Next base: position 13,915,742 of record CM033726.1, on the reverse strand, counting down.
AGGGTCTGTCTACCTTCTCGAGATCAGATCTGGACCGTTGGATCTTAGTTAGATCCAACGGTCAAAAGTTTGTTGCTCATAGGAGAAGAACATGCCAGCTAGGGTTTTATTTTTGGGCCACCAATGTATTATTGACTCTTTTTAAATTAAATGGACTTTTTTTAATTCTTTTTTGTGTTTTGTATTTAATAACACTAATACTATATAATTATAATGATATACAATAATAATATATAAGTAATAAAAAATAATATACAATTAAAAATGGGTAAAAATCTAGTGACTACAACCTTGTAACTACCTTTAGACTATTAAAAAAATTAATGGTCATGTTTGGCAACTGGCAGGTAGCTGATAGCTAATAGTAGATTACATTAGCTGATAGCTGATTGCATTACCTGATTTAACTAGTGAATTGTATTAGTTGATTGTATAAAAGTGTTTGGTAAAATTAACAGATAGTTGTTAGCTGTTTGATTATTTAAACAAAAAATAACATATAAGGACATGATTATATTCAATACTTGTTTGAATAGCTTATTAGTTATCAATATTTTTTTATCAAAAAAGTTATTAATATTTTCTATCTATTAATATTAATTAGATTATGAAAAATAATTTTGTAATATAACATTACTAAACATATTTGAAGGAGCTATATATTAATTTATTGTTTATATAATTATTTTTAATATAATTTAATTAATTATTAAATTTAAATACAAATATAAATGGGTGAGAATATAAAGAAAAAAAAATGAAAAGTATTAGTTTACAAATGTCACAATGTAAATACGCGATGGTGAAGAATTAAAATAGAAAAGGTTAAATTTAAATTATTTTGAGATTTTTTATAATTGTTAGAGGTTAGATGCTCTTTATATCTTAATGTCAAAATCTCTAATCTCAAAAAGCTCCTATTAGCAGTTTTTTCAAAATTAGATGTTTCACCACAATCCACTATTCCAATACGTTATTCACCTAACATCCAAGTTAGCGGATTTGACCATTCAAACTTCTAATTTTAGCTCAAACCTCTAACTTTGGCTCAAATCGTTGTTTACCAAACATGGCCATTAAATTATCAATGTTGATCTTAAATATAATTTAGGGTAAATATATTTTTTAATAGTTTAAGGTGATTGCAAAATAGTATTTATTCATATTTTTTTCTTAATTCATACATATCTTGGAAACAAAGTTGCTCGAACTCGAATCTGTTAAGATGAACATCATCCTCTTTTTCAATAAGACCACTCGTTGGATTCAAGGTAATATAATTATGTGACCTAATTTTTTTAATATATAATGTAATACTTATTTTTTGTGAGCAATTATGCATCTAATTTTTTAAGGAAAAACTTTGATACATAGGCCGTGTAAACTTTAGTTTACACATGTCTTTTAGTTTTAGGGGTTAGAGTTTTAGTTTTGGTTTTAAAGTTTAGGGGTTAGGGTTTTAGTTTTGGGTTTAAAGTTTAGGGGTTTAAGTTGTAGGGTTTAGAATGTAAGGTTAGCATTTAGAATTTAGGGTATATGGCTTAAGATTTAGGGTTTATTTTTTAGGGTTAGGGTTAAGAATTTAGGATTTAAGTTTTATAGTATAAATATGCAGGCTTCTGTAAAGTTAATTTTACACATCATGTATATAAAAAATTTACCCATTTTTAAGGTGTAACTAGGTACTTAATTTTATTTTTAGTATAATTAGGCACCTGACTTTTTTTTAAAGAATTACACACGTTGAATTTCAATGTTTAACTTTTAATTTGCAAACATATTATCACTTTAACTAAACAACGTTAAAATTATGAGTATGAACCAATCAGAATTGAACACGAATAATTAAAAATATTAGGTACATAATTACACCAAAAATTTAGGGACCTAATTGAACCAAATAAAAACTTAGACACCTAATTGCACGGAAATGTTTTGACAATATATACGACCAAATCATCTAACTTCAAAGTTAACAAAAAACGTAATAAATTAAAAAATTATAAAACTAAAAAAACTCAAACAAATATTCAAACTAACAAAACAAAATACATCAACAAAAATTGAGGAGGCCAAATCCCCTTTTATTTTCTTAATAGTTGTCCCTTACTGACGCATGTAACTTAATCTTACCATCAAAGTAAAGAGAAACAAGCGGTTAGGATTGAAGAGAAACAAGTAGTTTAGGTTTTCCGTCTTAGGATTTCAATTATATTTCCGCTATTAAAATTTAAGGTGAAGTTTACAGATGGTAACTAAATTTTGTTATAAAAAATAAAATGATAACTAAAGTTTTAAATGTTAAAAATGATAATTAAATTTTGCGTTTTAAAATAAAATGGTAACCTATCTGTTAAATATTTAACATGACTGTTATAAAACTTTATTTAATAGCTTGAGATCGTATAGTTGAAAAGAGACTGCAAATGAAAAAAATTCAATACATTAGTGCATTCTGGGGTGCAGCAACAGTTTCATGGCCAAAGTGGTTACCTTCATGCCAAACAATCAAGAGTTCACTCAAATCCACTCTCATTTTCTTTGCAAATGCAAGTACCCTATCAAAATTTGACTGGTTTTATTGAAAACTGAAGCATAATTTAGAACATATGAAATCTAAGCTTTCTGGGTAACTACATAAAATTCAAGGGGAAAACATCAAAGATGTTGAGAAACATATATAACGAAGAAAACCCAATTTATAGAAATTGAATTTCTGCAATTGCAAATGCTGTTAATGGATGCTTCCTAATCGGACTAGCTGCATAGAGAAGACAGTAGCAAATTACTGTAGCGATGAAATAAATAAATAAAGATCAAATGGGGTTTAAGAAATTGCATACCTTTGGACAACAACCTCCACCTTTAGCTTGTTTAAGAATTTGGTCCTTCTATTTTTCTGTCTTTATTCATGTTTTTCATTTAATAGGACAAAATTGAAAGAATGAGGGCCAAATGTATTAAATTTTTTCAAATTAGGACTAAATTGATTGAATGTGTAAATATGAAGGACTAAATGTACTATTACATAAAGTTTTATAACAGTCTCGTTAAGTATTTAACAGTCGAGTTACCATTTTGTTTCAAAACACAAAGTTTAATTGTCATTTTATAACATTTGAAAGTTTAGTTACCATTTTATTTTTTAATAAAGTTCATTTACCGTTTATAAACTTTACCCTAAAATTTAAATATAGTTGAAGGGTTGGTTGAGATATTTTTTTAATAATTTTGACAAGTCACGTCATCTCATAATAACAACAGAAGTATGATGTTCGTTTTGTAATAAAATTTAACATTTGATACTTATTTTATAATATTTAAAGTTTAGATGTCTTAAAAGTATTTTTGGAATAGTTTAGTATATAAATTTAAGGGTAAAGTACACATATGGTCACCAAACTTTTAGGGAATTTTTATTTTGTTTACCAAACTTTTAAAATTTTCATTAGTCATCTAACTTTTATTTTGCTTTTATTTTGGTCATTCACGTTCCCTTCCGTTAGAAAATTTTGATGTGGCGCGTTATCTTCTTCTTCAACCTCTTTCTTCCTTTCCTCTATTTTTTTCTTCCATGAACATAAAAATTTACAAAAGTATAACCTTTGATCTACTGCTTTTCTTCATTTATTCTTTTTCTCTTAGTTGTTATTATGAATAGACCTTAACCTCTCTCAACACTTTATCTTCTTTTAAATAAAACTCATAAAACATGAGATATGAAATTAGTTTGCATACAAATATAACCTCATGAATGTCATGCTATGAAATTTTAACCATCTGTGTTTGACAATGGGCTATAGCATAAATTAGTTCTACATTGATTTATCATTGTCAAATTATCTTGTCAGTTCCGAATATTGATGCATAAATAAGCAAGCGTAATTTTTCCTAGAATGTTTAAGATATTATTCTCCTAGATCTGGTCTGAAATAGTAAAACTTACCTTTGTTGCAAAAGAGGCCAAAGCACTAAATGTTGCGTGGTCAGAGAATATGGTTTTGATTGCATTCACTTTGGCATGCATGCATGTTTGCAAAAGCCTTAGATCTAAAGTTTGAGAGTCTTACCCTTTGATATGACAACCGTTCGCATACTCTGGTAATAAACCCATGGCACTTGTGCCACGAAGGGTGAGCTGGAAATGTCAGCTCACGGTCTCGGCCGTCGTCGTTTTTTAAAAAAATTGAAACAAAGTTTTATTTTTCAAAACGTTTTCTTAGATCTATGTAAAATGGGGTATTTTCGTTTCTGTTTTCTCAAAAAGAAGTGGGCTTTGTGTTTTCATGGATGTTTGGACGTCAGATCTAGTTTTAAGGTTCGAAAAAAGGGGCTCCTCTGACGGTCCAGTTTCTTGCCTGCTACTACCAGTCTGCACCCTCTGCCTATCTTTCCATCTAAGCCGTTTATCTACTTTCCATCCAACGACTACGATGGAGCCTTGCTCTCCAAGGTGATTCTCACTCTGGTCCTCGTTCACCTCGTGCGGCCACGTTTCCATGCAACCAAAACAAGATGAGCATTAGCAGGGAAATCGAAAAACAGATCAAAAAGGGTTTAGGCAAAAACAGTAAAAATCAATCAAGAGCGGCGGATTTCAGAATATGTTAATAGATGGTTTTATTTCTTTTTAACATGTAAAAAACTTTTGGCTTTATAAACCGAAGCACAAGAAACATTGTAACAGTTTTTGGAATCAAAAGAAATACAAAAAAGACTCAAGAAACCTTTTCAGAGGTATCTTCATTTCTCATTTCAATTTGGCATGCATGCATGTTTGCAAAAGCCTTAGATCTAAAGTTTGAGAGTCTTACCCTTTGATATGACAACCGTTCGCGTACTCTGGTAATAAACCCATGGCCCTTGTGCCACGAAGGGTGAGCTGGAAATGTCAGCTCACGGTCTCGCCGTCGTCATTTTTTAAAAAAACTGAAACAAAGGTTTATTTTTCAAAACGTTTTCTTATATCTATGTAAAATGGGGTTTTTTCGTTTCTGTTTTCTCAAAAAGAAGTGGGCTTTGTGTTTTCATGGATGTTTGGACGTCAGATCTAGTTTAAGGTTCGAAAAAAGGGCTTTTTTGTGGCGACTTTTGGGTTTTTCGGCACCAGGGAACGATGGCCGGTGCGGCGGTGCACGGTGGCTAGGATAAGTGTTTAGAGAGAGAGAGTTCAGAGGATTTGGGACTCTAAAATTTCAAAAAAAGAGGGAGGATTTCAAAGTTTCTAAAATTTTGCCGTTTAAGGCAAAAAGTATCTTTTATAGCGTTTTAAAATAAAAGCTTTTGGGTCATTTACTTCATTAAGTCCTCAGTGCGTTTTTGAATTTTTTTAGGGGTTTCCCCTTTCAAAATTACATCTCTGGTCCCTGTAGGTTTTTAAATCCTTCGATTTCACCTAAAATCGAGCTGAACCAATTTTTCAAAACAATTTTTTTACACTTCAGGTCCCTTAACTCTTAACCCGCATTTATTTAAGCCCTGATTTTCTAATTTAATTGATTTTTAAACGGTTAAATACCCATTTAGTCCCTATACAATTAAACTTTGTTTAACTTAACCTTGTTCCAGTTTCTAAAATCCTATTTTAGTCCCTACTTTTTTAAAAGTTTTTGAATTTTTCCTTTTCCAGTGTTTATGATTTTAATTTGGTCCCCATTTGTTTGTTAAAATTACCTTTTAAACCCCCAAGTTTTAAATTTGGGTCCTGTAGTTTTTTTGTTTCTTTTTTTTTTGCATTCCATGTTTATTTAATGCCTTTAATATTATGTTATCTATGTATTTATTTATGTATTTTAATTATGTGCCTCGTTTGCAAGTTTTCATTATCTGTGGTTATTAGGGTAGATTTTGTTTTTTTAGGTTAGGCCCTTTAAGATTAGTTTTAAAATTTGAAATTTATTTTAATTAATTTAAACTATGTGCTCGTTTTATTGGGGCATAGGCTTTAAATTAATTAAATTAAATTTAGGTTAGGTTTAGAGTCTTAGTTAGACTTTAGATTCGAATCAATTTAATTTATTTAAATTCGCCATTGGCTCATTGGGGTAAATGTTAAATGCATTAAATTGGTTGAATAACTCTTAATTATTTTAGGGATGAAATTGGAATTTCATTAGATCACTTAATTTAAAATCATGATGAATTAATTCGATTAATTTTAGATAGTTTCCTTGGTTTATTGGGATTCTAGTCTAAATTAATCTAATTAATTATTATGGTTCAAGATAACCAAATAAAATGATAGGTTTTTAGTTTGTAGGGAATTAATTAATTTAGGGCTAATATTAGATTAACCTAGTTAATAAGTAGATCATTAATTTTATTTTCAATAATTTGGTTAGGGCTTTAGTGGGCCTTAGGCTTTAATTTTGTGACTTTCTATGTCATGCATTATAATTGTCATTCATGATACCTCTAATTTTTTATAGACATGCATGTAATTAATCAATTTAAACTATAAAACGTATGTATTTATTAATTCCGATATTTGTGTCGTAACAGTCCTGGCTCATTGGATGTTGACCAAATATTTGAATTAATCCTTATCGTCTAAAGGTAATTTAAAACGAATTAAAATTTTGACAAGTCATTTTATCATCCTTAACTACTTGCATCATGCATAAAGGTGATGAACGAAGTTCGAACCATAAATTAACACGACAGTCAGGCTTATTCGATGTCGGTTTAATCTATGGTCCGAGGTTTTATCACCCTTATTAATTAAATGTTTAATTAATCTGAATCCATCAATTTGACAAAGCCCGTCTAATTAAAGCTTATTTTCGATTACGAACAATTTAATTAAATTCAATTTAAATTTTGATAATTTCCATCAATTAAAAGCAACATATATTTTGGTACCGATTTTCAGACGTGATAGGGGTGCTAATCCTTCCCCACAAGTAACCAACTCCCGAACCCTTTTTCGAGCGAATCTCTGGTTTTATGGTGTCCGTCCTATCTTAGTGGCCGGTGGCGACTTCAAGTCTTTTTATTTTCCAAAATACGATTTTTAAAAGAATTCCCCATTTTCTAAATATTTTCCAAAAGGCGAAAGAAAATCGAATTACGAACCTTTTCAGTGACCATGAGAAATATTTTAGGTCACTACAAGTACTAGTGAAATGCAACCACTAGAAAATTTAAAATTGTTCATTTAATTGTGAAGAAGCTAACATGCAGCTATTTATGGTCATGGACCGGTGAGGTTCACTGACACATTTTTTTATATTTTTAAGCAATTTATTCTCGATCGCGATTGTATTACATGCAACCACGTACAATTTGAACTGCCTCTTAAAATGCTATCAAGACCAAAAAATATTAATATTAACATGAGAAGTCGGCAATCCTGTTTATACTTAGATATGACCCATGAGAGCAGAAAAATGAACCCCTTATAAATTGTTTAAAAGAAGTTGAATTGTTGGGAGATCTTAAGATTTATTCATAATAACATATAAGGGAAGAATAATAAATAAAAGGGTAAACTACACTAGTAGTCATCGAACTATGGTTTCTTTCCTATTTTAGTCATCGAACTATTTTTTGGCAAAAACATCACTAACGCTATGTTTCCTTCCTATTTTGGTCACCAGCTGTTAAAAACTTAACGGTTTTGCTGACGTGGAATTTTTTTTTTAATTTTCCATGTCATTTCTTCTCTCTCCTCGTAAGCAATATATGTTATTTTATAATATTTTTATAAACTAACAGGATGGTGACATGTGTCACTGCCTATTAGTGGAATAAAAGGAATGAAAAATCAAGCCCCTTATGCAGCCAGAGAGATGATGACACGTGTAACTGCCTAATAGGATGGTGATACGTGTAACTGCCTATTAGTCGAATCTCTCTGGCTACATAAGGGGCTTGATTTTCTATTCCTTTTATTCCACTAATAGGCAGCGACACGCGTCACCATCCTGTTAGTTTGAATAAAAATATTATAAAATAACATATATTGCTTATGAGGAGAGAGAAGAAATGACATGGAAAATAAAAAAATAAAATTCCACGTCAGCAAAACCGTTAAGTTTTTAATAGCCGATGACCAAAATAGGAAGAAAACATAACGTTAGTGATGTTTTTGCCAAAAAAAATAGTTCAGTGACCAAAATAGAAAAGAAACCATAGTTTGGTGACTACTGATGTAGTTTACCCTAAATAAAAAAAAATCAAGAGATAAAAGGTTACTTTTATAAGTTCTTATGTTCATAGAAGAAAAAATAGAAGAGAGGAAGAAAGAAGTTGAAGAAGAATATAACATGTCATATCAACATTTTTAACGGAAGGTAACGGAGTAATTAAAATGAAAGCGGAATAAAAACTAGGTGACTCCAATAAAAGTTTTAAAAGTTCGATGACTAAAATAAAAGTTCCCTAAAAATTCGGTGACTATCTGTGTACTTTTCCCTAAATTTAATTATTCAATTACATTAGATGCTCTCAGAAAATATTACATGTTGAACCAATCCTTAATTAATTTTTTGGAACAAGGTTGAACCAATCCTTTTTCGATTAAAAACATTCTCAAACGATGATATACTCTGGATCAGATGGACAGAGGATTTCGATATGGTTTTTACAACACTGAATATGAAATAATGATCTGTAAATATTCGAATAATTTATTCTGTACGTGTACATAAATTATCCAAATTTGAAACCAGTCAATACTCGTCCAAATAAGTATACAGCACATCATCTTTCTTTGATTTGCGACGGCTGAAAAATGCTTTCAGGAGTCTTTTACTTTTGCTCGGATATTCTTGAATGCCTTTGGTGTTGTCTTTCTCGGATTCAAGATTCATTACAGCCGATCTCCGAGGCTCTGATGGATACTGACAATTCAAAGCAAATTGAACTTAGAATTTAAAGCTCAAGACATCCTTAACAGAGTATGAATCGTTTTCAGCATCAAAATATTGTTATTGATGCACGGGAATGCTTCATTGGTAGACTGCATATGAATGAAACTATTTTACACTCACCCGTCGCATCGCACCAGCCGTATTTGGAGTACTTGACCGGCTCTTATTGGGGGTTGTAGGCCTGCTATCGAGCCCAAAACTCAAACGTGGAAATCGATGAGGTGATCCTGTTTGCTTCTCTGATTATACGTATAAACAACATCAATGAGCACGGACATGCATTCATAAGTCATAACCGAAAACAGTTTTGTGGAAGCAAGATGGTGAAAGAGAAAGAAAGTATAGAATTGCAAACCGAAAATAAAATAGTTCAATAAGTATACCGACCTAGTTCTTTCTTCGGCAAGGTAGCAGTAAAGGAAAATGTTGCAGATCTCTGTAGAGGCCGAGGAGAAGGTGATGGAGAACGTTCTTTTCTGCAACAACCATTACTAGAATAGTTGATACTGGTGCTCTAATTATTCAACTAAGTAACTGTGGTTTACTAATGCAATTCACCAGAATGTAATGGTGATCTTTACCTGATTGAAGATGCTGGAGTTTCCCTGACAGAAGATGGCGGCGGTCGGGTTTCTCTAATTGTATGTCGAACAGCTTTAGAGGAATCATTACAAGGATCGAGTTACATTGGAATCTTATCCAAATATAAGAGGTGATGCAAAATGATAGATAAAACGACTACCACAACTAAACCGATGGTGGTTGTCTTCACCGTCTAGACTGCATCTTTGATATTTTGACTTGGTTTGGTTTGCACTAATCAAGGTCTCTCCGACTGGGATTTAATCAAAGACATCGTAAACAGCCACATTTCCTTTCCCGGTAATTGCTACGAAATGGGAAAAAGGGGAAGAGTAAAATGAGTAGAGACAGGTAATTGCCTGGCAAGATGTACCCTTTATGGTACTTCGGTGTTTTAATCACGGACGACTGTTGGGAAATTCCCTCATGGTCAATATATACTTGGCATTGTTGTACTCTCTGCAGTGCCATATTAAAGTATGGAAAAGCTCAATACTTTGTAAGCATATTACGGTTAAATCATCAGAACACGAAAGGATAGAATCATAGTTATCGCACCAAGAAACAAACCTTACCTCTTCGACACAAGATACCTGAAGCTCTGTTTTAGAGACCTGGTCAACCTTTTCTTCCAGAAGATCATTAACCATGTATGTCACAGAACCCAGATGATCTATGGTGTTCACAATAGCTTTTACGGCATAATCCTTTAATGTTTCTACCACTCTGCATATACACGATGATCTTGCTATGTAATAAAAAATAGGAGAAAATGGAAGTTATTAAACTCGAACAAGGCTGGAAGAAACTAGCTATGAGGAATTAGAGTGACTCACATCTGCTTATGGTCATCATTAGTGTAGGACAGCTCGAAATACTCGGCTGCTGAGTAGAGTTGTGTTCTCAGGTTTTTCAAATCCTAAAACAAAAAGCTTTGTGATATAACCATAATTATGAGATATAAATGCATTATCTAGCAGTGCAAAGTGCTAAATCTGTGCATAACGCACAAGTGACATGGATGGGGGCTTAGCAACCTCCAAGAACATCCACCACTTGAAATATTAAGACAAAACCACCCAAATTAGGCAGTGATTTAACTTGAATGCTGGTGCAATCAGCTCGGCCGTCAAAATGCTAAGCATACAATCAAGAAATGCTAAATTTCGACCAGGATATCAAAGAAAAGAAATGAAAAAAAAGGATTTCAACTTTAAGGAAGATCCTATTCTTGCATTCCTAAGAACTAAACAGGCACAAATTATCAAGAACTCTAATACCTTGAGACTATCAGAAAATAACAAGCTTTGCTGCATAGAAACCTCTTCACAATTGGATTCTTCTCGAGACATCGGCATTGCAGCAAGGAGACCAGGCCGAATATGCCTTAACCTGTATCAATCAAAATAACCAAATTTACTTCAAGCAAATGTGGGAAAAGGAAGAATGAGAAGAATAGTTCATCTAACATCAAACAAAAGATAGAAATCATATACTAACATTATGTCCCTAAGCATTATAAACTGAAGACTGAAAACCTCATTAAATCTTGAGAACTTTAAAATAAGAACCAGAACCAGAATGATCAACAATATGACAACATCAAGCTTGAAACTTGTAGACAGAATGAGACGCTTCGAAACTAAGTTACAACTAATAAGAAAAAAAAAGCAAATATTCCAACTAAAGGCAATAAAAAACAAATAATAAAGGACAGACAGCACTTTACCAGTTGCTGCATTTCTGCCACTACCCAGAAATAAAAGGGGAAAACAAACACACACACACAAAATCGACAAAAAATAAACTAAAATACTTGATTTTAATACATAGGAAAAAGCCCATTTTGTCTGAATCTTCAGCAATACTCAAGTGCATTAAACATTTAAAAAGAAAAGGAAATGAATCACCAAAAGCTGGAAATTTTCCATGCCCTTTCATTTTGCAGAGACAGCCAAAGAACAGGAATTCTTATGTCAAACAGGGAAATGGCCTTATAAAACAAACTGTGGGCCTTGTTGGATCATCTCTTCCTCCCTTTCTTCTCATTTTCTCAGAGTCTCAACATTTGAAAGCTCAAAGCTAACCAAAATAGAAAGTGGGTTCTAAGTAAAATTGAAAAAACTAACCTGCTCTTAGACAAGCTTGTTCATTTATTTACACTTCCAGTGCAGCTGAACCTGTAAAAACCGAGACCCACCTCCAATTTAACCTTTAAAAACCAGCAGAAGTTAAACAAAGCGTGATGTATCATAAACAGAGCTTAATGATTGACGGTGACCAACATAGTTTGATTTACCGTTTTTTTTTTGGCTACACATTAAGAAAACGACAACATCAACCGGCGCAGGGAGCTGCACTAAAGGCAAAAACTTGGAGTCGTACTCGAGAAAGAAGCAACTGGCAGCAAGGTTAATACTTATCGCACGTCTTGCTGTACTTTGATTTCGCCAGCTCCTTTGAATGGCGTTCCAGTGGGACCGGTATGCTTTGCAGCAGTAGATTCTTTTTTCTATATCTGGTCAGATGGGGGTCCCATTATGAAGCATAATCACATGACCCAATAAGGTTTAGCACTTGTTTTTTTTTTTTTAGTTTTTAAACTAGTCTTTTATCTAAAAAAATAAAAAACAACAAAAAAATACTTAATTTTTAAGTCTCAAATTTTTGGTTTATCACAAATTAACTTCTTAAATTTTGGTTTACTAAAAATTAATTTTTTTAATTTTTGTAAAATTTTAATTCGCCCTAAACCTTGATTTTTCTACCACAAAAAAAAAAAACAAAGCCTTAATCACATCTTTAACTGAAACCTTAATCCACTTTTGCCATGGGATCTTTGTAATTTGGTTTAATGCTTGAACCGGCTTCCGTTTCATTAGTAAATTTGATATTAAAATATATAATTTACGTAAATTAAAGTTTACATAAGATTTATTAAATTTTTTTAATTTACATTCTATATTTAAAAATAAAAACACATCGTTTAAAAATAAAATTATTTATAATTTATAAATGAATCATTTTTAAATATATCATTCAAAATTAAAACGAGAATGTTTATTTAAATATTTTTTTGTTTTACACATTCTTGAAGGTATAATTGAACACAGCGTTTGATAAACTGTTCGTAAACTATTCGTATAACGTTCGTTTATTAAGCTAAATAAACAATTATGAAAAAATATTTATGTTTGTTTAATAAACAAATGAACACGAACAAAGGTGTGTTCGATTCGTTTATTTTCACGAACAAGTTTTTTACCCGGTTTCCCTTTTTCATTTTTTTACATTTTAAATATTGGTGAAGGTGGAGATTAAATTGAACACAGGGTGAACTTTGGACTTCAAATTGTAAAGCCTAAGGAGCTTACGGACTCGTGGTGCAATTTCAAAATTTTGGCGAACATGTTAGCAGACATATAAACGAAAATTTTCCCAAACGCTCGAACACAAACGATTATGAACACGATATTAAAAATTTAAATGAACACAAAACTAACCATTTACACCTACAATAAATAAATAAACGAACATGAACAAAATCTTCTTCGTTCAAGCGCGACTTATTTACAACCCTACACATTCTACATAAACAATCAAATACGAAACTTATATTAACTTGTGAGTGCAACTAATCACTTAGATTTATTATCTAAAAATTAATTTTAGAAAAACTATTTTTTCTTTCTTTTTTATAGTATTGTCTTCGGTGGCGACCTTAGTGTCATCGATTAGTATTTTATTTATTATTATTTTTTTCTTTGCTTTATTTTTAAATAAAAAAATCATTTGTTTTAGATTTTATGCTTTTCACACATCACTGTTGATTTTTTTTTCTCTCTAAAATACACTTTTTGTCTACCTGTCGACTATTGCTAACGCTTGGCAAACGATTGAATATTTAATGTAAAAGTGCAAGAAAATAATGCCAAGGTGAGTCTTATGCGTGCAAGTATACACAGTCAGTAAGTAATACAACAGTAAGCTGAGTATCGAATCCACATGAATTGAACAAGAACTTATTTGCTTAATGTTTACTTGTTTGTAAAAAAATAAAAGTGCTTGAAATGATTTGGATTTTTGATTGAAAAGATAGTGAAAACAAAATAGTGAAAATGGAAGTAGTCTGGCAACGAGAGTGTTCAATTGAATGATGAGCGTTGGCAAAGGATGCTTGGATTTCACGCTACTTATGACAGCCTTTAATAATATCTTGTCTTGGTTTTATTGCTGAGCAGATTAAAGGTAGTATTGCCTCCATCGATGACAAAATCCTTATATGTCTATAGCGAAACTTTTCATTAATTAACTTGATTAAGTGTCAATCTTTACTCCTAAGGGGTAGACTCACTTGAGAAATAAGTTCATCTACTTGAACATCATCTGTCGAAGCTTCTCGCCTTAGTATCTGGCAACTGATTGTTGCCCCTTAAGTCTGTTAAGATATCAAGGTGCAATAAGCACACTATGCCAACTATTGTATGGGAAAGGATTTGAGAAAATTAAGTACTAGAAGACAGAAAATAATGCCAACGCATTTAGATTATTAAAAACCAAACATAAAACCAGCGTTAATCGCAAACATCCCCCAACTAACTGTAAAAGCTTAGTTCATGGTTGGGTTCCATCCACAAAACATCATTCCCTCTCATCATCGTTTCAAAATAAAAACAAATAAGACTAAGAGAATGGGAAAGAAGGAGATCCATCGATGCAACCCTTCGAATGCTCTAGAGCTCTCGGTCTTAACTGGTCAAACCACGCCGCCTCTCGATTCACCACAGTGCAGCCTCTCTTCAATCCCTTCTCTCTCAAGTGGTGGCTTGAGCTCTTTTAAATAGGCTTGCGTGGAAACCCTAGGATAAGCTTTCGAGTTTGAATTTTGAATGTGCAAAGGGATAAGACGCATCATCCTCTTATCCCGATTTCAATCCTAGGGCTGACGTGTACAAGGTCCAATGGCTACCTTGACCGATCATCGGACGTCAATCCTTTGCCAGCCGAGCTTGGCATTGTTTGGTCCATCTATGCCAACTGCTACTTGGTAATTCTCTTACTTTTTTCCTGCGTTCTTTGCCAGCGCCTCTCTACCATGCTTGCCTGCCTGTGTCCTGCATCAAAACCAACAAAATAACCCTTCATATTGGCAACAGAATAGCTCCTAACTCCTTATGCAAATGCATGAATTTAAAAACTAAATGCAAACATATCTACTTAAAGGCAAGCAAAAGCATTGTGAAATAAGCATAACAAATTAGTACTTTTGGGGAGTTAACACACCCCCAAACCTAGCTCATTGCTTGTTCTCAAGTAATGCAACTAAAAATCTATAGAAACAGAAAAACATGAAAAGTACCTCTACAAAAATTGTCATGGTTCCCAACACCTACCAGCTAGCAAAATATTATCCTAGGTATGTCCTCGGATATTTAGTGTATCAATGCCAAGCAAATAAGCAAATTCAAGTGCAGCAGTATAGTTCTAGTCTAAGGTCAGCAAGTGTGCATAAAGTGGGGGCAATATGCATCAAATTTACTCAACTCCCTCAGTCAACTTTACTACTCAAACTCAGAATTTTTATTTTTATATAATTTTTTTCTTTTTTCCTCTCTTTTTTTTTCTTTATTTGCCAAGGGTGTTTTTATGCTAACATCTGATTAGGGTCATGTCATGTACCGTTTGGCATGAGACATAAGAGGGAGTAAACCATGAATACCCACGTTAATCCAGATTACATAACTAAGCTAACCCATTACACTCATACCCTAAAGTTATGTTGGCTTGAGAACTACGAGAGAGTAAACCACAAAGACCCAAGTTAATTATTTTCCCTAAGGCAGATGATTGTTCTCAAGTTTTTTTTCAGCTTTTGGCAAAACATTGTTGCGTTATTCTTTCTTTCTACCCTGACTTTGTTTTTTTAGTTCAGTTTCAAGTGAACCTAAGTTTGTTTCGCAGACTAGATGCATACCTCGTGTAGAGTAAAAATAAAGTTCCCTAAACTAGAGTTCAATTGCCAAGCTACTTGGCAATGCTAGCCTGCTGGCATAGAAGTTATAAATTCTAGTTTCTTCACCAGACAGATAATCTAGCACAAATTCTCCTAAACTAGCAGTGTTGGCAAAAATTATAAGTACAAAATTAATTGAGGCAAAAGTTTTTTTAGTGGTTTGGTACGCAAATTTTAATCCTACCTGGCAAACTAATCTTCATGGCAACTAAAGTTTAAACATGAATGGCATAGCAAACTTAATGTGAGGATACACATTCCCAAACCAAAGGTGTACATTGTCCTCAATGCATGCAAACAACATATAAAAAAAGAAAGTAAAAACAACAAAATGCATGATCATGTGAAATGCAATGAAATAAAATGTAAATGAGTTTAGAAAGAGGAAGACTCATCTTCAAAGCTTTTCGGCCTTGATACGCGGGTCTTTCTTTTGATAAAGCTCCCTTAGATGGGAGCCATATGCTTCTTCCGCTTTAGGTTGGGTTTTAATGTGGCTGTGGAAGCTCTAAGGTCGTTGAGAACTTTCTCAACAATTTTCACCGGCTTAGAAGCAGTCGAGACTTCAGTGGCAGCAGATGAGGCAGGTGCTATAGGTGTGGCTCCAACCTTGGCTTGGCTTTGGATTCTTTCATCTTTAGATTCAGGTGGTGTGTCAATTTTGGCAGATTCAACTTGTATTGGAGAGACTGGGACAGTGGCATCAGATTGTGTAGAAGTGTGGACATAATGAGGACTGGCTAACATGTCATCCTTGGCAAAGAGGTCGGTATGAAACTCAGAGAATATGGGCAATGTATGTACGAACATGCCTTTAAGTGTTTTCTTTATGGCATAGTCTCTGGCATGAACATACTACCAGAACATAGAGTTTTGATCCTCAGCTTTCTCCATCTTTTGGAGGATAATCTTCTGGCGTTGGTAGATCTGGGAAAGTATTGCCACTGATACAACTGGCATTGAAGTCACAGGTTCTACCCTTAACACCTTGGCTTTTAGCACAGACTCGATAGTATTTTGCTTGCCATTCTCCTTTGCCTTAGCAGCAGTCAACTGCCTCCACAAGGAAAGAGTTATGGTGGTCTTCTTACTCTTTTAAATGCTATCTGAATTGAGCTATGGCATGTCGTGCTGCATGTAAATGGTAGAAATTAGAAAAGGAAAAAAAGTAAAATTCTATTGCTCTTACGAGCACACTTAAAGGTCTATTCGATGATGAGCCGTCCAACATTAATCGTGCGGCCAGTCATGATAGAGTAAAGCAGTGCCAATCTTTCCTCTGAAAATGTCTCATTGTGGGTGGTCAGCATAAGGTTTGCCTTCAAGAAGTGATTCCAACCTCGTGGCTGAGACTTTAGTGCCAACTGTTTCACAGTCTGATGGCCTTTTGATAACACGTTTTATTTAGTGCTAGCCTCACACAGTTTCTTCAACATTGTCTTCATCTTGGCATCGTCCAAGGATTTCACAAACTTGGTGTGTTCTTCCTCAGTTTCATAAAAAAACGTATTATTTATATAACCTTCATCAAAACTAACGCACTTACCTCGCACTATCAAGAAAGGCGAGTCTTTGGTCATAAGATGAGCATAGAATTCTCGAACGATGTTGGCATCGACTTTTCCTGGTGGTTGGCAGAGTTTCTCCCACTTGTGTGTCTTTATCACCATGACAAACTCTGAGGAATAGCCCAAGTTTGGTTCGTTTTTAAACTCAAAACCCTTCTCATAATAGAAGGTTTTAGACGCACATTTCTCTTCATGTTTCTTACGAATCTTCTCATTGAAAAAGATTTTGAAAGGTTTTAATGAAAAAGGATTGAAATATGTTGAAGACTTGAGTGATGTTTGGAAGAAGAAGAGTGATTCTTGGTTTTGTGCTTGATAAAAAAAATAGAGGGAAAAGTGAAAATGTTTAATCTTTGGATAGGTTAGGGTTTTAAGTAGATGGAAGGGTCAAAGGTTGAGTGTTTAATTGGGTGTGATTAATGTGGCTGGTTGATAAGGGATAATAATGGGCTTTTGCATGTTTGAAAAAAAAAGATAATGTGATAAGGGTTTAAGTGATAAGATGACACGGTAAAAGGGTGAAGTGATAAGGTGATTAGGTTGAAATTTTAAATTTCACCTTATCGCTCTAGGCTGCTAAGGTAATTTCAAAGCTTAGCAAAAATTGTCACTCTCTTCTTGGGCCGAGCTTATTCAAGCCTTGGGTGGCTGGGGTAAATTTCTTCAATCTTTTAATCACCCCATTCCAAGCTTCTTCCTTGGCATTCTGTCTGGCACGCAAATCATGCACTTACTCAAGAAAAACCATTCAACGCAGCAAAAGAAAAAAATTAAAAATTAAAAGAAATAAAAATTAAAAAAATGAAAAATATTGAAAAATAAAAATATCTAAACTAATATATACAAAAATCAAACCATGATGATGACATTCACGGAACCTCTGCCAAGAGGACAACCTCCTTGGCATCCTTTTGAGTGCCTTCCAAATAGTGTTTCAATCTTTGGCCATTTACTTTTGAAAATTGTTCCCGTCTTCAAATCTTTGATATCCACTGCTCCATGAGCATATGGTTTCATAACTTTAAAAGTTTCCGACCATCTAGACTTGAGCTTACCTAAAAACAACTTTAGCTTCGAGTTAAATAACAAGACAGTTGGCCTAACTCAAATTGCCTTGGCAATATCCTGCTGTCATGCCATCGTTTTGTTTTTTCCTTGTAGAGTCTGTCATTCTCGTAAGCTTGTGTTCTGAATTCCTCTAGTTTATTTATGTCCAATAAACATTTCGTACCAGCAGCTCTCCACTCTATATTGAGCTTTTTGATTGCCCAATAAGCTCTATGTTCCAATTCCACTGGCAAGTGGCATGCCTTCCCAAACACGAGCCTATAAGGAGAAGTTCCCAACAGAGCATTAAAGGTGGTTCTGTAAGCCCACAAGGAATCATCTAGTCTCAAGGACAGTCATTCCTCGTTAGATTCACAGTTTTTTCATAATGTTCTTGATTTTTTTATTTGAGATCTCCACTTGGCCATTTATTTAGGGATGGTAAGTTGTGGAAATACATTGCTAGATTCTGTACCTACACAAAGCTGTAGATATTAAATTGCACTTATAATGTGTACCTTCATTATGAATGATGGCTCTGGGGGCACCGAATCTAGTAAAGATGTTCTTATGCAGGAACTTGGCAATAGTCTTGGCATTATTTGTTGGTAGCGCAACAGCCTCAACCCACTTAGAAAGATAATCAACGGCCATGAGAATAAATAGGTTGCCAAATGATGGAGGAAAGGGACCCATGAAGCCTATTTCTCAAATGTCAAACCACTTTACTAGCATAATATTCTAGAGTGGCAATTGATGTCTGCTAGAGATGTTAACCGTCTGCTGACATTAGTCGCATACCTTGGCAAAGTAATGATCGTCTTTAAACAGCGTAGGCCAAAAGAATCCTGATTGCAATACTTTGACAATGGTCTTCATTCTAGTAAAGTGTCCTCTATACGGTGTTGAATGACACAACTGCAAAATGTTGTGTTGCTCATCCTCTGGCACACATGGGCAGATCACTTGGTTGGCACATTATTTGAATAAAATTAGCTCATCCCAATAATATTGTCGAACATCTCGCAAAAAATGTCTCCTGGCATTACTCGCCAAATCTGGTAGCAAAATATTACTTACCAGTTAATTGACTATGTCAGCGTACCATGGCATAGAATCGACTGCAAGTAAGTATTTATCGGGGAATTCATCTCTAATGGCAGTGGCTCCACCTTCCTCTAGAAGATGTTGTAATCATGATAAATGGTCATCTACCAAGTTTTTACTCCTCTTCTTGTCTCGAATCTCGAGATCAAATTCTTGCAGTAAGAGCGCCCATCGGGTTAGTATGGGCTTGGCATCCTTCTTTTCCAAGAGGTATTTCACTGTCGAGTGATCCACATACACCACAACTTTGTTACCTACTAAGTAAGATCTGAACTTGTCAAATGCAAATGCAACTGTGAGAAATTCCTTCTTGGTTGCGGTGTAGTTGAGTTGGGCTTCATTCAATGTCTAGTTAGCATAGTAAAAGGTATGAAGAATCTTGCCACACCTTTGTCCCAACACAGCTCTAATGGCATAATCGCTGGCATTACACATGAGCTCGAAGGGCTCACTCTAATCCGGTGCCACAACTATGGGGCATTAATCAATCTATCCTTAAGTTCCTAAAATGCTTTTAAACAAGAGTCATCAAATGCAAAAGTGGCATTTTGTTCTAAAAGCAGGCATAAAGGTTTAGAATTTTTGAGAAATCTTTAATGAAACAAAGATAAAAACCTACATGTCCTAAAAAATTCTGATACCTTTTACACTTGTAGGAGGTGGCAACTGTTTGATTACCTCCACTTTTGCCTTGTCTACTTCCAAGCCTCTCTTGGTCACTTTATAACCGAGAACTATGCCCTCATTCACCATGAAGTGGTATTTCTCCTAGTTCAAGACCAAGTTAGTCTTAATACATCTCCTCAAAGCAAGCATTAAGCTCTGAAGGCGTTCCTCAAATGTCTTGCCAAACACCAAGAAGTCATCCATGAAAACTTCTAAGTTGTTCTCAATCATGTCTGAAAAAATAGACATCATACAATATTGAAACGTTGCCAGAACATTGCACAGCAAAGGGCATTCTTCTAAAAGCAAATGTCCTATATAGACAGGTGAATGTGGTCTTTTCCTAATTCTTCAGAGCTATGAAAATCAGATTATATCCTAAATAGCCATCTAGGAAGCAATAGAATACCTTACCTGCCCATCTGTCTAACATCTGATCAATGAAAGGGAGTGGGAAGTGGTCTTTCCTGGTGGCATTATTCAGCTTCCTATAGTCCATGCACACTCTCCAACCGGTAATAGTTTTGGAAGGAATCAACTCATCTTTTCTATTTTGAACCGTGGTCATGCCACTTTTCTTTGGTACACATTACACTGGGCTGACCCACGAGCTACTAGAAATAGGATAGATTATCTCGGCATCCAGCCACTTGATAATTTCTTTTTTAACTACCTCTTTCATGCTCGGGTTCAATCTTCTCTAACCCTTAATTGTTTTGCCATGATATTTCTCTAAGATTATTTTCTGCATGTAAATAGTTGGGCTTATTCCTCGGATATCAGCCAAGGTCTATCTTAGAGCTTGCTTATAATTGCTTAAAATTTCCAGCAATCTTTCCTCATGATCATTAGATAGATCAACAATAAAGATCACTAGCAAAGTAGAGTGTTTACCTAAGTAGGCATACTTGAGGTGGTCTGGCAACAGTTTCAGTTCCAATTCTGATGGCTCATCAATGGATGGTTTAGGTTCCTTAATTTCTCTACAAGCCAATTCTAATATCTCTGGTTGTCCAAAGTAATTAACAACTTTATTCTCCAAGGTTGGTCCTTCAGTGTCTTCACTCGCCTCAATTTCATCATCCAGATCTCTACAGCATCATCGAGGTTTTGGCACAAATATGCCACGTCCATAGTGAAAATAGACTCCATCATCTCATCAGCTTGGCATTCCTTTGGTTTATTTGCACATTTAAGATCTTAAAACACATTAAATGTAACATGTTGGTCATTCATGTGCACAATAAGTTCACCTTTATGAACATTAATTAAGGCTCTACCTGTGGCAAGGAGTGGTCTACCCAATATAATTAGGATATTCATAATTGCCTCATAACCTAAAATGATAAAATCAGTTGGAAATATAAATTTATCTACCTTTACCAACACATCCTCAATCTTAACCTTAAGATGTGCAAAGGATCGGTCTGCCAACTAAAATGTTACAGTGGTAGGCCTTGCTTCGGTGCCAAGCTTTTTGAAAATAGACATTGGCATCAAATTGATGCTGACTCCCAAGTCACACAGTGGCTTACCCATGAATCTATTGCCAATGGTACAAAGAATAGTAAAACTTTCTGGATCTTTCAGCTTTGGTGGCAATTGATTGAGTATCATTACACCATATCCATCATTGAGAGATACAGTCTCGAAATCACCTAGTTTTCTCTTCTTGGACAAAATGCCATTCATGGATTTAACATAGTTGGGCATCTGCTCAAGAGCTTGTACTAACGGTATGTTGATCTACAACTACTTAACAACTTCCAGGAAACACTTAAATTGCTGATCTTGCTTGTGCTTCTGTAGTCTTTGTGGAAATAGTGGAGGTGGGTAAGAAAATGTTGACTCAGCTAGCTTTGCCAAGGGTTTGCTGGAATTAAACTGAGGTCTGGCATCGCTTATGTCCGTTTCTTTCTTCTCTTCTTCTTTTGGCTTATCTATTGGTCCCTTCTCTTTCTCCTAGCAATTAAGTGGCTACTTGTTAGGTATCTCAGCCTTGTATTGTTCGCCACTCCGAAGAGTTACAACTTTGCACTATTCATTGCCTCTCTGCCGAACATCTTCTGTATTACTTGGCAAAGATCCTTAGGGTCGATTACTGAGTGCATTGACGATCTGTCTGATTTGAATCTCTAAGTTCTGCGTAGATACTGCTAAACTCTAGACAGTTACATCATTCTCTCTCCATATATTCTGTCAAAGTCCCTTGTCGTTCATTTGTCCTGCATAAAATTGCTTTGTACCCTCTGTGGCATGGCATTCTGGTTGAAACCTTGCTGAGCATTGTTATTCTAACATTGGGCATTGTTCTGACGCTAGGCGTTGTTGTTCTGGTGTTGGGCATTGTATTGATTACCTCTTTGATTTTCCCAAGCTAAATTTGTGTGTTGCGTCCATCATGCATTGTAAGTATTGTAATTTGCATTATAATTACAATTGAAATTGCAAACAAATTCTATCGACTCAGTGTTGGCAAGGCAATCTTCCATGTAATGGTCCTTCTCACATATTGTGCAGAATAGGTTTAATGCCTTGACCTCTTAGGATTCTTTATTCTTTTGCAAAGTTTTCACCATGCTAGTAAGATTGGAAATCTCAGCGTGGATAGATGTTAGTTCATCTGGCACTAATTGCCCACCAGTTTTAGTTTCGGTCCCTAGTCTGGTAGTAGGATACTCAAAATTATTAGTTGAGATCCTCTCAAAGATTTCAATTGCCTTTGTATAGTTCTTGTCAAGCAGCAAACCATTTGTCGAAGCATCAACAACAGTCATAGCATGGGCATTGAGTCCATTGGAGAAGGTCTCTATTTGGGTCCAATTTGGGAATCCATGCATGGGACACCTCCTCAACAGTTCCTTGAATCTCTCCCAAACATCATATAAGGTCTCATCATCAGCCTGCCTAAACGTAATAATCTCACTCTTCAGCTTGCAGTGAGTTTAGGTCGCTGGAATCGCAACAAAAATTTCTGGCATATATCTCCCCATGAGGTGACAGAACCATGTGGCAAAGAACTAAGCCACGTTTTTGCTCTATCTTTCAAGGAAATTTTGAACAATTTTAGCTTCACTATATCTTTTGATGCTTCAGACTGCTGAAATAGCTGGAAAACTTCTATGAATTACTTCAAGTATTGCCTTGGGTCTCCAGTAGGTGCTCCATCAAATTTTCCTACATTCAAAAGCATTTTTATCATCACCAGTTTAAGTTCAAAATTCAGTTTATTTACCTCTGGACCAATCAGTCCTAGCATCAAATTGTCTATGTTTGGTGTCGAGTGTTCTCGGATAGGTCTCTCTTCCTCTACATTAACGGCTGGGGCAACAGGTGCGGCCGATATCCCATTGTGTATTGGTGGATTTCCCTAATTGTTTGGGTTACCATCGGCTCCTTCATTGCCTTGATGTGCCATCTCTCGAGCTTTTCTTTTTAACCTCCGTAGGGTTCTCTCAATTTCTGGGTCATATGGCCAATCTTCCACCAAATGACAGTTTCTGGTCATACACCAGTTAAAATAAATTAAATGAAATAATAGTAAAATAAACGAAACAAGTAAAAATTAAAACAATAAATTATGTCATAATCCTCGGCAATGGCGCTAAAAACTTGTCGACTATTACTAACTCTTGGCAAACGATTGATATTTAGTGTAAAAATGCAAAAAAATAATGTCAAGGCGAGTCTTATACGTGCAAGTATACACGGTCAACAATTACTACAGTAGTAAGCTGAGTATCGAATCCACAGGGATTGACCAAGAACTTATTTGCTTAATGTTTAGTTGTTTGTAAAAAAATAAAAAGTGTTTGAAATGATTTGGATTTTTGATTGAAAAGACAGGAAAAAAGTAGTGAAAATGGAAGCAGTCTGGCAACGAGAGTGTTTAATTGAATTATGAGAGTTAGCAAGAGATGCATGGATTTCATGCTACTTATGCTAGTCTTTGATAATATCCTGCCTTGGTTTTATTGTCGAGCAGATTAAAGGTAGTGTTGCCTCTGTCTATGGCAATACCCTAAATTAACCATGATAAAACCCTTATATGTCTATAGTGAAGCTTTTCATTAATTAACTTGATTAAGTGTCAACCTTTCCTCCTAAGGGGTAGACTCACTTCTGAAGTAAGTTCATCTACTTGAACATTTTCTGTCGAAGCTTCTCGCCTCAGTATTTGGCAATTGATCGTTGCCCCTTAAGTCTGTTAAGATATTAAGGTGAAATAAGTATACTATGCCCACTATCGTATGGCAAAGGATTTGAGAAAATTAAGTACTAGCAGATAGAAAATAATGCCAAGGCATTTAGATTATTAAAAACCAAACATAAAACCAGCGTTAATGGCAAAGATCCCCACCAACTCTAAAAGCTTAGTTCATGGTTGGGGGTCCATCCACAAAACATTATTATTTCTCATTATCATTTCGAAATAAAAACAAATAAGACTAAGAGAATGAGCAAGAAAGAGATCTGTCCACACAACCCTTCGAATGCTCTAGAGCTCTCGGTCTTAGCTAGTCAAACCACGTTGCCTCTCGATTCACCACGGTGCAGTCTCTCTTCAATCATCTCTCTTTCAAGTGATGGCTTGAGCTCCTTTAAATAGGCTTGCGTGGAAACCTTAGGATAAGCTTTTGAGTTTGAATTTTGAATGAGCAAAGGGAAAAGACGCGTTATCCTCTTATCCTTATTTGAATCCTAGGGCTGACGTGTACAAAGTCCAATAACTACCTTGACCGATCATCAGATGTCAATCCTTTGCCAGCCGAGCTTGGCATTGTTTGGTCCATCTATGCCAACTGTTACTCGGTAATTCTCTTGCTTCCTTTCCTGCGTTCTCTGCAGCGCCTCTCTGCTATGCCTGCCTACCTGTGTCCTGCATCAAAACCAACAAAATAACCCTTTATACTGGCAACATAATAGCTCCTAACTTCTTATGCAAATGCATGAACTTAAAAACTAAATGCAAACATATCTACCTAAAGGCAAGCAAAAGTATTGTGAAATAAGCAGAAAAATATGTACTTTTAGGGAGTTAACACTAACTTTATAACACGTTTTTCGTTTACTTTTAGGGAAGTTTTTTTCTCTTGAAGTAAACAACACATTGCATGTTTTGGTCAGGGAAAGTCGGCTTTCTAATATGCTTAGATCGGCTTTTGTGGTAGTTTGTCAATGTAACCAGAGCTGGTAGCAGAGTAGTTTACAAGATTGATGGAGCCTTTTGATTTATAGAAAAAAATATATATGATCTATGATCTCTGATGATAAGTCAAGGTTTTGATTTCACTCAGTCATCTCCTCTACATCAATATTATTGTGTTTAGTTGGATAGGGACAAAGAGATTGATGATATATTTTTCGGATAATTTTGCCACTAACTGATACTTTCTTTATCCCATTACACTTGTCCTTTTTGTGTTTTAAAATTGTCTCATTTAAATTATCTCTTTTAAAAACTCAACAACTTTTACTAGGTACATTTCCCTTTCTATCATTTTTTAGTTTTCCAACAAAACAAAATTTAACTTTTCAAGTATAAAATTGTCATTTTAATTATTTTATAAGACATCTCTTGCACAAACTTTTTTGTATTAAAACTATGTGAAAGATCAACGAGAGACAATTTTAAAGGGACGGAGAGAGTAATATTTTTTAGTACGACTTTGTTGAGGTAAATATTTTGATATAATAATCTAAGTGAAAAATATTTTTGACTTATTCAAATATTGCAAAAATAATTCAATGTCCATTCAACTTGAAAAATATGTTTAAAATGCTTTCTAAGTGTTTTTGACTTATAAAAATATTTTCAATATTCCTAAGTGTCAAAAACAACCTTTTAGTACAAGTACCAAACCTCTAGTACTAAAAATAAGCTGTCAGTACTGATACAACTATGCCGAGTACTGATAGAAAGGTTTCAAATTTTCCAGTAAGGTTTATCGGTATCGATACCTCCCAGTCAGTATTGATTCCCCTTACTCAGTACCGGTACCCTCATTTGGGTATGGATACCTTGAGTATCGATACCCAACTACGGGTATCGATACCAATTGTATTTTTGCAATAGCTTTTTCCCATTTATGCATGTACCCGATACTACATAAATGCATTTGTGGCTGGTTTTTCACCCCCAACAGCTCTTAGCAACCCCCAATGGTCATAAACAGTCAAAAATTCATTAGAGGAGTTAAAATGGACCTTCAAACTGTAGAAGCACAACAAGAAAGTAATTACCAACATTCATGTATAGAGAAATTAATTTTTGGTCTTAAAAGGTCTATTTTATTTTGTAAAAGCACTTGTGAGCCTAAATTGTCTATTTGCTCAAGTGTTAGTTTTTGGGCGGAGCTTCAATTTACAAATATTTTGCATTGTGAGGTTTTTTGTTGAGGTATTGATTTTGATATAACTTAGATGAAATATATATTTGGAATTAAACAAATTTGCAAAAATATTTAAAAAGTCCATTAATTTGAAAAATATGTTTGAAATATTTTTAAAGGATTTTTGACATGTTTAAATGTTTTTAAATAGCCAAAACGTCAAAAACTGGTTGTGAGTACCGGTACAGATGTTCTCGTACCAATACTGAGCTACCCGTACCAATACGCACTTTATTTCCCCAAGGGTTTCAGTTTTCTAGTAAGAAGACATCGTACCGGTACGGCCAAGCCCGTACCGATGAGTGTGGTCCTGTACCAATATCAAAGTATCTCGAATCGATACCTAGTGCAAAAATGTTGTAATGGCTTTTTCCATTTTAAGGCAGGTACCAATACCCAAAGATGCGTACCAATACACAAGGTTGCAAAACTGAATTTAATGCTAGAATTAAGTCCCCAACGGCTCCAAACCACCCCAATGGCCATAAACGGCTAGTAGCTTCCACACTTTAAAAGAAGCCTTGGGACACTTGAAGATGGTTAAATAACACATCCAAGCATAATGATTAAGAGAAATAACATTTAAGTCTTATTTTCATATTTATCTCGTATATAGTGTATATAGTGTTTTAATTGTTTTATTCTTTACATTTTTGTGAGCTTAATTCTTGTAAACACCCACCTTATGAGGTTTTCATTGTTTATGCAAATTACCTAGTAAAAGGGAGAGCTTCTAGTTTAGCCTAAGGAAAAACTAGAGTGGTTCTATCTTAGCCGTTAAAAGATAGGGTTGTAAAGGTTACTCTTGAGCCTATAAAAAGAAAGAATTCATAGCAGTGAATTGGGAAATCCTTAGTGGCATGGTAAGGTAGTGGATGTAGACTTTGTTTAGAAGTCAAACCACTCTAAAAGCGATTGTGCAAATTGTCCATTATTTTTTGATTTTTTTCCAATTCATTCGAGAAGCAATTTCAACCCACTTGACGTCTTTGGTTGATTTATTCGAGCCCAACAATCTCTTATTTGCTTAATTTGTAATTTTCTCTTTGGGAGAGAGATGCTCAAAGTTTGGGATATAAACTTTGAGAGTTTGTAAGGTTTTTCTTTTCCCTAAAAGAAAGATAAATTAGCGAATTTGTGGAAAATCCTTACCGTGGATACCTACGGTAGTGGATGTAGACTTTGGTTGAGAAAGTTGAACCACTCTAGATCTTTGTGTCAATTTTTACACTTAGTTTTTTCTTCGACAAATTTTTTATAAGGTCAATTCACCCTCTCTTGGCATTTCGGTCGATCGTATCGAGCCCAACAATTGGTATCAGAGGGAGAGAGATAAGTGAAAAATTAAATTTCGAAAAATGGGAGCTTAAATGTTTTTCTAAAAATATTCTCCTTTTCAAATATTATGGGGAGCATTTTCAAAAACAAATTTAAAAATCTTTTGTTATATAAAAAAAGAGATATTGTTGAGATAAATATTTTGATAAAACAATTTAAGTGAAAAATATTTTTGAACTTATTCGAATATTGAAAAAATAATTCAAAGTCCATTCAACTTGAAAAACGTGTTTAAAATGTTTTCTAAGTGTTTTTGAGTTCAAAAAATATTTCCAATATTCTCAAGTGTCAAAAACAACCTTTTAGTACAAGTTCCAAACCCTGATAAAAAATAAGTTGTCAGTACCGGTACGACTATGCCGAGTACCGATATGAAAGGTTTTCAAATTTTCAAATAAGGACTATCGGTATCGATACCATCCAGTTAGTACCGAAACCCCTTACTCAGCACCAGTACCCTCTTTCGAGTATTGATACCTTGAGCACTAATACCCAGCTACATGTATTGATACCTTTTTATTTAGCAACAACTCTTTTCCATTTAAGCAAGTACAGATAACCATGTTCGAGTACCGATACTCATTATTGTAGAAGTGTATTTATGGTTGGTTTTTCACCCCAACTGCTCTTAACAACCTCTGACAGTCATAAACGATCACAAACTCATTAGAGGAGTTAAAAGGGACCTTTAAGCTGTAGAAGAACAAAAAGAAAGCAATTACCAACATTCATGTATAGAGAAATTAGTTTTTACTCTTAAAAAGTCTATTTTATTTTATAAAAACACTTGTGAGCCTAAATTGTCAATTTTCTCAAGTGTTAGTTTTTTGGTGAGAGCTTCAATTTGCAAACATTTTGCCTTGTGAGGTTTTTCTCTTATTTGCTTAATTTGTATTCTCTTTGGGAGAGAGTTGCTCAAATTAGTGGATTTGTAGAAAATCCTTTGTGGGGATAGATAATGTAGTTAATGTAGACTTTTTTTTGAGAAAGTCGAATCACTCTAAATCTTTGTGTTAATTTTTACACTTAACTTTTTCTTCCACAATTATTTTAAAAGGCCAATCGACGACAGTGTAAATAACCTATTTTGCATACCCTTTTAGCTTAACTTTTGCATGTGTTTAAGCTCATTTAGTTGCATTTAGAAGTAGTTTGCATTTAGTTAGGGAGTTATATACTTTGTTGTTTTTAATGGGAAATGTAGTGTTTTTGTTGTGTTTGGGCAGGATCTATTGGAACTGGAGGAATGTTGGAACATGAAGGATATCAGATCTCTCGGTTGGAGTTGAAGAGGTAATAAAAGTTGGAGATAAATCTAGCTTTGGCTTACGTGGACTTTCACTAGATATGAAACTCATTAAAGGAGACTTGGGCCACAAACAAAGGGAGCTCGATCACAAACGACAGCCTTAGTCTTCAACTATCGAAGAACCATCGGAGTCGAAGTTCTAGAGGAGTCTTCACACGAAGGAAGCTATTAAGAGAGGCTGAAGGAGTGCGGGACCTGCATCAACAGTTAGAAAGCTTGGAGAAGTCGTTGAGGATGCTTGACCCTTTTCTATCCCTTACTTGATAAACTACCATGTTTTTAATTGTTTTTATTATGGATGTTTTAGGCTTAGACATGAGCTAAATACTTTTAGTTGGGTTTATTGCTTTATAGGATTTTATGTTTTGAACATTTTGTTTTAGTGCTATAGTTATTTTCCTTTATCTATTATGTTCGTCGTCCTTCATACGTAGTTATTATAAGAGCTATCGAGAGAGGCCTTTTAACTATTGATATGTGGCTTAATATCGATAGAGTTAGGTTAAACAAAGGTGAACAATGAGACTAAGCTGTTAACTTAGTCTTAATCTAGCTTAGACATAAGTTTAGGTTTTCAACGACTAATAAGGAAAACTTGAATAGATAATAGAGTTGTTAGGTTTCACACAGACATGTATTACCTTGGTTTCATTGTTGTCAAATTCTAGGCATCGAGAGAGTTAGAAGTTCATTAGAAAATCCTATCGAGTGGATAAAGATGTTAAATGGTTTATGCAAACATGTATTGCCAATCGATATAGCATTGAAATAAATAATCAAGCATAATTCATAGGCAACAAACCCAGCTTCCATAATTATCTCAATATTTTCTGCAGCATCTGTTTGTCTTGATCATAGTTACTTTACTTTATTTGCATTTAGTTTTGATAAACCACCATCAAACCAATACTTGCTCAACCATTCTTAAGTACGATAACTTCGTATTTATTGATCTGATTCTTATAGGTTCGACACTCTATTTCATCACTTTATACTTGATCGACAAGTATACTTGCTCTAAAGTGCATATCTATTTCGCAAGCATCAAGTTTTTGGCGCCGTTGCCAGGGATTGGCAAATAATAATTACTTTGTAATTGCGCTTAAGATTTTATTTTATTTGCATTTAATTTTTGTTTTTATTTTCCTTTTTAGGTACGTTCCAGTGCATGACCAGATGCACAAATCCAGTGGAACATATTCTTCCGTATAATCCAAAAATTGAGAAATGTTTGCGAGATTTACGCAGAGAACGAAGGATAATGGCAGAAAGGGATGGACATAACGGAAAAGATAATTGTTAAGTATGAAAAAGTATTGTATTTTATACCCTTTTTACTTAGATTATTGTTTAGACTTAGGCTCATTTAGTTGCATTTGTAGTAATTCATGCATAAATTTGTAGTCCTTTTGTTTATTGGGTATGGCCTTGTATTTAGCTATTTTGTGTAGAAACCGTTGTTGTTTTGTTCTTTTTCTATACAGGATGAGTTGTCGAGCCACTTGCCGAAGTTTTCCATGGCAAGTTGCGATAAAGTCATTATCTCTAGGATTTATCCAATCACTTTGGATAATTACCCAAATTCAAAATCAAAGTTGTTGGCAATAAAGATAGAGAGATTATCCCCTCAATTTCAAAATTCAAATGGAGATCTCTACCTCTATATAAACACAACACATCTTCAACATCAAACAACGATTAAGAGAGGGAGATCAGATCAAGAGCGAGATCATGAAGAGGGTGGATCGTGGAGGAGTTAATCTCCTCTAGATTTAATTTCCTTTTTTTATCTTTTGAATACCCAATGTTTGGGTTTTGTTCCTTGTTCATTTCTTTAAACCTATCCATGAACTAAATTAAATTGGCTTGGGTTATTGGGTTTTTGGTGTTTGTGATCGAATGATTAGCTCTTGGTTTTTAATTCAATAAATCTTTGTTTATCCATTCTTGGTTTATTATTTAATTCCAAGTGAACTCAAGAGAGGGACTTGGATGAATCCATTTATCTAGACTTAGAGAGTTAGATTCACAAAACGATTGGACACGATTTCCATTTAAATAGCCATTGGTGGAAGTTAAATTTGCCTTAGGGATAAGAAGTGAATTTCAGCAACTAAGAAGAGTGCATTGATCGATGATGTCCACCCAAGGTTAACGCATGGATGTATTACCGAGTCTTGCACAATCATTAGTTCTTCGATTAGGGATAATTCGAAGGTATTAAAGAACATTATATCAAACATCGATACAACAATTAATTGCCATGGCAACTCATCCAACAACTACACCTTTACGCTCAATGACCCAACCTACTCTATCAAATCAGTTTTTCTTCCATTTATTTACATTCTCTTAAACTTAGTTGATTTGTACTCGTTTATTATCACCCTCTATCACTGTCAATTTTATTTTTTTTTCAGTGCGGGAAGCTAAAGTCAAAGTTTCACCAATTCTTTTGCTTGACCTCGTTAAGAGAAAGTTGAGAGTTGTTGGTTTTTCCATTGGTAAGAGATGTTTCTAATTAAGTCTCTAGCAACTAGGTGTTGCTCATCGAGATGATTGAATTTATGAAAGTTATGTGGCATAAGTGTAATCAAATAGGTGTTGCTCATCGAGATGATTGAATTTGTGAAAGTTATGTGGTGTAAGTGTAATCGAGGAAGTGGTTTGGATAAAGAAAGTTCAGTATTTGTTTTGTTCCCCTTAGGCGAATTTGGAGGATGGAATTTCTTTAGAGAGGGAGAGTTGTAACACCCCGAAAAATTGGCTAGAAGATTCAGGTAATTTATCAAAATCGGTTTGGAATTTTGGATTAAGTTTTAGCTAATTAATTTCGGAAAATAAATTGGGTTTATTAAATTAATTTTTGATAAATTTATCGTGGCTAATATTTTTGAAAAATATTTTTAATGAGTTTGTTAAAGGATGAAATTGAGTTTGGGCAATTTTAAATGGGTCGATTTAATATTAATTAAATAGTGATTGTTTCGCAAAAGTTGTAAAGTTTTAATAATGATGATTTTGTAAAATGGGTTAAAGTGGTATTTTTATTGGAATTATTAAATTGATGATTAAATATATCTCTTCTCTTGTTTTTTTTTAAAAGTTGACGGTTATAATTTTCTAAAAGATGAGAAAGATAAGTTTCTTTCATTTTCTTCCAAACAAAACTTAGGGATTTTTTAATTCCTTAATTATTTCTACTTCAATTTTTTCTTAATTTATTTTTAATCAATTGTGAATTAAGGATTTTGATTTCTATATATTGAATCTCATATTAGAGTGTATCGTATGTGTTTGATGAATTTCTTATAAGGAGTTTTAAGCTAAAAAGGGGGGGGGGGGGAATAATCGTATAGACCAAGACAGGGCAGTGGGCAAACAGAGCAGTGGGCTGCTGC
Source organism: Hibiscus mutabilis (assembly GCA_019671005.1). Taxonomy (NCBI): domain Eukaryota; kingdom Viridiplantae; phylum Streptophyta; class Magnoliopsida; order Malvales; family Malvaceae; genus Hibiscus; species Hibiscus mutabilis. The sequence goes on along the minus strand of CM033726.1, from coordinate 13,883,446 downwards.
CGCTGCCTTGTAATTTCCTATACATACATATAATTGCTGGATGCTGAAAAAAAAAAGACTCGGAGTTGTGATTTAGAAATGGCAAGCAGTGCGTAAATAAATAAAAAAGATTTAGAATGGCTCAGGCAGTTCGGCAATAGGCTAATGGCGCTGAAATTTCGAGAGGATTTTGATTAGTAATTGTCGAAGAATTCTTGATAAAATGGTTATTTGTAATCAAGTCCAGCAATAGTGTATTTTAATAAAGTGGTTATTTTGGCGTGGTACAATTTATATTGACCCTTGCATTTTTTTGTAGAAGATGGCAAGTGTTCGGACGATTTCTGGTTAGATGTTGAGGCATTGGCGTCGAGACATTGGCATCGAGGCGGTAGCAAATTGGTGAGTGCAAATGTGTTTTGGTACTATAAAAAGGTTTGAATTATGGCTTGGGGTTTAGTTAAAGCTTAACAAGCTTAGCTAAGCTCGGAAGTAAGTTTTCTCTATTTTCGCCTTTGTTTATCGATTTGATATGAGCTTTTGATTTACATGTTTTGGTGTACAACATGATTTGATTTACTTACTGTTAATGCATCATTTTGATTAATATGCAATGTTTATCAAAGTATATGGATGCCTACGAGCATTGAGATTTGATTCTAAGAGGGAATGAGTTGTTGCCTTTAGCAATGTGGTTATTGCTTATGAAATGGTTTTGTTAAATGCATTGGAAAAATAGTAAGTAAATGTATTAGAAAATGGTATATTGGTTATGTGACATAAATGAAAAGGTATCGGATATAGTTGGCATGCCATAGGTTTAAAGTGCACTATAAAATAAAGCCGATTGCTCTGCAGCTCTTGAGGTATAGCGGTGAGGCTACCTGAGCTGATGGTTTTTTTCGGTTTCTTGCAATAGGGGTGAGCCTAGCATGAAGGGGTAGGGGTGAGTCTATTCCCGACTGAAGTGAGATTAAGCGGAGGTGAGTCCATTGGGAAATCCATGTATCTGATGTATTTTGATAAAACATATTATTTTTGTTATAAGGATAGAGGTGAGTTTATCCGGGGTCACAATACTTGCCAATATATGAGATATAACGAAAAGCTATTTTGGTGCATATGGTTTAATATGCATGGTATTTGAAAGCTATGTATGCATATGGTGATTATGCATGTTTCAAAAGAAGCTTTTGTGTATAAGGTTTAATATTCATGGTATTTGAAAGCTATGTTTGCATATGGTTATTATGCATGTTTCAGGAGAAGCTTTTGCGCATATGGTTTAGTATGCATGGCATTTTTGCAAACGTATTAGAAGGTTGATTTGGCTTAATTGAGCATGTTTTATTTAATTGCTTTGGAAATGGCGAGTTTCAATTGCTTTAATATGGGTTTCTAATACCGGTTTTGATTTCAAAAATGCATTGACGTTTTATCCTTTTTGAGCACACTCACTAGGCATTATATGCTTATGCTCTCTTTACTTTTGTCAATGCAGTGAATTAAGCGAGTGCGGGATAGTGGTTTGAGGCAAGGTGTCATCACAAGACAAGCGTATTAAAGAGTATGTTTATGGTGGTTTTATTATTTTTAACAAGGCAATGTGGGTTAACCATTGGGATGTTATTTTGTATAATGTGTAACGACTCGAATTTTAGAATCTGAGGTTCGGGTTAACCTGAGGTTTGGGCCACGAGGTTAGGCCGAAATATAAGGCTTTGGGTGTCTTTTGGGCCGGCCTATTGTTTTAGGGCTTGCTTAGATTGAGTTGGGTTTGGGTTAGGGTAAAATTGAGAGGGTTAATATGGTAAAAATATGGTTGGAAGTAAAAGAGACTGGTGACTACTTAAATTTCTGCAGAATTGTAAGACGGGTGAAGTCACCATTTTCCCCCTTGCTGCCTCTCTCACCTATCCTCATCTCTTACCTAGAGTTTGAATGTTCAAGGTGAAATATTAAAGGTTTTGAGTGTGAATCACGTTTTGGTCAAGAAAGAATGTTTGTTCAGCATTTAGAGATCTCTAAGTCAAGGTAAAAATGGTTTGAAATGGTGACGGAAGAGGTTATGGTGGTTTTTCTTAGGAAGAACGGAAATGGGGTGTTGGAGGCTCCATTCTTGGTTTAATTCATGTTTTTAGCTTCCTAATCTCCCCAATGATGTTGTAACATGATTATCATCATCTTTTGAAGTCAAAGAAGTAGGGGAGCATTCCAAGGCTCAAGGCAAAGGCAAAGCATGAAGCTAGTGTTAAGGGGGCTGTTTTCTTGTGCTTGCAAGGAAGGTTAGTACACTTCCAATTCCCTTGTTTTCCTACATATCATAAATGTGATGCCTTGTGTGTTAATTTGGTGGTTAAGTATGCTTGAAATTCCATGGTTGGGTGTTAATGGTGAAAGTGTGAATTGTTGTTAAAAACTTGTAAAATCGAAAGAAACCTACCCTAAACACTCCCCATAATATGTAGGAGTAACTTGGGACTCAATGGTTAAGGTTAAGGGGTTGAACCAGAGTAATCCGAACTCTAGAAATAGAGTTCTGGGAATGCGTTTCGAAAAAGGATAGGCCAGTATTGGTATGCGCTCTTGGAAGTTGATTCTTTCAGGCGTATTACAAAGGGGGTATCAGTACGAGTCAGAGGTGTACCAATACCACTGTTCCATTACCAACTCCAGTAGCGAAATAGCGTACCGGTACACCAAGGGGCGTATCAGTACGGGTTAGGTTACAATATGCAATTTACGCGTATCGGTACAAGGTTAGGGTACGCATTGTGCGCGTATCGGTACGACTTTAGTCTTAAAACCATCAGATTGCGTATCTTAGTATCGATACTCGATGAGGGAGTACCCGTACCCAAGGGGCGTATCGATACCCATATAGGAGTATCGATATGAGCTGGCAATCTGTCAAGAAATTTGACTTTGAGTTCAGGGGTTCTATAATTCGAGGTAAAGGGCCTATTGGGTCTCTAAAGGTATAAAATGAATTGTAAAACTGAGAAACCAAAATTCTAACCCCTTATGTGAATAGAGAATAAAATGGGATTGAGAATAGGGTGATCCATGTAGTGGTTAAAGCCACAGAAGTATTTGGTCTTGTAATGTTGTCACATGCCTTGTGAGTACATGGTTAATGGGATATGGATGCCCAAGAATATGTTGCAACACCATGGTTAGAGATACCGTATGGAGGTTACCGATGCTATGTAACCCGTGCCTCATTCAAAGATACTCGATAGAGGATTCCGAGTATGGGTGTATGTTTCGATGCTAGGTGACACGACCTCACCCAGAATGTTGATGCTCGAGGGAGGATTCCAAGCAAGGGTGTATGTTTCGATGTTACGTGACCCAACCTCACCCAGGATGTATGTTCTGATGTTATGTGACCCGACCTCACCTGGAGTGTATGTACCGATGCTAGGTGACCCGGCCTCACTCTTATATCGTATGGTACGTTGGGCCTTGTGAGCCCTTGATTGTTTGATTGATTGATTATATTGATTACATGTGTTTTGGCGATTAGAGTAGCGCCACATGATATTCATGCTTGCTTGATTATTACTTTAACTACATGCTTATTCTAACCTCATTAGCCCGGCCTAGCCAAAACTGAACTATCTCATTAACTAACAACTTAGAAAATTAGGAATTCAATTAGTTTTGGGATTCCTATTATTTAACCATCTCATTAACATCTTTCAACATCAAAAACATGATCTAAATCAAATCAAATCATGAGAAAACAAAACCATTTCGAGTTCAAATTAATTCCACCAATTAAACCTTAATTTAACCATTTTCCTTCAATTAAACCATCAAAATAAGTTATAAATCATAAGCAAAGGATCAAGAACTTGGGAATTTCATTAAAGAACCTTTAATTAGGTAAGAGAATTGGAAATCACCTCTAATTGCTAATTTCTCCCTTAATTGGCAATTATTACTTGAAATCCAAGTAGATTTTGCAATAGGAATTAGAGAAATCAATTAGAAAACAAAAAGGAAATCGATAATAATTGATTCTTGGGAATTTTAGAGTTAAAATCTTAGTTTGGCTGCTGGGAAAGTTAAGAGAAAAAGTTGGATGAAAAGTAGTTATGTAAGAAAGTGATTTGTGTAACTAAATATCCTTTTATTAAATCCCATTTTTATTTCATTAATAAAAACAATTAAAAGCCCTTTAAAAATAACCTAAAGTAAGGGAAAAATCCAATGAAAAAGATTGGTTAAATAGCTCCTTAAATATTCTAAGTTTTGACCCTTTTACAAAACAATCGCCAAAAATAGTTTTAAAAACTTTACATTTTGGTCACTAACAAAATGTCCAATGTTGAGACCCTATTTTGTAAAATTGATTTTACCAAAATCATTTCCATATTAAATGATTTTAGATAATTTTTCCATATTTTTATCCCTTCCAAAAATATTTAATCCAATTTAAATCCCTAAACTGACTCGAATCCCCTAATCCGATCCAACAGACCGTCTAAACCACCTAGAAAACCTCTAGGCCCAAAACAGGGGCGTTACAACTCTCCCCCTTAAGAAATTTTGTCCTCAAAATTTACCCGATGGAAACAGATGCGGAAATTGATCAACCATGTCCGACTTACTCTCTCCGTGGCCTCCTCAACTCCGTGATGTCGCCACAACACCTTAACAAGCACAATCATCTTGCCACGAAGAACTTTACTACTGGAGTTAAGAATCTCCACTGGATCCTCATCATAAGACAAATCCGATCACAAATCAACATCCTCAACTGGCATAACATGCAACGGATCTGAACGATATCTCCGTAACATGGACACATGAAACACATCATGAATTTTCTCCAACTCAGGAGGTAACCTCAACCGATAGGCTACAAGACCAATATGTTCCAGCACCTCATCCGGTTCTACAAACCTCAGACTCAACTTTCCTTTACGCCTAAAGTGCATCACCTTCTTCCAAGGTGAAACTTTCAAGAACACTTTTCACCAACCGCGTACTCAACCTCTCTATGCCTCAAATCCGCATAGGATTTCTGCCTATCCGAGGCTTTCTTCAAATGTTCACAAATAAGCTTTACTTTCTCACCAGTTTCTTTCAACACATTAGGCATAGAAACATACTTTTCTCCAACCTCAGCCCAACATAAAGATGTACGACACTTTCTACCATACAGGGCTTTATATGGTGCCATCTTTATACTATCTTGATAGCTATTATTGTATGAAAACTCAACCAAATGCAACTGCCTTTCCCAGGTTCTTTGGAACTCAATGATGCAACATCTCACCATATCTTCCAAAACCTGAATCACACGTTCAGACTGGCCATCCATCTGAGGATGATACGATGTACTAAAATTCAAGCGAGTACCCAAACCTCGATGCAAGCACTTCCAAAACCTCATTGTAAACTGCGAATCCCTATCCAAAACAATCGACTTGGGTACCCTGTTGCATGTTTTGAGTGCTACGAAAACGGTACAAGTATACACGTCAAAATTAATAGTATAGTAAATGATCATCTCCACAGGGATTGGTGAAACTCTGATTTCTAGCTTGTTGCACATAAAAGAGAAATGAATAGTGTTTGGTAATAACAAGTAAAATAACTAAGCAAGTAAAACGAATGGGAAAAGTAATTGAATAAGAGAGTAGGCCGGGTTATCGTGATTAGTGGTGCAATAGCTGAATGGATTGTCGTGGCAATTGATTGCTGAGGCAACTCAATTGATGTGGAAACTAAGACCGGATGAATTGTTGTGGCAACAAGGTCACAATTTATGTCGTAGCAACTGGGACTGGTTTGAATGCTATGGCAACTGGGTTTCCTCCTTCAAAGTTCGGCAAAGTGTTCTTCGATGTCTTCTTGTTATCCCTAACAGAAGAACTGGTAAATTGTGCATGCCTTGGTGATACATCCCTGCGTTAACCTTGAGTGAGCAACAACCGATCTTACACTTCTTTTAGCCGCTGAAATCTTATCCTTATCCCTAAGGCGGATTAGTTCCCACCAATGATTGATTGAATGAGAACCGTGTTCATTCGTTCAGTGAATCTAGTTCTCCTGAACCTAGGTAAATGGATAATACTTGATATCCTCTCCCAATTCTCTCAAGATGAAAAATAAGAAATCAAGAATGAACAAACCTTGAATTTATTGAAATCATAAACCTAAACCATCCAATCGTTTTATCACACCACAAACCCAAATAACCGCAGCCAATTTAAATCAGTTCATGGCTGGGTAAAAAGAAAATACAAAAGATTTAATCCCAGACATGGATCGCATAAAATAGAAATAAAGAAGAAGGTGCGTTGGAATTCTTGTGATATGCTTTCTCTCTCTCCAAATCTCTCATTCCAAATTTGTAATTTGATCTCTATTTATAGAGTTGAGGCGATCAGTTTTTTGTTGATAAGAAGGGTTTGAATGCATTTGAATTCCATGGAGATCTGATCCTTATCTGATCGGGCGTTTGAAATTTAAATCTGGGCTTTATCTTTTACTTTCTAGATAATCCTACGGATAATGTTGTATTTATCCAGGTTTATCCAGATATGCCGCGGCAATAAGCTTCGGCAATTCCTTCAGTATTCTCCCTATTTGCCACGGTAATCTTGTCCTGCACAAAATAGAGTGAACCAGCAGCGAATTTTCCACAAAAACCAACAAAATGTAATACCAAGCTAATTAACCAAGGAAACTAGGAAACTATGCATGAATGCCTATCAATGCAACTAAAATGAGCCTAAGTCTAACAATAATATGAGTAAAAAAAGCAAGAAAAACAGTACTTTTACGCACTCATCACACCCCCAAACTTGAACTATTGCTTGTCCTTAAGCAATGCAAATCACTAACAATTACCTGCCAAGGCCCTTACCACCAAAAACATAATTCTTACCTGACTTCAATCCTCAGAACCGTGTCATAAAAATTTAATTACCTTCAGCCATCGGCAAGCATAGATAGTCACTCAAAAATGATGCAATAATGCTAGTGTAAATGTGTGAGCATGGTTGGGAACAAGTCAATCAAAAGGATTTAAAGAAGACTTTGTTTTATTCTTTCTTTTATATATATATATTGCCAATGCAATTTATTAACAAACCACAGCTTTTTAGGGCTTCAGTTCATCACAACTACTTTCCTAGGCTTGAAGATAAGATGGAGCAAACAACGAACCCCCTAGCCTATTGAGTAGAGTCATCTCGTGAAGTCTGTAATACCCCGAAATTTGCTAAGTTGTTTATTAGTCATTTAGTACTAGGATAAGGGCTTAAAAGCTAACTTAGTGACTAAAATGACAAAATATAAAAGTTAGAATTTCTTTAATTATGGATTCTAGGAAAGGTATTTCTGAGAATTTAGAGTACCGTGTTATAAAGAGTAAGAAATAGGGTACTTGCGAAGTTTGGTTGAAATCCGATAGGAAAAGTATTAGGCATCTGATGGAATATTTTTACCAATAAATATTTTTATTCCACAAATAAGTAGTACATGTTACAGGAAGTTGATCTGTATAATTAGATTTCTGGTATGAGATAAAAATCTATTTTTGATCGAACAATTATGGGATAAGCAGATACTTGATTATAATAAAAATGCAGTATAAGATATCGAATTTCGATTGAACTGTAAAGTTAAGTGTGCTCAGGGCTTGGGATGGGTGACCTACTGGGAAGGTCCCATGTCAGTACTTTAGGCTAATAAAAAGGAATTAGTCCGAGTTAATATTATTTATATGGATAACCGATTAAGAAATATAAAGAGAAATTGTATCCGATAAAGATTTCGGGTAATTATCGGTATATTTAGATCGAACCAAAATTTTAAGTTTGACTTCATAAATATGGAATATTTTATTTGATAATATTATTTATTTTTCAGATGTGGAAATAAGGAATTTTTAGAATTTATTTGATAGCCAGTGAAGGGGAAATCGCAGTAGAAGTAGTAAGTGAATATCGGGAAATCGGAACAAATTGAAATTTCAGAGGTTGTTCCATATGTCACGAAAAATTCATGAAATATTATTTTATGAATAAATTATCAATTGGTGGATTGTGATCTAACTAGAATAGTTGGATTTTTACAAAATGGCAAAATTAGTGATTTAAGTGACTAGTTTTGGTAATTTGGTCACAATGGCAATTTTGAAATATTTTTAAAGTACCATGGGTAATATGGTAATTTCCCATATGGAAGCATTACTCTAGTTTGGTTAGAGTTGAGTGGAATTTGGTTGGAATTGAACTAGAATGGCAACTTGTAAATTATGATTCAGTTGGAGGTTAATTTTTGAATAATGACTAAATTTAATAAAAAAATTCAATTTATCAATTACATGTAGCATAAATTAATAGAAGACCTCATCCATTTCGAAAATACCATAGAGAAAAGGGAAAAATATACAAAATTTTTCCGAGGCATTTTGAAGGCTCTCGAACAAGATTTAAGGTATGTTTTTGGTAGAAAGTTGATCTATTTTCAATTCTCTTTCATTTGATAGTAATTTATCAAGAGTTATGAAGATTTAATTATGCTCTTGAAGAGAGGAAAAATAGGGTTTCATGTTCCATGTTTAGATTGAAGCTTGAACTATGCAAACCTAGTGTTGTAGAGATGAAATCAAGCTTAGATTGTGATTAATTTCATGTTTAAGGATTAAAAACCCTAACCCTAGAATTTGGGATTTTATTTAGGGTTTTGAAATTGATGATGAAAATGAAAGATTGATGATATTAGAAGCTTGATTTTGATGTTAGAATGAAAAATCCTCAACTAGTCCTTTAAGTGACCATTTCTGCATACATGGGGAAATTTGGAGAAATATTGTGAAAATTATCCTAGTGATGGATTTGAAGAGATTATGAACTTAGAAGCTTGATTATGGCGTTTGGACTAGAATAAAGTCATTGGAAAATATAGATACCCATTCCAGCTTGTAGAGAAATTATGAAAAAAATATTTTGAAATTATTATGATTATGAGATTTTATGATCCGAATATGTTGTATGAAGTTAGAAATGAAATTAGAATCCAAGGGATTAAATTGACAAGAAAGGAAAGGACAAGGGACCATGTTGACAACCCTGATTAGTTCAAGGACCAATTCAGCTTTGGTCTAAATGTAAGGGAAAATGTGTGAAAAATTATAGAAATGTTGGATTAATTATTTGATACAAGTTTGCAAGTTTATGTGTAAAATTAGTGACTAAAATGTCACTTTGGTAAAAGTTAGTGGATGGAGGGTATTGAATAAGAGTTAGTGAAAAATGATGGAATTATTGAATAATTGTGATTTGAGCTTGAATAAATTGCAAATGCAAAATGGTCACTAGGGGCCATAATGAACAATTCGACATTATTAAAAGGAAAAAGTGAAAATTTTTGGAAATATTTTATATTCGGATAATTATACTAGTATAGTATAGTTAAGCAATGTTAGATTAAAAATCTAACATGAATATTGTTATGTATGTTCAAACGGTACTGTACAACTATTGACGAGGCTAAGGGTACTAGATCAAAAGAAAGCAAGAAAAAGTATCGAAATAGCTTAGTGAAGCTAATATCATGCATGTCTCAGGTGAGTGCATTATATGTATTTATGACATGTTGCTAAATAGGACAGCTTGTGATGAGTCGGCCTTGGTATAAATAAAAATGTATGATGGCTTATTTATGCAAATAGTATGAAATATTAAATGGCATATTGATACAATGATTGTAGCATAATGATTTAATCAAGGTAAATCAAATTTTAGATATTTGGGTATGAACTGCCCATTATCAAATTATGGATGATAGTATTGATGAATTGGATATTGAATGTGAAAATATTATATTGTTATGCCCAAGTACTAGTGTAAGAGTCTTTGGTATAATTGGATATCCATAGTCATAGCAGCTGCATTCTAGCACTACGGTGCGTTCCAGACACTTCGACGTTGACATTAGAAGCTACGGCGTTGCAGACACTACGGTGTTATTTAGACACTTCGGTATCGACTTAGACGCTACGGCGTTGTTCAGACACTTCGGTGCTGTTAGCACAAATTGTGCGATTATGAGGAGCAAAGAGCATTCTCAAGTACGTACTCATCTCAGTCGTTTCGGTGATGCATATTTTACGGCAACGTAAACACTACGGTGTCGTGATGACTCGCGTACCATAGCATCACATGATTTTGTACTTTGGGCTATAATACTTGAAATGCATTTATGCAGGTAGTTAAGCTAAAAAGCTTAATGTACACAAGACTGGTAAGACAGATCTAATCTTATGATTTGAATATTATATTGGTTTAATGAAATATACATGTAAGGTAGTTCTATGCATGATAAAAGGTTATCAACTGCAATTGGAAATCGTTTGCCATTTTGCAGGGATGAGTTATTTATAATCATTGTTTTACATTGTTATGATTATGCCTCACTAAGTTATACTTAGTGTGTGTTTCGTATCACACGTAGGTACTTCGGGCCAGATAGCAAAAGAGGAGTTGCACAACATTGGATCAAGTTAGCCTGCATTATCAGTAAGTACCACCACATCCTAGTCTAGTGGGGCATGTATAGATATTAAATAAGTAGCTATTTTGTATGTCTAAATTTTCGTACTCTATTTATAAGTTATTGTGGATGTATGATCTAGAAACATGACTTAGTTTGAGGAATTAAGAATATTAAAAAAGATACTTCAAACGATTTTAAACTTAGTTGGTTGTTTATCGCGTAGCTTTTTAAAAATCAAGAAAGAATCTAGGCAACACACATAGTTTTCACCCTGAATTATATTTTAATTTTAATAACTGCTTAAAGTATTTTATAAAACAATTCATGGTCAAAACTAGGTGACTCTAGATAGATTTGTAATTTAGTGAAAACCGAAAAAGGGTTGTTTAATCAAATTAGTTTTGTAATAAAAAATTACAAGTCTGAAAATCAGTGTAAATCAGTTAATAACATATTTAATGTGTATTCGAATATCTAATATACGTTGAGAGTGTTACATTTAGTAGTATCAGAGCAAAGGTTTAGCCGATTCTGGAGGTTAAACCGAGTCCAATATGATTTTGCTAAAGTGTAAATGCCCCTAGGATGTGATGTTACTGATTTATTGCTTGCATAACTTGATGTAGCTACTCAATAGTATGAATAAGACTCTAATGGCTATAAGAAAAATAATATACTATTAGATTTCGTCAGTTGACGAATTTCGAGGGTTAAGAAAAGACCCATACTGGATACAACACAGTGAAATAAATATGGTAGTTAACTCCTATCCATGATGAGTTATCTATATAATAGAGAACTGATACAGTAATTATAAGATGTTAGTCTCTAACATCTGTATTTGCACTTACGCTTATAATAGCATAAGTTATAAGAAATTTAGAGAGAGAGTAAGGGCTCATATGCACATTTCAAGGTAAAAGGTAGTCATAGAGCGGTAAGCTTATGATTAAATGGAATTGTGATTGTTATTAATAAATTAAAATAGTTAGATATGAAAAGTTAAAAAAGAGAAAGTATTCTTATTCTGGAAATACATATTTGTTAAATGGCTAAACATGAAATTGTTGGAGATTACTGCAGATGTAATCTGACAGTCTGCTTAAGATAAGCTGGAGGCTGAAAATATGAAAATTTATAGTATGATGGGAAATAGTTAAAAGATGATATTACTAAATTAGCCTAATTAAGTAGTTAAAAATGAAGTTGATCTGTTATGAGGAGTATATATGAAGACTAAAAGGAAATTGTTAGGCATGAAACAACTAGAGAATTAGAAGAAGTAAGCTATGTTACAAAGATAAAGAAGAGTACTATTTTGAAAGATATCAGTATTACTAGATGACAATGTCAATTGTAAGGTCTAGTAGACTAGAAAAACAATGAACCTGGAATAAGAGTATGTTAGAAAAGGATAATTGAGTACGTATTTAACCAGTTTAGAAGACAATTATCGATATGGTAGATCAATGACTGTTAGTTTGAAGTGAAGGATGATAAAATTATATCGAAGGGTCTAAAATGTATTAACACTGAAAAGTTAAAAGAAACAGTATTGTTACTGTAGGATCATGCTCGTAACTGGTGGACTAATACCCCAGTAATAGTATTCCCGCAGGGATGATCTGGAAAATCCTTCCAAAGGGTAATTAAAACCGTATAATGACAACTAGTTCGTAAGAGAAAGCAAGTTGAATCTAGAGAAGCCTAAGATTATGAAAACAGATTTGATGGATTGCTATTGAGGAAAAGTTTATACTGGTGAAATGAAGAAAGAAATCTTAATTTAAGGACAGTTAGTTGGACTATTCTGATCTTTGAAGATAAGTTACGAGCCTATATTATTGAGAACACTGGATTGTGGGAAAGGATTGAAATGTTCGGAATAATCCAAAAATGGATGGAGTTGATCTGACTCGAGAAATAGAAGACAAAGTGAGGATTCTTTAAAATAATCCTAAAGCAGCTACAGATCGACAATAGGCACATGCGGATAAAAAGAAAAAGGATATTAAGTTTAAATTCAGAAACAAGGTATGTATGAAAGTCTCACCATGGAAAAAAGGTATTATGCTTTGGTCAAAAGGAAAGCTTGGTCTCAGATTCATTAGACTGTATAAGACTCTTAAAAGAGATGGGAAAATGACTTATTAATTAACTTTACTTTCGGAGGCGAGCAATACTCACGATATATTTCACGTGAATTTGCTTCAAAGGTATTGATCAGATCCATTTTCATGTTATCAACCCAAAGGAAGTTGAATTACAACCCGATATTTGATGTATGAAGAAGAACCGATGAAAATCTTAGCATATGTAATTAAAAGGAATAAGGAATAAGAAAATTTCATTGATAAAAGTCAGTTAGCTGAATTATAAAGTAGAAGTAGCTACTTGAGAAATCGAGAAGAAAATGAAAGAGCAGTACCTGCAACTTCTTGAACCATGTACTTTTTGAAAATTCGATGACGAATTTTCTTAAGGGTGAAGAATTGTAATACCCCGAAATTTGCTAAGTTATTTAAGAGCCATTTAGTACTACGATAAGGGCTTAAAAGCTAACTTAGTGACTAAAATGACAAAATATAAAAGTTAGGATATCTTTAATTATGGATTCTAGGAAAGGAATTTCTGAGAATTTAGAGTACCGTGTGATAGAGAGTAAGCAAAGTAGGGTACTTGCGAAGTTTAGTTGAAATCCGATAGGAAAAGTATTAGGCATCTGATGGAATATTTTTACCATTAAATGTTTTTATTCCACAGATAAGTAGTACATGTTACAGGAAGTTGATCTGTATAATTAGATTTCTGGTATGGGATAGAAATCTATTTTTGATCTAACGATTAAAGGATAAACAGATACTTGATTCGAATAAAAACGTAGTATAAGATATCGAATTTCGATTGAACTGCAAAGTTAAGCGTGCTCAAGGCATGGGATGGGTGACCTACTGGGAAGGTCCCATGTTAGTACTTCAGACTGATAAAAAAGAATCAGTCCGAGTTAATATTATTCATATGCATAGCCGATTAAGAAATATAAAGAGAAATTGTATCCGATAAAGATTTTGGGTAAATATCGGTATATTTGGACCGAGTCAAAATTTTAAGTTTGGCTTCATATATATGGAATATTTTATTTGATAATATTATTTATTTTTCAGATATGTAAATAAGGAATTTTTAGAATTTATTTGATAGCCGGTGAAGGGGAAATCGCAGTAAAAGTAGTAAGTGAATATCGGGAAATCGGATCGAATTGAAATTTCAGAGGTTTTTCCATAAGTCACGAAAAATTCATAAAATATTATTTTATGAATAAATTATTAATTGGTTGATTGTGATCTAACTAGAATAGTTGGATTTTTACAAAATGGCAAAATTAGTGATTTAAGTGACTAATTTTTGTAATTTGGTCACAACGGCAATTTTGAAATATTTTGAAAGTACCATGGGTAATATGGTAATTTCCCATATGGAAGCATTACTCTAGTTTGGTTAGAGTTCAATAGAATTTGGTTGGAATTGAACTAGAATGGCAACTTGTAAATTATGATTCAGTTGGAGGTTAATTTTGGAATAAGGAATAAATTGAATAAAAAATCAATTTATCAATTACATGTGGCATAAATTAATAAAAGATGAACAAAATGTTCATCTTCTACCCCCTCTATTTCGAAAATACCATAGAGAGAAGTAAAAAATATACAAAATTTTTCCTAGGCATTTTGAAGGCTCTCGAACAAGATTTAAGGTATGTTTTTGGTAGAAAGTTGATATATTTTCAATTCTCTTTCATTTGATAGTAATTTTATCAAAAGTTATGAAGATTTGATTATGTTCTTGAAGAGAGAGAAAATAGGGTTTCATGTTCCATGTTTAGATTGAAGCTTGATCTATGCAAATCTAGTGTTGTAGAGATGAAATCAAGCTTAGATTGTGATTAATTTCATGTTTAAGGATTAAAAAACCTAACCGTAAAATTTGAAATTTTATTTAGGGTTTTGAAATTGATGATGAAAATGAAAGATTGATGATATTAGAAGCTTGATTTTGATGTTAGAATGAAAAATCCTCAACTAGTCCTTTAAGTGACCATTTCGGCTTACATGGGGAAATTTTGAGAAATATTGTGAAAAGTATCCTAGTGATGGATTTGAAGAGATTATGAACTTAGAAGCTTGATTATGGCGTTTGGAATAAAATAAAGTCATTGGAAAATATAGATACACATTTCGTCTTGTAGAGAAATTATGGGGAAAATATTTTGAAATTATTATGATTATGAGATTTTATGATTCGAATATGTTGTATGAAGTTAGAAATGAAATTAGAATCCAAGGGATTAAATTGACAAGAAATGAAATGACAAGGGATCATTTTGACACCCCTGATTAGTTCAAGGACCAATTCAGGTTTGGTCTAAAAGTAATGGAAAATGTGAGAAAAATTATAGAAATGTTGGATTAATTATTCGATGCAAGTTTGCAAGTTTATGTGTAAAATTAGTGACTAAAATGTCACTTTGGTAAAAAATAGTGGATGAAGGGTATTGAATAAGAGTCAGTGAAAAATTATGGAATTATTGAATAATTGTGATTCGAGCTTGAATAAATTGCAAAATGTGCAAAATGTCACTAGGGACCATAATGAACAATTCGGCATTATTAAAAGGAAAAGTGAAAATTTTTGGAAATATTTTATATTCGGCCTTGGTATAAATAAAAATGTATGATGGCTTATTTATGCAAATAGTATGAAATATTAAATGGCATATTGATACAATGATTTTAGCATAATGATTTACTCAAGGTAAATCGAATTTTAGATATTTGGGTATGAAATGTCCATTATCGAGTAATGGATGATAGTATTGATGAATTGGATATTGAATGTGAAAATATTATATTGTTATACCCAAGTACTAGTGTGAGAGTCTTTGGTATAATTGGATATCCATAGAGTCATAGCAGCTGCATTCCAGCACTACGATGCGTTCTAGACACTTAATGTTGACTTTAGACGCTACGGCGTTGCAGACACTACGGTGTTGTTTAGACACTTCGGTGTCGACTTAGACGCTACGGCGTTGTTCAGACACTTAGGTGTTGTTAGTACAAATTTTGCGATTATGAGGAGCAAAGAGCGTCCTCGAGTACGTGCTCATCTCAATTGCTTCGGCGATGCAGACGTTACGGCGTTGTTGACACTACGACGTCGTGATGACTCGCGTACCATAACATCACATGATTTTGTACTTTGGGCTATAATACTTGAAATGCATTTATGTAGGTAGTTAAGCTAAAAAGCTTAATGTACACAAGACTGGTAAGACAGATCGAATCCTATGATTTGAATATTATATTGGTTTAATGAACTATACATGTAAGGTAGTTCTATGCATGATAAAATGTTATCAACTGCAATTGGAAATCGCTTGCCATTTTGCAAGGCTGAGTTATTTATAATCATTGTTTTACATTGTTATGATTATGCCTCACTAAGTTATACTTAGCGTGTTTCGTGTCACACGTAGGTACTTCGAACCAGATATCAGAAGAGGAGCTGCACATCGTTGGATCAAGTTAGGCTGCATTATTAGTATCACCACATCCTAGTCTAGTGGGGCATGTATAGATATTAAATAAGTAGCTATTTTGTATGTCTAAATTTTCGTACTCTGTTTATAAGTTAATGTGGATGTATGATCTAGAAACATGACTTAGTTTGAGGAATTAAGAATATTAAAAAAAGATACTTCAAATGATTTTAAACTTGGTTGTTTATCGCATAGCGATTTGAAAATCAAGAAAGAGTCTAGGCAGCACACATAGTTTTCACCCTGAATTATATTTTAATTTTAATAACTGCTTAAAGTATTTTATAAACCAATTCAGGGTCAAAACTAGGCGACTCTAGACAGATTTTTAATTTAGTGAAAACTGAAAAAAGGGTTGTTTAGTCAAATTAGTTTTGCAATAAAAAAATTTTACAAGTCTGAAAATCAGTGTAAATCAGTTAGTAACATCTTTAATATGTATTCGAATATACGTTGAGGGTGTTACAAAGTCTTTCATTCACTCATGCTGAATTGTCTTTCCCATTAGTAATTGCCAAGCGTACCAGACTAATTGTAGCAGCGGAGTGTCTTAAGCACATGGTATTTATTTAACTAGTGCCAAATAGGCGCTTCTAGTATAAGTTTTTCTTCTTCTTTTTTCTTCTTTTAATCCTAAGATCAACAAGTCACAACCGTGTGGGCTTTTAAACAACACATAGCAAATTTCTAAGTTAAATCCACACCAAACCTAAAGCCAAAAGTTCTCTCTTTGATATGCCATGGTAATAAATTCATCATAGGATATCACAACAGGTTTAGACAGTTTCATCAGGTAAAAGACATAGAAAGTAACATATGCAACCTAATATGAGATGACAAAAAAATAAAAATAAAAAAACATGACCCCCAAACTCGAGAGAAGCATGCTCTCTATGCATGCGAAAACAAACAAACGAAAAGAAAGAAAATAAAATGCAAATGAGTTAGTAGGAGAGATCGTCACCTTGAATGAATAGTTTTCTTCGAGCCATTTGCTTGGTCCTTTTTCCGGCTCGTGGTGGCTGTTGACGCGAAGCTGGTGGTGCATCCTGAACCATGGTTTCTGTGATCTCATCACCTGATTCGTCCTCCTTGGCAGCCTCCTCAAGTTTAGAAGCTTTACGCTTTGATGACAATTTCGATGGCTAGACCAGCAGAGATTTTATTAGTGCGAAAGTAGAGTCGTCTAAATTTGTAAAAACATGAAGAGATTCAGTACGGGTTGGTTCAATAATAGGGTCCTTACCTTTTTCTTAAACAGTGGTTGTCGCGACAATGTTGTTGGGAACAGGCTCAGCTTCAGTTGCCGGCGCAAATAGTGCAGCAAGAAATATAGGGAAAAGGGACAGTGTTGTCAGGATAATGCTCCAGGATAACTCTCGTGAGGGTTGTATCTAGGGGTGAGCGTTCGATCGAGTCGAATCGAGTCAAAAAAATTTGATTTATTCGAGTTGACGCGTCATATTTTACAACTCAAACTTGATTTGAAATTTTTTCGATTCGAGTCGAGTTTAGGAAATTTGATTCGAGTCGATATTTTGAGTTCCTATAAAAATTTAATTGTAATTATTTATCATGTTATAGTACGGTTTGATTCCAATTTAAATCACTTTCTCTAATCATATAAGATATACATATATATATTTCTTCATATTTTTTTTCATATATTGCAATATTTTTTCATATTTTTATATATCCGTATATATATAATAAAAAATTGAGGACTCGTCCCGAACTTAAAAATAAATCCATTAATTACTAAAAATTTTGAGTTATTCGAGTTTCTATTTTACAACTCAAACTTTATTTGAATTTTTTTTGAGTCGAGTCGAGTTTATGAAATTTCGAGTCGAGTCAAGACAAGTCGAGTATTTTCGCCTCGAGTCGATTTATTCGGTTTTTTCGAGTTGAGTCGAGTTTTGCTCACCCCTAGTTGTATCTCGATCCTTCATGTAGCGCATAAACAACAGTTGATGTGCCTCCATTTGATCCAATCGCTGTGTCAAAAGGGCGAAGGATTTTGGCAATCCCATCGATACTTGTCGTGGCATGTTTGGTTGCCTTGGCAGTTGCTGGAACAGAGGACTTATTTGCAGCTATGGGATCCTTTGTTAGCTCCTCACGCATCATACGCATATACTGGCTCCGTGACCACCCACTTCTCTTCGCATCTTCTCGTCCATAGCATCAGCCGACACATGCTCACGTGCACACAAGCTAGAGATTAAATCGGGGAAAAAGAGTGCCCCACATCCTTTTGGCTACAAGCATAAATTTCACCAACCATGATTTTTCCAATATCAATTGTACGCTTGTAAAAAATAAAATGAAGAGTAATAAACGAGAATAAGAGAAAATAGTATTATGGGTGGTAAGCATCAAACGAGTTTTTAGGAAGTTGTTCCATAGTTTGGCCGCGGGCGTTAACAAGATGTGGTTCATCGTTCCCTTCAAATATCTTTCATTCCCTGCGGCCCCCTTGCGGTGAGATCTTGGAAAACTTCCTCCACTTTTTCAGCGGTGATGTTTTCAACAAACTCGATGTGCTCGTCTTTTTCAACATACAACCCAAAGTATGCGTTGATTGCGGCTAATTCAACAGGAATAGCCCTACCACGCACAAAAACACAAGGGTTATCCAGATTTGAAAAATGTGAATAAAATTCCCTTACCCATGAGATGTTTCTGGGTTTCAGTTGTTCACAGAAAATATGCCACTTATGGTGCTCAATGATCTTTTAGACGGAGTCCTTAAGACCATAATTATTTTGGAAAACATCATACTTGAACCCTTGTTCCTCCCATACCCTCCGATTTTCAAATTTGGCGTTGAACTGTTTCTCAATCAGTGGAGAGGTAAATCGACAGAAAGAGGGCTCGAGTGCTCGTGTAGAACTTGCTCCGGGCATGGTCTTGAGGTTCTTGGTCATTGTTGTGGGTTCTTGATCGAAAAAACAAGAAAATAAATCTTAAGAGTTCAAAAGATGAAAAGAAAGTAAAGGAAAAAGATGAAGTGGATGGGTGATAATGGTGTTTAATGGTTGAGTAAAAAATTGGTAGATGGGATGGATGGATGTGTTATCATTGAGAGAAAAGAAAAGGATAATGAGTGTGCGGCTAGGTTGAGTGTGCGGCTAGGTTTAGTAAAGGAGGGAATAGATTTGATTGAAAAAAATTCAAGGGGTGATTAAATCCCCAAGAAAATAGCTGAAATTTAGAGGGTTATTAAATCCCCTACAGACTAGCTGACTCATCCATCTTCAAAGGGATAGAAATTCATTAAAATGAAATTCTATCTTAGCCCAACTCATTCTCTTTTGAATTCTTATCCTAAATTCAAACAAAAACAAAAAGATAGATATTAAATAAAGATAATAAAAATAAGGGAAAATAAAAAAGATAAATATCAAAACAAAAATAAAGATAACAACTAAATCAAATAAAAAGAAAAGATAAAACAAAAAATCAACTTAAAAATAACAAAAAAATAAATATAAAACAAAAAAGAGAATTTCATGCATCTTCTAAGGATACAACCTCCTTATCGCGAGTAACATGTGCACCAACATAGTGCTTCAACAATTGTCCATTAATTTTAAACTCATGTCCATCCACTATCGACTTGACCACAACAGCCCTATGAGAATAAGGTTTTCCACCTCAAATGGCTCGGACCATCTCGACTTCAATTTCCCTAGGAAGAGTTTAAGTAGAGAATTGAAAAGAAATACCAGTTGCCCTGGCAAGAATTGCAGCAACAATAGCTTCTTGTCGTGCCAACGCTTGGTTTTCTCTTTATAGATCTTGACATTGTCATAAGCTAGGGCACATAATTCTTCTATCTCATTTAGTTCCAGTAGACGCTTCTGCCCTGCACTTTCTCAATCCATGTTCACGTTCTTTATAGCCCAATAGGCTTTATGCTCTATCTCCAACGGCAGGTGGCAAGTCTTGCCGTAGACAAGTTTGTAGGGAGACATGCCTAGGGGCGTCTTGAATGCTTTTCGGTAGGCCCAAAGTGCATCATCAACTCTCAAAGACTAATCCTTTCGAGAGGGATTAACAACCCTCTTAAGGATAACTTTCAACTCACGGTTGGAAATTTTAGCATGCCCGTTAGTCTGCGGGTGATATGCCGTGGCAATTTTGTGAGCCACTACAAAACGCTGTAACACCTTGGCGATAAGTTTATTGTCAAAATCTCTGCCTTCATCGTTAATAATTACCCTCGGTATTCCGAACCGTGTGAATATGTTTTTCTGCAAGAATCACTGCACAGTCTTGGAATCATTTCTGGAAACTGTAGCTGCCTCAACCCATTCGGACATATAGTCTACAGTGAGTAAAATGTACAAATTACTGAATGATGATAGAAAGAGCCCCATAAAATTGATGCCCCATACATCGAACAATTCTACCTCGAGGATGTTCTGTAATGGCATCTCATGCTGACTTAAAATATTCCCCGTCCGTTGACAACGATCACACCTCTTGTAGAATTCATGAGAATCTTTATAGAGAGTAGGCCAGTAAAAGTCAGACTATAAAACTTTTTTTGTTGTGCTAGTTCCTCCAAAATGGCCTCCGTAAGGTGAAGAATGGCATTGTTGAAGCACATTTTGCTGCTCCTCTCCGGGAACACATCGTCGTATGACCTAATCTGCACATTATTTAAAAAATAGAGGCTCGTCCCAATAATAACGCTTAGCATCATGTCAGAACCGCTTATTTCCTTGGTGAGTAAGGTTATAAGGTAAAATACCGCTAACCAGAAAATTAACTATATCTGCATACCAGGGTGTTGCAGTGGCAACTAACAACTGATCATCTGGAATGCATCATGGATCTCCAAGGATTCATCATTTTTATCGCCCCTTCCATTCTTGACAAGTCATCAACAACTTGGTTCTCCGTCCCCTTCTTGTCTTTAATTTTAATGTCAAATTCTTGTAAAAGCAATATCCAACGAATTAAACAAGGTTTGGCATTTTTCTTGGCAATCAAATACTTAATTGCTGAATGGTCTGTATGGATAATTACCTTTGTACCAATCAAGTAGGAGTGGAACATGTCAAACGCGAAAACTATTGCTAGTAGTTCCTTCTCAGTCGTGGTGTAATTTAATTGAGCACCATTAAGGGTTTTACTAGCGTAATATACCATATAGAAAATTTTACCTTTCGCTGCCCAAAACAGCTCCGACCGCAAAATCGCTTGCATCACACATGAGCTCGAAATGTAAGGACCAATCAGGGGGAATGACAATGGGTGCCGTGGCAAGTTGCTTCTTAAGAGTATCAAATATCGTGGCACAATAATCATCAAAATTTAGTCTTGTCCTGTTCAAGCAAGTTACACAATGGTTTAGAAATCAAAGAAAAATTATGAATAAATCTTCTGTAAAAACCTACATGACCAAGAAAACTTCGGATCCCTTTGACGGAACGTGGTGGCGGCAATTTCTCAATCACATCCACCTTGGCTTTGTCTACCTCAATTCCCTTCGATGAAATCTTGTGTCCAAGAACGATACCCTCATCCACCATAAAGTGGCACTTCTTCCAGTTTAATACTAGGTCAGATTCTTCACAGCGTGTTAACACCTTCTCCAAATTATTGAGGAAATTATCAAAACTGTCTTCGAATACCGAGAAATTGTTTATGAAGATTTTGAGGAAATCTTCCACCATATCAGAGAAAATTGTCATCATACACCGCTGGAAAGTTGCTAGAGCATTACATAATTTGAACAAAATCCTTCAAAATGCGTATGTACAATAAGGGCTCGTGAAGGTGGTATTTTCTTGGTCTTCCGGTGCTATGGCGATTAGTTATAGCCTAAGTATCCATTAAGAAAACAATAAAAAATTTATCTGCAAGAAGGTCAAGCATTTGGTCAATAAAGGGAAAATGATCTTTCCTAGTAGCCTTATTTAACTTACGGTAATCCATACACACTCTCCAACCAGTGACAGTCCTAGTTGGAATGAGTTTATTGTTTTCATTACTTACCACCGTTATACCTCTATTTTTCGGTACACATTGTACCAGACTTACCCATGAACTGTCAGAAATAGGATATATGATACCAATATCAAGCCACTTGATGATCTCTTTCATCACACCTTCCTTCATGGTAGGGTTAAGCCTTATTTGCGCCTCAATGTAATTTTTATGGCCATCTTTTAACAATATCTTATGCATACACACTGCCAGACCGATTCTCTTCAGGTCTGCGATTGTCTAGCCTATTGCCTTTTTATGCAGCACTAACGTGTCAATCAACCATCTTTCATGTTCAGGCTGTAACTTAGAAGAAATGATTACAGGCAAAGTTTTATCGTTTCCCAAATAAGTATATTTTAATTGTCCTGGTAATTATTTTAATTCTAAAATTGGGGGTTGCTCAATGGAAGGTTTTGCAGGTTTACATTCCTTACCATAATAATCAAGTGTTTCGAAACTTTTACCTGGTTGACTTATGATCCAATTCGTCTCTTGTTGTGCCTCAATGCCTGACTCCTCAAATTCTTTAGTCCCAGCAAGGAAATTGTCGTGGCAATACTCCTCTACATTGAAGTTAAATTTGGAGGTGGCCTGAATAACTTGGCATTCTTCTGGATCATCAGGATGCTTTAAGGTTTTAAAGACATTGAGCATAACTTGCAGATCATTTACCCGCATAGTAAGCTCCCCTTTCTCGACATTAATCAAGGTCATCCCCGTTACTAAGAACGGTCTCCCAAGAATAATAGGTGCGAACTCATCTGCTTCACAATCCAAAGCAATAAAGTCAGCGGGAAAAATAAACTTATCCACTCTTACCAAGATGTCTTCGATTTTTCCCTCTAGATGTACATAAGATCTATCCGCGAGCTGTAGCATGACTGTAGTTGGTCTCGCCTTCCCTATGCCCAGTCTTTGAAAAACAAATTTTGGCATGAGGTTTATGCTTGCTCCGAGATCGCATAACGCCTTCCAAATATAGTGATTTTTTATTGCACAAGGTATTGTAAAATTATCAGGATCTTTTAGTTTAGGTGGAAATCAGTTGCGTAACATCGCCATGCATCCCTCTATCGCAACAACTGTCTCAAACTTTTTGAGCCTAGTCTTCTTAGAGATAATGTCTTTAAGGAACTTAGCATAGTTCGGCATTTGTTTTATTGCTTCAACCAGTGGCAAGTTAATGTAGACTTGCTTTAGGATGTCAAGAAATTTCTTGAACTGGTACTTATGTTTCTGCCTCTTCAGCCTCTGTGGGAATGGTGGTGGCAATCTAATCTCCTTGTCATTGCCCATCTCATATGGCTTAGAACTGGATGGACTTACCGTGGCAAGTGGATTTTCCATGGCAACTACTGAAGGTTCGCCATCAATGATTGCCTTGGCATTGTTACTTGATACATTTTCTTGAGTTGGGGATTGTTCTGCTGGTCGATCACTACCTTCAGATTGGATAGGTCTATCATTTTCTTTCGATCCATTTCAGGTGGTGATAACCTTACACTGCTCGTGGCCTATTCCCCGTACGACCTCAATGTCGCTGGGTAGACCGCCTTCTGGCCTTGTATTTAGGATCTGGGCAAATTTCCCTACTTGCTTCTCTAATGCTTTCAAAGCTGCTCCTTGGCTCTGCATTGTCATCTCGGTCCTGTTAATAAAGGCGTCAATCTTTTTCATGAAATTGCTACTCTCAACCATATAAGATTCAGTTTTTAACATAGAAGCATTTATAGAGTTTTCCAAAGAACTAACTGGAGTTGATTGTTGCTGTGGAAACTGCTGCTGAGGGATCGATTGTTGCGGCATCTGTTTTTGTGGCATGTTCTGCCAAAATCCTAATGCTTCTACATGCTAACGGTTCTAATTGTTGGAGTTATTTTGGTTACTCCACGAAATGTTTGGTGCTGCCGCCATGCTTGATTATATGTGTTAGAATATGCATTGTTGTTCCGGTTGTAGTTTGTAACATAAAAGTTGGACTCTGGGTTTTGCGGACACTTAGAAGAATCATGGTCAGCATTACATAAATCACAAATTGGACCTATTACCTTGATCTCCTATGTGTTGTTAGGTCGCTGCATAAACTTAACCAAATTGGTTAAAGTGGATAACTGTGCCAAAATAGTGTCTAACGAATCCAATTCAATTGCTGAGGTATTTCGCCTAACTATTCCTCTTCTAGTGGTCGGGAACTGATAATCATTCTTGGCAAGTCTGTCCAAAATCTCAAAAGCTTTCTCTGTTGATTTGTCTAAAAGCGTGTCATTCGCCGAGGCATCTAGCATCTACCTTGCCAAAACATTGTTACTAGCATCCAATCTCTGAATCCGTGCACAGGACATTTGCATAGAAGCTCCTTATACCGCTCTCAAGCCTCATACATTGACTCATCATCGTCAGCCTCGTTCATAAGCTTGGGTGGCATTGGTATACTATTTTGAATATTAAAAGTGATTATTACCAATAATGTTGATGATATGGATTTTGAAGTTGATGAGTAAGTAAAGTAATATAAATGGAAGAGAGTTCATTGTAAGGTGTCGTATGCTTGATAGTAATATCAAAATTCGTAATGTATGCTCAAGTTATGCTTGATGAAGCTTCAGTTGAGATTCTAATGAGGATTTTTGAGTGTTTAAGTTAATAAGGGTATGATGTACGCTTCAAGCAAGAAAGTTGACGTCCAAGCTCGAAACTTGACCAGCGATGTTGATTTTTAAGGAGAATTTAATAGTATCCCTAACATCATTTCCACGAGGGTGGTCAATGTATGAAATATGCATAAGGCATTTGATTGATTTTCATCTTTGGAAATCAGAGTGTGCAACGAAATTGTGGAATCTGTATTTTGATTGTAGAAAGGTTGAGTAATCTATTTTTCATTCCCTATTACGAGAATCATTGTTATGAGTACTCTTGGTAAGACCATGGCAATTAACTAAATTGTGTCGAAAGTGTTCATGGGAGAATTTGGGTTTTGACACTATTTTTGAAGATGGTTGGGTGTTGGAACACCGAGTAATGGTTAATTTTGAACGTTATGAAGTTTTAAAGATTAGAGTTGTTTTCTTAGTAGATATTTCCATGGTATGGGTCAAATTATGATTTATGTGATTCTGGCTAATGATGTTGAAAGGATATTGAGATTTTTCTTGTAAAGTTGTCCTGACTTATTTGAATAAATCTGGCGTTTAAAGATGTTCAGATTCTGAATGTTTGTGATGATCGAAAATTCTTTCCTAGAGTGCTTTCAAGAGAGTTTCTCGTGTTGTCCTATATTTGCGAGGTTGAGTTCGGTATTGAGACGTACTTTGGTACGGCTCCTAAATCTTTTTTGTATCGTGTTGATGGGCGTTAAAGAAATGTATGAGTTGAGAGTGTAATTGTGAAAATGGTCGGTTCGTGGATAGGTTCGATCGGAAGTCTTATTTTTTGGAGCATCGAGGTGGTTGTTAGTGAGAACGGTGTTAGGATAGTTTGGTTGGTATAGGTTAGTGGTTATGCTGTGTAGATGGCGAATGCACTAGTGGCATTCGAGGTTGCAATGAGACGAGTATTCTATGAATACTTGGTTTCGTGTGTAGCAAGAGTAGTAGTATTCTCATGTACAATGATACTGAGAAAGATCTTGATCGATAATCAAGAAGTGTCTAGTAGGCTTTTCTAGTAAAACGAATGATTGTTTCTTGGTTGGTAGGTGCGAGTTTTGGCATGTTGAAAGGAATATTGGTTATGAGAATGTTATTAGTAAGTGTGAACAATTGAACATGCACAATGCATAAACACTTATATGTATATATTTAAATATGTTAGTACATACATACATTTGGGCATGACATTAGAGGTTTGCATACATATACATAGACATCTATGAGGGCATATAAGTAATCATGCATACATATGTTCACGCTTATGGATGACTTTTTGAAAGCCCGACGAAGTGATGGTGTAAGCAAGGTAGCTTATGTAAGTTAGCTCTAGCGAGGGAGTTCTCTGAGGTCTCATAAATTGTAGAACGTGTTATAGGATGATTCTTGGAAGTTGGAGTTGTGCTAGATTTGAAGGAACCAAGGTTGGTGTTTGAAGTATGTGGTTTTTTTGGGATCAGTTGATTGTTATTGAAATTTGTTGAGGAATCTTCTTAGGTGGTTGCACCGTTAGCGAAGTTGTGGCAAGGGATGTCCTGTTGAATTGGATGTTTAATGGATTCCGTTTGGGATCGTGGATTGAGTTTAGTTAGTTAATTAGTTTTGGGTTAATATTCGAATGTGTTTTCAAAGGAATATGACAAATTGAACATGGCTAATGTTGGAAAGTTATTTAATTGGTTTATCAAGTAACAAGAATTATGTTTTTGATTACTTTTAGAGAGAGAGAGAATTTGGTTTTAAAAATGGTTTTTGTGAATTAAGTAGAAAGGGGACACGGGCTAAGAATCTTTAGAGAGCAATTTCACCCTTTGTATTTTAACAATTCAATTTTCTTTTACTTTAAAAAAATTACTACCAATAGTTAACATTTTTCTCTGAAACATGGGTTTTCTAATTTTTTTTTCAAACTAAAAACTATTGTTTTCGTATTTTCTAATTTCCTAAAATGTTTTTTTCAATGATCAATTGATATTCTAATCTCATTTCTAATCTATTTTTCATTCAAATGATTTATAAATTTAATTAAATCGGTATATTTTGGTCAACAATGATTTTTACATTGGAATACAAGGTGAAGCTCATTTTGGTTGTACTTTTATCAAGTAAGGTGAGCTATGCTTTCTTATTGACATTTCATACGCTTTGTGTCCTTAATCTATTATTTCTAATATAATTTGTAACTAAAATGATTTTAGTTGAGCTTAAATGGTTTGTAATGGTTTTAAGAACAAATCATGGTTAGGTTGTTCAAACCTACTAGCTGTTAATGGGTACTAATGATTTCTTATTGGTTGATAATAATCTAAAATCGATTTTATAAGTTTGATCCCAAAATTAGTTTAATTGACTAGTCTAGATAGTTGTTCTCCATGGATTATGGTTGATGTATGGTTAAGAGGAACTTTTGTTGATGACTACTATTGTTGGGAATTATTTGATGATTGTTACAATGATTTAAGTTGAGATTCGATTAAGATGAGTTGATTTGAGGTTGGAAAGGATTGGTGCATGCTAAAAGTAGTTTTCGGTAATTAGCATTGATCTGGAGTAGGAATCATATAAGTTTTATACTGATTGAGATGACGAGAAACCCGAAATCATATGGGTGGTTGAGTGTTTCTCGGTATTTCTCCGTGGATGAAGGTTGTTGAGAATAATTCATAATGGTGTGCTAAATGAAGTCTTGATAGACAATATGTAGAAATGGGAAGACCGGTTTTGTGACATGTTGTGTCGAGATGGTTTTGAGCTCTAATGAGTAATTGATGTTTTGCCTACATTTTGGTGGTGAGGTTTGTTTGACCCTTTGTTTGACCCCGTTAACAGAAAGTTGAGAGTTGTTGGTTTTACCATTGGTAAGGGATGTTTCTAATTAAGTCTTTGGCAACTAGGTGTTGCTCATCGAGATGATTGAATTTGTGGAAGTTATGTGGCGTAAGTGTAATCGAGGAAGTGGTTTGGATAAAGAAAGTTCAATATTTGTTTTGTTCCCCTTAGGCGAATTTTGAGGACGAAATTTCTTTAGAGGGGGAGAGTTGTAACACCCGAAAAATGGGCTAGAAGATTCGGGTAATTTATCGAAATCAGTTTGGAATTTTGTATTAGGTTTTGGCTAATTAATTAATTCTGGAAAATAAATTGGGTTTATTAAATTGATTTCTGGTAAATTTATCGTGGCTAATATCTTTGGAAAATATTTTTAATGGGTTTGTTAAAGGATGAAATTGAGTTTGGACAATTTTAAATGAGCCGATTTAATATTAAATTAAATAGTAATTGTTTTGCAAAAGCTGTGAAATTTTAATAATGGAGATTTTGTAAAAAGGGGTTAAAGTGGTATTTTTATTAAAATTATTAAATTAATGATTAAATATATCTCTTATCTTGTTTTTAACAAAAAGAAGTTGATGGTTATAATTTTCTAAAAGATGAGAAAATATTTCTAAGTTTCTCTCATTTTCATCCAAACAAAACTTAGGGATTTCTTGATTCCTTAATTATTTCTACTTCAATTTTTTCTCCATTTATTTCTAAACAATTGTGGATTAAGGATTTTGATTTCTACATCATTTTCACTATTTTTCTTGTTAGAAATCAAGAAGGGAGTTCATCTACAATTTGGTTTTTCATCAAGCAATGTGAGAAAATGTCTAATGATTTTCTATATGATTTTGATTCTTAATCTATGATTTCTCATGCTTTGGGATAATTAAACGAATTTCTAATGGAATTACTAGATTTTTTCATAGATCTTGATTAGATTATAAGAATCTAATGATTTATATGGAGTTCTAATGTTTTGTGTATGGGTAACAATAATCTACAGTTGATTTTGTAATTTAATTCCCGAAATTAATCTAATTGGTTAAATTTAGATTTAAATTCTTGAATAGGGGAATGGTGAAATGATTGATTGAATTATTGAATCTCTGAATCTCATATTAGAGTGCATCTTATGTGTTTGATGAATTTCTTGTAAGGAGTTTTAAGCTAAAAAAAAGGGAAAGAATCGTATAGACCAAAACAGGGCAACGGGCAAACAGAGCAGTGGGCTGCTGCTGCTGCCGCTGCCTTTAATCGGATTGTGGTGAAGCGTGAAAAGGGGGGGGGGGCTGCTACCATTGTTTCCTATACATAAATATAATTGCTGGATGTTGGAAAAAAAAGAATGGGAGTTGTGATTTAGAAATGGCAAGCAGTACGTAAATAAAAAAAAGGAGAAGATTTAGAATGGTTCAGGCAGTTCGACAACAGGCTAATGGCGCTGAAATTTCGAGAGGATTTTGACTAGTAATTGTCGAAGAATTCTTGATATAATGGTTATTTGTAATCAAATCGAGCAATGTTGTATTTTAATAAAGTTGTTACTTTTGAATGGTCCAATTATATTGACCTTTGTATTTTTTTTTGTGGAAGATGACAAGTGTTCGGACGATTTTTGGTTAGAAGTTGAGGCATTGACATCGAGACGTTGGCATCGAGGCGGTAGCAAGTTGGTAAGTGCAAATGTGTTTGGTACTATAAAAAGATTTGAATTATGGCTTGGGGGTTTAGTTAAAGCCTAGCAAGCTTAGCTAAGCTCGGAAGTAAGTTTTCTCTATTTTCGCCTTTGTATATCGGTTTGATATGAGCTTTTGATTTACATGTTTTGGTTTAAAAGCATGATTTGATTTACTTACTGTTAATGCATCATTTTGATTGATATGCAATGTTTATCAAAGTATATGGATGCCTACGATCATTGAGATTTGATTCTAAGAAGGAATGAGTTGTTGCCTTTGGCAATGTATTTATTGCATATGAAATAATTTTGTTAAATGCATTCGAAAAATAGTAAGTAAATGTATTTGAAAATGATATATTGACTATGTGACATAAATGATAAGGTATCAAATATAGATGGCATGCCATAGGGTTTAAAGTGCACTATAAAATAAAGTCGATCGCTCCGCGGCTCTTGAGGTATAGCGGTGACGCTACTCGGGCGGGCTGATGGTTTTGTTCGATTTCTTGCAATAGGGGTGAGCCTATTTGCTGTGTGTTAGGGGTGAGCCTAGCACAATGGGGTAGGGGTGAGTATTTTCGGCCGAAGTGAGATTAGGTGGAGGTGAGTCCACCGGGAAATCCGTGTATCCGATGTATTTTGATAAAACATATTATTTTTGTTATAAGGATAGAGGTGAGTCTATCTGGGGTCACAATACTTGCCAATATATGAGATATAACGAAAAGTTATTTTGGTGCATATGGTTTAATATGCATGGTATTTGAAAGCTATGTATGCATATGGTGATTATGCATGCTTCAAAAGAAGCTTTTGTGCATATGGTTTAATATGCATGGTATTTGAAAGCTATGTTTGCATATGGTTTTTATGCATGTTTCAGGAGAAGCTTTTGCACATATGATTTAGTATGCATGGCATGTTTTGCAAACGTGTTGGAAGGTTACTTTGGCTTAATTGAGCATGTTTTATTTAAATGCTTTGGAAATGGCGAGTTTCAATTGCTTTAATATGGGTTTCTAATATCAGTTTTGATTTCGAAAATGCATTGACGTTTTATCTGTTTTGAGTGCACTCACTAGTCATTATATGCTTATGCTCTCTTTTCTTTCGTCAATGCAGTGAATTAAGCGAGTGCGGGGTTATGGTTCGCGGCAAGGTGTGATCCCAAGACTAGCATATTAAAGAGTATGTTTATGGTGTTTTTATTATTTTTTAACAAGGCAATGCGGGTTAACCATTATGATGTTATTTTGTATAATGTATGAGTATATGGTTGGAGTTTATTTTATGTTGAATGATGACTTTATTTAATGTGTTCGATGTTGGTTCTATTTAATGCCAAATATATTTGATGGTTATGATCTAATGATTTAAAATGGGTTAAATAATGATTGGATTGGTTGCTTGTGTGTTAAGTGTACTTATGGTCATGTGATTCTATTTTTCTAGTTGATATATAGCCTATGTTTGGGTGTCTTGACCATTTGATGCTTATTGATTAATTCTTTATATTGTTAGGGAGCATGGCTCTGGAATACTTGTATGAATATGAATTGATTTGAATATTTGGCATGTATTTATTTGAGACTACTTGTTTAATGATGGTTTAAAATCAGAAGCATGTCAATGTTGTTTGTAAGTAATTTGGATATGTAGTTTGGTAGTTAATTCGGTTAATGGGTTTTACCAAATAGATTATTTGCATATTGGTCAACATATGTTCATGCAAAAACTAAACAAGTAATTGAAGTTCGGTTGACCTGAGATTTCACAAGCATGCTCATAATGTAGCTAATGTCAATATGATTCTTTCAGAAATGTGTTAGTCCCTATTTTTTGCAGTTTTACAATTTAGTCCTTAATTTCGTATTTTGTTAAATTGGATGCCTAATTGTGATCCATTTGAGTTGAAAATCGACATTCTACCATGAAATATAATTAATTAAAAATTGGTAACCTAAAACTTGTATAAGTCCCTGTAATTATTTAGATTTGCATTTTGGTCCCTAAAATACTTGTGTTTGCAATTGAGTGCCTTTTCGATGTTTGTTTTGAATAAAAATTGAACCGCTTCTTGAATGCACATTGTAGGTATTAATGATGCATCTAGATAAGATAAAAGAAAAAAATGGACCTAGTTTCAAGTAAGTTAGTTCAGGTTTTTTTCAGCAAACCCAATGTGATCTTCTTTGTTCGGGTCTAATGACTAGGCCAGGTCAAGAGGGTTACACACCAATTTTTATGGAGACAATATTAATCTATACTATTACTTGCGACATGTTCGCTTGCACCGTTTGCGTTGCACTTAAATCATGCAACAAGTTTTTGGCGTCGTTGCCGGGGATTGGCAATAGTGACTTTAATTTTTAATTTCTTGCATCTTTGTCTTTTCATTTATTTATTTTGCTATTTG
This sequence comes from Hibiscus mutabilis, assembly GCA_019671005.1. Taxonomy (NCBI): domain Eukaryota; kingdom Viridiplantae; phylum Streptophyta; class Magnoliopsida; order Malvales; family Malvaceae; genus Hibiscus; species Hibiscus mutabilis. Next base: position 13,851,767 of record CM033726.1, on the reverse strand, counting down.
TTTCAAGGGGCTAACATTTTTGGTTTTACATCTGTGTATGACCAGAGCGAGACCAACAACACAAGACTACCCACTTGAATCTAAAATTGAACGAGTTTTTTGTTGAAGAAGAGAGAGCTGAGCGTTATGGTAGATCCACCTGTTGATCGAGTCGGCAATTAGAATACTGCGGCAGGTGACAATACAGTTCTAGCAGGACAACATGTTCGTGTATGAAACAAAACCATCCGAGATTATATACTTCCAAATCTTGATGATCTCAAACCAGGAATTGTCACTCTTGAGATCCAAGCTGCACAATTTGAGTTGAAGCCGGTTATGTTCAGCATGCTCAAATTAATTTGACAATTTGGTGGTTCACCTCGTGAAAATGCCACGCAATATCTAAGATCTTTCTTAGAAGTTTACAATTCTTTCAGACAACAAGGAGTCCATAAAGATTTCCTAAAGATAAAAGTGTTTCCCTATTCACTAAGGGATAGGGCGAGAACATGGTTGAAGGGTGTACCACCCAGATCATTAAAATCGTGGGCAGAACTGTACCACAGTTTCTTATTAAGGTATAATCATCCTTATATGAATGCTAGACTCCGTACTGACATTACTTCTTTTCGTCAAGCATATGACAAATCCATGTACGAGGCTTGGGATCGGTACAAGGAGCTTCTACGCAAATGTCTCATACACGGATTTAAAGATTGAACACAGTGGTAATGCTCTACAACGGAGTAAATGCACCAACTAGGATGATGCTAGATGCCTCGGTAAATAGAATTCTCCTAAACAAATCACCTAAGAAAGCCTTAGAGATCTTGGATAGACTTGCCAGAAATGATTGCCAATTCCCAACCACCACGAAGGGACTGGCAAGAAAAATGCCATGGCAATTGAGCTTGATTTATCGGATGCTATTTTAGCACAACTTGATACATTAACCAGCATGGTTAAAAAATTGCCACAGCAACGCGACTACCAACTTCGCCGACCTCGTGTTATCCGGTGAACTCATTGAGAATGCTGTCAAGACTGGGAAAAATGATGATGGAGGTAGTTCGTCCCACAAAAAGCCCTACCATGCAAATAAGGATCATGAAGTAAACTCTTCGGGAGTTTATAATGCCAATTATTCTATGCCTATCATAGTTATGCAACCTAAGGTCGTGCCAAGTGCTCACGGTTACTCGAGCCCAGATTCTGGTCAGAGGAAGAATACTGAAAAGATAGAGTTTACTTCATTACCAGTTTCTTATGGAGAATTGTACAAATAGTTGTACGATATCCATATGGTGGCACCTTTTTACCGAGACCCAGTACAACCTCCCTTCCCAAAATGGTATGATGCAAATGCAAAATGCGATTACCATGCAGGACAAGTGGGCCACACGATTGAGAACTGCTTTGGTTTCAAAATGTTGGTGGAAAAATTCATTAAGCTTGGGGTGGTAAGCTTTGAGGACTCAGCAGGACCAACTACAAACAAAGACCCTTTGCCGAAGCACGAAGCTGCCAATTAGGGGTGTATCGAAGGTGTTTTTGAACTGGACCATGTTTATCTAGCTTAAATATTGCATTGTCTTGACCATAATAGGTCCCTTTGTAGTTTTTATCACTTTCAGAGTAATGCTTTTGTAAACCAATCTCACTGACTTAAGTACGATAATAGTGAGAATATTTTGTAAGGGATCAAAACTACAAGTCGCAATGCAAATTTATTTTGTTCATATCTGAGTCTTGAACATCCAAAATGCATAAATGACATCACCCTAAAGTTTCAATAGCAGTTTCAGACGATGGCATAGAACGAACAAAATGTTGGGGCATGCACCCGGATGAAAGATCCAAAGAAAGGTGATCGAACCCAAGAACATGTTGAGGCACTGTTACATACAAAAGACCAAGATCCTGACATGACCACTGAGGAGTCATGGGCATCCCATTGAGGGCCAGAAAAATCATATCACATTCATGCATTTAGTTGCATCCATCTTGCATTAAATTATTTTTGCATACGTCATACATTTAGATTAAGTGCATACACCAAAGTCACCATGCATTTAAGATAGACACATGCATTTAGGCATAAAAATTATGCATGCATTTTTTCTTACAAACAGGTTCGAAAGAGAGCCTGAATATCCTCAACATGAGGGGCAACCACGACGGCCAACCTTAGTCTTGGAGGAGGCCAAACACAAAAAAATGATGAAACATTCAAAGGTACCAGTGACAATTTTTTTGAACAATTCTTACAAATGTTTTTTCCTTTGTAGGATTTGATTTCTCCGACAATGGTATGGTGGATACCAACATTTTCCAGATTCTCACTCCTGCCAACAGAAATAACTCATTCCAGATCTTACCCTCTGTCGATAGAGAAGCAGAGCAAAATTTTCCAAACATTGTCTCGCTGTCAATGGCACAACAATTCAACATCTTGTAAATCATGCCTCCGTTAGTGGTGGTACGCCAACTTAATGTAGATCATGCCTCCGTCGGTGGTGTAGCAGATCAAATCTTATCCAGATCTTGCCTCCGTCGGTGGTGTTGCAGATCAAATTTTCCATTCGGGTCCTGCCTCTCCGTCGGTGGTGTAGTGGATCTCATATTTTACTGGTCTAGTCTCTCCGTCAGTGGTGCATCAGATCAAATCTTCTCCAGGTCTTGCCTCTTCGTTAGTGTCGCAGCTAGACCAAAATTTTACTCGGAATTTACTTTTTATTATAGTTGTAAAAAAATTCAAAAAAATCAAAAAAATCAAAAAAGTAAAAAAAGTTTCAAAAAAATAAAAAATCAAAAGAAAAAATCAATCAAAAAATCCATCAAAATGAAAATCAAGTTGTTTACCAATCTCTATTCCTCCATTGATGGTGTAGTAAGATCCAAGTTGTTGTTATTCGATTTAGCCCTTTCGTTGATGGTAAGGTTAATTCCAAGTTGCTGAAATCCAGCCTTGCTCCTCCGTTGATGGCGTAGTATGACTCATATTGCTGTTATCCGATTCTGCTTCTCCGTTGATGGTCTAGTGGAGTCTAAGAGCTAAAATTCGATCTTGTCCCTCCGTTGATGGTATGGATAGATCCGACTTGATTGACTTTTGGTTCTGCCTCTTCGTCGGTGTTGTAGCTGAACCAAATTTGCCAAATTCTGATCATGCCTCTTCGTCAGAGTCGTAGCTTGATCACAAAGAAACCAACCCTCTGATCCTGCCTCTTCGTCAGAGTTGTAGCAGGATCAAATCCTCAGACCTTGCCTCTTCGTCGGTGTTGTAGCTTGGTCCAATCTAATTTTTGGTTCTGCCTCTTCGTCGGTGTTGTAGCTGAACCTAATTCACTAACTCTCGGTCTTGCCTCTTCTTTGGTATTGTAGCTAGACCAAATCCACTAACTTTTGATCCTGTCTCTTTATCGGTGTTGTAGCTAGATCAACATTACTAACTTTAGACCATGTCTCTTCGTCGGTGTTGTAGCTTGGTCAAAATTTATTAGCTTTCAAGTTTTATCAATGTTGTATCTAAAAAGAAGAAGCAAAAAGGCAAAAAAAAAGAAAAAAAAGCAAAAAAAAGGAGCAAAAATAGAGAAAAAAAGAAAGAATAAGCAAAAGAAGAAGAAGAAGAAGAAAGAGAAAAAATGGAAAAAAAGCAAAAAAGAACAAAAAAAGAAAAAAGAAAAAGAAAAAAAGAAAGGTTTTCAATTTTCTGATACTGCCTCTTCGTCAGGGTTATAGCTGGATCAGACATTCAAACTTTCATCCATCAGTTCTGCCTCTTCGTCGGTGTTGTAGCTGAACCAAATTTGCCAATTTTGATCATGCCTCTTCGTCTGAGTCGTAGCTTGATCACACAAATAGAACAACCTTCCAATCTTGCCTCTTCGTTAGAGTCGTAGCTGGATCAAATCTTCAGACCTTGACTATTCTTCGGTGTTGTAGCTTGGTCAAAATTTACTAATTTCAAGTTTTATCAATGTTGTATCTAAAAAAATTCAAAAAAAACAAAAAAAGAGAAAAAAAATTCAAAAAAGAGAGAAAAAAAAAAGAAAAGAAAAAAGAGGTTTTCACTTTTCTAATACTGCCTCTTCGTCAGAGTTATAGCTGGATCAGACATTGGAACTTTCATCCACCGATCCTGCCTCTTCATTAGTGTTGCAGCTGGATCAAATTTTGTAGACCCTGCCTCTTCGTCGGTGTTACAGCTGGGTCAAGTTTTCTTTAGGAATTAGCTCATCATCAATGATATAGCAAGTTGGACTCATTTTGCTCCCCCAACAGACAACTCTCTATTTTGAAAACTCCGCTTCATAAGAGTAACAAAGTGGATCAATCAAGTCAAGAAAGAAGACCCGCGTCAAAGAGAAAGAAGATCTGCCGAAGAAAGAAGATATACGTCAAGAAGGAAGAAGCTTAGCCAGGCCGGACAAAACGGGTCATTTTTAGTCTTTGCTCTATTGCCGTTACATAGCAATGAGCAAAGAGGGGCAGCTGTAATAACCCGTTTTGGGCCCTAAACTAAAATTGACCCAAACAAACAACCTAAACCCGTTTACAGACCCAAACCAGTACCCATTACCCAAATCAAACCCGACCCAGATCCAAACCCATTAACCCGACCTGATTCAAATGGAAACCCTAATGCTAGCCCTAAATTATTCTTGCCACCACTGTCGTCTTTATTTCGGCCATCATCTCTAACCCCGACAAACAACTCAAAACCCTAAAATAAACCTTAAATCAACTAAAACCTCAAATCAACCCAAACTCAATCTATCCTAACCCTAAACCTAATTTGACCAAACCCATGCCCTATATACCCTGCCAAATCAACCTTTTATACCCTAAATCCTAAAAATTCAGATCTCACTGTCTTCAACAAATCTGAGGCATTAAAATATTAGGAGAGGGTTGTTAGATCTTTGTATTTTTTGGCTTATAAAATCGAATCAAATGGAAGTGAAAGAGGTTTCTTTTTTAGTTCGAATGTCAGAGAGAATGAGGGATTTTGAGAAAAAATTGTAAGGAGAATCATTTTGAAATCAAAAGAAATTTTAAGGTATTTTCTCATTCGTTTTACCTTCGTTTTGTTTGAATCAAAATCAAAAAGAAATTTTCAGAACCACATCGGGTTCTTTATTTTAAACATCTGAATCTTTTTTTAAAAGCTTGAAACTGAAGCAAAAAGGGGAAGGAGTTCGAATTGAAAAAAAGGGTAAAATACCTGAGCTTTCTGTTTCGAATATCAAAGAGGGTTAGCGCTGGTTCCTTCTTTTCTCGAGCCTCAGCCGTCGGAGGAGTGGTCGTGCCCTTTGAAGACGGTGGCGCGACAGTGAGAAGGATGAACCCTAGGGTTTCTTAGTTTTACAGAGAAAGAGAAGAGGGGCTCAGGTGTTTTTACTTATTTTGGGTGAAAGAATTTTTTTTTTTGTTAAAATTTACCTTTAAGTCGTGCTCTTAAACGACGTCGTTTTAGGCGCCTATACACGGCCCAAAATGGCGTCGTTTCATGCTTGTAACCTGGGAAGGATCTGCGCAATTTTAATGGTCAAATTACTGTTTTGGTTTCTCGAGTTCCAACCCGCTTATTTTTTGTCTATGGTCTAATCTCAGTTTCAGTCCCTTCCCTTTATTCACGCCTTTTTTTCCTCATTTTTTATTCTAATGTGGCATTTCTATTTTGCTTTTTATTTAAACTGGTCACTGTTGTTAATATTATTATGTTTTTTTAATTTTCAACCCTTCAATTATAGATGTTTGCATTAGTACCTCGTTATTTCATGCACTTTACATTTATGACCATGCATTTTACATTTAACTGTATTTTAACCCATTTCTTTTTTGTCATGTAATTCATTTATCCGCACATTTGAGTCCTTGATATTTGTCATTTATGCCATGTAAATTATCACATCATGCATTTTAATCACTAGTCCATGTTTTTATTTGATTCACATATTTAGCATGGTTATTATTATTATTATTATTATTATTATTATTATTATTATTGTTATTATTATTATTATTATTATTATTATTATATTTTAAGTTAGATTAATATCTATGAATGTTTTAGAGTAGTATTTTATTTATGTTAGATTCGTTTTTATTTATATGTTAGGTTAGTATTTATTTATTTTATCGCATTATATTTATTTATTTATTTTTGCTTTTTAAGGTTGCACAGTGGAATATAAATTATCAATGTGGTGCCCTTATATCCGAGCGTAAACGGGGCCAGTATCAGGCGTAGTGATGGTGGTTGGGCGTTTACTCTCGGATAACGGGGGCTTTTAAAATTTACTCGCACTTATGACCAAATTTTAATTTAATCGTCACTCTAATCCGGAAAGTTTAATATTAATAAAGTGGTAATTATTAAAGTACCAATTTTGGGGATGTGGGGGTGTTAATCCTTCCTTATCCGTAACCGACTCCCAAACCCGATATTTTTAAAACCTCTGGTTTTTATGGTGCCCGGCCTATCTTTGTGGCCGGTGGCGACTCCATTTTTTAAATAAAACATGATTTTTCTAAAACCCCACAGAATAATTATTTTAATACCCAAAATACCTTACACCCTTAAAACCACCTCGTTTTTAGCAAAAATGGATCGCTACAACTATTACTTGCGACTTGTTCACTTGCACCGTTTACGTTGCACTTAAATCATGCAACGACCCCAAAAACTTGTTGCATGATTTAAGTGCAACGCAAATGGTGCAAATGAACATGTCACGAGTAATAGTATAGATTAAGATCATCTCCACATGGATTGGTGAAACTTTGACTTTTAGCTTCTCGCACTGAAAGTAAATAGAATTGATGGTGATAGAAGGTGATAAAAATCGAGTAAAATGAACTAAGTGTAAAGAAATTAAATAAATGGAAAGAGATAATTGATATGAGAGATTAGCCTGGGTTATCGTGAGTATTGGTGTAATTGTCGGATGAATTATCGTGGCAAGTAATTTATGTGGCAAGTAATTGCCCTTCAATGATCGGCGGAGTGTTCTTTAATGCCTTCAAGTTATCCCTAACCGAAAAACTGATGAATGTGCAACCCTTGGTGATATATCCCTGCGTTAACCTTGGGTTGACATCATCGATCTTTCCACTCTTCTTAGCTGCTAAAATTTGTTCTTTATTCCTAAGGCGAATTAGTTTCCACCAACAGTTGTTTAAATGGAAACCGTGCCCAATCATTTCATGAATCTAGCTCTCCCGAGCCTAGATAAATAAATGCATTCAAGTTCCTTTCCCAAGTTTCCTTGAAGCGAAATTAAGAACCAAGAATGGATAAACGTTGAATCTATAGAATTAAAAACCAAAACAAATCATTCATCTTTACACACCATAAACCCGATAACCCAAGCCAAATTAATCTAGTTCATGGCTGGGTTAAAATAAGAAATCAATGAATAAAACCTAGACATGGGTGGATCACACGATACAAGATAAACAGAAATAGAGAAAATGAACTCCTCTAATTTGTGTTAATCGTTGTGCGCAAATCCTCATCTTCGATCTGATCTCTCTCTCACCATCCACTCCCTTTGATGATGTGATCTCCTCAAATAGGTAAGGGGAAGGAGTTCAAATGAGTGTGAAACTCGTGGGATCTAATCTCTAACTAACTCAGCTTTTGAATTTGAATCTGGGTGATTATCCAATGCGTTTGTTTTTGTTTTTGTTTTCCTATTTAGATATGTTCCATTGCATGACCATACGCATAAATCCAGAGGAACCTATTCTTTCATATAATCGAAAAATATTTGCGAGATTTACGCAGAGAATGGAGGATAATGGCAGAAAGGGACAGACAGAATGACCAAGATTATATATATGTACATTGATTTTTTTAGAATTTTTAGATTTGGAGTGAGAGTAAGGGTTTAATTGAAAAAGATGAGGTAAAAATCATAAAATATTTTAAATTTTATTAAAATTCTCAAAATATTTCAAAATCATGAAAAATATTATAAAATCATAGAAAAAATTAATATTCTTTTATTGTAAAAAAATTATACAATCATAGTTGGACATGTGTCATGTATTGGCGGAAAAGGGTAACACCATCATATATTATTCTTATTTACTCACTTTCAAAATATACATTGAATAAATTACTTTCTTTTTTAAGAGGATCAATTTGCTCAATTTCAAAATTGCAGGGACTTAAAAGATGTTTAAACCAAAATATTTAAGCCAACTAACTATAAATATAAAAATTTAGACCAAAACATTTACTTTTCAAATGTATAAAGACTAAAATGTCTCTTCTTATATTAGAGAGACTAAAATAAATTTTTAGGTATAGTACAAGGAACAAAGTGTATTTTTTTTTTACAGTAGAGTGACTAAACTAAACTTTTAAGTATAGCATAGTGACTTTTTTTGTATAATCACTAGTGGTATCCTCTAACCTCTAAATCAAAAGTAATTATATTTAAGCACACTTAAATTTATTTTTTTAGATGTTACAATAACATTAGTGTCAAGTGAGCTAATGCTTGATCGACAAATTCAATCTAGTTATTTTTAACACGTGACATAATTTGATCACTATCTCAATTTGTGTTAATTTTTAGGTTATGTTTAATAAGAATGATAAAAGAGAAAAAAAAATAGTGAAAATTCATTAGTATTAATTTGATTTATAAATAGGGGGAAGCAAACAAAGAAGATTTTTTATTTTCACTTCTTGTAAAATCAATTTATTAACGATGAAAGATTACAATTATAGATGAAGATAAAAATTATTAAAAACAACAGAAATAAATGAAACTTCGAGTCATGTTTTGGTGTGTGGAGGTTCAAGCGGATCACATGCAGGGGCAAATTATAAGCAGGAGTTTAGATGGAAGAGCAACGGCTGCAGTGGAATCCCCGGATCCATGTATACTTCAGGTAGACAGGTATCAAACTTAAACTTTCTAAACTTTACACAATTTACTTCAACTTTCTTAATTTTTATGAATTAGTTTTTTTTTAATTTTTATATATTGTGTCCATCCTGAGATTTTGAAATTTTATATGTGTTCAACTTCAAAAATATTTCTGTATCCACCAATGAGTAAAATTAGAGAGATTCAAAAGTACTTTGATTTCCTGATACCCAAAGCTGCTAAAGAGATGAATGTTGGGAAATCAAAGAGATGAAATCATAGGAAGATCAAGTGCTTGAAATCCCTCATCAACAATGTGTCTTGTGTTTACATTTAGCAGAATTATATATGCTTCTTACTGTAGACATTCCTCTTTGCTTAGGGTCTCGTTAACATGACATGATCATGATGAAACTAAACACAGCTTAGTTTTGTATATATTATATATACAAAACATCATCATCCATTAAAACACATGGTTACTACTGGCTGGCATTAGCAGAGATTGATGGTGCCAACCGACCAAACTCTTCAAAGCTTGTGGTTCCTAAATTCTAATTACCCATTAATTCTAGATGTGATGAATTTGTTTTCTTTATTAATTTTAGAAGCTTGGGTTGACTAATTAGATAGAGATGTTGGAGGAGCACCAAACGCTGGAATTTACCAAGAGAACAAATAAGCCAATTACAAGAAAAGGTCTTTTAACCAAGGTGCTTAGGTAAGATGGTAAAATCTCTCTTATATTAACCAGTGATTGAGAATTTAATTTTTGTCTTAAGCATGGAATAGCATTAAATTTACCTGCGTCAAAGGGGCGCAAAAAACTGGTTACTACCTACGCTGGCTTCAATGAATACCTTAAAAATAAAGCAGCCACCTTTCATTGTATGTTTTGGATTAACAACCATATATAGACATTAATGTAAAAAACTTGTAATTTGACCTAACCATGATTTATGGGTACCATACATAGAATATTATATAATCAATTAGTACTCAGCAGATAATTTTAGGCTTAACTATAAAATAGGTCCCCAAACTTTGCCATCTTTTTGTAATAGGAGCCTGAAATATTTTTTGGCTAAAATAGGTGCCTAACGTTTCTCTTTTGTCTGAAATAGGTACCTAAAGATTCATTTTGTTGTTATTTTAAGGTAACGCCGCTAAAAAAATTTAACACACAATCAGAATTTGACAAGTGTTTTTTTATTTTATTTTACCTTTTTTTTCAAAAAAATTGAAAAAAAAATATTTTTTAAAAAAATCTAAAACTTCTCAAAATTTTCAAAACAGTCCCAAATTCAAACACCCATATTCCAAAATTGGTGTCATTGTCGCCGCCGATAGTCTTGTTGGACCTCACCACCGCCGTCGCCGGAGTCCCTCGCTTATTTCCTCCAACCACCCATCGCCGGTAGCTGGCGGGAGGCATGCCAATCGAATGTCGAATGAATGGTTGGGGAAATGGGCGAGGGACTCCAACGACGGTCGTGGTGAGGTCCGACGAGGCTATCGGTGGCGACAATGATGCTAATTTTGGAATTTGGGGTTTTAGGGATTTGGGACTTGTAATTTTTTAAAATTTTGGGATATTTTTAATTTATTTTATTTTTAGTTTGGTTTTGAAAATAAAATAAAAATAAAAAGCATGTGTCAAATTATAATTGGGTGATAAAATTTTTTGACAGGTTGACTTTAAAACGGACAAAAATAAAATATCAGACACATATTTCAGCTAAAAATAATTTAGGCACCTATTACAAAAAAAATAGCGAAATTTGAACATCTATTACAAAAAAATAGTAGCAAAGTTTGAACATCTATTTTATAGTTAAGCCATAATTTTATATATATGAAAACCATGATTACTGGTATATACCAAGTGAACCATCAGATCCATCACACAGTGTGTAAGGTGCTCTAAATTATTCCTTAATGTTACTTAAAAGTGCTCTAAAGTTAAACAACTGATCAGACGGTGACAATGCGTTCCAGAAGCTTTTTTCTTCATTTTCTCATGCCATGCCCACGTCTCCATGGGACCACTTGCTGAAAGCTTTCATAAATGCGCGCCTGCAGATGAACGTAGTTTTCCGATTAGAAAACATTCAATAAAAAAAAGTCAAGCAATTCTTTAGTATACCTACTAACCAAAGATTGTGCCCATTTTTTTGGTAAAATAGTTAATTACTCGTAACATCGCTCAAATTCACTTTCAAAGTAGAGTGTAAAATTCCCAGAAAATTAAGAAACTTAAAACAGAAAGTTTGACACAACAAAGAAGATTAAGGACATGATAAATAGTTTGTTCTATGCTTAACAATGGAGGTTTCGAAACATACCAAGACATGTGACCTAGCATGAGATAGATTCAGAAAACTGGCTTTCTTCCTAACCCTTGTGATCTTCACCTCTGCATCTCCGACTCCACCGTCGACGACAACCGGAGTCGAAGAGTCGAAACTTCCCTGAACAACTCGTCCAGCTTTTCTAAAGCTCCCCCACCTACTGGATCCAAACTTAGCTTTCTCCCTATTCACCCACTTGTTGTCCAGGCTCCTCAAAGACCCACCCTTTCGAGACGACAAGGCGTTAGGCACAAACCGACACGCATCAGGCCCGTCCAGGACAGTTGTTGGAGATGGCATGTTAGCAACTTTAGACTCAGCTAACAACCTCGGAGGCAGTTCCAAGCATCTCGCAGCGTTCGGCTTTGATCGACTGCTTGTATCAGTTTCGTTATCGGTGCTCCGATATGGCCACCTAGGCTTGCCCGGTGCTTCCTCCCACTGGAATGGAATCGAAACTGAGACATGGATCGGCGGTGTAACCATTCCCGACGTCTCTTTCCCCTTACTCGGAAACGAATATAGAGAAAGCTTTGGGGTAGGCGGAGATCTCATTTTTGCTTTCACCTTCTGATCATGCAAACGTTAGTTTTTTCTTTCTTTTACTTTTCTCACACAATGTATAAAATGATTTTCAAGTTTATAGAGGAAGAGATCGTGGGTAAAGAGGGAGGCAATGAATGTGAACTCGGAGTGTCCCACAGTAGCATTAGCAACAACAACGAACGCTCCCGGCGCTTCTTATTCACGAGAAAATGTTATGCACTTATTATTTTTAGTTACTCGATTAAGGTTAGTGGAAAATTTGATGCTACACTTTTTAGAACTATTGTCGGTAGTGGCTAAATTACAAAATTCACCATTCAACTTTCTTATCACTTCTATTTTGATTAATGTAGTTAAAAAAATTCAATTTAATTATTGAATTTTTGAATTACTTCTTTTTTAGTCACTATGTGATTGACATGGAATATTTATTAGTCTTTTCCTATGACATTGCTTATTTTATAGTGTTTTCCTATGCCATGTAGGATTTAGAAAATAATATAAAAAATAAACCACAATCTCAAACTCAAACCCTAATCCCTAAATTATAATCCCCAAACGAACAACTGTCCCCTTCATCTTCACTAGTCACACCCTCACAGGTTGCACTATTACCCATGTTTGATTTTCCTCTCCCTTAAATCTCTTCAATTTATTTTCCTTTAATAAGATGGTGACACATATCACCATCTGATTAGAGGAAAATTATTAAAAATAGGATCAAATTGAACGAATTTCTAAATAGTGAGGTTTTTCAATTATGACTAAATTGGTTGAATTTATAAATTTAGAAAATTAAATGTGTAGTTTTACAAATTTTTGCAACTACCACGTCACCCATTTAATAACGACTAACGAATCAGTGATCATTTGCATAGAGACCATATAGGATTGTCTGAATAATCGTATGATTATCTAATTTATGGTTGATATATGATAATGCCTTGTGTGCTAGCTGAATGAATTAATATGTTCGATTGAATATTGGTTAAGGGCAATACTGATAAATACTCGATTAAATGTTTATGAATCCGGAATGTATATTTGAATAAATGGGTAAAAAGCTGATAATTAATATTAATGAATTAAATGTGTTAGCCACACACTTAAACGACTTTCATAAGCTTTAGGGATCAACTATAGAATTGTAAATATTCATGATTCGAGGAATTGTGTGAACTTGTGAATAGAATATCGGTACAACCATATCTGCACTGGTATATGATTGGGGTACTGTATTGATACTCGTATTCGAGCACTGGTCCCCACTGAATCGAATAATTTATAAATGCAAATTAAGGATGGAAATTAGTGTATATGTTAATAATTGAATTATGCCCTGATAAATGAAATAACGTGGAGTACTAGAGACAATGAATGAGATAAATTATACACTTCTCCATAATGTATCAACAACTTGGTAAAGCTTGGGTGATTGCTTGTAATAGTAACTTTAGGGGTCCTTGGTGGATCATGTGTGGTTGTGCCATGTGTGGGCACTAGTTTGGTTATGTGTCTTTGTTTGGTGGGATCCGGATACCCAGTGAGTGAGTGTTGCAACACATGAAGATCACTCGATGTGAGATTTCGAGTGATGAAATGAAGGCCATCTGATGTGAGATTTCGGGTGATGATATTTGCTCGATGTGAGATTTCGAGTGAAGACTCGATGTGAGATTCCGAGCATGGGTGGGCTCCTAATGTCGGGTGACATTGGGCCTCACTCTTGGTTTGCTTTTATTGATGTGCTTAGTTATTTGAGATGTTGCTTATATGCTTGATATGTGTTTAGGTGATTATGGTAGTGCCACGTGTTATTTATCTCTTCTTATTGCTCGTACTAGTTTGCATGCTTACGTTTATGAATAGCATGAAGTATAGTAGAGTAGATGTATACCACTGAGCTTTGTAAGCTTAACGCTCGGAATCGTTGTTTCTGTGCGTAGGTTGGGCATTGGATCGTGGGATCGAGGAGCACTATCAAATCGAGATTCTAGCACATGGTGATCTTCAGATTACGGTATTTGAGTTTAATGGGCTATGTTTTCATATGGCCTTACATGTTGGAGTCAGTATCTTCTTATTTGAAATTGTATTAATTAAATCGGACATTCAAATGTTTTAAATTTAATTTGGAGCTCCTTTGTACTATTTTGATTTCTTATCTAAATTCACAATTGTTGGCTTTAAATGTTTTTACGAATTACTCGTTGGACTAATCCAGTTTGAAGAAAAATTATGGTTTTGGGTTTGGGCTAGAGGCCCAAATATGACATCCGGGTCGAGGGTGTTACATTTGCAATGGAATTGGTGGAAGCAAAAGGAATTTAAAAATTTGCACAATGATTTATAGTGGTTTGACTTCTCAACTAAGTCTACCTCCTCTGCCTTAGCTTCCCCACTAAAGATTCTCCACAAATTCACTAATTTGTCTTTCCTTTTTCAAGGCACAAGGAGATAACCTCTAAAAACCCTCAAAGCTTGTACCCTAAAGTTTTGAGACACTGTAATATCCCAATTTTTGCTTAGTGACTAAAATATAATTCTTGAAAGTTTAGGGGTTAAAATGTAAACTTTAGAAAAGTTTAAGGACCAAAGTATAATTTTAAAAAGTTATATAATTGAACCTCGTAAATGGATAGTTCACCCCCAAGAGTGGTATTTATGTTTTACCGGATTTTTCATACGAGGCTTATATTGTTCAAATTTGGATCGAATAAAATTGTTAAGCGTGCTCAGGCCAAGGAAATATTAGGATGGGTGACCTCTGAGAAGATCCCATAAAAGTGTTTCCGATCGATATTTTGGACTCAGTAAGAGTAGAGAAAATTCATATGGATTATCGATAAAGGAATTCTAAGAGAAATTTTTATTCTATGAAGATTTTTTATAATTATCAGAATAATAGACTGAGTTAGAAAAATTCAGTCTAAGTCCTTGGAAAATGAAGTTTTATGGGATAATAGAGTTTATTTCCCGAATATGGAAACATAGAACTTTCGGAATAAATCCAATAGCTCGGAAAAGGTAAAATTGCAGTAGAAGTATTTTATGGATATCGATATATCGGATCGAATTGAAATTTTAAAGACAATTCCAAAGATTATGAGAAATTCATAAAATATTATTTTATGAATATTTTATTACATTTAGTTGGATTCTAACTAGATTTAGTTAGATTTTAAAGGAGTGGCAATTTTCAAGTCTAGTTGGAGGGCAAATTGGACATTTGCCATGGATGGCATTTTTGAAATATTTTGAAACTTTGAGGGCAATTTTAAAAGGTGAATAACACTTGGATTTGATCATGGCCA
This sequence comes from Hibiscus mutabilis, assembly GCA_019671005.1. NCBI lineage: Eukaryota > Viridiplantae > Streptophyta > Magnoliopsida > Malvales > Malvaceae > Hibiscus > Hibiscus mutabilis. Next base: position 13,836,683 of record CM033726.1, on the reverse strand, counting down.
TTGATTTTTGATAAGATTGAATCTTGGCCATTGGATTAAAAGGGCAAAATAGTAATTTCACTAATTAAATAAATTTTCCCAATATTCAATTAGTTTAATTTCAAACATGATTTATGAATTTCAATACATGCTTAATAGCATCACTTTAAAATCAATAATGGTTATAAGACCAATATTTTCCCAAAGCCTTCAAGCATGACAATACAAGTAAATCATGAATCATATAGCATGTTTTCACAAATCTCATAGAAATTATCATTCAAATCAATAAGCAAGTATGGTCACAATACTAACATATTTTATGTATCATCAATATCAAACAATGTTCATACATCATGAACTATATAACATACTTTCAAAAATTTCATAAGGATATTTTGAAATAACATTAAATTTCATACCTTGATTTTTCATACAATTTATGATCTATTAATAACATATCTATATTGTTGTTAAAAATATATCTATACCTAACACAAAATGTCATAACAGAAGAACTAAATCATAAACTCTAAATTCAAATACTGCAGCAAAGCACACATGAAATAGTACTTACCTAAACACTAAAATATGAAAATTCACCACCAAAATTTTTTCAACTCCTTTAATTTACCTTTTGCTTTGGAAGTGTCCTCTTGAACTTCACTATCGGAGGCTTGTTCAATCCTTCAACCAAAGCTCTTCCCACACAACAATATACTCGCAAGGACAAAATCCACTAAATTTCAAATTTTACTAATATAAAAAATGTAATAAGTACGTAAAAATATTACAAATTCATAAATATTATTTTTATAAATTATAAAAAAACATTTGAAAATTATAATAATTTACCTAATTTGATAATCTTTTACAAGATTTACCTTAAATTAGGCTCATTTTAGAATTTTGGGAAAGTATATACTGCAGTATTTTTCATTTTTTTTCTTGGAGATGAAAGCGCACAGTTTATAAATTGACGATGTAAACGGATGCCTAGAGACGAGACAGATCACAAGCTACTTGAGTTTGATTCGGTTAAAGTTTAGTCAATACTCGATTCAATTAGATTTGATTCGAGCTAGAACTCGGCTCAAGTTCTTAATGAGCCGAGTCGAGCTACTCGATACTCAACTCGAACGTACTAGATTTTTTTATTTTTTAAAATTTAAAATCTAAATTCCTAAACCTAAAACCCTAAAACATAAACCTTAAACATAAGTCCTAAACCCTAAAATCTAAATCTTAAATTCTAAACCCAAAAGCCTAAACCTTAAACTAACCCCTAAACCTTACACAACTTGTGTATCAAATTTTTTTTCTAATAGAACTTTAAATGTGTAACACCCCTTTTCGTATCCATACGACGAATACGAATCAGGAATATCACAAATTTACTATCCTTAAATATTAATGATATTTGAAACAAAATTCAAGTTTTGATAATTTTGAACCCAAATCTTGAGTACTGGTACACCTTGTCCCAAAATGCACATTCTTGCATTTTTATATTTCTAATTCATCCCAATTCAATTCCCAAATGTCTTCAAATGTTATGTATGCTTATAGGGAACAATTGACTATCATACTACATACATGCTCTCAATTATCTTAGCATGCAACTCATCACTTGAGGTTACTCTTAACTTTGAATCTTTCCAGAAACGCCAATTATCATGAAACCATAACGAACTTTAAAGGCCAATCACAACTCAAATAGGTTTAGCAAGCATGCATGCCACTGTAATAATCAAACCTCAATTAGGATGTCATTACTGTGATTACCTGTTGAGCTTTCCAATATTGATGCAATGCTCTTCTCACTCTCATCTTGATTTACCTACGTGTGCACAATCAAACACACGCTAAGTACGAACTTAGTGAGACAATAAAGGAAATTAATAATAATAATTTAAATTTTATTCGACTTCATGGTTATGTTTATATAACATGATATATATGCCAAAACATCAACTTTCACATTGCATTAGTAATGATTTACTACAAGCTAATGTCATAAGACTTTCATGCTTGTTCATTTGTCATAATACGCCTTATATGCATAAATGCATCATGATCACTAGACATGTAAGTCCATCATGTTATTCATATATTAACATGATATAAATCACATATAAATTTCTTACCAATATACTTGCCATTTATTCCAAAAGCTCATAAGCTTATTCACCTGTTTATCATTTATTAACCAATAAACCATAGCCCAAATATAAGCCTATGAGGACCCTGGGTACACGAGTCAAATATGCACCGAAGTGTTAATACACATAAGGTCGTGCCCACCATAATACACATAAGGTCGTGCCCACCATATGCACTGTGTCCTTTATATACACTATAGTGCTAAACCGAGTATGTAGCGTGCTACTGGACTCTATGGCATGCCAATTATACCATGTCCCTCAATGACACATGTTGCGCGTAATAAGTGCTACGCAATTGTGCAAGTATACACATTGTAAGTTATAGTATAAAAGATATCGTCTCCACAGGGATTGGTGCCACTTCAAGAATCTAGTCTCTTGCACTGTAAAAAGTAAAAACACAAATAAAGGATTATAGGAGTTTAACTAATAACTAATCTAGAAAGCAATAAAGTAAAAGAATGAATGAGATTAAATGAGAGAGATAGGCCAGGTTATCGTGAGTTGAGGTGTGATAGCCGATTGGATCGTCTTGGTAAAAGAGTGCACGGGCAACTCAGTTGCCGTGGCAACTTGCACAACGGGGTTGCCTTGGCAACTAATCGATGGTTGCCTGGGCGACTAGTTGGGCAACTACTTGGGCATCTGGGCAGCAACCTTCAAGGTTTGGCAGAGCGTTCTTCAATGGTTTCTTCTTATCCCTAAGTCGAAATTCTAGCTACTTGTGCATGCCTTGATAATACATCCTTGCGTGAATCAAGGGTGAACAACAACCAATCTTGCGCTCATCTTAGCCGTTGAAATCCTTGACTTATTCCTAAGCCGGATTAATCTTCACCATCAATAGATTGAATAAAGATCATATTCATTCGTTTCTTGAATCTAACTCTCCCGATATTAGATAAATAGATGAAGTTACGGGATCCTCTCCCAATTCACTCGCAAACAAGAATAAGAACCAAGAATGAATAAACCTTGAATAGAAAAGTGTAAACTCTTATTACCTAAAAAAAATCCAATAGTTTCTCACAACCACAAAACACAATAACCATAGCCAAATAGATTTAGTTCATGGCTAGGTTCCAAAGAAACACAAGATAAATAATCCCTAGCATGAACCTAATTGAACAAGAAAGAAAAAGATGAAGGATGAAGCTTGTCAAAATCCTCATTGTCCTAGATGTTTGTCGAAAATTCTCTCCTCTTGCTCTCTTTTTAGTTGTCGAAATTCCCCTTTAATTTATAGGGCTAGGTCAAAGTCCTTCTTTGAGGAGGAAGTTAAGTTGGAATTAAATTATCTTTAAAGAATATAATTCTTTATTATAATTATATTCATACTAGAACTTCTCCTATCTTCTTGGAATTTAATTATTCTTTAATCTCTTCATGGAAATCAAATTCCTTTGGGATTTGGCTTTGCTCAACGTCATCTTGGGCTTGTCTAGTCATCAATTTCGACTACCATATCACCTTGTTCTTTGTCGACAATTGCCCTTGCAACTGGCTCGGCGTCTCCTTCATGCATTGCCCTGGTAACTAGCTCGGCATCTCCTTCATGTATTGCCCTGGCAACTAGCTCTAGCCTTGCTTTGGCAAATAATCTTGCACATACACACAAAACACACCAAAGCAGCATCTTTTCCCACAAAAACTACCAAGTTATGTAATCAAGCTCAACATTGGAAGGAAACATGGATTAATGCATGAATGGCTAATTATGCAACTAATATGAGCCTAAGTCTAACAATAATATGAGTAAAAAGGGTAAGAAAAATAGTACTTTTGAACACTTATCACACCCCCAAACTCGAACTATTGCTTGTCCTCAAGCAATGCAAACTAATAATTACCTGCCAAGACTTTAATTTTCACAAACTTAGCTTTGAACTTGATTTCAATTCTCAGAACCGGGGCACAAAGTATGATTGGCTTTTCATTTTTCGGAAAACTTAGGAGTTACTCGGAATCAAACTATAATGCTTGTGAGTGAGTGCGGAGTTGTGTGCAAGTTGATTTTTCGGATTCTATACAAACAAAAGGTTTTCAAATTACTTCATTGGGTTCTTTTTAACATGTTTTAACTAGAGCCAGTTTTGGGCACCTCTAGTGTTTTGTTTTTAGTTTTATTTGACTAGAGCCGGTTTCGGGCACCTCTAGCGATCAAAATTTTTTTAGCACATACTAGAGCCAGTTTCGGGTACCTCTAGTGATCAATTTTTTAGCACATGCTAGAGCCAATTTCGGGCACCTCTAGCATTCATCCAATTTTTATTCTAATCCCCCAACTTGTTAATTATCAACCTAAGTTCACTAGAATTCCTTAAATCAATCAAACCACAACAGTGTTTCATCAAATTTAGCATCATAGTAAAATTCTAAGTTTTTCCATGGTTATCCTAGAATAAAAATTCTATCAATTAAGTGCATTGGCAAAGTCATCATCGAATATTCATCAAATCTAATTAATTCTTGTTCCAACTAAAGGCATGGCAAGCAATTTATGTATCCTAAATGTAATACTTAAGATGAATGTAACTAAACATGGTAACTACTAATAACAATCCCCCCCAAACTCGAGTGAGGCATTGTCCTCAATGCATGCATTAAAGAAAAATAAAAATAACGAAAAATAAAATGCATACGAGGACTCACTCTGAGAGTTCGTCATCGTAGATGACTAGTTTCCTTTTGCTCGGTGTCTTGATTCTCTTGCTTGAATGCGATGGTTGTTTTCTTGTTGCCGGTGGTGGAATCGATCCTCGAACGGGGTTGTCCTCATCGTCCTCTTCATCAATGTCATTGGCTTTTTGCTTGGAGGATTCAATTGGTGCGGTCTTTGTTGGTGCAATGGAGGACTCGTCCGAATCTGAAAAATCAAAAAATGATTCCGTAGGAGTTGATCGGGCATAAGTGCTTTACCTTTGGCTTTTGCAGTGGTTGTCGGGATGTCTTTAGCTTTGGTTGCCGTGGCATCTTCAGGGTTGGTTGTCGTGGCATCAGCTTGTGCATGCACGATGTAGGTTGCCGCGGCATCATCTGTTGCGGTTGTCGTGGTGACTGCTTCATTGGTTGTCGGGGCAAGGATCTCGGCAGGAAAAATTGGGAACGACACGCGACTGTCCGGGTACTTTTCTAGGATGACTTGGGTGATGGCATTGTTGTGCTCCTTCATGTACCGCATGAACATTAGTTACCTGTCTTCAATTTGCCTTAGATGGCTTGCCAATGGTTGCAAGAGTGCTTCAAAGTGTCCCGGGGTTGATGGCCGAGTTGCTCGGGCGTTAGGTGCTTGGGCATTAGGGTTTGCTGGGGCGGCATGAGTTACCGCGGAAATTGGAGGCCTTGAAGAATTTCCCGGTGCCTCTCCCATTAGCTTTCGGATTTGTATTTGATTCCAACTGGACTTTGGTAGGGCCTTTTCATCGGTGGACTCACTTGGGACTTGTATCTCCTTGCAAAGATTAGAAATTAAGCAAGGGAAGAAAAGAGAACCCTTATCTTTTGAGCTACATACAAAAATCTCATCACAAATAATTTTTCCAATGTTAATGATGCGATTATGCAAAATAGAATGTATGAGCAAAAGACGTGGTATATCAACGGTAGTATTGTGTGTGGTGGGCATTAAAGAAGTTTTAACAAACTTATTCCATAGTTTTGCCTCGGGTTTAAGCCGAAGGCGATTTACCGTGCCCTTGTATTTACCGTCGTTCCAATGAGTTCCCGGTTGAGTGAGTTCTTGAAGCACCTTGTCAAGTTGCTTGGGCGTGATTTGATCAACGAAGGCTTGATGCTCGTCCTTCTCAATGTAAAGCCCGTAAAAGGTGTTGACATTTTCGGGGCTTATGAGTATTGCCTTGTCACGAACAAAAACATAAGGATTATCCGGGTTAGGTGAGTGACCATAGAATTCTCTTACCCATGAGATGTTGCCCGGTTCCGGTTGATGGCAAAAGATTTGTCACTTTTGATGTGCAATCCTCTCGAAGATGAATGGTTCAAGGCCGAAATCTTGATGAGAGTTGGAGTATTCAAAGCCTTGTTCTTCATGAATCTTCCGGCTTTCAAACTTGGAGTGAAATCTTTCTTGAACCACTGGTGTAGCAAACTTCTTGTATCTTGGTTCTTTGGAGGAACTTGGATGAACTAAAAATTTAATTTTGTATGCCATGGATGATCTTGGTTGTGAGTTTTGTAAAAACAAAGAAAATAAAAGAAACTAAAGAGTTGCAAGATAAAAAGTAGGAATAGGTGATGGGTGATGGGTTTTTATAGAAAATATAGGTGGTGAATATGGTGGGTAGGATTAGGGGAAGACGAAAAAAAGGGTTTTGGTTTAGGGAGAGGGTGAAGGCAAGGGGGTTTGATTAGGGTAAGTTTGGAGGCTTTATATAAGCCTTAGATTCAGCCCATTAGTTTCCCTGTTGAAGATGTTTTCCTTCTTGGATTAAAATTCCTCTTTATCTTGAACTCTTTTGCTACAATTCAAAGACAAATCAAATAAGGATTAAAATTAAATATAGACTAATAAAATTAAATAAATAAAGATGTGTAAAGGGATTCTTAAACTTAAAAAGATAAAAAAAAAGAAGAAAATATATCCTAAAATAATAATAATAATCAGAAATAATAAATAAATAAATAAAAAAATAGTTCAAAAAATAAAATAAAAAATTAATCAAAAATAAAAAAATAAAAAAAATAAAATGTCAAAGGGAGAGCATGCTCATGCATCTCCTAAGTTGACCATTTCTTTGTTACGTTCCACATGGGCACCATTGTAGTGCTTCAATCTTTGTCCATTAACTTTGAATTCATGGTTGTCAAAGATGGACTTGATTATCACAGCACCATGGGAGAATGGTTTGACTACTTCGAATGGTCCCGACCATCTTGATTTCAGCTTTCCCGGGAAAAGTTTTAGCCGAGAATTGAATAAGAGAACTAGTTGCCCTGGCATGAATTGCCGCGGCAATAGTTTCTTGTCATGCCATCGCTTTGTTTTCTCCTTGTAGATTCGTGCATTGTTATAGGCGAGTGCACGGAATTCTTCTATCTCATTGAGGTCCAACAAACGCTTTTGTCCGGCACTTTCCCAATCCATATTCACGGTCTTGATTGCCCAGTATGCCTTGTGTTCGATTTCCACCGGTAGATTCCATGTTTTGCCATAGACAAGTCGGAAGGGGGACATACCTAAGGGTGTTTTGAATGCAGTGCGATATGCCCAGAGTGCGTCATCTAGTCTTAATGACCAATCCTTCCTAGAGGGATTTACAACTTTCTCGAGTATACCCTCGGCAACTCCAGTTGTTCCAACAATGTCATCAATCAGATTCCAGACCAATGAAATGATCGAAGATATCCGACTTCCACCACCATTCCCACAAAGGTTGAAGCGACAAAAGCAAGAATATCAATTCAAGAAGTTTCTTGATATCCTAAAGCAAGTCCACATCAACTTGCCATTGGTGGAAGAAATTGAACAAATGCCGAACTATGCCAAGTTCCTTAAAGACATTGTGTCCAAGAGAACAAGGCTAGGAGAGTTTGAAACAATTGCCGCAACAGAGGAATGCATGGCCATGTTGCACAATCATATGCCACCCAAGTTGAAGGAACTCGAAAGTTTCACAATACCCTGTTCCATTGGAAACCATTATATCGGGAAAGCATTATGCGACCTTGGGGCTCGCATAAACTTGATGCCTAAATCGGTTTTCCAGAAACTAGGAATCGGGAAGGCAAGACCTACAACAATTATGCTACAGTTAGCCGACAGATCCTATGTGCATCTAGAGGGAAAAATCGAAGACATACTGGAAAAAGTTGATAAATTTATTTTTCCCGCTGACTTTATTATTTTGGATTGTGAAGCAGATGAGCATGCACCTATCGTTCTCGGGAGACCATTCCTAGTAATAGGGAGAAACTTGATCGATGTTAAAAAGGGAGAACTCACAATGAGGGTGAATGACCAGTAAGTTAAACTAAATGTGTTCCAAATACTAAGGCATACCGATGATCCAGAAGAATGCCAACTTCTTCATGCCACAATAGAGTTTAACTTCGACGAGGAATTTAGTTACCTCAGCAACTACATTGCCGATCAAGAGGAACCTGAGGAGTATGAAGAACTGATCGGTGAGGAACAACAAGTAGAGACAAATTGGCTAGTCAATCGACCAGGTACATACTTTGAACCACTAGATTACTCAGGTAAGGAAGGTAAGCTCGGAAAGCCCTCTATTGAACAACCACCGATTCTTAAGTTAAAACAGTTGCCAGAGCAACTAAAATATGTATACTTAGGAACTGATAATACATTGCCTGTAATTATTTCTTCTAAGTTACAACCTGAGCAAGAAAATAAGCTGATCAAAATGTTGATGTTACACAAGAAGGCAGTAGGGTGGACAACTACCGACTTGAAGGGAATTAGCTTAGCAGTGTGCATGCACAAGATTTTGTTGGAAGATGATCACAAACCTTCAATTGAGGACCAGAGGAGACTGAATCATGCCATGAAAGGGGTTGTAATGAAAGAAATCATCAAGTGGCTTGACGCTGGCATTATATACCCTATCTCTGATAGTACATTGTATGTCCAGTTCAATGTGTACCGAAAAATAGAGGTATAACGGTGGTAAGTAATGAAAACAATGAACTCATTCCAACTAGGACTGTGACTGGTTGGAGGGTTTGTATGGATTATCGAAAGCTAAACAAAGCCACTAGGAAAGATCACTTCCCATTACCCTTTATTGATCAAATGCTTGACCGTCTTGCAGGTAAACCCTTTTATTGTTTTCTTGACGATTATTCAGGTTACAATCAAATTGCCATAGCACCAGAAGATCAAGAAAAGATAACCTTCACATGCCCATATGGTACTTATGCTTTCCGAAGGATGCCGTTCGTATTGTGTAACGCCCCGACAACCTTCCAAAGATGCATGATGGCACTCTTTTCATACATGGTCGAAGACTTCCTTGAGATCTTCATGGATGATTTTTCTGTTTTTGGTAATGACTTCGACAGCTGCCTCGACAATTTAGAGAAGGTGTTGGCAAGATGTGATGAAACTGATTTAGTCCTCAATTGGGAGAAGTGCCATTTTATGGTTGATGAAGGGATAGTGCTCGGCCACAAGATTAAATCCAAGGGAATTGAAGTAGACAAAGCCAAGGTGGACGTGATCGAGAGATTACCCCCACCAAGTTCGGTTAAAGGAATTTGAAGCTTTCTTGGACATGCAGGTTTTTACAGGAGGTTCATTCATAATTTTTCTAAAATCACTAAACCCTTATGCAATTTTCTTGAACAGGATAAAGTCTTCGATTTTGATGATTCTTGCGCCCAAGCATTCGAAACCCTAAAGGAAAAGCTTGCCACGACACCCATTGTCGTTCCACCAGATTGGACGCTACCTTTTGAGCTCATGTGTGATGCAACTAATTTTGCGGTAGGAGCAGTCTTAGGCCAACGCACAGGTAAGACCTTCCATGTGATATACTACGCTACTAAAACTCTTAACAGTGCTCAAGTGAATTACACAACAACGGAGAAAGAATTACTAGCTGTAGTTTTCGCATTTGACAAGTTCCGATCCTATTTGATTGGTACAAAGGTAATTGTTCATACGGACCACTCGGCAATTAAATATATATTTGCTAAAAAGGATGCCAAACCTCGTTTGATTCGTTGGATATTACTTTTACAAGAATTTGATATTGAAATTAAGGACAAGAAAGGAACAGAAAATCAAGTGGTTGATCACTTATCACGTTTAGAACGCAATAGGGAGGAGGACGCGGATTTAGAGATATGCGATGCATTCCCAGATGAGCAACTTTTAGTTACCTCTGCAACCATGGATACGCATGCCTCGGTAACCCTCGACGTCACAGCAGCTCTTGACGCGCACGCCTCGGCAACCATGGATGCGCATGCCTCGGCAACCCCCGACGCCTCGGCAACCATGGATGCGCATGCCTCAACAACCCTAGAAACACACGCCTCGACAATTTTGGGAGTAGTCGACACGGCAGCACATGCCTCGGTAATACCCTGGTACTCAGATTTAGTTAATTTCCTTGTTTGTGGTATTTTACCTTATGGCCTTACTCACAAGGGAAGAAGTGGTTCTGCCATGATGCTAAGCATTACTTTTGGGACGAGCCTCTTTTGTTTAAATAATATGCAGATCAGGTTATACGCCGATGTGTCCCTGAAGAATAGCAGCAAAATGTACTCCGTCAATGCCATTCTTCACCCTATGGAGGATATTTTGGAGGAACTCGTACCGCGACCAAAGTTTTGCAATCCGGTTTGTATTGGCCAACACTGTACAAAGATGCCCAAGACTTTTACAAACAATGTGATCGTTCTTAGAGGACGAGCAATATCTCTAGACGACATGAGACGCCGCTCCAAAACATCATCGAGGTAGAATTGTTCGATGTGGGGAGATTGATTTTATGGGACCTTTCCCATCTTCATTCGGCAACCTTTACATTCTACTTTCCATCGACTACATGTCTAAATAGGTTGAGGCAGTTGCAGTTCCCAACAACGATTCCAAGACCGTGCAACGATTCTTGCAAAAAACATATTTACACGATTTGGGACGCCGAGAGAAATTATCAGTGACGAAGGCAAGCATTTTGACAACAGACTTATTGCCAAGATGTTGCAACGCTTTAGCGTATCACACAAGATTGCCACGGCATATCACCCATAAACCAATGGGCAAGCAAAAATTTCCAATCGGGAATTGAAGGGTATACTCCAAAAAGTTGTAAATCCCTCTAGGAAGGATTGGTCATTAAGACTAGATGACGCGCTTTGGGCATATCGTACTGCATTCAAAACACCCTTAGGTATGTCTCCCTTCCGACTTGGCTATGGCAAAACATACCATCTACCGGTGGAAATCGAACACAAGGCATATTGGGCAATCAAGACCGTGAATATGGATTAGAAAAGTGCCAGACAAAAGCGTTTGTTGGACCTCAACGAGATAGAAGAATTCCGTGCACTCGCCTATAACAATGCACGAATCTACAAGGAGAAAACAAAGCAATGGCATGACAAGAAACTATTGTCGCGGCAATTCACGCCAGGGCAACTAGTTCTCTTATTCAATTCTCAGCTAAAACTTTTCCTGGGAAAACTGAAATCAAGATGGTCGGGACCATTCGAAGTTGTCAAACCATTCTTCCATGGTGCCGTGATAATCAAGTCCATCACTGACAAATATGAATTCAAAGTTAATGGACAAAGATTAAAGCACTACAATGGTGCCCATGTGGAACGTAACAAAGAAATAGTCACCTTAGAAGACGCATGAGCATGCTCTCTTTTCGATATTTTATTTTTATTTTTATTTCTATTTTTATTTTATTTTATTTTTAATTTTTTTTGAACTAATTAATTTTATTTTTATTTTATTATTGTCGATTATTTGTTTTTTTAGGATAGATTTATTTTCTTTAAGATTAACACTACATCTTTCTTTCATATTTATCTTTTTAAGTTTAAGAATTTCTTTATACATCTTTATTTATTTTCTTTTATTAGTTTATCTTTAATTTTAATCCTTATTTGATTTGTCTTTGAATTGTAGGAAAAGAGTTCAAGATAAAAAGGAATTTTGATTCAAGAAGGAAAACATCTTCAACAAGGAAATTAATGGGCTGAATCTAAGGCTTATATAAAGCCTCCAACTTACCCTAATTAAATCCCCTACCGTCACCCTTCCCTTAAACCGAAACCCTATTTTTCTTCTTTCCAAAATTAATCTCACCCACCATATTTACTACCTATCTTTTCTATATAACCCATCACCCTTAACTTCCAAGAAACATATTCCTACTTTTCATCTTGCAACTCTTTAGTTTCTTTTCTTTGTTTTTACAAAACTCACAACCAAGATCATCCATGGCATCCAAAATTAAATTTTTGGTTCATCCAAGTTCCTCCAAAGAACCAAGATACAAGAAGTTTGCTACACCGGTGGTTCAATAAAGATTTCACTCCAAGTTTGAAAGCCGGAAGATTTGCGAAGAATAAGGCTTTGAATACCCCAACTCTCATCAAGATTTCCGCCTTGAACCATTCATCTTCAAGAGGATTGCACATCAAAAGTGGCAAATCTTTTGCCATCAATCGGAACCGGGTAACATCTCATGGGTAAGAGAATTCTATGCTCACTCACCTAACCCGGATAATCCTTATGTTTTTGTTCGTGACAAGGCCATACTCATAAGCCCCGAAAACGTCAACACCTTTTACGGGCTCTACATTGAGAAGGATGAGCATCAAGCTTTTGTTGATCAAATCACGCCCAAGAAACTCAACAAGGTGCTTCAAGAACTCACTCTACCGGGAACTCATTGGAACGACGGTAAATACAAAGGCACGGTAAATCACCTTCGGCTTAAACCCGAGGCAAAACTATGGAATAAGTTTGTTAAAACTTCTTTAATGCCCACCATACACAATACTACCGTTGATATACCACGTCTTTTGCTCATACATTCTATCTTGCATAATCACATCATTAACATTGGAAAAATTATTTGTGATGAGATTTTTGTATGTAGCTCAAAGGACAAGGGTTCTCTTTTCTTCCCTTGCTTAATTTCCAATCTTTATAAGGAGATGCATGTCCCAAGTGAGTCCACCGATGAAAAGGCCCTACCAAAGTCCGATTGGAATCAAGCACAAATCTGAAAGCTAATGAGAGAGGCACCGGTAAAATCCTCAAGGCCTCCAATTGCCGCAGCAACCCCTGCCGCCTCGGCAACCCCTAATGCCAAGCACCTAATGCCCGGGCAACTTGGCCATCAACCCCGGGACACTTTGAAGCACTCTTGCAACCATTGGCGAGCCACCTTAGGCAAATTAAAGACCGAAAACTAATGTTCATGCGGTATATGAAGGAGCACAACAATGCAATCACTCAAGTCATCCTAGAAAAGTACCCTGACAGCCACATGCTGTTCCCAATCTTTTCGGCCGAGATCCTTGCCACGGCAACCAATGAAGCAATCGCCACGGCAATCGTAACAGATGATGCCGCGACAACCTACACCGTGCCTGCCCAAGCAGATGCCACGGCAACCAACCTTGAAGATGCCACGACAACCAGAGCTAAAGACGTCTCGGTAATCACTGTAAAAGCCAAAGGTAAAGCACCTATGCCTGAATAAACTCCTACAGAATCATTGTCTAATTTTTCAGATTCAGATGAGTCCTCCATTGCACCAACAAAGACCGCACCAATCGAATCCTCCAAGCAAAAAGCCAATGACATTGATGAAGAGGATGATGAGGACAACCCCATACGAGGATCGATTCCACCATCGGCAACAAGGAAACAACCATCGCGTTCAAGCAAGAGAATCAAGACACCGACCAAAAGGAAACTAATCATCCACGACGATGAACTCTCGGAGTAAGTCCTCGTTTGCATTTTAGTTTTTCTTTATTTTTATTTCTCTTTAATGCATGCATTGAGGACAATGCCTCACTCGAGTTTGGGGGGATTGTTAGTAGTTAGTTACCATGTTTAGTTGCATTCATCTTAAGTATTGCATTTAGGATACATAAATTGCTTGCCATGCCTTTAGTTGGAACAAGAATTGCCTAGATTTGATGAATATCCGATGATGACTTTGCCAATGCACTTAATTGATAGAATTTTTATTCTAGGATAACCATGGAAAAACTTAGAATTTTACTATGATGCTAAATTTGATGAAACACTGTTGTGGTTTGATTGATTTAAGGAATTCTAGTGAACTTAGGTTGATAATGAAAAAAACTGGGGGATTAGAATAAAAATTGGATGAATGCTAGAGGTGCCCGAAATTGGCTCTAGCATGTGCTAAAAAATTGATCGCTAAAGGTGCCCGAAACCGGCTCTAGTATGTGCTAAAAATTGATTGCTAGAGGTGCCCAAAACTGGCTCTAGTCGAATAAATTAATTAACTTAAGAAAACTAAACACAAAACACTAGAAGTGCCCGAAACCGGCTCTAGTTAAAACATGTTAAGAGACCCAATGAAGTAATTTGAAAACCTCTTGTTTGCATAGAATCCGAAAAATCAACTTGCACACAACTCTGCACACACTCACAAGCATTATAGTTTGATTCCGAGTAACTTCTAAGTTTTCCGAAAAATGAAAAGCCAATCATACTTTATGCCCCGGTTCTGAGAATTGAAATCAAGTTCAAAGCTAAGTTTGTGAAAATTGAAGTCTTGGCGGGTAATTATTAGTTTGCATTGCTTGAGGACAAGCAATAGTTCAAGTTTGGGGGTGTGATAAGTGTTCAAAAGTACTATTTTTCTTACCCTTTTTACTCATATTATTGTTAGACTTAGGCTCATATTAGTTGCATAATTAGCCATTCATGCATTAATCCATGTTTCCTTCCATCGTTGAGCTTGATTACATAACTTGGTAGTTTTTGTGGGAAAAGATGTTGCTTTGGTGTGTTTTATGTGTATGTGCAGAATCACTTGCCAAAGCAAGGCTAGAGCTAGTTGCCAGGGCAATGCATAAAGGAGATGCCGAGCTAGTTGCCAGGGCAATACATGAAGGAGATGTCGAGCTAGTTGCCAGGGCAATGCATGAAGGAGACACCGAGCCAGTTGCCAGGGCAATTGTCGACAAAGAATAAGGTGATATGGTAGTCAAAATTGATGACTAGACAAGCCCAAGATGACGTGGAGCAAAGCTAAATCCCAAAGGAGTTTGATTTCCATAAAGAGGTTAAAGAAGAATTAAATTCCAAGAAGATAGGAGAAGTTCTAGAAGGAATATAATTATAATAAAGAATTACATTCTTTAAAGATAATTTAACTCCAACTTACCTTCCTCCTTAAAGAAGGACTTTGACCTAGCCCTATAAATTATAGGCCATGTCGTCAACTCCAAGAGAGAGAGTAGAGAGAATTTTCGACAAGCTTCAATGGGAGATCTCGACAAGAAGGCTTCATCCATCCTTCATCTTTTTCTTTCTTGTTCAATTAGGTTCATGCTAGGAATTCTTTATCTTATGTTTCTTTGGAACCTAGCCATGAACTAAATATATTTGGCTAAGGTTATTGTGTCGTGTGGTTGTGAGAAACAATTGGATTTTGTTTAGGTAATAAGAGTTTGCACTTTCTATTCAAGGTTTATTAATTCTTGGTTCTTATTCTTGCTTGCGAGTGAATTGGGAGAGGATCTCGTAACTTCATCTATTTATCTAATATCGGGAGAGTTAGATTCAAGAAACGAATGAATATGATCTTTATTCAGTCTATTGATGGTGAAGATTAATCTGGCTTAGGAATAGGTTAAGGATTTCAACGGCTAAGAAGAGCGCAAGATCGGTTGTTGTTCACCCTTGAGCAGGGATGTATTATCAAGGCATGCACAAGTACCTAGAGTTTCGACTTAGGGATAAGAAGAAACCATTGAAGAACGCTTTGTCGAACCTTGAAGGTTGCTGCCCAGACGCCCAAGTAGTTGCCCAACTAGTCGCCCAGGCAACCATCGATTAGTTGCCAAGGCAACCCCGTTGTGCAAGTTGCCACGGCAACTGAGTTGCCCTTGCACTCTTTTACCAAGACGATCCAATCGGCTATCACACCTCAACTCACGATAACCTGGCCTATCTCTCTCATTTGATCTCATCTATTCTTTTACTTTATTGCTTTCTAGTTTAGTTATTAGTTAAACTCCTATAATCTTCTATTTGTGTTTTTACTTTTTATAGTGCAAGAGACTAGATTCTTGAAGTGGCACCAATCCCTGTGGAGACGATATCTTTTATACTATAACTTGCGATGTGTACACTTGCACAATTGCGGAGCACTTATTATGCGCAATAGGCAGTTCATACCCAAAATAACATTCATAATATAACATCATATATAACTAGTAATCCATGCATTTATATTTAACTTTTGACATATTTAAAATATGTTAATCATATGCTCCATGACATAAATATAATGATAATAAAATTTGGGTAGGCTCATCGCAAGCCATCCCAATGATGTATAAAACATCAATGTGTCATGATATGTACGCAATTGCACTCACCTTGGCCACTTAACACAATGCCTCACTAAGTCCTAGTTCGATCCTTTCTTTCATAGATCCTCGAACCTTCTTTGATCCGGACTTGACTTCATTAATCACATGAATAAAATAAAATATTTGTTAGATTCAAATCTAACAATACCTTAAACATGTTGTCTAATATAATCATTCAAATATAAAATTTCCAAATATTTTTCCTTTCTTCCTTGTACTGTTTAAAACTCATTATGGTCCTTAGTAACCAATTTGAACTTCCAATAATTCTTTCGAGCTTTCTAACTAACATTTAAATACAAAATGTTTCAAATTCCATAATTCGAGTATTCTATTTGATTTTCATTCACTTAAAGGTTTGGGACTAAAATGAAAATCTTTTCCATTTCAATGGAATTTTCAATATATTTATCACCAATAGAATTTTTACCTAATAACATTCATCCTAAATTCTTTACTTACAACTTTTGTACATTCTAGTCCCTAAATCCCTGATTTTGCTGAAATACCATTTTGGTCCTTAAACTCAAATTTATTTTGATTCGAATGTAATTTCCAGCATTTAACCACATTTCTAACACACAAATACCCTAATTTCCAGATTGTTACACCCTGGTCCTTACATTTTCTTACATTTTCTCACATTGCCGAATTGGTCACTAAATACAATCCAAGGATTCAAGCTTCCTAACTTTGCAATTAAGCCTCCAATCACTGTTAATTCATCAAACTCATCATTATACTAAAAAATCAGAACTGATCCTTTTTAATTTCCAGCATGCCAAATTGGTTCTTACAATTTAACAAATTGCTAAAATGGCCCATGATCAAGATAACACCAATTTTAGCATTCCAACTTCAATTTCATGCTTAGCAAAACCTTATATAATCGATAACAACTTATTAAATACAAAAAAACATCAGTCCGTAATATTAATCAATCAAACCGAATAGGTCCATAAAGATTTCCAAATTGTTGATTTAGTCACTAGTTGAAATAAATAGATTTTCAACCTCCAAACATCAAATTCAAGCTTCAATTATCATCAAATCTATAAATACTCTTAAAAATTCAGATTTAAACACCATCCCCTAATCTCTAAATGCTGGACAAAATAGTCCCTTAACTTTAGACATTAATCCAATTTAGTCCCAAGCATGGAAACAACATAAAATCAAACATAGTTTCTTAAATCTTCAAAATTCCCAAAATTCACATAACCCTAATTTCTTCCTCATATCAAATCTCATCAACTAAGCAAGTATTCTATGAATTATTTACATCAAAAGATAGAGCTCGAAAACTGGAACAACTTTGTAGTTTGAAAGATTGCCTAAAAACTGAGATTCAGGGCTTAAATCGAGCTTGGAAATTTTTTTTCTTCTTTCCTCTAGCTCCCACAGTACATGACTGGAAAAAGATGAACATTTGTTCATCTTTTAACTATTATTTTACACTTGTAACTATTAAATGAATTTAAAATTCATTTAAGTAGTGAAATTACCAATTTAGCCTTTAAATCCAATGGCTAATTTAATCTCATCTAAAATCAAGGGCCAAGATTAAATCCATGTGTATTTCATCTTCCAAAAATGTCCTCAACATTTCAAAAATATTTCAAATTTGCCATCCTTACCAAATGACCAATTTGCCCTCCAATTAGTCTTTATTTACTAGTTTGTTTCAAAATTGTCATTCCATTATAATCTAACTAAATTAGTTCCTTCTCAACCGGTCACTATTCCATAAATATCATTTTATGATTTTCCATGGCTTATGGAATAGCCTCTGAAATTTTAATTCAATCTGATTTCTCGATATTCACTAAATACTTCTACTACGATTTTACCTTTACCGAGCTATCGGATCTATTCTGAAAATTCTATATTTCCATATTCGAAAATAAATACTATTATCTCATAAAAACTTCCTTTCTTAAGGACTTAGACTGAATTTTCTTAACTCGTCTATTATTCTGATAATTATCGAAAATCCTCATCAAATAAAATTTCTCTTAGAAATCCTTTATCCAAAATTCATACGAATATTCTCTACTCTTAATGAGTCCAACATATCGATCAGAAACACTTTTATGGGATCTTCCGTAAGGTCACTCTTCCTAGTGTTTTCCTAGTCTGAGCACGCTTAATAATAGGGTTCAATCAAAATTCGATACCTTATACTACATTTTCATTCCCGGGACCTATATCAGATTTTTACTCACCGGCCGAATTTATCCATCTACATGATAAAATCAGTTATTGAGCAAATCCTTTATTATGGATTTAAACTTTTCCTTTCTTTATGATTTAGCAACCAACTTTTAAAAATTATCATTTTGGTCACTAAACTTTAACCTTCAATTCCTATTCTAATTTTATCGGATTTCAACCAAATTTTGCATGTACCCTAATCTGCTTATCATCCTTCAAAATATCATGGATATTTGATTCTATCCGATTATTCGAATATTTTTCTGAACTTTATCGCTTTATAGCCATTAATACAAACTCCGTACGAAAAATCCGGATAACATAGAAACGTCATTCTTGGGGGTAAACTATTTATTTACGGGTTAAAATACACAACTTTTGAAAATTAAACTTTGGTCTTTGAACTTTTCCAAAGTTTATACTTTAGCCAAAAAACTTTCAAAATTTATATTTTGGTCACTAGCCAAAAATTGGGATAGTACAAAATGAGACGAGACATATCATAAACTACTAGAGTCCGACTCGATCAAATTTTAATTAAAATTTAACTTGATTAAACTCGACTCAAGTTTAAACTCTGTTCAAATTCTTAACAAGTCGAATCGAACTTAAATTATTTAAGCTCTTTAAAAATTACTCGAACTAAAAATTAACTTAAATTCTTAACGAGGTACTCAGACTCGGGTCGGCTAGTTTACCCCATGCCTACGCAATGACGTTATCCACACACTATCCTCTATAAATAAATCTTCCATTTTCCGCTCTTCCCCTTTAGCTTTTCCTTTTTCTTCCTTCTCAAAGTTTCTTTCTTTGAGAAACACAAAATTGTGATTTTCAATTTACCCTCGAGATTTCTGGAAATTCAATAATCGTTGCCACCCATACGATTCAACATTTTCTAATTTTTTTCCTTCTTTCCTCGAAGAGTGGTTAGTATAAAGTCTAGGGTTTTTCGATTGAGTCACCCATGGGTGAATGCAAAGTGGAGGATATGTCGTTGGCAGCTCTGTTCGAGCAAGCTCGTAAGATCCATCTTACGGCCACGGAGTCTGGTGCCGATCAGATACGGCTCCTTCTCATGCTTGATTCATTGTTTCTTCAACGCTTTCCCATATGAAAAATATGAATTTCATTGCTCCTGCAGGATCTTGTGAAGAAAGGATGCGAGGTGCTTGGGAAGTGCGAGGATATGATAAGCAAGCTAGGGCTTTTCTCATCCAATGAGACCAAAGATGACATCAGCACCGCCAATCTTAAGTACATCCTGGTAATCATCAATAATTTCATTTCCTTTTTCTTTTTGATGGATTTTACCTGGTATGCCAATTAAGTTTTAATCCGAACTTTGATTTCTCGTTCTGCAATTACTAGTTCTTTTTCCTAATAAGTTGGGAGTTATTCATTTTTAGAATATTGGATAAAGTAGTAATGGCTGTAATTTAATTAGTATTTTAGTTAGGTTCTAACTGTTGTACCCTTCAGGTGCCATTTTATCTTGCAGAGCTGGCCGAAAAGCTTGCACGGGATGAAAAGATACCGATTCTCAAGATTTCGCAGGCGAAATTGAAGGTAAAGTTTAGTTCATAGCGCAAATCAAGTGTGGTTGAACGCTCACTTTGGGAGTTTAGCATTAGAGATAATATTTTCCAAAAGTTGCTTTTGTATATGTTAAAATTTGTAATCTCTTTATTGTCTCGTATGTCAATTGGATTTATATGAAGTGTGGTGTCTTTTAGGAATTCATTTTGTTTTGCGAGGCAATGGAACTTGTACCACAGGAAGAATTGGAAGCTTCTGCACTAGGAGCTTCAAATTCTTTTGCTGATCGAAGAGCCTTGAAGGTAATAATTTATATTTTTTCTAACAGCATGAATTTTTGTTATTATTGGATGCATTCTTGATAGTTGAGTTGAATGAAATGCTGTTTTGCTGTGCTTGTGCTTTTGTGCCTGTCTCTAGATTATTCGGTTTAGACGCCAAAGAGCTGCAGAAGCAAAACCGACAGAAATAAAGGAGCGGAAGGAGTGACGCGGGCGTTCAACTAAAGCAGCTACCTTATCCACTCCCGTTGAGGTTGGAGAGGATGAACAGCTGGATGATGATGGGGAGGAGGAAAGAGAGGTTAGTTATCTGCATGAAACACCTTCTAAACTACTTTAGATGTAATGTTATTGTTAAGACTTCCATATTAGATGTCAAACTTGATATTATCTTATAAAAATCTGTAAATTCATGGAGCATAGGAGGCTTGCATGGTGCACAAGGAATCTGTTGCAACTGCTTTATTACTTCTATAACAAAAGTAGCATGCGGGAAAGCTTTAGTTGAGGCTATTATCTAAGCAGATGTCTTCTGATTATTTGTTGTTGATCTAGTTCTTGTGCTTGTGCTCATGAAACCAGGCGAGAAGGTCTGATTAGGGCCCTTGAATAATAAGGCTTACCCTGAAACTTTTATACACTATTTCTTGTGTTTGTATGTTTTATCATAAGCAATTTCCTGCTACAGTTATGACTATGTTCTGGGTGACCGATATCCAGCAGCTTTAAATGTTATTGTGAGGTTATATACCTGACTAAGTTATAATTGGAAACATTCTATTTCTAACTTGAGTTTTATTTTATGTGATGCTATGACTGTTGGCTTTTTCCTTTTTAATGAACTCTGAGGTAAGATATTTATATACTGAATTGCACTTCACAGCTACACTAGACCTTTTGAAGTCTGCTGCTGATACTGTAAATTTGGTTGTCAGAATAATTGTATTAAGCTCTGAAACTGAGATGATATACCTAATGCTTATTATTGAAGATATTATCTGTGCTTCTTCGTTTGGCAAAACTTTATGGTATATCTTAAAGAATAACATTCTCCTTGTGCAGGCTTGGCTTACTACTATCTCGTTGGCTATTTGTAAGGTTGGTCTTACATTTTAATAAAATCTGCCATGTAAAATCTATAATCTTTTTTTCTATCTTAGCAATAACTTCATTGCATGTTACTACAATTGTAGGCTTTTGATCTGCTTGAAATGCTGAAGAAGGAAGAAGAAATGCTTTCTGCTATAAAGGAGAAACAGCTAAAGGTATTAATCTGCTTAAATGAACAATAGCTCAACTGTTGTATTGCATAGTTATTTTTTCCTGAAACATGTCTGCCTTTTGAACCTTTTGGTGATGAGTTGTGTTGAAAGTTTCCACTGGAAGAAAATTTAAAGGTTTAAGTAAACTACTTGAAGATTGACACTATACACCACCGCAGTTAGGAGATGCAAGTCATTACTCAAATTAAATATTTTATGATGTTAAGCCTAAGAAAAACATCTAAATCTTGAATGCCAAGATTGATACTTTTCAGCCCAATTTGGATATTGTTTACTCAACTTTTGTGATAAATACATGAAACATTTACTCTTGTTAAGTTCCCATAACCTTAAGTTCATGTTTAGACCTGCTACATGGCCAACTGGCCATTGACAGTGGAGCAAATTGGAAATTCTTCTATAAATTTTCAGAAATCTATAACCACAAATCACCTGAAACATGGTATTGTTATTCAACGAATAAACAATCTTTTCATTGCCTTTCTGCCGAACCATGACTTGTTACAACCTGTGACTAATTGGTGAAATGCTCAATTTCTGTGCATTTCTTTGGCCAGTGCAGTAATAGCCAGCTTTCTGGTAGCTCGTACTGGAAAAGATAATAGTTTTGCTCTCTCTCTCTCTCTCTCTCTCTCTCTCTCTCTCTCTCTCTCTAGTTTCAGAAAGTAAATGGTTTTGTCTGACAGAATCATCAAATTACTTCTTTATATTTGTACTCAAATTTTGACAGTATTTTTAATGAAGGAGTTTCAACTTCCTTGCGTTTCAGGAAGGGGAAAAGGAATTTTCTGAGGCTATCCTTGATGATCGCACCAAGAAAGCATAGGCATGGCATCGTGATGCTGCAGCTCGTGCACGATATACTCAACCTGCAGCACCTATCACATGTGCTACATTTGCTCAAGATGTTATAGAAGGAAGGGCAAGTGTTTCGCAGGCACGTGACCACAAACACCAGCCAATGATCTTTGGACCACAAAGCCTTATAGGTGGAAGCCTAACTAATGAGAGGGAAAGGATGGCAGCACAGGTTTTCTAACCTGCTTATAGGTAAATCCCCGTCCTGAAATCTTACTTTCATATACTCTGGTTTATTGTAAAGGATGGGACGAGAGATTTGAGCATCAAATTATTTTTCTTTAAAACATCTTGCCAAGTTATGCCAATATTTACGTGATATTGACAACACACTGGTTCTAATCATTTAAGAAAAAAAGTGTTTTTTGTATATATTGTTCTCAACTGCTAATCAAATTATCTTGTAGGATGCCAACGATGAGCATTGAGGAAGCTGGTCTGAGGGAGATGGAAATGATGAATAAGTGGCAGGAGATGAATGCAAAAATGTTTGAAGAAGCCAACTTAGCATGGTACAAGGACAAACCAAAGATGGGACCAAGTGAAGAAGATGACGACGATGATGATGCTGCCCAAGAGAAGGCAAGAGCATGGGATGACTGGAAAGATGATAATCCTCGAGGTGTGGGCAATACAAAGCTTACCCCTTGTGGGTAAAATTGACAAATAGCTCTCACTCTTCTTATTACGTATTTGTTCAGGCCTAATAATGATGGTTTTAGGAACATTTCTTAAATTCGTATCTTATAGATTTTGTTCTTAAAAGATTTTGTATGTTTGAACATTAAATATATAAAATACATGCATCAATTAGAAGAGGTTGATTATTTTGTGTAGGTGTTCCCAAGTTTTGTGAGCTTAGTATAAGAAGATATAGGGTTTAAGCGAAATGTGTAGGTGCCAAACTTTGGGAGCAAGAACAATTAAATACAAGCTTGATTCATGCACGAAACATTAGAGATCCCATGGTAGACCGTTGTGCATGGATCGGCATCTATTATCATGTGCAGTGTCGTGTCGGTGGCCAGTAAATGTTTGCAAAGTGGTAACGAAATTGGAAGGCTGAACTGCCCTTTGATTGGATTTGTTGCCTGTTTAGTTTGCTTTTCCATTATTCTGCTCAAATAAGCCCTTGTCTTTGTAGTAAATAATTAGAGGTCACATGGGCGGAAGTATGTGTTGGATACCAAACATCTATGCGGGTCGAATATGTTCGTTACTAAACCAGAAATTGGGTCGGTTTTAAGGGGTAAGTATTTGCTCCTTTCAATTTTGTGGGAGTGGACACTGGGAAACGACTATTTTTGTTTGTTCCAAGGCACCACATGCCAGCCAGTGACAGACAGCAACATTTTTTTCCAGATATTTATGAAATGTAACATATACGATTGTGGTACAATTAATTTGATCACAATCTTGAATTATGTAGAATTCAGGGAAATATTATGTGAAACCAACGTTTTAAAGTGATGGATTTTTATGTTGGTACGTGTTATTTTATAGGGGAAAACTACATGAGTGGTCACTAAATTATTTCTGTTTTGGTCACCGAATTAATTTTTTAAACAAAAAAATCTCTAACGTTATCATTTTGGTATCCTTAAAAAATTATGGTGATGTTGATATGATTTTTTATTACTTTTTACTTATTTCTATCTCCTTCATGTATTATTTTTAAAAAAAATTATTTAATTAATAAGGTGGTGATACGTGTCACCATTTGATTGAAAAAACTAAAAAAAAAAGAGTACTTTGGAGCAACTGGGTTCGGCAAAACCAATGTGTTAAGGCCTTTAACTTAATTTCTATTCAATAAAACATATATGTAAGGTATATTAAGTAACAACTCAAGATAAAAAGTTAAAGTTAGGGAATAGATTCGAACATAATATTATTTATTTTTAACTACATTAACATTTAATTTTAACTGTGATTAAAATTAAAAATTAAATTTATTTATTTTTTCACTTTGTTTGATAATTAAAAAATAATTAAATAATAATTTATTTATTTTTATAATATTATTAAATCATTTTTAAATTAAATTAATAATATTATTTAAAAAATAACGTTTATTTATTACAGAATGTAAATTTTAATTATTCAAATTAATTATTTAGATCCAAATTTTAAATCTAAAACATTTAAAATTTATATTTTATCATAAACAATTATTAATTTAATTTTCAAAATGATTTAATGTTAATTTTATAATAAATAAATAAACAAATTATTATTTAATTAGTTTTTATGGTCGAACAAAGTGAATAAAAATAAATTTAGTTTGACTTTTAATTTTAATCATATTTAAGGTAAATATTAATTTAGTTAAAATTATTACAATTTTTTAATTTAAATTTCTGGTTAAGCATTCGAATCTTTATTTAAGAGATATTGTGTTCAAATCTATACCCGTATGGTTTTCCCTTCTTATAGGATAATTGTAGAATTGTGATAGAAGAAAAATAGCATACCGGTGTGATGCTCCGTTATTGTGTGAATGGAATGTTCCAGATGTCATTTTTTTATCGGATGATATATTTCAGATATTAGTAAGACACGCTGCATTTTCAAGTAGAGAACAAAAGTCTAAACTTTAATAATAATATTATTAAGTGAGATAACCTTGTACCTCGAACATGAAACGGACATGAATATTACAAACAAAAATTATGACGCACGAAGCTGAAGGAAGAAGAAAACATGGCCCAACAAGAGATTTGTAAAGATAAATAACATCAACGTTGACAACCTATCGAAACTTGTAGAGGGATTTTATTGGGTTCGATATCAATAAAGAGCTTCTGTTGGGAGGAGAAATAAAGTGACTCTTTCTCCAAAGAAGACCGTCAAACCTGTTAAAATAAATATACAAACAAGAAGTTAACATGGAGGGAAAAAACCTCAGTCATTTTCTATGGAGCTGTTGTACCATGGTTCATGAACGTTAGAGTGATGAGCTTACTAGATACAATGGCAGAGGTAGATGTAGTACACATATGTTCATACTGAACTTTCTAAATTTTATACACTTGACTTTAATATTTTTTAAATTTTTATGAATTAATCCTTACTTTTTAATCTTTGTAAAATGTGCTAACTTTAAAATTTTAAAATTTTATGTGTATTCACTTTAAAAAAATATTTTTAAATCTGTCACTAACTTGATAGAATCAACAGGACGACTATAAAATAAAAAAAATATTCGATCAAGAGTGAATAAAAAGGACAAATCTAACCTAGGAAATACATAATGAGGAAAAAACTAGAGAAATTTTAAAAAATATAAAAATGAGTGTACTATATCATCATTGTTTTATATGTCAGTGTCTGGTAACTATCCATAAAAGATAGTCATTTTTACTTTTTTTAACAACTAGAATCAAATGACATTAAAGAAGAAAAACAGGTCAACATACAACAAGCAAACAAAAAATATACATGGGAAAAAAACATAGAACTAAACAAGAAAACAATCACACAAAAGCAAAACACTAATAGCAGACAAAGTTGAGCAGAGGGGAAAATGGGGAGAAAAAGAACGGGGTTCCCTTCACATGCACAAACTCATAACCGTCGCAATCTTAAAGGTCGAGCCAGTCTTTTAGTCGTCAGAGAAATAAAATTTCAACACAAATAGGCCGACGATAAAAAAAATATCCCGACAAAGAAAAAATAAAAAAACAAAAAAAAAATCAAAATGAAAGGTTAATTGCCGAAGATGACGACGATTGATCGTCAATGAAATAAGAGCTAGGAAAGAAGAGGGTTTTCGAAGGTAGAGTAAGGTTTTGCCAACAGAAAAGTCTTTGGCCTTGTTTGACAATTAGCAGATAGCTGATTACATTAGCTGATTTGACTAGCGAATTACATGAGCTTATTGTATAAAAGTGTTTGGCAAAATTAACTGATAGCTGATAATTGTTTGATTATTTGAACAAGCAAAATGATATATAAAGACATAATTATATTTGATACTTATTTGAATAATTTATTAGTTATTAACATTTTGTATCTATTAATATTAATTAGATTATGAAAATTAATTTTTTAATATCATTACTGAGGATATATGAGGATGTACATATTAATTTTTTATTTGTGAAATTATCTTTTTAATATAATTTTAATAATGATTAAATTTAGACATATATATTAATTTCTTATCTATGAAATTATATTTTGAATATAATTTTATTAATTATTAAATTTATATGTATTTAATAATTTGTATATTGATTTCTTATTTATGAAATTATTTTTTTAATTTTATTTTAGAGAAATTTTTTATAATTATCAATGACAAAATAGTCTTTACAAGTCTTTTATCCAAACATTCAACTCAAAAAGCTCCTAAAACGAGTTTTTCAAAATGAGAAGTTTTATCTCAATCTGCTATTATAATCATCTATTTGTCAAACATCCAAATTAACAGATTTGACTGGTCAAAGATCTAAAAATATTTTAAACCTCTAATTTTAACTTAAAAATTTGTTTACCAAACAGAGCCTTTTAAAAATTGAAGTATGGATTTAACCATTTTAGCTTTTAGTTTGTTTCAAAACTGATAACTAAGGTTTGGTATTTGAGACATAAGCTCAGGCTAGTTGCCGAAAATAAAACAGAAACGTGGCTAATTTCATATCAACCAGTTCGTCTTTTTATTTGCTTGAAAAATCATTCAATTTTTATGCAAAAAAAAGGATAACTACATTGATACAATTCATGATCTCTAAGAAAAAGTTCGCGAAGTAATTGACAAAAAAGAAACATCAGAGTCTGTTCCTTCACCATGCCAAATTGTGTTCTACATCTTTTTTTTTTTTTTTGTCTCAAGAACTTTATGTTTCTTAAGTCTGTTTCAAATGAATTTGAAACCATTTTCCCAAAATTACCAATAATGAGAATAAACAGTTTTTGGTGCAATCACATAATTTTACAAACGAATAACTGTGAAAACATGTTGCGAAAATCATAACATAAAAGGAGTTTAGAACTCACAAATATATATATATATATATATATATATTTAACTCTTTGATAATGAGCATATACCATATAGATATAGCGATTTGAACCCGTGTCTTCTAAGGCTTTTCTACTGGGACACTTGTTAGGTTCCACAAATATATTTATTTACCAGAAGAAAACCATAATTGAAAGAAAATATATGAGAAAAAAAAATCAAACACTTATATTACAATTTTACAAGAGTTAATATTTGATTCACACAGACAATAAATTTTTTTTTCCGACAAACATGCCTAATTCAATTCTAAAAACTAAAATTTACATTCTTAACACTAAAACATAAATCCTTACCCACAAACCATTAATTCAAATCATAAATCTTAAATTATAAACCCTATAACCTAAACTCTAAAGTAAAACTTTGAATTCTAAATTAAACATGCTTGTGGAAAAGTTGATAGCATACAATATTTTCACTTTTTATTATCCCCGTTATAAGAAAAACACAAAAGTTGTGTAGTTCATGACATATAATATTACATTGGAGAATAAAATTATGGGTGGTAAAATTATAAACCAAAATTATGTGAGTTAATTTAATTGAAATGTAATATTACAATATTTAATTAAGATAATGTAAGATTACTTAGAAACAGGGAGGATGGACTGAGGGGAGGGTACCAAGTTTATATTTACGTTTTTTCTAACGGATCAACAATTCAAGTATTATCGAATGTTTGTAGTAAATTTGAGGGAAGAAGGTGTAGGGAACTAAAGAGGAAAATGATGAAAGAAAAAAGATGACTTTACGTCTAGGCAAAGAAAATTAAATAAGGATGGTTAACCACTTTTTTTTATCAATGATCAAATTGTGTGGAGCTCGTTAAGTGTTTGTCCAATTATTTTACCTGTTGTATGTTTATGTTCGAAATTTTGTTTGTGTTATGATAAGATGTATGTGCTCCATAAATATCTTTCTTAACTAGTTGTCAGCTTCATTATTATCTTTCTTGCTAGAGAATTGCAAGCCTGACAAAATTTAAATACAACAATAGAAATATATTTTTATTTTTTAAATATTTTTTTGAATTTTAATTTTTGATGATATCAATTTTTAATATAATTTTAATAACTTTTATATTTAACAATTTTTAAATATTTTTAAATTTTGATTTTAATAATTTATCATTTTATAGATTTTCACTTTAATATTATTTTTATATTTAATATTTTAAAATTTTAATTTCTTAATTTTTTTAAATATTACATAAAAATAAGGGTAAAGTTCACAAATGCTCATTTATTGGTCATTGCTTCAATGTTACCATTAAATTTTTAGTTTTGCTCCAATTTGACCATTGAACTTTTAACAGACGTTAAAAAGGTGACATAGCAGTTAACAAAATTTGTATAATAACATATTTAGTCCTTCACATTTACACATTCAAACAATTTAGTCTTAATTTAAAATAAATAAATAAATTTAACCTTTACTATTTACACATTATTTCAAATTGAAGAAATTGGTGTTCGAACTTGGACGATGGGTGATGGAGTCATGAGAAGCCTGGAAGAGTTGACCATCCGTGGGTGTCATGAACTAGAATTGCTTCCACGGCAAATTGGAGAACTCCATAACAAGCTCCAGATAAAGGTGAATTCTCCCTCTGATTTCTTGAGACGAGACCTTCAGCAACTAAGTCTGCAAAGATGTGATTTCCAAGTACATTTTTAAGGACTTCTTTATGGAAGACAGTCACATAGTTTCCTCAAGGTTTTTCAATAAAATTGAAGCAAAATTAATCTCTCTTTTTTTATTTCTTCTTCATTTTGTATGTTAGATCCTGATATATTCCTTACTTTTAGGCATGATTTGGATTGTGCATTTGATTTGTCTTTGCTTCTATCACCAAATAGGTGAATAGCTTTTTATCCTCCAAAGCATAAATAAATGAAAATCGAAGGCAATCAGTTTAGAATTGGAATTCAACCAAGCCTTTCATAGGCTTAAATGTTATCAAACAAAAAAGCCTAGGAATCATATATAGGATATTGATCTTACTTACAACATAAGCATAAGCTGCGAAGTTGAAAGCAACTAAGTTTACACTGGCGTAAAATATAGGTCGAAAACCATAGCAGTAGAAACTTTCAGAATGTTTTTTGGGACTATGATTCATATTAGAGAATATCTATTGACGATCAGTCATTTTAAACTAACAGTTCTACTTTCTGAGTTTCCTATTTTCGGGACTAATTTAAATAATGATGGTTAAATTTATTCATTTGTTTTGAAATTGGACTAAATTGTTTGAATGTACAGACGTAGAAGACTAAATATGTTATTATAAAAATTTTGTTAAAAGCCACGTCACCTTTTTAATGCCCATTAACAGCTCAGTGACCAAATTGGAGCAAAACTGAAAGTTTAATGGTAATATTGACGCAATTAAAAGTCTGGTTACCAAATTAAACAATTTAATAAAGTTTATTGACGCAATTAAAAGTCTAGTTAAGAAAAAAGAAAACTACATATTTAGTACCTCAATTATGTATGCGTTATTGTTTTGGTACCACAACTATTATTTTTGGCAAAATGATACGTAACGTTACGTTTAGTTAATATTTTGGTAACCCGCCGTTTAAAATTAACGACAATGATGATGTGACTTGATTTAATAATAGTTTTAGTCCAAAAACTTATAAAACCTATTAATTAGTCTAAAATTCTATCGATTTAAACATCATTTTAAAATTTTAAAATTAAAAATATAAATTTCTCATTTTTCTTCTTCTTCCCCTCAACTCTTCCTAATCACTGCTCATTTATGTTTTTCTAATCTCTACCTCCATAACCAAATCACTTGGTCCATAAAAAGTATCATCTTTTCCTTTTCGATGACTCATTTCCTTTACTAATAGTTAAGCACCCATAGCAGTAGAAGCAGCTAACACGATAGACATGGTAAACTTATTCAAATTTGAAAGCAAGCTCATTTCCTTCATGAGAAATTATCCCTTTCAGGCATTTCATCGAACAACCTCTATGCTTCTTTAAGCACTCTCATTTTAGCATAACCAGATATCAACATATTCCAAGAACACAAATCCCTTTCACTCATTTCATCAAAAATATTTTGGGCATCAGACAAACTTCCGCATTTCACGGAACATATCCATAAGACGGTTACAAATAACAGCACCGGGTATAAACCCAGAAAATCTCATGTGTTTGTGGACAATTTTACCATCATTAAGAGCTCGATTTTGGCAGAAATATGAATGAGAGTTGAGTAAAGAGAGGCTGGAGGCTTTTCAATTTGATTTAGGATTTGAATTGCTTCTTTTAGGCATTTTTGGTTGCATAAATTGTCAAGTTTCTTATGAGATTGCCGATGTTTGGTTTCATAGACGTTCTTCGCTTATGAGTTGAGCATAGATTAGGAAGAGTTGAGGGGAAGAAGAAGAAAAAAAAACTGAGATATTTATACTTTTAATCTAAAAATTTAAAAATAATATTTAAATTAATTAAAATTTTAGAGTAAATTAATAGATTGTATAAATTTTTAAACTAAAATTGTTATTAAACCAATCCACATTATTATTTTCGTTAATTTTAAACAGCGAGATACCAAAATATTAATGAAACGTAACGTTAGATACCATTTTGCCAAAAATAATAGTTGGGTACTAAAACAGTAACGCGAGAATAAGTGGGTACTATTTATATAATTTTCCCTTGAGAATATTCAAATTTGGGCATTTAGCGACAAAAATGAAGAATATGTGTATTTATTAATTTATTTATTCAAAAAGTTGGGATAACGATTTTTTGTAATAAAGAGGCTGCTAGGTGGGTGGATTTGAAAATGGAGGATATTACTGAAGAGAGTGAGAAGAGATAAGTGAGAAAGGAAGAGGCGATGAGAGTTTTAAACTCTGATTTATCGTCGTTTAAGTCGTCGTTAGTGACACGGTCGATATAGTTGGAAAGAGCTCGCAGAGACAAGTCGGCGGTGGTCGCCAAGTCACCATCGTTCGTCGAGGGTGAGAGGAAACAATGTTCATGCTACTTCAAATGAGGTAGTTTCGGTGGCTAAATTGCGAAATGGAGGTCTCCAGCGTGTTCACCGGGGTCGAAACAACAAGACTGGAGCTTGTCGTTGCCGTTTGATATCGAAAAACCTCTCACGCGCTGCCCTTGAAAGTGGGTGTGCGTCTGCCCAGACAGGTGCACCATGATCTAGTGCACCGTGCCTCACTACATCTCGCTTGGCCAGATGAACATGCTCCTTGCCGCACCAGATTAATGCCCACGAATGCACTATGGTTACTCTGCACCGCGCCACACAAGATCGGCTAGACTGCTGACCATTCGTTGATCGGCCATTGACCACGTTAATCAGCCGTTGACTTTTTTCGGGGACCTTACCTTGAGGGGTTTTTGACGTTCTAAGTCTGTTGGAGCGGTCTGTTTTCCCAAATTCGAACATGGCAAGCTATTTTTACGTGTTTGACCTTATGAATTAGTTAAAGTGTGTAGTTAATTAATACATATTGTATTTGTATTTATTTGAGGAATATTCGGGATCGAATATCGAACCAAGTGGAGTAATCGAAAAGCTTGAGTGAGGATTTATCGCTAGTGCTTGAGGTTAGTACACCTCGAACTTCGAATGCTTCATAAGCATCATAAATATAATTCTTTTACTTGTTAGTGTTTATAAAATAGGTATACAGATAATAAACATGTTAAGACCTGTATTACGAGACTCGATAACTATGAGATGCATGATGATGTAATGTTTAGGGATATGGCTTGACTCGTATAGGCTTTAAAGACCTTGTAGGGTTGTTTGGATATTCGTATATCTATGTGATGGCTATTTGAATTGTATGATGTAATGATTGAGTGCTAGAGTATGTATATTGATGTGTTCGATGGAAAATTGTGCTTAAAGGATAAATATAAAAATTACTAGATTAAGGATCATGAAGCCGATAAATAATATTAATTGATCAAATGCAATAGTAAACAAACCATAATAGCTTTCATAAGATTTAGGGATTGAATAAAGCGTTGTAACATCATATTTCATAGAAATGGTACGAACCCGTGAATAGGTATCGATACAGGCTTCAGCCGTACCGGTACGCAATTGGGGCCCCGTATCGGTATGAGTCGACCCATATCAGTACTTGTGGAAATTAATGATTTATAGTAAGCTATGTTAGGATCGATACGCGTGTGAGTACCGGTACCTAGGAGTATCGTACTGATACTCGTGTTCGAGTATCGGTACCCACTGAACAGAATAATCTATAATACTAATAAAAATATAGAAATTGACGTGGAATATTATTGAGATTATATGGATTAGTAGAGATAATTAATGAGGATGATTAATGTACACTTCCATAATGTATTAACAACTTAATAAACTTTAATAGGTAACTTGTTAATTGATAGAAACCATAGAGTTATGGTAATCGTGCCAATACTGTGTGTTGTATGGTAATCATGTCAATGTTGTGTGTCGTATGGACACTTGTGTGGTTGAGTCGCTTTGATTGATGGGATCTGGATACCCAGATAGCGTGTTGCAACACCATGGTCAGAGATATGTCGAGTATGGGTGTACGTTCCTGATACTGTGTGACACTGAGCCTCACTCCAGGTTTGTAGTTATGACTTAGTGTGTTTTTTCTCGAATAATCTGGTGAGATCCCGAATATGGTTGGGCCTTATGTGCCATGTATAATATTTTTCATGATGAGAGCATGTGTTTAGGCGACTAGTGGTAGTGTAACCCCCTTATAGCCCGGCCTAGCCGAAACCGAACTAAAAAAATCACATTGGATTTACCAAAGCAAACCCGAAATAATAACCCAAACCAGTCCATTTTTTCTTTTTATCTTGTTTATATGCATCAATTAATTACCTTTGGTGAACATGCCTTAATGAAAATGTCTCAATTAAAAACATATTATAACACAAAGTTTGCTTTCTCAAGGATTCACATAAATGGTCAAAACGTACTTACCACAAACTACATGGACTTAATTAGAAATTAAGTTACCAATCCTTTATTAATCCAATTCCATGCTCACATGTTTATTTTCAGCTCAAAATAATCATTCAAACCCATTCAAATGCATACATAACATTGAGGGACTAATATGCAAGACTTTCAAACTTCAGTGAACAAGCAAACACAAATTCAACAGGGTGTACCGATAATGGTAAGCCCGTATAGAAATGATCTAACTAACAAAACGACTTTCTATGTCGATACACGTGTATCCGTATCGATATGGTGTGTTGACCAACCCGTACCGATACGACCTTAACCCTGTACCGATCCCTCCTTTGTTATTTCAAAACTCAGAATTCTAGTAGTTAAAGCCCGTACCGATACAGTATCCCGCGTATCGATACGGCATGTTAAAATTGAAGGGATCGTTCCGGTATGGCTCCCCCGTGTACCGACACCAAGGCTTAATTTTCCCCAAGGCGTATCGATACGGTGGCTAGGCGTACTGATATCCTTTGTTATTCTTCGATGAATTGAGCCTTTCCAGACCCGGCGTACCGATCCCTGGGTACCCGTACCAGTACACTGAGGCTTGTAATGACCTCTAGGTCCAATGTATGACTCTTTGGCTCACTCCAAACATCATTAACACATATCTAAACACCATATAACATCATTAACATGCTTAAACATCAACATAGCAGCATTTTGAACCAACCTAGCAAACCTAGCACAATCACTCACAAAGTCTATAGGCATGCTTCCTAGTCCACATCCAATACACAAATCCATCCAAATCTCAACTACTTTAAACCTCTTACAATTCCAAATCAATATATAAAACTTGTACAAACAGGTAGTCAAGAAACAACCCTCCCAAAATACTAAGTGTTCGCATTGCCTTTATTACTACAAGTCTTTATCGAAATGATACTTTTGTAAACTCAAGTTCTTGAATTTCCCTTCGCTTGTCTGCTGCCTTCAACCTTTAATTCTCTGCATTGATGGTAAAAGAGAGCGTAAGCACACTAGGCTTAGTGAGGAATTCTTAAAGACAAAACACCATCAATGCATTTTAAAACCATTTAACACTCTCTTTGGAAACCACATTCAAAAACACTTACCAATACCATTTTAACATCATACCTTATCAAAACCATGCACATAAGATTTCCAAAACGGATTACTAAACCAAATGCAACATGTATCATGGATTCAACAACAAAGTCCCATTTGCTACCCTCAATTTAAGATTTCCCATGCATACCACCAATGCAAGGCTTAAAGAGTAAAACGTGTTCGAACCAACACTAAACATCATAACTCATCCCATGACACATCATCCATTATATTGGCTTACAAGTGATCTTTATTCATGTTCCTGTCTACAAAACATAACATCAGATACACGGATTCAACAAGTGTTCACCCAACACTTAACATACATCTATCGGCATTCCAAGGTTCACACACGGGAGTTTTCGGTACCCATAAACTCCATGGTGACACCCGAGTGGAGTTTTTGGTACACATAAACCCTTCGACACCACTCAACAATCAGATGTATAATCCACTAACGGGAGTCTTTGGTACAATTAAACCCCTCAACCGTTAGGGTGCTCGAATGGAGTATTCGGTACACATAAACCCCTCGACATCCAAGACGCCTTTTCATAGTGCACTATCAATCCTATGGCTGATCAACTATATCTGATAGAATTTACAAAACATTTTCATACCATCACTTGCCAATATAATTCATTTTATTATCAACAACTCACTGTTTTCATATGCATTATCAAAATCATTTAACCAATGCAACTAACCTTGCATTAACCAATGTTCTTAAACATTAAGAAAACGTGCATTACTTTCAAAAGTATCCACACCATTAAGTAATCATTTTCCAGCATTAAACCATGCTCAAAACATGCATATACATTGAGTCTTTAAACCATTTAAACAAGTGCATAAAACCAATCTGCCAAACTGAAATCGAGAGAAAAACATCATTTACTTACTTCCGAGCTTAGACCAACGTTTCAAGCTTGATCTAAACTCTCAAACACAATTTCCAAACCTTTGAAAAGCTGCAAATCAAGTTTTCACTCACCGAGATGCCAAGCTTCGCTTGCCGACACAATAAACACGCCTCCAAAGCTTCCGAAATGTTCGTTCAAGCTTGAGGACCAAACTTCCCTATTTTAACCATCACAAAACAAAGGTTTCAATGCATCAAAATGCATTCAACAGCCCAGCAACATCAGATTGCAACAATCCTCATCAATTTCTCAAACAATAACCCTTCAACACTAGCCAAAAACATCACCAAACACCTTACAAACTTTACCAAACCATAACTAAGGATTTCACCCATCAATTAACATCCAAAAATACATCAACACCTTCCTTATACCTCCAACATTCATTAAACACCCAAAACTACTCAAAACTCATAACTAACAACCTAGAAAATTATAGTTTCATATAGTTTCGGGATTCCAATGTTAAAACACACTCATTAACATCATAACATCAAAATCATGTTCCAATACAATCAAGAACGTAGCAAATCATATCCAATTTGAAATCTCATCAATTTCCATAATTAAACCTCAATTAAACTAATTAATTCCATTATAATCATAAAAACCCATTAGTAAACACATGTAAAGGACCAATAACTTGGGAATTTCAATAAAGAACCTTGTATTAGAGGAGAAGGATGAACCTCACCTCTAATTGATGACTTTTCCTTTAATTAGATGGATTTTCACAACAAAACAAAGAGAAAATAAAAAGATTTTGTTAGGAAATCATTATAAACCAAAGGATCAATTAAAATAAGACATTACCTGAAGAATTTGAATGAGAGAAAAATGTTTGGCTGGAGAGAATTGGAGAGAAAATCTTTTGTAGAAAAGTTAGTTACGTCAAATTTGTTTTAAACTTTAATTATCTAATTAATTCTCCAAGCCCATTTATTATATTTTTAAATCACTTAAAATATCCAAATTAAGGGGAAAAGTCTGATATTAGACTTTGGGTAAATAGCCCCTTAAGATTCAAAGTTTTGATCCTTTACATTTTAGTCACTAGAAAAATAGATTATACAAACCTTACATTTTGGTCACGACCACAAAATGTCTTACTTGCCAACCTCATTTTCCAAAATGGATTCCACCATATATCTATATATATTAAATAATGATTTTACAACATTTTTCTATATTTTTAACTCCTTTAAAAATATTTGTTACGAATTAATCCCGAAACTAACTCGAATCCTCAAATTAGATTCCACGAACCGTCTAACTGACCTAATTAACACCTAGACCCAAAATTGGGGTGTTACAACTCTCCCCTATTAAGAAATTTTGTTCCCAAAATTTATCCAGTAGATAAGATGAGATAACTACTCCACCATCTCCGACTTACCCTTCCATGCAAACTGCTCAACACCATTATATCATCACAACACGTGACAAGACCTTATCCTTCCTTCATTTGCTACATGAACCCATAATTCTACAAACTCTTCATTATCACACATACCTAACACAACTCGACATCTTTTACCACCATAAGGTGCCAGGGTTCCCACCACTAAATCCGCAACATCGGTTCATAAAACACATCAAGAACTCTTTCATCTCGGGAGATATCCTCAACCGATAAACCCCTACACTTTACATCCCTACACAACATCCGGTTTAACAGACACCAACTCAATTTTTCCTTATGCCCAGAGCACCTCACCTTCTACCAAGGCAAAACCTTCAAGAACGCACGTTTAACAGCAACACACGCAACCTATCTTGACTTCAATTCCGTGCAAAATTCACGAAGATGTATAGATACATTCAACGACTACCCTCAATCTTCTCCTTCTCATGTGTATTTTTTAACACACCAAACAAGGAAACATGTTCCTTACTACTCTTAGCCCAATACAACATATACAACATTTTTTACCACTCAATGCCACAAACGGCGCCAACCGTGCATATGCCCCAGAACTATTATCATAAACAAACTTAACCAAAGGCAATCGTCTCTCCTAGGTTCTCAAATACTTAAAACTCAATCTCCCAACACAACCTCTAGAACCTAGACAACGCATTCTGACTATCCTTTCAACGAAAAACGATGAGAAGAGCTATAAGCCAACTAAAAACCCAAGACTTAACACAAACACTTCCAACATTCCGATAAAGAAGTGAACCATTATTCCAACTATGGACTTATACGCCCCATGCACCTTCTATAACCCAGTTAACTATCACCCAAAAGGGTATCATTCTAAATGACCTTAAAGACAAACCTATCACAATCCACGATAGCCTTTTCCCTTCTTTTCTGAAACTTTCTGCAGTCGTA
This sequence comes from Hibiscus mutabilis, assembly GCA_019671005.1. Taxonomy (NCBI): domain Eukaryota; kingdom Viridiplantae; phylum Streptophyta; class Magnoliopsida; order Malvales; family Malvaceae; genus Hibiscus; species Hibiscus mutabilis. The sequence goes on along the minus strand of CM033726.1, from coordinate 13,798,881 downwards.
ACATCCTAGAAGAAAAATTGATGCTTAGCCTTAGAACGCTGACAACCCATATACTTAACCACACATTCCACAACACCCTTTTTTTAAAACATCCCAGAAGCACTTCCTTCCAACCACCAAAATATCTTTGTTAAAAATGATCATTTTCTTCATTAAAAGGATTCACCCTCATGTTATAAATGCATATTTTGGTTATAGGTAGCAGTTGTATTTCATCCCAACGACTCCAAATGACTAGTATTCAGATAGAAAATATAAAAACAAGTTCAAAGCATCTTAGCAACAACAAGAAAGATATTAAAAGAAAATACCAACATCAAAGGGTTTTAGAGAGCTTAATTGTTGTATTTATCATTGGCCATGTTTGGTAAACAGCTTTTTGAGTCAAAATTAGAGTATTGAAGCATTTTAGAGGTTTGATGTAATATCCCAAATTTTAGCTAGTGACTAAATTGTAAATTTTGAAAGTTTAGGGGGTTAAAGTATAAACTTTGGAAAAGTTTGGGGACTAAAGTGTAAATTTCCCCAACAAGTAATTTTATTCAGTATAAGAGTGAATCAGATCGAAATAGGTACCTTGATATCGGTTTTAAGAATTAAGATGCAGAGAAAGGTACCGAATTTGGATCGAATGAAATTGTTACAAGGATGGGTGACCTTTAGGAAGGTCCCATAAAAGTGTTTCTAATCGATATTTTAGACTCAATAAAGGTAAAGAATATTCGAATGGATTATCGATAAAGGATTTTTAAGAGAAATTTTATTCTATGGAGATTTTCGATAATTATCGGAATAGTAGACTGAGTTAGGAAAATTCAGTCTAAGACTTTAGGAAAGGAAATTTTTATAAGATGATAGTTTTCATTTTCCGAATATGGAAATATGGAATTTTTGGAATAAATCCGGTAGCTCAATAAAGGTGAAATTACAGTAAAAGTATTTTATGAATATCGGGAGATCAGATTGAATCGAAATTTTAGAGGCTGATCCAAAAGCCATGGAAAAGTCATAAAATACTATTTTATGAATATTTTATTATAGTTTGTTGGATTTCAACTAGACTTAATTGAATTTTTACAAGAATGGCAAACTAATAAATAAAGACTAGTTGGAGGGCAAATTGGTCATTTGACAAGAATTGTAATTTTGAAATATTGAGGGCAATTTTGGAAGGTGAATTACACTTGGATCAAATCATGGCCATTGATTTTTGATAAGATTAAGTCTTGGCTACTGGATTAAAAGGGCAAATTAGTAATTTCACTAATTAAATGAATTTTAAATTCATTTAATTTTAACATGTGGATTTAAATAAGTAAAAGATGAACCAAATTGTTCATCTTTCTTGAAATATTTCGAACTATGGGGAGAAAAAAGGGAGAAAATTTTTCAAGCTCGATTCAAGCCTCGAAACTCGATTTTCAGGTAATATTTTCAGCTGCAAAGTTGTTCTACTCTTCAAGCTCTATCTTTTGATGTCAATAATTCATGGAATACATGTTTGATTGATGATAATTTTGATGAGAAAGAAATTAGGGTTTATGGACTCAATTGGGGTTTTTGAGATTTTATGATTTCATGTTGAAATCAAGCTTTTGTGATGTTAAAATCATGTTATTGAGTTGGGATTTAAACTCTAAATGTTTTGATTATTATGAAGATTATTAGGGTTTATGGATTCAAGTTTGATTTATGGTTTGTGATGTTGGACAAATGATCTAGTAAGCTTGAATTTGTTATTTGGAAGCAAAACCTTAAATTAAAGGTATAAGGACCATTTCGGCAATTATGAAAGTTAGAGGACTAATCTTATTTTTTATTATTTTGAAGTGTATTTATGTTATTATTGAAGTTTGAGATGTGAAATTGAAGTTAGAATGTTAAACTGATGTTGAATCGAGTTAGTGACCATTTTGACAAATTGTCAAAGCTAAGTGACCAATTCGGAAATGAGGTTTTAGAGAAGGACTAAATCTGATTTTAGTTGAAATAATATAATTCAAGTAGTAGTGTTGATTTGAGGACTAATTTGCAAAGTTAAGAAGCTTGAATCCTTATCTTTGCATTTTTAGTGACTATTTCGAAAAGAACGAAAAATTAGAGGGAATTATTTTTGAATAATTATTTGATGAAGAAAGTGATACATTAGTGGTTTGAATCAAGTAAGGGGACCAAATTGACAAATAGCAAAGTAAGGAGAAATCAATATAAAGTTTGAAGTTATTTATGGAAGTTGTGTAGGAAAACTGGATTTGGCAGTAAGTTTGAAAATTCACCATAAATTCTACAAAATGGTTAGATAGTGAATTTTATATCGATGTAAAGATTTATTCGTCTAGTTTCATTTAAAACAAACGGTGATTGATTTTGATTCATATATCAAAATATATGGATTTTTAAGTGATGAAAGGTCAGAAAACAAAATAGCAGTCTGTTCCGAAATTCAATACTAGAATTCGATTTTGAAAATTTGCCATAAATCGTACAAATTGAATCTGGGTTATTAGTTTATATGGTTGAAAAGCTTATCGAATCTAGTTTCGTTTCCAACAAACGAAAACTGATTTCAAGTTCCGAGTTAAAAGATATTAATTTTTAATTGAATGAAAGTAAAAAAATTACATAACAGTTTTTGTCAGGACAACCCTGTAAACGGGAGTTTGATGAATTTTCATAATTTTTATAGATTTTATTAAATTATGTGGCTTATATCGTTAGAACCTTTATCGAATCTAGTTTCTACTATATAAAGGAGATTAAGATTCATTATGTATTCTGCCCTGTAGAAGTAAATCTTTGATGGTAGTGCAAGTTGACAGAAAATGGAAATTGAGACCATTTGTGTCTAATGTTGTTTAGCAAGATTAGAGGAAATATTAGAAGATCATAATGGTCATTAGGGACCAAAAATGAGTATGTGAACATTATAAGGAAGGAAAGAAATTTATGGAAAATTTTTATGTTGAATGATTAAATAGCTTAATTGAAATATTGTTAGAAGTGAATCTAACAAGTGTTATTCACATTCATGTGATTAATGAAGTTTGGATCCGAATCAAAAGAAGGTTCGAGGCACTATGAAAGAAAAGATCGAATAGATCTTAGTGAGACAAACTAATAAATGGCCCAGGTGAATGCATTTACATGTTTTAAAATGCAATTAGGAAGACTTGAGAATAGTCGACCTTAAATTAAAATGATATTGCATTATCTATAAATATGTTAATTTATGTTGCCCTGACCAATTATGATTGAAGTATGAGATATGAAATGTTATTTTTATGATGATCTATGTTTACCATGAACATTTATGATGAAGCATGAAATATGAAATGTTTATTTATATGATTGATTATGATGATTGATTGATGATAAAAGAAATGCCCAAGTATTGTGTATGAGAGTCCATGGTATAATTGGCATGCCATAGAGTTTTTAGCAGCTGCACCCTTATGTTCATGTTATCAAACAGATATTGTGACAAAATGATTGTGTCACATGCACCCTGGGGATCTACGCCCACTGTGCCCGAGTGCACTGTCGAGGTGCTTCATGTTTATGGAGAGCAAAGAGCGTCCCCGAGTATGTACTCATCTTTACGTTCACATTAGACACTACGGTATCATTTCAAGATGACTCACGTACCTCGATCTCATATAGCGTACTTTGGGCAATGATAAAAGAATCATGTCATGTAAACAAATCATGTTATGTATATGAATCACGTCATAAATATGAATCATGCCATGAATACGTAACATGCCATGTATATGAATTAAATCACGAATATGAATCATGTCAGGTAAAAGAATCATGTCAAGTAAATGAATCAAGTTATGTATATGAATCATGTCACGTATATGATTCATGACATGTATACAAATTATATTATGTATATGAATTATGCCATGCATATGAATTATGCCATGCATATGTACACTGTGATATACTTGCCATGTTATAGAGAAAACAAAATGCACTTTTATATATGACATATTGTATTACATTATTTCATATTTTTAAAATAAATAAGTTTAACTGCCTTACTAAGTTTGTACTTAGCGTGTGATTGTTTCAGACGTAGGTTAAGTCGGAGCACTTGAAGAGGAGCCAAGCATGTTGCTCAAGCTACAATCTGCAGAACATCAGTAAGACATTCTAAATTATGACAATCTCTAGTGGGCATGTAAACCATTTACTTACTGATAGTATATGATGCATTAAATTGAATTATAATGATAGTCTGAATAAACAGCTAGATGGTGAATCGTATAGGAATAAAAAAATTAAGCTTAATTTCAGTAGCATGTTTAAGTAACATCTATAATGTATATTCAACTACGAGTATACGTTATGGGTGTTACATTTGACCAGTTAATTTCGCTAATTTGGATGTTTGATAAATAGAGGATTGTAATAGCGGATTGAGTTGAAATCTCTCATTTTGAAAAAGCTTCTTTTAGGAGCTTTTTGAGTTAGAGGTTTGGATAAAAGACATGTAAAGACTTTTGTCCTCGGTAATTATAAAAATTTTCTCTAAATTACATAAATTTGAATAACTAATAAAATTAAAATAATAATTTCATAAATAAGAAATTAATTTATAAATTGATATAAATTTATTGATCAAAAAAATTATATTCAAAATATAATTTAATAAATGAGAAATTGATATACACATCTAAATGTAATAATTATTAAAATTATATTAAAATGGTAATTTCAAAAATAAAAATTGATATATACATCTTTGATATATGCTCAGTAATGATATTAAAAAATTAATTTTTATAATATGATTAATATTGATATATACAAATTGTTAATAACTAATAAATTATTCAAACAAGTATTGAATATAATCATATCCTTATATGTCATTTTGCTTGTTCAAAAAATTAGACAGCTATTAGTTATCAGTTAGTTTTGCCAAATACTTTTATACAATCAGTTAATGCAATTCGCTAGTCAAATCAGCTAATGGTATTAGCTAAAGTAATCCTCTATCCGCTTCAACTATATATCCACTAATTGTCAATAGGACCATTGTAAAAACACTTGTGATCTATTATTGTCATTATTACTCAAGTGTTCTTAGGGTGAGAACTTATTATAACAAGCATACAATCATTATAAGGATTGTTTTCAGTTTTTTAATTTGTAATTACACTTTAGGAAAGTGTGTAAGAAATACTTTGTGTTTTTTGGTGCTCCTATTTATACTCCAAATTAAAAAAATTAGGTTTAGAGTTTAGAGTTAAGGTTTAAAGTTAGGGTTTAGGGAATTTGGGGTAGGATGTAATTTGAAAGCTTATGGTTTAGGATTTAGAATTTAGGGATAGGGCATAGAATTTGATTTTTTTTAGTGTTGGGCATAGGAATGGGCACCGAAAAGAGACAAATAATTTTTGTCATGTAATCAAGGTTTTGGGTATAAACCGCCAGAGAGTTGTAAGGTTACATCTTTTCCTTAAAGATAAGTAAATATAGTGGATTTGAAAAATTCCTAGTGAGTAACCAAGGTAGTTTAATAGGCTTCATTAAGAAAGTTGAATCACTTTAAATTGTTGTGCAAAATATCTCGATTTTTGGATTGCTTCCACATTTTTTAAGAATCAATTCACCTCTTTTGTTATTATTCCGTTGATCGATTAAGAACATCTCTTCTTTGTCCAACAACACTAGCCTTGGCGTCAATTAAAGCATGCATATCCAATTCTCTAAGCTCGATCGAGCGAGCTAAGAACATATATAGCAACGTTTTTGGTTAAGACTATCTTTCTTCGATCCTCTTTTGATATTATTTCGTTGATCGCTCGAGCTAAAAACATCTCCTCTTTATCCAACAACACCTAATAAAGATTCAACTTGATGCATGCTTTAACTCGAGCTTGGGATTGCGAATGACGATCTTTATGCGACTCACCTAATATGTTCCAACCGCATCAAGCTTATTAATGACATGCCCACTTGAAGATGACCATGCAGCCACCACCCTTTCTCGACATTCAGGTTTTGAAACCCAACTATGGATGAGCACGAGTCGGGTCAAGTTGAGTTTGTGGTCAATCCTGATCTGACATGAAAATATAAAGGTTCAACCTAAACCCGACTTGGCATATATTAAATTTCAATCAATCCCAACTTTAAGATTAAAACCCAACTCCGACCCAAAACAAATAAAAAATATTTTCCCTATTTTTTTAAAATAAAAGGGAATAATAGGAAAATTATAAAAAGAATTATTTATAATAATTATTTCTATTTTTTATTCAATAAAATTAAAAATGTAATTGAAAATATATATAAAGAGATAAACATTATAACGATTACCCCAAAATATATGAAAAATTATATATATTTTAAGTTAATAAAATATTTTTCACCCTAAACCCTATCCAATCAACCTGAACTTATTTTAAAAAACTGACCCTATAGGGTAGGTCTAAGTCTCATATCCGTCCCTAAACTCAGCAGTTGTCAAACTGAAAATAGTCACACTGACGTCCATTATGCGAGGATGAGGATAAAGCCCCTAACATGTCTGTAAGTAGATAGCAATGATCAGATCTCTCAGCAACTTCAGAGATAACTTTACGGCCTTGATGCTCCAAGAGCCAAGCTGTATTAACTATATATCTATCTATTCTTTCACTCATAGAATTCGATGATGTCTCACTTAATCCCCATCCAGTGGTGAAACTTGATAATAGAGTTTTGGGGTTAAATTATTTTTTTAAAATTTAAAGGTTTAAATTGATTTTCCTCAAAATATTAAATGATTTAATTTGCATTTTTTTTAATTTGAGGTCTAATTAGAATTTTTAAAATTTTGAGAGGTTTCATAAAAAAATTTAAAAATTATGAAAGGGTTTTAATTATAAAATTTTAAATTCAATATAAACTTTTAAAAATTTTACAGAGGGTAAAATAAAAATTTAAGAAGTTAAAATTTGAAATTTCAAAATTTGAGCCTCTAGCACGTTCCGCCCCCGGCCCCATCCCTTAGAAGGACACTGATCGCATAAATTATTCCAATCCAAAGCGCAAAGGAAATCAACAATGTTTATATGCGGTCAACGATGACCTCCTTGTTTCTCAAAGTCCATAATAATCTCAAAAAAATCGCCTCCTAGCAATCATGAAAGTTGAGACGATGATCGTAGACGATCAATTAATGACCATGTAATATATTTCCGTTGTCTATCACATAGACCATGTTTTCCATGGGCTATGTATCGCTTGAAAAAAAACGACATAAGACATTCTAATAGTTATTCCTTTTAAGATTTTTTTTTATTTTCATATTAAAAAGTAGATATTGACTACAAGTTTTAAAGTTTCTTTATGTTTAGAAACGACACACTGAATCATTTCAATAACTTTTTTGATATAGCCATAAATTTTTAATTAATTAGTTGATTAATTCGGATTGTATATTATAGAGATTTATTATAAGGGATCTTTTAAATTTAATTTTCTTCATTCACAACGTCATAATTCAAATTCATTGGTTAATTAATCTGAATCATTTAAGAAACTTTGATTATGTTTATCCGTCTTTTTTCTTGTTTAGTTATTTATCTGTCCTTTTGTTTTTTTATTTTTTTTGATCGTACTGTCTATTGTTTTTATTAATTTTAAAGATTCCGGAAATTGAAACTTTCTATTTATTTTATTCGAAATCCACGCGCCTTCAGAATGCACTATTTATGTAAACATTGACAATGTCAGAATGCCACCGATTAAAAATGCAAAACTATATAAATCGAGTTAATCCAAGTACTAAGCAGCTTAATATCATCTAAGTATATCTCGAGTTTAAAACATTATATATGTAATAAAAATTTTACTGAGAGACTCACCTATTAAAATTAGAAGTGTACATCGATCGAGATTAATCATGATAAAGTACTAAAGAACTAGGAGGGTAACAAAAAATACAAACTATTAAATTATAAAAAAGTTTAGTAAAACGAAAAACAAAATACTAATGATTTTGCATTTTAATATTCAAATGTGACATTTATAAAATATTATGGACATTTTTTAAAAACATATTTTCTTTTTTAATCACGTAAAAAAGGTGCAATTATATATTTCATGGAGGTATTTAACATTTCTTTTTTATTAAAACATAGCTACCCTTCTCTTTCAGTTAATTGTATTTATAAATATTTTTTAAATCTAATTGTTTATCTGAGTGATTTAAATCAATTTTAAACATTTAAAAACGTTTTTTTATTTGTATGAAAATCGGTTTTAAATTATTAGAAAATGCCATCAAATTTTAACTAGATGAAGAACTTGGCTCAACAGTGTTGAGAGGCTTGAACAATCAACCGAGTAGCTAAGATGGGAGTGAATTGGTTATTGAGTGATAGAGGTGGAAGCAACGGAATTAAAAAATTTTACACAAGGATTTCAAGCTTCTAATCAAGCTCTGTATCCACTACCTTAGTTTCCCATTAAGGATTTTCCCAAATTCACTATGAATTTCTTCTCCTTTTCTAGGTTCAAGAGAAAACATTTACAACCTCAAAGCTTATACCCTAAAGCTTTGAGAAAACCCTCTCTTACAAGAGAAAAACAAATAGCAAACAAGATAACCCTTACAAGGTAAACGTTTGCACAATTAAGCTCTCACCCAAAACCTAACACTTGAACATATATAACAATTAAGCTCACAAGTGTGTTCTACAAAGAAAATGATAATTAAAAGTACAAAACACTTTTCTTAATCATAAAATTCTGGCTTGATGTTTCTTGTATGTCCATGGCTACTTGATTGAGTCTTTTAAACCTTCTAATGTGTCCATGATCGTTACTAGTCGTTGGGGTTGGTTTGGAGCCGTTGGGGTCTTTATTCTCCGTAATAAATGCAGTTTTAAACTATTCAGTATTGGTATGCAGGGACCGGTATCGGTACCTATTTTTAAGAAAAATAGTCGTTGGAGCATTTATACACAGGGGTATCAGTACGCTATACAAGCATATCGGTACGCACCCTCACGTATCCATACGATCTAAGCCGTATCGGTACTGATATTGGCTACTGGAATTCGTCAAAACTCGGGGGCAAAGAGGCGTATTGGTACTCAAAAATCCGTATTGGTACGGGCACTCTGGGTACCGGTACGGGGACATACGTACCGGTACTCAGGGCCAGTTTTTGACACTTTGGCTATTTAAAATCGTTTTAAAACATGTCAAAAACCACTTGAAGACACTTCAAACATATTTTTCAAGTTTATGGACTTTTAAAATATTTTTGCAAATTAGTTTTAGTCCAAAAACATTTTTCATTAAGTTATATCAAAATCAAATGTCTCAACAATCTCCCCTTTTTTATATAACGAAACCATTTGAAAAAATGTTTTTGTGAAAACTCCCTCTTAGGAAAATATTTTTAGAAAAAGAGAATATTTTTGAAAATATTTAAAGCTCTCATTTTTTTCTTTTTAAAATTGAATTTTTCAAACCTATCCCTTACCCTTTTTGTTATATCAAAAATAATTTCAAAACTAAGTTTGAAATCTCATTTAAGTTCAAAGCACCAAATATTGAAAGGTTAAAATCAATCATTGAAGATTAAGTGCCATTTGATAGGCCAAATGATAGAAAATATCAATTGTTGGTGTAAAATGGAGAAAAGATCAAAAAGATTTTATCATGAAAGAATTAAAAATGGCTCCCCCTAATCAAGCATCAAGTAAATTGTTAGTCCAACAATTCAAGAGAAATAAATTGAAATTCAAATAAATGAATCAATTAAATCAAGAAAGTCAATCAAACATGCCATTTATAAGAAAATATACCAAAAATCATACAAGGCATGACAAAAGGAGACAAAACCGTCTTTTTTTGACTCTGCGTACCGGTACGGTATAGACATTATCGGTGATGGTTGAATGTCGTATCGGTACAGTATGGGTGGTTCCGATACCGAAGGCACAAAATGGTGGAAATATACAACAAAAATCAACTTTAAAGGCCTTACAACTTAATTCAAAGTTCATAAAAAGGCTCTATTAAGTTTTAGATATGCATTTTGATCATTTTACATGCTTCTCAAGATAACACGTTTGAGCATACTAAGCATGAATTTCACCAAATTCAACCAAACATTACAAGTTTAAGGCCAAAAACATAAAGATAGATATATTAGGCTAAAAACATGTAATTCATGCAACTTGAGACTCCCCCTAATTGTATGCAATTATGCACAACATGCTTCTCAAGATATGCATTTTGATCATTTTTTCCACAAAACAACAACATGCTTCTCAAGATAACACGTTTAAGCATACTAAGCATGAATTTCACCAAATTCAACCAAACATTACAAGTTTAAGGACAAAAACATAAAGATAGACATATTAGGCCAAAAACATATAATTCATGCAACTTGAGACTCCCCATAACTATATGCAATTATGCACAACATGGATTCATACAAACATGCTTAGATCAACATGAAAATTTAGACATGAAAAACATGATCAAGCAATTGCATGAAACTAGATTTTACCACTTGAACTAAGGTAGGATGTTAAGCCTTTCTTCTCCAAGTGTCTTTCCTCTTTTGTGTTTCATGAGCTTCCAAAATTTCAACTTTGATCATCAACGGCTCAAGCACACCTAGAAAAGACAATCAAGTAATTTTTGGTATCCAAATTGCTTTGGATCCAATAGAGTTAGTCCCAAATAGTTTAGTCCCCTTAGGAATCTATTATTCAATATCTTCTTTTTTGTTTGAAGAAACAAGTCCCTTAGGGACCCAAACATTCTTCACAACTTTACCTTAGAAATCTAGGGGAACTAGGTTGTCTTTGATAGAATTTTGTTTTTGGAGTTACTTCCAACTTCACATTTTTGAATACTTTTGTTAAAAAATTCTTTTTGAGATCATCAACTTCCCTTTGATGATCCTCTTGAACTTTTAGAAGCAAATTTTGTAAATCAAGGTTCTTTTGTTCAAAATCCTTAAACCTTGCTTCAAGTTCGAGATTGGTTTTAGAAAGTAACTCATTTTCGATTTTCAATTTCGAAAGCAATTTTTTGTTTTTCAAAAATAAAACTTTGAACTCCAAAACCAACCCATCGCATGTTTCTTGTAACTCATCAAAGGTATAAGAATTTATATTAGATGAGTTAGAAGTTACCCTTGAATATTCTTCGATGACCATGAAACATAGGTGAGCTATCTCATTTTTTAGTGGAGTCATCTTCATCACTCCAAGTAGCCATAAATGCCTTCTTCTTATGGCTTGATCCCTTTTTGTTGAAACGAGGGCAATCATACTTGGTATGCCCCAACTTCTTACATTCGAAGCATATGATGGAATCTTTCATCATCATTCTCGATTCTTGTCTTGATTCATCATTTTCTTTCTTCATGAATTTGATGAATTTCTTGAAGAGCTTGGCCATCTCTTCTTCTTTTTCTTCTTCTTCTTCACTCTCCTCTTTATTTGATTCTTCTTGAATTCTTGAGGAGGATTTAAGAGCAACAACATCAAGTCTTCAATACCTTGCTTTTCTATCTTTTTCTTCTTCCCCTTTGACATCATCATCTCATGGGTGAGCAAAGATCCCATAAGCTCGTCAAGCTTGAGCTCCTTCAAATTCTTTGCCTCAATGATTGTCATCTTCTTGGAATCCCATGAGTTGAGAAGTGAGTATATCAACTTCCTCACAAGTTTTTTCCTCTATAATCATCTCTCAAAATCTTTTAAGCTCATTCACAATGATAGAGAGCCGATAAAAAAAACATAGTTTTGATGTTTTCATCCGGGTTCAGCTTGAAGTTCTCGTACTCAAGGTTGAGAAGACCAATCCTGGTCTTATTTACTTCATTTGTTCCTTTATGAGTAACTTCAAGCTTGTCCCAAATCTCCTTGGCGCTCTCACAAGAAGAGACTTTTGCATATTCATCTGGGCCAAGTGCACAAAAGAGAATGTGCAAGGCCTTTGCATTGAGCTCTATCTTCTTGTGATCATCTATACTCCACTCCCTCTTGATTTTTTGAGGAACGAACGAGCCATCAGTAATCTTTGGCTCTCAAAAAGAATATCATCATATTCTTCCAACAGACGTAGTTGGCACCGTCGAAGTAGTGAGGCTTGTCAATAGATTGCACCATTAACTCTGGTTAATGTAGAATGGTTGAGCACATCTAGGATCGACTCTAGGATATAAATTCGATGTAGAGATGAAGTTTTGATACCAATTGTTGAGAGGCTCAAACGATCAACCGAGTAGCCAAGAGGGGCTGAATTGTTTATTGAGTGATAGTGGTGGAAGCAATGGAATTAAAAAATTTGACACAAGGATTTATAGTGGTTCAAGCTTCTAACCAAGCTTTACATCTACTACCTTAGCTTTCCACTAAAGATTTTCCCAAATTCACTATGAATTTCTTCCTTTTTTCTAGGTTCAAGAGGAAACCTTTACAACCTCAAAGCTTATACCCCAAAGCTTTGAGAAAACTTTCTCTTAAAAGAGAAAAATAAATAGCAAACAAGAAAACCCTCACAAGGTACAATTTTTGCAAAATTAAGCTCTTATACAAAACCTAACACTTGAGCATATATGACAATTAAGCTCACATGTGTGTTCTACAAAGAAAATGACAATTAAAAGCACAAAACATTTTTCTTAATCATAGAATGTTGGCTTGATGTTTCTTGTATGTCCATGGCTGCTTGATTGAGTATTTTAAACCCTTTAATGTGTTCATCATCGTTACTAGCCGTTGGGGTCTTTATTTTTCGCAATAAATACAGTTTTGAACTCTTCAGTATCGGTACGCGAGGACCGATATTGTAATACCCCCTACTCAGTCTAGTAGAAAACCATATCGAAAAGTGTTATCAGGGCAAGAATAATGACCGATATGATACTTTATTTAACAGCTTATACAAATTTAGAGGATTTTAGGGAAACCGTAAAGCATATATCATAAATCGGATCAAATTAAATCTTCTATAAATTTAGGGAAGTTAATAAATAGTTTCCATGGACTTGCTAAGGTTAATTTACATATTTTGAATAGGGTATCGATACACCCATAGGCCGTACTGATACGCTATAGCTAAAGTGGCTCTTAAAAATTCTAATGACAAGGGCCTGTACCGATACACATCAAGACATATTGGTACTCCCAGCAATGATCATTAATATCGTTAAGTTCTGCGAACCCGTATTGATATATGACCAAATCATATCGGTACGTGACTAAAATAATTTTACAAATCAGATAGGGTGTATCGATACACACCCAACCGTATTGATACTAAGCAAATTTTAGAATTCTAGATTCCAAGCACCGTACCGATATGCTATTACCCGTATTGGCACGCCCTTTAATCCATTTCTAGTATTATAAGCATGTATCGATACGCCATCAACCCATATCGGTAAGGTAAGACTTGTAATGTCAATTTTTATCTAGTTTATTAGCGTTTTGCTCAACCGAACCATGTTTGAATTCAACGAAACTTTACCAGCAAGTCTAGTTAACTTAAAACTATTATCATGTCAAATTTTAAGGTTGAACGAATACGTTTGCTATGTTTGCCCTAATTTAAGCCAAGTATGCATATATAGTCATTTTAGCTACTTTTAAAAGGTTAAGTTTAAGCTTTTAAACTTACATAAGCCAACTATATTACATACATATCAAAAAGGGTAAAATTGATTTATGCAACATTTATGCAACCATACTAGGAGTCTATAGAGTTGATATACTTTAATTTATCAATAAAGTGACTTGCCAAAAACCTTATCGTCCCCGATCTCGAACTCAAAGACTTCTTAACCTGAAATGCATGAAAGATAAATGCATTAGGCATACTTTGCCTAGTGAGGTAGTCATAAAAAATAAAGTAATCGTAGAATGCATTCTATTATAATTCATGGTTAACTATGACAATAATAACATGACATGCAATTCAATAACAATTATACACTTATCAATGAGCGATGTGACAACAATAATCAATACAATTATCAAATTCAATAACAATTTATATTGCATAAAAATAAGTTTCCTTAGATCGATGAACGGTATATGGATACGCGAATTCCTATGCCACACCAAAATCAATAGTGGTCTAGTCCCTCCGCCACACCAATATGACATATATACACAACATCCCTCTATTGTACCACAATAAAGGCTGTAGCCTACTCGTACCAATGAGTTCATGAATTCTATGGCATGTTATTGTATCCAATACTACTCGAATCCAATGTTCAATATCAATAGTTTGGTAACAATAATTTCAATGAAAATGGATCAATAGCAATAGTTCAATAGCCATGTTTCAATATCGATAAGCAATAGCAATGATTCAATATATTATCCAATGACAATAAATCAATATCAATATTCCAATAACCTTATTCAATACTCAATGATCAATGATTCTATATGCCAATGCTTCAATGGTTTTGATAATAATAACAACAATGCTACGGACAATGAATCGATGCAATACTTACAAATAGTTACCAATATAGCCGACAACAATGATTCTTATACAATAACCCTAATACACAAAGTTAGCAATGCAATAATTGATATTCAAAGGTTCATGAAAGACACCTAGCCTATTCTTGAGACTCAACTACACTCACCTCAAATTCCAAAGCTCCTACGGCTCTCAAATTACTACTCCTTTATTCCTAGCTTTGGATGGAGATGATGGTCTTTCTTTCTCCAAATCTTGTGCTAGTTAAACCAAAAGGAGATGTTAGATTCCAAATAACAACCTTAATATCAATTATTCAAACTTGAAATAGCTTTTAGCTACTAGATTTCCATGGATTGGAGCCTTAAAAGATACGGCTCGATTTAGGTGTTTATTAGCTTTAACTTGAAATTACTCAACAACTATCCATGGAATCAATGAATCATTTGAGGGCTTTCACTTACCGAATCAAAGGCTATCTAATGGTGTAAAGAAATCAAGAAAACGTCCACAAATGAGGGAGGTACTTGCTTGAGCTAGAGGTTGAAGATGACAATGGAGGTGCTTGCTTATTCTTAATGAAAGATGAAGGGAGATAGCAAAGAAAGGGAGGTCTCGGTAGCTACTATAACTTAGGAAAAAATGTTTCAAACTCTTCAATTTTCTTAAATATATTCGATAGGTTTCCTCTAGCCAAAGGTAAACTTATTTTAATTTATTAAATGATCTTATCACCTTCCACCCAACCAATCAAAAGGTTTCCTCCCAAGATAGGTAACAATAATTCTATCTTTTAATTCTTTTTCTTAATTCAAAGCAATCCTATCAATTGTCATCTTTTATTAAGCAAAAGGAACCAATAGCACGTAAGATGGAGGCAAGCAAGGAGGTGACTCACCTCAAAGTGGGATAATTATGGGAGTGGTCCTTCAACTTACTAAACTTCACTCTATTATCCTCAAACTTTCAATCATCTCAATTTGGTCACTAAATTGTTTCTAAAAATTCAATTAAGTCCAAAGTCTTTTAAATTAGTCTCAATTAGAGTCTAATCTGGTGCATTAACCACACAATTTAAGTTAATATTACCTATTCTTAAGAAAAATAGCCATTTGAGCATTTATAACACAAAGGTATTGGTAAGCTATATAAGTATATTGGTACGCACCCTCACGTATCGATACGGTCTAAATCGTATCGGTACTGATATTGGCTACTGGAATTTGTTAAAACTTGGAGATAAAAGGATGTATCGGTACTTGGAAATCTGTACCGGTACAGACACTCTGAGTATCGGTACAGGGACATACGTACTGTTACTCAAGGCCAGTTTTTGACACTTTGGCTATTTAAAGTCATTTTAAAACATGTCAAAAACCCTTTGAGGACATTTCAAACATATTTTTCAAGTTTATGGACTTTTGAAATATTTTTGCAAATTAGTTTAAGTCCAAAAATATTTTTCATTAAGTTATATCATAATCAAATGTCTCAACAAACAGCTAGATTAATAACTCTCCACATTGCTACCCTGGATTTGATTCCCAATTTTTTTTCATTCATGTGTTGCATTTATTTTCCTAAATAAATTAAAATAAGATACAAATTCTAATTAGGTAATGACACTTATCACTATATTATTGATAGATCAAATTAAAAATAAGACTAATCTGATAAATTTTATAAGTAAAATTGATTGAATATATGATTATACTAATCTACTTTTCTGAATATAATTATACTAATTTACTTGAAGGCTATAAAAAAAGCCTCTGAACTTTTGAAAAAAATAATTAAGCCCTTGAATTTTTCACCCAATTAAGCCATTGAACCAAAAAAATTAATCAAATAAGCCCTTTCACTAATTTTGACCATTAAATCTTGATAGTTTTTTTCTTTAGATATTACTAGCACATAATACACTATAGTTCTATCATGTTGTATTTAGAGTTTTTTTCAAAAAATATTTTTTATAAATTTTATAAGTCTTTTAGAATTTTTAGAACTTTAAAGAATTCTTTAAATAAAATAAAAAATTCTAAAAATGTCAAGTGAAAACACTGTGGCACGACACACTGCATCAATAAATCCAAAAAACTGTCAAGATTTAATAGTCAAAATTGGTCAAAGAACTTAATTTATTAAATTTTTTGATTCAAGAGCTTAATTAAGTATAAAAAATTAGAGACTTAATTAATTTTTTTTTATAAAAATTCAAGAGCGTATTATAGCCTTTAGCCTTAAATGACAAATTAATATGATGGGCAAGTAAAAAGGTAGTTTACCGTATAAATTTTACGCATCCAAAATATTATATTTATATGAATCAATTTTCGATTATTAAAATGAATTTCCAAATTTTGTCCCTTTACCTCTTGACGCGCAAGAGTTGGCGCGTGAAAAAAGAAACAAAAAGCGTGCCATTTTTCCAAAGTTGTATGAGTAATACACCAACCCTAAACCTTGTTTTTAGAATTAATTAATAGTGATTACCTTATGAAAAATTCTACCACGCTTGACCGTTAAACACTATAAATACTGAACATAGTTGAATATTATTAAATTAATTAATAAAAATTAAAAAATTTTAAGACTCAATATATAATTATAAATTATTTAAAATAAAATTTAAATTAAATTATTTTTCATATATGTTATATTTTTATTTTTTAAATAATTGAACCAAATATCAACCTTAGTCTATTTAAAAAATAAAAAAAACCCCTAAACCCTACCCTCTAAATCCTATACCCTAAACTATAAACTCTAAACTATAAACCCTAAACCTAAAACTCAAAACCTAAACAAAACCCAAAACCTTAAAACCTAAACCTAAAACCTTAAATTTAAACATTGGGTTTAAACTTTAAGGTTTTGAGTTTAGGGTTTTGTGTTTAGGATTTTGAGTTTATAATTTACAGTTTATAATTTATAGTTTAGGGTTTCGTTTTAGGTTTATTATTTAGAGTTTAGTGTTTTTATTTTTAAAATTGAATAAAATTAGTATTTGATTTAATTATTTAAAGAAATAATTAAAAATATAATATATATAAAATAATTTAATTAAAATTTTATTTTAAATAATTTATAATTATATGTTGAATTTTTAAAAATTTTAATCTTTATTAATTAATTTAATAATATTCAACGTTAATAATGGTCAATTATATTTGTAAATCGAGGTAAACTCATCCTTTCCTTATTGGACTTCCTTTTCTTTTGTCATATCTGCTGTTATCATTGAATGCACATTTCAATTTTTAAAGTCAATGCTCTTACTTGAATAGAGCTTTCCCCGCTAATTACAAAGCTCAACAAAAATCCCACCGAATCCAACTCCATTAATTTCTTCATCTCCTTTCAATCAATTTTCCTCTGTAATTTAGGTGAAATTAAGTTTTATGGCCAGTCAATTCCACTTATTTTGCAGGTAATATTCGATTCTTATTCATTCTGGAGGAAAAAATAGAGAAAAAGTTCATTGTTTTTTTCATGTTGCTTTTGAATTTGAGTTTTGTTTTATGCTAAAAAGAAAAAAAAAAAAGAGAGGAAGATTTAGTTTTCACGGCATAAAGTGTGGATTCGGTGCAGTTCAGTAGACTGTGATCGGATCCACTGGATAATTTCTCGTGATAGCTCTGTTCTTGGAGTTTCTTAGCAGGTAATGACTTTCTTAATTGCTGTTTTTTTTTCCTTTTTCAGATCAACTTTTTGTTTTATAGATATCCTGTTTGGTTGCCGAGAAAACTATGGAAATGGAGAGTGAATCTTGAAATGTGACCGTTTTCTGGTTTGCTTAGGGGGAAGTTAAAATAACTGATTCAATTTTCAGAACGTGTTACTTGCAAATTTTTAGCTGATCGAAAGAAGGTTTTAGAATAACTTGAACTCAATTAGCTTAATCGTTGAATTTGATGTAAAATAAAATTGAATAATATAAAAGAAACTTTACTCTTTTGAATTTGTGATATGTTTTCAATTCATTCGTTAAAGAGTTTGTTTTTATCTTTACATTAAGATTCATGCTCTTTTGTAATTTGAATCAATAGAAATTCAATTTGTAATGCAATCTGTTGACGGAAGTAAAGAAAAGAAGACGAATTTGAAAAGATCAAGATCATCATTCCTTGGCGATATGCCCGTGACTGACAGCTATGTTTTCCCTGTTAAAGATATAGTTCAATCACCATTACCCGGATATGTAGCACCTACTTCTATTAGTTTTAGTCCAGATGATAGTTTGATCGTTTATCTATTTAGTCCTGAGCAAAATTTGAGCAGAAAAGTCTTTGCTTTGGATGTCAATGCTGTCAAGCAAGATTTATTCTTCTCTCCCCCGGATGGCGGACTTGATGAGATTAATATATCACCAGAAGAGAAGTTGAGGAGGGAGAGATCCAGAGAGCGTGGTCTGGGTGTTACACATTATGAATGGGTGAAGACTATCTCAAAGAAGAAAACTATTATGGTGCCTTTACCTGGTGGGGTATGTGGAAGAATCTCATCTTTTTCTTTTGAATTTATTTTTAGGACTTATTTAGTCCATTCTTGTTCTATATGAGTTGTTGTCTGCATATGACTTCTTCCCGAAATCTTAAGCACTGTGACTTTCCATGTTTGATTTATCTTTGTTGATAACTTTTGTTGTAGTCTCAAAAGATACTTAAAATACTACTGAAGTCTTGATCCAATGAGAGTGTATTTTCTTTATCGTGAATATCTCTCATCCAATAAAATGACTGCCTAAGTTTTTTTTATTGGGGCCATTAGGGCTTGTTTCCATGTGCAATAATATATAGATTGAGGTGAAAGAAGTGTGTTCTTCTATCTGTGCTTAATTTGAACTGGTGGAGGTTGTGCTGGTTGATCCTTTTTCTTGATACTTCATTGACCACCACTATTCGCCGATATGCTATTTTGCATGCTGGATTACTGGTGTTAACATGATGCTTCCATTGCCATTCGTGTCCCACCACAGTAGGTTCTTTCTAACATTTGCTTCAGTTCCTCGTACCCATTGTTTATAGTGATACAACAAAATTCAGACTGTTTTCACCAGACCAACCAGCCTGCTTGTAACCTTATCTTATCACGCACAGCACTACTTTAACACCTTCAGCGCTGTTTTCACCTTTTCAATATTAGCTTCAGTTACTACTGACTAGTCCCATTTGTGTGAATATATATATATATATATATATATATATATAAGTGAACTCTTGCATGCAAATTAGGAATTTTGTTTTCCCTGATATTTGTTCTCTTTCCTATGGGCAGATTTATTTCCAAGATTTTTCTGTTTCAAAACCAGTGCTTAAGCTTCAAAGCACGCCATCATCACCAATAATTGATCCGCATCTTTCCCCAGATGGTACCATGCTTGCTTACATAAAAGATTATGAGCTTCATGTCCTAAATCTTTTGTACAATGAACAAAGACAATTGACGTATGGTGCCAACGGGAGCACTGTGGTAAGTTTACGTTACCAATATCTGTATGGGGTAGAACATTGTAATCGTTCACACTCTAGATGTTTATATGTTTACAAGAAGTTTTCTTTTCTTTTCTTGTTCTCTCCTTTTTGGCCCTGCCTATGAAGGGAAAAGGGGTGGGTGGGGGTGAGGTTGGTATAGAAGAAAGCACATGAAGTTTAATTGTTGCAATTAGGGCTGTAAATGAGACGAGACAGATCGTGAGCTACTCGAGCTCGACTCGGTCAAACCTCGACTCGATTGGACTCAAGCTCGAACTCGGCTCCAGTTCTTAACGATCCAAGCCGAGCTACTTGATTTCCGACTCAAAAAGCTCGCGAGTTACTCGAAAATATAATATAATATATTTTTTTATTTTTTATAATTTAAAATCTAATTTTTTAAAACTTAAAACCTTAAATTATAAACCCTAAACACAAATCTTAAACTCTAAAATCAAAATTCTAAATTTTAAATCCAACAACCTAAACCTCTAAACCCTAAACTAACACCTCAAACCCTAAAATTAACAAGCTTGAGTTTACAGAACTTGTGTATCAAAGTTTTTTCTTGATAGGGCTTTAAATGAGACGTGACAGATGGCGAGCTACTCGAGTCCGACACGATCAAAGATCGGTCAACACTTGACTCGATTGGGCTCGAATTAAGCTCAAACTCAACTTGAGTTTTTAACGAGCCGAGTCGAGCTCAAATTTCTCAGGCTCATTAAAAATTACTCGACTCGAAATCTTAACGAGCGGAGTCGAGCTCGACCCGGCTCGTTTACACCCCTAGTTGCAATCTATAGGGCTTTCAGAGCAATTTAGAAAAGCTCTGCCAGTTTATTTGCTACATTATACAGCTTAAAAATCATAGGGAAACTTTTCCTGCCTTTTCTTATTTGCTCTAACGATTTGATTTTACCTGGTTTCAATATGACGTGTGGTTCGGCAAATGAAGCAAGTTAGACTTTAGCAATTTGACTTTTGATTAGGTTTTTGCACCCTTACATTATTTTTAATGAATTGCAGACTCATGGACTTGCAGAGTATATAGCTCAGGTGAGAATTTCTTCAATCTCCTTCCTTTTCTTATTTATATAAATTCGTTGCTCATTGTATGAGTTTGGAACTTATTTGTTACTGCTTTTGAGAGAAAATATAAGTTACAGTTCTTTCAGAGGCATAGAACCAGTGCCATTAAATTACAATGATGCCAAAATTATTTTTTACCCTTAATCTCTGTAGTGTTCATATAGATTTCCCCCTCATTGTTGGAATTTCACTGATTTCAGGAGGAGATGGATAGAAAAACTGGGTATTGGTGGTCAGTTGATGGCAAATTCATTGCATTTACAGAGGTTGATTATTCTGAGATACCTCTTTTTAGAATTATGCACCAAGGCAAAAGCTCAGTTGGTCTAGAGGCACAGGAAGACCATGCATATCCTTTTGCAGGGACTTCAAATGTCAAGGTTCGGCTTGGGGTGGTGTCCACCTCCGGTGGTCCTGTCACCTGGATGGATCTTATATGTGGGGGACCAAACTATGATGATGAATATTTGGCTAGAGTCGTTTGGATGCATGCAAATGTTCTTACAGCGCAAATCTTAAATAGGTCTCACTCCAAACTAAAGATCCTTAAGTTTGATATCAAGACAGGCCAAAAAAATGTTGTAATGGTGGAAGAACTAAAACCTTGGATTAATCTACTCGATTGCTTTACACCTCTGGACAACGGAGGTTTCATCTGGGCAAGTGAAAAAACAGGATTCAGACATCTTTATCTGCATGATGCTAATGGGACTTGCTTAGGACCCATTACAGAGGGTGATTGGATGGTTGAGCAAATTGCTGGTATAAATGAGGCTGCAGGGCATGTATATTTCACTGGAACCCTCGATGGACCTTTAGAATCCCACCTTTACTACACTAAATATTGCCCAGATGAAAATACAATGTTGCAAGCTCCTGTCAGATTGACTCATGGCAAGGGAAAACATGTAGTTGTGCTTGATCATCACATGCGGAAATTTGTTGATACTTATGATTCACTTGATTCTCCCCCTAGGGTTTCTCTATGCAACTTGATCAATGGAAGTGTAATAATGTCTATTTATGAGCCCCCATCCATAATTCCCGCGATTGAAAAGCTTCAGCTTGAGCCTCCAGAGATAGTCCACATACAAGCAAATGATGGTACCAGACTATATGGGGCTTTATACAAGCCTGATGCAACAAGATTTGGACCTCCACCATACAAAACCTTGGTCAGTGTGTATGGTGGTCCTGGCGTTCAGCTTGTTTATAATTCTTGGATAAATACAGTTGACATGCGAGCGCAGTACATGCAGAGCAAGGGCATTTTAGTTTGGAAGGTTTGTATTTCCTGCACTTACAACTTGTATACCCTGATCATTTGTTTCCCTTCAGAAAAGTTTAGTTCATTGTGTGCAATCATTCTAGTTTAGGTTATATGACTGAGAAACATGCTCTGATCCTTAGACAAAATGAATGGTTGGGAATGGGACTAGTGATTCTTTAAGTTCGTTAAGCCGTTAGTTTTCTGGAACATTCAGCATCTAGCTAGTGTGTATGATTTCTAATCTGTTAGCAGTTTTTTCAGATATCTTATGCATCCATCCCTTTCGTTCCTCACCTGACATGTGCTCTTTGCAGTTAGATAATAGAGGAACTGCAAGACGCGGATTGGAATTTGAAGGCTGTCTCAAAGGCAACATTGGCCGTGTTGATGCTGAGGATCAGCTCGCTGGTGTTGAATGGCTTATTAAACAGGGCCTGGCAAAGCCAGGCCATATTGGGCTGTACGGTTGGAGCTATGGTGGTTATCTCTCAGCCTTGGTGTTGGCCAGGTTCCCTGATGTTTTTCAATGTGCCATCGCCGGTGCGCCCGTTACATCATGGGATGGCTACGACACATTTTACACCGAGAAGTACATGGGGTTCCCTTCCGAGGATGCTGAAAGTTACGAGTATGGCTCTGTGATGCACCATGTTAACAAGATGAAAGGGAAACTTCTGTTGGTCCATGGCATGATCGATGAAAATGTACATTTTAGGCACACAGCAATGCTTGTTAATGCACTTGTGGCTGCTGGCAAACCGTACGAGTTACTGATTTTTCCGGATGAACGCCATATGCCACGCCGTCATAGTGACCGGATTTACATGGAAGAGAGGATATGGGAATTCATTGAGAGGAGCTTGTGAGGTAAACTTCCATGTTTATACATCAACTCTTCAGTAATAAATAGTACATTGGGAATCATTTCTCCTTCAAGTGATTTGGATGACCCTCTTTTTAATTTTTATGAACTCATAAAATCTGGGACGAATTTTCCGTTGTACTAATATTATTTGTTTTCATATTTCATTTGAACTTTTGGAATTCTTCTTTCTAGAGTAATGGAAAAACTATATTCACAGTTTGAAAAATGTACTGCCATGAATCTGGTGAATGATACATTATTGTTAACCATTAAATAAAATAATACGTAATCTGAAACGATTATTTGATATGAATTCGTCTAATAAGATGATATATGCCCTTGTAATTACTAAAAAATGTCTATTTAAAAAAGAAAAGAAAATGTTAAGGATGTTTAAATTAAAATAGGAATTTATCAAATTCCAATTTTGAAATAAATTAATGACTAAGTTAGGTATAATCACAATCTCTAAAACGGAGTCGATTTGTGCTCAAACGTATTTAAAGTTTAAACCTAACCTTTGATACACAAGTATGTGGGTTTAGGGTATAGGGTTTAGAATTTAGAGTTTAAGATTTAGTATTTTAGGATTAAGGATATATGTTCTAAATTTTATAGTTTAAATATGAAGTATTGTGAAACTTTTTTACACGACTTGTGTATTAAAATATAACCATAATATCAATAGTATCAATTAAACTAATTTTCAATTGAGAAAGAATTAGTTTGACACTGCTTTTAAGAAGTAATATGGTAAAAATAGATTTAAAAGATTGAGTTTAGTGTTTGACATTACTATCAAAAAGTATTTTTGAGAAGATAAAATGTTCATTTTAGACATGATAGTTTAAAGTAAAATAAAATAACCCAATGATATTCAAATTCGTTTATGTTATGATATAAGTCAATTTAAATTATAAAAAAATACGGTAACTCATTAGTAATATTTTGATATATAAAATATAAATTTTAAATATTTTAAATTAATTAATATAAATTGTTCGTAAAATTTAATTTAAATATATAAATTATATTTTTTTATATTAAAGTTATAAAGGAATATAACATTATAAATTCATAATAAAAAATTGAAATAAATTATAACTTATCTATACTATTGGGATGATCAATCAATGGAGAAAGTGGCAAAAAGGGGGTGAATTGGCAATTTAAAATTTTGGAAGCAATTTGAAAAATATAGACAATGGGGCACAAGGATTTATAGTGGTTCAACCTTCTAACAAGGTCTACGTCTACTACCTTAGCTTCCTACTAAGGATTTCAACAAATTCACTATGAATTCTTCCCCTTTTCTAGGCTTAGGAGGCAACCGTTACAAGTTCAAAGCTTTCTACCCAAATCTTTGAAAGACCCACTCTTTTTACAAGGATAGAAAATGGCAAATGAATAAAAATCCTCACAAGATAGAAATTTGCCCAATTGCAGATCACTCAACCCAAACTTGAAAATAAATAATACAAATTGCACACTCAAGAAGATTTACAAAGGATTTGACTTTAATAGGCACAAATGTTGGATTTTTGCTTGAAGGCTTGTAAATTGATCAATTGCTGTTGTAGTAGCTGTGGAGACTTCAATTTATACATCTTCATTAAATTCTAACAGTTTGGGTGGTTGAAGAATTGAATATAACCATTGGAGAACTGATTTCCCGCAATAAATGTTGTTTGACAACCTACCGTATCGGTACACGAGCTTGTCGTATCGGTACCTAACATAAAAAAAATATAACCTTTGTACAAGGGGCGTATGATACGTGGGAGGGGCGTATCGGTACGATATGTTAAATGAACAGTGGCATACCGAAACGGTATCGCCATAACGATACGGTTCTTATGTAACCCCACGACCCGACCTAGTTGCAAGATCGAACCAAGCGAGATACATTAGGTTTACCGAGGTAAACCATAAAGAAAGAAATTAAAACGCGGTCATTTTTTTCTTTTATCTTGTCTAAAAGAAAAATCATTAACCTATATGTTCATACTGTCATCAGGGGAAAACTCAACTCAATCGGGCGTCGATTTGACATCCAATTGGCTCAATTGTAATTTAGGGACCAAATTGCAATTTTGACTAAGCTACAGGGACTTAGCACATTTTTAAGTTACATACCTTTAATTAAGCATGTTTCATGTTCTCATGTCAGAAATCAGCTCGATTCGAACATTCAAACTCATTCAATTGCATTCATAACATTCAGGGACCAAAACGTAAGAAAACAGAACTCTACTTCCATGACATTAACTAAATTAACAGACAACCGTACCGATACTTGTGCCACCGTATCAATACGGTGCCTTACACAAGCTTGTACTGTTTCAATACACTGCAACCTGTTTTGGTACGCCTAGCTGGCAGTTTGAAAATGTTTGACAACCGTACCGATACGGTAAGGTAGTGTTTCGGTACGCGAGTTTGTCCCAAAAATCATATTCCAGTAAAGAAAATTTGTACCAAAACACCCAGGCCCATATCGAAACACCATGCTTATTTTTACCTAGCTGTATTGATACACACAAGCCCGTATCAAAATAACATTCTTGATTTTGCCTAACCGTACTAATACGGTTCCCCCGCGTATCGGTACGCATGGGCCTGTAATGTCACGTTTAGCTGGTTTAACAAGCTTTTAATCTATCCAAAACACCCTAGCATGCTTCTAACATACATCCAACATATTCAAGACACACTTCACCGCATAATATCACAGATTCAACATCAATTCATGGCATTTTGCAACAAACGTAAATCTATAGGCATGCAACCTAGAGAACCATTCAAGTAAAACATGAAACTTCAAACCATCACCAAAAACAAACCATAAAGGCCTTTTACAACTTCAGAGCAATCAAACTAACTTCCTCCAACAGGGAGTTTATCAAAACATCTCCCAAAACCAAATGAGTACCTCATTGCCCTTTTTACTTATAGTCTAAACCAAACATACTTTGGTAAACAAGTCTTGCTAGGATCCCTTGCTCCTCGCTGCCTGCAAAGCTCTCAATTCTCTACATTGATGGAAAATAAGAGCGTAAGCACGCAAGGCTTAATGAGGAGTGCTCACAAACAAAACACCACCAATACATTTAAAACCATTTCTTAACATTACATTGAAACTTATTTCAAACAACCTTGAAAACATTATCATGCCTTTAAAACCATGTACTTAACATCTTTAAAAACTAGCATATTGACCATATGCAACATGTATTATTAACCAACAGCAAGTCCCTTTGCTCAACCTCAATTTAAGCATTCCCATGCATAACTACCTTATGCAAAGCTTAAAGAGTAATCATGTATAAATCACATTATACAACATAACCTTTTAATAATACATTAACAATTATATATGCTTACAAGTGATCATTAAACAAGTCCATTAACAAAAGAGTTCATCGGATACAGGGATTTAACAAGTGTTCAACCAACACTTCAAGCCATCTCAACCGGAATAGCGATACAATAACAACCGCGGTAAATTACCAACTGGGTACACATTTCAACCCATGGGGACACCAACCCCAATCATCGGTTAGACGCTTAATCCACTAACGGAGAGTCTATGGTACTGTTTAACCCATCTACCGTTAGGGTACTCGGATAGAGTTTTTGGTACACGGATCTAAACCCCTCAACATCCAAGGCGACTTATTATAGTGCACTCAATCCTATGGCCGACCAACTATATCCGATAACAAATTTAAAACCACATCACTTGCCATATAATTAACCATTTAACATTTACCTCAATGTTTTTAACAAGCATTAACCAAACCATTTTTCCAAAGCAACAACCATGCTTTAAACCACAAGTATAAACCATACTTATAAGGATCACTTACCACGTGCATCCTTCAACATTTAATGCTCAAATACAATATATCAAACACTTTAAATCATGCTTAAACAATAGGTAACATGTAAATTAAAACAAGTGCATAAAACCATTTAACACTAGCACGACCAAGAGAGAATATCCATTTTTACTTACTTTCGAGTTTAAACCAGCGTATCAAGCTAAATTTAAACTCCCATAAACCACATTTAAAACATTCCAATGCTAGAATCCACGATTTCACTCACCGATACGCGAAGCCTTGATTTGCCGACGTGAAATCAAGCTTCCGAAGCCTCCAATGCTACACTGTTCGCTTCCAAAACAACCTCCCATGTTTAAACCACATAAAAACAGAGGATTAATGCATCTCCATGCATTTACAACACTGCAACAATAGATCCTTGCGGATTCTTGCATTCACCTCACAATTACCCAACCACAACAACCGAAAACTTCATCTAATCCTTCCCAAACACAACCTAGCCACAACCTAACAATCTAACACCACTTTTATCATCAATTAACATCTAGAAACAGAATCAAATCAACCTAGCACCTTCAGCAAACACACAACCAACATAACACATCAAAAACACAAATCTAGCAACCTAAACAATTAGAGATTCAAGAGTTTTGGGATTTCATTGATAAAATCGACTTATCAACATCATTACACATCCAAAATTATTCAAAAACAATTCATAACACTAGAAATCAGATTTAATTTGAATCTTTCATCATTTCATCAATTTTACCCAATTTAACTCTATATAAAAACATAAAATCAGATTATAAACCATAAATCAAGAATCAAATACTTGGGAATATCAATAAAGAACCATTTAACAGAGGAGATCACAGACCTTACCCCTGTTATGTGATTTCTCCCTCAATTTTCTTGTTTAAAGCTAAGAAAATATAAGATTTCAATGAGCTTTTGCAAAACAAAGTTAAAGAATCAAGTTAAAATCAATAATCTGAGTGAAAAGAATCTCTCACCTCTGGATTTTGATGAAATTCTGATTGTTTGGCCGAAAAAAGTTGAGAGAAAAGGTTTAGGAAAAAGTTACGTAAATTTTCTTTAAAAGCGAATAACTAACTTAGATATTTTAATACCTCTTAAACCACCTTTAAAACACATGTTTAAAATGATTTAATTGAAGGGAGAAACCACGAGAAAAAACTTGGTAATTTAGCTCCTTAAGGATTCTAAGAATTTGACCCTTTTCATTTTAGTCACATTAAAATAGTTTAAAAAAATCGCATTTTGGCTACTAACCAAAATGTCACATTTCCAAATTCCATTTTCCAAAATTGATTTCACCAAAAATCAATATATATTAAAAGATGATTTTTAACTATTTTTCAACATTTTTATCTTATCGAAAAATATACGGTCCTGAATCCAACTCGAATCTCTAACCCAGCCCCCGGACCGTCTAATAAACCTTAAAACCGCTAGGCCCAAAACCGAGGCGTTACAACTCCCCCCACTTAAGAAATTTCGTCCTTGAAATTTACCTGGAGGAAACAGATACGAAAACTCCTTCAGCATCTCCGAATTACGCTCCCACGTGACTTCCTCAACTCCGCGGTGCCTTCACAACACCTTAACTAGCTCAACCGTCTTGCCACGAAGAATCTTACTGATGGTATCAAGAACCTCTACTAGTTCTTCATCATAAGATAGGCTCAGCCTCAACTCAATATCCTCCACTGACATAACATGCGAGGGATCCGACCGATACCTCCCGCAACATCGAAACATGAAACACATCATGAATCTTCTCCAGCTCGGGAGGCAACCTCAACTGATACGCAACAGGACCCACACGCTCAACAACCTCATACGGTCCAATAAACCTCGGGCTAAGCTTCCTTTTTCGCCCAAAATGCATCACCTTCTATCAGGGTGATACCTTCAAAAACACACTGTCACCAACAGCATACTCTACATATCTACGCTTCAAATTTGCGTAAGATTTATGATGATTCTCTGCCACTTTCAAGCACTCACATACCAACTTAACTTTTTCATTGGTGTCTTTCAACACATCAGACAAAGAAATGTGCTTCTCCCCAACTTCAGCCCAACACACGGGTGTACGACACTTCTTACCATACAACATCTCGTATGGTGCCATCTGTATACTAGCCTGATAATTGTTATTATAAGCAAACTCCACCAATGGAAGTTGCTTCTCCCACATTCCCTGGAACTCAATAATGCAGCACCTCAACATATCCTCGAGAACCTGGATCACACGCTCTGGTTGACCATCCGACTGAGGATGATATGAAGTGCTAAAATTCAGTCTTGTCCCTAAAGCATGATGCAAGAACATCCAAAACCTTACTGTGAAACGCAGATCTCTACCTGAGACTATATATTTAGGTACCCCATGCAAACGCACCACCTCGGAGATGTACAGATCGGCCAACCTATCTAAGGTATACGTAGTATGCATTGGCACAAAATACGCACACTTTGTAAACCGATCAGCAATCACCCAAATAGAATCCTTCTTGGTCAAAGTCAAAGGCAGCCCAGACACGAAATCCATGGTGATCCTTTCCCACTTCC
Organism: Hibiscus mutabilis; assembly: GCA_019671005.1. Taxonomy (NCBI): domain Eukaryota; kingdom Viridiplantae; phylum Streptophyta; class Magnoliopsida; order Malvales; family Malvaceae; genus Hibiscus; species Hibiscus mutabilis. Next base: position 13,769,253 of record CM033726.1, on the reverse strand, counting down.
ATTCTGATATCCTCAACGGTTGCAACAACCCGGAAGGAATTGATGCTCAGCTTTTACCCGCTGACAAACCATGCATCGACCAACAAAATTAGCCACATCTTTCTTCAGACCAACCCAATAGTACTCTTCCTTCAACCCCCGATACATTTTAGTACTACCGGGATGTATGGCAAAAGGACTAGCATATGCCTCGGTCAAAATGGTAAACCTCAACTCTTCATCTTTAGGCACCACAATTCGACCTTTAAAACACAACACCCCATCGTTATTGAAATAAAAATTTGTAGGATTTTCATTCATGATATCCTTTACATGCGACACCAAACTCTTGTCATACGGTTGCCTCTCTTTGATCAACTGCGACAAGGACGGTTTCACTTTCAACTCAGCCAACAAACCACCGTCAGACTCAAACGAGCAAACGTATCTCTCAACTCCACAGCTACTTTCCTATTCAAAGTATCTGCCACAATGTTGGTTTTTCCCGGATGATATTCAATGGTCAACTCGTAATCCTTAAGCAACTCAAGCCACCTCTGTTGCCTAAGATTCAGCTTCTTCTAGGACATTAAATACTTCAAGCTCTTATGATCCGTATAAACCACACACTACTCGCCATAAAGGTAATGCCTCCAGATTTTCAAGGCAAACACAAACGCGACAAGCTCAAGATTATAAGTAGAGTAATTACGCTCATGCACCTTCAATTGCCTCGATGCATACGCAACTACCTTACCTTCTTGCATCAACATGCAACTAAGCCCAATATATGACGCATCACTATAAACAACGAACTCCTTTCCTGATTCAGGTTGAACTAAAGCTCATTGTCTATCTTCCGCCCACTCAAACCGAACATTCTTCTGTACCAACTTGGTTAAAGGAGCAGCTAGACTAGAGAACCCTTCTACAAACCTACGGTAATAACCAGCCAAACCAAGAAAACTCCGGACTTCGGTTACCGACTTAGGCACCTTCTAACTCATCACAGCCTCAACCTTATGCGGATCAACATGAATTCCCTCGACCGATACAACATGCCCAAAGAAAATAACCTCCCTAAGCGAAAACTCACACTTGCTTAACTTGGAATACAATTGATTAGCCAACAACATCTGAAGCATAATCTGTAAATGTCTATCATAATCCTCATTAGTACGAGAGTACACTAGGATATCATCGATAAACACCACCACAAACTGATCTAAAAACTCATGGAACACCCGATTCATCATGTCCATAAAAGCAGCCGGTGTGTTGGTCAAACCAAACAGCATCACAAGAAACTCATAATGCCCGTACCTCATATGAAAAGCTGTCTTGGGTACATCCACATCTTTCACCTTCAACTGGTAGTACCTAGACCTCAGATCTATCTTAGAAAACACTGAGGCACCCATGAACTGATCAAATAGATCATCTATCCACGACAATGGATACTTGTTCTTTATCGTCAACTTGTTTAATTGCCGATAATCTATACACATCCGCAACGTATCATCCTTCTTTTTTACAAACAACACCGGTGCACCTCACGTGAGATACTTGGTCTAATGAACCCACGATCAAGCAACTCCTGCAATTGTATCTTTAACTCCTTCAACTGCTTCGGGGCCATGCGGTACGGAGCAATAGACACCGGTGCCGTATCCACACAGGTTTCAATGCCAAACTCTACCTCACGGTTAGGTGGCAACCCTGGCAATTCTTCTAAAAAAAACCGGAAACTCACATATGGTGCGAATATCTTGCACGCTCAACTCTTTTGAACCAGGATTCATCACATAAGACAAGAAAGCCTGATATCCGAAACCCAACATCTGACTTGCTTCCAAAGCCAAAACAATATTAGATAAGAACTGTGCATTCTCGCCAACAACCACTACCTCGAAATCATCCGACAACCTCAAATATATTTGTTTGGTCTCAAAATCCACCACGGCTCGATGCTCGGTCAACCAATCCGCCCAAAATAACATCAAAACCATGGAATGGCAACTCCATCAGATCCACAGCAAAAACATAGCCTTGAACCATCAACGGGCACCTACGATACAACTTCCTAACTACAACTGTCTCCCCAAGAGAAATGGTTACTCTAACACCCACATTTAGAATTTTAACAAGTATATCAAGCAACTGGCATGCTCACACAATATGTATGAATGAGTAGAACCAGAATCAACCAACGAATACAACGACAATGACTGTAAAGAGAAAGTACCTGCAATCACATCGGTGTCGTTGCGACCCTCGCGGTGAACATACACCCTAGCCGGTCCACCTCCCTCAGGTTGGATAGCAACGGTATGAGCCACAGTCCGCTGCCCACCATCTTGACACTGAAACGGCCCACGGCCACGACAACGGCCTCGCTGCAGAGCAACAACAGATGCAACATCCTGCCCACTTCGAGCCAACAACGGACAATCACGCCTCTAATGGTCGCCAGACCCACAACTCCAACAAGCATTGGCCATAAAAGACGCATGTGCCTGACCCTCCTTGGCCAGACACAGACAATCCCGCCTCCGATGATCTCAAGATCCACAAACCCAACAGGTGTTAAACGACGCTCTAACCTGGGCACTTTGTCCTTGGGCTCTACGTCCCATAACACCTCCGCCATGCCTTGGCTCCGGACGAAACTTCCTGTCACAGTGTCTCTTAGCCTGACCACCGCTAGACCCAAAATCAATAGCTCTCTTACCCAAGCTAAAGCCTCGCGACCCAGAAGCCAAACCAAGATTATGCTCCACATTCTTGGTCTGCGAAACCAACACATCGAAATCAATGTAATCAGTAGCAAACATGTATGTCTTAACTTCCTGTACAAACTCGTAACAGAGACGATCACATTGCTGGCGCTCGTCAGGGACCAACTCAGGTGCGTACTGACTCAGCCTCACAAACTGCACCTCATACTCTGCCACAGACATACTATCCTGCACCAAAGCCATGAACTCCCACTTTCTATCCTCCTAATATCGAACTCCCGGATACTTCTTTCGAAAAGCACTACAAAAGAACTCCTAGTAGTCCACCATGTATAGGGATCACCCTGTAAAAGAGAAACAACACAGCCCAGCTTACAGGCATCGGTACACCCCATCTAACCCAGTATCCTCTCAGTACTGGCCAACCATCCCTCAAAAGCCTTAGGCGACAAGCCTCGAAACTCAACTCCACCAAACAACAAAGACGTTCAAATGAAAAACCCTGACCAACTACTGGTGATGCTGATACATGAACACCTGCAACTGCTGTCTAAAAAGCACCGGTCATGGCCTAAATTAACGGTGCCATATCACCCATCTCTGGCCCAACTGGCACAGGTGGTGTAATCATTAATTTTATCTGGGGTACTAACCCGTTTTTAATTTTTTATAAATAACAGGCTTAAGTATTATTTTATATTACTTAGTATAATTGTTATATATTATTGCAAAAACCAAAAATATTATTAGTATTACTATAATGTCTTGATATTTCAAAAACCAAAAAAAAATTATTATTATTATCGTCATTTATGAAAACCCAAAATATTACTATTATTAGTGTAACTATTTGCTATTAGTTTGTTTCGATTATATGTTACTTTAATTTGCAAAAAATAGAAAAGAAAAAGAAAATATATTAGTATCACTATTATAACTACATATTTATATTGCGTTACTTTTATCTTATTATTGCTTATTATTACTTATTGTATTATTAAACCGAAAAAACAAAACAAATATTATTAAATAGTACTTATAACAATAAAGCCCCATTAATAAATGAATAAAGCCCAAAAAGTTAATTTAGCAGTCCATCTTACAATAATTAAAAACCCATACAAATGTTATTAGTTACAAACAGCCCATTTCGAGCCCAACTAAGCCCTAACAAAACAATAACCCTAATCCTTTTTGTATGTTGGCGCAGCCGCATAGGGGCGGTTGGATCTGGCCTAGATCCAACGGCCAGGATTCAAACAAGAGAGCCTTCCAGAATCCCACGTGCCACACGCGCGGCTTTCCCGCTCGTCCCACGCGCACACTCGCAACTCTTCACCTGGCACCACGCGCGCGTCCATCTCTCCGTGACTGTTCAGATCGGCCACACCAGTTGCGCATCTGGTCCCCTCTCTCCCAGCTCATCCATGCGACAAAAAATACAGTGTCAGAGGGTGTATTACAAACAACCAAAAATAGACAAGCAACAGCAAGAAAGCAAAAAGGCAGATGCAACAGAATATGCAAAAATCCTAGAAGATATCGGCGGATTTCAGAGGACGCCAAGCTAGCTATTTAATTGATTTTTCATGTAACAATCTCGGATATAAAACCGAAACTCAAAGTTAAGTAACCGATTGGGAGGATTTTCATCAGTGAAATACAAAAAAGAAAGAACCAGAACCTTTAGAGGTATCTTCCCCCTTTTTTGCTTTGCATGCACACAGAAACAAATACTAGATCTAGGTTTCGGAGTTTACCCTTTTAGCCGTTCGGTTTCCTCGCCCTCACCTTTGCCGGTAACAATCCCGCGGCCTTCGCGCCATGCAAGGTGAACAGGCAAGCAAGGGGAGTTTAGGGTTTCAGTGTCTCTGAAAGAGTGGATATTTTCAGTTTTGTTTTCAAAAAACGGGGTTGCGGTTTGATTTCTTTTAAAAAAAATCATTGGTAAGGGGAGTTTTTTTTAAGGGTTACTAAAGAGGAAGAGCATTTTGAAACAGAAGAGAGAAAAGAGTGTTTACCCGGCGTTTTGGCGGTAACCGGAAAATCGCGAACCGGTTCACGGCCGTCGTTCTTGAAAGGTAGCCCAAACTCTGATTTCTTTAAGTTTTTGCTTCTGAGGGTTCCTTCTTCACCATCCGTTGGTCCTCGTTCTTTTTTTCTCTGGACTGGAAGAGACCAACGCCGACCATGTCTCGGATTCGAGGGTGGCCGCCAATGAACTGGTCAAAAAATGAAATCTTGGGTTAGTGTTTCAAAGGTTTGATAAAAGAGGTTGAGAGGTTTCTTTTTTGCTTTTTCGATTCTGTAACAGAGAAAATGAATGAAAATTTGTTTTTTTTCCTATTACTTACATTATTTGCCACGCGTTTACGTTGTTGCTAAGTGTGATGGAATTTCCTTTCGTTTTATCTTTTAATTTATTTGTTTACCTTTTATGTTTACATCCTATATTACATTGATTTATTCCATATATGCTTACATTGATTGTTCATTACCTTTTTAACTTATACTATTTTTTTTTTTGCTCAGGATGGTGTATGGTTCCATATATATAGAATATATGTATAATTTATGGTCGTATGTTATAGTATATAGTTATGTTTTATGCTATAATTTTATTTTTTTTTTCTTACAACTTTTGTATAGTGCATAATTGTTTTGGTTTTTTTTTTTTATACTTATGCTTTATTTTTGTACTATTTTCATTTAATTTCATGCCTTGCTTTTTAATTTTGTTTGTGTCACGGTTATGCCATGTTGTTTAAGCTTGCATTTGAGATATAAATTTGCCAATGCGAGGTGTTTTTATTCGGCGGTAAATGCGGCCAATATCAAATGCAGTGATGGTTGTGTAGTTTTTTACTTTCGAATAACGAGACCTTTTAAAATAGACTCGCATGTATAACTGAATTTTAAATTAATCGTTACTTTAATTCACAAATGTCGCTACAGGTGGTACTTGCTCCACTCCCTCAGGTGGCATAGGTGGGGGCGGTAACAACCCTCCACGAGGTACAACATCTCCCTCAACATCCTTCCCAGTGGCAGCAACCATCGCACCAGAGCGCAACTCTCTCCCCGATTCCATCGTGCTAAAATATATCTAAGGCATGATAATCATTTCAAAACAAAACAGTCATGTCAACTTCAAGCAAGGATCCAAGACTTTAGCACGATGGAATAACAACTCACCAACATGGCATAAAGCAATCACCGTGCATATTTCAATCATCGTGCATATCAAACATCGAATAACAACTCACGATCACATTAAAAAATTAAACCAACTCCCACTATCGCAAACGTATCTTTGATACCACCAAATGTAACCCCCTCTACCCGGCCTAGTCGCAAGACCGAACCGAGCGAGCTATATTAGGTTTATCGAGGTAAACCATGAAGAAAGAAACCGAAACGCGACCATTTTTTATTTTATCTTTTCTAAATGCAAAATCATTAACCTATATGTTCAGACTATATCAGGTGAAAAGTCAACTCAATCGGGCGTCGATTTGACATCCAATTGACTCAATTGCAATTTAGGGACCAAATTGTAATTTTGACTAAACTACAGGGACTTAGCATACTTTTAAGTTACCAACCTTTAATTAAGCAGGTTTCATGTTCTCATGTCAGAAATCAACTCGATTTGAACATTCACACTCATTCAATTGCATCCATAACATTAAGGGACCAAAATGTAAGAAACAGAACTCCCCTTCCATGACATTAACTGAATTAACAGACAACTGTATCGATACTCGTGCCACCGTATCGATACGGTGCCTTACACACGCCTGTATAGTTTCGATATACTGTAACCCGTTTCAGTACGCCTAGCTGGCAGTTTGAAAATGTTTGACAACCGTACCGATACGGTAAGATAGTGTTTCAGTACGCGAGTTTGTCCCAAAAAGCAGATTCCAGTAAAGTGTAACACCACAGTTTTTGGGCCTAGGGTTTTGGGATGGTTTAGTCTATCCGATAGACCGAAATTAGAGATTCGAGTCGGATTCGGGATTTAAATTGGATTAAATATTTTTATAAGGGATAAAAATATGGGAAAATAGTCTAAAATCTTTATTAATTATATAAATGATTTTTGTGAAAACAATTTTGGAAAAAGAAATTCGAAAATGGAACATTTTGAGTTAGTGACTAAAATGCAAAGTTTACAAAACTGTTTTTAGTGACTGTTTTAAAAATGGGTCAAAACTTTAAATCTTTAAGGAGCTAATAATCCAAAAGGGTTTCATCAGATTTCTCCTTTTAATTAACTATTTTTAGTTAAGTTTTTAAAGGGTATAAATAGTGGAGAGAATTAATTAAACACAATTAAGCTTTTTAAAAGAATTTCACGTAACTAACTTTGTAACTTCTTTCTCTTAAATTCTCTCTAGCCAAACACATTTCCAGCTTCAATTTCTTCAGGTAAAATTAGGATTTCAAAGAGTTTTTGATTTCCAATTGATTTCTAAAGCTTTTACATCAAATATTGATTGTTTCTACCTTGATTTTCATGGTTTATAAAGCAATTGAGGGGAGAAATCAGCATTGGAGGTAAGGATTCATTCTTCTCCTCTAATGAAAGGTTCTTTATTGAAATTCCTAAGTTCTTGATCCACTTTATATGATTTTCATTGGGTTTTGATTAATTAAACTCAGATTTATGGTTTAATTGATGGTTTATGATGAAAATTTGAAAAAATTCGGAGTGATCTATTTTTGTTGAGTTAAGGATTGGTCTATACCTTGATTTTGATGTTTAATATGATAATGAAGTGAGTTTTGACGATAGAATCCCAGAATCTATTGAATCTCTAGTTTGTTAGATTGGTAGTTAAGAGATTTTGAGGTGTTGAGGTTAATTATTGGTTGCTGGAGGTATAAGGTTGTTTTAAGTTGTTGTTTTGATGTTAATTGATGTTTTTTGAAGGTTGGGATTCGTAGTTGTGGGCTGGGTTGAGGTTTTTGGTGAATCGATGATGTTTTCGGTTTATAGGTTGTGGTGTTGTGGGGGGTTGTAGTTAGATAAATGTTAATTGATTGTTGCTGTGAGTTTGGATGCATTATAATGCATTGGATCATCTGTTGTGATGTGTTTGAAATAGGGGAAGTTAATCCGAAAATGAACCATGGTGTTGAGGAGTTACCGGAAGCTTAATTTGACATCAGCAAGGGAGGCGTTGCTTTGTCGGTGAGTGAAACGGATAAGAATGGCTTTTCAAAGATTTGAAAATGTTTAGTAGGAGTCTAGACTAGGCTTGATACGCTGGTCTAAGGCTCGAAAGTAAGTAAAGTAATTTCTCTCTCGATTTCGGTTGGCAAATGATTTATGAATGCGCTTGTTAAATGATTGTTTACCTCATGTTTTATGCATGAAATGAGCATGGTTCAATGCTGGGAATTGATATGAAATGATGTTAGATGCATTTTGAAAGTAATGCATGATTTTAAAGAATGTTTATGAACATGGCTTATGCATGGTTTAATGCAAAATGAAATGATTTGAATAATGCATATGAAAACATTGAGGTATGTTTATAAAAGTGGATTATATTGGCAAGTGATGAATTGAAAACGTTATGAAAATGTTATCGGATATAATTGGCTAGCCATAGGATTTAAAGTGTACTATAATAAGTCGTCTGTGGTCGTAGAGGTAGTACAAGAGGTACTTACTCCGATCATGTGAACCCCAATGTTGTTGAGGTAACACTTAGATGGCTTTCACTCCAGCCATGAGCTGTAGAGGTTGATGCGTCGAGTGTGTGAACTCCACATTGGAGGATTAGCCTTGGTAGTGTAGAGGTGGTGCATGTGTTGCACAACTTCATGCCAATGGGCTACAAGAGATTGCGAAATCTCTTGGGAAATCCGTGTATCCGATGTTAATAATGATTTATGGAAATGATGTATATGGCAATGAATCACTTGGAAGCCAATATAATGTTTTAGATTGTATCATGTTGATGGATTGGTTTGAATAATGTGATTTATACGAGTTATACTCCTTAAGCTTTGCATATGGGATGTTATGCTTGGGTAGGCTTAAGTGGAGGAAACTGCATATGGGAATATGTTGTGGAAATCCATGATACATATTGTATATGGTTTAGTATGCTGGTTTTGTAAAGATTAAGTGCATGTTTTGAAAGAGTGGCATGATTGTTCTAAAATGGTTTGAAATTGCATTGGATGATGTTTTGTATTTTGAGCACTCCTCACTAAGCAATGATTGCTTACGCTCTCTTCTATCATCAATGCAGATTGATTAAGTGTAAGTGGCATAGCAAGCAATGAGGGAATACTCAACACTTGAATTACCAAAGTATGTTTGAGTTTTAAGTAATAATAAAGGCAATGTGGCTTAAATGTTGTTGGGAGGGTTTGAGTGGTTACCTCTCTGTTTGAGCAAGTTTATTGTGTTGCTTTAGACTTATGATAAGCTTGGTTTGATGGATTTTGTGTATGGTCTATGTTTTGGTTGCTTGAGTTCTAAGAAGCACGCCTATAGTTAGCCTTGAAGCATGCTGATCATTTCTTGATGTTTGATCTTTGGTAAATTGATGGAAAGTGACCTATGATGATGTTATTTGATTGTTAGAAGCATGCTTAGGTGTTAGAATCCCAAAGCAAGGTTAAAACCAGCAAATTTTGACATTACAGGTCAGGGTGTATCGATACGCGTGCGCCTGTATCGATACAGGAAAGTATTTCCTGGCACAGCGTATTAGTACATGGATAACCGTATCGATATGGGTAAGCACATTTTCAGGCTTAGCGTATCGGTACACGAGTTACCGTATCGATACGGGTCTAGGGTTTTAGCATAGCGTATCGATACTCGATGAGGTGTATCGATACGATTTTGAGCTAATGGAATCTAGAGTTTCTGTGAACGCTCAGGAGTATCGATACTCTTGCCCGTATATCGATATGGGTAGTGGTTAAGTTAGTTGAAAGTGTGTCTTAAGGTTTATGTTTTCTCCCGTTTTAGTCCATAATTGTTTTAATTGCAATTGAATGAGTACGTATGATCGTTTTGACCCAAAATTTCACTAGTATGCATGTAATTGGTTTAATTGAGGATTGGTAATTTTAATTGTGGAATTGGACCTTCGAAATAATAGAATTTACAATTTGGTCCCTAGGTGTTATGTATGCAATTGGATGAGTTCGGATGATAGTTTTAAGTTGAAATTTGGCATATATGCTTGTAACCTGATTAATTGAAGATTGGTAAAGCAAATTACAAGTTAACCCTTATAGACTTGTAGATTTACATTTTGGTCCCTATTCTTGTAATGTGGCCAATTGGATATCAATTCGATGCCTGATTAAGTTGGGTTTCCACTCGTAGTTTGTATGTACACATAGGGTAATAACCAATATCTAGATAAGATAAAGGAAAAAAATGGTTGCATTTTTTTTCCAAGTTCTCCTTTTCGGTTTACTTCGGTAAACCTAATGTAGCTCGTTCGGTTTGGTCTTGTAGCTAGGCCGGGTCGATGGGGTTATATAAAGAAAATCCGTACCGAAACACCCAAGCCCGTATCGAAACACCATGCTTATTTTTGCCTAGCCGTACTGATACACACAAGCTCATATCGAAATAACATTCTTGATTTTGCCTAAGTGTATCGATACGGTCCTTCCGCGTATCAGTACGCCTGGGCCTGTAATGTCACGTTTAGCTGGTTTAACAAGCTTTTAATATATTTAAAACATCCTAGCATGCTTCTAACATACATCCAACATATTCAAGATACATTTCACAACATAATATCACAGATTCAACATCAATTCAAGACATTTTGCAACAAACGTAAATCTATAGGCATGCAACCTAGAAAACCATTCAAGTAAAACATAAAACTTCAAACCATCACCAAAAACAAGCCATAAAGGCCTTTTACAACTTCGGAGCAATAAAACTAACTTGCTCAAACAGGGAGTTTATCAAAACATCTCCCAAAACCAAAATGAGTACCCCATTGCCCTTATTACTTATAGTCTAAACCAAACATACTTTGGTAAACAAGTCTTGCTAGGATCCTTTGCTCCCCCTGCCTCCAAAGCTTTCAATTCTCTGCACTGATGGACAATAAAGGTGTAAGCACACAAGGCTTAGTGAGGAGCGCTCACAAACAAAACACCACCAATGCATTTAAAACCATTTCTCAACATTACATTGAAACTTATTTCAAACAACCTTGAAAACATTATCATGCCTTTAAAACCAATAACTTAGCATCTTTAAAAACCAGCATGTTGACCATATGCAACATGTATTATTAACCAACAGCAAGTCTCATTGCTCAACCTCAATTTAAGCCTTCCATACATAACTACCTTATGTAAAGCCTAAAGAGCAAATATGTATAAATCACATTATACAATATAAACCTTTTAATAGTATATTAACAATTATATTGGCATACAAGTGATCATTAAACAAGTCCATTAACAAAAGAGTTCATTGGATGCACGGATTCAACAAGTGTTCAACCAACACTTCAAGCCATCTCAACTGGAATAGCGATACAATAACAATCACGATATATTACCAACCGGGTACACCTTTCAACCCACGAGGACACCAACCCCAATCATCAGTTAAACGCTTAATCCACTAACGGAGTCTACGATATTGTTTAACCCCTCTATCGTTAGGTTTACTCGAATGGAGTTTTTGGTATACGGATCTAAACCCCTCAACATCCAAGGAGACTTATTATAGTGCACTCAATCCTATGGCCGACCAACTATATCTGATAACAAATTTAAAACCACATCACTTGCCAATATAATTAACCATTTAACATTTACCTTACTGTTTTTAACAAGCATTAACCAAACCATTTTTCCAAAGCAACAACTATGCTTTAAACCATAAGTATAAACCATACTTACAAGGATCACTTAGCACGTGCATCCTTTAGCATTTAATGCTTAAATACAGTATATCAAACATTTTAAATCATGCTTAAACAGTAGGGAAAATGTAAATCAAAACAAGTGCATAAAACCATTTAACAATAGCACGACCGAGAGAGAATATCCAGTTTTACTTACTTCTGAGTTTAAACCAATGTATCAAGCTAAGTTTAAACTCCCATAAACCACCTTTAGAATATTCCAATGCTGGAATCCATATTCTCACTCACCGATACGCAAAGCCTTGATTTGTCGATGTGAAATCAAGCGTCCGAAGCCTCCAATGCTACACTGTTCTCTTCCAAAACAATCTCCCCTATTTAAACCACATAACAACAGAGGATTAATGTATCTCCATGCATTTACAGCAATGCAACAACAGATCCTCACGGATTCTGCCATTCACCTCACAATTACCCAACCACAACAATCGAAAACTTCATATAATCCTTCCCAAACACAACTTAACAATCTAACACCAATTTTATCATCAATAACATATAGAAATAGAATCAAATCAACCTAGCACCTTCAAAAAAACACACAGCCAGCATAACACCTCAAAGACACAAATCTAGCAACCTAAACAATTAGAGATTCAAGAGTTTCGGGATTCCATTGATAAAATCGACTTATAAACATCATTACACATCCAAAATATGTTCAAAAACAATTCATAACACTGGAAATCAGATTCAATTCGAATCTTTCATCATTTCATCAATTTTACCCAATTTAACTCTATATAAAAACATAAAATCAGATTATAAACCATAAATCAAGGATCAAATACTTGGGAATATCAATAAAAAACAATTTAACAGAGGAGATCACGGACCTTACCCTTGTTATGTGATTTCTCCCTCAATTTGCTTGTTTAAAGCTAAGAAAACATAAGATTTCAATGAGATTTTGCAAAACAAAGTTAAAGAATCAAGTTAAAATCAATAATTGGAGTGAAAAGAATCTCTCACCTTTAGATTTTGATGAAATTATGATTATTTGGCAGAAAAGAAGTTGAGAGAAAAGGTTTAGGAAAAAGTTACGTAAATTTTCTTTAAAAGCTAATAACTAACTTAGATATTTTAATCCCTCTTAAACCACCTTTAAAACACATGTTTAAAATGATTTAATTGAAGGGAGAAACCACCAGCAAAAACTTGGTAATTTAGCTCCTTAAGGATTCTAAGAATTTGACCATTTTCATTTTAGTCACTTTAATAGAGTTTTCAAAAAAAATCGTATTTTGATCACTAACCAAAATGTCACATTTCCAAATTCCATTTTCCAAAATTGATTCCACTAAAAATCAATATATATTAAAAGATGATTTTTAACTATTTTTCCATATTTTTATCTTACCAAAAAATATACGATCCCGAATCTGACTCGAATCTCTAACCCGACCCACCAGACCGTCTAATAAACCTTAAAATCGCTAGGCCCATCACTAGAATCCTTTTTGTTTAAATACGAAGCACCGTATCAATGTGCTATATAGGCGTATCGGTACGCTATAACTAATTCTTAAAGTTTGGGATTCCAATAAACTGACAAGGCAACAGTCAAGTTTTAAATGTCAAGATTTGGAAAATCTAACACCTCATATCGATACGGGTGGCAAACGTATCGATACTAAACTAGTCGTTATCTCTCATCTTACGTGGAGTATGAAACGGCAACTTAGTGTGCTGAAACACTCTACCGGAACGGCCGTAAGCCGTATCGGTACACGATAGCCATTTACTTAAAATCAAATTCTAGTAGCGAGAGACCGTATCGATACGATACATAGTGTATCGATACGCTTAGTCAAAACTTGGCTATTTGTGTACAAAAACACTTAGAAAATATTTTTTAAGTTCGAATCCTTGTCATTTTGTGTGTATTTTTGGGTACTTAAAAATTTATCTTATTTTGCAAAATAGTCCTTCAAAATACTTGTTATATCAAAATCAAATATTGGTTTTACAATCTCCCCTTTTTTATATAAAAAACCCAAAATAAATTTTTAAGTCTTTTTGAATAAAACTCTCCATTTCTTTAAGACTATTTGAATTTGAGAAAGTTTTGAAAAATTTTAACTTCATACTTCTCCCCATTTTTGTTAGATCAAAATCAATAGGGTAAAATATAAACAATAAAGAGCCCTAAGCAATTAAACAACATAAATAGTCTTAAATCCAAAGCAAGTATTCAAGCATCATAATATAAAATCCAACTTAAAAGCATAATCCAAAACATAAACCATAAGCATGAAGTTCATAGGAATTCAAATAAAACATAGGTGCATAAACTTAAATCCTAAATATGATATGAAATATGTGATGACATGAGATGCATGAGCCTAAAGAACTTCACCACCATCTTCATCCTCATCCTTATCGTCTATGTCATCGTCCCCAAGCGAGTGACCACGCCATTCTCTGTGGAAAGCGGTGAGAGTGATGTCCATAGAAGCTTGGCGAGACTCCATAGAAGTCACTCATGCCTCCAAGGAATTGAAACAAGCATCAATAGAATCAAACCTTGTGTTTATCTCGTTGAATTTCCCATCAAGGTAGGCCATGAGAGCATCCATAGAAGGTTGAGCAACCGGAGCTTCTTGAGCAACTTAAGGATTCGCCGCTGGTTCTGGTTGAGCATCACTTGGAATATTGACAATCCGAACCCATTCACCATTATAAAATGTGAACTTGGCACGCATTAGAGAATGCTCATTAATTGGATCGGTGAGAGGCAAGGCAAGGTCATAGGAGAAATCGATGTCAAGCTTGTGGAAGATGAAGCTTAGAATGGTGCTATAGGTGATGGATGTGACTTGGGAGGTGTAAAAATTTTGGACAAGACAGACAAGCTCGACAAAGATAATTTGGGCAAGGTTAGGGCGAATACATTCATGAAAGCACTTAAGCCAAAATTCATTGACTTGGCGAATTGTGGACCAATTACCACCGGATGGTCGAAACCACCAAGTGATAAGGAGGTAAAGGAAATGGTCGTGAGCATCAAGGACATTAACGGAGCCACAAAGAGCGTGAAGAAATTTGTTTTCATTTTCAAGACCCGTATTTTCCATTCCCAAAAGATCTACTAAAATTTGAGAATCAAGACGAATAGGTTTTTCCATAAGATAAGATTCTAAATTAATAACCTCGGTATTCGCTTCATTTTAAATACACCGAGCATTTGAAAATAACATAAGGACTGTAACACCCATTTTCGTATCCATATAAAGAATACGAATCAGGAATGTCACAACTTTACTATCCTTAAATATTAATGATATTTGAAATAAAATTCAAGTTTTGATAATTTTGAACCCAAATCTTGAGTACTGGTACACCCTGTCCCAAAATGCTCATTCTTGTATTTTTATATTCCTAATTCATCCTAATTCAATTCCCAAATGTCTTTAAATGTTATGTATGTTTATAGGGAACGATTTACTATAATAAAACATACATGTTCTCAATTATCTTAGCATGCAACTCATCACTTGAGGTTACTCTTAACTTTGAATCTTTCTAGAAACGCCAATTATCTTGAAACCATAACGAACTTTAAAGGCCAATCACAACTCAAATAGGTTTAGCAAGTATACATGCCACTATAATAATCAAACCTCAATTAGGATGTCATTACTGTGATTACCTGTTGAGCTTTCCAATATTGATGCAATGCTCTTCTCACTCTCATCTTGATTTACCTACGTGTGCGCAATCAAACACACGCTAAGTACGAACTTAGTGAGGCAATAAAGGAAGTTAATAACAATAATTTAAACTTATTTGACTTCAAGGCTACATTTATATAATATGATATATGCCAATGCATCTGTAACACCCTCAACCTGGTGCAGAAGAAAACCAGAATCGAAGATGTTATTTCAAAGAATTACAAGAAACGTGTAACTAAAAACTAAAACTTTTTAGTAAGTTTCAAGGAATGATATCAATTTTTTTTATCTTAACTTACGCTTCTTTATGCCCACAAGTGAAATACACAATTATCGATTAATTGGACATGTAAGAACCAATGTACTTGAACTATCAAATAAGATTACAAAACATCGCAACGGACAAGACTTCTAATTTACTTAATTACAAGGTTCTTTACAAAGTGACTTTTCAACTTTATAAGGTATTAATAACTTCCACAACCTTAAACCTGGTACTTAGACTCAATTTTATAATCCACATTTATAGGAGAGTATACAAAATTTTTAATGTTATAAGCTTATTTCTTCATCCTTCATTTTATATAACATACTTGTTTGTAACCAATTTTCCCTAACCTGGCTTAGGAGAAAACCGAACTAGGTAGTGTTACCAAACAACAAGAGTTGGCTTAACATTTGAAAACCCTTTTACCGAACATAAAAGATATCTATTATATCAAGAACATATAAACCTTACCACTTAAACACAAACTTTAACTCATGCTCAAGATTGAACTTAGCATATAAACTAGAATGTTAAAACCAATCAATCTAGATACAATACCTTGCTAAAGACCCAATAGGTATCTCAAACCTTAATCAATTTGTTAGGTTAAATTAAGGTGATAGACATTTATTCGAATGCCTCTAAAAATAGTTTATATCTATATTTTCTTTTTATAATTTTTACATATTCCAAAGTTCATTGAAGCAAAAAGAGCAATTTAACCACAAGTTTTCCAACTTACTATCTTGAAACTTTTGAATTAACCTACTTATAATTATCTAAGTAAATTTATCACACAAATGACTAACTCTATCTCATGCAAGCATTTGCGCTCATACAAAATTTTCATTCAAACTACACATTTACCCTAGACATATATCCATGATTTTGTCTTTTAAATTAGCAACATGTAACTAAGTAACAGGAAATTATATTCAAGTTCATTCCGAGACATAAACTATCTAAGCATAACATATAGCCACCAAAATCACATAATATAACATGCATTTTGATACTATTTCCTTTTTGTTTACGATCGGTTCATGTACGATTTTCATTAATTCATGTCTGACCTTACCATACTCATCCTTATTAACCATTCTAACCCAAGCTTGAATTAGCAATCAAACACCAAGCAATAAGAGGCCAATTATACATTTTGATAATTGCTTAAGCACTTATACAAACATACGATCAAAGGAGCAAACATATGCATTATGCACAAATAACATGTATGTGCCACCACTAGGAGTTCTTAAGGAAAAATTCAAAACATACTCCTTGACTACTTGTGATCTTGTCCAAGCTCAAACAGCTATCTGGAAGCAAACTTATCCTGAAAGGCAGTGAAAGGATAAGTTAGCATAATTACTTAGTGAGGTAGCACACATTAACTATAGGCAAGCAATAAACAATCTATAAATCTGCTCCCAACATCTTAATCAAGTAGGGCTTGATCTCGAACAAGAATTAGCCATGCTACTTAATGGCATTCGAACAAGTTACAAACACATCATATTATACATGGTTCGTATAGTTAAATATTACTTATCGAGTAAAAAATCCATTCTAGTATTTCATGATCAAGAATTACTTGACTATGACTTAGAGACCAAGAAATCAATCTTAACAAAACCTAATCAAGTGTTACTTGTTTCATAAGTTTTCAAGATATTTTACTTGAATGATTAGCAATTTTATTGTTTCGAATCAAACATAGCCACAAGATCTCATACATTATAATTCGTAGACATATTTTGCCTGTTACACAATTTACCAAACATAGCATTTCAAGAATAGTTACTAGTTGATACATAAGATATCAATTATAGCTTTTTCTGTACATAACGTACTTGGTACATATGACACCAAACCTGACATATCATAATCCGAAATTACATGGCTTATAAAACATTAAATATAACATAACAAGGGCATGTGATATCTGTCTCATAAGTTATCATGCTTAGCAAGTCAAAGTCTTACAATTATTTGATACATACAATAATGAACATAGTGTCCCATAAACAAGTTTTCTTATTGCCTAAGTCATTAAACATAGAATCTCAAGGGCCTTCATACTTCTCACAGGAATATCTTACAAAACGTTTCATAACAATGAATTTATATATAGCAAAACATATCAAAATTTTACTTTACTTATTTTATAAGTTATCAATTTTACTCATTAGTTGGATTTCATTATTTTGTCTTAACTTAGCCTTGAAATCAAGCAATCAGCCTAGGTACACGAATCCCCAACCAACTGTCTCCAACAAAAGGTACTCATAGTACCCGTCAATCTCTCCTATTGTCGCCAAGTGACCACAACACTTCACTCATACTGTCACCAAATAAGGACCGTAGTCCACCCCAATCATGACCTCTATGGACTCTATTGCATGCCAATTATACCTAAGACTGACTTGAGACCAAGGCATTTTCATAAGTTCTTATCTTTACATAATCAAGATTGAGCTTAGCTTCATGTACATGTAACCATGTTACTTTCTTTTCATAGCAGATTCATAATGAGCATGGCTCCTTATCAGAATATCAGACAACATATATTATACGAATCAGATATGAGCATAGCTTTCATGTATTTTATCAAAAGAGAATATCTTATTGCATCATAGGTGGGCACGGTTCGAAATCATGTACCTTTCAAAGTTTAGATCATACCATGTCAAGCATGCATTCAAATCATTCATGAATCAATTTTCATATTCAGGTTCTTAATTAAATATTAACTTAACATTAGTTTACTTATCAAGTAAAATCATACAGGTATGATTTACATCAAACATAACTTCAACTATAAGTTAAGTAGCATATATTATTCATATGTGGTTCTTAATTTATACATAACTTAATTCATTTGATAGTTTATCCAAAGTCACTAATCAAGCATATAAAAGCATGTATGGATTTCACCATAAACATATCATAAATTCATTCATTTTTTATAGAGTACTGATTGTATAAGCACTTACATCGAACCCAAGCCTTTAAGCGCATAGCTTAACTTAAAAGTAAAGCAATATACTTAAAATCAGCAACAGGTGCTAGGGAAGGTTACACGCCTATCCCGAGCCTTTAAGCTACACTCACCTTTTTATCCCGAAGTTACAGGATATCCTGATCCACTAATTTACTCGAGCTTTCTCTATTTAATGCTTGACTCACCCAAGTCCTTGATCTCAAACTGCCCCTTGTTGAACCTTGCTTCCTCCAACCATCTTCAATTTAATGATCACAAGCACATCCATTAATACATATTCCATTTAACACATAATGAATCAACAATCGTAACCAAAAGCATTACTCAAGCATTAGCCATACCTATACTAATCATTCTTCAATTCTATTTTCAAGTTAAATCCTTATTTCTATCTTTTGGTAACTTGTGTTATTATCAAAGAATTGTCTCTCAAGAACAGGTTATACGCTGGAATTTAGATCTCTTTACACCTTTAAAACTACATTCAACCATGGTTTTAACGGTATAAGCCTCATAATTTAACTAGTCCTATAGCAATTAGGAGAATTTTTGGAAGTTTCAAAATAGAATTTGTTCCAGAGCAGAATCTGCTTCCAAGCTTGCTATACTACATTCACTTAAAAATTCATATCTTTTGATTCCGAACTCGAAATCAATCGTTGTTTGTTGGAGATTAAACTAAACTCGCATATGGTTCTAAACATATAAAATGCATCTTCTAACTCAACAAATTCAATTTTCTAAGATTTTTCTAAACTCGTTGCCAAAACAAGGTCTCCTGGGCAGATTGCATTCTTTCTTTTTTTTGACTAGATTAGGTGTTCCATCTCAGCCTAAACAACAACAATCCATCCATAATTCAAGTAACATACATTTCAAATTCCAACATGTTTCCAAACTCAAAATTTCTAGCTTAAACATGTTCTTACAAACAATCTTTAATAGCTTTATAATTGGGCAATTTCATACACAATACCATCTATCAAATTATCTAAACAACCTCTATTCCATTGTAAGACTACATGTTTTAAAAGCAATCCATTGATTTAATTCTTCAATCCAGTCCATTTCATCTATTAAAACAATCGAACATAGTTTCTAATTTCCACATAATAGCCCTTAAAACATTTCATTTTAGAACACAACGATCCCAATTTGTTACTAGTATTCAATGTGGTCAAAATCAAGCTCTAAGCACAACTTCATAATCATGCAAAGTCCATTCGAACCACCCAAATCATTCATAACAACTTAAAGGTTCAATGAAAGGCAATTTAACATATCGATTCATAAAAGTATAGTAATTTAGCATGCGTAACGTTCCAATTAGCAAAGAGGATTCCTAATTTGAGTTTGATGTTTCCAACAATTCAAATAGCTACTAACAAAAGAATTTCAATCGAATTCATAACTAGATCCTAGATCAAAGAAGGTTAAAGAATTCGTACCCTTCTCTTCAATCCATCGAACAAGACTTCAAGAACAACCTCAATGCAGCTTCAGTCCAATTCTCCATAGAAAATCTCCATTCTCTTCTAATGTTTGGGGTTTCGGTCACTTGGGGAAGAAGATGGTAGTGCTCAATTATCATTTCCCCTCCCAAATGCCGAGACTCCCTCCACATGTGTCTTCATCTATAGTTGACATGTATATTAGCCCTAGCTTCCTTAAATCTTTACATGCAATTCTTCATTCCATCAAGGTTTTCTTTTTAGTCATTCTAAATCAGCTAGTATACTTTCCAAGCTTTCATAGTTGGTCCTTAATTAATGTAATATCTATTCTAATGGTACTCTTAATCAATTGAGCCATATTCAAATTGCGATATAACGACATCCCTTTATTCATTTCCTTCTTTTTTATTCCTATATTCTTATTTTAGATATCATGACACACCTTAGATTAATTGACTAAGAGATCAAAATACTAATATTCTTCTAAGCCTAGTTTTGGGATATTAAATTCTCCCTCCCTAAAAAGAATTTTTTTCCTCGAATTTCCTTGAATTGAACAACCAAGGGTGCTGATTTGACATAGCAGCTTCGGTTTTCCAGGTTACTTCTTCAAACTTATAATTTCCTTTCTTTCCAAACTTAATATCTTCATCCTCGGAGAAACCTTTAAGAACAAACAATCTCCTATAGCATGATATATATCTCTTCTTGTTAAATCGGCATAAACTTTTTGTCTAACAAAAGTTCCTCTCAATCTATAATGAGTGACTTTTATTTGTTTCTCTTTGTCTCTACGAAGTCCAACCCATCGAGTATTGTTAATTACACCATCTCTCTTTTTTTGAGGCAAAGGTAAACCATTCACAAGATCCATATCTATACGATCCCATTTTTGTACTGGTGAGATTAATGGGTGATAGAAGTCCCGTAGGCATCCAATGCTTGCTTTAACCTTCTAACTAGTTAAGTACTTAGGTACGAAAGTTGTATTATCAGACTTCATTTCTGTCTACCAACATAATTTCTTCACATTCTTATATATCTTGACAAATTCAAGATAGATTAAAAAGGGACCAGCAGAAGCTTGAAGCATTTTCCTTTAGAAGTTTCATCATGTACTACACGAACTCTATTTTAGAGATAAAGTAAGTCATAAGAATTTAGAGAGAAATCTGATCTATGTTCGTCTTTTATCATAAACAAATTACTTAAGATTTAGGATCTGATCTCTGAAGAGGCTTGTTTATCAAAATCAGGTCAGATTGAACCTGATATTCAGCTGATAGCTGTTGATTCTTTGGTAACTTATGATGAGCATTAGTAAGAAAAAAAAATTCCAGTGATTAGAGCTTCGCTATCAGCTTTCCAAACAAACCAAAGGCATATCCTTTCGAAACAGCTCGGCTGAGGAAGTGGCTAAAATGGAAACCTTCTTAACACATCTTCAATGATATCCAACTAACCCAGAAAACTTCTGACTTCACTTAACACTTCCCGAGAACTCCAATCAGTAATTGATTGAATCTTATTAGAGTAAATTTTAGTCTCCATCTGACGGTGTCCTGATCATAAATTGATTTTTTTAATAATACAATAAAATCATTAAGCTGATCATACAAATCCTCAATTCTCGATAATAGTAATCGTCCTTGTTGGTAAGCTTGTTCACTTGTTGATAGTCAAGGCAATGTCAGACTGGCCCATTTTCACCTTTACAATCAAAATCGGGGGCTCACCCAAGATAACTAGCCCTTATAATGCCCTTATCTTGAAGTTCTTGCAACTAATTTGAGTTCTCTGAGTTTAACTGGAACCATCCGGTATAAATGTTGAATTCTAGAGCAATTCCTGATCTAACTTTCAATTCTAAATTTCAACTTCTTAGATGGAAGTAATCCAGAGGCCTCCTACTGCTATTTAGCCATATTATGAAGGATTTTACTACTTCCATTCATCCTTACACTCCCTTCTTCAATGAAGGAACCAGCCGGAATCTCATTACTCCGGCTCAGACATATTTCAGACATTTCTATTGATTATTAGAACATAAAATAGAGCTTTTACCAGACATAGATCACAAGTATATATCGAATTTAACTCTTAGGTGGCACAATAACTTATGATGATGCAACCAAATTATAACACCCTCAACCCAGTTCGAAAGAAAACCATAATCAAAGATGTTATTTCAAAGAATTACAAGAAACATGTAACTAAAAAACTAAAACTTTTTAGTAAGTTTCAAGGCAGGTTATCAAAATTTTTTATTTTTTATTTTAACTTGCGCTTCTTTATGCCCACAAGTGAAATACACAATTATCAATTAATTGGACATGTAAGGACCAATGTACTTGAACTATCAAACAAGATTACAAAACATTGTAGCGGACAAGACTTCTAATTTACTTAATTACAAGGTTCTTTACAAAGTGACTTTTCAACTTTATAAGGTATTAATAACTTCCACACCCTTAAACCTAGTACTTAGACTCAATTTTATAATCCACATTTATAGGAGAGTATACAAATTTTTTTAATGTTATAAGCTTATTTCTTTATCCTTCATTTTATATAACATGCTTGTTTGTAACCAATTTTCCCTAACCTGGCTTAGGAGAAAACCAAACTAGGTAGTGTTACCAAACAACAAGAGTTGACTTAACATTTGTAAGCCATTTTACCGAAAATAAAAGATATCAATTATATCAAGAACAAATAAACCTTACCACTTAAACACAAACTTTAACTCATGCTCAAGATTGAACTTAGCATATAAACTAGAACGTTAAAACCAATCAATATAGATACAATGCCGTTCTAAAGACCCAATAGGTATCTCAAACCTTAATCAATTTATTAGGTTAAATTAAGGTGACATACATTTACTCGAATGCCTCTAAAAATGGTTTATATATATATATTCTTTTTATAATTTTTACACATTCAAAGTTCATTGAAGCAAAAAGAGCTATTTAACCACAAGTTTTCCAACTTACTATCTTGAAACTTTTGAATTAACCTACTTATAATTATCTAAGTAAATTTATCATACAAATGACTAACTCTATGTCACGCAAGCATTTGAGCTCATACAAAATTTTCATTCGAACTACACATTTACCCTAGACATATATCCATAATTTTGTCTCTTAAATTAGCAACATGTAACTAAGTAACAGGAAATTATATTCAAGTTCATTTCGAGACATAAACTATCTAAGCATAACATATAGCCACCAAAATCATATAATATAACATGCATTTTGATACTATTTCCTTTTTGTTTACGATCGGTTCATGTACGAGTTTCATTAATTCATGCCCGACCTTGCCATACTCATCCTCATTAACCATCCTAACCCAAGCTTGAATTAGCAATCAAACACCAAGCAATAATAGGCCAATTATACATTTTTATAATTACTTAAGGACTTATACAAACATACGATCAAAGGAGCAAACATATACATTATGCACAAATAACATGTATGTGCCACCACTAAGAGTTCTTAAGGAAAAATTCAAAACATACTCCTTGACTACTTGTGATCTTGTCCAAGCTCAACAGCTATCCGGAAGCAAACTTATCCTGAAAGGCAGTGAAAGGATAAGTTAGCATAATTACTTAGTGATGTAGCACACATTAACTATAGGCAAGCAATAAACAATCTATAAATCTGCTCCCAACATCTTAATCAAGTAGGGCTTGATCTCGAACAAGAATTAGCCATGCTACTTAATGCCATTCGAACAAGTTACAAACACATCAGATTATACATGGTCCGTATAGTTAAATATTACTTATCGAGTAAGAAATCCAGTCTAGTATTTCATGATCAAGAATTACTTGACTATGACTTAGCGACCAAGAAATCAATCTTAACAAAACCTAATCAAGTGTTACTTGTTTTATAAGTTTTCAAGATATTTTACTTGAATGATTAGCAATTTTATTGTTTTGAATCAAACATAGCCACAAGATCTCAGACATTATAATTCATAGACATATTTCGTCTGTTACACAATTTACCAAACGTAGCATTTCAAGAACAATTACCAGTTGATACATAAGATATCAATTATAGCCTTTTCTATATGTGACGTACTTGGAACATATGACACCAAACCTGACATATCATAATCTGGAATTACATGGTTTATAAAACATTAAACATAACATAACAAGGGCATGTGATATCTGTCTTATATGTTATCGGGCTTAGCATGTCATAGTCTTACGATTATTTGATACATACAATAATGAACATAGTGTCCCATAAACAGGATTTCTTATTGCCTAATTCATTAAACATAGAATCTCAAGGACCTTCATACTTCTCACAGGAATATCTTACAAAATGTTTCATAACAATGAATTTATATATAGCAAAACATATCAAAATTTTACTTTACTTGTTTTATAAGTTATCAATTTTACTCATTAGTTGGATTTCATTATTTTGTCTTAACTTAGCCTTGAAATCAAGCAATCAGCCTAAGTACACGAATCCCCAACAAACTGTCTCCAACAAAAGGTACTCATAGTACCCGTCAATCTCTCCTACTATCGTCAAGTGGCCACAACACTTCCCTCCTACTGTCGCCAAATGAGGACCGTAGTCCACCCCAATCATGAGCTCTATAGACTCTATTGCATGCCAATTATACCTATGACTGACTTGAGACCAAGGCTTTTTCATAAGTTCTTATCTTTACATAATCAAGATTGAGCTTAGCTTCATGTACATGTAACCATGTTACTTTCTTTTCATAGCAGATTCAGAATGAGCATGGCTCCTTATCAGAATATCAGACAACATATCTTATACGAATCAGATATGAGCATAGCTTTCATGTATTTTATCAAAAGAGAATATCTTATTGCATCATAGGTGGGCATGGTTCGAAGTCAAGTACCTTTCAAAGTTTAGATCATACCATGTCAAGCATGCATTCAAATCATCCATGAATCATTTTTCATATTCAGGTCCTTAATTAAATATTTACTTAACATTAGTTTACTTATCAAGTAAAATCATACAGGTATGATTTACATCAAACATAACTTCAACTACAAGTTAAGTAACATATATCATTCATATGTATTCTTAATTTATACATAACTTAATTCATTTGATATTTTATCCAAAGTCACTAATCATGCATATAAAAGCATGTATGGATTTCACTATAAACATATCATAAATTCAAGTATTTTTTTATAGAGTACTGATTGTATAAGCATTTACCTCGAACCCAAGCCTTTAAACGCATAGCTTAACTTAAAAGTAAAGCAATATACTTAAAATCAGCAACAGGTGCTAGGGAAGCTTACACGCCTATCCCGAGTCTTTAAACTACATTCACCTTTTTTATCCCGAAGTTACAGGATATCATGATCCACTAATTTACTCGAGCTTTCTCCATTTAATGCTTGACTCACCCAAGTCCTTGATCTCAAACTGCCCCTTGTTGAACCTTGCTTCCTCCAACCATCTTCAATTTAATAATCACAAGCACATCCATTTATACATATTCCATTTAACACTTAATGACTCAACAATTGCAACCAAAAGCATTACTTAAGCATTAGCCATGCCTATACTAATCATTCTTCAATTCCATTTTCAAGTTAAATCCTTATTTCTATCTTTTGGCAACTTGTGTTATTATCAAAGAATTGTCTTTCCAGAACAGGTTATACGCTAGAATTTAGATCTCTTTACACCTTCATAAACTACATACAACCATGGTTTTAACGATATAAGCCTCATAATTTAACTAGTCCTATAGCAATTAGGAGAATTTTTGGAAGTTTCAAAATAGAATTTGTTCCAGAGCAGAATTTGCTTCCAAGCTTGATGTACTACTTTCACTTAAAAATTCATATCTTTTGATTCTGAACTCGAAATCAATCACTGCTTGTTGGAGATTAAACTAGACTCGCATATGGTTCTAAACATATAAAATGCATCTTCTAAATCAACATACTCAATTTTCTATGTTTTTTCTAAACTCACTGCCAGAACAAGGTCTCCTGGGTAGATTGCATTCTTTTTTTTTTTACTAGATTAGGTGTTCCATCTCAGCCTAAACAACAACAATTCATCCATAATTCAAGTAACATACATTTCAAATTTTAGCATGTTTCAAACTCAAAATTTCCAGCTTAAACATGTTCTTACAAACCATTTTTAATAGCTTTCTAATTGGGCAATTTCATACACAATACCATCTATCAAATTATCTAAACAGCCTCTATTCCGTTGTAAGGCAGTCCCTACATGTTTTAAAAGTAGCCCATTCATTTAATTCTTCAATCCAGTCCATTTCCTCTATTAAAACAATCTAACACAGTTTCTAATTTCGATATAACAACCCTTAAATCATTTCATTTTAGAACACAACGATCCCAATTTGTTACTAGTATTCTATGTGGTCAAAATCAAGCTCTAAGAACAACTTCACAATCCTGCAAAGTCCATTCGAACCACCCAAATCATTCATAACAACTTAAAGGTTCAATGAAAGGCAATTTAACATCTTGAGACAAACTATCGATTCACAAAAGCATAGTAATTTAGCATGCATAACGTTCCAATTAGCCAAGAGGATTCCTAATTTGAGTTTGATGTTTCCAACAATTCAAATAGCTACTAACACAAGAATTTTAATCGAATTCACAACTAGATCCTAGATCAAAGAAGGTTAAAGAATCCGTACCCTTCTCTTCAATCCATCAAACAAGACCTCAAGAACAACCTCAATGCAGCTTCAATCCAATTCTCCATGGAAAATCTCCATTCTCTTCTAATATTTGGGGTTTCGGTCACTTGGGGAAGAAGATGGTAGTGCTCAATTATCATTTCCCCCTCCCCAAAGGCTGAGACTTCCTCCACAAGTGTCTTCATCTATAGTTGACATGTATATTAGCCCTTGCTTCCTTAAATATTTATATGCAATTCTTCATTCCATCAAGATTTTCTTTTTAATCATTCTAAATCAGCTAGTATATTTTTCAGGCTTTCATAGTTGGTCCTTAATTAATGTAATATCTATTCTAATGATACTCTTAATCAATTGAGACACATTCAAATTGTGATATAAGGGCATCCTTTTATTCATTTGCTTTTTTATTCCTATATTCTTATTTTAGATATCATGACACACCTTAGATTAATTGACTTAGAGATCAAAATAATAACATTCTTCTAAGCATAGTTTTGCGGTATTATAGCATCAACTTTCACATTGTAGTAGTAACGATTTACTATATGTCAATGTCATAAGACTTTCATACTTGTCCATTTGTCATAATATGTCATATATGCATAAATGCATCATGATCACTAGATATGTATTACCATCATGTTAATCATATATTAACATAATATAAACCAAATATAAATTCCTTACTAATATACTTGCCATTTATTCCAAAATCTCACAAGTTTATTCACCTGTTTATCTTTTATTAACCAATAAACCATAGCCCAAATATAAGCCTATGAGGACCCTGGGTAGACGAGTCAAATATGCACCGAAGTGCTAATACACATAAGGTCGTGCCCACCATAATACACATAAGGTCGTGCCCACCATATGCACTAAGTGTCCTTTATATACACTATAGTGCTAAACTGAGTATGCAACGTGCTACTGGACTCTATGGCATGCCAACTATACCTTGTCCCTCAATGACATACTTGGGCATATATTCCATATTTATTTCATCCATGTCAATGTATATCAACATAATTTAACATTGGGCAGTTCATACCCGAAATAACAATCATAATATAACATCATATATAACTAGTGATCCATGCATTTATATTCAAGTTTTGACATATTTAAAATATGTCAATCATATGCTCCATAACATAAATATAATGACAATAAATTTTGGGTAGGCTCATCGCAAGCCATCCCAATGATGTATAAAACATCAATGTGTCATGATATATGTATGCAATTGCACTCACCTTGTCCACTTAACACAATGCATCACTAAGTCCTAATTCGATCCTTTCTTTCACAGAACATTGAACCTTCTTTGATTCGAACTTATCTTCATTAATCACATGAATAAAATAAAATATTTGTTGGATTCAAATATAACAATACCTTAAACATGTTGTCTAATATAATCATTCGAATATAAAATTTCTAAATATTTTTCCTTTCTTTATGATTTAGCAACCAACTTTTAAAAATTGTCATTTTGGTCACTAAACTTTAACCTTCAATTCTCATTCCAATTTTATCGAATTTCAACCAAATTTTTCATGTACCCTAATTTTCTTATCATCCTTCAAAATATCCTAGATATTCGATTCAATCTGATTATTCAAATATTTTCTGAACTTTATAGCTTTATAGCCATTAATACAAAATCTGTACAAAAAATCTGGATAACATGGAAACGTCATTCTTGGAGGTAAACTATTCATTTAAGGGTTAAAATGCACAACTTTTGAAAATTACACTTTTGTCCCTAAACTTTTCCAAAGTTTATACTTTAGCCACAAAACTTTCAAAATTTACATTTTGGTCACTAGCCAAAAATTGGGATATTACAAGGACAAGATTTTTGTAAAGAATCTCGGGTACACTTAAAAAAGACATAAATTTCCATTATAGCATTAAATCAAGATAG
Source organism: Hibiscus mutabilis (assembly GCA_019671005.1). Taxonomy (NCBI): domain Eukaryota; kingdom Viridiplantae; phylum Streptophyta; class Magnoliopsida; order Malvales; family Malvaceae; genus Hibiscus; species Hibiscus mutabilis. The sequence continues at coordinate 13,740,529 of CM033726.1, read as the reverse complement.
CGAAATTTAAAGAGGTCAGAAGTCATAAAAGGAATGAAAACAATTCTTTCACGACGAATTTTGAAATTCTGAAAATGTTTAAAACGTTCCATTTTAGTTGTTTCAGAAAGACTTTTGTGATAAAGCTGGGAAAGGTTTGGACAGGTGCCATTATTATTGGGATTGGATGAAGGAGGATTTCTAGTGGTAGAACTAGCTCCAATCTCCCTTCTTACTATCTTTTTAGGACCCATAATCAAAATCCTGAAAATTTTCAAACCATAAATACATGTATGCATAAATCATCATATTCGATTCAATTAATTAATCCATTAATCAAGGTAAGGTAAAAATATATGTTACATAGTTTAAAAATCTATACAAATATAAAGAAAATTTTTGGTAAAAAGAAATTTTGAAAAAATAGTGTAAATAATATACAAGTATATTTATATATTTGAATAAAAAATTCTGAGTTTTTGAAATTTAAAAAAAAAACTAAGATGGTAAAGATATATACATTGTAATAGTATAATTTAAAAGCAAAAACATTAAACAAGAATAAAGAAAAACGAAATTTAAAGAAAATAAGGGTTTACCTTGAGTTATGGAGATATAGGATGAATAAGGGATGATTGTGCACAAAGTTGATGAAAATAGCTAGGGTTTGATGTGGGAAACAAAAACCCTCAAAAAATTTTGGTTGATTTGATGAAAAAAATGATGGATTTGAGTGGTTTATATAGAAGGGCCGACCTAGGGTTTTAAGAGAAAAAGAAGAGTTTGAGTTTTATTTGGAAAACAACATTTAAAGCCCTATTTAACTCCCAGCGGCTACGCGTACCGATATGCTAAAAGTGCGTATCGACACACCATTTTGGTACACCTCACAACCATATCGATCATTAACCTGTATTGAAACGAGGTTTACCCGTATCGAAATGCTGCACGTTAACCTGTATCGATACGCGGTTAATCGTATCGATACACTTTGACCAAAAATGACATTTTTGGCTACAAGGTACCCAAAAATTCGAACTTAATCAAATCTATATGCATGGAAATGATATGAGATCATCATGTATGAACAAAAATAGATGCATACTCCCCCTAACAACATGAATAGATGGATATAGGATCAAAAGCACATAAGCAAAGAAATAAATCAAATTCAAGCAACTTTTAACACCAAAAAGGCTCTAAGGTTCAAGAAAGGCTAGTATGCCCTAACTCCTTCCTAAAAAACGCTCTTTATCTAATGGTTTGGTAAAGATGTCCCCTACTTGATTTAAGGTGTCTACACATTTTAGAACTACATCATTTTTCAAGACATGATCTCTAATGAAATGATGCATTTTTCTATATGTTTGGTTCTAGAATGTTGGATGGGATTCTTAGTGAGACAAATGGCATTAGTATTTTCACACCTAATGGGGATGGTACCTACATCAATTCCATAATCTAAAAGTTGTTGCTTCATCCAAAGGACTTGAGCACAACAACTTCCTACCGATATGTACTCCGCTTCAGTGGTAGATAATGCTACACTATTTTGCTTCTTAAAAACCATGATATGAGCATACTACCTAAGAATTGACATGTACCAGAGGTATTTTTTCTATCTATCTTACAACCCACATAGTCCGCATCCTAGAAAGCATGCAAACTAAAGGATGAGTCTCTAGGATACCAAAGACCTAAACAAGGTGTGTCTCTAAGGTATCTAAAGATTCTCTTAATGGCTATAAGGTGTGATTCTCTAGGACTAGCTTGAAATCTAGCACACAAGCAAATACTAAACATGATATCTAGTCTACTTGCGGTAAGATAAAGCAAAGATCCTATCATTGATCTATAAAGCTTTAAATCAACGCGCTTACCTCCTTCATCTTTGTCAAGCTTTGTACAAGAGCTCATTGGTGTAGCTTGAGGTTTCACATTCTCCAAGCCAAACTTCTTGAGCATGTCCTTAATATACTTATCTTGATTGATGAAGATGTAATCCTTCATTTGTTCGATTTGGAGTCCCAAAAAGAATGAGAGCTCTCTCATCATGCTCATCTCAAACTCACCCTGCATCAACTTAGCAAACTCTTGACAAAGAAATTCATTAGTAGAACCAAAAATTATATCATCAACATAAATTTGAACTACTAATATGTCTTTGTCATTTCTTTTTATGAAGAGTGTAGTATCCACCTTTCCTTTATCGAAACCTTTTTCAATTAGAAAATTTGATAAACGTTCATACCAAGCTCTAGGAGCTTGTTTCAAACCATATAAAGCCTTTGAAAGTTTAAAAACATGATTTGGGTATTTTGGATCTTCAAAATCGGGTGGTTGTTCTACATACACTTCTTCATTTATAAAACCATTTAAAAATGCACTTTTTACATCCATTTGAAAAAGCTTGAATTCATGATAACATGCAAATGCAAGCAACATCCTAATGGCTTCCGTTCTAGCTACGAGTGCATATGTTTCTTCAAAATCGATTCCCTCTAATTGAGTGTAACCTTGAGCAACAAGTCTAGCCTTGTTTCCACTATATTACCACTCTCATCTAGTTTGTTTCTAAAAATCCATTTAGTTCCTATTGTAGACTTATTACTAGGCCTATCAACTAATGTTCATACTTTACTTCTCTCAAATTGATTTAACTCTTCTTGCATGGCCAATATCCAACATTCATCATTTAATACTTTTTTGATATTTTTAGGCTCAATGCATGAGATAAATGCAACATAATTACGAAAATTCTTAAGAGAATATCTAGTGGTTACCCCTTTGGATGGATCACCCAAAATCTCACCACCTTTAACATAGTTGAACTGCCTTGGGTAGGAGACCCTATTTTCCTCTAGAGTCGTGTCCTTCAAGGCTTCTAGAGGTGGATCTTGTGGTTCGTCTTTTGATTGAACTTCATCTACCTTTGATGATTGTCCTTCATCATCATTGACATCAAAAATCCCTACATCATCATCACAATAATCCTTCTTCAAAAGGAGGTTATCATCGAAAACCACATGTATAGACTCTTCTACTACTAAAGTCCTCTTTTCAAATACACGATAGGCTTTAGAGTTTAAAGAATAACCTAGAAAAATAGCTTCATCACTTTTAGCATCAAATTTGCCTAAAATATATTTTCTATTGTTTAAAACAAAACATTTACAACCAAATAGATGAAAATAGCTAATGTTAGGATTTTTTTTTGAGAAGCTCATAAGGAATTTTCTTTAAAATAGGCCTAATAATTACTCTATTTATAATATAGCAAGCCGTATTAGTGGCTTCCGCCCAAAAATACTTAGGCAAATTGTTTTCACAAAGCATGGTTCTAGCCATTTCCTCTAAAGTTCAATTTTTTGTCTCAACAACCCTAATTTGTTGAGGTGTTCAAGGGGATGAAAAATTATAGCTTATACCACTTGAGTTACAAAACTCTTCAAAACCTAGATTTTGAAATTTGGTTCCATGGTTATTTCGAATATGTGAAATAGATTGACCAAAATTGTTTTGATTTGCTTTTGAAAATGTGATGAATTTTTCGAAAGCCTCATCCTTGGTTCTTAAAAATAGAACCCAAGTATATCTAGAATAGTCATCTACTAAGAAAAATGCATATGATTTTCCACCCAAGCTAGTTGTTCTAATAGGGCCAAAAAGATCCATGTGGATCAATTGTAAAACTCTACTTGTAGAAACATCATTAATAGGTTTAAAAGAAACTCTTTTATGTTTGCCTTTTGCACAAGCATCAGAAATTTTATCATTTGAAAACTTTATTTTAGGCAAACCTCTTACAAGATCATTTAAAACCAATTTTTTCAAAACACTCATGCTTGCATACCCTAGATTTCTATGACATAACCATGAATCATGCTCATCTTTAGCTACAAAACATGTACTGGAATATGAATGTCATCTAAATGCACCATGTTTATGTTTCCTATGCGATGACCAAAAAGCACAATTTTGTGGGTTTCGATGTTTATAATTTACAACCATATAAATCAAAATTCACTACAAAACCTTTATCACAAAGTTGGCTTATACTTAACAAATTATGCTTAAGACCATTGACATATAAAACATTTTCAATAAGTATGGAAGAGTGATTACCAATGGAACCAATTCCTTCAATTTGGCCTTTGGAGTTGTCACCAAATGTCACTACTCTTCCTCTCTTTAGGTTTAGTTTCGAGAATCTACTCTTGTCTCCGGTCATATGTCTCGAGCATCCACTATCAAGGTACCACAAATTTGCACTTGAAGCTTTAGCCTTGTTTCTATGGCCCCCTACAAACAAAGAATTATGTCTTGATTTTTGGTACCCAAATCATTTTGGGTCCATGAGTATTAGCTCCCAAATACTTGGTTCTCTTGGGAATCCAAGATTCAATTGCCTTAAGATTGTTGGAAGTAACAAGTTCCTTGGGAACCCAAACACTTCTAATCTTCTTACCTTTAGAGGGCCTTTGGAAGCCTCTTTGTTTGTACCCATTATAGTTTCTTTTTACATAGTTGGGTTTTGAAGAATTTTCTTTTTCAAAACAAGAATTCCCAACTTTGCTCAAAGAAGCTTTAAGATCACCAACTTCCTTTTGGTGATCATCATGAACTTTAGAAAAAAGGTCGTTTAAATCTTGATTTTTCTTTTCAAAATCATTTAGTTTGGCTTGTAAATCCAAAACCTTCTTCTCAAGTTCTGAATTAGTTTTGGACAAAGAATCATTTTGATTTTTCAAATCAAAAATTATTTTCTTTTCAAAATCATTTAGGGTGGCAACCGTATCGATACTCAACTAGCTGTTATCTCTCAGCTTACGTGGCATATCGAAACGGTAACTTAGTGTACCGAAACACCGTACCGGAATGGCCGTAAGCTGTATCGATACATGATAGCCATTTGCTTAAAATCAAATTCCAGTAGCGAGAGACTGTATCGATACGGTACATAGTGTATCGATACGCTTAGTCAAAACTTGGCTATTTGAGTACAAAAACACTTAAAAAATATTTGGGATTTTAGTTTTTGATTGAGAAGCACTTTTAAGTTCGAATCTTTATCATTTTTTGAGTATTTTTGGGTACTTAAAAATTTATCTTATTTTGCAAAATAGTCCTTCAAAATACTTGTTATATCAAAATCAAAGATTGGTTTTACATTACCGATGTAAATAAGTTGGAAAATAACTATTATACATGTATAATCATTATTTCATTAAAATTATATACAAATAATTACAAATTTATAATAAATTTGAAATGAATTACAATTTAAAAGGTGTTAATAAATTGGTAAAACATAGTTATTATGCTTGTATAATCATTAATCCATTAAAATTATGAATTTATATCCAATACACTGGCGGTAGAAACTTTTAGTTTCTACAAATGCCTTAGTTTTATGGTTTAGAAACTCAATTTATGGGTAGGTTTTAGGTGTAGAGGTTTAGAATTTAGGGGTAATGATTATAATTTAGGGGTTATGGTTAGGATTTAGGGTTTAGAAGTTAGAGTTTAGGTTTTAAGGTAATATGTTGAGGATTTAGGTTTTAACCTATAAACCCTAAGCTCTAAATTATATTCACAATCACTAAATTCTAAACTACTAAACCTTCACCCTAAACTGAGTCTCTAAACCCTAAAACTAAGGCGATTAAGGAAACTAAAAGTTTCCACCGCTAGTGTATCAAATAATTATCCTAAAATTATATGTGAAGAGAACTATTACAAATTCATGATAAATTTAGAATAAATTATAGCCCTGTTTGACAATTAGCGGATAGTTGATAGTGGATTACATTAGCTGATAGCGAATTGCATTAGTTGATTTGAGTTGCGGATTGTATTAGCTGATTGGTAAAATTAACTTATAGTTGTTTGATTATTTAAACAAACAAAATGACATATAAGGACATGATTATATTCGATACTTGTTTGAATAGTTTGTTAATTATCAATATTTTGTATATATTAACATTAATTAGATTATGGAAAATATTTTTTTAATATAACATTACTAAGTATATTTGAAGATCAATATATTAATTTATTATTTATATAATTATTTTTAATATAATTTTAATTAATTATTAAATTTAAATACAAATATAAATGCGTGAGAATAAAAAGAAAAAAATAAAAAGTATTAGTTTACAAATGTCACAATGTAAATACGTGTGGGTAAAAATTAAAATAAAAAAGGTTAAATTTATGTTATTTGGAGATTTTTTATAATTGTTAAGGGTAAAATGATCTTTGTAACTCCTATGTCAAAACCTTTAATTTCAAAAGGCTCCTAATAGCAGCTTTTCAAAATTAGAGGTTTCACCCCAATCCGCTATTCACCAAACATCCAAATTAGCGAATTTAACTGGTCAAATCTCCAATTTTGGCTCAAACCGCTATTTACCAAACAGAGCCGTAATTTAGTTACATCGGTGTAAATAAATTGACAAAAAATAACTATTATAATTTATACGTGTCCATTAGAATTTTTTTTGAATAGATGTTCATTAGAATTATATACAAACATAATCATTATAAATTCATAATTAATTTGAAATAAATTATAATATGTATATGATATAAATAAGTCGACAAAAGGTAAAGACGTAATTTTACTTTTAATTCAACTTTTCATCACGGCTTGTTCACCATTGCTCTTGAAAAATACTTTTGGGGTTAAAAGTATTTTTAGAAGCATAAGCAATGTTAACATACATCTTTCAGAGGTGTTTTTCAACTCAATTACAAAAGTTAAAATCTCTAAATTTTTACAGTTACAAAAAGTATTTTTGAGAATCAAATTACAATTTTAATTTTTATCATGTGTTTATTTTATAAATTAATTTTTTTGCCAAATACATAATTATATAATTATTAAATTATTTATTAGTTCAAAATTTTTATATATTTTTTGGTTAAATTTTTTAAATAAAATTTATTTTAAAATTTGTCTATTTTCATAGAACACGTATAATTGTTAAAAATTATTTACTTGTTAATAAAAATATCTTTATATTTTTATTATAATTTAAGTTGATATCATAATAATAAAGAATTTGAATATCATTTAAATACATTTTAAACTTACATCATCAAGCATAAAATGACCATTTATCTTCTTAAAAACATTTATGACAACAATACTAAAGATTATATTTTAAACTAAAAAATTTTAAAATAATTTAAAAAACAAATCACTGCACTTTTAGAAAACAATGTTAGTAGAAATATATTTTTTTACGAGAAATTATTAGATAGACATGGCTCACCACGTCATATATGGTTCATCCAATAAGATTCATCAATTTCAGCGTAACTTTTAAATGATTAATCACTCTTTAATGACATGTAGAGAAAAGGTGAATATTCACCTTAAAAAAATGAGATAAAAATTATTATTAGATGAAATTATAGACGACATAATAAGCTTAACCCATCTAATATTTTTCCTTTTCTACATAGTCTTTTTAACTTAAAAATACAAGTATTTACTATTAAAAAAACACATGTACTTGACATTACGGTGAGAAACTGAGAAAGTGCTTGTGTACCTCAAAAAGTATTGCCGATTGCAGTTTAAATATTAATTAGGGTAAACTACTTAGGTGATTCGGGTGTAACTATTTTGATCACCAAATTAGGTAATTCTTCAATCAGACCACCAAACTTTTAAATTGGTCTTATTTTGATCACTGTTGTTAAAAAACTAATGGAAGGGTGACGTGACAGTTAACGAAAATTTATAAAATTATACATTCGGTACATGTTATTTACCTATTATATCATTTTGGTCCTAATTTTAATTAATTAAATAAGATTAATCAACCAATTAGATGATTACATGTGTCATCACCCAATTGGATAAATTTACTCAAATTTTATTTTATTTTATTTTATTTTATATTTAATATATTTTTATTGAATATCTTAATTAAATTAAAATTATTAATTAAATTAAATAACTCGATTTAACATTATATATATATATAACTACTAAAATAAATATGAAAAAGAAAAATATTCGATTTAATTTAAAAATAAAAAATCTTAAATCTATTTGCATTTTATATCTTGCTTTAACTACTTTAAACATATTTAAAATGTTTTCATTTTTGATTAATTATTTGATTTGATTTCGTGGTTTGTGCGATTTTGCACATCCCAAATGATTTAGGTTCGAGTCCCCTTTCAACTATTTTTACTTTTTTCCTAACATTTACTGCATTATAAGATATGTATATAAAATAGTGCAATTCATATCATTAAGAGTAGGTTGGTGCGGTGGTAAAAGCTTTGCTATATCCCCCATAGGTCCCAAGTTTGATCCACCCCAGGATCATTCCATTCCTCTTTAATTTTCCTTTAACCAGGTGGTGAAAAATGTATTAAATAAAATAAATTAAAATTTGAGTAAATTTATCCAATTGGGTGATGACACATGTCATCATCTAATTGGTTGGTTAATTTTATTTAATTAAATTAAAATTAGGATCAAATTGATATAAAAGGTAAATAACATGGACCAAATGTGTAATTTTTCAAATATCCGTTAACTGTCACATCACCCCAACGTTAGTTTTTAATGGCGGTGATCAAAATAGGACCAATTTAAAATTTTTGTGGTTTAATTGACGAGTTACCTAATTCGGTGATCAAAATAAGTACTCAGTGGTCACCTGAGGAGTTTACCCTATTAATTATTTGGGTTCTGAAAGTTTTATTTTCTATATGATTAGGGTTTGATCTTGTGATCAAGCCTGGACAAATCTCCAAAATCATATAATTTGATTTTGCAAAAATGAATATTTTCAGGGCATATCAAATATTTTCGGAGCAATAAGTAAAAACTTAAAAATAGGTCCATGTAGAACGAAAATTATTCCATCTATTTGAACTTTTAATTTAAGATTTAGTTAATAAATCATAAAAAAAACATGATTAAACTCTTATAACACATTACTTTTATTGTTTTTGTTAAAAAATCATTTTAAATAGAAATGAAATGTGTTGGAATTTATAACTTTTTTAAGGCCACTCTTAAATTATATTACCGTTTGATTATATTTTTAAGGCAATTTTTGAATATAATACCGTTTGTTTTCATTAAATTTTATAAGTTTAAAGTTTTATAAAAACCCTTCAATATTACCATGTAGAAAATTGCTTATGAACATATTTCAATCACTAAGCTTCTGCACCGTTTAATGATTAATGATGACGTCGGCTAATTACTGTTCATTGAATATTTAAAAAAATTTAGGAGTGGCCTTTAAAAAAGGGTCTTATATTGAAAATTAGTGGCTCATGCAGCTTGGCCCGTTTGTTAATATATTCTCAATTTTCAATTAACAGAGATAAAATTAGGGATGACAAACGGCTGAGCGGGTGCAGATATCCCCTCCCCATCCTCATATTCACCTAAAATTTTCATATCCACCATCTATCCACCACCCACGATGGGTACAATTTTCAAATCCACACCTGCCTACGTGGGTACATTCTCAAGTCTATCCCCCTACGTGGGTACATTCTCAAGTCTATCCCCACACCCACTACCCAACTGGACATCCACCACCCAACCCGTATTCGCCTACAAGCAATCACCAATATCGAATTATGTAAAAATAAATCATATACTTTTGTAAAGAATAGTACAACTTCGCATACTTTATTGATTGATCAAGTGTATATATATAAAATATTTACACCAGTGTAAATTTAACATCTAACTAACTAACGCTAACTTAACTAAAGCACATTTTCACTTGTATAAGTTCTACTTAACTACAGCTAACTAATTAACTATAGCTAACTTAACTAAAGCAATTTAAACTTGTACAAATTCTACTTAACCACACATATTACAAAATTACAACCTGATTAATTCAAATTCGATCTTAAACAATAAATTTAAGCTCGATTATAAACCATCATTTTTTGAAACTAAATTAATTGAATTCAAAATCTACAAACTTAAGGATTAATGTAGATTTTAAAACAAACCAATATCTTAGTACATAAAACACCATAATAAAAGGCAAAATCAAGGCCTACAAACATAATTGGTTTAAAATTCATATGGTGGGTAGTTAGCGGGCGGATGCGGGCGGATACGGTGCAGGTAAAGTCTTAAACCCATCACCTACCCACTACCCACGATGAATATGACTTTTTACATCCACACCCGCACACTACCTACCAAAATCATACCCATCCCCACACCAACTTGGGCGGGTGCGGTGCGAAATCCGTAAAACTATACCCATCTGCCATCCCTAGATAAAATCCCCTTTAGAAATATGTTTCTATATATCCAATGATTGAATGATGGCAGCTAATCACTAAACTTCTACGCATTATAATGAGGCCCCATTATAGTGGGGCCATGAGCGTGGTGTTCAGGGTGCTTCTGCTATTAGCCGGGTCTGATTATTTTAATAAAAAATTAATATTTTTATATAATTATCTATATCTAGTTTATTGAATAAAGAATTTAGATCAAATATTGTAAAAGTTTATTACGAGATGATCTTTTCAACTCAATTTACTCTATATATAATATCAAGATTCGAAGTTCTAACTTTATTTATCTCACTATACCAACGAATTGTTGATAAAAAAATTAGAGATAATTGTGTACTATGTCCTAAACTATGACCCTCACTCTGAATTGGTTCCCAAACTTTTAAACATTCTAATTTCATCCTCAAACTATGATGTTCATTCTAAATTAGTCTCCAAACTTTTAAACATTTCAATTCCATCCCTAAACAAGGACCTTCATTCTGAATTAATCTCCAAACATTTGAATATTCCAATTTCACCCCAATTTATTAATATATAAAACATTAATTATCGTTTATGCCACATAATATTATTGCATAATATACATGTAACACCCATATCAATACGGATGGCACGATCCAATCCGAGGTGTCGCATTCGGGTCACCGGAGTGACCCACATTAAAATTTTTAGATAAAACAAATAGTCAAACCATAAAACAGTTATGGATTCAAATATAAGTTCAGAAATCATTCAATCAATAAAACAGAAATCAGAATACAAATTACAAATACAATTTTCAGGCTCTGATATAAAACAAGACGTGACATACATGCCCCATAATTATACAAATACCGTACTCTGCAAGCGATGCCGACGGAACTTCTATGCTGATGTCAATAACCGCACCAAGATCAATCTTTTATAACCCGCAGTGGTAAATAATAGCATGAGCTTGGAAAAGCTTAGTAATACAGAACTACCAAATGATGTAGTAGGCATAAGCAAGTATACGGCAAGGCAATAATAATGATATGATGATCCAAGCAACAATATGTTCCATTATATGAATTGATATTTGTAACAATGATATACTTGAAGGTAACATGGTTGTTCTTTATCTGATCACCTGAGTACCAAACGGGATGCCTATAGTCTGAAGAATCTGAAGAAAGATGGATTAAGGAAGTTGAACTAGGGAATTTAGTGTGTTCTATTGAGTGCAGATATAAACCATACAGAGAGTTTTAGACATTGATAATTTATTCATTATGAGAGTTTTATTTGAAACACCTAACAACCCTCTAATCGTACATCGATATGCAGTTCCCCAGAACTGCATCCATAAGGACTTACCCTAGGCCCATAGGGCGTAAGAGCTAACCTAAAGGGTTACCTTAGGTCCATAAAGTTTTACCCTAGGTCCATTGGATGTAGTTCTAGCCTTAGGGGTTACCTTAGGTCCATAAAGAATTACCCTAGTTGAAGCGTAGGAACCTGCCCAAGGGGATACCTTGGGCCCATAAGGAATTACCAGCTTGATCAAGACTGAAACCGTAGAGACTTCTTATCATATCCCATATAGTACCTCATAAAAATTAGTTTAGGCAGTCAGTAGGAGTGGTGTAAAAATAGGAATCAGACATGTATTTTTAGTATATCAAAAAATAGATAGCATGCATCTAGATCAGATACAGAGACATATTTCCAGATGGATATGAGTCATGTTTCAAATCAGAGGAATAGTCTTGATTTCAAACCAGAGAGAATATTTATGTGCATATAGAACACACCAAATGGATCAATTTATTTTTCGGAGGCACTTAGTAATCGCAAGAAATGGGACATTGATCTTCTGACTATTTTGAACTGATTTTAGAAGTGAGATCCCTAAATAAAAGGGGTTCTGAATTAATAGCTCCAACTAGGCATTTGGGAAGTGATACATTATGATCGTTAGAGATATCCGATATATCAAGAATGTTCATATCATTTTGGTCAACAAGGACATTTTGGTCATTTGACTGTTAGGGGCAATCTTGTAATTTAACCCAATAATGATTAAATGGTGATTTGTAATATTCAAGGTTTCTATCGACTGTTCAGACTTTCAAGTCCATTCTAACTAAACAGATTCCAACAATACAGTACTTGCCAAGTATCCAAACAGGGAGACCTCATAGGTATTCATTTCTTAGAACCGACTGTATCGTATAGCTTAACGACCACCTTCATAATTCACCACATGACTTGCCACCGAGTAATCGAGCACATATTCCGTGCAAAAATCTTCCAATATTGTATTAATATCATGAGTGATTGATGTACATGAGTCATGCTTCATAACCCTTAGGGGCATTTCAGAATCATGAGTGATTGTTGATATCTGCAAAAGAAGCGGTTCTGTGATTCACTTGCTGGTTCAAAACTCCGCTAAAGTACGAGCTGTTGCTATTAAAATAGGTTTCGAAGTTTTTATTGAGGCATTGAATTTGAATGAGGGGCCAAACGCTGTGAGACAATAATTGGGTGGCATACCATCTGTGGAACATCAGATCATTAAGAGGAAGTTGTTCCAAAGAGATTTCATTCTGGAGCCTCTGGTTGTTAATTTGAAAACTCAACTGCCAATTGTTATTAAAGAACTAACTGACTTAACTTTTGACGGATTAAAGAGAGGCAATAAACCTATCCGGTCATCAGGGGGTTAGGTGGAGCTTACTTCATGCACGATTCATCTGGTCAGAAGTATATCTCAGTCTTTAAGCCTTCTGATGAAGAACCAATGGCTGTAAATAACTCAAATGGCCTCCCCTTGTCACTAGATGGTGAAGGGATGAAGAAAGGCACATGCGTAGGAGAAGGTGCATTGAGGAAAGTTGCAGCTTACCTGTTGGATCATCCAATGACTGGACCTCGCTCATTTGATAGTGGGCAAAAGGGTTTTGCTGGAGTTCCTCCTACTTTGATGGTTAAGTGCTTGCATAAAGCATTTAATTATCCGGAAGGTTATGACTATGATGACAAAAATATTAGGATCGGGTCTCTGCAGATGTTTGTTAACAATGTTGGAAGTTGTGAAGATATAGGCCCCATGCTTTCCTAGTTTATGAGGTGCACAAGATCTCTGTGTTGACATAAGGTTGGCAAATGCAGATAGGCTTGCCGGTAACATACTGTTAGCGAGAAATTGCGAGGAAGATTGGGTTTCACTTGTTCCTATTGATCATGGCTACTGCTTGCCTGAGAATGTAAGAGTAACTTGCATATTTCTTTTCAGTTAATGCAATTTCGTTAGAATTTTATTCTTTTAGTAGAATTTATGGCTTTCCATCCAGTGTTTTACATTTCAACTTCTGAGGACAAAGTGTTACACATATGCCACTGATTCTTCTTGTGGAGAAAAGGAATCCCTTACTGTCGTTCTTCAAATTCTGTCTTTGGTGCATAGAAACTTATATTCATAAACTTAAAAATGAGTGTTTAGCTTCAGTGATCTTAGCAAATGCTGTGTTGTCATGTCATTAGCACGTCGATACTTGAAGTCTGGTTCTACATTGAAGCTGCAATGAACTTATCTTGAAAATGAAAGCTGTTTTAGAATCCAAAAGCTGTCTTAAAAATTAGCAAATTTCTTTTACTGACTTCACTTTGAAAATTTTTGGCATTCATTTTCATCACTTTGTTATTGCTCTTTTATTTTGCTGCAGTTTGAGTAGTGCCCATTTGACTGGCTCTACTGGCCTCAAGCACATGAACCTTATTCCCCAGATGTCATCAATTATATTAAGTTGCTGGATGTTGAACAAGACATTGAACTTTTGAAGCTCCATGGTTGGGACATGCCACCCAAGTGTTCTAACACTTTTCGCATTTCCACCATGCTTCGAAAGAAGGGCGCAGAGAGAGGACTCACACCCTATGCTATTGGAAGAATCATGAGCAGGGAAACAATGAAACATAAGTCGGTGATTGAGCAGATTGTTAAAGAAGCAGAGGAAGCTCTGCTTCCTGGAATGAGTGATGATTCATTCTTTGAAGCAGTGGCATTTATCATAGATAGGCATCTTGATGAATTGGCGTCGTAAGCCCCGAGTCAACTAGATAGGTAGCTTTGGATGTGTTTGTTTTCTGTGTCTCTAACTTATTGCAGAATGATGATGGTAGTCTATATTTTTTTAAATGGTCTTTGTTTATGTTCTGTGCAATATTCGGGTTGTTGTTGGAACTCGTGTTTCTATTATCTATTTTATTTTGTTCATGCATCTAAATTTCCTATGCAGAACGACCTCGAGTCGTACATGGAAAAGCCTATATGCAAGCTATCCAAGAACAATTTGTGTTGAGGAGGTTTCAGTTGTTCGGTAATAGCTATGTGAATGATAGTAAATATCTCATCAGCTTTGAATATTTGAAGTTTGCTCAATTGAGGAAGGAAGCTTGTTCTTTGACTCGGGAAGTACACAAGTTTGTGCCCCATAGGAGAAAAAGCGCTTACTTGAGAGTTTCACTATGATTCTATATATTATTAGGTAAGGACATTATTCTGTTATTTGAATTCGAGCGAGTGTGAAGTACGATACGGCCTATTTTAGTTTATGTTAAGGTGACTGTCTAGGCTCTACACCTATAAGTCGAAGAATATTTGATTACACTAAGATTGCTTGCTATGTAAATTACTTAGCTCGTAGCCTGGTATGTTGATTTTTCTTGTATACTCAATTCTCTAGAATGAAAGATACTGATTATTTTCTAAAATTAAAATACTAATTGTTAGAAGTTTAACTAATTTTTGTTAGAACCAAAAATATATTCAATACGAATATAAACCCAAAATTAATACATGCCAAATCATTAAGAATAAAGACTAGATTTGCGAAAGCGTACCTGAATCCATTGATGGAGTTTTTCAAAGAGGGTTTGATATTTTAAGATGGTATGTTATCTCTTGCCACACAACTCTCTGATGGGAATGAGACATATGCAAGTTAACGCATATCTTGGGGACCACTGCCCATTATATAAACTGAATTAAAAAACAATTTATTAATATTTATAACTCTGCCCCTCATTGAGTTATAAATATAACTTATGGTATCTACATTTTTAATTCCATGACAATTTAATACCTACAACACATGTAACATAATTGGTCACTTAATTTGTGTCATACTTTATAATAGCAACATACATTATACATATGTGCCCACAATTGTGAATTTTAATCCGACAATCTCCCACTTGGGCAGCATATGTTTCCTGACAAATGTATAACCTTATGAGCTTAAAATTTTGCTATCATGCAATAGGTATTCTTTAACAATCTCGTCCATCAACTATATCCATATAGGATTAAAGCGGTCTTCGCCATATCAATCATTATTGGACCCATGAATGGTCACGTATACAAACATAATCAAATGACATAGATCAATCATGGATGCGTAGCATGGAAATTACATGTAATGTGAACCGAACATGTCTATTTCCAACTGGTCCTCTGTAAACTTAAGTGAGGTCTTTATCAAAAATAAGAAAAGAGTGGGAAAACTGAATATTTATTTCTGATCAGAAAATAACCAAATGCATAAATGTTCGAAAACAAACTTAAAACAAACATATAACAAAAACAATAACATCCTCAAATAAAATAACACCCATATAAGTAGTGTGCTCATGAAAGGCCAAACCTTTTTGTGAGCGGATCCGCTATCATGGAGTTTGTCCCAATGTTTTCTATGGATATTTATCCACTTTTTACTCTTTCTTTTACAACTAGGAACTTTATGTCTATGTGCTTTGACTTAGACGAACTCCTATTGTTGTTGGAATACATTACTGCTAATTTATTGTCACAAAATAATTTAAGTGGTCTTTCTATATTCTCCAAAATATGCCCAGCGACAAAATTTTGCAGTAATATTTTATGATTTGATGCCTCATATCATGCTACAAACTCTGTTGTCATAGTGAAAAAAGCTACAAGTGTTTGTTTAGCACTTTTCAGGACATAACTCTTCCAGCTAATAGATAAATATAGCCTGATGTAGATTTTCTGCTATCTTGGCACCTAGTGAAATTAGGATTCGAATACCTTACGACCTCCAAATGATCTGGTTTCTTGTAAGTGAGCATGTAATATTTTGTTCTATGAAGATACCTCATAACCCTCTTGGTTGCTATCCAATGGTCTATACCAGGGTTACTTGAATCTTTGCCTAACATCCTAAAAATGTACGCTATATCTGGACGCGTACAAACCTGAGCATACATTAGACTCCCAATAGCTGATGTATAGGGAATCTTTTGCATTTCTTAAATTCCAATGTTACTTTTAGGGCATTGGGCAAGACGAAGTTTATCTCCTTAACGACAAGGGTGTCTATTAGTTTACTATTTTGCTAAATGATATACTCAAAAAGGCACGTCTTGTAATGTGGAGAGGTACAATGACCGTCTTGTAGCTAAAGGATATACTAAAAAAGAAAGCATTGACTTTTCAAAGACTTTTTCTCTGGTTTCATCGAAAAACTCTTTTAAGACAATCATGACACTTGTAGCTCATTTTGATCTTGAGTTACATCAGATGGGTGTTAAGACTGCGTTTCTCAATGGAGACATTAAAGAAACAATTTATATGGTGCAGCGAGAAAACTTTGAGTCGGGAAACCCAAAGAATATAGTTTTTAAATTAACAAAATTCATCTATGGACTCAAGCAAGCTTCTCGTCAATGGTACCACAAATTTCATCAAGTAATTATCTTGTTCAGTTTTGAGATGAATATTGTTGATGATTGCGTGTATCACAAGTTTAGTGGGAGTAAGCATATAATTTTTGTTTTATATGTCGATATCATTTTTCTTGCCACAAATGATATAGACTTATTGCCCAAAACCAAGAGATTTCTATCTAAGTATTTGAAATAAAAGATCTTGGGGATGTTTCTTTTATTTTAGAAATTCAAATATATCGAGATCGATCTCGGGGTATTCTTGGATTGTCACAAAAGAACTATATCGATAAAGTACTTAAAAGACTTACAACCAATTGGTTTTAAATATTCATTTGCAACCAATTAGTTTTGCACCTTCAAGTAATGAGACAAGTTCCCAAAATTTATTGTCTTGTATGGATTTATACTCTTCCTGCATGACATCAATCCACTTTTGAGAGCTAATACTTTGTATGGCCTGATAAAAGTTGATTGGATCATTTTTCGTCATTCCATTGCATCATCATTTTCTTGGAGAAATACAATATAATCATCTAGAATAACATTTCTCATTTTTCTCGTGGATCTCTTTAACGTCACTTGTTTTAAGGTTGTTGAATTTGTTCCTCTAGAACAATTACCTCATCTTGAATAAGAGAAAGTTGTTCAACGTTGTCTTGTTGAGGTTCTGGATTCACTTCTTGATTAATGACAGGTATGGAAACTTGAACATCATCAAATGTAATAGTAGAAACTGAGTTAGAACTCAATTCCTCCTCAAAAACAATGTCTCTAACCTTATTTCTCCTTTCAAATTCAACATCCTCAAAAAATGTTGCAATTCATGTCTCAAAAATATTCTCAAGTGTGAGTTCATAAAATTTATAGCCCCTAGATCGCTCAGAATAACCAATAAAGTAGTTGCTCACTATTCTGGAGTCCAATCTATTTTCATGTAGCCTATAAGGCCTTGCCTCAATTGGACATCCCCAAATGTGAAAATGCTTTCATGTAGGCTTTTGACATGTCCAAAACTCATAAGGTGTCTTTTCAGCTCCTTTAGTTGGCACTCTATTCAGGATATACATTATTGTCTTTAATGTTTCTCCCTAGAGGGACTCAGGTAAGGTAGAATAAGCAATCATATTCCTTACCATATCTTTAAGAGTCCAATTACGTCTCTCAGCTACCCATTCATACTAGGTGATCCTAGCATTGTGTACTGTAGTACAATACCACATTCCTCTAAGAATTTTGTAAATGGTCTTGGGCGTTGTTCACCTGAGCCATCATATCTACCATAGTACTCACCATCGCGATCAAATCTAACTTTCTTAATTCTTTTGTTGAGTTGATTTTCAACTTCAGATTTATAAGATTTAAATATGTCCAAAGACTAAAATTTCTCATGAATTAGATATAGGTACCCATAGCGTGAGTAGTTGTCTATGAAAGTTATGAGATATTGTTGACCATTTCAAGATGTCGTAGGGAATGACCCACAAATATCAGTATGAATTAATTATAAGATGTATGTAGATTTGTTTGCTCCTAATCTATTAGTTTTGGTCTGCTTTCTCTTAATGTAATCAACACAAACATTAAAATCTGTAAAGTCAATGGACTCCAAAATACCATTAGACATAATGCGCTTAATCCTACCTTTTGAGATATGACCTAAGTGTTTATGCCATAATGATGCTGAATTTTCTTTATTTAATTTGCGTTTAGTACCACGTGATTCTACATGCAAAGTTTCATTATAGGATGCAGTTGTATCCAGCAAGTAAAGGTTGTCATAAGCATTCAAATAATCAGTTCCAATAATGCTTGAATTTAAAGACAAAGTAAACTGATTGTTTCTAAATGAACAATAATATCCAAATTTGTCCAACAAAGAAACAAAAACTAAATTCCGCCTAAAAGACGAAACAACAAAAGTTTCTTTCAAATCCAAATAAAACTAGTTCCTAATAACAACCTAAAATGCTCAATTGTTTCAACTTCCACCGATTTTCCATCGCCCACAAAGATGTTTCTTTCACCATCACCTAGCTTTCGATAGCTCAGACAACCCTGCATAGAAACACTTATGTGAGTAGTAGTACCAGAATCTAACCACCAAGTGTTTCTAGGTATTGAAGCTAAATTAACCTCAGAACAGACCAAGGTAAGATTCATATCTTTCTTTGCACGCCATGCATGATATTTGACATAATCTTTCTTTATGCGTCCAGGCTTGTCACAAAAGAAACAATTGTTTGGAACTTGCTATTGTTTCTTTTGAGCTGGACCCATAGCAGCTTTATTCTAATATTTTCTTTTCTTACCCTTGTCCTTAGAGGCATTGGCCAAATGAGCTTTTAGTCTTATCACGCTTCATATTATCTTCCTCTTAAACACAATGAAAAATGGGCTCATTTAGGGTCCATTTCTCCTTTTGACAATTATAACTAATTTTAAACTAGCTAAACTGCGTAGTAAGTGATACCAAAATTATAAGAACGAGCAAGTCTTTAAAAAACTCAATTTTAAGTGCCTTAAATTTTAAAGCGATATGGAATATCTCTATAATGTACTCCCTTACATTTCCTTAACCCTTATACTTCATAGACATTAAAGAAGTCAAAAGTGATGTCATTTCAACTTTATCATTTTTAGCAAAACGTTGCTTAAGATCGTCAAGGAAAGATTTAGCCCGAGTAATCTCTTCAGATTATGTGCCCCTAAAGGCTTTCAGAATGTTGTGTTTCATGAACATCAGACTCAAGCGATTAGAATAATCCCACCTCTCAAAATCCCTTTTCGTATCAGGGGTGTTATCCGCAGTGAGAGGTGCAGGTTGTTCTTGCCTTAATGCAAGGTTATGTCCATACAACCAAGCATTATGAGTAAGTGTCTTTTCCATTTCTTGAAATTTGTCCTATTAAGCATGGGTATAGAACTGACATTAGCAGATATTGTGGCAGCAGAAGAACTAACTAAATATAGAACAAAATAAAAATAAACATGCTCACATCAATATTTTATAAGTAAACAAATAATTTCAAAGTAATGACTAATTTCCCTCAAGATACCAAACACAATATTAATATCAAGTCTTTGGACAGTAATATTAACAATAAGCGGTGCTCTTGTTGTAGTAATCAAACATTGACAATAAACTATGTCGAACAACAGATTAATCTTTGGACTAACGTATTGCACACATAAAATACCTTATAATTGTCACACATTTATTACCACGGGTGTTGAAATTTGGCCAAATATTAATTTCCTTTTGATCCAATTAATAAACGCATGAATTACAAAAACACAAACATCTTAATATTTTAAATAAGTTAATCTACGAAGAAGCGGTCACCTTGGTGACATTATGTTTTAATTAATCCACTAAAATATTAGACAACCAAAACATGAATTTATATGTTTCTAAAGATTTATCGTTATGCCTAATGATTAAAACTGAAATTTTAATCCAGTCAAATTAAATACATATTTTAAATAAAATATATATCATAACAATAAACTAAACATGCAATTACTAAAGTAAAAGCAATACAAAAATAAGGGCAAACTTATTGTCTGGAAATCTTAATGACCGAAAACATAATCTGCCGTTTAAAAAACAAATCTCAATAACCTAAAACAAAGCAACAACACAGAACCAAAATTGCTTTGAATTTGTAAATATAATTATGCCTTCAAACGTAATTATCTTGAAATTGCATAGAAGAATCAAAAGCATATCGCATAGGCATAATAGCAGAGAGACTAATATCGCATATGCGGGTAAAAACATTAAAATCAAACCCTAATCAAGACTGTAAAGCCACCATCTCCGCAAAAACAAAATTCATTCAATAAAATTGAATTCAAAATTCCAAAGGAAAAACAATCGGAAGTGATGCGGTGGTGAAACAATAAGAAAAGTTAACTGGTTCTCAATGATTCGACATACTCTGGCACTGATATCACTTGTTCGAACAAAAAATATATTCAATACGGATATAAAGTCAAGATCAATACATGCAAATCATTAAGAACAGAGACTAGATTTGCAGAAGCGTACCTGAATCTATTGATGGAGTTTTACCAGAGAGGGTTTGATCTTCTAAGATGATACGTTATCTCTTGCCACACAACTCTTGGCGGGAAGGAGATATATGCAAGTTAGCGTATATCCGGGGGACCACTACCCATTATATAAATTGAATTAAAAATAGTTTATTAATATTTACAACTTTGCCCCTCATTGAGTTATAAATATAACTTATATTATTTACACTTTTAATTCCATGATAATTTAACACCTACAACACGTGTAATATAATTAGTCACGTAATTTCGTTTCATACTTTATAATAGCAACGTATATTATACACATGTTCCCACAATTGCAAATTTTAATTCAACAATTGTTCAATAGATTACACTTCACAAATTTCTCTAAATATTTTACATGTTTAGCTGTGAATAATTTATTGGAGTGAAACTTTTTTCCTAACTCTTCATATTCTTTGAATTTTACATAAAAGTTCAAAAGATTTCAAGGTTTCAATATATACAAATTTTCAAACAATTCTATTTCTGCCGTATTTGCGATTTATTGAAATTTATTCGAATATTTGAATTTTACAATAATCGAAATTATGATTGGAGGTTAAACTTTGTTTTTATTTATAATGAAATAGTTGTAAGTGAATTATGCATTTAATCTTAGACATAATTGAAAATATTTACAAATGATTTTCCACTTAATATTTCTTGTTTTTTTCGAATTATTAGCAATAACATGTTTGGACTTTTAAAATAAATTAAGAGCTGTTTTTTTTTCTGGTTTGATGTATGACCCGGTCAGGGATTCAAATCGCGAACCGCTAACGCGATTGTGGCTGCGAAATAGCGGTCGCGCCACTCTCCGAAACTGCTTTTTGGAGAATTTCGCAGTGGGTATCGGATTCACGCCGATAGCATCCTATCGCGGACGCGATTTTGCGCGATAGCTTTTGTAGCGGCTATAACGGGACGCAATCCCCGATTTCTGAGCAATTCTATTTTTGCCGGAGGAGGAGGAAGAAGAAGAACGCGGCTGCCGGAGGAAGGAAGAAGAAACACGCGGTTTAAAATTCTAGAAAAATGGGTTAATTATGTGGAGTGACATTGAACTTTTTAAAGTTTTCAGTTTGGCCTCAATACTTTAAGCTATATTCAAATTGATCCCTTACACTTTCAAAACTTCTTGATTAAGCCTTTAAATTTATATTTTATCTCAATTAAGTCCTTAAAGATTTGATTTTTTGTTAAATCTAGTCCTTAAACATTATATTAATTTTATTTTTCTTTTACTTAATAATAAAATTAGAGTATATATTAAATATAAGTATTGGAAAAGAAAATCAAATAAATGAGAATAAAGACTTATATTTAATGTGGTATAATTGTTTATTAATAATATTATAATTATTTAATTGTTTATAATATGTTCATTTAATTTTTATTATTTATTAATATTATTAATTATTTTTATTATATTAATATTTTTATTTTTTGTTTAGGTTTATCACATGTTTAGTCTTTTTATTGGTACAAATTGTTAATTTAGAATATTCATATGATTTTATTATCCAAACTAAACTAAACAAAATCGCACTACAATCTAGAATTCTTTAAACAATATCACTCACTTTCAAATTCATATTAATAAAAGTTCATAAGTATTAAAAAAATACTCTAAAAACCATTGAAATTGAGTTTTTATAATTATAATTACAATTAGTATGTTTTACAATAAATTGTGCAAAATTTTAAAAAAATCACTACCGCGGCACCCGCAATGACCGTAATAGCCTCCATTATATCCGAAAACGCGACTGCAACCGAAATTTAAATCCCTAAATCCGGTATATAACCGATATTTGATTAATGATCTACCATGCGATAGTGCAACCTCGGAGTAATAGTAATGGAATAATTACGGGCCGTGTATGAAACGTTAGACATGTTTGAAGAATGGGATACAGGAAAGTAGTAATGGAGATGTACTGCATAGAAGTTTACCGTATTCTAATACATGATTCTATGGCGTTGCAAAGGAACATGGGACGGACAAGATTTTATACAAGGAGGACTATTAAAAAGTTATATTAAAAATAGAGAGAATGTGAAGTTACAAAATTTTAGAAGATACAAAATTAGAGAGCAAGCACATTTAGCCGGTTAGACAAGTTGTTCATCTTTGTTCCCTCATTTTTCTTAGGTCATGAGTTTTAAACCCATTAGGAACACCCTCTCCTTCCCTTAGAGTTCCCTTGCCCTTTCTTCTATGTAGGATTAAGATTAGGATTAGAATTAGGATTAGGATTTGTCAAAAAATACAAAATTAAATTGTAAATAAAAAATATAAAAAAATATTTAAATTATAAAATAATTTAAAATTTTTACCCTCGGTCCATCTCCGAAAGGAATGTTATAGTTGACAGGGTGCCCACGAGTTTATGAAATAAACTGAGGGCAGAATTGAGTCTTAATTTTTGAGAACCGTTGCACTTGTTACAATATCAAAAAAATAAAAATAAAAGATAAATTCATGAAATATTAAAAAAAGTTTAACGAAAATAGGAGTATAATTTTAAACTTGTAGGCCGGCCAAGAAAGCAATCCACGTTGATGGTAACCATGATGATCCACAAATAAACTGTGCAACAGTGAATTTGCTTGCTTCAATATCTGAACCGATGACTCTAAATCCGGGCCATTTGACCAGTTTACAAACCGCGGCACCCGGTCCATAATTCATGTATTCCCCATAGTATAATGTATCTAAAGCAAATTCACTATTCCATTCCAGCCATCCTCTGGGATCAATGTGCTCATCCATGTACGATAACATAAACACAACCCTAGAGTACTTCTTCCATGGTCGGCCTAAATATGTTTGGATGCTACCGTTTGCTGCCACGAGATTCGGCGCGGGTAGTATCCGGCATGCATGAATCGAAATGCCCGTATTCTGGTCCGAATAATTTGGGTTCTAGACCGTGATTGTGTTCTTTTAAAGAGGCATGAGCTTCCGAGCATAAATGTTACAGTTCTGGAGTACAACAGCAGCATTCCCAAAAATGAAATCCACCGTACCATAAATGTCACATTTACGGTAGAATTGGCAGTTGGAGTGAACGTATAACGTGTCTTGGTATCCGGTAATGTTACACCTGTATACGACAGCATGGTCTGCACAGACACGGAGAGCCACTGCCTGGTGCTTGGATGGTCCAGCCTAGTTATCAAATGTCAAATCTCTTGCAATGAAACCAGCCCCAGTCGCGGCTGAAAAAGAATGAAATAACCAACGAATATATATATATAGTTATATTTTTTATATGCAAGTTGTGTAAAAAAATATATATAATTTTTTATATTTAAATTATAAAATCTAAATTCTTAATCGTAACACTTTAAAATTTTAACCTTAAACACTTAAGCCTAAACTCTAAATTTTAAAGAAAGTGTGTTTTAATATTCGAGGAAAAGAAACATTGGTTGGCTTACCGAAGGTAGCAGTGTGGAATGTTGTCAAGTTGTCAAATACACTTTTTCCTCCTGTAATGACCGTTTTACCCTCTCCATCACCGATGAGCATCAAGTTTACTTTCTTCCCCCCTCCTTCAAATTGTTCTCTTCGTACCTGTAAATAGAAACGGTAGTAATAACCGCTACAAAATTAGTCGATGTTTTTAATTTAATTCCCCAAAAATAAAATGGAATTGCTTTTCCTTGAAAAAAACATTTAACCACAAATGCTTTTCCACCTAAAAAGATCACGAGAATTATGGTATCATTGTTCACAGGATACAAAAGTAATTTATGATCATACCGGTGGAAGTTAAAAGAAGGCAGCCATTAATTGAAAAAAAATACTAACAATTGTTTTCTTAAAAGAGTTTCAGGCTTTCAGCAACAAACCAAAAAATTGCTATTTTATAAAGGATATTTTTGTCCGGTTATGCTGCAAAGATAATAATAATGAAAATTTATTAACGGAATCTTAATTCAATTTTAAAAAGAATTATATTCGAATTTAAACCCAACAACGGTCAGGGAAAGCTAAACTAATTAAACAATATATGCATGGATATGATCAGTTGATATAATGTAAAACATACAAGGTTTACCCATGGGATGACTGAGATTAATGGTCCATATTTAAAAAAAAAAATGAATTACTTTTAATTTAAAATTTCTAGTTTCATCTATTATATTTAATTAAACCAGCAAAATAAATACTTGTAAAATTCAGTATAAGTAAAACTATGTAGAACAAAGTTTTATATTTTTTGAATCTTTTGATGAGGATAAATAAATAATTAAAATCATTTTTTTATTTATTAAGTTTAATCATTAATTTATTTTCATCCTGTTAAAAAAATGTTTAAGTTTTAGATTGCTTAGAAGGATTTTATATAGATTATAACGTCAGTTTACCTTCCTGCCCTCACATGTATGATAATACGGCGACTACTATTCTCCGGCGCATTTTTAATCGCTTCGGTAATGGCATTAACGGTTCCGTTTCCGTCTTTGGAAACGATGATATCAGGCTGTATTTCCGACAAGGGAGCGTTGAGCAGCTTTCTCTCTTTCCTCCCCAGCCATTTCGGGAAATTCTCCTCGTCCATATCTTGATTTTCTCCAGATATGTAGTCACCCGACAGCGACTCTAACAGCCTCCTGTTCTGTATAGGCGTTCCCGCGAAATCGTCCCGCCGCTCGCAGCGAATATCGACAGGCAGTTACGAGTTCCGACAAGTTCATCAGTTTCTCCATCACTTGATCCTTTACCGCCCTGCTCACCCCCTCGAATCCCTCCGTACAGGTGTCGTAGTTCGTCAAC
The DNA here is from genome assembly GCA_019671005.1 of Hibiscus mutabilis. Taxonomy (NCBI): domain Eukaryota; kingdom Viridiplantae; phylum Streptophyta; class Magnoliopsida; order Malvales; family Malvaceae; genus Hibiscus; species Hibiscus mutabilis. Next base: position 13,714,641 of record CM033726.1, on the reverse strand, counting down.
GCCGCGCTAAGCCACGACATCACGTCATGAGTGGACCAGCCTTTGTCGTCGCCGTTCCTAGAGGCGATAACGGCGGAGAAGGCACGGGAAAGGGAGTCGACGGAATCTTCAAGAAGCTCGAGGCAGTCATAGAATGCCGACCGTACACGTGGATCCATCTGCATGTTTGAAAAGGACGACGTCGTGTAAAGAGCATCGCTGAAGTGCCGCAACGTCATGTTGAAAGAAACATGGACGAGCTGTTGCTCACTGGCAGTGAACGAGTCAGGGAATGTAAGGAGTGAGTTGACACAATGGTCCGGGAACAGAGTTCTGCTACAGGTGTTGGAAACGGCTTGGTTCAGCTTATGGCGTATTGCAGTGCCAACCGGGGTGGCGGCGCCGGCGCCATGGAGCCCATCACAGACAACTGAGACAATGATCAAAATGAAGGCAATAATAACTGAAGTGATAAAAAGCTTTTTCTTGTAGTTTTTTGGTCCGGGTTCTTCATGTTTTTGCAGGGTACTTCCATGGCTTCCAGTTTCTTGCGGAGGTCGGAGCCTCTCGTACGCCATTGCTTCTTCTTCTTCTTTTTTACTGCAAAATCAGTAATATTATAAAATGTAGAGAGAAACAAGAAAATAAATGAAAGGTGCCTATAAGCAGGGGTAGATTGGTTTGTTCGGTAATAATTTGGTTCGGATCGATTTGGCTTCTGATTTTTATATTAATTTTAGTTTAGACTTTAGTCTAGTAAGACGGCTTTAGAGTAGACTGCCCATCAATGTATTTTTCATAAGAGAAAAACTTTGATACTAAAATCGTGTAAATTTTAGTTTATATGTGCCTTTTAATTTTAGGGGTTAGGATTTTAGTTTAGGGTTTAAGGTTTAGGGATTTAGGTTATAGGGTTTAGAATTCAAGATTAGTGTTTAGAGTTTAGGGTTTAGAGTGTGGGGTTTAGTTTTTTGGGTTAAGGTTAAGAATTTAGGATTTAGGTTTTTATAGTGTAAATACACAGGTTTGTGTAAAATTAATTTTACACAGCCTCTGTATCAAAGTTTTACCATTTTTATAAATATTTTTTAAGTAAATAATTAAAAGTTTTAAAGTTATTTTCGTGTGTTATGTTTTGATACACAAACTATGTAAAAAAATATTACACAATCCTTCTTTAAAATCTAAAATCAAAATTCTTAAACATAAAATCTTACTACCTATACCCTAATCATAAACTCTAAATTTTAATATTAAATTTTAAACTTTACAACCTAAACACCTAAACTCTAAATCCTAAACTAACACACTAAATCTTAAAATTAACAAGCTTGGGGTAAGCTTTACGCAATGTATATCAAAGTTTCTTTTTCTATTTTCATTATTTTAAACTATATTTTTATATTATAAAAGATATTAATAATAAATTAAATAAGAATAAGATTGAATCGACTCATATAATCATAATTTTTAAATTTATGTTTCATAATAAATCAAAATATTATAAATATATAAACATAGTATTCATATAATAGTTTTTCATGGCGTAAAAATTATATATATATATATATATATCATAAATAAATTAATCAAAACATACAAATTAAAAAAGAAAAGCATACTAGATAAGTATCGTTTTTGGAGAAACTTAATTTAATTAAAATTTTCTGAATAAATTCTTGTCGATAATGTACTATAAATAAAGTAAAAAATCAGAATAAAAAAATAAAAATAAAAGAAAATTTTGTATTATATACTCAACGAAAAATTATGTATAATAATTTTTTCAAGTTATATATTTATAGACATAAAAAAATTATATTTAATTTTAATGCAGAGAAAGAAAGGTTGGGTTTCAACAGTCCTGTGCTAGAAGCTGCTTCGGCCGCTAGGGTTGGGGATGGGCTGTAAATTAAACTCTCGATTCACCAAAAAAGAAAGGAAAAAAAAAAACAAAACAGATTTCTATATTTGAACTTTTACTTTTCACGCCTAGGACGAGAAAATTAGGAAAATGCTAATAATTCGGTAATGTATAAAAAAGAAAATAGTAATAATTAAAACACTAATTATAAATGTAAGACCGTGAATCTGACTCGACTATTCTAAAGAGTCTGAGTCTCATGTTGAGGAATAGAAATCGTTTATCTTTTTTGGTATTTTTATATATACTCAACATTTAAAAAAATAAATTTATGGTTAGAATTTAAGGTTTAGACTTAAGGGTATATGTTAGGGTTTAATGTGTATGGCTCATTTTTTGGAGTTTAGGGTTGAGTAAAAGAGCTCAATTGGATAAGAGTACAAGAGCTAAAAAAAAAAGTTAAATTTAACTGTCAACCTCAATCAAAGGGGTGAATTGATGAAATTTAAAATATAAGAGCTGAATTGGATGCAAAAAAATTTCAAAAACAATATTGATCAAATTGGTAGATTAATGAAACTTTAAATACAAAATTTTCAAAGGGATATTTCTTTGTCATGAATAACTAAAAAATTGCCGCAGTCCATCTATTTGGACATTACTCATTTAATTATCAAAACAATATAACTTTACCTTGTTTTTAGAAAGGATGTCCCTTTATCATGAGTAACTAAGTCATCTATATACTTTGGACATTACTCCTTTACTATCATAGTAGAACAACATTGTCTTGAATTTCAGAAAAAAATGATGTAATCCAATATTTTTAGAAAATGATGTCTTTTTCATAAATAAAAAAAAGTTGAAATCCATTTACTTTGGACACTCTTTTTATCACCCTGACAAAATAACATTGAGAATAAATATGATATAACACATCTTTAAGAGAAAGGAACATATACAAGAAAGAATTGGTGAAACTTATTAGAATCATGTAAAAAAAAATGCAAGACTAAGAGGACTAAATTAGGGACTGAAGGAGTTTATGGATTAGATTTCATTAAATTGTTAAAACAAATTAGATTACAAAATCCTACAGAAATTTTTTTAGTTACAAATTTGAGAGAATGTGTCAAGTTCAAGTATCAATTTGAGAATAAAAATTCTTTAAGTAGCAACTTGAGAGAATGTGACTAGTTCAAATACTAAATGTATATTTAAGTTTTTATTTTCCTTTGGAATCAGTTAACAAGAAAGAAAAAAAGATTGAAAGTTCCCAACAGCAATTAACTGCATGATTTATCCACGGAATTAATTTTTCATTGAAGCTAAGACTTAGTTGAACTGGTGTAGTTCAACCTTGCCATTAAACTTAGGATCCCACCACTGTTGAATCCCATGAGCAGTCCTAAAATCTGGAAATGGACTTAGATTGATGGTCAGATATGCCGACGGAAGCAAATGCAATGGTTCAGAACTCATCTTGGGTACAACACTTGAGAAGAGACAAACAATGGAGTTCTTGGTTGATAGCCTTTCGATTCTCCCAGCTCCAATCTCCTCCATCTTCTTCCTATGTTCAAAATACCCTTTGTACTCTGAGCAAAGAAGATCATTTGGATTAACAAACAGGTGAGGAATCCATGAAGATAATGCAGTGAATGGATCTTCTTTCCCGGGCTTCGGGTTCCGACCCTTTATGGCAATTGTGAGTGCCGCTTTAACCACACTGCCTGTGAAACGAATCCCAGTTTTTAGTACCGGATGCCTGAATATTTCTACTGGGGTGGATAAGAATGGGGGATTGAAGAGGTAAGTTTCGATGAAATAACCATTCTTGGTCATGTTCTTCCCTGCGAGCAATGCCATGGCTGAGCCGAGTGAATGACCCGATAACCAAATGTTGGGTCCATACGCTTCGGCTATGTGTTCAACAAACTTCATGGCGAGCTTAAACCGGGAGCTTTCATGGAGTCTGTGGCAGATGCAAAGAAAATCCAACTTGAGATCACGGGAAATGGATGGCGGAGTATTCAAAGTACCCCGGAAGGCAATGACATAATTTGGGGCGTTTGGGGGTTTAGAGGAGCTGTTGAATTCATAAATGGCACCAAATACCGACTCATCAACGTCGTCGATAAGACGGTGGTTCAGTCGAAAATTAAAAGATTCCCACCATAAAGCACATGAAGCTTGGAGACCTTGCTTGTTCTTTTGCCGATCACGCTCTATAACATAAACGCCTTGAACCAAGCTCGCGGCAATCGATCTTCGATGATGTTCATTTGACCTCGAATTAAAAAACACACACACACAAACACTTTGAGTAATCTAGCAAATAATTTCCAGAAACATACTGAAAATAATCTAAAATAGACTGGAACTGCTTTGAAATGAAATGATCGCTGCACCAAAAGCTCTTACCAATCAACGGCTTTGAGGTGAGAAGGTCCCGAAAGACTGAAATTTGCGCGACCTCCTGAGGCCATTACCTATTTTTAAGGCTTATATAATAATCAAGTAAGTCACTTGAAAGAATCAATTAGTATATGTCAAATTACTATATTGATTCTTCACAGTACTGAAGCAGTTGTATTCAGTGATGTAGTTTTACAATATGCAGCAGCAAGTAAAAGCTTAGTGGAGTCATTAGTTTGCATTTTTTACATATTGGTATCCTGTTTTCTGATATTTCAAACAAAAAGAAATTTTTATCTAAGACAATATATTAATGGGTAAAGAAGCATACCTTTACGCCAATAGTTCAGAGCTTCCAAGCTTTTGTTTCTTTGGGCAAAGAGTAGAAGCTAGAGAGAGTTGCAGAAAAAAAATTATAACATGAGAATCAATCATGATGGCGTGAAATTAACGAATACATGAGAATATTTATTACAATATCCACAACAACTGAAAGGAGAACAAGATAAAATGGAATATGGAATCAAATCCTTGTCCAATAAAAAAAAACAATTATTTAGCTATAAGCATCTGTAGTCGATTTCATTTAAAGGTACAACGCATTCCATGTTTTTTTTTTTTTTTACTTTGGAATCAATGGCAGATAATATTTTCAACGGAAAACCAGAGTGCCAAAGGCGAAGTGAGAGACCAACGAAAGAGGCCAGCATGACCAAGCTTGACTCTCAAGGCTATCAAAGTTCCTTTGCAATTAACCCCTAAAATGCACAATGTAGATATAATGTTTCACAGACTGGACTCCCGGATTCATTTACACTATGAAGACAATCAATTTTTGTCGTCGTGCTAAAGGGGAATAAGGAGTCGATTACACTAACCCAAAGATCTCACACCAATGTCAGGGATGTAACTTTCCGTCATGTGGTGTTCTTAGAAGTAACTTCTCATCCACTCATAAGGATCATACTCATGTAGTTCCGACAGACCAATAAAAGCAGGATCTCACCACTGGTGAATTCCATGAACATGTTTGAAATTCGGAGAGGGAGCATATTAGTAGTAAGATAGGCCGAAGGAATCAGATGTAGTGGTTCTACATCCCTTTGCTCCGAGCTTGAGAGTAAACTCCCTATAGAATTCTGTGTAGCAATCTTCTCAATGTTCCGGCCCCAATCTCCTCCATCTTCTTCCTATGTTCAAAATAGCCGATATAACCTGAGCATATAAGATCTGCAGGATTCACAAACAGGTATGGTTTCCAACCAGAGAGCGAACTAAATGAGCCTTCTTTCTCAGGCCTGTGATGGAGACCTTTTACAGCAACAGCGAGTCCAGCTTTAACTACACTGCTTGTAAAGCGAATCCCATGCTTCAGCTTTTCACTCTTGATTCCTTCTACAGGGGAGGACAAGAATGGGGGATTGAAGAGGTAAGCTTCAACTTCATAACCCATCTTAGTCATATTTTTACCTATAAACAATGCAATAGCTGATCCTAGTGAATGGCCAGTTAACCAAATTCTTGAGTTTCCAGCGACCGCAAAAATTCTCTCCACAGCCAGCATTGCTTGCTGAAAACGAGAGCTTTCGTGAAGTCTATTACGGACACACAGGAAATCCAACTTGAGATCACGAGACCTGGTGTTTGACTTATTTATAGTACCCCAAAAGGCAACGACATAATGTGGAGAATTTTTGGCTGAATGGTTGTGGTTGAAGTTAGAAAACTTGAATTCATATATGGCACCAAAAATGGAGTTATCAACATCATCTACAAGAATATGGACCAAGTGGAAATTGAAGAACTCCCACCAAGGTGGTGCATGAGCTAGAGGGTCTCTGCGGTTCTGTTGGCGATCACGTTCTAGAATGTACACCCCCTGAACCAAGCTCGCAGCAACAGTTCTTCGGTCATGAAAATTATTCCTGCCAAAGTACAACAAAGCTCTTACATTAACTATAAAAAGATGATTAAACATTCTGGTCAAAGAAAAAAAAAAAAGAAGATGCCTTAAACATAACAATTTTCTTTTTCAAAAGATGCGATTGAAAACTAATAAAGGAAACTACCATGTTATCCGGCTGATATTATAACTACATGTTCACATAGGTTGTAGCTTTGGCTGCTAACCTCACAGAATTAGTCCTTCAAGAGTTATCAGCACCAACAAATCCTTGATTTTGATCTTGCTTAGAGAAACTAGAATCAACTATTGTTCATACTATTTCATTATAATTTTCTCAACATGAGTTCAGGGTCATAGAAACAAACTAAGTTGTACAGATACGGATACAGGGACGAGGACAGGAAACGACAATTTCCAAAATTATAAGGTACGGATACGACAAGGGTACGACAAATATAAAAAATATATATACATATATAATCATTAAAATTCATAATACAATAAGGACTAAAATTATAAATGTATTAAACAATAATTATAATTGTAGTTATTTAAATTCACTTCTAATGATTTTTAAATTATTTCTAACACTTAGATTAAAAGATTACTAAAATTAAATGACTAAATTGAACGAAAATTTAACTTCACATTCTAAATTAAAAAAAAATCAATGACTAAAATGATAAAATTAAAAGATGACATGGTTGAAATGGATATTTACCCATCCCTATTTAAAGCTTGAGTGAATAAGCGTTAAAATAAGTTGAAACAGATTATAAATACAATACACACTCAATATCCCGCATCCTTAAGATACATAAAGCAAGGAGAGAAAGCAGCCTATAAATAGGTGTTTAGCCACTTGAACAAAGAAAGCAATTTAGTCTTGGCCTTTTGGTTGAGATCAAATGTACGTGGGTCATTTGTCACACGTAATTAAGTTTATATTTTTTAGGTTGAGTGTTCAATTTAGTACTTTTTTAATTGTGCCTTCAATCTTTTATGTGCATACTTGAGCTTTAATTGGGTTTGAATTTTAATTGAGTTTGATTCAATTAATTTTGAGTTTAGTTAGGTATAATTTAAACTTTTTAAGTTCAGAATTACCCAAACTTTTTAAGTTCGGATTAATTTAATAGTTTTTAAAACCTTGCTCGTAAAGATGGGGATTTTATTTTCTATTTTTTATTTTTCATTTTTTAAGTAAATTTATTTGAAGATGTCCAAAACTGTCCCTGGTAAAGCTGGGATGTCCCCAAGCTGTCCCCGATGTCCCCGAGACATCCTAGCTGTCCCCGTCCCGTAGACATGGGGACGCGGGATGGCCTTAAAGAGTCGTCCCCGTGCCTCATAGGAAACAAATGCGTTTTAGCTCGGATTAACCACAATCAGACATCACGTACTAGATTTATGGAAATATGACCGTTGGAATATGTTTTAGGAGTCTGTTAAGTCATTAAGTAACTGTTTGTTTTGTTTTATTGAAGTTGCGCATTTTACTGTATTGGAGTTAAAAGGGGATGGGCTGAATATTCTGAGGGTTATCGATTGAATGAATGAACTTTGTCTTCTCTCCCAAATGTTCTGATTTCTTCCTTACCTTTGTTCTTCTGATTTTCTTCCCCTAAACTAGTTCTTCTTCTTAGTTCGTGTTGTTACATTAACAATCCGAAAATGCTCATTCATAGAACTCTCATGAATTAAGACACAATGCTATTTGAGAACCCCCCATATTAATCGCCTTAACAAACTGGAAGAGTTCGATATTCCTACACTTCCAGGTTTATGAATTGCCTTAATGCCCTGACATATCTTGAAAGTTGTTCAATTGGAATTGGGAGAAAAATGTAAGCATGCCATGGAGATTGTTAATGAAACTAATGAAAGGAAAGGTGTTTACCAGTCAACTGAAGTGAGGTGTATAGGTCCTGAAAGGCAGAAAATTTGTCTGGAAGAGGTCGGCTTCTCTTTCTTTCTTTGCTTCTTGTCTTCCATGTATCCTCAACGAAAGCAATGAAATGCTAAAATGTAGTATAGCAAGATTCCCATTAGTCATCAAATTAGGTGACTCTATTCAAGAATTGCATAGGTATCATGAAAAAAGTTGTTGCCTTTAATTGTTTTTCTCCAAAACTAAAAGGAAAAGGAAAAAGAAAACGAAAACTTCAATCTTGATTCCTTTGATAAGTTTCTGAAAGCCCGAAATTTGATTCCCATTTGACTGAGTTTTTTTTTTCCTGGGAAAATCCAAACAAAACCCAAAAACAAAAAAGTGAAACGCATCAAGAAAGCATTAGTCCAACATCATAGAAAGGAGAAATTAAAAGGGAAATCACATTACCTCAATGCGAAGGATGGAGATTAACAAATTTCACATCGTTTCCCCCTATCCTCTTTAATTCCTTTTAGAGGAAAAAAAGGGAGAGAGTTGAACACAGCGCGGCCTTGGACAGAGATTAACAGAGAATGGGATAAATACAACCTGACAATGTTTCTCTTTTTCCACCCTTTCTTTTATCACTATGGGTAAATTAATGGTCGGTCCCTTTCTTTTTCAGACTGTTTGATGTTGGTTACTGATTTTGAAAAAAATATGCTTAGATAACTTTTGTTATCGATTTTAATATTCTGATCACTGAATCATTAATTCCCGTAAGTATGATGAAGTGCCACATTAGTAAAAAAGTTTAATTTTAATTTAACCTCTATAATTTAGATAAAATATCAATTCGACCACTAAAATTTAGCTAAATCCCCCTTTACCATTCGCCGCTCACTTCGCCGTCGATTACCGCTTATCACAGCCGGCAACAACCGTTGAACTCTAAAATTTTTAATTAATCCAGTTTGACCTTCTTAACGCAAATTCTATGTCTGTTTCATTAAATTCAAAATAATTATCATCGTATTTTCTGAGTCGGATTGAATACTTGTCTAAGACAAATATTGTGGTCCAACCTCGACCCGTGAACTCGTACATATAGAATATTTTAAACAGCCGTAACTGTGATGTAATTGATCCTTATATTAATTATGAGGTGAACATTATGATCAATAACCCAAACACCATATGATCAATGAGATTCGGAACTCGGAAGAAAAGGAAAAAAGAGAGAGAAAAATCCCTTAAAAGCAAAAAAAAGAAAAACCATTAGCAAGAGTGGCCTTTGTTTTCTAGAAGAAGAAAAAAAGGTTTACTTTACAATCAACACTACAATATATGGAATCTGGACCGCAACGAAAAAACAGAAATTGATGCAGCCGAGTATCCCATCCACATGCATGGGAAGTGCAACACACGCGGGAGGAAACCGCTTGAGGAAATTGTATATCTGGCATGGGATAAATAGGTCAGAGTTAGTGATGAGGACTGACAATCCCACATTCTGTGCAAATTGCACTACAATAATACAAAATTGTTTTCTACATAATTTTTCCTCTCAAGAAAGCAAACAATTTTCAATAAATAATAATTACATAATACGAAACTTTCAAATAAAAAAGCCATGATATGGGACAGAGATGGACCCAGTATGTCATGTCATATTACACTTTGTCCTTATTATGAGCATTTTTGGCTGCTGTGCTGAGTTAGTATTTTGCTCTGACTCTGATTAGAGGGGAAAACAAAGTTTGTGTTTTTCTTTCTTAAAAATCAAAGAAAGTTTGTGTTTTTGTAAGTTAGAAATGTATGCAGAAACGGGGGTATTTTCCCTTACATGCAGAAAGTTTCTCAAGATTTTCAGCTGTTTGAAGAATTCTGCGAAACCAAGAAACCCAATGCTTCAGTGGTACTGAATATCTGAATCTTTGTCTCGGATTTCTCTCTTTCTATTTTGTTCTTGGTAATTTTCGTTGCTTTGGGTGATCGGCATTTGGTTGATTGGGTATGGTTTTGCTGTAGGCTTTAGCTTTGATTGCATGCATCTGAATCTTTGCTTCAATATCCACTTTGTTCTTTGTACTGTGATGAATCTTTATTTTCGTTTCTTTTTAGTTTAGAAAATTTTGTGCTTCAGTTAAGTTTTACAGTTTTTTATTGATTTCATAGGGGAACTTCATTTGTTCATGTTAAAGATTTCTAATTGTTAGGGAAAGTTCTATTTTGTGTTCATGTATTGTGTTTTTTTTTTTGTTCTCCTGAAATGGGGGACTTCAATTAGTTATTCTAAGAACAGTTTCTCGGCTACCAAACAAGGCTGAAATGAAAAAAAGAATGAAAGTGTTTACATGCTGAATCAGGAGAAAGGAAAGAAAACAAAGAAAAGTTGGAATATAATGAGAAAATGATTTTCATGCCATGATTTCTGTGTTCTTGAAGCTTTCTTCCAGTTTCTTCAACCTTTTGGTGTGAATTGGTTATTGGGTTTTTCACTTTTTAGCCCACGTATACTGAGAGATTAGAAGAAGAAGGGAAAAAAGGTCACTTATCTTTTTCTTTTAGTTCCTCGGGATAAAGGGGAAAAAAGTTGGGCAAGTAGAAGAGGTTCTTCATATTCCACTTTATTTTAGCTGATTTCAAAAGTGAAACTTACATTGTGTAGACAACAATAGAAATGTAACTTGCCCTTTAAATGGTTGTAATGAATCTTTTCTTACTTTCTTAGTGTACTGTACACATGGAGTTTTTGTTGTTTGTTGAGAAGGGTTTTGAATTTGATTATTAGCATGCTATGTTATCTTAACTCGGGGTGTTGGAATATGGTATGTGTCTCATTGGTGAACACAGTTTTATAGTGTTTTCAATATATTTTGAGGACTATACCCCTATAACATTTTCCAAATGTGGGCACTTTATGGGAAAATAAAAGGTCCAAGTAATAGAGCTGATTGCTTTTAGCAAATTGTTTCTCTTAAGAACTTTAGTGTGTTGTGTTCAAATGATGAACTAAGAAAGCCGCTATGAAAATTTAGCTTTGGTCCTTTTCCCCATTTGCTCCAATCCTTTTAGCAATAATCTTCTATCAATGGTGTAAGTTTTAGTTTACGAGCCTTGAGTTTGGTGTTGTGTAGGGCGAACATGTTCAAGCTTCAATGAGCTATTACTAAAATGAAATTTAGATTTATTCCTTGAAGTATATTCTTGATCTGAGTTTTGTGGATTGTAACACCCTAAATTTTCCCCAATTCGAAAACCCTAGAATTAAAATTTTAAAAATTGAAAACCCTAAAATTTGGGAATTGTTAGTATGAAACCCTAATTTTAATTTGTGATTTTATTTGGGTAAAAATCAATTTGGGAATTGTTAGTATGAAACCCTAAAATTTGTGGTGAGATGGGTTTCATGTATGTTGGGCAGTGACCCAAATGTTGAACCCACGTGCTTGAATGGTATGTTTTGGAAGTGAGGGGTGGTGGGTCCCTCCATGGGATTGCAAATATTTTGACTGCCATAGAATTGAAAATATTTTGGCAGTGAGTGGTTGGTGGGCCCCTCGTGCCATGTAATTTTAAATGTTTCGACAGTGCATAATTTGGGTGATGTATGAAGCGGACCGAATTATGTTTGGGAACTTGAATCTGCGAACCGATTGAATCGTACCAGCGATCTATTTAGACCTCTGACTTGAATCGAATCGACAAAATCAATTGACCGAATCAAGTTTTGCCTATGATCCGTTGGCCAAATATAACTCTTTTGATCGGCCGATAGTATATTTGACCGAGTGAACCGAAAAATTATTTTGCTATCTACAATTAATTATATTTAGTATTTTAAGAATTATAAATATCAGAATTTGATTTGAATGTTAATGTGTTTATGTGACGTTGATTTGGAGCATGAGAATCTTCCTCCACTTTTACTTCTCCACCTTTACTTGTTCGATTTCTTTCTGCACAGTCTGCGAGTTTTACACTTGAGTATGGCTGTGTTTAGTAATTATGTTAGTGTGGCATAGTAGTTGCAAATATTTATATTTTGTTGTCCTCGTAGGTGTTGACTTTGTCCGATTTAATACTAGAGCTGAGCGAAGAAAACGTTACTCTCGACGTTGAGTTATTAACTGTCTAAGGTGTGTTCTCTTTCTGTGCCACGTATTTGTATCTTTTCTGTGTTATATTATTTCTATACTCTATGTTATGTGTGCATGTTGTATATGTGATTAACTAAATAATTTGTAAATTATGATATGTTTTGTATTATTACATGACAAAATTTTCAAATTTAACTTCTAAGTTTGGAAACTTTTTGTACGATTTACCCATAAGAGTTATAACTCTCTTTTAACCCTAGTAGGCTACTTAAGTTTCTATTGGAAACCAGTAGCCGCTCTTCTTCACGCACAGTTTGTAAAATTTAAACCTATCTCATTTGCGTTTCTGATAACTCTCCGGTGAGCACCCAAACGTTGTTTGTGGCTTACTCGACCACCACCCTTGTCATCCTCGTTTCCTCGCCTACAAAACCCATACACCCGCTCACCTCCGGTAATCGTCCCTTGCTCGAAAATCGTGGTTAGCCATTCGGGATTCTCTTGTTCTCTGCCGCTGTTTTGCTTTTGTGTTTGGGTAAGTCTTTTGGTCTTGGATGTTTTCGTTTCTTTGGGCTTTTTGTCTTAAAGCTCGTTCTTTTTATTTCTTTGGTTGGAGTCGACCGCTTTGGACCTCCACTGTGTCTTGCCGGCAAGCCGCGCCGCCGTGCTCGTTTGGGTTGGGAAATTGTACGGAAAAATTAAGTGGGTTCACCCTTCGAGCTGAATTTTGCTTCGGACTAGTGGTTTTACCTTCGGGTCGTTTCACTTCGGATGGTGACGATGTAGTTAGAATGGTTATGGGGAACCTTACTCTTTGAACGGTGTATGGAGATGGGTGCATGGCATTACATTTTATGTCTCAGATTGTATGCATAGATATTTTGAGATGACTGTTAAACCTTTTTTGTTGATCGAATTTTTGTTACGTGATTTTGTCTGCACTTTAGAGACACACTGAGCTTTATAGCTTATTTTCGCTAGCTTTCCTTATAGATACTCAGACTTAAGCGGACCGTACTTGGAGAATTTCGTTTCATCAGACTATATTTTTTTATTCAGTATGATTAATCGGACATTGGACTTTATACAATATTATTATTTTGGAAGATTTTGTATTTGAGATTTGGGACATTATTACTACTACTTTGAGACTTATTAGTTTGACATGCATTTATTATTTAAATTTTCTTTCGAATTTCATAATGATTTTGAAATTTTGCTAAACAACTACGTTTTATTTAAATTATATAATTTTATGTTTTTGAACTTTATAATTAAGTTGTAATTTGAATTATTTAACCTAATAACCTTTTTTGAAAATTTAACTTTCAAGTTTTGACTTAAGAAATTAGATCAAATTTAGGAAGTTACGTGTGGACGGTGGAGGAAGAAGAGGCGGTGAATCACATTTAAATATCTTTGCGCTACACTTTTCCAGTTTGGGTTTAACATGTCTGATACTGAGCATAAAAAGCTCGCAAGACTTTTTATCAAGAAAAATAAGAGGAAAAGATGTAATTAAACCGAACTCCTATCACGGGGATTGGTTGAAATTCAATTGTTTTGTCAAAAGTGCTAGGCAAAAGCTTTTATATAGTTGACTAGAATGCAGCCTGTGCTCAATTTGGACTACACAAAGCAGTGTGTTTTTCTGCATTTATTAATTGTTTTGGCCTCTCCTACTTTGTTTCATTCAGAAAAATATATCCCACTTGGTAATTTAATAATTTTTGCTTCTAAACCGTTTATATGTTTGTTCGTGTCTAACGTAGAACAACCTGCTTCAGATGTCTGCGATATCTGAATATTATCTGGGAGGAGAAGGTGATCTATTCAAAGCTCCCGAGTCCATCATCGAAGAACCAATTGTAGGCCATGATCTCATGACTTCATCCATCTCGTTAAGCTTGTGTGGTGAAGTTGGTTTTACTTAACAGGGACTTAAGGCTGCTGATATTGAATAAATTCGAAACGAGCAGCTTTTAGAGGTTCTCTATGAGTGCGAGAAGGACCTGATGGAACAAGCAATAATAGAAACACCATTGTCTGAGGTCCTGGATGTAATGATTCCTGTTTTGAAGACTAATGAAAACCAAAATCATGAAAATGAATGCTCCGTGATGTACTATTCCAGAAAAGTGTCAGCTCAGATTGTTTAAGCTCAATGGAATGGATGCATTGGGCTGCTATCAAGCCTAATTTTCTGAATTTCCCTGGAATGGATTTTGATTCGGCTAATGGAATGAGGAGAGCATTTAGTGAAGGAGATATAATGGTCAGCCTTTATTGTTTTACTTTTCTTTTGACCCTTTTTCTTTAGGCTGTTAGCTTTTCTGTTGGCATTGGTGTGGATACTGATCGAATTTAGACTCGATTTCTTTAGCTGATGTGTGTGATCTTAGAATGTTAAGAGACTTGCCCTTGAACGACCTGGATCTTGTCTGATTAGAGGGGTTAGTTTTCCACCCATTCCTCTCCTGCTTCGGCTGTTGGAACCCAAAAAATGACCTAGGCTTCGGTTCCTGGCTAGTTTTCTAGAAGCCATTGCTGAACACAACATTGTTTGTTCGTCATTGATATCACACCAGGAACCGAGGTTCGTGCATTTCCATTATATTCTAAAGACCCTACATTTGTCCTAGCAAAAAATCCAAATTTCTTTGTCATTACAGTCCTAAAATTCCACCAGACTCGGGCAATTTGTCAAACTATGTGGAGCACTGAGCATGTATTGTCTCTGTAATAACGTCTAGCAACTGAGAAATTTTTTAGATGTTTCTGGCCATTTCTACAGGATGGGGTGGGTCATTGATACTGAGTTTTCATGACAGACTCTTGGAAATGGTAACGTGGGCGAGCGACCAATAATTGTTAGCAGCTGTTCTGCTGAAGATCAAAGGGAAAAACTCTCTAGATACAGGAATAAAAAGGCCAAGAGGAACTTTGGAAGGAAAATCAAGGTACAGATCCGTTGCATTTTGTTGCTTAGCTTTCAACATCAATCAATGACTAACTGCATAAAGTGTTTGTCAAGGAGCACTGGTTAAGATTCATAGTCATTTTCATATTTCTGTACTGAAACTCATTTTTGTTTTCTTTTATATTTCCAGTATGCCTGCAGGAAGGTCTTGCTGACAGTCAACCGAGGATCCATGGAAGGTTTGCGAAGACCGAAGAATCCGAAATCTTCAAAAGTCAGTAGCTGTTTGACCAATCAAGTAATTACCAGTAAAACAGGAATGGAGTAGCTAGATCATATGAGTTCATGCCAAAAGAAGAAGAAAAATGCTTAGTGGTGTCAACTCGGCATATAGAAGCCTGCCTTTGTGGAAATCTTATGATATTAAAATGCTAAATAAACCATAACCCAGTGGCTGATATATTATAGTGTCGTGTTATTTGCTGTAATCACCTCCTCCTGTAACTGTGATGGAAGTGACCAAGTAGGATTGAACATAGTTACAGGAGGAGGTGATTACAGAAACTCAAAACCCCTAAACTCAAAACTTGAAATTAGAAACTCAAAACCCCTAAACCCTAAACCTTAAACTTGAAACTCTAAACTTCAAAATTGAGTCACTAAACCATAAACCCTTAAACCCTAAAATTGAAACTATAAACTATAAAACCCCAAACCTTAAACTTGAAACCCATAAACTGGAAACCCAAAACACTAAAAATTAAACCCTAATATGAAACCATAAACCCTAAACCTATAACACCCCTTTCTCGTACTGAATACGAGTCAGAGATATCACATTACTAATGCCTTATCTTGTTTTGTCCATATACGTTTCATCATCAAAACTGATTAATTCTCTATGGTTTAGTTTATTTTCTTGCATCATACTCTACTAGTAATTAAATAATTACATGCCCACTAGAGATTATCATAAGCTAGAATATCTTACTGATGTTTTGCAGATTGAAGCTTGATCAACATGCTAAACTTCTTTTCGAGTACTCCACCTTAACCTACGTGTGAATCAAATACACGCTAAGTTTTCACTTAGTGAGACAATAAACAAAATTAATAATAATTTAAACTTATTAAACTTTATGGCTACATACATATAGCATGATGTATGGCAATGCATTAACTTTTATGTTGCATTAGTGATAGCTTACTATATGCTAATATCATAATATTTTCTTGTTTGTTCATTTATCGTAATATGTCATTTATACCTCAATGCATAAACATATATATATATATATCATGTTACAAGCTAATGAATGTGCTTGTTCTACTCCTTTAACATCATATCACTACTTACCATTAATGTTAAACATTTAAGTTTAACTTACTTACCATTTTCACGCCTAATAACATAAGTTACCTCACATGTATTAACATATATCAAAAAATTTTCTTTGTCATGTAACCTGTAAAAATCAACATCTCATATACATATGTTAGGCATGGTAAGTCAATTCAATATTCTCAATAAATCTCTTGCTTCTCTTTTGAATCATATTAAGATTACTTATACCAATCCTTTATACCTTTAGCCCAAGAATTTTATATAGAGAGAAACTGAAGTATGCAAGGTCGGTACTCCTTAAGTACTAGTCATTGAAGTGATGATAAACATATAGACACATAAAGTGCCGATATCATATAGACACTTAAGTGCCGGTAAACATATAGATCCGAAGATCGGTGTGTAGCTACACGCAGTCCCAGACTGCTAGACCTCTAATGGCATGCCACTATACTGTAACTCTCTATAGTATACTTGGGCAATAATTCAATATCGTTACCTTTTCAATATATCATTCTGTATATGTCATATAGCTCATCATCTGTAACTTATCATTAACTTGTAAAATATCATTCTATAAATGATATACATATTATCATCAATATATGATAATAACTTGACCATATACAAACATAATA
Source organism: Hibiscus mutabilis (assembly GCA_019671005.1). Taxonomy (NCBI): domain Eukaryota; kingdom Viridiplantae; phylum Streptophyta; class Magnoliopsida; order Malvales; family Malvaceae; genus Hibiscus; species Hibiscus mutabilis. The sequence continues at coordinate 13,697,595 of CM033726.1, read as the reverse complement.
AAACAGTTCATACTCTTCTTTGTATCAATTTCTTTCTTTTTCCTTTTTAAGTTTTTCAAGCTTATTAATCTGAATTAATCAATTCATTTATATTATAGCCCAACTTATAACATAGAGAATTGGCACACATGGCAATGAACATCAAAATACCGAAGTGTAAACAAAAGTATCGAAGTACTACTATACTGCCATTTGTACCAAGTCTCCCATTCATATAATTTGGGCATATAATTATAACATCATATACCGTAACCTTAATCATATTATCTATGACCACATTAGGGAAATTCATACTTTATTAAATAAATCCATATTTAAATTGGATTACCTTATAATGATAATGTATCATTATTCATATTATAAACATGTAGGCAATCTTACTTTGCTTTTCTTTACCATAAATAGATATAGTATGAAAGCATAATATGCACTCACCTGGGCCATTTATTAGCTTGCCTCACTAAGATCTATTCGATCTTTTCTTTCATAGTACCTCGAACATTCTTTTGATTTGGATCCAAACTTCATTAATCACATGAATGTAAACAACATTTGTTAGATTCAAATCTAACAATTTCTCAAACACGCTATCAAATCTAATCATTCGAATATACAAATTTCCTCTTTCCTTCCTTATACTGTCCAAAACTCATTTTGGTCATTAATAACCATTTAGAACTTCCATTAACCCTTTTCAAGCTTACTAATTAACCTTTGATACAAAATGTATCATTTCTCAATTTCTGGCAGATTGCACTACCTTCAAAGAAATATTTCTATAAAACAATCTACAACTCAGAATTCGATTCCGTTTGTTCTAAAAGAAACTAGATTCAATAAGCTTTTCAACCATATTTAGGGTTTAATTTTTAGTGTTTTGAGTTTCAAGTTTAAGGTTTGGGGTTTAGTGTTTTCAAGTTTCTATTTTCAATTTTAGGGTTTAGGGGTTTATGGTTTAGTGTTTTCAATTTTAGGGTTTAGGGTTTCAAGTTTAAGGTTTGGGTTTAGGGTTTTGAGTTTCTAGTTTCAATTTTAGGGTTTAAGGGTTTAGTGTTTCAATTATATGGTTTATGGTTTCATGTTTAGGGTTTAGGGCTAAATTATTTTAAATTAAAAATAGGGTTAAATTGAATTAGTGTGTAAATAATGAGGGTTAATTTTATTTTATTTTTAAATTATAATTAAATTGTTGAAATATGCAAATATGGAGGAATTAAAGTAAATGAAGAAATTATTGTAGTAATAAAAGTTTAATTATATTTTTAATTAAAAAATAAAACAAAATCTGAAAAAGTAATATAAAAATATTTTTTTTATGATTTTATTCTAAAAAGGGAATAATAACAATTTAGGTCTTTAGGGTTTCAATTTCAATTAAAACAGTTAGTGAAACATATAAATAGTGGTACATGTCATTTACTGTAGAATTATCTATACGAATATGATATAAAATGGAGTATAAATATATAGTGACATTTGTGTTGAGCGTTTCTGTCCGTCCCCGGATCTTTTGTGTTGTCTTTGCTGTCCTAAACTCCTAATTCCTTAATGGGACATCCAGCCAATCGTATTCTGTCATGAAGCACTTATGAGTATGACAGTTGGGTTTGTGAGAAATACGACATGGTGGCCGGACAGAAGACGACGAACTGCTAATGGAGAAAGAGAGGAAGAATGATGAGCTGAGGTGGTGTTTGGATTATTTAGGGTCCATGTTTGATACAAAAGAATGAGATCGGGAAAATTTTACTTCCTATGTCTCATAAAATTTATCCATTGTGTTTTAAACTTGTCCCACTTAAATTATATCATTGAAAAACTCAACCACTTTTATTAGACATATTTTCTTTTCTACCCTCTTTTTAGTTTTTCAACAAAACAAACTTTAACTTTTTAAGGATGAAATTAGGGATGTAAACGAACCAAACGTTCAGCGAATCGTTCGGTGGAAAGTTCGTTTATCTATTAAACAAACAAACATGAACAAGATTTTCTGTTTTTAATTAAATGAACGAACACGAACAAAGGGCTCGTTCGTTCATTTATGTTTGTGAACGTTCGATAATCCGTTCATTTATGTTCTTTTAAATTTTTTCTCATATATTCATTTATATTTATTATTTTTCATAACCAAAGTATTATATTTTTAAAAAAGGAAAAATTTTCACATATTTTTGTTCGTTTAAATTTATTTACATATGTCCTTTTATTTTCGTTCATTTGTGTTCGTTTACGCTCGTTTATCATTTTAATGAACGAACATGAACGAACACGAACAAGCTACATTCCTTAACAAACGAACACGAACAAGAAATTGTGTTCATTTAGTTGTTCGTGTTCGTTCGTTTGTCGGTTAAAATTAAATGAACGAACATGAACATACCATCGTTTGTGTTCGTTCGGTTCGTTTACAGGCCTAGATAAAATATTTATTATAATTATTTTACAACGCATATCTTACACAAACTTTTTCTTTCTAAAATTATGTGAAAAGTCAACAAAGAACAAAATTTTTGGGACGGAGAGAATATTGATAGGTGTGCAAAAATAAGTATTGAGCCCATCACATGGTTTGAATCTATATAAACCAATAACTAACTAATATCTAACAACCTAACAAGTTTTCTAGCAATCTAACTTCTAACAGGGTTGAAGTGAAAAGTTTGGATCGATTGTCTCACTGTTTTTTAGTTTTATTTCATTTTTTGGATCCATAATAAGTGTGCTTCGTCCCCTTCCGTTTGATTATTGTTGTGTTAGGCCGTTGATTGCCCCCTGAACTATTAATTCTTACATGCATTCATCAATGTTGTTGAGGGTTTTTTTCTGCAATATTGTGGATAATTTCTTTATTAGGTAAAGTATACAAATGTTCACTAAACTATTTAAAAAATAAAATAAAAAATGGTCATTGAATTTTTAAAAGTTAAATAATGAGCATTAAACTTTAGTTTGTGTTACAAAATAATCATTAAGTCATTAACTTTAGTTGAGTTGCTGATGTAACATTTACAAAAAGTATGTATAATAGCACATTTAATCCTCTATATTTACACATTCAATCAATTTATTCTTAATTGAAAAAATTCAATATACTTAACCCTCATTATTTTGGAATTCATTCAATTTGATCCTATTAAACAATTTAGTAACTTTTTCTCCATTCAGAGCAGCCATTGTTAATCATCTTTTAGCTCAAGCAGCTTTGTTACTTGATTTCAGAACAAAAAAGGGCATACAAGCATTGGATTTTTAGTCAAAATCAACCCATCTATCTAGGGAGTCTAAAGAAAGGCATGTTAGTATACGACTAATAAACGACGGTTTGTTAGAGCTATTAGATGCGAAAATTTTTGATTTTAACCGTTAGATTTAGATTAAAAAAATGAAACCAAGAAAAGGTTGTTTAATCATCCTTACAAAACCATAAGTATTATCAAGAGAAATGAAACAAAAGAAAGAGATCTTTCGATGCAGCCCTTCATAGATCTAGAGCTCTCGACAAACTGCCCAGTCAAACTTCATCTGTCTCTGTCCTTCTCCTTGCCTCGTGGCTTTCTCCCCCGCAGCTCAGTCTTGAACTCCTTTATATAGGCAATGGCAAAACCCTAATTAGGGTTAGGGTAAAACTCTTGAGAGTTTGTTGCAATAATTCTTTACAACGGCACGCTCCCACTTTTTAGAATTAGGGCTGATGTGGCTTTAACTCGGTGTTATTTTTCGGGCATCGGCATTCTTTCTTTTGCCAACCAAGCTTGACATTCTTCTCTATTATTTTCCCATCCAAGCTTGGAATTCTCCTCATGCATCCATTCCATGAAATCCTATTGTACCTGCATGCCACAACAAGAAAACACCCCTTCATTCTGGCAGTAAAAACTGTACATTCCTCAACTCCTAAATGCAAATGCATGAAACTACTGCAAAATATACTAATATATACCTAAAGTCAAGCAATAGCATGGAAATATATGCATAGAAATTACATCTTTTGAGGAGTTAACATACCCCCAAGCCTAGCTCATTTCTTGTCCTCAAGTAATGCAAAACTAAAAACTATAAAGAAAGTGGCTCGGCAAAATTTTTCTGATTAGAAACACAAGCTAGCAAGCAAAATCTGGCCCTAGTTCTATTCTCAGTATCTCGCACTAGTAATGCCAACAGAACCCAAAGCAATTTCAAGGGCATAAATATAACTCTAACCTAAGTTCATGAAGTGCAGGTGATTTGCATCAAGTATCCCTTAACTCCTTTAGTCAATTTTACTACCCAAACTTAGAATTTTTTATTCACCAAAGTTTCTTTTTTTTTTTGCATTTGGCAACATTTTTAGGTTCGCGTCATAATGTTGTTTGGCGTAAGAAGTAAGATGGAGCATACCATGAACCCCCACGTTAATCCAAACTACATCATTAAGCTAACCATTACTCTCATGCCCTAAAGTTTTTGTTAGCTTGAGAACTAAGAGGGAGCAAACTACGAAGCCCCAAGTTATATATTATCTCTAAGGAAGATGAGTGTTCTAAAATTTATTAGCCGTTGGCAAAACATTATTGCCTTATTATTTACTTTTACCCTAACATTTTATTTCTTCTTTCTGAGTTCAGTTTAAAAAATACTAAGTTTATCTTAGGAACTAGATGCATAGCAAGTATGTAATATCCCAAATTTCAGCTAGTGACTAAATTGTAAATTTTGAAAGTTTAGGGGGTTAAAGTATAAACCTTGAAAAAGTTTAGGGACTAAAGTGTAAATTTCTCCAACAAGTAATTTTATTCAGTAAAAGAGTGAATCAGATCGAAATAAGTACCTTGACATCGGTTTTAAGAATTAAGATGCAAAAAAAGGTACCAAATTTGGATCAACTAAAATTGTTAAGCGTGCTCAGGCTAGGGAAATACAAAGATGGGTGACCTTTGGGAAGGTCCCATAAAAGTGTTTCTATATTTTGGACTCAGTAAAAGTAGAAAATATTCGTATGGATTTCAAATAAAGAATTTGTACGAGAAACCTTATGCTATGAAGATTTTCAATAATTATCAGAATAATAGATTGAGTTAAGAAAATTCAGTCTAAGTCTTTATGAAAGGAAAATTTTAAGGTTTAAAAGTATCATGTGATAGATAGTGAGTTGTATTGGGTACTTTCAAAGTTGGTAAAAATCTAAGGAAAATTGAAATGGGAATTGAAGTTCATGGACCAAAATGAAAATTTTGAAAGTTTTATGGCCAAAGTATAAACTTTGGGAAAGTTTTGGGACCAAAGTGTAATTTTCAAAAGTTATGTAAGTTTACCCCGTAAATGAATAGTTTACCCCCAAGAGTGACACTTTCGTGTTACCCAGATTTTTCGTACGAAGCTTATATTAATGGTTATAAAGCTTTAAAGTTTGTAGGAAGAAAATTTTGAAATCGTATTGAGTGAAATTTGAATATTTGGATCGAATAAATTCCATAAATAAAAATCTAAGATATTTTGGTACATGGCCGGTTGGATTGGAACCATTTTGGCTCAATTTTAATGGAATGACAATTTTCAAGACTTATTGTAAATAAAGAATAGTTGGAGGGCAAATTGGACATTTGCCATGGATGGCACTTTTGAAATATTTTGAAACTTTAATGGCAATTTTGAAAGGCCAATTACACATGGTTTTGATCTTGGCCATTGAGTTTTGATGAGATTAAATCTTGTCCATTCGATGAAAAGGGCATTTTAGTAATTTCACTATTTAAATGAATTAAAATTCATTTATACAAGACAAGTGGCCAAATTGGATGAAAAAAAGATGGAGACCATTATTCATCTTCAAATTTCGAAATATGAGGGGGAGAAAGAAAGAAAATTGGAGAAAAATTTTCCAAGTTCGATTCAAGTCCCGGAACTCGATTTTCAAAAGTTGGATCCGAATCAAAAGAAGATTCGAGGTACTATAAAAAGAAAGGATCAATAAAGCTTAGTGAGGCGTATTAATAAATTGCCCAGGTGAGTGCATTTCTAAATGTTTGCATTACATTGAAATTGACATTGCATTTCTTTATAATACATGATATGATACAATGCTCGACATGGCAAGCTTGATAGAATACCAGGTACGAATTATTGTTTGCATAAATGATGATGCATTATGCATAATGGCAATGTATGTCTATATAAGGAATATGGACAATAACAAGATTAAAATGAAACAAGTTACACCCTGGGGATCCAAGCCCATAGTGCAAAATGCACTAACGAGGTGTTTTAATATAAGGAGCAAAGAACGTCCTTATATGAGGAGCAAAGAGCGTCCTCCCGAGTACGTACTCTACAAAGCACTACGGTGCAAATAGGCTATGGGGTTTCCATGGGCCTCTAGCAGACACGATGATAATAATAACAAGATGATTACATGGTAGATCATGAGCATGCAAATGACTGTATGACGATACATGATTCATATGATAGAGATGGTACATGATACATATGTTACACGAAACATGATATAGATGCTACATGATATATGATACAGATGTTACATGATTTTATGATACTTGAAAAAGAAGTTACATGTTACATGTCTGAGAAGTACATGACATACGAGATAGAAATGTTAGTGATATATGATAGAATGTTACATGATACATGATAGAAATATTACATGCTATATGATAGAACACATGTTACGTAAATGATTACATGATGAAAGCATGTATTTGATAGATAATATATTATGCAATGATAATATGATTTATATGATAGCTATGATACATGATACATGTACATTATGATATACTTGCCTTGTCGTAGAGAAATATGAAATGCATTCTTATATGAAGTATTATATAACATCATTTCATGTGTAAATAAATAAGTTTAATTTCCTCATTAAGTTCGTACTTAGCGTGTGTTTGTTTCACACGTAGATTAAGATGGAGGATTTGAAGAGGAGTCGAGCATGCCGATCAAGCTTCAAACTGCGAAACATCAATAAAATATTCTAGCTTATGATAATCTCTAGTGGGCATGTAATTATTTAATTGCTAGTAGAGTATGATGCATTAAATTAGACTGAATGATAGATAAGTAATCAGTTTTGATGATGAATCGTATATGGATAAAGCAAAATAAGGCATTAGCATTGTAATAGATTAAAGCTAAGGTAGAAAGGATAATTACTTTGCTAATAAGAATAATCGGTAATCGCGTAAAGATTTTAAAGTCAAGAAAGGGCCTAGATAGCGAATCTAGTTTTCACCCTGAATTAAACTATTATTTTTAGTAATTTCCAAATATATTTCAAAATAATTAATTCAGAGTTGAAACTAGCTAACTGCACATAGGTTGTGTTTTTAAGAAAATCGAGAAAAGGTTAGATTTACAAACTAAAATTTGTAAATACTTGTAAAAATAAATTTACAAGTCGAGATTTCTTTAAACGACATCGTAACATGTTTAATGTATATTCAATTTATGAGTATACGTTAAGGGTGTTACATTTAATGGTATCGAGCAAAGGTTTAGCTTGGTTCGGATGCTAAACCAAGTTTGTATATGATTTTTATCAGTAAATACATGCTCCTAGGATATCATATTCTTTGATGTGCTAACTGTATGACTTGATCTTGCTCTTCATCGTATAAGGTAAAATGATACTAGAATAAGGAAAGTAAAACGAGAATGGATTTCGTCAGTTGACGAATCTTAGAGGTTAAGAAAGGACCCATAGAGGATATGATACAGTAATTATATGATGCTCGGATACGAAGGAGTAAGAAGAAGAAGTATCTTTACTTTAGAAATATATATATATATATATATATATATATATTTGAAGATAACAATGTCACTGGATGCCGCAGATGTAATCTGGCAATATACTTAAGATAAATTAAGGATTGAAGTTATGATGGAAATAACTCAGTGGTATCTTATTATAAGATGTTTGTACTGTCAGTACATAAGAGAGAGTTAGAAAGTTAAGTAATGATACTACTGAGATGATTAGAAAAGAAACTAAGAAAGAAATTGATCTATAAAGAGATTATATTTGAAGCTCAAAAAGAAGATGTTAGGTATGAATCAGTCAAACGTTTTAACTTTCGGCATCTATATATAATAAAGCATTGACTGTGAAAAAGTTCAAGTTTTGGGAACCTTAAAGGTTATGATGACAAAGGATTTATAGCTATTTATTTGAAGACGAAAAATGACAAAACTTCTATAGAAGATTTGAGATGTATTAATATTGAAAAGTTAGAACAAGTAATATTGATACAGAGAAAGAAGTTTGGAAAACTTCTTAGAAAAGTGATAAATAATTGGATATGGTGAATTGTTCATAAGAAAATTATTTCATTGATTTCTGAACTTTGACAAGGTACTCACATTGTTTATGAGGAATATTGTGAGATCAGTGGGTTAAGCTAATATGTCAAGGGAATGATTTTGACTGGAGAATTTTAGTATGACTGCTAGAAATTTGAGAATTTTAAGACTAATTTTAAGATAAATTGGCTATTTATATAAAATGTAGAAGTCAGATGTAAACAGAAGATTGATCTTTGTTCAAGATGTTATTAGTTAAAGTTAAAAGAAGAAGAAAAAAAAAGGAAAAGTACCACTTTGAGAGAAGATGATTTGTGCAAATCAAAAGAGAAAAACTTGGTTTCATAATTATTATACCTTAAGGAATCGTGAAAGAGTTGTACCAAGGGCATATTAATGGATCTTATCTTGAAGTGAGCAAAAAGTCGATAGTATATGTACTTATGTTTTGGGGGCATTGGTGAATTATTTACATGTCAACACTCTGAATAAATTAAGATGCAATTAGATTTGATACATGAAGAGGAGTTAGTAGAAATATTGGTTTATGGAATTAAAGAATTAAGGAATAAAAATTTCATTGGTGAAGTTTTGAGAAAAATCACAAGGTCGAAAGAGCCACTTGAGAGACTAAGAAGAAAATAAGGAAGTAATATCCGTAAATGTTTGGAACATGTATGCATTCAAATTTCGAGGACGAATTTTCTTAAGGGGAAGAATTGTAATATCCCAAATTTTGGCTAGTGACTAAATTGTAAATTTTGAAATTTTAGGGGGTTAAAGTATAAACCTTGGAAAAGTTTAGGGACTAAAGTGTAAATTTCACCAACAAGTAATTTTATTCAGTAGAAGAGTGAATCGGATCGAAATAAGTACCTTGATATCGGTTTTAAGAATTAAGATGCAGAAAAAGGTACCGAATTTGGATCGACTAAAATATTTAAGCGTGCTTAGGCCAGGGAAATACAAAGATGGGTGATCTTTGGGAAGGTCCCATAAAAATGTTTCTGATCGATATTTTGGACTCAGTAAAAGTAGAAAATATTCGTATGGATTTCAAATAAAGGATTTCTACGAGAAACCTTATGCTATGAAGATTTTCAATAATTATCGGAATAATAGATTGAGTTAAGAAAATTCAGTCTAAGTCTTTATGAAAGGAAAATTTTAATGTTTAAAAGTATCATGTGATAGATAGTGAGTTGTATTGGGTACTTTTAAAGTTGGTAAAAATCTGAGGAAAATTGAAATGGGAATTGAAGTTCATGGACCAAAATGAAAATTTTGAAAGTTTTATGGCCAAAGTATAAAACTTTGGGAAAGTTTTGGGACCAAAGTGTAATTTTCAAAAGTTATGTAAGTTAACCCTGTAAATGAATAGTTTACCCCAAGAGTGACACTTTTGTGTTACCCGGATTTTTTCGTGACAATGCTTATATTAATGGTTATAAAGCTTTAAAGTTTGTAGGAAGAAAATTTGAAATCGTATTGAGTGAAATTTGAATATTTGGATCGAATAAATTCCATAAATAAAAATCTAAGATATTTTGGGACATGGCGGTTGGATTGGAACCATTTTGGCTCAATTTTAATGGAATGGCAATTTTCAAGACTTATTGTAAATAAAGAATAGTTGGAGGGCAAATTGGACATTTGCCATGGATGGCATTTTTGAAATATTTTGAAACTTTAATGGCAATTTTGAAAGGCCAATTACACATGGTTTTGATCTTGGCCATTGAGTTTTGATGAGATTAAATCTTGTCCATTCGATGAAAATGGCATTTTAGTAATTTCACTATTTAAATGAATTTAAAATTCATTTATACAAGACAAGTGGCTAAATTGGATGAAAAAAAAAGATGGAGACCATTATTCATCTTCAAATTTTGAAATATAGGGGGAGAAAGAAAGAAAATGGAGAAAAATTTTCCAAGTTCGATTCAAGTCCCAAAACTCGATTTTCAAAAGTTGGATCCGAATCAAAAGAAGATTCGAGGTACTATAAAAAGAAAGGATCAATAAAGCTTAGTGAGGCATATTAATAAATTGCCCAGGTGAGTGCATTTCTAAATGTTTGCATTACATTGAAATTGACATTGCATTTCTTTATAATACATGATATGATACAATGCTCGACATGGCAAGCTTGATAGAATACCAAGTACGAATTATTGTTTGCATAAATGATGATGCATTATGCATAATGGCAATGTATGTCTATATAAGGAATATGGACAATAACAAGATTAAAATGAAACAAGTTACACCCTGGGGATCCAAGCCCATAGTGCAAAATGCACTAACGAGGTGTTTTAATATAAGGAGCAAAGAACGTCCTTATATGAGGAGCAAAGAGCGTCCTCCCGAGTACGTACTCTACAAAGCACTACGGTGCAAATAGGCTATGGGGTTTCCATGGGCCTCTAGCAGACACGATGATAATAATAACAAGATGATTACATGGTAGATCATGAGCATGCAAATGACTGTATGACGATACATGATTCATATGATAGAGATGGTACATGATACATATGTTACACGAAACATGATATAGATGCTACATGATATATGATACAGATGTTACATGATTTTATGATACTTGAAAAGAAGTTACATGTTACATGTCTGAGAAGTACATGACATACGAGATAGAAATGTTAGTGATATATGATAGAATGTTACATGATACATGATAGAAATATTACATGCTATATGATAGAACACATGTTACGTAAATGATTACATGATGAAAGCATGTATTTGATAGATAATATATTATGCAATGATAATATGATTTATATGATAGCTATGATACATGATACATGTACATTATGATATACTTGCCTTGTCGAGAGAAATATGAAATGCATTCTTATATGAAGTATTATATAACATCATTTCATGTGTAAATAAATAAGTTTAATTTCCTCATTAAGTTCGTACTTAGCGTGTGTTTGTTTCACACGTAGATTAAGATGGAGGATTTGAAGAGGAGTCGAGCATGCCGATCAAGCTTCAAAGCTTCAAAACATCAATAAAATATTCTAGCTTATGATAATCTCTAGTGGGCATGTAATTATTTAATTGCTAGTAGAGTATGATGCATTAAATTAGACTGAATGATAGATAAGTAATCAGTTTTGATGATGAATCGTATATGGATAAAGCAAAATAAGGCATTAGCATTGTAATAGATTAAAGCTAAGGTAGAAAGGATAATTACTTTGCTAATAAGAATAATCGGTAATCGCGTAAAGATTTTAAAGTCAAGAAAGGGCCTAGATAGCGAATCTAGTTTTCACCCTGAATTAAACTATTATTTTTAGTAATTTCCAAATATATTTCAAAATAATTAATTCAGAGTTGAAACTAGCTAACTGCACATAGGTTGTGTTTTTAAGAAAATCGAGAAAAGGTTAGATTTACAAACTAAAATTTGTAAATACTTGTAAAAATAAATTTACAAGTCGAGATTTCTTTAAACGACATCGTAACATGTTTAATGTATATTCAATTTATGAGTATACGTTAAGGGTGTTACATTTAATGGTATCAGAGCAAAGGTTTAGCCGGTTCTGGATGCTAAACCAAGTTTGTATATGATTTTTATCAGTAAATACATGCTCCTAGGATATCATATTGCTGATGTGCTAACTGTATGACTTGATGCTGCTCTTCATCTGTATAAGGTAAAATGATACTAGAATAAGGAAAGTAAAACGAGAATGGATTTCGTCAGTTGACGAATCTTAGAGGTTAAGAAAGGACCCATAGAGGATATGATACAGTAATTATATGATGCTCGGATACGAAGGAGTAAGAAGAAGAAGTATCTTTACTTTAGAAATATATATATATATATATATATATATATATTTGAAGATAACAATGTCACTGGATGCCGCAGATGTAATCTGGCAATATACTTAAGATAAATTAAGGATTGAAGTTATGATGGAAATAACTCAGTGGTATCTTATTATAAGATGTTTGTACTGTCAGTACATAAGAGAGAGTTAGAAAGTTAAGTAATGATACTACTGAGATGATTAGAAAAGAAACTAAGAAAGAAATTGATCTATAAAGAGATTATATTTGAAGCTCAAAAGAAGATGTTAGGTATGAATCAGTCAAACGTTTTAACTTTCGGCATCTATATATAATAAAGCATTGACTGTGTGAAAAAGTTCAAGTTTTGGGAACCTTAAAGGTTATGATGACAAAGGATTTATAGCTATTTATTTGAAAGGCGAAAAATGACAAAACTTCTATAGAAGATTTGAGATGTATTAATATTGAAAAGTTAGAACAAGTAATATTGATCTGAGAGAAAGAAGTTTGGAAAACTTCTTAGAAAAGTGATAAATAATTGGATATGGTGAATTGTTCATAAGAAAATTATTTCATTGATTTCTGAACTTTGACAAGGTACTCACATTGTTTATGAGGAATATTGTGAGATCAGTGGGTTAAGCTAATATGTCAAGGGAATGATTTTGACTGGAGAATTTTAGTATGACTGCTAGAAATTTGAGAATTTTAAGACTAATTTTAAGATAAATTGGCTATTTATATAAAATGTAGAAGTCAGATGTAAACAGAAGATTGATCTTTGTTCAAGATGTTATTAGTTAAAGTTAAAAGAAGAAGAAGAAAAAAAAGGAAAAGTACCACTTTGAGAGAAGATGATTTGTGCAAATCAAAAAGAGAAAAACTTGGTTTCATAATTATTATACCTTAAGGAATCGTGAAAGAGTTGTACCAAGGGCATATTAATGGATCTTATCTTCAGAAGTGAGCAAAAGTCGATAGTATATGTACTTATGTTTTGGGGGCATTGACTGAATTATTTACATGTCAACACTCCTGAATAAATTAAGATGCAATTAGATTTGATACATGAAGAGGAGTTAGTAGAAATATTGGTTTATGGAATTAAAGAATTAAGGAATAAAAAATTTCATTGACTGAAGTTTTGAGAAAAAATCACAAGGTCGAAAGAGCCACTTGAGAGACTAAGAAGAAAATAAGGAAGTAATATCCGTAAATGTTTGGAACATGTATGCATTCAAATTTCGAGGACGAATTTTCTTAAGGGGAAGAATTGTAATATCCCAAATTTTGGCTAGTGACTAAATTGTAAATTTTGAAATTTTAGGGGGTTAAAGTATAAACCTTGGAAAAGTTTAGGGACTAAAGTGTAAATTTCACCAACAAGTAATTTTATTCAGTAGAAGAGTGAATCGGATCGAAATAAGTACCTTGATATCGGTTTTAAGAATTAAGATGCAGAAAAAGGTACCGAATTTGGATCGACTAAAATATTTAAGCGTGCTTAGGCCAGGGAAATACAAAGATGGGTGATCTTTGGGAAGGTCCCATAAAAATGTTTCTGATCGATATTTTGGACTCAGTAAAAGTAGAAAATATTCGTATGGATTTCAAATAAAGGATTTCTACGAGAAACCTTATGCTATGAAGATTTTCAATAATTATCGGAATAATAGATTGAGTTAAGAAAATTCAGTCTAAGTCTTTATGAAAGGAAATTTTTAATGTTTAAAAGTATCATGTGATAGATAGTGAGTTGTATTGGGTACTTTTAAAGTTGGTAAAAATTTGAGGAAAATTGAAATGGGAATTGAAGTTCAGGGACCAAAATGAAAATTTTGAAAGTTTTATGGCCAAAGTATAAAATTTGGGAAAGTTCAGGGACCAAAGTGTAATTTACAAAAGTTATGTAAGTTAACCCTGTAAATGAATAGTTTACCCCCAAGAGTGACACTTTTGTGTTACCCGGATTTTTCGTACAATGCTTATATTAATGGTTATAAAGCTTTAAAGTTTGTAGGAAGAAAATTTGGAAATCGTATTGAGTGAAATTTGAATATTTGGATCGAATAAATTCCATAAATAAAAATCTAAGATATTTTGGGACATGGCCGGTTGGATTGGAACCAATTTGGTTCAATTTTAATGGAATGGCAATTTTCAAGACTTGTTGTAAATAAAGACTAGTTGGAGGGCAAATTGGACATTTGCCATGGATGGCATTTTTGAAATATTTTGAAACTTTAATGGAAATTTTGAAAGGCCAATTACACATGGATTTGATCTTGGCCATTGAGCTTTGATGAGATTAAATCTTGGCCATTCGAGGAAAATGGCATTTTAGTAATTTCACTATTTAAATGAATTTAAAATTCATTTATACAAGACAAGTGGCTAAATTGGATGAAAAAAAAGATGAAGACCATTCTTCATCTTCAAATTTGGATATATAAGGGGGAGAAAGAAAAATGGAGAAAAATTTTCCAAGTTCGATTCAAGTCCCAAAACTCGATTTTCAGAAGTTGGATCTGAATCAAAAGAAGATTCGAGGTACTATAAAAGGAAAGGATCAATAAAGCTTAGTGAGGCATATTAATAAATTGCCCAGGTGAGTGCATTTCTAAATGTTTGCATTACATTGAAATTGACATTGCATTTCTTTATAATACATGATATGATACAATGCTCGACATGGCAAGCTTGATAGAATACCAGGTACGAATTATTGTTTGCATAAATGATGATGCATTATGCATAATGGCAATGTATGTCTATATAAGGAATATGGACAATAACAAGATTAAAATGAAACAAGTTACACCCTGGGGATCCAAGCCCATAGTGCAAAATGCACTAACGAGGTGTTTTAATATAAGGAGCAAAGAACGTCCTTATATGAGGAGCAAAGAGCGTCCTCCCGAGTACGTACTCTACAAAGCACTACGGTGCAAATAGGCTATGGGGTTTCCATGGGCCTCTAGCCAGACACGATGATAATAATAACTAGATGATTACATGGTAGATCATGAGCATGCAAATGACTGTATGACGATACATGATTCATATGATAGAGATGGTACATGATACATATGTTACACGAAACATGATATAGATGCTACATGATATATGATACAGATGTTACATGATTTTATGATACTTGAAAAAGAAGTTACATGTTACATGTCTGAGAAGTACATGACATACGAGATAGAAATGTTATTGATGTATGATAGAATGTTACATGATACATGATAGAAATATTACATGCTATATGATAGAATACATGTTACGTAAATGAGTACATGATGAAAGCATGTTTATGATAGAGAATATATTATGCAATGATAATATGATTTATATGATAGCTATTATACATGATACATGTACATTGTGATATACTTTCCTTGTCGTAGAGAAATATGAAATGCATTCTTATATGAAGTATTATATAACATCATTTCATGTGTAAATAAATAAGTTTAATTGCCTCACTAAGTTCGTACTTAGCGTGTGTTTGTTTCACACGTAGATTAAGATGGAGGATTTGAAGAGGAGTCAAGCATTCCGATGAAGCTTCAAAACATCAGTAAGATATTCTAACTTATGATAATCTCTAGTGGGCATGTAATTATTTAATTG
Organism: Hibiscus mutabilis; assembly: GCA_019671005.1. NCBI lineage: Eukaryota > Viridiplantae > Streptophyta > Magnoliopsida > Malvales > Malvaceae > Hibiscus > Hibiscus mutabilis. The sequence goes on along the minus strand of CM033726.1, from coordinate 13,681,812 downwards.
CTAGTAGAGTATGATGCATTAAATTAGACTGAATGATAGATAAGTAATCAGTTTTGATGATGAATCGTATATGGATAAAGCAAAATAGGGCATTATCATTGTAACAGAATAAAGCTAAGGTAGAAAGGATAATTACTTTGCTAATAAGAATAATCGGTAATCGGGTAAAGATTTTAAAGTCAAGAAAAGGCCTAGATAGCGAATCTAGTTTTCACCCTGAATTGAACTATTGTTTTTTATAATTGCCAAATATATTTTAAAATAATTAATTCAGAGTTGAAACTAGCTAACTGCACATAGGTTGTGTTTTTAAGAAAACCGAGAAAGGGTTAGATTTACAAACTAAAATTTGTAAATACTTGTAAAAATAAATTTATAAGTCGAGATTTCTTTAAATGACCCCGTAACATCTTTAATGCATATTCAGTTTACGAGTATACGTTAAGGGTGTTATAAAGTGTTTGAGTGAAACTTTCCCTAAATTAGAGATCAATTTCCAAGCAACTCGTCCTTACTAAGTCTACTGTATCTTACTAAATCTAGAGATTTCATAATTCTTCATTGAACAGGGGCATACTAGGACAAAATCTAACTATGCTAGCAATTTGTTTGGAAAAATTATCAGTTCAAAATCAAGCTGTGGAAAAAAATTAATGGTTTGGTATACATGGTTCTACTAACTCTACATGGAAATAACAGATTGCAAACATAAACATAAAAATGAATGTCATGGCAAAAAAATGTTTTGCAACACACCCCAAACCTAAGGTAGGCATTGTCCTAAATGCATGAAAACACATATATACAAATGTAATGCATGCTGGAAATGAAAAATTTGAATCTAAGGAGTTAAGAGGATTAGGACTCCCCTGAAGAATGATCTTGGCGAGTAGAGCGAGTCTTTATTTTGATGAAGCATCTTCGTTTTGGTGCCACCGACTTCTTCCTCTCCAGTTGTTGCTTCGGAGCATCATTCATGGCAATAGAGGCCTTCACATCTTGCAGAACCTCATCAATCACCCTCAATGGCTCAGATATGGCTGCTGCGATAGGGTTAGCTGAAGAGGCTAGGGCTACTAGTGGCAAATCAGTCATGGCATCATCGGCAGGTACTTCATCTTCAGACTCAGCATCTACATACTGGGTTTCGATCTTGGAAAAATCTTTTTGGGCAGGTAATACTGGCATAGTGGCATAAGATTGATGGGCTCTAGTATGATCAGGCTAATGGCTGGCTGGCATTCCTTCTGGTGTACGAGCTCGGTTAAGAACTCTGAATATGGTGGAAATGGGTTGGTGGACATTGCTTCAAGAGTTATCATCATGGCTCGGTCTTTGGCCCCAATATATTGCCAGAGTGCCAGGTTTTGCTCCCTAGCATTTTAAAACTTTTAAAGGATGAGTTCTTGGCATTGATAGATCTGGGAGAGTAATGTCGTAACATCAGCTAGCAATATAGTGGACAATTATGCTTTGGGTGTCTTGGCAGTAGATTCTAGTTGGGTAGCATTTTCTTTGCCCTTTTCTTTTGATTCCCTTGTAATCAAATGCCCCCAAGAAGTGGGAGTGATGATTCTTTTGTATTGCTGGACATTATTAGAGTTGAGAGTTGGCACGTTGTGCAGTAAGTACATAGTGGAAATAAGGGAAAAAAGATCAAACTCCACAATTACAGAAGATGCACTTGTAAGTCTCATCTATGATCAACCGCCTGACATTAATTTTTTACCTGGTCATGATTGAGTGTAGCAATACCATCTTATCTTCCATCACAATTTCATTATGAGTGGTTGGCATCTGGCAAGCCTTTAGGAAATGGTTCTATCCATGCGGCCGTGGTTTTAATGCCAGCCTTTTCACCGTCCTCTTATCCTTAGAAGATACAAACCATTTTGTGTCTGGTTTACACAAATCTTCCAAGAGAAGTTGACACTTGGCCTCATCAATAGAATCAACAAACATTGAGTGTTCCTCCCATACGTCGTCTAACTTGAACATCCTGTTGACATATCCCTCATCAAATTGAACATATTTTCCCTGAACGAACACAAATGATGAAGCCTTGGTGGTAAGATGGGCATAGAATTCTCAGATGATGGTGGAGTAGATTTCATCTGGATGAAGGCATAAACTGTCCTACACATGCTTCTTAACTATGGCCACCACCTCCTCTGAATACCTCATGTTGGGTTCATCTTTGAAATCAAAACCCTTTTTGTAGCAAAAAGTTCTTGCCGAATAATATTCTTCAAATTTGTTTTTTGTTTCATCACTGAAGAAGATTTAGAGAGGGTTCGTTTATTTACTGTAGCAGGATGAAAAAGTTATTGATGAGTTGGAGAGTGAAAAGTTGATCAGTGGGGAGATTAAAGTGTTTATTTCTTGTTGGCATAAAAAAATAAAGAGGAAAAAAAGGTTATTGATTGAAGAAGAATTTGGGATTTAATAGGGTTTGTTAGGGACAATTGAGATGGCTCTTAGTGGGCTTAGCGGGGTGATTATTACTTGGTAAAGGTGTAGTGTGGGAAGGGTAGTGGCGAGATAATTGGTGCACAACTGTTGTAGACTATCCCACTTCAAATTTTGAATTTTTTGAAACGGGCGACAACTAGATAGGTTCATGCTCACCAAAATTTTTCCCATGGGCCTGGGCTACAAGGTGTCCACGTGATACTATGACTACATGTCAATGGATGTTTGGATACCAACAGATATTGGCATAGTTCTTTGGCTAAATTACCTACACTAAGAATTAAAAAAACCTTTCTAAATAGAAGAAGAAATAAAAGAAAAACTAAATAATTAAATGAGACATCCTAAGTATTGAGAAGAAAATAATTGTCCTACACTATTTACAACGATCAAACTAAGATGGCAAAAATTTACTGAATCTCTGCAAGGAGAATTGTCTCTATCACATTATTATGACTTCTTTCTTAGTAATTCTTTAGTCTCTGGCCATTCACCTTGAAGGTTGTCCCTATTTTAAGTCCTTAATCTCCACTGCTCCATAAGCATAAGGCTTGACAACTTCAAAGGGTCTTGACCACCTGGATTTGAGTTTACCTAGAAACAACTTGAGCCTCGAATTAAACAACAACACTTTCCAGTTTCAAATTGTCTTGGCAATATTTTGCTGTCGTGCCACCTCTTTGTTTTTTCTTTATAAAGTTTGGCATTTTCATAGGCTTGTGCTCTAAACTCCTCCAGCTTATTAAGCTCTAACAAATGCTTATCTCTTGTGGCCTTCCATTCCATGTTCAGATACTTGGTTGCCTAGTAAGCTCAGTGCTCTAATTCCACTAAAAGATGGCATGGCTTCCAAAATACAAGTTTGTATGGGGAAGTTCCTAAACGTGCCTTGAAGGCCATTTTGTATGCCCACAAGGAATCATCTAGCCTTAGTAACCAATCAATTCTAGTTGGATTCACGGTCTTCTCTAGGATGTTCTTAATCTCATTATTTGAAATCTCTTCATAGCCATTTGTTTGAAGGTGGTAGACAGTGGCAATTCTTTGCTGGATTCCATACCTGCATAGAGCATTAGTGACTAACTGGTATTTAAAATACGTACATTCATCGTGTATAACGGCTCTAGGTGTAACACCCTGGTTTTTCGGCCTAGGAGTTTTCTAGGCGGTTTAGACGGTCGGCCCGTTGGATCATATTAGAGGATTCAAGTCAATTTTAGGATTTAATTTGGAATAAATATTTTTTTGGTGATAAAATAGTCTAAAATCACTATTTAATACGAAAATGATTTTGGTAAAGTCAATTTTACAAAATGGGTCTTTAAATTGGACATTTTGGTTAGTGGCCAAAATGTAAAGTTTTCAAAACTATTTTTAGTGACTGTTTTGAAAAAGGGTCAAAACTTTGAATCTTTATGGAGCTATTTACCCTAAAGGCTAATATCAGACTTTTTCCTTTAATTAGATATTTTTAATTATTTTAAATAATATAAAAAGGTTGGAAAATTAGTTGGTTAATTAAAAGCTTTAAAACAAAATTAACGTAACTAACTTTCTACAAAAGAATTTTCTCTCAAATTCTCTTCATCCAAACACTACTTTTCTCTTCAAAATTCTCAGGTAAAATCTTCTTTTAATTAATCTATTAATTTAAATTGAGATTATAATGATTTCCTAACAAAATCAATTTGGTTTCTTATTGTTTTGCTATGGCAACTCATCTAATTAAGAGGAAAATAGCCATTAGAAGTAAGTTTCATTCTTCTCCTCTAATACAAGGTTTTTTATTGAAATTCCCAAGTTCTTGATCCTTTACTTAAGTTTTCTAATGTGTTTTGATGATTTACTTAAGAGAAAATGATTAAATCAAGGTTTAATTGAGGAAATTGATTTAATCCCATAATGGTTTTGTTTTCTCATGATTTGGATTGAAATAGATCATGATTTTGATGTGAATGATGTTAATAAGAGGCTTAATCATAGGAATCCCGAAACTAATTGAGTTCCTAATTTTCTAGGTTGCTAGTTATGAGTTTTTGAGGAGTTGGGGAGGTTTTATGAATGCTGGAGATATAAGGATGTTATTGATCCATTTTTAGATGTTAATTGATGTTAATTGATGGGATGAAATGTTAGTTTGTGGCTGGGTTAAGTTTGGAAGATGTTTGTTGTTAATTTCGGTTGTTGTAGAGTGGAATTTGATAAAGGATGTTGAGGATTTGTGTTGCTGTGTAGTTGATTGCATTTTGATGCAATGCACCCTCTATTTTTATGTGGAATAAAGTAGGGGAAGTTGATCCTCAAGCTTGAACATTTGTTCCAGAAGCTTTGGAGGCGAGGTTACCGTACTGGTAAGCGAGGCTTTGCGAGTCAGTGAGTGAGAACGTGTTTTACAGCTTTACAAAGGTTTAAAAGTTGTGTTTGGGAGTTTAGATTGAGCTTGAAATGCTTGTCTAATTTCGAAAGTAAGTAAAGGGTGAATTCTCTCTCGAACTCAGTTTGGCAATTGGTTTTATGCACTTATTTTTAATGGTTTAATTATTCACTGTATATGCATGTTTTGAGCATGACTTAATACTAAAAATTGATTACATAATGACGTTGATGCATTTGGAAGTAATGCACGTTTCTTTAATGTTTATGAACATTGGTTAATGCAAGGTTTATTGCATTGGCTAAATGATTTTGATGATGCATATGAAATAGTGCGTTATTGTTAATAAAATGAATTATATTGGCAAGTGATGGTATGGAAAGGTTTTGGAAATGTATCAGATACTCCATTCAAGTACCCTAACGGTCGAGGGGTTTATGTGTACCGAAAACTCCCGTTAGTGGGTTATACATCTAGCCGATAAGTGGTGTTGAGGGGTTTATGGGTACCGAAGACTCTATCACGGGTGTCACAATGGTGGAAGGGTTTATGTGTACTGAAAACTCCCATGTGTGAACCTTGAGATGTTGGTAGATTGTATATTAAGTGTTGAGGGAACACTTATTGAATCCGTGTATCCGATATTATTTTTGAAATGTGGAATTTGGTTAATGATCACTTGTAAGCCAATATAATTGATGATGTATCATGAGATGGATAATGTTGTTAACATGGTTTAAACATGTTTTGCTCTTTAAGCCTTGCATTGGTAGTATGCATGGAAAAGCTTAAATTGAGGGTAGCAAATGGGACTTTGTTGTAGAATCCATGATACATGTTGCATATGGTTTAATATGTTGTTTTGGAAATGTTAAGTGCATGGTTTTTATAAGGCATGATGTTGTGATGTCGATTTAAAGCGTTTTGGAAAGTGGTTTTCTAAAGGATTATAAAATGGTTTAAATAGCATTGATGGTGGTTGATTTTTGAGCATTCCTCACTAAGCTTAGTGTGCTTACTCTCTCTTTTCCATCAATGCAGAGAATTAGAGGTTGCGGGCAGCGAGGAAGCAAGGAAAGATTTACAAAGACTTGTTTTCAAAGTACGGTTTGAACGTTAAATAGAAATAATAAGGGCAATGTATCAAATGATATTTTGGGAGGGTTTGTGATGAACTCCATGTTTGGGCAAGTTGTATTTGTTGGCTTGGTTTTGTAAGTGACTTAAAGTGATTGAGCTGTGGTTAGTTTTATGTTTTGGATGTGGACTAGGAAGCATGCCTTTAGACTTTGTGGTTGAATATGCTAGACTTGTTAGGTCGGCCTATAATGCTGGTATGTTGATGTTTAATCATGTTGATGATGTTATATGTTGTTTAGTTAAGTGGTAAGATTAATTGAAGTAAGCCAAAGTGTCATATGTTGGACCTAAAGGTCATTACAAGCCATTGTGTACTAGTACGAGTACCCAAGGATCAGTATGCGGGGTCTGGTTAAGGCACAAATCGTTGGATTTAAGCATAAGTACCGGTATGCTTAGCCATCGTATCGATACGCCTTAAGAAAAAATAGGCACTTGTGTCGGTACATGGGTTAGCGTACTAAAATAACCTCTCAAGTTTAAACATGCTGTATCGATACGTGGGGAACTGTATCGGTACGTGCTCTAGCTACTGGAATTCCAAGTTTTGAAGTAACAAAGAGGGGATCGGTCCAGGGTCAAGGCCGTATCGGCACAGTGGGTTAACATACTGTATTGATATGATTATACGTATATCAGTATGGGAAGCCATTTTGTTAGTTATACCATATCGGTACGAGCTTGCCTGTATTAGTACACTACGTTGATTTTGTGTAATCTTGTTTGCTGAAGTTTGAGAAACTTGCTATTTAGTCCCCGATTGTTACGAATGCAATTGATTGAGTTTGGATGATTGTTTTGGATTGGAAATTAACCTATGAGCATGAAATTGAAATAATTAAGGTTGGGTAATCTCAATTGTGATAAATACCCTATAACTTACAGTAATTACATTTTGGTCCCTAATGTGAATCGTTGAGAAAATGGGCCCTAGTTTGCAATTTGATTTTAATGTAACGTTACCGCTGAAGCATATTTACATAGGACAATAATGATATGCATCTAGACAAGATAAAAATAAAAAATGGGCTCGGTTTAGGTTTTTAGTTTGGGTTTGCTTCAGCAAACCTAATGTGACTTTTTTAGTCCGGTTTCAGCTAGGCTAGGCTAAGAGGGTTACACTAGGGGCACCGAATCTGGTAAAGATGAGCTTGTGCAAGAACTTGGCTGCTGCATTGGCATTATTTGTTGGGAGGGCAGTAGCTTCCGCCCACTTTGATATACAATCTACTACCACAAGTATGTATACAAAACAACTACAAGAAACTCCTTCTTTGTTGTTGTGTAGTTGAGCTGTGCTTCATTCAACTTATGTCTGGCATAATAGATGGTATGGAAATTTTTTTCACGCCTTTGTCCTAACACAGCTCTAATGGCGTAGTCAATGGCATTATACATGAGCTCGAATAGCTCATTCCAATATGGCTCTACAATAATTGTGGCATTGACTAACCTGTCTTTCGATTCCTAAAAAGCTTTCAAACAAGCGTCATCAAAAGCAAAAGCAGTATTTTGTTCCAAAAGTAAGCATAAAGGTTTAAAATTTTTTGAGAAGTCTTTAACAAAGCGACGATAAAAACCTGCGTGTCCCAAAAATTTCTTATACCTTTGAAACTCGTGGGAGGTGGCAATTGCTTGATTACCTCTACTTTTTCCTTGTCCACTTCCAATCCCTTCTTGGTCACTTTGTGTCTGAGAACTATGCCTTCCTTCACCATGAAGTGCCATTTTTCCTAGTTTAAGACCAAGTTAGTTTTAATGTATCTCTGAAAAACAAGTTCCAAACTCTACAAGCACTCCTTGAAACTTTTTCCAAAGACAGAGAAGCTATCCATGAAGACTTATAAGTGATTCTCAATCATATCTGAGAAGACCGACATCATACAACGTTGAAACGTTGCTAGAGTGTTGCAAAATCCAAAGGGCATCATTCTAAAGGCGAATGTCCTATAAGGACAGGTGAACATAGTCTTCTCCAGATCTTTTGGAGCAATGGAAATTTGATTATAGCCTGAGTAGTTGTCCAAGAAGTAATAAAATGCCTTCCCTGCCAGTTTGTCCAACATCTGATTGATAAAAGGCAACGGAAAATGACCATTCTAGGTGGCATTATTTAGCTTCTTTTAGTCCATGCACCCCCTCCAGTCCATCATGGTCCTTGAGGGGATCAATTTATTCTTGTTTTTTTGGACCATAATCATTCCATCCTTTTTTGGCACACTCTGCACTGGGCTGACCTATGAGCTATAAAAAATAGGATAGATTATCCTGGCATCCAGCCATTTTATGACTTCTTTCTTGACTACTTCCTTCATGATGGGATTCAATCTCCTCTGGGACTCGATTGTTTTCCTATGGGTGTCCTTCAGAATGATTTTGTGTATGCAGATTATTGGACTTATCCCTGGAATATTAGCTATGGTCCACCCCAAGGCTTTCTTGTAACTTTCTAGCATTTCCAACAATATTTTCTCCTTGTCCTAAGTCAGATCAGAAGCAATTATCACTGACAAAGTGGAATTGCCTCCTAGCTAAGCATATTTAAGGTGACTTGGCAATGGTTTCAGCTCCAAGTTCGACGGCTCCTCAATAGATGGCTTTGGTGCCTTGATTTCTCTGCCAGCTAACTCTAGTGACTCAAGTCTCTTGTCATAACTCATGAATTCATTCAACATGGTGGGTTCTTCATATTCTTCACTCGTCATATCTTTATCATCTTGCTCTGTGGCATCAACTTCTGTTCCTTGGAAGATCTGTGCTATGTTCACGTTAAAAATAGACTTTATTAGTTTGACAGCTTGTCATTCCTCAACTTCATCTTCACACTTAAGAGCTTGAAAAATGTTAAACGTAACTTGCTGGTCATTCATACGTATAGTAAGCTCACATTTTTGAACATCAATTAATGTCTTACCCGTGGCAAGAAATGGTCTTTCTAATATTATTGGGACATCAATATTAGCCTCATATTCTAAAATAATAAAAGCAGCAAGGAATATGAATTTATCTACCTTTACCGACACATCCTCAATCTTACCCTTGGAATGTGTATAAGATTGAACTCCTAGTTGAAGTGTTACTGTGGTAGGCATTGCTTCTCCAATACCAAGTTTCTTGAAAACTGAAATTGGAATTAATTTGATGATGGCTTCCAGATTACACAGTGCTTTACTCATAAATTTATTGCTAATCGTGCAAGGAATAGTGAAACTCCCAAGATCTTTCAGTTTTGGTGGCAATCTTTTGGTTATCATTGCACTGCACCCCTCAGTAAGTGTGACAGTCTCAAAATCACTCAGTCTCTTTTTTGGACAAGGTATCTTTCATGAATTTAACGTAGTTGGGCATTTTTTCGAGAGCTTCCACTAATGGTATGTTAATCTGTAGTTGTTTAAGGACTTTCAAGAATCGCTTCAACTGTTGATCCTGCTTGTGTTTCTGGAGCCTTTATGGAAAAGATGGTGGTGGGTAGGCAAATGTTGGCTATGCTGGTTTTGCCGAGGTGGTGTTAGCATCATATGAAGGTCTGGCATTGCTGGTGTTTGCTTCCCCTTTCTCAGCTTCCTTGGGTTCTTTTACTGACACTAATTTCTCTTCCTGGCAAATAATTGGCTATTTGGCAAGTGTTTCAATCTCGACTTATTTGCCACTCTAGAGGGTAACTACTTTGCATTATTCATTTCCTTTTTGCCGAGCATTCTCCGTATCACTTGGTAAAGTTCCTGGTGGTCTGGTACTAGGTGCGTTGGCAATCTATCCTAGCTGGACCTCCAAGTTTCTCATAGATGATGCTAAACTCTGGACAGTCGAATCATTACGCTCCATATACTCCATTAAGGCATTCTTATTGGTAGTTCTCTGCCCTGGATGGAAATTATTTTGTGCTCTCTATGGCATCACATTCTAGTTAAAACCTGGTGGTGCATTGGTGTTCTGTAACTGGGCATTAAATTAGTTACATCTCTAATTCACCCATGAAAAGTTCAGATGCTTCTTCCACCCTGCATTATAAGTATTGGCATGTGGGTTGATATTGTGGTTATAATTGCCAACAAAATACACCAATTCTGGGTTTGTTAGTCATTCCTCCCTGTTACGATCCTCTTCACAAATAGTGCAAAATTGTTCTAATGCCTTTACTTCTCGAACTTCAGCTGGCTTTTGCATTGTCTTCGCTATATTAGTGAGGTTGGAAATTTGAGCATTGATAGATGATAGTGCATCAAGATCCAATTTTCCAACTACTTTCGTCCTAGTTCCCAATTTGGCAATAGGGTATTGAAGATCATTGGTGGCAATCCTTTCAAGAATGTCATAGGAATCCGTGTAATTCTTTTCTAGCAACGAACCATTTGCCGAAACATCTACCATATTTCTGGCATGAGCATTGAGTCCATTATAAAAGGTCTCCATCTGGGTCCAGGTAGGAAATCCATGCATGAGGCATCTTCTCAACAAGTCCTTGAATCGCTTCCAGGCATCATATAAAGTCTCATCATCAGTTTGCCTAAAGGTAATGATTTCACTCTGTATGTTGCCTTGATTCTCCACTAGGCGATTCATCAAATTAACCTATATTCAATAGCATCTGAATCATTACCGGTTTAAGCTTAAAATTAGACAAATTTACCTCTGGACCAATCAGTCCTGACAACAAATTATCCATGCTCGGTGTTAAGAGTTCTCTAATAAGTCGTTCTGCAGGTATCTCTGCAGCAATAGCTGGAGCGGGCAGTATCTCATCATATATTTCCAGATTCTCTTGGTTGTTGGCATTATTTAGGATACCTCCTAACTCACCATTCCCGTTAAGACCCATTTTTTGACGTTATCTTCTTAACCTGCATAGGGTTCTTTCAATTTCTGGGTCGTATTGTAAATCTTCCTTCGTAGTGCGACTTCTGGTCATACACCAAAAAAATATAATAAGTAAAACAACAAACAGAAATAAGTTAAAATCAAAATAATTAATCCCATTGCAATTCCCGACAATGAAGCCAAAAACTTGTTGACGATATACTGCTTGGCAAAAGATTAAGGATTCTGCGTAATTATTCAAATATATAATGCCAAGAATATGTCTTTTTAGGTACAAGTATACACAGTCAGCAAGTAATATAGTAGTAAAAAAGTATCATATCCACAGGGATTGTCTAAGAATTAAATGCACGATAAATACTTGTAAAGTTTAAAATAAAGATGATGGCACTTGAATGAGGGTTTAACTAATGAAATTAAAATGATAAAGAAAATTGAAGTAAAGATCCAGGTAGATTTGGCAAACAAACGATATAAAGATGATTGGTAGGCTTGGCAAGGGATGTTTAGATTTCACGCCAGCATAGAAAGCAATTAATAACGTTACTGTCGATGGCAATACTCTAAGTTAATTACTTTAAACTCCCTATATGTATATAGCGAGTTTTCAAGTAATTAACTTGGTGAAGATTCAATCTTTACTCTTAAGGGGTAGATTCACTTCAGGTGTAAGTTCATCTACTGAATATCTTTTGTCAAAGTTTCTCTCCTTAGTATTTGGCAATTAATCCTTATCTCCTAAGTCTGTTAAGATATTAGGGGATAATGAGCATTCAATGCTAACTATCGTATGGAATAAAATATGGTAATATTGAGCACATGCAAAATAGACGATAAAGCCAAAACATTCAATTATTAAAAACTAAGCAATCATTGCAAACACCCTTAGCCAACTTAAAATCTTAGTTCATGGCTGAGGAAACCATCATCACATCATCATTTTTAATAATCCTTACAAAACCAAAAATATTATTAAGAGAAATGAAACAAAAGAAATAGATCTTTTGATGCAACCCTTCATGGATCTAGAGCTCTCGGCAAACTTCCCAGTTGAACCTTTGTCTGTCTCTACCCTTCTTCTTGCCTCATGGCTTTGTCCCCCGTAGCTCAGTCTTGAACTCCTTTATATAGGCAAGGGAGAAACCCTAATTAGGGTTAGGGTAAAACTCCTGAAAGTTTGTTACCATAATTCTTGGCAGTGGTGCATTCCAATTTTTTAGAATTAGGGCTGATGTGGCTCTGACTCAGTGTTATTTTTTCGGGCATTGTCCTTTCTTCTTTTTCCAACCAAGCTTGTCATTCTTCTACCTTCTTTTGCCAAACAAGCTTGGCATTCTCCTCCTGCATCCACTCCATGAAATCCTGTCGTACCTACATACCACAACAAGAAAACACCCCTTCACTCTAGCAGTAAAAATTGTACATTCCTCAACTCCTAGATGCAAATGCAAGAAACTACTGCAAAATATACTAATATATACCTAAATTCAAGCAATAACATGGTAATATATGCATGTAAAGTACATATTTTTGAGGAGTTAATAATAAGTTTGCTGCCGTCCAGGTTAGTTGGAAATCCCTTTGACTCTCAAAGGGATAAACAATCAACCACATAAAGTTTCAAAAGTTAATTAGAAATAATTTTTGTGTAATTACCATTCTCAATGGTAACTGTTGGTTATTTTACCATGTACTTAGTAATAGCAAATGGTGATTGCCATATGCATTGAACTTTGGGCCTTAATCCCATCGAATTGAATATTGGAAATAATACAATTTTGGCCATTAAGTCTATTGAATTAAATATTGTCCCAACATGGTTATGATTTTTTTCGTTTACATAATTTATGATTGTCGTTGTCATCATATTTTTTTGTGAAAGGTTGAAGAGTCGATCAAATTTTCGTATTGTACAATACCTGATGGGATTGATAAAATAGAACGGGCCTACTATGATTATTTATGGAAAACCCTGTTGTAGCAAAAGTAAGCCTTTAACTGTATAACTTTAATTTGTCATATTGTGGAAATGTAAAATTAAATACGCAATACAATGTTTGTATGCAACAATTTGGTCATTAAACTCGATAACATTTTTACCACTATTGAAGAGATTGATACGTTACGACCCAAGGAATGGCTCTGAGATACAGTTAGTCTAATAAATATCGCGTATGACTTGAAATTATATGAAAAATTTTGAACCTATTTTTATATGTGGTCATTATTGTTTTTTAAATTGGCAAGATTATTGATATGGTATCTTTGTTCGAGACTCGCAAGAAGGCAAATGAAAAAATTAAACGTCGGGCCTTTATGCCTTGTTATGTTCATGTATTTTTTCTATTACCATCTTATACAGTGTTTATGCCATATTTCATTGTTGATGAATTGTTTTCTGTGAACTAGGAAGTTCAGTGATCAAAGGCTAGTTGGAAAGTTGATGTATCTTTCACTTACTAGACCTGATATTTCATTCTCTATTAGCATTGTAAGTCAGTACATGAGTGATCCAAGAGAAAAACACCTTGAAGCTGTCAACAAAATTCCAAGGTACTTAAAAATGACTCATGTGCATGGTTTGATTTTCAAGAAGAATGAATATAGATCGAATAAAGTTTTTACTAATTGAAGTTGGGATGGGGAATTAACAGATAGAAGATCTACAAGTGGATATTGCACTTTCATGTAGCGCAATCTAGTCACTTGGAGGAGTAAAAAGCAATCAATAGTGTCTCGAAGCAGTGCTGAAGCAGATTATAGGGCCATTTCACTTGGAATGTGTGAAAAGATTTGGTTAAACAGATTGCTTACAGAGTTGGGATTAAATTACAACAAAAGCTTTGAATTATACAATGACAGTCAATCTGCCATTAGTATAGTTAAAAACCCAGTTCATCATGATAGAACCAAGCATGTGGAGATAGATCGAAAGTTTATTTTTGAGAAGGTTAATAGCGGAATGGTAAAACTCATCTTTGTGTCTTCCAAAGATCAACTTGCTGATATGCTCACCAAGGCCTTCCAAGAGCTACTTTCGATTAGTTTTCATGCAAGCTAGGACTATATAATATTTACTCTATAGCTTGAGAGGGAGTGGGGAATATAGTCAAACAAGAGTTCTATTCTTATTGTACTTAGAGATAGTTTAAATTAATACTAACTCTATTATAGTATAGATAAGGATAAGGAGGATGCATATAGAATGTAAGAGTCTTTGCTATATTGAAACTCTGTGTAAAAATCTTTAAAAGACTCCATTGTGTAGTCGATAAACATATAAGATTTAAGAGAACTCAGATTGAGACTCTTTCTTTTATCTTTTTCTATAGTAAATAAAAACCATTATTAATTGCAGAATATGTTCGTAAAAATGGAATTTGTCACAACTTTATGGTTTGCTAACTTTTGTAAGGTAGCATTGAAGTTTTATGGGAACATGATTGGCTTTGATATTGTAAGACGAAATCTGTTAAAGGAAAAATGTTAAGTTGTTTTAGGATATGCTAATTTTTAATTAGCTGACGACACAATATTTGTAGATATTCATCCCCATGAATGATAGAAATTTACACTGGTACTTGTCTTTCATTCATATGGTACGTCTGGAAGTTTGGATACTAGATAGCTTACCGGCTAGTACGACAAGTCAGCATAGAGAGGAAGCCGTTACGACAATGGTGAGAACATATGTTTTTGTCGTGTCGCCAAGTTAGCATTGTATGTTATTAACGTGTAGGAATGAACTTTGTACTATGTTTTTATTATCGTTTAGATACGTTGTTTTGCGAAATTTGTTGAGGATAAAGACTTCATTAAGGTGTTTGGCAAACCGAAAGTTCCATTTGACAAGCTCAAAATTCAATGTCCTCAAGTAATGATTCAAGAAAATGAGTATTCAACTTTCCATATTTCTTTATTGTTATCATGAAATTGGTAATTAAATGACTAGAACTGCATCAAACTTGATAGATGAGAGTGTGGTATGTTCATCATTGCATGGATAAAAGACACAGTTAGGTACCCAAATCAGTGATCTGTCGTCGCATATCATAAGTGAATGATTATCATTACTATTTCATTTATAATCAAATGTTTAATGCTTATCCTCCAGTATTTTATACTAACATATTTTTTATTTCTGAGTATAGAAAGTTGGAGAATGTGATATGATGCATCTACTATACGAGCTCATTATAGATAAAGCAAACATGATCAGGTTACTGATGCACGCTGTGGTGGTAGAACATAAGAAATTGATGAAGGGAAAGAAATCAAAACCTCCAGGAACTATTAATCGACCAAAGTATGCATCCGGAACCTCCAGGCCATGAGTCTGGTTCATTACTAAACCATTATTTTTTTACAATTACATCAGATTAATTCAATTTTGAATCATAGTTATTGATTTCTATTATGGCCTAGCAAAATTGGGTTTTGCTAAATTTCTAATTTGAGTTATGCTACCGAGACTACGTATCTCTCTTTTCTTGCTTTGTTGTTGTTTTTTCCTATTATATTATTTTCTCTTTTGAATGCTAGCGATCTTATGTTAAAAAATATTATTTTTTAAATAAATTTATAAATATCATTTCTATAATTTGCACCGTTCATTGCAGCAAACATCACAGATGTGGACAAACACAAAGGAAATTCCGATTGCGGTCACAAATATCAAGTTATTTACTCTTGATAAAATATTTCATGGAGTTATCCTCCAAATTCCATTTATATTGCACTCAACATAACACCGTGAACAAAAACAGTTGTTCAAAAGGACTATCCTTTCATTGCCACAATGAGTGGCACAAGCGTGAACCGAGTTGCGGATATTTATAAATTCATTTAAAAAGGCCTGTCCTTTCATTGCCATTGATAGTTAAATTGGATCATGTGTTTCAGGAAGAGAATCGAGTTACGGATAGAATGGTTACACGTACGATTTTTGATGATATTATTTGTCGACGATATTTTTTGTCATAAGAGGATATCGTTCGCTATCTACTAGTCGTACGAGTCCTGGAGATCCGGGTTAAGCCTTTGGTTTTGCAATTTCTTTGTTTTGTTATTGCAGTCGTTAGTTGTTCCCTTATAAGTTGGCATTAATGTTATCTTTGTTATTATTATGTGTACTCTTTTCTTCTGATCAGGTTTTTAATAATAGTAATCATTTTTCTTCAAAAAAAAAAAAGGACTATCCTTTTTACATTTATGGATTAGAGGAACAAAAATTAAAGTATAAACTAATTGGATACTCACCCAACTATAGTTTTGTTTCTATTTTTTCACCCAACCTATAAAGCTTTAACTTTAGGAACTAATGTTACAAGTTGTTACTATTTCGGTAACTCTTAGTTGAATTGTTAATAAAAATGATGATATGGAATTCTTTTAATTAGTATAATAACATATTATTCTTGTTATTTGTACATTTTTGCTAATTCGGTTCTAATTCTAAATAATTTAAAATTTTAGTTCTCTACATTTATAAATTTTATAAATTTAGTCTTAGATTCAAAAAAATCAAATAATGATAATTATAAAAATTCAAAAAAATTGAGAGCTATATGTGTTATTTAAATAAAAAATAAAAATCCAATGTGTAAACATGAGAGATACATGTATATATTAATTAAAAGGTTACATCGTTGCTACCATTAACGTTTAAAACAAAGAGTGACAAAAAACAACAATTTGTAACATTAGTAACTAAATTAAAAGTTTTTTTTTTTTACGTTAGACAACAAAAATAGAAACAAGCCTTTTAAAAAAATTGAAACAACCCTATGGCTGGGTGACTATCCATGTAGTTTACCAAAAATTAAACTACGAATAACTGCATGTTGCCCTTTGCAAGTTGTTTTCTAATGACATTTTCATAAATATATATCTTTATAGGATATTTAAGTTCCTTTAGGGACGTTTAGTTCACATAATGTAACATTATCTTAGAAAATATAATTATTTCAATATTTGTAAGTGGGAAAGTTATGTATTTTTTTATTAATAGTTTATATACATTTTACCATTATAATTATGAAATTGACTACCACGTTTTTAATTATTTAATATTACCTAATAAAGTGAATATTTATTAATAATTTTATTTTAATAAGAAACTTTAATAGTCAATAATTTCTAGAATAAATGGTTAAAAGCTCGCAGTTGATATCTTCTCTCTTTTAAGTTGTAATTTTTAAACTTAGTAAAAGTAAATTTCCTCTTTCTTCTCTCTTAGATAAAAATTATTAAAAAAATATAATATAAAAAACATGCAACGTAGACCTAATTATAACTTGCCCAAACAGCCAAACTAATAAATATCTTTTCAAAATTAAATGTTTAATGATATTTGTATCCTAAAGATGACTATTCTTATTAAAAGTTTAAACTTTTCTTATCATTTGTATTAATAGCTTATGCAAAAATTTAAATTGTATAGAATTATTCTATTATGTACTTCATTTATATAATCATCCATAAATAAGGATGATTATTTGATTCATACCCAACGGGTTTCAACCCAACCCGTCTTCTAGGGTCGTGTTTTTTTTTTAAAAATTCAGGTTCAGTTCGGATTTGATTTTTTGAGGATAATGTCGGGTTAGGTCGAGTTTGGGTTTAAGGTGAAAAATACCCTATCCGACCTGACCATAAATAATAGCTTAATTTTATTCTAAATATTTAGGTATAGTTGCTACAATGCCTCTCGCTTTATATATATTTCAATTATCTCCCTATTTTGTCTAATAAAAATAGAATAATTATTATAATGCTTCCTCTCGATTTGCTTTTTTCAATTAGCTCCCTATTTTATTGAATAATAATGAAAATTGATATTTTTTATTTATATCGGGTTAGTCGGGTTGGATTTGTGTTTTTACTCTAGAATTTGGGGTTGGGGTCGAATCGGGTGGAACATCATAAAATATCGGGTCGAGTCGAATTTGGATAGAGGTGTTAATTTTTTGGTTGGGTGGGGATAGACCAAAAACCCGACCCATGACCATCCCTATCCATAAATTATTAATTTATAAAATTTTATTATAACGAAATTTATTAAAAAAAGAGTTAATTGCACCAAATATCCTCAAACTATGATATTTATTAAATTGGTCCCTAAACTTTTGAGTGCTTTATTTTCATCCTGAAATTATGACTCCCATTCTAAATTAGTCCATAAAGTTTTGAATATTTCAATTTCATCCCCCAAGTACGATCCTTATTCTAATTTGATCATTAAACTTTTGAACGTTCCAGTTTCTTCCCTAAAGTATTGTTTGTGTCACATCATATTATTACATAATATACATCAATGTTTACATGAAAATTAACAACTTTATATTTTTTTATTAACATAGGAAATGATTAACATATATTGATAATTTGAGAATGACAGCAAAACATTCAGTCAAAAGTACAAAATTAAAATAAAAATCATAATTAAAAATAAAATATTAAAAAATTTAAAAAATCAATTTAAAATAAAAATTCATACATTGAAAAGTCTAATAAAGCGTGTAACATAAATAAATCACTGTTCATTTTTAGCCTAATAAATAATGTAAAAACCAAGAAAGAGAGATGGAGTATTATTGAAAAATCATGATAATATCGATTAGATTAGATTATATCTATAATTAGAGTAGATAGTGCCTTAATATAAAAGCTTTATCATCGGAAATCTAACTCCAACCAAACCAAACCAAACCACCCTGATATTTTCCAATATTAACTGTCGCTAGTAAATGATTAAATAAATAAATATATATCTTCGCGGGACAAAGCTGAAGATTTGGACACGACACGAAATAGGAAAATGGGACAAGAACATGGCCCAATGTACGAGGTCCAAATGTCCAAAACCACCGATCACAAGCCAACACGTGTTCCATCACTTCATCATCACGGTCAACATTCCTTGTCAAACACAAACACATTTCATAACAACTCACCTTCGTTCCCCACGTCCTTCTAAAACCACTAGACCGCCACGACACAAGATTTCTAGAGATCACTGCTGGGCCCCACATCCTCCTTTTTAAACCCCGAATCACTAACCGCCCGATCCAAACTCCACGTGTTCTGTACATAAATCGTAACCGTCCACGTCCATCCTTTTGAAAAATCCCAGTCCGTGGCACATAAATCCCCATGTGGCTACCACCCGTCCCATCGCATGAAATCCAACGGCCCATATTCAATGCCTTTTCACTATATCAACTTTATTTAATTTGCGAAAAAAGAAAACTTTAATTTGTGTTTTCCAGTTGTCGCTTTGTCTTTTGATTTCATGCAAAAGGAAAAATAAAAACTCTTGATGAAGAAGGAGAAAACACCGAAGCTTCACTCCACACCCACCGGCTATCCCCGGAAAATGGCGTCAGATCCAGATGAATTCAGCCGGCTCACAGTCATCAGAACCAAGAATGATCGCCGGAGAAGGTTGGAAATTAGAAGGTTGAAGTATACATGTGAGACGATGATGAATGTAACCATCGCAGACAACAGTAACAGCGGCTGTGAAGACAAGGATCGTCTTCATGGATCAAAACCAAGCAACGGTGTAACGGAAATATCGCTTTCGTTGTCTTCTTCTCCGTCCAATCAATCAACTTCAGAGGGGAACGACATCGTTTTAGCTGGTTTTGGAGAGAAAACTCGCAAGAAAAACGATGACGTGCAAACTTTAACGTGCACGTCTCATGGGTTACTGTCAGTTATTGGTCAGAGATGTGAAATGGAAGATGCAGTAAAAGTGGAGTTAGGGTTTATGGCCAAAGGAGGGGAAAAGTTTGATTTTTATGGAGTTTACGACGGGCATGGCGGGTCCAGGGTGGCGGAGGAGTGTAAAGAAAGGTTGCATAAACTGTTGGTGGAGGAAATAGCAGAGGATAATAACGAAGGAAGTCGGATTGATTGGGGAACAACGATGGAGAGATGCTTTGAGAAGATGGATGAAGAGGTGAATAAAGGGAGGTTGGCGGAGGAGATGGTGGGGTCAACGGCGGTTGTCGCGGTGGTTGGTAACGGGAGATTAGTAGTGGCGAATTGCGGGGATTCCAGAGCTGTTTTGTCGAGGGGAGGTGTTGCTACGGCCTTGTCTTTTGATCACAAGGTAACAATATTTCTTGTTTTGCTTTTGAAACCATGTTTACAGTTATATATGGAGTATCATTCCAGAAGCTAAACGTTTTAGTTTTAACTTATTTTCTGCTAATAAAATTTAATTCTGATTTTATATTTGATGAATTCAAAGCCAAGCAATTCATCATGGAAGTGATATGGTGAATAAAGCAGAATAAACCGGGAACCATTTCAAGCAGAATGGTCTTAAAGGTCGATCAGAAATTAAGACTGAACCGTGCTAGTATATGGCATGTTTAAAATTTTAAAATCATATGTTGGTATAGGGGAATCAAACACTAGATTCTTTAAAAAAAAGCTAGAAGATTAAATATATACCTTGTGAGTGAAAAAGTTTAGTTGGGAGGGTCGTTTTAGTACTCGATCCGATTTAGTCGACTAATAAATTAGAATATGATGGTTAAACAAAAAAAATCATATCTATATATATATATATGGTTAAATTCCATGTTATACGGGAATTCCACGTTATTTATTAGGATCAAAGTCCATTTAATACGGGATAAATTTAGTGTGACGAAAAAAAAGTAATGTTTTAGATTAGAAGAACCTTGCTTCGTGGGATTGTTTAGATCTTTTCACCCCTAAGGCACATTGCATTGGCGGGAGGGAATTTCGGTCCTAATCTTAAAATGATATTGTCAAAAGAAAAGATTATGAAACATAAATCGTAAAAAGACACAAAAGGTAAAACAAAATACACCAAAGGTTTTAATTGATATCATTAAATCAGTACAACTGAAAGAGGCAAATCTGACCAATTAATTTATTTGTATGTCGCTTCTAATAATTCTAATGTTAGATCTTTCACTAAATTAACCTCTAAATTGTTAATTTTTTTTGTAACTAATTTAATAACTCTTACTGGGGATGATAATGAGCCTGATCGGCTCGCGAGTTACTCGAGTTCGGCTCGGTTAAAGCTCAGTTTGAGTGAGCTCGATTCAGACTTGGCTCGAGACCTTAACAAGTCGAGCCGACCCAAGTTCGGCTCGAAAAGCTCTTGAACAGGCTCAGAATAATTATATTATATATATATGTTGCATATACACTAAAAGTAATCTCTTTAGCAATAATAATAATAAAATAAATTAGGTAAAAATTTACAAAAAATAAATAAATTAGGCACTCTTTTCTCCTTTTTTGATATTGAATTTTATTTCAGTGTTAGTTATGAAAAGGGTTTTTAACGACTCCCTATTTTTTATAAAAAAAATTATAACAAAATTGTTAATTTAGAGTCGAACCGAGCCTGACGAGCCCAATCCGAGCCTGAGTTGAGCTCAATAGTATTATTTTCGAGCTGAATTCGAGCTTAAAATTTCGAGCTCGCCGAGTCTCGAGCCCGAAACGAACTCAATAACACTGGCTCGTTATCAGTCCTAATTCTTACCAAATTATTTATGGGATCCCCCATTATAAGTAGGGGAGCCGCAGTAAGATGTGTTGCGCTTTGTATACTATTTTTTGACTCGTTCAATTGGCCCCTTTTCTCTGACATTTTATTCACACTTGCTCTCTTTTTCTGCAGTTTTGACTAATGATGCTTAATGATTATGTTTATATACTATCCGTTGTCACTCTTCCCAAACTATTATTAATGTGATGCACTACTTTTATAATTACAACTTGGGCCCTACGCATTCTCTAAAAAATTGTCACCTTATACATACACCAAATAGGGTCAAACCTCACATCTTAAATATTTGCGTTTGCACTTCACTGTTTCCTATTTGAGACATGCATCCAAGGTCCATACAAAATCATTAGTTGATATATTTACCATTCTTTTCATTTTTTGGCAAAGCCTGACAGACCTGATGAGTTGGAGAGAGTTGAAGCCGCTGGTGGAAGGGTTATAAATTGGAATGGATATCGAGTACTTGGGGTACTTGCAACTTCAAGATCCATAGGTAACTCAATATACTTTAGTTACATACATATAAGTAAATATATTTATTCCAATGTTCAAGTTGTCAGGCACGGTTGTTAATGGAGAGTGATTTGAATGCAGGTGATCAGTACCTTAAACCATTTGTGATATGCAAGCCGGAAGTAACCGTACAAGCTCTAACGAATCGTGATGAGTTCGTCATACTGGCTAGTGATGGATTGTGGGACGTCATATCGAATGAAGTCGCATGTCGAGTAGTGAGGCGATGTCTGAACGGTCAAATAAGGAGCAAGTCGGCTGATGTTGTGAATCAAAACCGTGCTGCCGAAGCAGCCGCGGTGTTGGTGGAGCTTGCAATGTCTCGGGGTAGCAGAGACAACATTAGTGTGATTGTGGTCGAGTTGAGATAAACATGAGCACCGTCTTGCTTTTTATCTTTTGTCAGAAGACCATAGACGAAAAATGGCAGATGGGAAACATAGAATTTCAAGCTGGAAGATCCGTTGATTTAAATTAAATGGTTGGCTGGGGATGGAGTGGGATATGACATATGATTTCATTTTTCTTGGTTTTTTTTTTACATGAACGCCGATATTTGTAAATATTTCTACTGCCATATATAAATAAATTTTCTACCACAAGGAGAAAGATTAGCATGGATATATTAGGTCGGTAAATTATCACAAAAAAAGATTTAATTTTATTAGACGAATAACTTTCTTTGATCATGAATATGTGCCATAATGATTATTACACAAGCACAAAGTTGCATAATGATAGATGTGAATTGTGCCACAAAAACAGATAAAATATGTGTAAATCTTTTTTAAAAATTATTACAAATTAAAAATAAAAATAAAAAATTATTTGCGGTGGACAACTAACAAAGGTGGTGTCGCTTGTTGGCTAAGACAATAAAAAAACACTAAAAAGAACGACAATAGAGAGAAAAGAACATTTTATTAGAAAATGAACACCTAAATAATAGGAAAAAATTTTGATATACATACCGTGTAAATTTTAGTTTACACGTACTTTTTAGTTTTAAGAGTTAAGGTTTTAGTTTAGGGTTTAAGGTTTAGGTTGTAGGGTTTAGAATTTAAGGTTAGTATTTAGAATTTAGGGTTTAGTTTTTTAGGGTTAGGTTAGGAATTTAGAATTTAGGTTTTTATAGTGTAAATACACAGACCTGTGTAAAATTAATTTTACACAGACTGTGTATCAAAGTTTTACCCTAAATAATATCTATAAAAATATTTATATGTTTAATTAATGTAAATGAAACATTAAATGTTATTTAAAAATGGCATAACGTCAACAAATGGCTTAATGTTTGACCGAATAGTTATTTTAGCCACTATTCTTTTGAAGCAATTTAAACTTTAAAACGTTTTATTTTGAGTCAAAATGGCTCTTCCGCGAATGAAAATTGCTAGTCAACTAATGATAAATGACTTAAAATGATGTGACAAATATACATGGCACTGCACACCGCGATAACAGTGTCATATAGACAAATATGTCGACTTTACAAAATGACACGAGTCAAAAAATAATTTTAATTTTTTTATATAAAATATAAAATATTTTTTCTTCTGACGTTTCATTCTATTAAGTAATTTTAAGTTGGTTATCGTCATTTGACTAATATTTTTTTTTATCTATTTTGACAAAAAAAGAAACGTTCAGGGTTAAATTGTTTCAAAAAAATAAGTGTCAAAATAACTATTTAGTCAAATGTTAGGGCATTTTTGGCATTATGCCTTTAAAAATAACAAAATAAAGAATATTAATATTAAAATAAATAACAGTAAATTTTGTAATAATTAAAAATAAAATTTCAAATTGCATGAAATATATTTGCAGACAGAATAGGAGGTAATTTGTATGAAAAGCTTCTTGGTCCAAATTGTTGGTCGGGGTTGAATGGGTTTTCATGACATAACTTTGTTTATAGATTCATATGCGTAAAGTTCTTTAGGCCAACCCAATCAGCTTCCTCTTAAGGTACATCCTAATCCTATTTCACACTTCTCTATTCTTCGCTCTGCAAAAGGAGAACAACTGTGGTTGCTTTTGTTCTCTCTCCCCTGCCCATTTGCGTTGATTGTAAATTGGAAGTTCAACCAGACAGAAATTTCTTTGGAGGCTCCTGGGGAAAACAATGATTTGTTAGTCCAACAATTTCCTTCGTTTCCTCCATACGTAGAAATCAATTTGATCAAGTGTTGTTCAGTTTTCTAACTTTATTCTTCTCTTATTATCACTACTGCAAGTCTTTAACAAATATCAGCCCCTATCAAATTTCTTTCCCGAAACCAATGAAATAAATCATTTTTTGTAAAATCGATCTCAAAAGTGGACATTGCAAAGATGATTGAAGAATCAATGCCTACCACACCGATTAGAACTGCACAAGATGGGGCCATCAGAACGAGACTTTGTACCAAATATGAACTGAACTGTCTAAGAAGGTGGTAACGATTTTATAAATGTCACTTTATGTTACACAGTTCAAAAATTTCAACCCATTTTGGGGGGTAATAAGTTCATATATTACATAATTTCACAAATACTACACAATCTAATCTGGTTTTGGCTGTTTCTGAACACAATGTAGCATGGGACCAGGATCTTGTTCCGATGCATGCCTGGTCCCTCAGCGTCTAAGAAGTGTTCCCGTAACATGTCTTACGACAATGGTAGGGGAGAAAATGCAGATTTGCAGCAAATAATATAAATAATTACCTCTAGTGCTTAAAATACACTGCACAGCACTCCCCTACAGTCATGTAGATTACAAATGAGTTGAAGTTTAAGCCAATGCGAGCTCCCCCTCTTCCTGTTCTTGTTGCTCAGGCAATCTTCCTTCTCGATACGGCAGAAGAATGCGCTTTATTTCTTCCGCACTAAGTGTTTCATGCTCCAAAAGTGCATTTGCTAAGGCATGCAATGCCTTCTCTTGCTGAGAAACAAATGACAGCAAGTGTTGAACAATATGAGGTATGAAATTGATTACTCAGAAGGTATTTCACTTTTCTCTTGCAGTAGAAACTTGAAACTAAAACCTAAGCTATGACTTTTATCTGAAAATTACTCGATGGATGTACAACTTGTAGAAACAAACACTCGGCATATATATTCTCTGGAATCTTAGATGTTAGGATCCTACCGTTCAGATTTCATTTTTAATTCCTTATATCGTATGGTTTATTCCTTATCAATTAGAAAATTACGGAACTGAGAAGTTTCATGAACATACCTTCTTTAACAAAGCATTCACCCGATCATATGCTTCTCTTAGAAGTTTCACCATCTGCATAATAAATAAAACAATTAAGATTGAAAAGATAACTGGGCTAACCAGAACTCCACTTTGCAGAAACATACTTCAGCATCAATGCGAGACTGCATTTCTGAACTTGGTCGCTCTTTAATATGAACTGGTCCAATTGCATCACTCATCCCACAACTTGATACCTAGTAAAGACAAGCTATTGACAATGAGCATTTTTCAAAGTAATGATCAAGTGAAGCACATCTTGCCCCATAGGTAACATATTACACAAAGTAATGATTAATTGGTAGGACAAATATAGGAACCGTGAATTACAGATTAAAAAAAAGAATACAAAAATGCTTTGAAATATACCATATATTGAGCAAGCTCTGTAGCTGTGTGAAGATCACTACTTGCCCCAGTTGTGATATGGTCTTGGCCAAAGATGAGCTCTTCTGCAACTCTTCCTCCCATACAAACATCGAGACGAGCTAATAATTGTTTCTTACTAATTGAAGTCTCATCACTTGAAGGCAGCTGCGTAACCATTCCTAGAGCAGATCCACGGGGCATGATTGTTGCCTTGTGGATTGGATGTGCACCCTCAGTGTTGAAAGCAACAATTGCATGGCCACTCTCATGATAAGCTGCGAGCTGAAGTTATGTGTGATAATGTGTCGGGAAAAAAAGGATTAACCATTTTGGATGATGGTAAAAAGTTTATCTTGAAAACCTAGAACCTAATTGGTAAACTGACTGTGCAGAAATAGAGCACTAAAATACTAAATAAATTCAGCTGATTGGTAAACAAGGGGGTCATTTATCCATGCGAGGAAACACCTTACATTAAACAACATAGCAATTGATGCATGAGAATCCAAGATTAATTTAGTTTGAAGTTTATTCATTAGGACCAGGTTTTTTAGTCTCATCTTTTGTGTTCTTTTTAATAGTTATCTGATTAGGATATGCCTCTTACTAAGAGTTTTAGTAGTGAGTACAGTGGTTATGGATTATGATTACGGATTTTAATAAAGCTGCCTGCTGAAAAATCCCAAAACCCTTTTCTTTTATCCCTAATTCAATTAGGTTAATCATCTTTTTTTCAATTTCCATAGCTGTTTAGTATTTCCTCTCCATCAGCAATCCTTACATGTGGCCATTTATCTGCATATCCTAAATTGTTAAAAGAAATTTGGCAGTCTTTGTTATCATCATAATTGGCCCTTTATCTTTGCACTAATTACAGAGTTAAATGATTCAATACATTCCAAGCAAACCATAAATAGAAGTTCATCTTAAAGTACCTGACAAAATTGTAAATACCTTCTTTGACTCTTCCGTTAAAAACATTGTTTTACGCTCGGTGCCCATGAGTATCCTGTCTTTAGCATATTCCAACTCTGCAGCAGTCAACTTATCTGCACCTTCAACTGCCGCTTTAATTGCAGCAATATTCACCAAGTTTGCTAGATCTAATAAGTATGCAGGAATTTTTTTATCGAAATAAGAATGTTTATTCGCAGGAAGTAGAAACATGTTTCACTTTTTGCAGGAAAACTTACCTGCACCATTGAATCCAGGAGTACCGAGGGCAATTGCTTTAACATCTATATCATCACACATTGGTTTATCTTGCAGATAGAGCTCCAATATCTCTTGACAACCTTTTACATCTGGATTAGGGACAACAATCTAAAAATGGGATTTATAACTAGTCTATATAAAAGAGACTAGAAGCTGAAAAAAGCAAATACCCTATCATACAAGAATAACTATAGCACTGGTATCAGAACAAAACGGTCAGATTCAGATAAGGAGTAGCATATGAAACAATTATTTAAGTGAATACCAAGTCCTTGAGAAATTAAAAATTGTTTTCTGTAACACTTCAATGGCTCAAGTAAACCACCAACTGTAGCACAGTTTCTGGTAAAGGGCAAAAAACTCCAACAGTAGTTTTCAACATAAAGTCCAAAAACACAAAGACTTAAGAAAGCACTAATGATTGGAGCACTTACATGCCTATCGAATCTACCAGGACGAGTCAAAGCTGGATCAAGAATGTCAGGCAGATTAGTTTGCTGCCATCAGAATTATTCCCTATGAAATAGACAGAGATTAAACAAATTTGAAATTGCAAAGAAGTTGTTATATTGCAAACTTGCTTAAATATACCTCATTCTGTTCAAAACCATCCATTTCGACAAGCAGCTGATGTAGTGTTTTTTTGGTATGGCCTTCCCATTGTTTTCGCGTGGATCCAACAGCATCTATTTCATCAATAAAAATGATGCACGAGGCCTATAAACATGAAACATTGTCAACAACATGGTTAGACGGTGTGGTAGACATGCTATTAAGCAATCACAGTAATCCACAGAACACAGCAATTAGGAATATCAACCTTTTTCTTAGGTGCTTGGAAAAGGGATCTCACGCGCCGAGCACCAACACCAACAAACCTGCCACAGATATAAAGAATATCAAACTTGGAACATAATTCCCAGTACTCGCATTAAAGCACGTGAAAATCCATAGAAAGTGCTGCCAAGCAGAGATGAAATGAGATGATGGTTTACATTTCCTCAAATTCAGATCCGGCTCTATAGAAGAAAGGTACCCCAGCTTCCCCAGCAATAGCCTTCAAGGTTCAACAAATCAAATCTATCATTGTAAGTTATTATGGATATATGCACATGTAGCATGCTTCAAAGGATATTGCTAAGCCAATAACAGCAAAAAGCTTGTGTGGTGGTTAAGGTGTAATGTGCAAAAACTCCCTGACAACTGTTAGCGATCATCAGTGAGAACTAGAAGAAAAATCTTACCTTGGCCAGCAACGTTTTTCCAGTTCCAGGTGCTCCAGTCAAAAGGATTCCCTGCAATATAGTTGTGCATAAGATAATGAAACCAGAAGAATATCCCAAAAAACACTTTTTACACCAAAAATGAATGACTCTTAGCGCACCAATTTCAGCACTCATTATTCACATAAAATGCAAAATCACTCACTATGAACTAAACAATGGACGAAAAAAGATATCTAAACTTGTTTTTTCCCTCCTCCTAAAGAAAGTATGTAGAACAGAACCTAGAATCATTAGTCAATTCCTATACCCACCCTACCACAGAGCTAACGGTTAGATAACAGGATTACAGGTCAGTTCCTGATACATTGGTTCTTCAGGCACAGAAATCACTGTTATCTTTTTTGTTCTATTTCTATCTTCTAGCACGCCCTTGAGAAATATAACATTTAGATATCCTCAAGATATTTCACACACCATGCACAAACCTTTGGTAACTTTCCCCCCAGGCGGGTGAATTTTGATGGGTTTTTGAGGTACTCAACTACTTCTTCAAGCTCTTGTTTTGCATCATCACAGCCTTTGACATCCTTAAATGTTTTAACATTCTGCACATAAAGTAACTAATGAGGAAAAAGACAAGGTCTAGGATTATCTATTAAATTTTCAATAAATAGCCCTGTCCCATCCATACCAAAACTAAAGTTGCATTTCACTTGCATGTTCTGCAAAACAGGTTCTTGATCAGCATTTATCTAATTATGGATGAGAAGTTTTACCAATTATACTAGTTTCCCTTTAGTTCTGAATGCTTTCCGAGTAAAATTTTCAGTCATTACCCAAACTTTTCATCTTACTCAAACAGTCCAATATAATCAATCTACTCATGTACTTAACTCATTCCACAATGCACAGTGAAAATAGAAATGCAGTTGCCAAATGAAACAATATGTTGTAGTGCACAGGCATCAAGTACTTGCCTTTTCTGGCATCACTTCTTTGTTCAAATCTTTGGGAGCATAAGAGGAACTTGATCCAACACCTGAAGTTCCTATTCCACCCAAGCTTCCTACATACTTCTGAAGTGCCGCAGCACCCATTATCCTGAGCATAGTTTTAAATGTTTAATTAAACCACAGGTTAATAGCAAGTCTGATTCAACAATGAAAATGTGTAATTCTCTGTGTGTGTGTGTGCGCGCGCGTAAGAGTGAGAGTATAACTACAATTTGCAGAATCCATACCAGACCAATCCAACAGCGACAATGAACAAGATAGTTGAAATAAGCTCTTGCATAAATCGTGATTTATTTGAAACCTTAGGATCAACCTTGTAAAGAAAGCAGCATCACTATCAAATAGTTGATACACGGTATAGGCAGCACAAAATGAAAATGATATTTATAAACTGAAGTGTAACCAATGCAGTACAATGAAATATAAAGCCTTACCATCACCACATGCAACGGCTGCTTCTCTGAAATTCCAGGGTTTAAAAAGGACTCATTGATGTTCCCTGATGCACGCCGCTTCAATTCTTGCAACTACATTTTAAATTTCAGTGGAACAATATTCTTGTGCCTTTTTAGTGATATTAAAGCATATATACAGAGAGAGAATTATTTTCAAACACAAAAAAAGTACTCAACCACCAATTCACCGCTCTAGCACTACTCAAATGTGGAAAGGGATAATATTCGTTCAACCAAGTATTAAAATTTTTAAAGTAAAGGGGCAAAAATGAATGAAATGCATAAAGAAAACAAAATGGATGCAGGGATTTGTTACCAAAGTAGGAAGACTAGAAGGCTTTCCAGACTGTTCATCCGAAAGGTATTCAGCAATGGCATTAGTGACTACCAGTGCTCGAAGATATTCAGCAAGTCCTCTACTGTCTACGGCATGATCCCTTTCTTCAAATCGCTTGATCACAGACTCAGGACTGTTTAGAAACATTAAAAATCAAATACAAAGAGATAGGAAAAATAAAGGAAATTGCTTTGACATGAATCGACAACAGTAAAGTGAAACAAAAACCTGTGCTTATTAAGCTCAGCTAGCAAAGCGCTTTGCTTAGCGGCGTCTTTTGGTTTGCGTCGGCTTCGGCAAAGAGGCGGTCAAGTCGTTTCTGCTGACGCCAAAATGGCCACCAATAGAACCAATCCAAAGCCAAAGCTTTATCCATTCCACTTTTAATCATTGCCCAAACTCCCATCAAAAACACCAAGGCAGGGATTTTGCTTTTGAGCCCTTCATTTCCCATCGAGTTATCCTTCACCCCATCGCTCTCCACCACATTCTCAGCTTTCCCGTCGATGGTATTCAGTTCAATTCCCTCGGTGCTATCCAAGGCGGAGGGTTCTTGAGAATCCGAAACCAAATGTTTGGATTTGGAATCTTCAACATGGGTGTCGAGTTTGGAGTGTGAGCTAACGTTGTCGGCATGCAACGTGCAAGGGATTGGGAAACGAGGGGAATTGAGAAAAATGGAGGGGCGAGAGAGGTTGGGAAAAGAAGGGAGGGAAGAAGAAGGGCGAAAGTGTGGAGTAGGAAGAGGATTGCAGAGAAGGGAAGCATGGAGAGAAAGGGTCATTGTTTAGGGTCTAATAGAAGTTTGAAGTTGGCAAGAGAAAAGAGGGAGTTGAGAGCCAAGTGGCAAAAGATATCACATTACAGAAGCCAGCCAACGAATAATCTTATCTCCATCCGAATTGGCGCCGGCTTGTCACTTCACTCTTATTAGTGCACCAATTTTTTCGGCGAGTCTAACGAGCTGCGTGGTTGAGATGTCCAATCGAAAATATTATAAGATGTAAAATTTAAATAATATTTTAGGTTAATAGTTAAGTATCAAAATTTAATTTTGAGTATAGATACTTATCACTTTTAATAAAATTTTAAGTTTTTGTAAGTTTTAAAATTTGTCTCTAAGTATCGATATTGTTGTGAGACACAAACATAAAATGTTATCAAAAAATATAATATTTTTGAATTTTAAGTTCCGTGTTTTATAACACTTTCGGTTGGTAGCGCACCATAAACCTACCCATTTTTTCGAACAAAAATTTTGTGCCCAATACAACACTAAAAAAAATCAAGTCCTATGTCATAATCCTACATTTTAAATCTTAAACCTTAAAAATACACTATACATTTAATATTCTAAATCCTAACTCTAAACCCTAACCTTAAACACTAGCTCTAAATTCTAAACCTAAATTTTTAATAATGAAGCATAAGTAAGGGCACCGAAAAAAGTAGACAATCCTACTGTATTTTTTGGCCTAAATTATGCAATAGTCACTTTTGTTTCATACCTGTTTATTTTTATTAAAAAGTAATATTCTGATTATTTATATTATATTTTATAATATTTTGATCAAAATATTATTATTGATAATAATATTTTGATCACTTATATTATCGTTTATAATATTTTTGTCACTGAAATGTGAGAGTTAATTTTTAATTTAACCATAAATTTTAGATAAAATATCAATTTGACCCTTAAACTTAAATGAAGTATCATTTTAATTCTGAATCCGACCAAAGTCACTCGTCGTCGCTCACCGCCTTCACCAATCAATTTCGATCACCGTCGCCGACGACTGTTTCACCCAAAAAATTTTAGACATAAAAAGATTCTTTAACTTGATTATCTCTGGACTATTCTGGTTGATTGAATTATTGTCTCTAGTTAACTCGACACTAATTTAAGTGATAAAATCATTATAACACATTTATTGATATGAGACTTATTTTTACCATGCTATCGACAACAGTAAAGTGAAACAAAAATATGTGCTTATTAAGCTCAGCTAGTAAAGCGCTTTGCTTAGCGGCGTCTTTGGGTTTGGCGTCGGCTTCGGCAAAGAGGCGGTCAAGTCGTTTCTCCTGGCGCCAAAATGGCCACCAATTGAACCAATCCAAAGCCAAAGCTTTATCCATTCCACTTTTAATCATTGCCCAAACTCTAATAAAAAACACCAAGGCAGGGATTTTGCTTTTGAGCCCTTCATTTCCCACCGAGGTATCCTTCACCCCATCGCTCTCCACCACATTCTCAGCTTTCCCGTCGATGGTATTCAGTTCAATTCCCTCGGTGCTATCCAAGGCGGAGGGTTATTGAGAATCTGAAACCAAATGTTTGGATTTGGAATCTTCAACATGGGTGTCGAGTTTGGAGTGTGAGCTAACGTTGTCGGCATGCAACGTGCAAGGGATTGGGAAACGAGGGGAATTGAGAAAAATGGAGGGTCGAGAGAGGTTGGGAAAGGAAGGGAGGGAAGAAGAAGGGCGAAAGTGTGGAGTAGGAAGAGGATTGCAGAGAAGGGAAGCATGGAAAGAAAGGGTCATTGCTTAGGGTCTAATGGAAGTTTGAAGTTGGCAAGAGAAAAGAGGGAGCTAAGAGCCAAGAGATATTTGGCAAAAGAAATCACATTACAAAGCCAGCCAACGAATAACCTTATCTCCATCCGAATTGGCGCCGGCTTGTCACTTCACTCTTGTTAGTGCACTATTTTTTTCGGGCGAGTCTAACGAGATGCGTGGTTGAGATGCTATACAGTATCAATCGAAAATATTACAAGATATAAAATTTAAATAATATTTTAGGTTGGTAGTTAAGTATCCAAATTTAATTTTGAGTATAGATACTTATTACTTTTAATAAAATTTTAAGTTTTTGTAAGTTTCAAAATTTGATGTATTGATATTGTCGTGAGACACAAACATAAAATGTTATCAAAAAATATAATATTTTTGAATTTTAAGTTCCGTGTTTTATAACACTTTCGGTTGGTAGCGCACCATAAACCTACCCATTTTTTCGAACAAAAATTTTGTGCCCAATACAACACTAAAAAAAAATCAAGTCCTATGTCATAATCCTACATTTTAAATCTTAAACCTTAAAAATACACTATACATTTAATATTCTAAATCCTAACTCTAAACCCTAACCTTAAACACTAACTCTAAATTCTAAACCTAAATTTTTAATGATGAAGCATAAGTAAGGGCACCGAAAAAAAGTAGACGATCCTACTGTATTTTTTGGCCTAAATTATGCAATAGTCACTTTTGTTTCATACATGTTTATTTTTATTAAAAAGTAATATTCTAATTAATTATATTATATTTTATAATATTTTGATTAAAATATTATTTATGATAATAATATTTTAATCACTTATATTATCGTTTATAATATTTTTGTCATTGAAATGTGAGAGTTAATTTTTAATTTAACCATAAATTTTAGATAAAATATCAATTTGACCCTTAAACTTAAATGAAGTATCATTTTAATTACGAATCCGACCAAAGTCACTGTCGCCGCTTCCGCCTTCACCAATCAATTTCGATCACCGTCGCTTACGCATTATTTCACCCAAAAATTTTTAGACATAAAAAGATTCTTTAACTTGATTATCTACGGACTATTCGGTTGATTGAATTATTGTCTCTAGTTAACTCGACACTAATTTAAGTGATAAAATCATTATAACACATTTATTGATATGAGACTTATTTTTACCATGCTATCGACAATGTAAAAGTGAAACAAAAAATATGTGCTTATTAAGCTCGCTAGTAAAGCGCTTTGCTTAGCGGCGTCTTTGGGTTTGGCGTCGGCCGGCAGAAAGGCGGTCAAGTCGTTTCTCCCGCGCCAAAATGGCCACCAATTGAACCAATCCAAAGCCAAAGCTTTATCCATTCCACTTTTAATCATTGCCCAAACTCTAATCAAAAACACCAAAGCGGGGATTTTGCTTTTGAGCCATTCATTTCCCACTGAGGTATCCTTCACCCAATCGCTCTCCACCACATTCTCGGTTTTTCCGTCGATGGTATTCAGTTCAATTCCTCGGTGCTATCCAAGGCGGAGGGTTTTGAGAATCAAACCAAATGTTTGGATTTGGAATCTTCAACATGGGTGTCGAGTTTGGAGTGTGAGCTAACGTTGTCGGCATGCAACGTGCAATGGATTGGGAAACGAGGGGAATTGAAAAATGGAGGGGCGAGAGAGGTTGGGAAAGGAAGGGAGGGAAGAAGAAGGGCGAAAGTGTGGAGTAGGAAGAGGATTGCAGAGAAGGGAAGCATGGAAAGAAAGGGTCATTGCTTAGGGTCTAATGGAAGTTTGAAGTTGGCAAGAGAAAAGAGGGAGCTAAGAGCCAAGAGATATTTGGCAAAAGAAATCACATTACAAAGCCAGCCAACGAATAACCTTATCTCCATCCGAATTGGCGCCGGCTTGTCACTTCACTCTTGTTAGTGCACTATTTTTTTCGGGCGAGTCTAACGAGATGCGTGGTTGAGATGCTATACAGTATCAATCGAAAATATTACAAGATATAAAATTTAAATAATATTTTAGGTTGGTAGTTAAGTATCCAAATTTAATTTTGAGTATAGATACTTATTACTTTTAATAAAATTTTAAGTTTTTGTAAGTTTCAAAATTTGATGTATTGATATTGTCGTGAGACACAAACATAAAATGTTATCAAAAAATATAATATTTTTGAATTTTAAGTTCCGTGTTTTATAACACTTTCGGTTGGTAGCGCACCATAAACCTACCCATTTTTTCGAACAAAAATTTTGTGCCCAATACAACACTAAAAAAAATCAAGTCCTATGTCATAATCCTACATTTTAAATCTTAAACCTTAAAAATACACTATACATTTAATATTCTAAATCCTAACTCTAAACCCTAACCTTAAACACTAACTCTAAATTCTAAACCTAAATTTTTAATGATGAAGCATAAGTAAGGGCACCGAAAAAAAGTAGACGATCCTACTGTATTTTTTGGCCTAAATTATGCAATAGTCACTTTTGTTTCATACATGTTTATTTTTATTAAAAAGTAATATTCTAATTAATTATATTATATTTTATAATATTTTGATTAAAATATTATTTATGATAATAATATTTTAATCACTTATATTATCGTTTATAATATTTTTGTCATTGAAATGTGAGAGTTAATTTTTAATTTAACCATAAATTTTAGATAAAATATCAATTTGACCCTTGAACTTAAATGAAGTATCATTTTAATTCTGAATCCGACCAAAGTCACTCGTCGTCGCTCACCGCCTTCACCAATCAATTTCGATCACCGTCGCCGACGACTGTTTCACCCAAAAATTTTTAGACATAAAAAGATTCTTTAACTTGATTATCTCTGGACTATTCTGGTTGATTGAATTGTTGTCTCTAGTTAACTCGACACTAATTTAAGTGATAAAATCATTATAACACATTTATTGATATGAGACTTATTTTTACCATGCTATCGACAACAGTAAAGTGAAACAAAAACCTGTGCTTATTAAGCTCTGCTAGCAAAGCGCTTTGCTTAGCGGCGTCTTTGGGTTTGGCGTCGGCTTCGGCAAATAGGCGGTCAAGTCGTTTCTCCTGAAGCCAAAATGGCCACCAATTGAACCAATCCAAAGCCAAAGCTTTATCCATTCCACTTTTAATCATTGCCCAAACTCTCATCAAAAACACCAAGGCAGGGATTTTGCTTTTGAGCCATTCATTTCCCACCAGGTTATCCTTCACCCAATCGCTCTCCACCACATTCTCAGCTTTCCCGTCGATGGTATTCAGTTCAATTCCCTCGTTGCTATCCAAGGCGGAGGGTTTTGAGAATCCGAAACCAAATGTTTGGATTTGGAATCGTCAACATGGGTATCGAGTTTGGAGTGTGAGCTAACGTTGTCGGCATGCAACGCGCAATGGATTGGGAAACGAGGGGAATTGAGAAAAATGGAGGGGCGAGAGAGGTTGGGAAAAGAAGGGAGGGAAGAAGAAGGGTGAAAGTGTGGAGTAGGAAGAGGATTGCAGAGAAGGGAAGCATAGAGAGAAAGGGTCATTGCTGAGGGTCTAATGGAAGTTTGAAGTTGGCAAGAGAAAAGAGGGAGTTGAGAGCCAAGAGATATTTGGCAAAAGATATCATATTACAGAAGCCAACCAACGAATAACCTTATCTCCATCCGAATTGGCGCCGGCTTGTCACTTCACTCTTGTTAGTGCACCATTTTTTTCGGGCGAGTCTAACGAGCTGCGTGGTTGAGATGCGATATAGTAGCAAACGAAAATATTACAAGATATAAAATTTAAATAATATTTTAGGTTGATAGTTAAGTATCAAAATTTAATTTTGAGTATAGATACTTATCAATTTTAATAAAATTTTAAGTTTTTGTAAGTTTTAAAATTTGTCTCTAAGTATCGATATTGTCGTGAGACACAAACATAAAATGTTATCAAAAAATATTATATTTTTGAATTTTAAGTTCCGTGTTTTATAACACTTTCGGTTGGTAGCGCACCATAAACATACCCATTTTTTCGAACAAATATTTTGTGCCCAATACAACACTAAAAAAAATCAAGTCCTATGTCATAATCCTACATTTTAAATCTTAAACCTTAAAAATACAATATACATTTAATATTCTAAATCCTAACTCTAAACCCTAACCTTAAACTCTAACTCTAAATTCTAAACCTAAATTTTTAATGATGAAGCATAAGTAAGGACACCGAAAAAAAGTAGACGATCCTACTGTATTTTTTGGCCTAAATTATGCAATAGTCGCTTTTGTTTCATACCTATTTATTTCAGTGACAAAAAGTAATATTCTGATTATTTATATTATATTTTATAATATTTTGATCGAAATATTAATATTGATAATAATAATTTGATCACTTATATTATCGTTTGTAATATTTTTGTCACTGAAATGTGAGAGTTAATTTTTAATTTAATCATAAATTTTAGATAAAATATCGATTTGACCATTGAACTTAAATGAAGTATCATTTTAATTCTGAATCCGACCAAAGTCACTCGTCGTTGCTCACCGCCTTCACCAATCAATTTCGATCACCGTCGCCGACGACTGTTTCACCCAAAAAAATTTAGACATAAAAAGTTTCTTTAACTTGATTATCTCTGGACTATTTTGGTTGATTGAATTGTTGTCTCTAGTTAACTCGACACTAATTTAAGTGATAGACTTATTTTTACCATGCTATCGACAATCATTTGTTAAAAGGAAAATACTTTAATGACCAAAACCCTAATGACCGAAACCCTCTATGCATCCTCCTGTCTCAAGGACCTTCGTCTTCTCAAGAAGCAGCGCCGGCGAGATGAAGATCCCCCTAACAGTGACTTCTCTCCCTCATCGCCCTCTGCCACGACCATGGACTGCGATTCTACCCCCGCTACGACGGCATCGAAACAGACTCTCTATAACAGGCTCATTAACATCTGGAAACCGGCAAAACCAATCAAGCTCATTGGTATAGAGAATGACCACTTTCTGGTTAAGTTTTCCTCTCGTATTGACTATATTGCTGCTCTTACAGATGGCCGCTGGACCATCTTTGGTCACTATATTACGGTGGAACCTGGTCTGAGGACTTTAACCCTTCGCTAACACACCCTAGTGCATCATGGCTTGGGTTCGCCTTCTGGGTTTACCGATCACCTGGTATAAAAGAAACCTGATTGAAGCTATTGGTTCGTACATCGAATCTGTGGTCAAAATTGATTATCAAACCGATAATGGTCGTCGTGGTTGCTTCACCCAAATGGCGGTCAAAATCAATCTTAAGTAGCCTCTAGTCTCAAAGATTATAATCAATGGCAGACTTCAATTTGTGGAGTACAAATAACTTCTGATATTGTGCTTCAGGTGTGGTATTTATGGGCACGTTAGTGATCACTGT
This sequence comes from Hibiscus mutabilis, assembly GCA_019671005.1. NCBI lineage: Eukaryota > Viridiplantae > Streptophyta > Magnoliopsida > Malvales > Malvaceae > Hibiscus > Hibiscus mutabilis. Next base: position 13,644,113 of record CM033726.1, on the reverse strand, counting down.
ACACAGAATCGATTACAAGAAAATAGTCCTACGATCGATGCTCCCTCTCCGTCGTCTGCTCTATTTGAGCAAGCCTCGACTGAACCTTACGGTCCCTAGATATTAGTTGAGAAGCGCCATCGTCGATCAGTAAAAAACACTCCCCCTCGTGCTTGTCATGTTGTTGATTCTTATGCAGATAATTCCAGGTATAATCCCATTTATGTAGAGAATGACTGTGATGTTGAGACTGCTAAAGCTGCAGATGTGCCACTCAAAGCGCCAATGTCAGAATCCAGTGCTGTAAATCATGTTCAACAATATATGAACCCACCTCAGGATGTGCCCTATGGCCTTGGAACTGATCTTGTCCCTACTAGTTCTACTGGCAACCCTAAACCTAAGGGCAAGAACTCTATTGTGGTCCGTAAAACCATGCCCATTTTCTTAGGGTCGCGAAACGCAAATATTATGCCTAAGAAGCCTACGCCCAGTATTGCTTCCTCTAATCGAGCCTCTAAAGGTCAAAGTACCTGTTGCCCTCTCTGGTCTTAACCCACAAAGCACACGACACTTGAACTAGCTACAACTGCACTACCTGTTGCCCTCACACGCAATATGTCAGGAGTTAAATCAACAAGTAATGGTCACAAGCAATCTCTTACTGCCATTCATGCAACCTTTCTTTTATCTTCTTCTGATGGTCATGTGTCCGCTGCTGGTTCTGTACCCCTGGCCATTCGGCCATGGTAGAATAATCCTCGAGTCTCCCGACTTCACCTTCTATTTTGATTGCTATGTCAATAAATCTTTTTGTATGGAATGTTTAGGGTTGTGGGAGCTATAATTTTGTCCGCATTCTAGACAATATGTTCGTGATTATCGTCCTAATTTTTGTGTCTTTGTGGAAACCCGTGTGAGCCAAAAACGTACTAATCAAGTCGTTGCTTATCTGGTCTTTCCTAATTCCTATCATGTCGAAGCCCTTGGTTTCTCGGGTGGTATTTGGCTGTGTTGGTTTGACCATATTCAGATTACAATTTTATCATGCTACTTTCAATTTATTCACTGTCGCATCTCATTGGATAATACCCTGGGCACTTTCATCGCCACCTTTGTCTATGCTAGCCCCACATGCAGTTTACGCAAGGGTCTTTGGCATCATCTTACGAATTTGTCATCCTTGATCACTTCACCATAGGTTGTTCTTGGTGATTTCAATGCCATCATCTCTCTTTTTGATCGCCAAGATTGCTCGTCTAGCTTCTCGGAGCCAGCTTTTCAGGATATGATTTTTAACTGTAGATTGCATGACCTTGGTTACTCGGGGCCTAACTTTACATGGTATAGTGACAACTGTTCTGTTCGATTGGACCACTATTTTGGTACTGCATATTGGTTCGATCATTTTTCGAGCTCATCTCTCCATCACTTTTTTCGGATGAAATCTGATCACAGGCCCATTCTATTATAGTCTGCTGGCCAACCATTCCATCGAGACCTTATGCTTTTAAATACTTCTCTAGATGTTCTCTTCACGACGATTTTACATGTTTTTCAGTGAGAATTAGAATTCTACTCTCCCCATTCGGAGGCGATACAAAACTTTTTTGAGGCAGCTACCATATGGAATACTGAAGTCTTTGGCTCAATTGGACGCAACAAGAAAATAATTATGGCACAGCTCAGAGGTGTTTAACGATGCTTAGACCAAAGAAGTACCAACAATATGGTGAAACTTGAATCGAAGCTCCTTCAAGAACTTGAATTAATACTTGATCAGGAAGAGCTCATTCGGAAACAAAAATCAAGAATTAACTGGGTTAATTTCGGGGATAATAACACTTCCTATTTCTACTCCAAAGCTAAGATCCAGAAAAAAGCCATTTAATCTCTAAAGCTGAATGATGGTGAATGGTGCGAGGACCACGATAGTTTGAGGGCTACGACATTCGCTTTTTTTGCATCCCTCTTTTTCGCATACGCCACGCCACCACCTCTGCTCCCTTATACAGGCATGTTCTCTCTGATTACTGAGGTTTATCTCCAGTCCTTGACCACGGTTCCTTCTAATTTTGAAATAAGGGAGGCCCTCTTTAATATATCGCTGTTGAAAGCCCCTGACATAGATGGTCTTCATGCCCAGTTTTATCAGTTGAATTGGAATACTATGGGTTTCTCTGTCTGTTGCATGATTCAATTAGTTTTTAGAGGTGAGGGTATCGACGCATCGCTTAATCGCACCGAAATTGTCCTAATTCCTAAAGTGGTGCATTCGGAGACTTTTCCAGACTTTAGTCCAATCAGTCTCTGTTCTGTGCTTTACAAGCTTGTTAAAAAATCATTGTCAAAAGGTTACAACCCGTCTTTCCATCTCTTATTGGACCTCACCAAATGAGCTTTTTGAAGGGTCAAAGCATCACGAAAAATGTAATCGTGAACCAAGAGATAATACACTCAATGTATCTTAAGAAATGAGCCACGGGGTGGATGGATATAAAAGTTGACCTATAAGAAGCCTTTTAACTTGATGATACAAGTTTTAACTTGACAGAAAATGAAAAAAGCCGTTGGGAGTTCATTGAGGATACCTTGATTGATGCAGGTTTTCCAACCTGCCTTATTCGCTCATTATGCATTGTATTAACTCGGCCATATTTCAAGTTTAATGGAATGGTACATATAGTGAAGAGTTTAAATCGAGATGAGGCATTAGGCAAGGAGATCCCTTATCTCCCTGCCTGTTTAGAGAATGCTGTGGTTATTGATGCCACTCTTGACTTGTTTGGGTCTTTTTCGGGCCATTTCAGAAGATAAAAGTTTTCTTCTCACCAAGCACATACCAAGATCAAAGGAATTCTATCTTCTCGCGACTCAATTTCGAGGAAATCTCTAATATGGGCTCGTATTTTGACGTTCTTGTTCGGCATATTGGCGTAACTAGTGAAATCTTTGATTTTTTAATTGATCGAGTGCAGCACAAACTTGATTGGTGGTCAGCCAGTTCTCTATCTTTTGCTGGCCGACTTACGCTGGCCAAAACTGTCCTACTCAGCATCCCATCCTATATAATGCAGTCTTGCAAGCTCCCCTTCCGTATCTGTGATAGGGTTGAAACACTTGTCTGTCATCTTTTTTGGGGTTTCAATTCGACATCACCCCACATATCTCTTGTTAAATGGAACACTCTCTACCAACCCATGCCCATTGGCGGCCTAGGCGTTCAGAAAATGACAAACGTGAACTCGACTTTTTTAATGAAAGTCTGCCATGCCCTTCTCAATAGCTCGGATAGTTTTTGGGTGTCTCTCCTTCGTGGAAAATATAGAATGACAGAGCCATGCCTTGCATCTATCTCTCGGGCTAATTGCTCCTCTTTGTAGCGTGCCTTAACATCTCTTTGGCCTATTTTTTATGATGCTCTGGCTTGGTCCTTTGGGGATGGTTGCACCATTAATTTCTAGACTTATATTTGGTTATCGAATGTGGAACCTTTGTTGCATTGGAAAAATCCTAACATAGTTGTTGATCTCTATAAAGTTGTGTTTCGCGATACTTCCTGATGGCACTTGGAATTGGCCTCTCCTTCATGGTTTAATCCAACAGCAGGCACTTGACAATCTTGATAACATTGTCCCGCCCCATCCTTCGTTAGAAGTAGATCAATGCTATTGGACCGAGTCAAGTCAGCGCTTCTTTTTAGTTAGAAGTGCTTACACACTTCTCTCCGATCACTGATAGTGTAACAACCTTAACGTATACTCGTAAGTCGAATATACATTAAAGATTTTATAGAGTCATTGAAAGAAATCTTGACTTGTAAATTTTTTTTATACCAAAAATCATCTTGCAGTTTAACCCTTTCTCGGTTTTGAATTAAAAACTATGTCAGTCTATTGCAGCTAGTTTTGACCCTGAATTGATTTATAAAATTCCTAATTGAGTTGCTGAAATAAAAATTATAATTTAAGATGAAAACTATGTACACTGCCTAGACCCTTTCTTGATTTTCAAATTTTTTCGTGATCAGGGTTAAACAACATTTAACTATATCAAAATTCATAGTTATTAATAGTAAATCATTTCTCTAAGTCCATACTTCCATAACATTATATAAATATGTTATAAACTTAAACTTACAAAACAATTTACCCACTTAAATTATTACATGCCCACTAGTCTATCAAATTACGTTAAAGATGTACGTACTGTACTTACAGATAGTAACTTGATCTTCCCAAATAACAGCTCCTCCTTGCTAGTCTATTTTCGGAGAACCTACGTGTGAAATAAAACACACGCTAAGTACAAACTTAGTGAGACAATAATCTTATTTATCAAAACGCAAAATAAAGCAATACATGTTATACATTAACCTAGCATGGTTTCTGTCTAAGGTGCTATCGGACTAAAAAGGTTTTCATAGTTAGTCAATATTCATGTGCAAGTCATAATTTTCTAACTAGTCTAGTTTCTAATACTCCATTATTACCAAGTAAATCATATGCATGACATAGTTCACATATATGACATATTTCATACACATGACATAATTCACATGCATGACATGGTTTATATAAAAATGACATAATTCATATACATGACATAATTCATATATATATATATATGACATGAATTATATACATGGCAGAATCCATATACGTGTCATAATTCATATACGTGGCATGATTCATATACGTGACATCATTCATATACATGACTTGGTTCATAATCATGACATGATTCATTTATGTAACTTGATTCGTTTACATGACATGATTCATTTACGTGACATGATTCTTTTATCATTGCCCAAAGTACGCTATATGAGGTCGAGGTACGCGAGTCATCTTGAAATGACACCGTAGTGTCTAACGTAAACGTAAAGATGAGTACATACTCAGGGACGTTCTTTGCTCCCCATAAACATGAAGCACCTCGACAGTGCACTCGTGCACAATGGGCATAGATCCCCAGGGTGCATGTGACACATTCATTTTGTCACAATATCTGTTTGATAACATGAACATAAGGGTACAACTTGTTGCGTGATTTGAATGCTACGCAAATGGTGCAAGTATACACATCGCAAGTAATAAAGTGATATGATAAGTATCGAGTATCGTCTCCACAGGGATTAGTTTGGGCCACTTTGCTTAAGTTACTGCACTGAAAAAAAATAGATTGATAGGGATGAATAATAAGTAAAATAAACTAAGTAAATAGAAATAAAGGATAGAGTAATCAAATAAGAGAGTAGGTCGGGTTATCGTGAGTTGTGGAGTGATAGTTGAATGGATTGTCGTAGTAACTGAGTGCTAGAGTGGCTCAATCGTTCCGTCAATTGGATCCAGTTGCGTGATTTGAATGCTACGCAAATGGTGCAAGTATACACGTCGCAAGTAATAAAGTAATATGATAAGTATCGAGTATCGTCTCCACAGGGATTGGTTTGAGCCACTTTGCTTAAGTTACTGCATTGAAAAAGAAATAGATTGATAGGGATGAATAATAAGTAAAATAAACTAAGTAAATAGAAATAAAGGATAGAGTAATCGAATAAGAGAGTAGGCCGAGTTATCGTGAGTTGTGGAGTGATAGTTGAATGGACTGTCGTAGTAATTGAGTTCTAGAGTGGCTCAATTGTTCCATCAATTGGATCCAGTCGGATTGCCTGGGCAATTCTGCGATTGCTTGGGCAATTGGGAATAGAGCGATTGCCTGGGCAATTGGGCGACAACCTTCAAAGTTCGGCGAAGCGTTCTTCAATGGCTTCTCGTTATCCCTAACTCGAAACACTGTTGATTGTGCATGCCTTGATAATACATCCTTGCGTGAATCAAGGGTGGACAATAACCGATCTTACGCTCCTTTTAGCCATTGAAATTCGCAAGTTATCCCTAAGTCGAATTAGTCTTCACCATCGATTGATTGAATAAAGACCATGCTCATTCGTTTCTTGAATCTAAATCTCCCGATATTAGATAAATGGATGAATTCACGAGATCCTCTCCCAATTCACTCGCAAAATTTAAGAAGCAAGAATGAACAAACTTTGAATTAAAATTGCAAACTCAAATACCTAAACAAATCTAATCATTTATCGAAACCAAAAACCCCAAATAACCCAAGCTAATTAACATCAATTCATGGCTGGGTTCAAAAGATATACAAAGAATAATCTCAAACATGAATCAAATAAACTAAAAATAAAGAAGACGATGAGGTGCGATAAGCTCTCTCTCTTGTCCGATTTCCCGTCTCCTCTTTTTTTCCAAAGTTGCGTTAACCTCTCCATTTATAGGGGATGATCTGATCGGTTTGTTTTTTGATAGGAGATGTTGGATTGCGTTGGAGTTGGATTTGCATTGGAGTTGGATTGCGTTGGAATTCCATAGAGATGAGATCCTAATCCAATTTAAACTCTTCAATTCTGCAGATTATGTTGTTGGTAAGGATGAATTTAAGTTGGAATTGAATTGGATAAAAGAGATAATTAATCTTTCTTATCTTTATCCTCAAACTCCTCATAAAACTCTTGGAATTTAATCTCCTTTTAATCTCTTCTTGAAACACCAACTCTTCTAGGATTTATTCCCATAAAATCGACAGCCACATCTTCTTGTCCTTAATTGCCGCAACAATTGCTTCGGCAATTTCCTACTCTCTTGGGCAATTTGATCCTGCATATACCAAACACACACTAGCAGCACCTTTTTCTATGAAAATTAACTAATTTATGTAATCACGCATGTCGATGAAGGAAACAATGGAATTATGCATAAATGACTAAATATGCAACTAAAATGAGCCTAAGTCTAGCAATAATTAAGAGTAAATAGGGTAAAAATATAGTACTTTTACACACTTAACACAACTGCTAAAGACTCTATGGCATGCCAACTATACCATGGACTCTCATACACAATACTTGGGCATTTCTTTCATCATTAACTCAACATCATAATCAATCATACATATAAACATTTCATATTTCATGATTCATCATAAATATTCATGATAAACATAGATCGTCATTTATTCAAACAATAATTCGTACCTGGTATTCCATCAAGCTTGCCATGTCGAGCAATGTATCATATCATGTATTATAGAGAAATGCAATGCCATTTTCAATGTAATGCAAACATTTAAAAATGCACTCACCTTGGCCATTTATTAATATGCCTCACTAAGCTCTATTGATCTTTTCCTTTATAGTACTTCGAACCTTCTTTTTGATTCGGATCCAACTTCATTTATCACATGAATATAAATAATCATTTGTTAGATTCACTTCTAACAATATTTCACTTAAGCTATTTAATCATTCAAAATAAAAATTTTCTATAAATTTCTTTCCTTCCTTATACTGTTCACAAAATCATTTTTGGTCCCTAATGACCATTTTGATCTTCAAATAATTCCTCCAAGCTTGCTAACCAACATTAGACACAAATTGTCTCAATTTCCATTTTCTGTCAACTTGCACTACCATCAAAGATTTACTTCTACAGGCCAGAATACATACTGAATCTTAATCTCCTTTATACCGTAGAAACTAGATTCGATAACGGTGTATAAGACACATAATTTAATAAAATCTACAAAAGTCTGAAAATTCATCAAACTCCCATTTACAGAGCTGTCCTGACAGAAATTGTTCTGTAATTTTTTTGACATTCATTCGATTAAAAATTAATATCTTTTAACTCGGAACTCGAAATTAGTTTCCGTTTGTTGGAAACGAAACTAGATTCGATAAGCTTTTCAACCATATAAACTAATAACCCAGATTCAATTTGTACGATTTATGGTAAATTTTCAAAGTCGAATTCCAGTGCTATTCTGTTTTCTGACCTTTCATCACTTAAAAATTCATATCTTTTGATATATGAATCGAAATCAATCACCGTTTGTTTTAATACTTGATTCAAACCACTAATGTATCACTTTCTTCATCAAATAATTATTCAAAAATAATTCCCTCTAATTTTTTGTTCTTTCCGAAATAGTCACTAAAACGCAAAGTTAAGGATTCAAGCTTCTTGACTTTGCAAAATAGTCCTCAAATCAACATTACTACTTGATTTATATTATTTCAACTAAAATCAGATTTATTCCTTCTCTAACCTTATTTCTGAATTGGTCACTTAACTTTGACAATTTGTCAAAATGGTCACTAACTCGATTTAGTTCCGGTTTTGGATTCTAACTTCAATTTCACATCTCCAACATCAATAATAACATAAATACACTTCAAAATCATAAAAATTCAGATTAGTCCCTTAAGTTTTAGAATTGCCGAAATGGTCCCTATACCTTTAATTTAGGGTTTTGCTTCCAAATAACAAATTCAAGCTTACTAGATCAATTGTCCAACATCACAAACCCTAAATCAAACTTGAATCCATAAACCCTAATCATCTTCATAATAATCAAAACATGTAGAGTTTAAATCCCAACTCAATAACATGATTTTAACATCACAAAAGTTTGATTTCAACTTGAATTTCAACATAGAATCATAAGATCTCAAAAAACCCAATTGAGTCCATAAACCCTAATTTCTTTCTCATCAAAATTCTCATCAATCAAGCATGTATTTCATGAATTATTGACATCAAAAGATAGAGCTTGAAGAGTAAACAACTTTGCAGTTGAAAAATATTAACTAGAAATAGAGTTTCAGGGCTTGAATCGAGCTTGAAAAATTTTCTCCTTTTTTTTTCTCCCCTTAGTTTGAAATATTTCAAGAAAGATGAACAATTTGTTTCATCTTTTACTTATTTAAATCCACATGTTAAAATTAAATGAATTTAAAATTTAGTTAATTAGTGAAATTACTAATTTGCCCTTTTAATCCAATGGCCAAGTATTAATCTTATCAAAAATCAATGGCCATGATTTGATCCAAGTTTAATTCACCTTCCAAAATTTCCCTTAATATTTCAAAATTGCCATCCTTGTCAAATGACCAATTTGCCCTCCAACTAGTCTTTATTTACTAGTTTGCCATTCTTGTAGAAATTTAACTAAGTCTAGTTGAAATCCAACCAACTGAAATAAAATATTCATAAAATAGAATTTTATGACTTTTCCATGGCTTTTGGATCACCCTCTGAAATTTTGATTCGATACGATCTCCCGATATTCATAATACTTTTACTGCAATTTCACCATTACCGAGCTATCAGATTTATTCCAAAAAATCCATATTTCCATATTTGGAAAATTAACACTATCATCTTATAAAAATTTCCTTTCCTAAAGTCTTAGATTGCATCTTTCCTAACTCAGTCTACTATTCCGATAATTATCGAAAATCTCCATAGAATAAAATTTCTCTTAGAAATCCTTTATCAATAATCCATTCGAATATTCTTTACCTTTACTGAGTCCAAAATATCGATCAGAAACACTTTTATAGGACCTTCCCAAAGGTCACCCATCCTTGTATTTCTCTGGCTTGAGCACGCTTAACAATTTCATTCAATCCAAATTCGGTACCTTCTTTGCATCTTAATTCTTAAAACTAATATCAAGGTACCTATTTCGATCCGATTCACTCTTATATTGAATAAAATTACTTGTTGGGAAAATTTACACTTTAGTCCCCAAACTTTTCCAAAGTTTATACTTTGACCCCCTAAACTTTCAAAATTTACATTTTAGTCACTAGCCAAAATTTGGGATATTACAGATAGAATCCTGTAGACGCTCGTTGGAAGCTCATTTGGAAGCTTCGTGTTCTTAAGAGACTGCGTTGTTTCTTGTGGCTTGCCATGCGAGATAAGCTTTTATCCAATCACAACCGTTGTCGTAGACACATTGCGCATGACGCAAGCTGTGTTGCTTGTGACGATCCGGACGAGAACCTACTCCACATTCTGCGTGATTGCCTTAGTATTCATGGTATTTGGTCTATGATCCTGCCTTCAAGTCATGTTGTGTCTTTTTTGATGAATCGCTTATTGATTGGTTGTCTATGAACCTTAACTACTTCGTGCCTCTTTATGCAGACTATCCATGGAATATCACCTTTGCATCTTTAGTTTGGCAGGTCTGGAAATGGCGAAACAACTTGATTTTCCAATGAGAGACCATTTCTCCAGTTTCGCTTCTCTACCTCAGCATATCCTGAGCTAAGTCTTACTATGAATCTGCTAGATTTCCTAAGGGTCTCAATTTGCACGTTGTTGACCTCATTCAATGGGTACCGTCTCAACCGGGGAAGATATGCCTAAACACCGATGGGGTCGTTTCCTCATTGACAAAGCATGGTGCATGTTGTAGCATTCTTCGCTATCACAATGGAAACTTTCTGTTAGCCTTTCAGCTCCCATTAGGCCTCTCTTCCGTCATCCATGTGGAGCTTTGGGGAGTTTATGAAGGCTTAAGTCTAGCTTGGTCAAACAACTATGAAGGTATTGAGGTCCAAACGGACAATGTGGATATCTTTGATCTCCTCTCCCTCATCGATGGAGAGCCCATTCACTCTTGTTCGTAGCATTGCTACACTGTGCTCCAATGGTTGAAACGTGACTTTTCGAAACATCTGCAAGGAAGCAAACTTTGTTGCTGATCACATGGTTAAGCTTGGTGGCCCTCGCCGGTCCTTCGATACCCCTTAGACTCTCTTATGAAAATCCTATATTGCGATGTTCATGGTCCTCCCTACGTTCGTTTGAACGCCTGATGTAACGGCTTCGACCTCATTTCTATTCGAAAAAGGAAAATACTTTGATACACAAGCTTGTGTTAACTTTAGTTTACACTAGTCTTTCAAATTTATGGTTTAGAGGTTTATGTGAAGGCTTATGGTTTAGTTTGGGTTTAGGGTTGTAGGGTTTAGAATTCAGGGGTTGTAGTTAGAATTTAAGATTTATGATTTAGGGTTTAGATATTAAGATTTAGGAATTTAGATTTTGAATTTAATAATTTAAATGTGAAGGATTGTATAATTTTTTACACAACTTATATAACAAAATATAACCCTTATTAAAATAGCTTTTATGAATATATATATATATACACTCACACTAGGCTATATTTTGATCACAAGCTTGTGTAAAAAATATTTTACAGTCCTTTAAAATCTAAATTCCTAAACTTAAAACCTTAAATCTAAACCCTACATCTTAAACCACTAAATCATAAACTAACTCCATAAACCCTAAATTTAACAAGTTTATGTAAACTTTAATTTACACAACTTGTGTATCAAATTCTTTTTTGTATGTACTCAAAATGTGTATCTTATCATGGTTGTAATAAAATTTAATCTATAATTAAGCCCTCAAATATATAGAAGGATAATTAGTAATTAAACATGCTAGGCTTAGGTAGGATATTTATGTACCTAATTTATTTGTAGCGTGTAAGCAGATTAACATTTGTTTAAACACTAAGCTTTGGTATGGTATTTCACTGTGGTAGGATAACAACTTGTACGAAACATGCTAGGTCGACGATTAACATTTGTTTAAACACAGTGTAATAAAATTTATTGGTTTCTTATTTGTACTAATGATTATTCTCTTTTAAAGGTTTATAACTTCTTTTTGATCTACCAAAAAAAATTGGAGAACCAAGAGTTAACATTTGTTTAAACGCTAAGCTTTTTAGAAAGAGGGAGAAATATTTTTCACTTGAACAATTTTTCTCATAGATTGAATTTTAGAAAAGCTTTTTAGTTATATCCAAAAGGGGAGATTATAGCTTTATAATTGATTTTGGTATAATAAATACTTAAAAATTAATTTTTGTAAAATAGGAAAATTCAACGTTAAACCGAAAAATTGCTCAAAAACTTAAATAAGTTTCTAAACGAAATTTATAAGTACATAAGTATTTTGACCTTAATTCTACACTTAAAACAAATTCAAACGTAAAAAAATAACAAATTTTGAAAACATAGAAGAAAGTTTCGATAATTTCAAAGGAATTTCAATACTTTACAGGAGTTTTGAATTTTCTGCCCAAGTTTTGGAACTTTGGGCTCCAACGGTCGCTTATTTAATTTTTGGGTAAACTACCTAAATGGCTACCATACTAAGGATAAAGTCACAAGTTGCTCACAATACTATTTTTCGAAGCAATTAAGCCATCATACTATTAATTTGGACTCAATGTGGAGGGTGACGTGGCAGTTAAACAAATGGGTATAATTACACATTTGGTCCCTGTTATTTACACATTCTTTCAATTTACTCTTAATTTTAATTTAGTCATCCAATAAGGTGTTGGCACATGTCACCACCTAATTAAATAATTAATTAATTTTATTAATTTAATATTAGGACTAAATTGAAAGAATATGTAAATAGCAAAGACCAAATGTGTAATTATACCCCTTTTTTAACTACTACGTCACCCTGCCATTAGAACCTAATTGCAGGTGGTCACATTGAGTCCAAATTAATAGTATGGTGGCTTAATTGCTTCGAAAAATAGTATTGTGGTCAAATCACGACTTTATCTATAGCATGGTTGCCATTTAGGTAGTTTACCCTTAATTTTTTGATCAAAGAGTTTCAAAATTCTTTGGCAAGTTTCAGAACTTTGTTGCAAGTGAGCATTAAATGCGTGGATTTATGACTTTCAACTGTTCCAAACTTTCTCCAACATGCCAAAAGGTCTAGAAAGCCATTAAAGGATATAAAAAGTGTAACTACCCCAATTTTCGAGTTGGTAAATTGGGTATCGGATCCAGATTGTGGATTTTTAATATGGTGATTCAATTTAAAGAATTAAAGTTGGAAGTTTGTTTATGGTAATTAAGTACCAAAATGAATATAAGATAAAGTTGGGAACCTAAAGTGGGAACAAGGAGGAAGATAAGCGTTTAATAATTGGTTTACCCATTTTCTTGGGAAGAGTGATATTTGAATTAAAGTGGCTGGTTGGTGTGGGGGAGAGAAAAAATAAGAAAAAGATACAATGAGAGGGAGAAAGGAATGGGTCATTTTAGAGAGAGGAAGAGTTCAATGACTGTTTTACCACCATCAACGCCTCCACTCACCTCACCGTCAGCACCATTGGCTCTGCCTCGATGAGACGAGTCTGAAGGTGGTCCCCGTGTTGTTGTTGCTGTTGTTGTTCATCGGAATGAAAGAAAATAAGGTTCAACCTAGCTTAAAACACCATATTCTGTCGTCCTCCACCAAAAACTGTCGCCACCATCAAGCTCATGAGGTGCGAAAAAGTCAGAGTGGAGCTTGCTGGTCATTTGTTGCTTGCGTCGACACGTGGGCGACGTCCAGCTGCATTGGGCAGCTAACACCAGCTTGGGCCAAGCAATTTGGGCTAGCTAATGGGATGCTTGTTGAGCCAGTCTGGTGAGCTGGTCCATCAAGCCGAGCCGTTGAATGTTGACCGCGTTGACCGAACTGTTGACTTTTTAGGGGACCCTACCTATGGGTTTTTCGACATTTTGAGTCTGTTCCGCAGCCCATTACGCCAAATTCGAACCCAACAAGCTGTTTTTATGCGTTTAACCTTGTAAATTAGTTATTGAATGTAGGAAATTAATATTTATTGTATTCGTATTTATATGGGGATTGTTCGGGCTCAAATATTGGATCAAGTGGAACGTTGAAAGAGCTCGAGTAAGGATTTATCGATAATCTCTTGAGGTTAGTACACCTCAAACTCCGAAATACTTCATTGGCATCATAAATATAATTGCCTTGCTTGCTAGTGTTTGCAAAATAGGTAGACAAAAATAAGCATGTTTAGAGATCAGTATTATAAGACTTGGTAATTATGAGTTTGAGAATATTCGAGATTCGTAGGGGCTTTAGAGACTTTGCAAGGTTATTCAAATATTCATATAATTGCTTAATGACTCATTGTTTTGTGGGTTGTGATGCTTACATGCTAATAATATAAATTGACATGTTAGGCGTAAATTATGCCTAAGGAATAAATATCGAGAATTATTTGATTAAATGATCATAAAGCCGGTAATTGATAGTAAATGATTAACTGCGCTAGTAAACAAACCCTAATGACTTTCATAAGCTTTAGGGATCGAGTAAGGCCTCGAAATCTTGTGTTATGCTAAGACGTTATAAGCTAGTGAATAAGGTATCGGTACGAGCTTCGGCTGTACTAATACGCTATTCAACACCGTATCGGTACTCAGGGAAATTTAAGATTTCCAATAAGCAATTTAAGTATTGGTGCGCGTGTGAGTACCAGTACCCGAGAGTATCGTACCAATACTCGTGTTTAAGTACCAGTACCTGATAAGATAAATAATCTATAAATGCTAATTAAAATGAGAATTAACGTGTATAATTAATAACACGGTAAATGCCTTAATTAATGGAATAACATGGATTAGTGAGGATAATTAATAAGAACAATTATGTACTCCTCCATAATGTATTAACTACTCGGTAATGTAATAGTTAATTGTTGAGATATTGATTTTGATATAACTTAAAATGAAAAATGTTTTTGGACTTAAACAAATTTGCAAAGATATTGTAAAAGTCCGTTAACTTGAAAAATATGTTTAAAAGGTTTTTAAAGCTTTTTTGACTTATTTAAATGCTTTTAAAATAACTCAAGAGTCAAAAACAGGCTTTGAGTACCGATACAGATTGTCAAGTACCGATACCCAAAAGAGCCTGTATCGGTACGGTTGCTCGTGTATCGATACACCTTTTTGTCCCCAACGGTCAAGTTTTTCCAGTAGCTAAATTGAGTACCGATATGGCTTTAGCCGTACTGACACTCAAGGGCCTATATTGATACTCTAGTATCGTGTACCGTTTACCTAGTGTAAAAATGCCCAACGACTCTTTTTTCTTTGAGATAGGTGCCAATACCAAAGGTTGCATACTAATATCGACGAGTCTAGAAGTGCATTTAATGCAAGAAATAAAGTCCACAACGATTAGTAACGATCAAGAACTCTTTATAGGGTTTAAAAGTAAGCTCCAAGCATCAATGGAACAACAAGAAACCAACTACCAACATTCAATGTCAGAGAAAGTGTTCTAGTGCTTAATTTTGTCATATTTCTTATAGAAAACACTAGTGAGCCAAATTGTCACATTTTCTCAAGTGTTTAGGATTTGGGTGAGTGCTTAAATTGCAAACACATTTGCCTTGTGTGGTTTTCCTTTTTTTTCCAATTTATATTTTCTCTTTGAGAGATATTGACAAGACTTTGGGGTATAAGTCTTGAGTTGTAATGGTTATCTCCTTGAGCCCGAAAAAAGGAAAGATAAATTAGTGAATTTGAGGAAAATACTTAGTGTGGATAGCTAAGGTAGTGGAGGTAGACTTTGGTTAGAAAGTCGAACCACTATGAATCCTTGTGTCCTGTTTTTATTTTTAGCTTTTCATCAACCAAAGCAAAAATACAATTCACCCCATCTTGGCACATTCGTTGATCGTTTGAGCCCAAAAATTGGTATCAGAGCTCCATCTCTATGTCAGATTAACATCCTAAATCCAATCTTTGAAGTGCTCAACCTTACATCAACCAGAGCTTATGGCACAATCCATCGACAAGCCTCCTTACTTCAACGATGCCCACTATTCTTATTGAAAGAATATGATGAAAATTTTCATCAAATCAATCAACTACCTACTATGGGATGTAGTGATAGAAGGGTTATCTATTCCGATAAAGAGCGTTGGAGAATGTCTCGTCGAGAAAGAAAGACAAGAGTGGACCGATGATGATCGAAAGAAGTTGCAACTCAACAATAAAGCTATGCACATATTATTTTGTGCTCTTAGACCCGATAAGTATGCAAAGACGTCTTCTTACTCGAGTGCCAAGGAGATTTAGGACAAGCTTAAAGTCACTCATGAAGGAACATATGAAGTAAAGAAGACCAAGATTGGTCTTCTCAACCTAGAGTACGAGAACTTCAAGATGAACCCAACGGAAGACATCAAAGCTATGTCCGATCAATTCTCCACCATTATGAATGGAATTAAAAGTTTTGGAGAATTGATTTTAGAGGATAAGCTTGTGAGAAAGTTAATTTATTCACTTCCCGATTTATGGGATTCCAAGAAGACCGCAATCATTGAAGCAAAGAACTTGAAGGAGCTCAAGCTTGACGAGCTTATGGGATCTTTGCTAACCCATGAAATGATGATTTCAAAAGGGAAGAAGAAAGATGAGGACATTGACGAAATAAATGTTGCTCTTAAATAATCCACAAGCCAACAAGAAGATTTAAGTGGAGAGGATAATAAAGAAGAAAAAGAGATGACCAAGCTCTTTAAGAAGTTCACCCGATTCATGAAGCAAGAAAAGAAAGAATTAATACATGAATTGAGAATGGAGATGAGGGATCCCATCATATGCTATGAATACAAGAAGCCATGGTACACCAAGTATGATTGCCCTCAACTCAAAAATAAGGGATCAAGCCATAAGAAAAAATGCATTTGTGGCTACATAGAGTGATGAAGAGGACTCCACCGATGGTGAGGTAGCCAACCTTTGTCTCATGGCCATCGAAGAAAAATCAAGGGTAAATTTTAATTCATCTACTTCAATTTCATATACATTTGGTGAAATACAAGATGTTTATGATGATTTGGTTTTAGAGTTTAAAAAACATATTTTGAAAAACAAGAAATTGGTTTCAAATTTAAAAGTTCAAAATGATTTGATTTGCAAAACCAAATATGAACTTGAAGCAAAACTCAATGAGTTTGAGAAAAAAGAATTTTGATTTACAAAATTTGCTTCAGAAAGTTCAAAAAGATCATCAACAAGAAATCGATGATCTTAAAAAGGAAAAAAAATTGATTTACAAAAATTTTGAAAAAAAATGGAGAATGCTCCAAATTATTTTTTGTAAAATCAAAGTTTTATCAAAGACAATCTAGTTCTCCTAGATTTTTTAAAGGACAAATGATTAAGAATATTTGGGTTCCAAAAGGACTCATTTCTTCAAACAAAAAGGAAGACATTAAAAATGGATTCGAAAGGGAACTAAAATTTTTGGGAGTAATGCCAATCGATCCAAAGCAATTTGGATACCAAAATATACTTGATTGTCTTTTGTAGGTGTGCTTGGATATTGATGATCAAGTTCAAAATCATGGGAGCTATTGACACATAAGGGAGAAGGACACTTGAAGAAGGAAAGGCTTAACATCCTACCTTGGTTCAAATGGTAAATTTAAGTTTCATTTAAATGCTTGACCATGTTTTCCATGTATAAATTTTCATAATGATCTAAGCATGTTTGTATGACTCTATGTTGTGCCTAATAGCATATAGTTAGGGGGAGTTTCAATTGCATGAGTTACATGTTTTTGGCCTAGTATGGTTATATCCATGTTTTTGGCTTTAAACTTGTAATGTTTGGTTGAATCTTGGTGAAATCATGCTTTTAGTTGTTTAAATGTTGTATTTTTGAAGTGCATGTTGTTAATTTGTGACAAAAATGATCAAAATGTGTATCTGAGACTTAACAAAGCCTTTGTATGAACTTGAAACTAAGTTGTAAGGCCTCTTTAAGTTGATTTTGCTGCATTTTCACCAGTTCGTGCCTTTGGTCTCGATACAACCCATACCATATCGATACAACCTTCAACTAGTAACGATACGGTCGATACCGCACAGCCAAAAAGAGACATTTTTGTCTCTTTTTTTGCCATGCTTTGTGTGCATAATGATATATTTTGTTTTATAGCATGTTTATTTAATTTCATGTTGTTTATTTTAAATTCAATTTATTTATCTTGAATTGTTGGGCTAACAATTTTGTTGATGCTTGATTAAGGGGGAGCCGATTTTTTAAATTCTTTCATGTAAATTTTTTTTAGTCTTTTCTCCATTGTTATTTTCCACCAACAATTGATGTTTTCTATCAATTGGTTTCAAACTTTCAACATTTGGTGTCTTAAGCTTTAATGTGATTACAAACTTACTTTTGAAATTGTTTTTGATATAACAAAAATGGAGAGAGATAGGTTTAAAAAATTCAATTCCGAAAAGAAAAATAGGATGTTTTAAATATTATTCTAAAATATTATTTTTTTCTAAAAATATTTTTCTAAGGGGTGAAACTTCAAAATCAATTTTTCAAGTGGTTTCGTTATATCAAAAAGAGGGAGATTGTTTAGATATTGATTTTGATATAACTTAAAATGAAAAATGTTTTTGGACTTAAACAAATTTACAAAAATATTTCAAAAGTCCATTAATTTGAAAAATATGTTTGAAAGGTTTTCAAAGTTTTTTTGACTTGTTTAAATGATTTCAAAATAACTCAAGAATCAAAAGCAGGCTATAAGTACCAGTACAGATTATCGAGTACCGATACCCAAAAGATCCCGTACCAGTATGATTGCTCGTGTACCGATACGCTCTTTTGTCCCCAACGGTCATTTTTTCTAGTAGCTAAATTGAGTACCGATACGAATTTAGTCGTACTAACGCTCAAGGGCATGTACAAATACGCTAGTATCGTGTACTGGTTCCCAGTGTAAAAATGCCCAATGGCGCTTTCTTCTTTGAGACAGGTACCGATACCAAAGGCCTAGTACCGATACCGATGGGCCCAAAAGTAAATTTAATGTTGGAAATAAAGTCCCCAATGGCTAGTAACGTTTAAGAACTCTTTAGAGGGTTTAAAAGCAAGCTCCAAGCATCCATGGCACAACAAGAAACCAACTACCAACATTCAATGTCAGAGACGGTGTTCTAGTGCTTAATTTTGTCATATTTCTTGTAGAAAACACTAGTGATGTAACATTCCCTTTTCGTGTCCGTATGAAGAACACGAGTCAGGAATGTCACAACTTTACTATTCTTAAATATTAATGATATTTGAAAAAAATTTCAAGTTTTGATAATTTTGAACCCAAATCTTGAGTACTGGTACACCTTGTCCCAAAATACACATTCTTGCATTTTTATATTTCTAATTCATCCTAATTCAATTCCCAAATGTCTTCAAATGTTATGTATGCTTATAGGGAACAACTGATTATCATAAAACATACATGCTCTCAATTATCTTAGCATGCAACTCATCACCTAAGATTACTCTTAATTTTGAATCTTTCTAGAAACGCCAATTATCATGAAACCATAACGAACTTTAAAGGCCAATCACAACTCAAATAGGTTTAGCAAGTATACATGCCACTATAATAATCAAACCTCAATTAGGATGCCATTACTGTGATTACCTGTTGAGCTTTCCAATATTGATGCAATGCTCTTCTCACTGTCATCTTGATTTACCTACGTGTGCACAATCAAACACACGCTAAGTACGAACTTAGTGAGGCAATAAACAAAGTTAATAACAATAATTTAAACTTATTCTGTAATGCCCCTAAAACTAGGCTAGTCTTTATTGGATCAATTAGCGACTAAATTATAAATTGTAATGAGAATTGTTAGCATATTGGTTAATTTTTAAATTAATAAGATTAGTGAATTTTTGTGATATTAACATAGTTTTCTTTGGGCTGAATTTTAAAAATAGGAAATTTCCTAGAATGCATGTAAGAACCTAAAATTTCAAGGACCTTATACGAGTGTCATATGTTTAGCCTTTTTAGGTGATTATTCATCACCATTTTAGGATTAATTTTAAATGGAAATTAAGCTTTGTGTTGGGGGTTTAGCTGGCTGTTAAAAAATAGAGAACTTGAAAATAAGACAGTCCTTCTTGTTTCTTAGGACAATAGCTGAGAGTTAGAGAAAGGAAGTGCCATTATTGGCCATTTCTGGTTGAGGAGAATGGTTTGACCAAGCAATTTGCTGTTGTTAACTCCTAAATTCATCTTATGAGGGTAAGTTTTTATATCAATTTGATCTTGCTAATTGATTGACTTCATTCTAATGTTTGGTGATTTCAGCTTAGTAATTTAAGATAATTCATACTTTGTTATGCTTTGTGGAACTATAATAAATAGTCGAATGTAGTTTTGAGGTGATGCCTTGTTGCCGAATTGTTTTGATGATTTGGTTATGATAGGTTGAGCTTTTGTACAGTCTTGAAAATGCTTTGGTATTGCTGGAATAAAATCAATTTTGTAAAACCTATGTTTGATTTTGATATAACAAAGTGTTTAAGGACTAATTTGTAAAAGAAAATAAATTTTTAAGTACTCAAAAGTCTCACAAAATGACAAGGAAAAGTTTTCCAAAGTTATAAACTTAAACCCAAAAATTTTCTAAGTGTTTCAAGCCAAAAATACACAAATACGCCCTGGCGTATCGATACACCCCTTGGTGTTTCGATACGGTTTTTAGCTACTAGAATTTGTTTTTGCAAAACGTACTGATATGGCTTAGCCCGTTTTGATACGACCTTCATCTGGGTAAACATTTTAAACGCAACATTTCGATATGGCTCACACCTGTTGCGATACTGTTTGAAATCTGGGTTTAAGAAATTTACACTCGTACTGATACGGTACACTATGTTTCGATACGATTTGAATTCTGTTTTTAATAAATTTCAAAATGTACCGATACGGTTAACCCCGTACCGATACGGTTTGTCAAGATCTTAAAGGATCTTTGCATTAAATTTTTCGACTGTTGTTTTTCAGTTATTGGAATCCTCAAACTTTAAATTTTGGTTAACCCGTACCGATACGCCCCTATGTGTATCGATACACTTTCTCATCTAGGATTCTAGTGAGCAAAATTCGCACCGATATGGCCTTGCCGTTTTGATACGCCCCCATTTTAACACTATGATCATTTCGATACGGCTTCACGCGTATCGATACGACTTGTACAACTACTATATTTTTGTTGAAACAGGTATCGATACGGGCATTCGTGTACCGATACGGGCCTTCACCAAACAACATTTATTGCGGGAAAGATGGTCCCCAACGGCTCTATTGATGACTTCAACCGCCCAAACGGCTAGAATTTAATAAGGGGGTATAAATACAAGTCTCCAATGCTACATCAACAATTAATGAACTTAGATTGAACAACATTCAAGTACTCAAGAAAATCTCCAACCCTTGTGCTCTTAGAGTCAAATCCTTGTACCCAACTTGTGTTCTTCATTGTAATCTTTTATTTCAAGTTTGGGGTTGAGTGTTCTTGTAATTTTGGGCAAATATCTGCCTTGTGAGGTCATTTTCTTTTTGCCATTATCTTTCTTGTACAAGAGTGAATCTTGATCAAGCTTGGGGTAGAAAGCTTTGATCCTTTGTAACAGTTGCCTCCTTAGCCTAGAAAAGGGGAAGATTTCATAGTGAAATTGGTTAAAATCCTTAGTAGGAAGCTAAGGTAGTGGACGTAGCCCTTGTTAGAAGGTTGAACCACTATAAATCATTGTGTCCCATTGTCTATCTTGTTCCATTTGCTTCCAAAAAATTTAAATTGCCAATTCACCCGGTCTTGGCCACTTTCGGTGTTGATTGATTATCCTAACAAATTTCCCTATTGCCGGATTGAACTACTGTAACATTTCTGGTTTTTGTTTCAAAATAAGGGTGATATAGTCAGATGGTTATAGGTAAGGTATGAATTAAAAATCTGCCCAAATTTTTGTATATTGGCAGTAGGTTTGAAAATTCACTAATAATTGTATAAGTTAAATTAGAAAATGAGCCTTATATGTATAGAATCGTATGTGAGTCTAGTTTCATCTCCAACAAATAGAAATTGATTTCGAGCTCTAAATCAAAAGTTATGAATTTTTAAGTTAAGGTGGTGCTGAAAACTGGAAGCAGTTTTCTGCTCTGGACAGTTTTGAGTAAAAATGAAAGTTTATGGACTAATTTTGATGTACAATTGTATATGTATATTTGGCTGGACAGTTTTGAGTAAAAATGAAAGTTTATGGACTGATTTTGATGTGTAATTGTATATATATACTTGGTGGACAGTTTTGAGTAAAAATGAATGTTTATGGACTAATTTTGGTGTGTAATTGTATATGTATACTTGGCTGGACAGTTTTGAGTAAAAATGAAAGTTTATGGACTGATTTTGATGTGTAATTGTATATGTATACTTGGCTGGACATTTTTGAGTAAAAATGAAAGTTTATGGACAGATTTTGATGTGTAATTGTATATGTATACTTGGCTGGACAGTTTTGAGTAAAAATGAAAGTTTGCTGGCTGTTTTAATGAATAAAAATGTGTACACATGTGCTGTGGACTATTTTGGCATGTTAGGAAAGTATGTGAACTATCTTGAGATATATGTATATGTATATATGGGAATTGTTTGTAAAATCGACAGGGATATATGTAAGATAAGAATAGTTCTACAAGAAAATAAATGTATTAGGTACTGTCTTGATATATGTTATATATATGCAAGTGCAATGGATTAATTAAGCATGTATACGATAAATGGTGAGCTATTTTGATCATATACGAATATAATAAATTAAGATGAATTATAGAAGAAAGTTTATGTTGTTAGCAAGCTATTTTGATATGAGGATTGAATGAGACACTAATGCTTAAAATGGTTTACTATTTAATGTGAGCTACACACCATGATTAGGAATTGGATAATGGTTTGAAGATTAAAAATGGGAATTAATTGGGAGTATGAGGAAGTGTATATTCAGGTATCCCGTAACATCGGGATAAGAGGTGAGTGTAGTTGTATTTGTCTCGAGTGACACAATGTCATCCCGATCTTGGTTTCTATCATGTATTATGTTTAAGTCATGTACATATGCATATGGTTCATATAGAGCACAATGTGTGATTGCATTCATAGCATGGCATCTTTGAAAAGTCATTTGGTTATGTTGCATTACATATTCACCTTGTTCTTTGCTATGCTATGTTTGTAAGTGATGAATATGTACACTTTACTATAAAGCTTGAAGCTAACTACTAACCAATAAGGCTGTAAGATTCCAATAAAGGAATTGAGTATCAAAGCTATAAGTTTATAAATTTTAAAGCCGTAAGAAGCTAAAAGCTCAACTTGTGTCATTGAATATTGGAAAAAAGAAATAATTATTTTACTTGTAGCATAAGAAATCTCTCATAACTTCAAGACATAAGATATTTAAGTTGCCTATTCAATGGAAGCCCTTGGAAACATTGGCATGATACATAGTATACTTTGCGACTACGTTCTATAAGCTATGGCTTGGGTGACGAATCATTATATGTGATATATTGGCGACAGTAGGAGGTAACGAGGGAGATGTAAGGAGATTGGCGGCAGTTGGTTGGATAGATGAGAAGTTAGGATTGTTATATTTCTGACACTAGCCATTGTTATGTGCTTTGAGCTACGTGTAACTTGGACCAATATGGTCAAATCTTGAATCAATACTACACATGTCCAAATGAGATCCAAGGCAAATGTTCTAAAAGATATGAACTCAGATACTAAGTCTCGATAAGAAACTTTGATTAGTAATGTTATGAAATTCAGATAAGCTATATTATGATCTCTGATAAGCTTTGATAAGTACTCTGAATTTCAAAAACTCTGATAAGTATTTCGATAAGATTTAATAAGACCTTACAAGACAAGTTTTGAACTTTAATAAGTTCAACAAGAAATTCGAAGGAATTCAGTTAAAATCATGAATGATTCTAATGAGATTTGAAAGAATATGAACTATGGTTAAAATTTCCAATAAACCGAGCCTCGTTAAAGTTATATTAAGACATAAATAACAATTGCTAACTTATGCTTGTGTTCTTGAAATTTCTCCATACAAAATTATTGGCTTCGTGCTTTGTTAATTAATGATACTACCTCACTTAGGCTATATAAGCCTAATGCATTCATTTCCATGCATTTACGGGTTATATTATGTTCCTTGTGTAGATCTTGTGGAAAAGTTGCAAGTCAAGTTGTAAAGACTTTGTAGTTGTCTAGACTCTTACCTCAGAACTCCTAGAATGGTGGCATAATGCATTTGTATTAAAGTAAATAAAATTATGTAGTTATGGCATGTTTTATGGACACTGGATTGTGATTGATTTTCTATGTTTAAAATTGCTTGTTAACTAAGCTTGGACAGAGAAGTAATCGATTACTTTATTGTTAAAGTAAGATGTGTTAAATCTGATGTATACCTAAGTTTATTAACATTTAAATAATTTAAGTTACTAATGTAATGTTTTATGACTTTGAGTTTGTAAAGACTTCTAAGTAATTGGAATAATTATATTTGTTTTTATAGAAATGTTGATCTTGGATTTGAATAAGAGATTCGACAGATTTCGGAATCCTTGTTGTTATAATATGATGATACTAAGATGGTTTTAAATGGAATCGTTTAGAATAGAAATCAATGAGTTAATAGTTTACTCACTTTCAAAACAAAGGTCATGTAATGTGTTATGATTGAGCTTATGTGTGTTTAGTACACGTTCAATGGAACTATGTGATAATCGTAAATATTTCATTGTGTAAAGATATAAGTTTTGATAGAATTTTATGCATGCATGAAATTTTGGCTGATTAGAATGCTAAATATATATGGAATTTGAATCTTGAAGAAGAGTATACCTATGTATATTAGAATGGTATCTTACATTAGCTAATGACTCGTCCAAAATGGAATTATATTAGGATAATTTTGTGATAAAAGAATAGTTAATTTATAAGGCTATGATAAAAAGAGTCCATGAATGTTCATACGTGGATTATTGAGACTTATATTAACTTGCCTCATATAATTTATATACTGTGGTGACAGGTTATGTGAGTAAGTGTCTAAATAGATTCTTTTGTTGTCTTGACCGATCGAATGTCATGTTTATATGTATACAAAGTTTTGATCGAATGATTGCTTAGCGATTTAACTATAACAGACAAGATGTTCGAATATTGTCATTATGATTATATGCTGGTTATGAGGTGCGAGTCTTGGATAGTAATCTCGATTATTAAGTTTAAATTTTAGATAATTCAACGTAATAGCTTAAAGAGTACAGATTAAAGGTTTTTTGTATCCTGAATAATATTAATCGTAGGTTGGTATGTCTTAGAAATGGGTTGGGTTATGCCAGTTGTAATCAATCTAAGAATAATAAGAGGTGTGAATGAAAAGAAATCTTACGTGTGTTTTTTTTAAAAAGAAGCTAAGTCATCATATGTTTATAGAGAGAGGTTGTATGTTTGTTCCATAACACTTCCAAGTTCAGTTTACTTCTAAGCTGGGTTAGGGGGTGTTACATATTCGACTTCATGACAACATTTATATAACATGATATATGCCAATGCATCAACTTTCACATTGCATTAGTAAAGATTTACAATATGCCAATGTCATAAGACTTGCATGCTTGTCCATTTGTCATAATATGCCATATATGCATAAATGCATCATGATCACTAGATATGTATTTCCGTCATGTTAATCATATATTAGCATAATATAAACCAGATATAAATTTCTTACCAACATACTTTCCATTTATTCCAAAAGCTGACAAGCTTATTCACCTATTTATCTTTTATTAACCAATAAACCATAGCCCAAATATAAGCCTATGAGGACCCTGGGTACCCAAGTCAAATATGCACCGAAGTACTAATACACATAAGGTCGTGGCCACCATAATACACATAAGGTCGTGCCCACCATATGCACTAAGTGTCCTTCATATACACTATAGTGCTAAACTGAGTATGCAACGTGTTGCTGGACTCTATGGCATGCCAACTATACCCTGTCCCTCAATAACATACTTGGGCATATATTCCATATTTATTTCATCCATGGCAATGTATATCAACATAATTTAACATTGGGCAGTTCATACTCAAAATAACATACATAATATAACTTCATATATAACTAGTGATCTATGCATTTATATTCAACTTTTGACATATTTAAAATATGTCAATCATATGGTCCATGACATAAATGTAATGACAATAAAATTTGGGTAGGTTCATCGCAATCCATCCCAATGATGTATAAAACATCAATGTCTCATGATATGTATGCAATTGCACTCACCTTGGCCACTTAACACCATGCCTCACTAAGTCCTAGTTCGATCCTTTCTTTCATAGTACCTCAAACCTTCTTTGATTCGGACTTGACTTCATTAATCACATGAATAAAATAAAATATTTGCTAGATTCAAATCTAACCATACCTTAAACATGTTGTCTAATATAATCATTCAAATATAAAATTTCCAAATATTTTTCTTTTCTACCTTGTACTATTCAAAAACTCATTATGGTCCTTAGTGACCAATTTTAACTTCAAATAATTCTCTCGAGCTTGCTAACTAACATTTAAATACAAAATGTTTCAAATTCCATTTTTCGACAGCTTGCGCTACCTTCAAAGATTTATTACTATAAAATAATCTACAACTCGGAATTCGATTCCTTTTGTTTTGAATAAAACTAGATTCGATAAGCTTTTCAACCATATAATTTAATAGCCCAAATTCAACTCATATGATTTATGACGAATTTTCAAAGTCAATTACAGTGCTGAATTTCAGAGCACACTGGTACTCTATTTTCTGACCTTTCATGACTTAAAAATTCATATATTTTGATATACAAATCAAAATCAGTCACTGTTTGTTTTAAAAGAAACTATACTGAACCAGGAATACAATGATATAAGGATCACTTTCTAATTATTTTCGTAGAATTTATAGTGAATTTCTGAACTCACTGTCACATACTAAAATTTCTGGGCAGATTCATAAATTTGATCTTTAACATCCTTTAACCATTCCAACAGTTCAAATTAAACTTCAATTACATTATTCCAACATTTTCCTTTCATGAAAACTCAAAATTAAACTTGAATCCAATAACCCTAATTAACCCTAACTTGCCAAAATTAGGGGTTTTACTTTACACTTGAAATCAAGCTTAGAAAAGCTAATTAAACACTTAATCCTTCAAAATCAAAAAACAAATAAATTTATATCCATAAAACCTAAACCGTAATCCTTCAATTTCATGAGCATAGCTTAACCAATCCATGCAATTTTTATACCAAATGATAGAGAATTCAAAGAGGATCAAATTTGCATTTCATAACTAAACCCTAAATCCAAGCCATTTAAGGAGAAAAATAAAAAATAACATTCTTACCTTGGCCTCTTGGAACCTCATGTTGGAGAAGGAAGATGAGAAAATTCTTGTATTTTCTTTTACCTTTAATTAATGCCATTTGGCATTTTAAAATCCATAAATATTGAAAATATCCTCCAAATAGTGAAATGACCATTTTGCCCTCAAATCCAATGAATCCATAATGTACCACATGTCATCATCCTTCATCCAATGGCATAGATTTAATCTTAAGTTAGTAGTTTACCAACTTTGCCCTTATAATTTTCCAAAATTACAATCTTGCCATTTTTCATCAAACGGCTCATATTTAACATGAAAAATCAACTTAAATCCAAGGGTTCATATTCTTCCAACACAAATAAAAATATCTTAGACATGTAAAATGACATAATTAACCTTGCCTTATCATCCTTCAAAATATCCTGGATATTCGATTCGATCCGATTATCTAAATATTTTTCTAAACTTTATCGCTTTATAGCCATTAATACAAACTCCGTACGAAAAATCTGGATAACATGGAAACGTCATTCTTGGGGGGTAAACTATTCATTTACGGGGTTAAAATACACAACTTTTGAAAATTACACTTTAGTCCCTAAACTTTTCCAAAGTTTATACTTTAGCCACAAAACTTTCAAAATTTACATTTTGGTCACTAGCCAAAAATTGGGATATTATAAGTGTGCCAAAAATTGGGATATTATAAGTGTGCCAAATTTACATTTTCTCAAGTGTTTAGGATTTGGGTGAGTGCTTAAATTGTAAACACATTTGCCTTGTGAGGTTTTCCTTTTTTTGCCAATTTGTATTTTCTCTTTGAGAGAGATAGACAAGACTTTGGGGTATAAGTCTTAGGTTGTAAGAGTTATCTCATTGAGCTCGAAAAAAGGAAAGACATATTATAGAATTTTTGGAAAATCCTTAGGGTTGATAGCTAAGGTAATTGAGGTATACTTTGGTTAGAAAGTTGAATCACTATAAATCATTGTGTCCAATTTTTATTTCTTAGCTTTTCATCCACCAAAGAAAAAATTCCAATTCACCCCTTCTTGTCATATTTGGTTAATCGTTTGAGCCCGACATTAATGATAAGATGATGATTAGCAACAATAGGGAGATCATTGGGATCACGTCACTTGTATGCCGGTAGGCATTTGCTTGGTAGAGTTGTTGATTGGTGGGATCTGGATACCCAGAGAGAGTGTTGAAACACTATGGTTAGAGATATCGAGTGAAGGTTATCGATGTTGTGTGACTTGGGCCTTATTCAAAGATACTCGAGGGGGATTTCGAGCATAGGTGTATATTTCGATGTTGTATGACTCGAGCCTCACTCAAAGTGTATGTTCCTAAGATTGTGTGACACGGGGCCTCACTCGAGGTTTGTTGTTGTATGATGTATGTTTTTGCCTAGATGATCTGATGAGATCTCAGGTATGGTTGGGCCTTGTGTGCCATGTATGATTACTTGCTTGATAAGAGCACGTGTTTAGGCGACTAGTGGTAGCGCCACGTGGTTATTATCTCTCTTTATTGTTCGTTCTAGCTTGCATGCTTATGTTTATGATTAACATGAAGTATAGTAGAGTAGATGTGTACCATTGAGCTTTATAAACTCATCCCTCGGAGTCGTTATTTTCGTGCATAGGTTGGTAGATCGATCGTAAGATTAAGGAGCACTATCAGTACGAGATTCCAGCAATCGGTGTTTACGAGAGTACAATAATTGTATTTAGTGAGCTATGTATTCATAGAACTTACTAAGTGGAGTCTATAAATGTTTTAAATATTCAAACCCTTTTAAATTTTAAACTGTTGAAATAGATCCACATATTTTATAAATTAAATGTACTTGATTTTATAATGTGAATGTCTTACGACGGTAATGATTTTTTAATTGTGGCAAATTATGGATTAAAATTTTGGCCAGTGTGACACTTCGAATCTTCAGTTCGGATCGGGGTGTTACAAAAAGAGACCTAAAATCAATCGATAAACATTAAGAAAACTTTACCAACATCAAAGTGTCAAAATTTATATTGTACTTGAATTCTTTCACCTTTTCTTACTTGAATACTAGTTTTGCTTTTGTTGTAATCATTCTAAACTATTGTTCTTCATTGTGACCTTAATTTGAGCAAAACATATATACCTTGTGAGGATTTTCAGTGTTTGCAAGTTTGTAATTTCTCTTTAGGATAGTGTGTATACTTAAGAATTTGGGTATAAATGTTGGAAAAAAATATGATAAAGCGGAAACTTTGAGGCATATTTTCTATGGGTAAAGGTGGAAATTCGAATCATGAAAATTACGTCTTCATATTCTACTCTATGAGACCTTTACAACGATATCTCATACGCTCAAAATGGGTGAGTGATAAATGAGAAATTGATGCTCAAAATAGGCTTGTGAATTGAGTTAAGGAAAAGGGACAAGCTTATATCCCATATTGATGGGTTACCAAGCTTACAACGATACCTCATACTTGGTGGTTATTGAATAGCTTAAGCTGATATAATATGTGTGACGTGAATGTTCAGATCGGTTGGGCCCTCCGTGGGCTTTCGGATATTTTAACCCATTACAAGATAATTTTCTTAAATATAGCATTTTTAATATCTCAAATAAAAGGATAAATCACCGAAGATTATCCTTAAATTTGGATATTATTTTTAAATATTCTGGAATTAAAGGATAAGTATATGATAAGATATTATCTTTTATTTCAAATATTACTTCAGATAATTCACAAATTTTATTTTTAATGAAATTCCTACCACTATATAAATCGTGTAAACCTACTAGGTTAAACACAAAAAAATAACACAGAGAATTTTCAATTGCTTTTTCTCTGTGATTTTCAAATTGTTTTTTGGTGATAGAGGAAAACGAGGTTATGGTTCGCTGATCAATGCAGACGTGCTACTGTTGTGCTCATTCTGTGTTTTATCCGGGAGATAGACGTCTAAAATTACTCAAGCACCATAAGAGTGGACAAATCTGTCTTAAGAAAACTGTGTGTTACACTGGCCTCAACACAAGTAAACAGTTTCAATTTTCTGTTATTAATTTTTCGATTTTAATTTCGAATTATTTATTGTATTCTGTTCGATTCAATAAAATCAATACTTTATTTTACCATTTTATTTTCTTGGATTATTACGTTTTTTTCTAATAATAAATCTTAAGGGGTTTGTAAGGTTACACATTATCCTTAAAAGTTGATATAAATTAGTGAATTTATGAAATATTTAGTGTGGATAGTTAAGGTAGTGAATGTAAACTTCATTGAGGAAGTTGGACCACTTTAAATACTTGTGTCAATTTTTGTTCTTTCTCAAACCTTCCACTAAATTTTAAATTGACAATTCTTTCCCTTCTTGGTCACTTTCATGATCGACTCAAAACTCATTAAATAAAAGATAATGTTTTTGTACTTGAATGTTTTTGGTAGACATGTTTTTAGTTGGATTGTTTAGATGTCATTCTCACCAGGGGCGGAACATCCAGTGGATCTAAGGGGACATGATCACCCTAATTTTTTTGGTTTAATTGCATTCTAAGCCATGAAAAATTTAAAACTATTAAAATTAGGTCATGGTCCCTCCTAAAATTATATGGTTTAACTCTTTTAAGACCCTATTAATTTTGAATTCTATGGAATTAAGTTTTATCAACTTTTCTTGTTTAATTAATTTTTAGGATATGCTAATTTTAAAATTAGTGAAATTAAATTCAAACCCTCTATTTTTATGATTTTCTTTTAGAGCCTTGTTAATTTTAAAGATAAGCAATTTCACCCATATCGTAATTCCATCATAGTTCCACACTGATTCTCCCTTGCTCCTTAATTGCTACTGATCTTTTCGAGTTTGGGTCAATGATTCAAGATCGTTTATGTTTAAAGCCGTCTTCCATCAAGGTTCTTTTTGCTAAGTTCGATGTGATGGTAGCAGGGACGGAGACATTAATTAAGGTTCGAGGGGTAAAACATAAATGTTTGAAAGTGGGAGGAACAAATTCATAATTAATCCGACTTTTTAAAAATATATATAAATAAAAGGTAAAAAAATTTGGTTATGAGGCAATGACCCCTGCCACTTTCTATATAATTTCGTCCCTAAATGTTAATAAGACGACTCATTGTCTTGCTGAAGTAACTTTATATCAAGTAGACTACTGTCTACTTCACTTGGGAGGTGATTTCTCATAATATTTTGACTGCTATTAATGATGATAATATTGGAAAATTTTTGATAAAGTGAAAATTTTGAGGCGTATTTTTTATGGATAAAGATGGAGTTTCGAATAATAAAATTACGTCTTTATATTTTACTCCATGAGCCTTTACAACGATATCTCATACGTTCAAAACGGTTGAGTGATGAATGAGAAATTGATGCTCAAAGTAGTCTTGTGAATTGAGTTAAGCTTAAATCTCGTATTGATGGGTTACCAAGGATGAGATATGTTTATATACAATGCTCTACTTGGTGGTTATTGAATAACTTAAGCTGATATGATATGGGTGAAGTGAATGTTTGGGCCATTCGGGCCCTTTGTGGGCTTGTAGGTATTTTAACCCATTATGAGGTAATTTTCTTTAAATTTGGATATTATTATTTTTGAATATTTTGAAATTAAAAGGATAAATATCTTTTAATTCATATATTATTGTGATAATGTTATTTAATTAAAGAATTTTATTTTAAATAAATTTGAGATAATTCACAAGTATTTATTTCCAATGAAATTCCTACCCCTATAAATAGCATGCAAACCTACTAGGTTTGAGAACTTTTTTACTACTGCAAAAACACAAAGATTTTCTACTATTATTACTCTATGATTTTATAAAGTATTTTTGGTGATAGAGGAAGACAAAGTTACAGTTCGTAGTCTCTGCAGACGTGCTACTACAGTTGATCATATAGTTGTTGTATCCTGAGAAATAGATGACCAACGTATCTCAAACACTATAGGAGTGACCGAAAATTTGTCTTAAAAAACTGTATTTTTACAAGCCTCAATTCGAATCTACCGTTTGAATTCTTGTCTAACTACGTTTGCCGCACACTTCAATAAGGAAGAACTGTCGTCCAACCATCAAAGAGGTACAACCTTTTTTTTGTTCCTGCGCAAAGGTAATTGTTTTCTTTTATTTTAATTTACGTTTAACTATTTTTTGTTTAGTTATTTTATTTTTCTATTTCAGTTTTATTTTATTTCCTTTTTTCAATCATATATTTCAATACAATTTCTTATTTATTTATTTCAGTTTCAGATTAATATTTCTTTTGGTCTAACAATCTTAAGATAGATTTCATTCCTTTAAATCCGAGACGAATCGAAACCCTAGTGATATAGAGATAGCAAATAAATACGTTTTTAGGATTTATCTTGCTGTTTTAACTGGTTTGCCTGATCTCACTTTCAAAGTGGACAAATCTGTTTAACATAAATTGTCATTAGAAGTAACTTTTGTTACTGATGTTGTTTCAGAACTTTGATTCTGTCCGTTAACAAAATCGAAAATAAACGAGAATTAATTTTCTATTTATTAGAATTACTATTTATTTTAGTTCCGTTTTGAACAGAACAATGACTATGCGACACAAGTCTTCTGAGTGCAGACTTCCAAAGAAAGCTAGAGCTCACGAGGCCAATGTTGTGGAAGAAATTGCTAAAGGCGCAGAGGACTTGGATCTATGTGTTGTGATCTCTGAAGCCAACATGGCTGACTCTAACCCAAGAGAATGGTGGCTTGATACTGGAGCTACGTGTCATATTTGCTTCGACAAGGACTCTTTTTCTGAGTTGATACCGTGCGAAAATTGGGAGAAGCTCTACATGGGCAATGCTGTGACTTCCAAGATCAAGGGGAAGGGTACTGTGGTCTTGAAGATGACTTCTGGCAAAGAACTCAAGTGGCAAAATGTGTTGTATGTTCTTGACATACGCAAAAACCTTGTTTATGGGGCACTCTAAAGTGTTAATGGCTTTAGAATGGTGTTTGAATCCCAAAAGCTTAAGGGGAGAATGTTTGTAGGTAGATGATATGTATTGAATGATATGTGAAAAGTCAATGCTATCTCTGTAAAAGATAATAAACATGAATATGAATATTGTTTCTTCTTCCGTTTATATGCTTGAGTTATTTAATTTATGGCATGGTAGACTCAGACATGTTAATTATAATATTTTGCATAGATTAATTAACTTGGAACACATTCCTTCATTTCATATTAATTATAAACATAAATGTAAAACCTATGTTGAGGCAAAATTAACAAGGTCTTCATTTCAAACTATTGAAAGAAATACCGAATCGCTTAATCTAATACATCGAGACGTTTATGACTTGAAATTTGTTCAAACAAGAGGAGAGAATAAATATTTTATTACCTACATAGATGATAGCAAAAAATATTGCGATGTATATTTGCTTAAGAGAAAAAATGAAGCTATAGAGGAATTTATACTCTACAAGCAGAAAGTTGAAAACCAACTTAATAAAAAGATTAAGATGGTAAGAAGTGACCGTAGTGGTGAATAAGTTGAACCATTTGGTGAATATTGTTCACAACATGATATTATTCACGAAGTAACACCACCATACTCTCCTCAATCTAATGGATTAGCTGAACGGAAAAATCAGACTATAAAAGAAATGATGATGTTTTGTTAGGAAGCTTTAGGTTATCACAGAACATGTGGGAGGAAGCTATTCTTCCATATAATTACCTTTTAAATAATGTTCCCCAAAAGAAAAATAACAAGACACTGTTAAATCCTCAAAAGATCTATTTTTCAAGCATATATTGCCATGATATTGCTTGACTTTGGATACATATTTGTGCATTTTGTCAGTAAATTCATGCATTTGCATCTAGGAATTAAGGAATGTGTAGTTTTCTTTGCCAGAGTGAAGAGGTATCTTCTTGCTGTGGTATGCAGGTCAGGGGCAGGTTTGGTAGAGTAGATTAGGAGTATGTTAGGAGCAGAAAGAGCAAAAGATAAATGTTGAGTGCCATTGGCAAAAGTAGAAAGGAAGAATGCCAAGCTCGGTTGGCAAAAGAAGGATGATCGATGCCCAGTCAGTTAGCTGATTAGTCAAAATGAGGTCAGCCCTAATTTAAAAAGAGGATAACGTACCTACAATGTTGCATAACAAACTTTCAAAAATTAAATCCTAGCTAGGGTTTCCACGAGTGCCTATATAAAGAAGACCATTGATCGAACGAAAGGGGAAGTTGTGCCATAAGAAGAAAGTGAGGGTAGAGGATAATCAAGGTTTGACCAGGCTTTGACCGAGAGCTCTGGATCCATTTAAGGGCTACATCGACAAATATCCTTCTTTAGTCCATTTCTCTTAGTTTTATTTTTCTTTTATGATGGTGATATTCAAAAATGATAATATTTTGTTGGTTTACCTAGTAATGAACTAATCTTTTAAGTTGGCTTGAGGTGTTTGGGTTAACGCTTGGTTTTGGGTTTTTAATAATTAAATACATTGGCATTATTGTCTATTTTACTTGCACTTATATTCATCAAATTTTATGCCATACAACAGTTGGCATTGAATGCTCATTATCCCTTAATATCTTAACAGGCTTAGGAGATAAGGATTAATTGCCTGATACTAAGGAGAGAAACTTTGTCAAAAGATGTTCATATAGATGAGCTTACTTCGAAAGTGAATCTACCCCTTAGGAGTAAATACTAAAACTTTGATGGTTAATTACTTGAAAACAACACTATAGATGTATAGGTGTTAAAGGTGATTAACTTAGAATATTGTCTCCGACAGAGGCAATGCTAACTTAAAAATCTACTCGGTAATAAAACCAAGTTGAATGTGATTAATTGTTGTCTTCTCTAGCGTAAAATCCAAGCATCCCTTACCAACGCTAATCCATCATCTCGACTAAAGTGTTTGCCAATCTGCCTAAATTTTGTAAATTTTCCTTTAATCATTTTCCTTAGTTAAAATTTGAATCAATCACCAACTCATTCGTTCCAATTCAAAAATAACTATTGTGGCATTTAATTCTTGGACAATCCCTGTAGATACGATACTCAGCTTACTGTTGTATTACTTGTTGACCGTGTATACTTGCACGCAAAAAGACCTAAGCTTGGCATTATTTACTGACATATTTATATTAATTCATCAATCATTTGCCAAGCATTAGTCAGTTGACAAGTTTTTGGCATCGTTGCTGCGGATTGCAACGAAATTGATTGTTTCGATTTTTGCTTATTTTTGTTTACTTTACTTATTTTGTTTTGTTTGTGTATGACCAGGAGTCACACTGCGAAGGAAGATTTGTTATACGATCTAGAGATTGAAATAACTCTACGTAGGATAAAAAGTGAACGTAAAAAATGGCTAGTAATAGAAATGGTAGAGTAGATGGTGTCCTAAACAATTAGGAGAATCTGGAAGTACATAATGGGATATCGCCCGCTCTTGTTGTCGTTGTAGAAAATCCTGAAGAAGACCTATCAGAAGACACTTGGCACCAAACATGGATAACTTGATGCCAGGGCTGAATGATCCAAAGGTAAATACATCTAATTTTGAACTTAAAATGGTAATGATTCAGATGCTATTGAATGTAGGTCAGTTTAATGGATCGCCTACCAGAAACCCAAGGTAACACTTGAAGTAATTCATGGAGGTGTGACAACAATTTTAGCGTCTGTGTGGTTGAAGAGAAAATGAATTTGAGACTATTCTCAGTCTCTCTGAGAGATAGAGCAAAATTGTGGCTAAGTTCTTTGTCACCTGGTTCAGTTACTTCGTGGGCAGAATTATGTCAGAAATTTCTTTGGAGATTTCAGCCACCTAAACTTAATGCCAAGCTCCATAGTGATATCATTACTTTTAGGCAGGCTGATGATGAGACTTTCTATGATGCTTGGTAACGTTTCAAGGATCTGCTAAGAAGATGCCCCATGTATGGATTCCCTACTTGGACCCAGATGAAAACCTTTTAGAATAGACTTAATACTCATGCCATGACTGTTTTTGACATTCAGCAAATGATTTATTGCTAGACAAGAATTACACAGATGTATTTGACATTCTTAAAAGGATTGCCACTGTTAAGTGTGTAAAAGTGCTATATTTCTACCCTTTTTACTCACATTAGTGTTAGACTTAAGCTAATTTTAGTTGCATTCGTAGTCATTCATGCATAGTTTCATAGTTTCTTCTTCTATCGAGCTTGGCTTTATGTTTTTATGGTTTTTGTGGAGAAATCATTGCTGGTTTGCCTTATTTTGTACAGGTTGACTTGCCGAACCACTTGCAGAGAGATGTCACAATAATCTGTAGATTTAATTCAAACGCAAATGATAATTATCCCATATTCAAAATTCAAAACTCCAATCAATTAAAGATCTGTTTACACGGATTCTACACGTATTTGGACTCTCTTTCCTCACTTATTTAAGGAGATCGCAACACACAAACAAGGGTGTTGATTTGGGGAGATCGGATCACAAGATAATTCATGCACAACTTTTTCTTTTTCATCTTGTATCGTGTGATCCCATGTCTGGGTTTTATTCCTTTGTATTTTCTTTTTATCCTGCCATGAACTAGTTTAATTTGGCTTAGGTTATCGGGTTTTGTTGGTGTGAAGAGACATATGAATAGTTTTTGTTTTTAAATTCAATAAATTCATTGTTTGCCTATTTTTGGTTATTGATTTTCGCTTTAAGGGGATTGGGAAAGAAACTTGAGTGAATCTATTTATCTAGGCTCGGAAGAGCTAGATTCATGAAACTAGTGGACACGGTTTCCATTTAAACAACCATTGATGGAAACTAATTCGCCTTAAGAATAAGGATCGGATTTCAGTGGCTAAGAAGAATGCAAGATTGATGTTGCTCACCCAAAGTTAATGCAGAGATGTATCACCAAGGCCTTCACAATTATCAGTTTTCAGTTAGGGATAACGCGAAGACATTAAAGAACACTCTGACGAACATTGAAAGAGGAAACCAGTTGCTACAGCATACTAACAAACCTAGTTGCCATAGTATTTTAGGAAACCCAGTTGCCACGACAATTAAATTGCCTTGACAATTAATTACAAGGCACGACAATTCATTCGGC
This sequence comes from Hibiscus mutabilis, assembly GCA_019671005.1. Classification (NCBI taxonomy): domain Eukaryota; kingdom Viridiplantae; phylum Streptophyta; class Magnoliopsida; order Malvales; family Malvaceae; genus Hibiscus; species Hibiscus mutabilis. The sequence goes on along the minus strand of CM033726.1, from coordinate 13,606,967 downwards.
AATCGAACCACTGTTTAGGATAACCCGACCTAATCTCCCATATCGACTGCGCCTTTCTATTTACTTTACTTTGCTCAGTTTATTTTACTTGTTATTTATCACCACCTATCTCTTTCAATATTATTCTCTTTTATTGTAAGAAGCTAAAAGTCAGATTTTCAACAATCCCTGTGGAGACGATCTTTATCTATACTATTACATACGACGTATTCACTTGCACCGTTTGCGTTGCACTTAAATCATGCAACAAGTTTTTCGCGCCATTGCCGGGGATTGGCAATAGCGAATTGTTTTTAATTTCTTGCACCATATTTATTTATTTTTTTATTTGTTTCAAGGTGCCAATATTTTTGGTTTTGCATCTGTGTATGACCAGAGTGATACCTACAACACAAGACTACCCACTTGAATCTGAGATTGAACGAGTTTTTCACTGAAGAAAGAGAGAGCTAAGAGAAACAATGGTAGATCGACCTGTTGATCCAGTCGAAAATCATAATGCCCAAGGCAATCAGAATACCGCGGTAGGAGGCAGTGCAACCTTAGCCGAGCAACCTATTCGTGTACGGAATAGACCCATCCGAGATCACTTACTTCTAGACCTTGATGATCTCAATCCAGGAATTGTCACTCCTGATATTCAAGCTGCACACTTCGAATTAAAGCTAGTGATGTTTAATATGCTCAATTCAATTGGCCAATTCGGCAGCTCAGCAACTAAAGATGCCAGATAACATCTCAAATCGTTCTTAGAACTTTGCGATTCATTTAGACAACAAGGAGTCCATGAGGATTTCCTGAGGCTGAATTTATTACCCTATTCACCGAGGGATAGGGCAAAATTATGGTTAAACAGTATCCCATCCGAATATTTAGAATCTTGGACAGATCTATTCTCGAGTTTCCTTGTTAGATTTAATTTTACAAATATGACTAATAAATTATGTAATGGCATTACTTTTTCTCATCAAGCATATGACAAGTCCATGTACGAGGCTTGGAATCAGTATAAAAAGCTTCAATGCAAATGTTCCATGCACGGATTCAGAGATTGGCCGCAAGTAGTGATGCTCTACTATAGATTAAACGCACCGACGAGGATTATGCTAGATGCCTCGGCAAATGACACACTCCTAGACAAGTCACCCGAGGAAGTTCTAAAGATTTTGGACAAATTTGCCAACATTGATTATCAGTTCCCAACCACTAGAAGGAGAGCAGTAAGGCAAAATACCTCGGTAGTTGAGCTTGATTCATCAGATGCTATCTCAACATAATTGGTTATACTAACCAATATAGTCAAGAAGATGCAACGACCCAGTAAGACACAAGAAGAGAAGGTAGTAGATTCATTTTGTGATTCTTGTAATGATAACCATGATTCTTCTAAGTGTCCGGAGAAACCAGAGTCCAGATTTTATGTTAGAAACTATAACCGAAATAGCAACCCATATTCCAAAACATACAATCCAGCATAGCGACAACACCTTAACTTTTTGTGGAGTAACTAGAACAACTCCAACAATCAGAACCACCAGAATGCAGAAGCATCGAGATTCTGACAGAACATGACATGATAACATTTGTCGCAACAACAATCGTCACCAACAAGTTCTTTGGAAAACTTTTAAATTGCGTTTATGCTTAAAATTAAATCTTATATTGCTGAGACTAGTAATTTTATGGAAAAGAATGACGTTCTTATCAACATGACCGAGATGATAATGTAAAATTAAGGAGCAAATTCGAAAGCATTGGAGACATAGGTCGGGCAATTTGCCCAAGTCTTGAGTGCAAGGCCGCAAGGCAGTCTACCTAGCAACACTGAAGTTTTACGGGGAACGGGCCATGAACAGTGTAAAGTGATCACCACCCGAAGTGGACCTAAAGCAAATGATGAACCTATCCAATCTGAGGATAATAACCAGCTAGCAAAGTATTCCCCTATTCAGAAAGATGTACCTAGCAACAATGCCATGACAACCGTAGATGATGAGCATTCAGCAGTTGCCATGGCAAGTCCACTTGCCACGACAAGTTTATCCAATAGTGCCAAGCCAAATGAGATGAGTAAAGGCAAGGAGATCAGATTGCCACCACCATTTCCACAAAGGCTAAAAAAGGTAGAAGCATGAATACCAGTTCAAGAAGTGTTTTGATATTTTGAAGCAAGTTCACATCAATTTACCACTGGTTGATACAATAGAGCAAATGCCAAATTACGCTAAGTTCCTTAAAGAAATTGTCTCTAAAAAAACAAGGCTGAGGGAGTTCAAGACAGTTGCCTTGACAGAATAATGTATGGCAATATTTTATAACCGATTGCCACCCAAACTAAAAGATCCATGTAGTTTTGCAATACCTTGTGCCATCGACAATCACTATATCGGGAAAGCACTATGCAACCTTGGAGCAAACATAAAACTTATGCCAAAGTCAATTTTTCAAAGATTAGGCATAGGGAAGGCGAGACCTACTACAGTCATGCTACAACTTGCGGACAGGTTTTATGTGCATCCAGAGGGAAAATCGAAGACATTTTGGTAAGAGTGGTAAAATTTATTTTTCTCGCTGACTTTAATATTTTAGATTGTGAAGCAGATGAGTTCGCGCCTATTATTCTTGGGAGACCATTTTTAGCAACGGGGCGAACCTTGATCGATGTTGAGAGAGAAGAGCTCACTATATGGATGAATAAGCAATAAGTTACGTTCAATGTTTTCAAAACCCTAAAGTATGCTGATGATCCAGAAGAATGTCAGACTATTCAAGCCACCACAGAATTTAACTTCGATGTGGGGAAGTATTACCATGGAAATTTCCTTGTCGAGCCTGAAGAGCTTGAGGAGTCGAACAACGAGGCACATCAGAAAGCAAAGTGGATTGTAAGTCGACTAGTAAAAATTTTGAATCTCTCAATTACTCAAATAAGGAACGTAAACCTAACAAACCTTCCATTGAGCAACCTCATATTTTAGAATTAAAACCATTTCCAGGGAAATTGAAATATGTCTATTTGGAAAAAGACAACACCTTGCCCGTAATTATTTCTTCTAAGTTGCATCATGAATAGGAAAATAGGGTTGATTAATATGTTGGCACAGAGTAAAAAGGCAATAGGTTGGACAATCGTAGATCTGAAGAGAATCAGTCCAGCAATGTCTATGCATAAGAACATATTAGAGTAAGGCCACAACAATTCCATTAAGGCTTAAAGGGGGCTTAACCCAGCCATAAAGCAAGTTGCGATGAATGAAATCACAAAGTGACTTGACGCTGGTATCATATATCCAATATTTGATAGCTCATGGGTAAGTCCGATACAATATGTATCAAAAAGGAAGGTATGACTATGGTAAGTAATGAAAACAATGAACTCATTCTAACTAGAACTGTCACTGGTTGGAGGGTTTGCATGGGTTATCGTAAACTAAACAAGGCTACTAGGAAAGATCATTTTTCTTTACCCTTTATTTACCAGATGCTTGACCATCTTGTAGAAAGATCCTTTTATTGTTTTCTTGATGGATACTTAGGCTATAACCAAATTTCCATAGCATCGGAAGACTAGGAAAAGACCACTTTCACGTGCCCTTTTAGTACATATGCATTTTGGAGAATACAGTTCGAATTGTGCAATACTTTTGTAACCTTCCGAAGATGTATGATTGCGATGGCGATTTTCTCTGATATTGTGGGAGATTTTCTCAAAATCTTTATAGGTAACTTCTCAGTATTCGAAGATAGTTTTGACAATTGCCTCGATAATTTAGAAATGGTGTTAGCATGTTGTAAGGAATTTGACCTAGTTTTAAACTGGAAGAAGTGCCACTTTATGGTGGACGAAGGTATCATACTAGGACACAAGATCTCATCTAAGGGAATCGAAGTAGACAAGGCCAAGGTGGACGTGATTGAGAAATTGTTGCCACCAAATTTAGTCAAAGGGATTTGAAATTTTCTCAGACATACATGTTTTTACAAAAGGTTTATTCATAGTTTTTCTAAGATTTCTAAACCCTTGTGTAATTTTCTTAAACAACAAAAAACCTTTAATTTTGATGATTCTTGTGCCAATGCATTTGAAGTCCTGAAAAAGCAACTTGCAATGACACTTATTGTCGTTCTCCCTGATTGGTCCCTATCTTTGGAGCTCATACGTGATGAGAATTATTTTGCGATAGGAGCTATTTTAGGCTAGCGAAAAGGTAAAATTTTCTATGTGATATATTATGCTAGCAAAACCCTTATTGGTGCTCAATTTAATTACACCATAACTGAAAAGGAATTGCTAGCAGTAGTATTCACATTGGACAAGTTTCATGTTCATACTGACCATTCGGCAATTAAGTATTTAATTGCTAAGAAAGATGGTAAACCTTATCTAATTCGTTGGATATTACTTTTACAAGAGTTTGACATCGAAATTAAGGACATAAAAGGAACGGAGAACCAGGTAGCCAATCACTTGTCAAGGCTAAAAGGGGCAATAAAGATGATAATCCTTTAGAGATCCATGATGTATTCTCGGACGAGCAATTATTGGTTGCCACAACAATTCCCTGGTATGCCAATTTAGTAAATTTTCTTGTGAGCGGTATTTTACCTTATAACCTTACTCATCAGGGAAAGAAGCCGTTCTTACATAATGCTAAGCATTATCGTTGGGACGAGCCTCTTTTGTTTAAACAATGTGCAGATTAGGCCATACGACGATGTATTCCTGAGGAGGAAAAACAAAATATGTTTCTACAATGTCATTCACCACCCTATGGAAGCCATTTTGGAGGTACTCGCACAATGGTCAAAGTCTTGCAATCAAGCTTATATTGGACCACTCTCTATAAAGATGCCCATGAATTCTACAAAAGGTGTAATCGATGTCAACAGACGAGGAATATATCAAGGTGGCATGAGATGTCATTGTAGAACATCTTCGAGGTAGAATTGTTCGATATATGGGGCATCGATTTTATGGGGCCTTTTCCATCATTATTCGGCAACCTATACATCTTACTTGCCATGGACTACCTGTCTAAATGGGATGAGGCAGCTGCAGTTCCTGAAATGATTCTAAGACTGTGCAATAATTCTTGTAGAAAAATATATTTACACGGTTCGGGATACCGAGGGAAATTTTTAGCGATGAAGGCAAACATCTTGATAATAATCTTATTGCCAAGATGTTACAGCAATTTAGAATGACTTACAAAGTTGCCACAACATATCACCCCCAAACTAACAGGCATGCTAAAAGTTATAACCGTGAGTTGAAGATTATCCTTGAAAAGGTAGTCGATCCTTCCCGAAAGGATTGGTCTATAAGAATTGATGGTGCAATTTGGGCCTACTGAACATTATTCAAGACGCCCCTAAGCGTGTCTCCTTACAAAATTGTCTACATCAAGACTTGCCACCTGTCGGTGGAGATCAAACATAGGGTGTGTTGGGCAATCAAGACCATGAACATGGATTGGGAGGGAGCATGACAAAAACGCTTACTGGAATTGAACAAGATGTAAGAATTCTGTGCATTATCCTACGATAATGCCAGGATCTATAAAGAGAAAACGAAACGATGGCATGACAAGAAGCTATTGCCGCGACAATTCTTGCCAGGGTAACTGGTGCTTCTCTATAATTCTCGCCTTAGACTTTTTTTCGGGAAAACTGAAGTCAAGATGGTCTAGGCCATTTGAGGTAGTTAAACCCTATTCTCATGAGGTTGTTGTGATCAAATCAACTATACATGGACATGAGTTTAAGGTCAATCGAAAATGATTGAAGCACTACATTGGTACTCATGTTAGGTGTAATAAGAGAGCGGTATCCTTAGAAGATGCATGAGAATGCTCTTTCTAAGTGTTTTTAATTTTATTTTTAGTTCTTTTGTTTTTGTTTTTTGTTTATTTTCTTTTTGTTTGAATTTCATCTTTTATCTTTTCTTTTTTCCTTTTTATTTTTGTTTTGGTTTGGTTTGATTCAGTTTTTATCTTTATTTTTATTTAATATTTATCCTTTTGTTTTTTTTTTGAATTTTAGGATAAGAGTTTCAAAAGAGAAAGAGTTGGGCCATGAGATAAAATTTCAATTGAATGAAAATCTATTTCCAAGAAGGTGGAAACTTAACGGTTTTTAGGGGATTTAATCACCCTTATAAAATTTTTCACCCAAATTTTCTTTCCCTCATTTTCTAACCCTATCCCCACACACCCCCACTTGTAATACCCCGAATTTTTACTAAGTTGATTAAGGATCATTTAGTACTAAGATAATAGCTTAAAAGCTATCTTAGTGACTAAAATGACAAAAATGCAAAAGTTAGGATTTCTTTGATTATGGGTTATGGAAAAGGAATTTTTGAGATTTAAAAGCATCAGATGATAGAGGTCAAGCTAATTAGGGTACTTGCAAAGAATTGAAGTTTAAAAATTTCGTGACCAAAATGATAATCAGTCAAAACTTGTGTGGTACAAGACTAAATATGAAAAGTTGAAGGACTAAAGCTATCAATTCCCAAAAGTTAGGGTTTTTTATTTCATAAACAGATAGAGCACCTTAGGGTGTGGATAGAATGTGGAATAACTGGTTTGATCTGATATTTTGATTATTGGGAAATAGCAATCAAAGTTTAAATAGAATTCGCGTATTCGGATCAAACTGGAAATTTATGAAATTTTACTATATGATAGAAGAAGGATATAAAAATCATTCCCAATTTTTGGAAATATTTTTATTTCGATTCAGGATGAATCCTATGATTTATTTTGATTAAGGAGTTTATTTAGTAACTGATAAAATTCTCGGCATTTATCGGTAAATCGGATCAAGCTAAAATTTCGGAGATGATTCCATAGATTTTGAAAGAGTTATAACATATTATTTTATGGATATTTGGAGATTTAAATGTTTAGATTAAATTTATTTGACTGAAGTTGCCTAGAATGGCAATTTTGTAAAAATGTTTATTTGTAAAGGGTATTTTGGTCTTTCACCCAAAAAGGACATGGAAGGAATTTTGAGATTTCTTAAATGGATGAATATTGTTTGGTTGGAATCCAAATAAGTTTAGCTAGAATTTTACAAAATGGTAAACTAGCAAATATGAATTCAGTTGGGGGACATTTTGGTAAATTAGAATAAAATAAATTAAAAATTCATTTTTATTTATACAAGTGGCATAAATATATGATATATTAAGAGTTATCATCCAAAAATTTATTCCCAAACCGAGGAGAAAGAAGAGGAGTATACCTACTTTTCACCCTGAGTTACATACTTATTTTAATAACTGATTAATATGTTTATGAAACCAATTTAGGGTCAAAACTAGTAATGTGCGAATAGGCTATGAATACTTCGAAAGTTGAGAAATGGTTATTTTGTGAACTAGTTTTATGTTAAATGTTTTTAAAAAATAAAAAAATTTCAAGTCAGGAAATCTGTTAAATAATTTTGTAATCTAATATACGTTGAGGGTGTTACACCACTTTTCTCCCATCATTGTTTTTCTTTTTCCCCTGTTGGTGATAGATCAATCCATCATCTTTACCAACCTTTCAATCTACCTTTAAACCCCTATTATCACCCATCTACTTCATCTTCTTCATTTAATTTTTCTTCTTCATCTATTGAAAATCTTTTAGCTTTTCTTTTTTTCAGTCAAGAACCAAACACCATGGCCAAGAATTTGAAAACCATGCCCGGAGCAAGTTCTTCACAAGCAATCGAGCCATCTTTCTTTCGTTTTGCTTCACCGACTATTGGGCAAAGATTCAAGACAAAGTTTTCCATTAGAAAGGTTTGGGAAGAGAAAGAGTTTGCCTATGATCTCTCCAAACCCAAATATGGTCCTGAAGATTCTTTCTTGCGAACAGCCAGAATAGGGAAACATCTCATGGGTAAGATAATTTTATTCTCATATTTCTAATCCGAAAAATCCTTGTGTCTATGTGCGTGGTAGGGCTATTCTTCTTGATGCCTCCGCTATCAACGCATAATATGGGTTTTTTTCACACATGACGAGCATATTGAGTTTGTGAATAATATCACCGTAGAAGAGGTGGATAAAGTCCTCAAAGATATCACCGTGGAGGGAACCAAATAGAATGATAGAGAATTGAAAGGCACGGTGAATCGAGCCTTGTTGAAACCCGCAACCAAGTTATTGAATAACTTTGTCAAAACTAGTTTGATGCCTACAACTCATAACACTATTGTTTCTTACTCTCGTTTATTGTTGCTACATTCTATTTTGCATAAGTGTACTATTAACATTGGATAGATTATGGTTGATGAGATTTATGCTTGTAGCAAGAAGGATGTGAGGGCATTTTATTTTCCTGATCTGATTTCCATCTAATGCGATAAGGAGCACGTGCCGACCGAGGCTACCCAAGAAAACTGGGTGGACAAGGACTCAGTAAATGCGAATGATGAAAGATGGCCACTAAAAGCACCAGCAGTTACGTAAAAATCCTCTATTCCAGAATATGCCCCAGCACCAGAACATGCCACGGCAAGTATCCCAGGGGTGGCTAATATCCTTCGCCCCTTGATCCAATGATTGGATCGGATAGAGGCACGAGAACTAATACTTAGACTATATATGAAGGACCAAGATATCACCTTCACAAGAGTTATCATGAAGAACTATCCCAATAGTAATGCACCATTCTCAGTGTTCTCTACCGAGTTACTTACCCTAGCAACTAAAGCTGCACCTGTTACAAGTGACATTGCCGTGACAACCACTGTCCCGCACAAAGGTAATGAACCTATTACTGAACCAGAATGTACTAAATCTTTACATAGTTTTTCAGATTCTGACGACACCCCTTCTGCACCGTTGAAGTCACTACCTTTGGCTGCATCATCAAAGTTAATGTCGAAGTGTAAAACTTCTACACAAGAAGAGGCCGAAAAGAAGGGTGAGCCTATTGAAGAGGTAAAGAAAACTATGGTTCATGACTCTGCACCACCAACTTCGTGTTAGCAACCACTACGAGCCAGAAAATAGACCAAGCAAATGACTCAAAGGAAACTACTAATTTGAGGTGACAACCTCTCTGATTGGTTCATTTTTATTTTGTTTTTTGTTTCATATTAAATGCATTGAGGACAATGCTTCTCTCGAGTTTGGGGGTTGTTTTTGTTTGTCTCATGGTTTTTTACATTCGTCTTGTTGTCTCATGTTAGTTTGCATATATTACTTGCCATGGAAATTACCTGATAAAACTGTCGAGACCTGCTGTGATATTCTATGATGAGTTTTGCCACTGCGCTTAGATGAGAAAATCTTAGATTCAGGATGAGCATGGAGTTTACTTGGAATTTTGCTATGATGTTGCTTATATTGACACTGTTGTGACTTGTTGATTTAGGGAGACCTAGTAAACTATAGGTTATTAAATTGAAAAAATGTGCTAGAGGTGCCTAACTAGCTCTAGCCAAAAATAATAAAATTTGAATTAAGATAATTTTTTACTATAGGTGCCCATCTAGCTTTATTTGCCATGCTTTGAGAATAGCTAGAGCTACCCATCTGGCTCTAGTTGATTTAATTGAAAAGAAATTGCTAGAGGTGTCTAAAATTGGATCTAGTGGAATTAATTGCCCTAACCAGATGATAATAAAACCTATGATTTTGCATGGAATCATGTTGATTGACTTGTACACAACTCTGCACAAACATTTTCACTAGCATTGTAGTTTAATTTTGAGTAATCCTCTGTGCTTTCCAACTATCGAAAGGTAATCCACTCTTTGTGCCAAGATTCTGAGGATTGAAGTTAGGTAAGAGGCATGTTTTTGGTGGTAAATGCCCTGGCAGGTGATTGTTAGTGTTTTGCATTGCTTGAGGACAAGCAATAGTTCGAGTTAGGGTGTGTGTTGAGTGTGTAAAAGTACTATATTTTCTACCCTTTTTACTTATATTATTTTTAGACTTAGGCACATTTTAGTTGTATTCTTAGTCGTTCATGTATAGTTTTATAGTTTCCTCTTCTATCGAGCTTGGCTTTATGTTTTGATGGTTTTGTGGAGAAATCGTTGTTGGTTTACCTTATTTTGTGCAGGTTGACATGCCGAACCACTTGCCGAATGATGTCGTGGAAAGTTAGGATAAGGATGAAGGACTTGCCGAACCACGTGCTGATGGATACCACGGCAAGTCATGATAGTCTGCAGATTTAATTCAAATGCAAAGGATAATTATCCCAGATTCAAAATTCAAATATCCAATCAGTTGGGGATTTGTTTACTCGGATTCTACACGCATTTAGACTCTCTTTCCTCACCTATTTAAGGAGATCATAGCACATAAACAAGGGAGTCAATTTGGGGAGATCAGATTACAAGATAATTCACACACAACTTTTTCTTTTTCATCTTGTATCATGTGATCCCATGTTTGGGATTTATTCCTTTGTATTTTCTTTTTACCCAGCCATGAACTAGTTTAATTTGGCTTGGGTTATCGGGTTTTGTTGGTGTGTAGAGACGAATGAATGGTTTTTGGTTTTTAATTCAATAAATTCATTATTTGTCCATTCTAGGTTCTTGATTTTCGCTTTAAGGGAATTGGGAAAGGAACTTGATTGAATCTATTTATCTAGGCTCGGGAGAGCTAGATTCATGAAACGAGTGGACACGGTTTCCATTCAAACAACCGTTGGTGGGAACTAATTCGCCTTAGGAATTAAGATCAGATTTCAGCGCTAAGAAAAGTGCAAGATCGATGTTTCTCACCCAAGTTTAACGTAGGGATGTATCACCAAGGCTTGTGCAATCATTAGTTTTTTTATTACTGGTAACGTGAAGACATTGAAAAATACTCCGCCAAACATTAAAGGAGGAAAACCAGTTGCTACGGTGTACTAATAAACCCGGTTTTCATAGTATTCTAAGAAACCAGTTGCCACGAAATTATACTAAGCCCAGCTGCCACGACAATTGACTTGCCTCAGCAATTACAAGTCATGACAATAATTCGGCAATCGCACCACTGCTCACAATAACCCGGCCTAATCTCTCATATCGACTACGCCTTTCTATTTACTTTACTTTGCTCAATTTATTTTACATGTTATTTATCACCACCTATCTCTTTTAGTGCAAGAAGCTAGAAGTCAGAGTTTCACCGATCCTTGTGGAGATGATCTTTATCTATACTATTACTTGCGACGTGTTCACTTGCACCGTTTGAGTTGCACTTAAATCACGCAACAAGTTTTTGGCGTCATTGCTGGGGATTGGCAATAGCAACTTTATTTTTAATTTCTCACACTTTTTTTATTATTTATTTTTGTATTTGTTTCGGGGGCTAATATTTTTGGTTTTCCATATGTGTATGATCAGAGCAAGACCGACAACTCAAGACTACCCTTTTGAATATGAGATTGAATGACTTTTCACCAAGAAATGAGAGAGCTAAGAGTAGCAATGGTAGATCCACCTGATGATCTAGTGGGCAATCAGAATACCACGGCAAAAGGCTGTGTGACCTTAGCCGAGCAACCCATTCGTGTATAAAATAGACCCATCCAAGGTCACTTACTTACATACCTTGACAATCTCAATCTAGGAATTATCATTCCTTAGATTCAAGCTGCACACTTCGAATTAAAGCAATGATGTTTAATATGCTCAATTCAATTGGCCAATTCGGCGGCTCAGCAACTGAAGATGTCATACAACATCTCAAATCGTTCTTAGAAGTTTGTGATTCATTAAGACAACAAGGAGTCCATGAGGATGTCATGAGGCTGGAGTTATTCCCTTATTCACTGAGGGATAGGGTGAAATCATGGTTAAACAGTAACTCATCCAGATCTTTAGAATCTAGCATCATTCCTGTCGGTGCGTTTACTCTATTGTAGAACAACTGAAATAGCAACTCATATTCCAACACATACAATCCAGCATGGCGGCAGCACTCCAACTTTTTATGGAGTAACCAGAACAACTCAAACAATCAGAACTGCCAGAATATAGAAGCATCAGAATTATGGCAAAACATGTCACGGTAACAGTTGCCACAACAACAGTCATCACCAGCTAGTTCTTTGGGAACTTCTTTAAATACTTTTATGCTTAAAACTAAATCTTGTATGGCTGAGACTAGTAATTTCATGAAAAAAAACTGACGCTTTTATCAACAGGACCGAGATAACGATGCAGAATTAAGGAGCAACTTTAAAAGCATTAGAGACACAAGTCGGGCAATTTGCCCAAGTCCTGAGTACAAGGTCGTAAGGCAGTCTTCCCAGTGACACTGAGGTTGTATGAGGAACGGGCTATGAACAATGTAAAGTGATCACCACCCGAAGTGGACCAAAAGCAAATGGTGAACCTATCCAATCTGAGGTAGTAATCAACCAACAGAGCAGTCCCTTCTCCAGAAAGATGTACCTAGAAATAATGCCATGGAAACTGTAAATGACGAGCCTTAACAGTTGCCACGATAAGCCCACTTGCCGCGACAAGTTTATCCAACAATGTCAAGCTAGATGAGACGAGTAAAGGCAAGGATATCAGATTGTCATCACCATTCCCACAGAGGTTGCAAAGGTAGAAGCATGAATAACGGTTCAAGAAGTTTCTTGACATTCTAAAGTAACTTCACATCAACTTACCACTGGTTGAGGCAATAAAGCAGATGCCTAATTACACTAAGTTCCTTAAAGACATTGTCTCTAAGCGAACAAGGCTGAGCAAGTTCGAGACAATTGCTTTAACAGAAGGATGTATGGTAATATTGCATAACCGATTGCCACCCAAACAAAAAGATACATGCAATTTTACAATACCTTGTGCTATCGACAATCACTATGTCGGGAAAGTACTATGCAACCTTGGAGCGAGCATAAACCTTATGCCAAAGTCAATTTTTTAAATATTAGGCATAGGAAGGCGATACGCACTATAGTCATGCTACAGCTTGCGGACGGATTTTATGTGCATCCAGAGGGAAAATCGAAGACATTTTGGTAAGAGTGGTTAAATTTATTTTTCTCGCTAACTTTATTATTTTGGATTGTGAAGCAGATGAGTTCAAGCATATTATTCTTGGGAGACCATTTTTAGCAATGGGGAGAACCTTGATCGATGCTAAGAGAGAATAGCTCACTATGCAGATGAATAAGCAACAAGTTACGCTCAATGTTTTTAAAACCCTAAAGTATGCTGATGATCCAAAAAAATGTCAGACTATCCAAGCCACCACAAAATTTAACTTCGATGTGGGGGAGTATTACCATTGCAATTTCCTTATCGAGCCTAAAGAACTTAAGGATTCGAACAACGATGCACATCAGAAAGCAAATTAGATTGTAAGTCGACTGGTAAAAATTTTGAATCTCTTGATTACTCAAGTAAGGAACGTAAACTTGAAAAACCTTCTATTGAGCAACCTCATATTTTAGAATTAAAACCATTGCCAGGGCATATGAAATTTGTCTACTTGGGAAAAGACAACACCTTGCTCGTAATTATTTCTTCTAAGTTGCAGCTTGAACAGGAAAAAGGGGTTGATGGATATGTTGCTGCGGCACAAAAAAGCAATAGGTTGGACAATCGTATATCTAAAAAGAATCAGTCTGGCAGTGTGTATGCTCAAGATCCTGTTAGAAGAAGTCCACAACAATTCTATTGAGGCTTAAAGGAGGCTTAACTCGGCCATAAAGCAAGTCGTGATGAAAGAAATCATAAAGTGAGTCAGTATCATATATCCAATTTTTATAGCTCATGGGTAAGTCTGGTACAATATGTATCGAAAAAGGTAGGTATGACTGTGGTAATTAATGAAAACAATGAACTCATTCCAACTAGAACTATCACTGGTTGGAGGGTTTGCATGGATTATCGTAAACTGAATAAGGGTACTGGGAAAGATCATTTTCATTTACCCTTTATTGACCAGATGCTTGATCGTCTTGCAGGAAAATTCTTTTATTATTTTCTTGATGGATACTCAAGTTATATCTATATTTCTATAGCACCGAAAGACCAGGAAAATACCACCTTCACATGCCCTTTTGGTATATATGCATTTTAGAGGATGCTGATCGGATTCTGCAATACTCTTGCAACCAATACTCTTGCAACCTTCTAGAGGTGTATGATGGCGATTTTCTCTGATATGGTGGCAAATTTTCTCAAAATCTTTATGGATGACTTTTCAGTATTCAGAGACAGTTTTGACAATTACCTAGGCAATTTGGAAAAGGTGTTAGCATGTTGTGAGGAATCTGACCTAGTTTTAAACTGGAGAAGTGCCACTTTATGGTGGACGAAGTTATCGTGCTAGGACACAAGATATCATCTAAGGGAATCAAAGTAGACATGTCTTTAAACAACTGCAGATCAACATACCAGTGGTGGAAGCTCTCGAACAAATGCCCAACTATGTTAAATTCATGAAGGACATCTTGTCCAAAAAGAAGAAGATAGGTGATTTCGAGACTGTTGCTCTTATGGAGGGATGCAGTGCAATGATAACCAATTGATTGCCATCAAAAAGAGGAAGCAAGATCAACAGTTTAAACATTATAGCATTGCATGATTTCAATTTTCTCGGATATGATCGAGAATAACTTAGAAGTTTTCATTGATAATATCTTTGTCTTTGGCAAAAGTTTTGAGGAATGCCTTCAGAGTTTGGAACTTGTTCTACGAAGATGCATTAAAACTAACCTGGTTCTAAACTAGGAAAATGTCACTTCATGGTGAAGGAGATCATAGTTCTCGGACATAAGGTGGCCAAGAAGAGACTAGAAGTAGACAAAGAAAAGGTAGAGGTTATTAAACAACTGCCACAACCCACATGTGTCAAAGGTATTAGAAGTTTCTTGGTACATACAGGTTTTTATCGTCGCTTTATTAAAGACTTCTTTTAATTTCTAAACCTTTATGCTTACTTTTGGAACATAATACCACTTTTGCGTTTGACGATTCTTGTTTGAAAACTTTTTAGGAATTGAAAGAAAGGTTAATTGACGCCCCGTAGTCGTGGCACCATATTGGAATGAGCCATTCGAGCTCATGTGTGATGCCAGCGACAACACCGTTTGAGCTGTGTTAGGAAAAAGACGTGGCAAAATTTTTCACACCATCTATTATGCCAGCCGCACATTGAATGAAGCCCAGCTTAATTACACAACAACTAAGAATGAGTTTCTTGCAGTTGTCTTTGCATTTGAAATTTTTAAATCTTACCTTGTAGGTAGTAAATTTGTGGTGTATACAGACCACTCAGCAATCAAATACCTCCTGGCCAAGAAGAACACCAAGCTCAGACTGATCTGATAGACACTCTTGTTACAAGAATTTAATCTCATAATTTGAGATAAGAAGGGTAATGAGAACCTGGTGGCTGATCACTTGTCTCGTTTAGAATACCACCATGAGAATAACAACATCACAGTGATTAGAGATGACTTCCCTGATGAGCAGTTGCTTGTGACCACTACCATTCTGTGGTATGCTGACATAGTCAATTATCTAGTCAGCAATATTATGCCACCAAACTTAACAAGTAATGCTAGAAAGTGATTTTTGAGAGATATTCGGCAATACTATTGGGATGAGTCGTTCTTGTTAAAACAATGTGTTGACCAAATTATTCGTCATTATAGTCTAAAAGATGAAAAACAAAATATTCTTCAGCTCTACCATGCAGCACCATATGGAGGTCACTTTGCCAGAATGAAGAAAATGTCCAAGGAGCTGCAGTTAGGATATTTCTGGCCAACACTATTCAAGGATGCCAAATATTTTGCCAAAGCATGTAACAGGTGCCAACAAACTTGAAACATTTCCAGCAGACATCAATTGCCACTTTAAAATATCATACGTATGGAGCTGTTTGATGTGTGGGGGATAGATTTTATGGGTTCTTTCCCTCATCGTTTGGCAATTTATACATGTAGCAGTAGATTATGTCTCAAAGTGGGTTAAAGTTGTTGCTCTCCCAACAAATGATGCCAAGACAGCTGCCAAATTCTTACACAAGCAAATCTTTACGAGATTCGATGCCCCCAGAGCCATCATACATGATAAAGGTGCCTATTTTAAATGCCAGTTAATCAGTAAAGCTTTGTACAGGTACGAAATCGAGCAAATAATTAACACTGCCTACTATTATTAAACAAATGGCATGTAGAAATTTCAAATAATGAGATTAAGAATATATTAGAGAATATTACGAACCCAACTCAAAAATATTGGCCTTTGAGGCTAGATGATTCCTTGTGGGCATACAAAATAGCTTTCAAAACACTATTAGGGACTTCCTTATACAAGCTTGTATTTGGGAAGTCTGTCATCTGTTAGTGGAGCTAGAACACCGAGCTTATTGGGCAACGAAATAGTTGAACATGGAATAGAAGGTTGCAGGTGAGAAGTGTTTGTTAGATCTGAATGAGTTGGAGGAGTTTAGAGCACAAGCCTATGAAAATGCCAAGCTTTAAAGAAAAATAAAGAGGTGGCATGACAACAGAATATTTCCAAAGCAGTTTGAAGTAGGGCAAAAAGTGCTTTTGTTCAACTCAAGGCTTAAGTTATTCCCAGTAAACTCAAATCCAGATGGTTAGGACCTTTTGAAGTAGTCAAGCCCTATGCTCATGGAATAGTAGACATCAAAGACTTAAAAACAGGGACAACGTTCAAAGTGAATGGCTAGAGGTTTAAGCATCATTGGGAAGAAAGTCAGAATAATGGCAATGAGATTATTCTCCTGGCGTAGATTCAGTAAATTTTTCCATCATAGGATGATCATTGTAAATAATTAGGATAGTTATTTTCTTTCTAGTATTTTATTCTATTTATTTTATTTTTTTCTTATTTTGAAAGGTTTTTCTAAGTGTTGGTGCAGGTTATTTTGCCAAGGCAGTATGCCAGGACATACTGGCATTTGCATACCCATCACCACGAGGTATGGTAACACGTGGAAATTATTCAAAATTAGGCCCAATGGAGAGTACTTTTTTCTAAGAGGGAAACCCTAATAGCTTCCGCCTCATGTGAAATTTCAAAGTTTGAAATTTTAACCCTAATTCTAGTCATGTATTAGTTCTCGCGCCTTCAACTTCCACTCGCCTAAACTTATCATTATCACACTCTCCCATACACGCCTTAACTGCCAAACCATCATTATCCCTACTAACTCCATTTTAAACCACTCAACCATCTCCATTAACCCCTATTTAACTCCCAATTCCCCTTAAGCAAGAATCTTTCCATTTTCCTTTTTTTTCAAACTAGCAAAAGGAAGCAAGAACTAAAACCTTTATTTTATCTTTTACATCGATCAACCCTATTTCCCTAAATTTTCACTAGCATCTTCATTAGCACATCCCCAAATCTTCTTCAATAATGAGACAAAGAAGAAGTATGAAGAAAACTACATTGTACGAACCTTTTGTTACAAAAAAGGTTCGAATTCAAAAATGAGCCCAACTTGGGGTACTCACCGGAGGTGGTTGCCATCGTCAAGAAACAAAATTAGGAGGCCATTTGCCGACAGCATGGGAAGGTTAACTCAACAATTGTTATGGAATTTTATGCCCACCTCACCACTAAGGCCTCACCTTTTGTGTTCATTCGAGGTAAGTGTGTTCAGTTTGATGAGGGGTATGTTAATCACATGTTCAGCTTAGATGGTACAGGGGAGAAGCATTCGATATTCACCAAATCCATAGATGATGCCACGAGACGGTTGTTGTTGTTGAAGGATTTGTGCGAACCTAGCACAAAATAGAATGTCTCCTCATAAGGAAAGAGGACAGTGAAAATGATAGAATTAAAACAACAACCAAGAGGATATAATTATTTCTTGAAGGCCAATATGATGCCGACCACACACAATAATACCATGTCAGATGACAGAATAGCATTGTTGCACTTAATCATGATAGGAAAGAAGATCAATGTGGGTCGTCTGATTATTGACGAGACCTATAAGTATGTCGATAAGAATTGTGGCAGATTGATTTTTCCTTCAGTTATCTTCAAAATTTACATGTAGTATCAGGTGCCAAAGCTCGACTCTAACAATGTCCAAAAATGCAAAAGAAGTATCACCCCTGCTCTTTGGGGGCAATTGATTGCCAGAAAGGCTAAAGAGAAGGGTAAGGGAAAAGTTGTCGAGCCGACATCTGCTACCAAGACACCTAAGGTAGAACCTTTTACACAAATGCCATTTGATGCAATGGAATTTCTTTCCTAGATCTATCAACTCTAAGAACTCATTCTGCAAAATTTAGAGAAGGTTGAGGAGCAAAACTTGGTGCTTTGGCAATATGTTGAAGTTAGAGACTGTGCCCTAAGGACAACTCATAAGGGCATGTCCACCATATCTAGAGTTCCCAAATAAGCTTCATGCACGAAAGGAATGTCAGCCAACCCTCAGTCTACCCATACTCCAACCTAGCAATCCAATGACATAGTACCAATATCACCTATCCATGTCGAATCTGCCAGAACCGAGACTCCGTAGGAGTTTGATACTGATGTGCCTACTATTGTGTGTAATAAGTTCTACGCAATTGTGCAAGTATACACGTCGCAAGTAATAAAGTGATATAATAAGTATCGAGTATCGTCTCCACAGGGATTGGTTTGGGCCACTTTGCCTTAGTTATCGCACTGTAAAAGTAAAAACACAATTGATAATTGTAGGAGTTCTAACTAATGAATAAAATAAAAGAGCAAGTAAATAAAATAAAGATGTAATTAAATAAAAGAGTGTAGGCCGGGTTATCGTGAGTTGTGGAGTGATGATCGAATGGTTTGTCGTGGTGATTGAGTAGCAGTCGGATTGCCAGGGCAATTCTGTTACGATGGCCTAGTCGATTGTCAGGGCAATTTGGTTGAATTGCCTGGTTGATTGCCAAGGCAATTCTGCCGTGTTGCCTGGTCGGTTACCAGGGCAATTCCCCCTCGTTGTCTGATCAGATTGCCTGGGCAATGCTCCCGCGATTGCCTGGGCAATTAAGGATGGGTCGATTTCCTGGGCAATTGAGCATTCACTTCCAAAGTTTGGCGAAGCGTTCTTCAATGGTTTCTTCTTATCCCTAAGTCGACACTCTAGCTATTTGTGCATGCCTTGATAATGCATCCCTGCGTGAATCAAGGGTGAACAACAACCAATCTTGCGATCCTCTTAGCCGTTCAAATCCTAAACTTATTCCTAAGTCAGATTAGTATTCACCATCAATTGATTGAATAAATACCATGCTCATTCGTTTCTTGAATCTAAGTCTCCCGATATTAGATAAATAGATGAAGTTACGAGATCCTCTCCCAATTCACATGCAAACAAGATTGAGAACCAAGAATGAACAAACTTTGAGAATTGAATTGCAACTCAAAAACTGAAACAAAATCCAATTGTTTTTCACAACAACAAAACACAATAACCCCAACCAATAAAGTTAGTTCATAGTTGGGTACAAAAGATATACAAAGAATAATCCCCAAACCATGAATCTAAAGGAAGCAAAGAAGAAGAAGAAGAAATCGATCAGCCCTCTTTGGAAAACCTCTCAATTGAACTCTCCATCCAAGCTTTCTCCCTTGTCGAAATCTCTCCCTTCTTCCCCCTTTGGAGTTTATCGAAATTTCTCTCTTCTTGCCCTCCTCTCTTTGACGGCTTAATCCTTTAAATAGGAGATGGCTAGGTCAAAATCCTTCTTGAAGAGGAAGTTAAGTTGGAATTAAATATCTTTAAAGAGTATATTTCTTTATTATATTTAAATTCCTTCTAGAACTTCTCCTATCTTCTTGGGAATTAATTTCTCTTTAACCTCTTCATGGAAATCAAACTCCTTTTGGATTTAAATTTGCTCAATGTCATCTTGGGCTTATCTAGTCATCAATTCCGACTACCATATCATCTTATTCTTTGTCGAAAATTGCCTTAGCAACTAGCTCAGCATCTCCTTCATGCATTGCCCTAGCAACTACGTCGACAACTCCTTCATGCACTGCCTTGGCAACTGGTTCTAGTCTTGTTTAGGCAAGTGCTTCTGCACACAAACAAAAACACACCAAAGCATCATCTTTTTCCACAAAAATCACCAAGTTATGTAATCAAGCTCAACGGTGGAAAGAAACATGAATTAATGCATGAATGACTAATTATGCAACTAATATGAGCCTAAGTCTAACAATAATATGAGTAAAAAGGGTAATAAAAATAGTACTTTTGAACACTTATCACACCCCCAAACTCGAACTATTGCTTGTCCTCAAGCAATGCAAACTAATAATTACCCGCCAATACTTTAATCATCAAAGACATGCTTTAAACTTGAATTCAGACCTCAGAACCGTGGCACAAAGTATGATCACCTTTTAATTTTTCGGATAGCACAAAAATTACCCGAAACCAAACTATAATGCTCGTGACAATGTGTGTGTGTAGTTGTGTACAAGTTGATTTTCAATATTCTAAGTGAACAATAGGCTTTTATCAATTTAATTATCGAGGAATTTATTTTTATTTTCACTAGAGCCAATTTTCGGGCACCTCTAGCAAAGTAAGCAATTTCTCATTTTATTTTAGTCTACTAGAGCCAATTTCGGGCACCTCTAGCGATTCTTTAATGTGCATTAACTACTAGAGCCAGTTTCGGGCACCTCTAGCAAGAAAGTGCATTTACTACTAAAGCCAGTTTCGGGCACCTCTAGCAAGAATTTAACTTTTTATTTTCAATTTTAAATTTACCCAAATTTTAAGCAACCTAAGTTCACTAAGTTGCTTTCAATCAACAAGCCACAACTGTGTAAAAAAATTTAGCATCATAGTAAAATTCTAAGTTCTTTTCATGCAATCCTAAAATTAAAGGTTCTTTCAATTAAGTGCAGTGGCAAAAATTCATCATTGGATATTCAACAAGTCTTAAGCAATTAAATTCAATTAAAGGCATAGCAAGTAACATATGCAACCTATATGTGATTGCTAAAGATGAATGCAACTGAACATGAAACTAACTCGAAACCAACACCCCCCAAACTCGAGAGAAGTATTATCCTCAACGCATGTAAGAGTGAAACAAAATTTAAAAGAAACTAAACGAAATGAGTTAGACGGAGAGGTCGTCACCTCGAGTGATAAGTTTTCTTCATGCCGATTGCTTGATTCACATTCGGGTCGGTGGTTGAATGCTTGTGGCTGGTACCGCGTGAATAGCATTGGTTTGATTCGATCCATGTTTGGGCATCAGTAGTTGTCAAAGCCATTGTTGTTGCCTGGGCATTCTCTGTTGTAGTTGATGTGACAAGTAGTCGGCAGTGAATTTCCTTAGCATGGTGGTTTTGAGTCTTGTTGTGGAAAAGAAAAGAAAACAAAGAAAACCTAGAAACTAAAGATAATGAATAAAATATCTCCTAAAAATTCCAAAAAAAAATTAAGAGAAAAAAATAACCGAAAATAATAGGAAAAAATAGTTCAAAAAAATAAAAAGAAAATATCGAAAGGAGAGCATGCTCATGCATCTCCTAAGGTGTCAACTTCTTTGTTACGTTCTACATGGGCACTGTTTTAGTGCTTCAATCTTTGTCCGTTAACTTTGAATTCTTGTTTGTCGGTAATGGACTTGATTATCACGACACCATGGGAGAATGGTTTGACAACTTCGAATGGTCCCGACCATCTTGATTTTAGTTTTCCCGGGAATAGTTTCAGCCGAGAATTGAATAAGAGAACTAGTTGCCCTGGCATGAATTGCCACGGCAATAGTTTCTTGTCATGCCATTGCTTTGTTTTCTCCTTGTAGATTCATGCATTGTTATAGGCGAGTGCACGAAATTCTTCTATCTCGTCGAGGTCCAACAAACGCTTTTGCCCGGCACTTTCCCAATCCATATTCACGGTCTTGATTGCCTAATATGCCTTGTGTTCGATTTCCTCCAGTAGATGGCATGTTTTTCCATAGATAAGTCAGAAGGGGGACATACCTAAGGGTGTTTTGAATGCAGTGCGATATGCCCAAAGTGCGTCACCTAGTCTTACTGACCAATCCTTCCTAGAGGGATTTACAACTTTCTCGAGTATACCCTTCAATTCCCGGTTAGAAATTTCTACTTGCCCATTGGTTTGTGGGTGATATACCATGGCAATCTTGTGCTATACACCGAAGCGTTGCAACATCTTGGCAATAACTCTGTTGTCAAAATGCTTGCCTTCATCACTGATAATTGCTCTCGACATCCCAAACCGTGTAAATATGTTTTTCTGCAAGAATCGTTGCACGGTCTTGGAATCATTGTTGGGAACTGCAGCTGCCTCAACCCACTTAGACACGTAGTCAACGACAAGTAGAATGTAGAGGTTGCCGAATAAAGATGGGAAAGGTCCCATAAAATTGATCCCCCATACATCGAACAATTCCACCTCGATGATGTTTTAGAGCGGCATCTCATGTCCTCTAGACATATTACCGTCCTCTGGCAACAATCACATTGCTTGTAAAACTCTTGGGCATCTTTGTACAGTGTTGGCCAATACAAACCGGGTTGCAAAACTTTGGCCACGGCACGAGTTCCTCCAAAATGTCCTCCACAAGGTGAAGAATGGCATTGCTGGAGTACATTCTGCTGCTCCTCTTTAGGAATACATCGGTGTATAACATGATTTGCACATTGTTTAAACAAAAGAGGCTCGTCCCAAAAGTAATGCTTAGCATCATGGTAGAAACGCTTCTTCTCTTGGTGAGTAAGGCCATAAGGTAAAATATCACAAACAAGAAAATTAACTAAATCCGCGTACCAGGGTATTACCGAGGCATGTGTTACCGTGGCAATTGCTTATACGGTTGCCGAGGCGTGTGCGTCTAGAGTTGCTGAGGCATATGCATCCATGGTTGAAAAGGCGTGCGTATCAGTGGTTACCGAGGCATGCGCGTCTGGAGTTGCCGAGGCGTGCGAGTCAAGAGTTACTGCAGCGTCGAGGGTTGCCGAGGCATGCGCATACATGGTTGCCGAGGCATACGCGTCAAGAGCTGGTGCGGCGTCGAGGGTTGCCGAGGCATGCGCATCCATGGTTGCTGAGGCGTGCGCGTCAAGAGCTGCTGCGGCGTCTAGGGTTGCCGAGGCATGTGCATCCATGGTTGCTGAGGCGTGCGTGTGAAGAGATGCTGCGGCGTCGAGGGTTACTGAGGCATGCACATCCATGGTTGCCGAGGCGTGAGCGTCAAGAGCTGTTGCGGCGTCGAGGGTTACCGAGGCATGCGCATCCATAGTTGCGGAGGCGTTAAGGGTTGCCGAGGCGTGCGCATCCATGGTTGCCGAGGCAACTAAAAGTTGCTCATCCGGGAATGCATTGCATATCTATAAATCCGTGTCCTCATCCCTATTGCGTTCTAAACGTGATAAGTGATCGGCCACTTGATTTTCTGTTCCTTTCCTGTGCGTTGGCCTAGGACTGCTCCTACCGCGAAATCACTTGCATCACACATGAGCTCAAAAGGTAGCGTCCAATCTGGTGGAACGACAATGGGTGCCGAGGCAAGCTTTTACTTTAGGGTTTCGAATGCTTGGGCGCAAGAATCATCAAAATTGAAGACTTTATCATGTTCAAGCAAATTGCACAAGGGTTTAGTAATTTTAGAAAAATTATGAATGAACCTCCTGTAAAAACATGTATGTCCAAGAATGCTTTGAATTCCTTTAATCGAACTTGGTGGGGGTAATCTCTCGATCACGTCCACCTTGGCTTTGTCTACTTCAATTCCCTTGGATGAAATCTTGTGGCGGAGCACTACTCCTTCATCTACCATAAAATGGAACTTCTCCCAATTAAGGACTAAATTGGTTTCTTCACATTTTGCCAACACCTTCTCTAAATTGCTGAGGCAATTATCGAAGTCATTACCAAAAATGGAAAAATCATCCATGGATATCTCAAGGAAGTCTTCGACCATGTCTGAAAAGAGTGCCACCATGCATCTTCTAATGTTACTGCATATCTGAGAAAACTTGAGGATGGTCATTTTTTATACTTCTTATAGTCCATCCGCACCCTCCATCGAGTGACAATATTGCCCCAAAAGAACTGGGCCAATGTGCTCCCAGCTACTCCCCTTTGTGTTATCATGGTGGAGGTGTCTTTCTTTCGTGTTCCCTTGTAGTCCATGCACATCTTCCACCTTGATACTGTTCCTGAAGGCATGAATATATTATTAGGAAAAATTGTATCCATTCCCAACCATTCAATTACCTCATTCTTGTCGACTTCTATCATGGTTGGATGTAGCCTTTGTTGTCGTGGCAATTGCTGCTCAAGCCAATTGTCGTGGCAATCAGTTGCCAAATTTTGATGTAAGTCAAGGGAAGAACCAATTTTTTGAAAAGCTTTACGAATCCAAACACCTTTTTCATTTGGCCTCTCAAACATCTCCATC
Source organism: Hibiscus mutabilis (assembly GCA_019671005.1). Taxonomy (NCBI): domain Eukaryota; kingdom Viridiplantae; phylum Streptophyta; class Magnoliopsida; order Malvales; family Malvaceae; genus Hibiscus; species Hibiscus mutabilis. The sequence goes on along the minus strand of CM033726.1, from coordinate 13,582,563 downwards.
AGTAGAGATTTCAATGGCTTCAAATCTACTAACATCGGTTCCTCGAGACTTACCTACAATGGACGAGGTGAGTTTTTAAAGAATTCAAAAGGTTCAAGCATTACTTGTTCATGTTCCATTGGCAAAGTATTATCATCTCGTTGATCTTGCATGTGGTCGTGCAATTGCCGTGGCAACTGTAGATGAGAGCAATCTAAAGATTCTTGCTTCAACGTCAACGTTGTAACCTTCTGGGCATCAGGTTCCTCAGAATTTGCTGTGGTATTATTGTTCTCAGCTTCACTGAGTGTTGTCGCGCATTGCTCTATTCAGGCTCCTCAATTATTGCCGAGGTAATTTGTTGCTCGGGCTCATTGATAAGTGTTCAAAAGTACTATTTTTCTTACCCTTTTTACTCATATTATTGTTAGACTTAGGCTCATATTAGTTGCATAGTTAGCCATTCATGCATTAATACATGTTTCCTTCAATCGTTGAGCTTGATTACATAACTTGGTGATTTTTGTGGAAAAGATGCTGCTTTGGTGTGCTTTGTGTGTGTATGTGCAGGATCACTTGCCAAAGCAATGCCGAGCTAGTTGCCAGGGCAATGCATGAAGGATATGCCGAGCTAGATGCCAGGGCAATGCATGAAGGAGACGCCGAGCCAGTAGTCATGGCATTTGTCGACAAAAACTAAATGCAATAGGGATGTCGAAATTCATGATTTTACAAGCCCAAGATGACATGGAGCAAGGCCCAAGCCCAAAGGAATTTGATTGCCATGCAGAGATTAAAGAAGAATTAAATTCCAAGAAGATAGGAGAAGTTCTAATAGGAATAAAATTACAATAAAGAATTATATTCTTTAAAGATAATTTAATTCCAACTCAAACTTCTCCTCAAAGAAGGACTTTGGCCTAGCCCTATAAATATCAAGGGAATTTCGACAAGATGAAGAGGGAGAGCAAGAGGGAATTTCGACAAGACCAAGAGAGGAAGCAAAGGGGAATTTTCGACAAGCTTCAGCTTTTCTTCCTTGTTAGATTGGGTTCATGCTAGGGATTAATTATCTTGTGTTTCTTTGGAACCTAGCCATGAACTAAATCTACTTGGCTATGGTTATTGTGTTTTGTGGTTGTGAGAAACTATTGGTTTTTGTTTAGGTAATAAGAGTTTGCACTTTTCTATTTCAAGGTTTATTCATTCTTGGTTCTTATTATTGTTTGCGAGTGAATTGGGAGAGGATCTCGTGATTTCATCCATTTATCTAATATCAGGAGAGTTAGATTCAAGAAACGAATGAATATGATCTTTATTCAATCCAATGATGGTGAAGATTAATCCCGCTTAGGAATAAGTTAAGGATTTCAACGGCTAAGAGGAGCGCAAGATTGGTTGTTGTTCACCCTTGATTCACGCAGGGATGTATTATCAAGGCATGCACAAGTAGCTCGAGTTTCGACTTAGGGATAAGAAGAAACCATTGAAGAACGCTCCGCCGAACCTTGAAGTTGCTGCCCAGACGCCCAAGTAGTTGCCCAACTAGTCGCCCAAGCAACCATCAATTAGTTGCCAAGGCAACTACTGATACATTTATTTTTATTTTTATTTTTTGAACTATTTTGTTCTATTATTTTTTGTTATTTTTTCTCTTTATTTTTTAGGATATATTTTATTTTTCTTCATTATCTTTAGTTTCCAGGTTTTCTTTTCCACAACAAGACTCACAAACACCATGCTAAGGAAATTCACTACCGACTACTTTCCACAGCAACCACAACAGAAACTGACGATGCCCAAGCAACAACTATGGCTTCAGCAACTAGTGATGCCCATGCAAGTGAACCTGCATCGGTAAACATGGATCAAATCAAAGCAATGCTATTCACGCGGCACCAGCATTCAACCACCGACTGAAAAATGAATCAAGCAAACGACACGAAAGAAACTTATCACTCGAGGTGACGACCTCTTCGACTAACTCATTTCATTTAGTTTCTTTTAAATTTTTGTTTCACTTTTACGTGCATTGAGGACAATGCTTCTCTCGAGTTTGGGGGGGGTGTTGTTTTCTAGTTAGTTTCATGTTTAGTTGTATTCATCTTTAGCAATCACATATAGGTTGCATATGTTACTTGCCATGCCTTTAATTGGATTTAATTGCTTAAGACTTGTTGAATATCCAATGATGAATTTTTGCCACTGCACTTAATTGAAATAACCTTTAATTTTAGGATTGCATGAAAAGAACTTAGAATTTTACTATGATGCTGATTTTTTTACATGGTTGTGGCTTGTTGATTGAAAGAAACTTAGTGAACTTAGGTTGCCTAAAATTTGGGTAAATTTAAAATTGAAAATTAAAAGTTAATTTCTTGATAGAGGTGCCCAAAAACTGGCTCTAGTAGTAAATACACTTTCTTGCTAGAGGTGCCCGAAACTGGCTCTAGTAGTTAATACACATTAAAGAATCGCTAGAGATGCCCGAAATTGGCTCTAGTCGACTAAAATAAAATGAGGAATTGCTTACTTTGCTAGAGGTGCCCGAAATTGGCTCTAGTGAAAACAAAAATAAATGCCCCGATAATTAAATTAATAAAAGCCTGTAGATCACATAGAATCTTGAAAATCAACTTGTTCACAACTACGCACACACATTGTCACGAGCACTATAGTTTGGTTCCGGGCAATTTTTGTGCTATCCGAAAAATTAAAAGGTGATCATACTTTGTGACACGGTTCCGAGGTTTGAATTCAAGTTTGAAGCATTTCTTTGATGATTAAAGTCTTGGCAGGTAATTGTTAGTTTGCATTGCTTGAAGACAAGCAATAGTTCGAGTTTGGGGGCGTGATAAGTGTTCAAAAGTACTATTTTTATTACCTTTTTTACTCATATTATTGTTAGACTTAAGCTCATATTAGTTGCATAATTAGTTATTCATGCATTAATTCATGTTTCTTTCCACTGTTGAGCTTGATTACATAACTTGGTGATTTTTGTGGAAAAAGATGCTGCTTTGGTGTGTTTTTGTGTGTGTATGTGCAGGATCACTTGCCAAAGCAATGCCGAGCTAGTTGCCGGGCAATGCATGAAGGATATACCGAGCTAGTTGCAGGGCAATCCATGAAGGAGACAGCGAGGCAGTTGCCATGGCAATTGTCGACAAAGAGAAGATGCAATAGGGATGTCGAAATTAATGACTAGACAAGCCCAAGATGACGTGGAGCAAAGCCCAAACCCAAAGGAATTTGATTGCCATGCAGAGATTAAAGAAGAATTAAATTCCAAGAAGATAGGAGAAGTTCTAGTAGGAATACAATTATAATAAAGAATTATATTCTTTAAAGATAATTTAATTCCAACTTAAACTCCTCCTCAAAGAAAGACTTTGGCCTAGCCCTATAAATAGCAAGGAGATTTCGACAATCCAGATATAGAGAAAAATAGAGAAATTTCGACAAGAGAGCAAGGGGGAGAGAAAGAGGGAATTTCGACAAGACCAAGAGAGGAAGCAAAGGGGAATTTTCGACAAGCTTCAGCTTTTCTTCCTTGTTCAATTGGGTTCATGCTAGGGATTAATTATCTTGTGTTTCTTTGGAACCTAGCCATGAACTAAATCTACTTGGCTATGGTTATTGTGTTTTGTGGTTGTGAGAAACTATTGGTTTTTGTTTAGGTAATAAGAGTTTGCACTTTTCTATTTCAAGGTTTATTCATTCTTGGTTCTTATTATTGTTTGCGAGTGAATTGGGAGAGGATCTCGTGATTTTATCCATTTATCTAATATCGGGAGAGTTAGATTCAAGAAACGAATGAATATGATCTTTATTCAATCCAATGATGGTGAAGATTAATCCGGCTTAGGAATAAGTTAAGGATTTCAACGGCTAAGAGGAGCGCAAGATTGGTTGTTGTTCACCCTTGATTCACGCAGGGATGTATTATCAAGGCATGCACAAGTAGCTAGAGTTTCAACTTAGGGATAAGAAGAAACCATTGAAGAACGCTCCGCCGAACCTTGAAGTTGCTGCCCAGACGCCCAAGTAGTTGCCCAACTAGTCACCCAGGCAACCATCAATTAGTTGCCAAGGCAACCCCGTTGTGCAAGTTGCCACGGCAACTGAGTTGCCAGTGCACTCTTTTACCAAAACGATCCAATCGGCTATCACACCTCAACTCACGATAACCTGGCCTATCTCTCTCTCATTTGAACTCATCTTTTCTTTTACTTTATTGCTTTCTAGATTAGCCATTAGTTAAACTCCGATAATCCTTTACTTGTGTTTTTACTTTTTACAGTGCAAGAGATTAGATCCTTGAAGTGGCACCAATCCCTGTGGAGACGATAGCTTTTATACTATAACTTACGACGTGTATACTTGCACATTTGCGTAGCACTTATTACGCGCAACACTCATCATGTGTTGGGCGGACTTTCTCATCAACATACTCTCGACTTTGAAGTTTTAGTTGTTCCTCACACATCGGAGAGCTTTCCTTGCATTGTTCCTTATCCTCTTTCCTTGGGACTTCAGTATCCCTAAGAATGAATTATTGGTGCATGTTATCCATGACATATGTGGATCTCCTCAATTGATCTTCTGAATCCCCCAATGTTCATCCCACTGAGCTATCCTCGTATCTATGGACTTTGATAGCTCTTGAATCTCTTCAATTGATCCGTCAAGTCTAGCCAAGGAAGCTACCAACGTTTCCTCCAAGGAATTGGAATGCTTTTTAAAATGACTACATTGTCATGGCATATCTGTTGATGCGGCAAAATTGTTATGGTAAAAAAAAATTGAGCATTTTGACCATACCATGAAGAATTTTGTTGTTGGTTCCCTCTATGGTCCTCCATCTAGTCATATGCACCGAAAATGTGAGGGCAATTTTCAAACACATGATGTTCTCCACACATAGCACAAAATTTTTCCACGGTATAGGATCTTTGGGTTTTTCTCGGGTTGGTATAGGTAATCATCAAAGGTTGCAAGAAACTCTTGATTGGATTGATTCATATCTTCCAACATCAACTTTCGAATAGATCGGCTTTTATTTCCCGACATGTTGATGTCCCTTAACTTTTAGCGCACCTAAATTTTTTTTGATAAAATAAACAAAAATAAAAGTTAGTAAAACTAAGAGAAAAAATGCAATAACAAAAACAACTAACACCAATTGCCAATCCCCGGCAACGGCGCCAAAAACTTCTTGCATGTAATAAGTGCTATGCAATTGTGCAAGTATACACGTCGCAAGTAATAAAGTGATATGATAAGTATCGAGTATCGTCTCCACAGGGATTGGTTTGGGCCACTTTGCCTTAGTTGTCGCACTGTAAAAGTAAAAACACAATTGATAATTGTAGGAGTTCTAACTAACGAATAAAATAAAAGAGCAAGTAAATAAAATAAAGATGTAATCAAATAAGAGAGTGTACGTCGGGTTATCGTGAGTTGTGGAGTGATGATCGAATGGTTCGTCGTGGTGATTGAGTAGTAGCCGGATTGCCATGGCAATTATGTTACGATGGCCTAGTCGATTCCCAGGGCAATTTGGTTGCAATTGCCTGGTTGATTGCCAGGGCAATTCTGCCTTGTTGCCTGGTCGGTTGTTAGGGCAATTCCCCCTCGTTGTCTGATCAGATTGCCTGGGCAATGCTCCTGCGATTGCCTGGGAAATTAAGGATGGGTCGATTGCCTGGCAATTGAGCATTCACTTCCAAAGTTCAGCGAAGCATTCTTCAATGGTTTCTTCTTATCCCTAAGTCAAAACTCTAGCTATTTGTGCATACCTTGATAATACATCCCTGCGTGAATCAAGGGTGAACAACAACCAATCTTGCGATCCTCTTAGCCGTTCAAATCCTAAACTTATTCCTAAGCCAGATTAGTCTTCACCATCAATTGATTGAATAAAGACCATGCTCATTCATTTCTTGAATCTCACTCTCCTGATATTAGATAAATAGATGAAGTTACGAGATCCTCTCCCAATTCACTCGCAAACAAGATTGAGAACCAAGAATGAACAAACTTTAAGAATTGAATTGCAACTCAAAAACCTAAACAAAATCCAATTTTTTTTCACAACAACAAAACACAATAACCCCAACCAATCAAGTTAGTTCATGGTTGGGTTCAAAAGATATACAAAGAATAATCCACAAACCATGAATCTAATGGAAGCAAAGAAGAAGAAGAAGAAATCGATCAGCCCTATTTGGAAAGCCTCTAAATCGAACTCTCCCTCCAAGCTTTCTCCCTTGTCGAAATCTCTCCCCTCTTCCTCCTTTGGAGTTTGTCGAAATTTCTCTCTTCTTGCCCTCCTCTCTTTGACGGCTTGATCCTTTAAATAGGAGATGGCTAGGTCAAAATCCTTCTTGAGGAGGAAGTTAAGTTAGAATTAAATATCTTTAAAGAGTATAATTATTTATTATATTTAAATTCCTTCTAGAACTTCTCCTATCTTCTTGGGATTTAATTTCTCTTTAACCTCTTCATGGAAATCAAACTCCTTTTGGATTTAAATTTGCTCCACGTCATCTTGGGCTTATCTAGTCATCAATTTCGACTACCATATCATCTTATTCTTTGTCGAAAATTTCCTTGGCAACTAGCTCGGCATCTTCTTCATGCATTTCCCTGGCAACAACGTTGGCATCTCCTTCGTGCACTGCCCTGGCAACTGGTTCTAGCCTTGTTTAGGCAAGTGATTCTGCACACACACAAAAACACACCAAAGCAGCATATTTTTCCACAAAAATCACCAAGTTATGTAATCAAGCTCAACAGTGGAAAGAAACATGAATTAATGCATGAATGACTAATTATGCAACTAATATGAGCCTAAGTCTAACAATAATATGAGTAAAAAGGGTAATAAAAAGAGTACTTTTGAACACTTATCACCTACCAAGCCAAACTTGCCACTCGTAGCTCTAGCCTCTTCAGTTGTCATGTAGCTCCTGTCATATTTGAGCCAATGAGGGTAATTGAGAAGGTCCTACTAGACGTTAAGGCCTCTATTGTTGCCTCGAAGCCACAGGTAAAAAGAAAGAAATCGGTGGTGCCAAATTGAGGATCCTACATCAAGAGAAAGATCTGTGTCTCCCGTCGAGAATATTTCGAAAGGGAGTCCTCTTCCCCTTAACTCCTTAGTTTCTTATTTTTCTCTTTTTCATTTTTAGCATACATTTCATTTGTTTATATGTGTTTTCATGCATTAAGGAGAATGCACACCTTAGGTTTGGGGGTGTTGCCTCAGATATATTGCCATGACATTCATTCATTCTTATGTTTCTATTTTCATCCTATTATTGCCATGTAGATTAGGTAGAACCATGCATACCAAACCATTAAAAAATTTTGCCACGGCTTGACTTTGAACTGATAATTTTGCCAACACATTGCTAGTGTAGTTAGAATTTGCACTAGTATGCCATGTCCGATGATGAAATTAGAATATCTTGTTAGCATGAGCCGATAGAGCTAATAATGCCAGGTTGCTTAGCATTTGATCTCTAGCTTAGGGGAATTTAGTCCCACTTAAACACGTAGTATGCATCAGTTCCCAAGGCAAACTTAGGATTCTTAAAATTGAACTCAGAATAAAAAATAAAACAAAAAAAACATATGCCAAGGTAAAAGTAAAGAATAAGGCAACCATGTTTTGCCAAAGGCAAGAATTTTTTTTAACACTCCTCTGCCTTAGAGATAATAAATAACTTAGGGCTTCGTGGTTTGCTCCCTCTTAGTTCTTAGGCCAACAAAAACTTTAGGGTATGAGTGTAATGGGTTAGCTTACTGATGAAAGTCTGGATTAACATGGGATTTTTGGTTTGCTCCCTCTTACTTCTCCTGACAAACAGTATTATAACGTTAGCCCAAATTTAATTCCAGAAAAAGAAACTCTTGGTAAACAAAATGTGTTTTCTGAGTCTGGATAGTAAAGTTTCACTAAGGGAGTTAAAGGATTCTTGATGCAAACCACCTACATTTCATGCACACTTCATGACCCTAGGGTTAGAGTTATTTTGCAGCACTTGAATTTGCTGCTCTATTGGCATTACTGCTCTAAGATATCTGAAGACAAAACTAGGGCCAGTTTTTTCTTGCTAGCTTATGCTGTTAATTAGGAAAACCTTGTCGTGGTACTTTATTTTTCTTTATTGTATTTTATAGTTTTTAGTTGCATTACTTGAGGACAAGCAAAGAGCTAAGTTTTGGGTGAATGTTAACTCCTCAAAAGATCTATTGTCATGCATATTTTGTCATGCCATTGCTTGACTTTGGATGCATATTTGTGCATTTTATTAGTAAATCCATGCATTTGCATCTAGGAGTTAAGGAATGTGTAGTTTTCATTGCTAGAGTAAAGAGGTATCTTTTTGCTAGGGTAAGCAAGTCAGGGGCAGGCTTGGCAGAACAGATCAGGAGCATATTAGAAGAAGAAGGAGCAAAAGAGAAATGTTGAGTGTCGTTGGCAAAAGCAGGAAGGAAGAATGCCAAGCTCGGTTGGAAAAAGAAGGACAACCAATGCCTAGTCAGTTAGCTGATTAATCAAAGCCAAGTCAGCCCTAATTCAAAAAGAGGATAACGCGTCTACAATGGTGCGTAACAAACTTTCAAAAATCAAACCCTATCTAGGGTTTCCACAAGCATCTATATAAAGAAGACCATTGATCCAAAAAAAAGGAGGTTGCGCCGAGAGAAGAAAGTGAGGGTAGAGGTTGATCAAGGTTCGACCAGACCATGACCGAGAGCTCTAGATCCATTTAAGGGTTGTATCGACAGATCTCCTTCTTTAGTCTATTTCTCTTAGTTTTATTTTTCTTTTGTGATGGCAATGTTAAAAAACGATAATATTTTGTTGCTTTCCCTAGCTATGAACTAATCTTTTAAGTCAACGTGGGGTGTTTGCGATGAACGCTTGGTTTTAGGTTTTTAATAATTGAATGCCTTGACATTATTGTCTATTTTGCTTGCGCTTATATTCATCAAATTTTATGCCATACGGCAGTTGTCATTGAATGCTCATTATCCCTTAATATCTTTACAGACTTAGGAGATAAGGATTAATTTTCAAATACAAAGAAGATGTTCAAGTAGATGAGCTTACTTCAGACGTGAATCTACCCCTTAGGAGTAAAGATTAAAACTTTGCCAGGTTAATTACTAGAAAACAACACTATAGAAGTATATATGTTAAAGGTGATTAACTTAGAGTATTATCTTCGACAGAGGCAATGCTAACTTAAAAATATGCTCGGCAATAAAACCAAGGTTGAATGTGATTAATTGTTGTCTTTGCTAGCGTGAAATCCAAGCATCCCTTGCCAACGTCAATCCATTATCTTGACTAAAGTGTTTGCCAATCTGCCTAAATCTTGTTAAATTTTCCTTTAATCATTTTCCTTAGCTAAAATCCGAATCAATCACTAACTCATTTGTTCCAACTCACAAGTAACATTTTTTGCATTCAATTCCTAGACAATCCCTATGGATATGATACTCAGCTTACTGGTGTATTATTTTCTCATCGTGTATACTTGCACGCAAAAAGACCTAAGCTTGGCATTATTTACTGGCATATTTACATTAATTCATCAATCATTTGCCAAGCATTAGTCAGTCGACAGACACCATATGAGTTATGAAAAGGTCGAAAACCTACCTACAAGCACTTCAAAATGTAAGGGTGTCTTGCAAAGGTAATAGTCTCGTTACCTAAGCAAATGAAAATGGGACCCAAAACAGTAAATTGTATTTTTCAAAGGCTATGCAAAACAATGCAATGCCTATCGGTTTCATGTGTATGAATCAAAGAACCCTAAGATTCACAAGAATACGAAATAGAATCAAAGAATACATCATTCTTTGAGAGTGTATTCCCTTGTAAGACTAGGGAGCTTGACTCAAGTTCAACAAAACAAACTTTAGAGACTATCACTGAAGATAGTTTAAAAGATTAACAAGATGTTGAAGTAGAAATAGAGCCAAGAAGGAGTAAACGAGCAAGGGTAGAAAAATCCTTTGGATCGGATTTTCTAACCTATATTCTAGAGGTTGAACCTCAAACGTATAATGATTATATACGTCCGTCTGAAGGCACCTAATAGAAGGATGCTATTAAGAGTGAGATTGATTCCATCATGAAAAACCATACGTGAGAATTAGTTGATCTTCCTCCGTAAATTAAACCATTAAATTTTAAATAGATTTTCAAACAAAAAATAAAAGCAGATGGAAAAATTTATAAGTACAAGGCCAGATTGGTTATAAAAGGTTATCGAAAAAAGGAAGGTCTTGACTATTTTGATACATATTCTCCTATATCAAGAATAACCTCTATAAGGATGATACTTGCAATTGCTACTTTGCAGAATCTAGAAGTACATCAAATGGATGTTAAATTAGATTTCCCAAATGGAGATCTTGATGAAGAAATATACATGGAACAACCTGAGGGCTATATAGTTTCAGGTCAAAAGAGGAAAGTCTGTAGATTGGTGAAGTTTGTATGGACTAAAGCAAGCACCAAATCAATAGCATGAGAAGTTCGATAGAGTCATGATGACAAATGGCTTCAAAATTAATGAGTGTGGGAAATGTGTATATGTTAAAACAACTGACATTGGATATATTATTCCATGTCTGTATGTTGATGACATACTCATTGTTTGAAGAAACAATGAAATGGTAAAACGTACAAAAAAACATGTTAAATTCAAGATTTGACATGAAAGATATGGGACTAGCCGATAAAAATTTAGGCTTCCAAGTCAAACGGTCACATGAAAGCCTCATATTAACTCGGTCACACTATGTGGATAAGATTCTTGAGAAATTTAGGAAGGGTGATTTTGGTATTGCCAGAACTCCAATAGATATGAGCCAAAATCTATCCAAGAACAAAGGTGAAAGGGTTGACCAAGTGGAATATGCAAGGGTCATAGACAATCTAATGTACCTTATGAGATGCACCAGACCAGATATTGCTCTTACTATAAGTAGTTTAAGCAGATTCATAAGCAATCTAGGGAAAATCATTGAAAAGCGATTGTAAGTATACTAAGATATCTCAGATATACTCAAAATTATGGATTACATTATTCCAAAGATCTTGTTGTCTTATAAGGATACTTCGATTCTAGTTTGATATCCAAGATACAAAAGGTACAAGTGGATATGTATTCACATTGGGAGGAAGAACTGTCATGTAAATCATCAAGACAAACGATTATAACCAGATCCATAATGAAATCTGAGTTTGTATCTCTAGACAAAATTGGAGAAGAAGCTGAATGCTTCGATACTTTCTTTAGTATATTCCTGAATGGTCGAAGCTTGTGCCCACAGTATGCATATACATTGATAACCAAGCAATAATTTCTAGAGAACAGAACTTCATATATAACGGTAAATTGAGACATATGCGTCGTCGACATAATACCGTTAGACAGCTGATCTCAAACCGAGTTATCTCTATTGATTTCATAAAATCAAAAGATAACATAACAGATCTGCTAAATATCAAACGTTGCCCACCAAGGCTGTACCATTACTCAACGAAATCCCATCGAAACTGTGCATTCACCAATCATTTTATAAAATCAATGGTTATCCATTTAATTCCCACTATAGAGCACCAAAACATCACAACAACTCTTAAAAACTCAATGCTAAATTCCCCACTGATGATAAGCCAACCATTTAACACTATCTCAATCACATGACTCCACAATGTCTCTTAAAACACGCTACAAAAGTTACGCACAAACTGTCGCTCTCAAAATTTGTTGTATTCTAACCACTGCGCTACAAGAGAAGAACCTCTTGCCTTGTCATGTCCTTCCCTAAACACCCACATCAAGATCTCATATTACCTCAAAAACTATCTGACCTAAAATTCAACCATAACACTAAGCCCACTTAGTTTTAAGTAAATGATACTTTTCACGTCCTCCAAAACTAACCAATCCTCAACACAAAGCTTGACCGTATAAACCACATAGGTATCAACTTTGGCCGATTAGTATCGACACTGAAAGAAATAAGTAACGGTACCACATAGAGCTGGTATTGATACTCCTTTACATTACCATCGCTTGCAATCCTTGCTCCACATGGGCAACTTGATACTCAAATCTAAATTAACTCCGTTCACTCCATACTTATCAAGCTCATTTACTTAAGCGGTGACCGATCAAAAACGGTCAACAGCTCTTAATTACTTCAACTTATGTCGTTGTCCAATTCTCAAATTCTTTAAAGATCGAGCACCCGAGAATTACGCTGTTAGGGTAGGCATATCCGTCATCCTTCTTGTACAAAAGTGCAATCTTGATAAAAACAACAAAACATCCTCAAATATCTCACAACCTTACTCAAATTTAATCGAGTCAGCAGCACTATCACAACATAACGGTCTCACGTAGCTAGAATTTCCACCAACATTCCTCAACTTGCCTCAAAGAAACTGTGATACAACTAGAAGCATTTACGAAGTCTCAAACCCTTGTTTCCCTGACTGATTACACGACAACTAACCATTCTCAAACACAAGGTCATTAAGGTAATTATCTTGCCAACGTTTATCTTTCCATATCCCTTGTACATTCACACATGTCAAGCAAAGCGCCAAACTTATATTTGAGAGACAATAAAGTGGCTCTTACCCTATCATCACCGTAACGCCCCAAACATCACTATAGATATCAAACATTACCATGACACGCCATAATGAGAGAAATCTTTATTCCAAAATTTGTTTCGAACTACAAACCTTTGATACTTTAACCACAACTATCTCGTCTTCAAACCAATCCTAGAAAAATACACGAGTGCATCACGATTCGGATAAACGAGTCATCCACCTTGGGAGACACGTAACGATCCTTCACTACCACGTAACAGGCTATCAACGGTTTAAGCATCACCTCAATGAACCAACTTCGTACTAGCTAACAAGCTCGATTCTCCCTTGGGCGAAACACTTAGACAAATAAACCTCATTTGATTTGCACCTTCGCAACCGAACCTCTAAATTTCTCAACTGGGTTGGTGTCCTTTGATAATGATGATGGGCACCAACGTCTAACTTAGTCTTGCCTTAACATCCAATTACATTCTCGATAGAGAAGAATCCCTGACGACTCTTCCAAGAAGCAAAAACAAACATTCTAGTGGTCTAAAAGCTCTCGAGCGTTGAATTGTGCACATTAGCATCTATCGAACGGTTATACATGCCTCACAACCTTGATAGAAGGGCAATGGTTCAACATCCTTATTACCAAAGGCTAGGTTCGCTTGAGGTCTCAAAGCCTCAGGTAGAACTCTCGACATTACAGGCTAGCATCGGGTTTGATTATCCCAACGCGATTCCTGAAAAACAATAACTCTCAAGAAGGTAGCTCTCTCAAACCTATAGAACGTCTAACTTTGGCCACACTCTAATGAACTAGTGGATTCCACTAAATGTAACACCCTCGACCCAGGTGTCACATTTGGGCCTAAAGCCCAAACCAAAATCATAAAATTTCTTAACTTAGTTTGGCCCAAATAAAATAATTACCAAAAATATTTAAAAACCACAAATCAAAATAAATATATAAATGATTAAAACATTTACAAAGGAGCTCCAGTTAAATAAAACATTTAAATATTTAACTTGATTAATATAATTTCAAAATATAGATTACAGACTCATACGTATAAGGTTCTATGAATGCACAGCCTACTAAATACAAGCATCATACTCTAACAATGCCGCTTGCTGGAATACCATACATACAGTGCTCCTTGATCCCGTGATCAACCTACGCACGAAAACAATAATTCCGAGTGCTAAGCTTACAAAACTTAGTGGTACACATCTACACTACTATACTTCATGCTAATCATAAACATAAGCATGCAAGCTAGTACGAGCAATAAGAAGAGATAAATAAACATGTGGCGTTACCGCTAGCCGCCTAAACACATGCTCTCAACATAGAAAAACATCATACATGGCCCACGAAGCCTAAATATACTCGGGATCCCACTAGATTATCTGAGCAAAACACACAAAGGCATAACCATATCATCTAGAGTGACGCCCACATCCACAAAGCATCGAGATCGTATGCTTCAAGTGAGGCCCATGTCCACAAAGAATCGCGATCCTACACTCTAAGTGAGGCTTGCGTCCACAAAGCATCGGGATCTTACACTACGAGTAAGGCATGCGTCCACAAAGCATCAGGATCCTATACTCAATGAGATGAGGCCTGAGTCCATAAAGCATCAGGATCCAACATTCGGGAATCTTTAAGGTGTTGCAACACACTTAGGGTATCCAAATCCTAACAACAAGGGATGACTCAACTATTTAGGTGTCCTATCAGTACCCAGCAAGGACACTAGCCACCACACAGCCTCGATCGATCCACCTAGGATCTCTATAGGTTACTATCTCACACGGTTTACCTAATATTTACCAAGTCATTAGCCATGTATTTCACATATGAGGTTAAATATCTATTTCTCAGTTTTAGAATTTATTTTATACTTTAAAGGACCCTCTAGGTCAATTTTCTCAAATTATAGAGCCTCAAACTCGATTCCAAATTTCTTGGGCAAAATGCCCAGCGAGTATCGATACTCCTATATGGGTATCGGTATGCCCATCTAGGTACCAGTACTCTTCTATGAGTACTGATACTCAATTTAGATTCAAAAAATCTGGTACAACAAGTTGTACCGATACGCTTTACCCCATATCGATACTCATTATCAGTACTCAGATCGCCCCGTACCGATACTCATACCCTCGCGTACCGGTATGCTTAAACCTCCCACAGGTAATGTAGCAGTGGGTCCCGATACGCCCATAGCGTACCGGTACGCAAAAGCGTCATTGGAATTCTTATCATGCAAGGGGTACCAATACAAGGGGAGGCGTACATGTACTCCCCTCACAACCTGCCCCCATTATTACTAAGGCATAAATCAATTTATTAATATATCTTATTCACTTTTATCTCTATCCGGCATTTTCGATTATTTAGTTCAGCGGGTAACGATACCCGAATATGCTTATTCGACCCCTAAAGCTTATGAAAGTTATTTAAGTATGTTGCTAGTGTACTTAATTAATTATTACTACTTATCGGCTTTTTATCCACTTAATCGATTATAGTCTGTAGATTCATAAACATTTAATCGAGTATTTATCAGTATTCTCTCTAACTAGTATTCAATCGAATATATTATTTTATTCCACTAGCACACAAGGCATCGTCATATAACAACCATTCACCCAATCACACAGTCAGATAATCATATACGGTCTCTAAAGCTCATAACAAACTCGAACATTCTCAAGCTCATCAAGTATCCCAATAATCATCAAGCTTCGATCTAACAATATCGACACGTGCTTAATACTCATCTCCTAATTTGCAACCACTAACATGCAAAGCAATTACACTTATAATGTTCATGAAGTATTTTAAAGTTTGAGGTGTACTAACCTTAAGCCAATATCGCTAACATCCTCATCCAAGCTTCCCGAATATTCCACTTGACCCGACATATGATCCCGAATAATCCTTGTATACCAAAGAATACGAAATAAATTAATTCGTGCATCTCCTATTCAATTTACAAGGTCAAGCGCGTAAAAATAACTTACCGGATTTGAATTTGGCAAAACGAATTGCACCATTGGATCCAGGGTAAATCAAGGGTGAACAACAACCAACCTTGCGCTCTTCTTAGCCGTTGAAATCCTTAACTTATTCCTAAGCCAGATTAATCTTCACCATCAATAGATTGAATAAAGACCATACTCATTCGTTTCTTGAATCTAACTCTCCCGATTTAGATAAATAGATGAAGTTATGAGATCATCTCCTAATTCACTTGCAAACAAGAAGAAAAACCAAGAATCAGTAAACCTTGAATTGAAAGTGCAAACTCTTATTACCTAAACAAAATCCAATTGTTTCTCACAACCACAAAACACAATAACCTTAGCCAAATAGATTTAGTTCATGGCTAAGTTCCAAAGAAACACAAGACAAAGAATTCCTAGCATAAACCTAATTGAACAAGAAAGAAAAAGATGAAGAATGGTTGAAGCCTTGTCGAAATCTCTCATTGCTCTTGTCGAAATCTCCTCCTCTCTTTGTCAAAATTTCTCTCCTCTCTCCCCCATTTGGAGTTGACGGCTTGGTCCTCAATTTATAGGGCTAGGTCAAAGTCTTTTTTTGAGGAGGAAGTTAAGTTGGAATTAAATATTTTTAAAGAATATAATTTTTTATTATATTTAAATTCCTTCTAGAACTTCTCCTATCTTCTTGGGATTTAATTTCTATTTAACCTCTTCATGGAAATCAAACTCCTTTGGGATTTAACTTTGCTCCACAACATCTTGGGCTTATCTAGTCATCAATTTTGACTGCCATATCATCTTACCCCTTACCGACAATTCCCCTGGCAACTAGCTCGACATCTCTTTCATGCATTGCCCTGGCAACTAGCTTAGCATCTCCTTCATGCATTGCCCTGGCAACTGGTTCTAGCCTTGCTTTGGCAAGTGATTCTGCACACACACAAAAACACACCAAAGCAGTGTCTTTTTCCACAAAATTAAGCAAAATAAGAAATCAAGCTTGTCCACCAAGGAAACAATGCAAACATGCATAAATGGCTAATAATGCAACTAATATGAGCCTAAGTCTAGCAATAATATGGATAAAAAAGGTGAATAAAATAGTACTTTTAGACACTTAACACACCCCCAAACTCAAACTATTACTGGTCCTCAAGCAATGCAAACTTATAATTACCCGCCAGGACTTCAATTTTCACAAACTTAGTTTTGAACTTGATTTCAATTCTTAGAACCGTGGCACAAAGTATGATTGGCTTTTCATTTTTCGAAAAACTTAGGAGTTACTCGAAATCAAATTATAATGCTTGTGAGTGTGTGCGGAGTCGTGTGCAAGTTGATATTTCGGATTCTATGCAAACAAGAGGTTTTCAAATTACTTTATTGGGTTCTTTTAACATGTTTTAACTAGAGTCGGTTTCAGGCACCTCCAGTGTTTTGTTTTTACTTTTCTTAAGTTAATTAATTTATTCGACTAGAGCCGGTTTCGGGCACCTCTAGCGATCAATTTTTGGCATATACTAGAGCCAATCTTTGGTACCTCCAGTGATCAATTTTTAGCACATACTAGAGCCAATTTCGAGCACCTCTAGCATTCATTCAATTTTTATTCTAGTCCCCCAACTTTTTAACTATCAACCTAAGTTCGCTAGAATTCCTTAAATCAATCAAGCCACACAGTGTTTCATCAAGTTTAGCATCATAGTACGATTCTAGGTGTTTCCACGTTTATCCTAGAATAAAAAGTTCTATCAATTAAGTACATTGGCAAAGTCATCATCGGATATTCATCAAATCTAGGCAATTCTTGTTCCAGCTAAAGGCATGGCAAGCAATTTATGTATCCTAAATGCAATACTTAAGATGAATGCAACTAAACATGGTAACTAACTAATAACAATCCACCCCCAAAATCGAGTGAGGCATTGTCCTCAATGCATGCACAAAGAAAAATAAAAATAAAGAAAAGCAAAATGCAAACAAGGACTTACTCTGAGAGTTCGTCGTCGTGGATGAATAGTTTCTTTTTGGTCGGTGTCTTGATTTTTTTGCTTTAACGTGGTGGTTGTTTCCTTGTTGCCGATGGTGGAATCGATCCTCGTACGGGGTTGTCCTCATCGTCCTCTTCATCAATGTCATTGGCTTTTCGCTTGGGCTTCGAAGATTCGATTGGTGTGGTCTTTGTTGGTGCAATAGAGGACTCGTCCGAATCTGAAAAATCAGATAATGATTCAGTACGAGTTGATTCAGGCATAGGTGCTTTACCTTTGGCTTTTGCAGTGGTTGTCGGGGTGTCATTAGCTTTGGTTGCCGAGATATCTTCAGTGTTGGTTGCCGTGGCAACTGCTTGAGCAGGCGCAGTGTAGGTTGCTGTGGCATCTATAATCACTCATTTTTGACCGGGTTTTAGTGTTATTAGTATTGTTTTAATAATAATATTATTAATATAAAATTAATGAAAAATCAAAAAATAATAATAATATATTATTAAAAAAAATGCGTGGAGCATGTTGCTCCACGTCACCCAAACTACCCACCCCTTGCCTATATAAAGGCTTGCATGTGGGCAGCCAATTTGGGGGGGAATTACACGCCAAATTGCCAAAAAAAAATGGCGATGAAATTGGCTCCCCAATTGGGCCAGCCGGGTTGGGGGCAGTGCCCTCGGCCCCAGTTGGTTCAATCCGACATTCGATCGGGGTCCTATTTTGGATCCGATCTAGTTAATATTTTTGGAGAGGTCATGGTAGATCAGTGGGGTTCAGTCGAGGTTCGTCATTCGAGCTCCTCGTTAGGTATATTTTCTTCTCTTTTTATTTGTGTTGTAATTTTTATAATTTAATGAAGTATTAGTTATTTTAAAATTGTATTCTTATTTTTTAGTTTGTATGTTTATGTTTTAGATTAGTATTTAATATGTTTTAAATTTTTGTTTTATATTAATATTTTATTTATGTTAGATTCGTCTTTATTTATGTGTTAGATTAATATTTATTTGTGTTTTAAATTAATATTTATGAATGTTAGTATTTTATTTATGTTTTTATTTATAGGTAAGATTAATATTTATGTATGTATGTTTTAGATTAGTATTTTATTTATGTTAGATTAGTATTCTATTATGTTAATATTTATTTGTATTGTATTTAAATTATTTGCCATGTTTTATATTTTGCTCACTAAGTTTGCATAATGGAATATATAATGTCAATGCGGTGCCCTTTTATCCGAGCGTAAACGGGGCCAGTATCAAGCGTAGTGATAGTGGTTGGACGTTTACTCTCGGATAAAAGGGCCTTTAAAATCTACTCGCACTTATAATCAAATTTTAAATTGATCGTCACTTTAATCCGGAAAATCTAACATAAATAAAGCGGTAATTATTAAAGTACCAATTTTGGGCGGTGTGGGGGTGCTAATCCTTCCCCATCCGTAACCGACTCCCGAACCCAATAGTTTTTGAATCTCTGGTTTTATGGTGTCCGGCCTACCTCTGTGGCCGGTGGCGACTCCCTTTCTTTAAATAAAATACGATATTTTTGAAATCCCACGGAATAAATATTTTAATACCTGAAAAACCACAAACACTTCGAAAACCTATTTTTTAGCGAAAGGGGACATCGCTACAACAATATTTTCAAAGTACAACAAAATATAAAATAAAATACACATTGTTTTTTTAGCACAAAGGACATCGCTACAGATGGCGACTCCGCTAGGGACTATTTTTTGTTTTTAACAAAATAAAGAGAGTCAAGCTTTTCAAATAATTACCGTTTTAATAATCTTAGAAGTTTCGGATTAAAGTGACTATTAAATTAATATTCGGTTGAAATTGCGCGTTTATTTTAACGCATTTAAAATTTGGCATATAAACCCGTTTTTAAGTGGGGGAAAACGCTAATGCTTTCGTGGAGATATCGTTCTCCCGTGTAGGCCTAGCAAGTACCTTCGGGGCTCGAGTACCTTATGCTTTCGTAAGGATATCGTTCCTTCGTGCAGGCATAAGCGAATGGGTCCCAATAAATTGAACCCAGTTGAAAGGAGCCTATAATGGGTGATGATCGGGGGCCTTGCTACTCTTAGTAGAGGACAACAAGGACAATTCGAGTACCTCCTAGCACCAACACTGGATGTAGAGAATATATAGAAACCCACCCCTTTAGAGCCATGCGGATAACCTTAGGTGTTTTAGACGGGATAAATAGGGTTTTTTTTGTTTACCTTATTTTATTTGTCCTTTTATTTATGTATTTATTCTTTTTATCCGGTACTAACTCAATTTTTGTGTTTTATTTTTATTTTTATTTTACACACACTTTTGTTGCATTATCATTGCATCCACATTACATAGAGGCATTGATTCAAGTGGTTTGCCCGATTAGAAAATCTTTCATCATGGAAAAAGGTGTCTTAGGAAAAGACGACATCAATCCAGTCGCGCAACATCGGTCAGAGATTACTCAACAGGTCCGAAGTAATGATTTGCCTAGCAAGCGTGTAGTGCCAAAGTATACACACGAGACCCTGATGGTGGATAAACAACGAGCTACAAGGTGTGTGAATGACTTAGCTACCGAATCCGTGACTCTCCGACCTTTCGTAACCCCGGACATGGAAGAAGCACCAAGGTTTATCAAGTTGCTCAGAGCTGTCGATGAGCTATGAGGTAGAGCTAGGGCTTATGTGTAGAAATTTGTTTTGTAATTAAGACTTTTTGTAATAGAGACTCTTTTTGTAATAGGGACTCCTTTTGTAATATGAACCTTTTTTTCTAGACCCTTTAATTCCCACGAAAGTCGTTCGAAAGGTTGATTACCAGCGGAATCAACGCCTTTATTTGCATTCATGTTGCATATCATGACATGGTGTTGATTCAAGAACAGTTCATTAAAAGGCTTTCAAAATAGAAAAAGTCTACTTTTCCAAGAACGATAATATTACAGTATCAAGTTAGGCCGAGCAAAGACCAATCGAGAAAGAAGACGGTACGATAGTAAGGCACGTACGACGCAGAAGATTTAGTCAGGGCCGTAGAACCCCAATTTTAAATCTTCACACTTGACCATTTTGTAAAAATCTCAGATTTTAATTTAACTCATTTAAAAAAAATTGAAAATATTATTATTTTGCTTTGAAACTTCTTCCCTCATAAAACTTTCAGAATAATAATAATAACAAAAAGAAACCTAAAAGTTTCATTTTTTAAGTAAGTTAAAACTTTTTGATAATAAAAAAGGGGGAAATTTTTAAACAAAATGATCTTTGAGAATTTTAATTTAAACCCTAAAACTTTTAAAGTACTCCCCTAGGACCGATATAATCCATCCATATTTAGACGTATTATTCGTTTGCACCCAGATCTACAGAAGAAAAGATCTTGTCTGCATTATGCCTGCACTCGTTGATGTCCTTTTCAGAAGCCACAAAAATAAAGATCATGACGTCATGAGTCCATGGAATAGAATAAGAGGAGAAGACAAGGTCATCCATCATCCTGAAGACGACGTCGAGACGTGGAGCACAGGTTTTGCTTTCCGAAGTCAAGGTCTCTAGAATAAATCCAATTGTTACCTGTAATTCATTATTAAGTTCCAAATAGACATTTTCTCTATTGAAAGTTTTTTAAAGACTGTTCGAGAATCAACATCGCATTTGCATACATTCTTGCATTTATAGGGTATTGATTCCTGAAGTGGTTCCTCAAATCTCAGAAATCATTCATAATTGGCAAAGGGTCGTCTGGTCAGATATTAGAGGGCACGGATCCATGGTTTTGTCCTAGAGTAAGATCAGAGACAATAGAAGAGGAACCATCTGAAGACTTCAGGTCAAACACGGTAAGGAGACACGGTACTGGTAATGAGCAAATTAAAGTGCAAGAGTTGAAAGAAGTAGAGGGAAGAAGTGATGAATCAGATGAATACCCTGACGAAAGGTAAGCGATCTATCGAAACGAAAGAAGAACCCATTAAGGATCAGAATAGAAAGTGGGATATATAGAATTCTACCTCTAAGCCAGCTAAATACGACAAATTGAACCCTTTTGTGATCCGTATCAGTAAACAGGCGGAAGGTATGTCTGAGTTGGGCTTTCAAAAAAGTAGAGCTCGGTCTAGAAGAAACCCGAGAATCAAGTAATGAAAAGTACATCTCGATTCCTATGAGTTACACTGAACTACTACTAATGTTCATTGTAAAGAGTCTTATTACCTCGGTAAAGTCTCTAGCGAAGAGACAGTCTTATCCAAAAGATTACGACACCGTTCAGGAAGTTTGGGTCACAGTATTGAGGATTGTGGGGCCCTGAGGAACAAGTTCAAGATCTTATCACGATGAGAATTTTGGGTTTCAAAGACGGAGTTCCCCAATTCTATATTAAGCTAACAATCACCCGAGGGGCAAAGTCGAGGAAGAATCGATATCTAGGAAAAAGTTCAAGTAATGCCGAAGTGGGTCACTCAAGTGAGTTAAATTTGAAGATCGGAGATAGGGGCATCCCAGGAGAGGGATATTCTTTCGAGTTCAACCAGCTTAGATAAGAAAGAGATAACTTTTATAAAATTGAATTTTCAGAAAGATCACCCGAAGCTATACTGAGTGTTTAAGAATATCATATTGGGTTACCTTTAAAGAGTAAATGAACGGTGTTGTTCAGTTGAAGGACGACTCAGAATATTAGAAGAAGAGAAACTAGTCAAGCAAGAATCAAGTTAGGCTGTTATCAGATAAGTTTGAGGAAATTGGGAATAGGTACGACACTCTCCAGAGATGAGCTATAGAATAACTTAGCCATTAACAAGAATTTTGGGAACAAGTTTACAACAGAGCAATGATAATCCAACATTCTTCAGTTGGGAAGTAAGTAGGACAACTTCCAAGCTGCGAAAGACTAAGCAGATGACAGATGAAGACCCGAAGACCGATATTACTCAAGCAGGTAAGGCGGCTCAACAAGGCGGAAGGCTTAGTCAGAACATGGACCAAGTGTTAGACTACAGAAGGCAAGCTGGTCGGACTACTGGATGAAGTTAAGAAAGTAGACACTGAATCTTATAAGTAACTGTAAATATCTAATATCTAATATAATGAAACCTTTTGGCCTCAATGAACGTCGTTCTATGGGGATCACTTTTGGAATCAATACCTTATTGCATTCATGTTTATATTTTAGGATTGCATTGCATTGCTTTCCACGATCCTGGCATGTTTTACATGACATTATCATTACCTTGCATTATTATTACCTTACATAAATTTTATGAGAAGTAAGTCAAAGACCAATTAGGGTTTTATCATGGATAAAAGAATCAAAGACACTCAAAAATCAAGATTCGAGCAGTTAAAAGATGCGCTCGAGAGAAAAAGAGAAAGAAAAAAAGAAGTTTGATGCCTTTCATGCAAGAAAGCTCTGTTTGAACCCTGATTTGGTCGTTCCTCTAGATTCCAAAGACTCCAGATTTGCGCATGATAACGGAACAAGATGCCCCAAGATTCACGTGACCATATTCTGCAAAAAAGATAGAGGGCTGCATTGAAAAATTGCCGATTCACTACTTCCCCGACAGTCTAGCATGACCTGCCGTGATATGATATGTTTTGGAACTAGCACCGGGTCGCCAGTATCTCTAGGGTACGAAGATGAAACCTAACAAAGCTTCAAGGAATGTGCTTTGAGGTGTCTGTGTTTAGCGACCCAGGTGCAGCCTCCCGTAGATGAAGAGAAAAGTGACTTACATGCCACCTTTCTTATTTCTTCTTTGATAAGGTGCTCGGGAAAATGAATGCCAGTTTGAGGACTTCATGACAGTCGGAGAGAGAATCAAACATGCACTCCGGGACCTAAGTTTAAAAGACCAGACATGCCTAGGAGCAGAAGGAAAGAAAGAGATAAACGGGTACCACTTTCAAAGGTTCTCGTGTTCGTAAGAGAAGAAGATAGGCAGATTCCCCCGAATCACTGAGAAAAATTCCTCGAACAAGTACATATTTAGAGATATTCGGATTATTCCATCTCGGACATATGGCCTCATCTGGTCAAGGGTTAGTACCTTACCTCAAGGCCGATAAAGATTAAGCCAAGCTCATATGCTCACAGTTTTGATCCATACAATATATGTGAGTTCCACATTGAGGCGTCGGGGCATAACACTAAGAAATTTGGGGTTATTAATAGAAAAAAAATCAAGAAGCTGGTTGACGAGGGAGTCATGACGAGAGAGTTGATCCGGCGGTGGAAAACAAGAGAAGAGGCAAGCCTACACTACAAATGACGGAATGAGTTAGTACTCGGGAGGCAGTCCGGAGGTCTCTATGGTTTTCCCATTAGTTCGCAAAGAAATTCTCAATGCTTTGAAAAAACTCTCAAACAAATATTTTTTAGAATTGAAAATCACATTTCCATTTAGAAATCATTTTTACATTCTTGATTCTTTAAACATTTTATTTTTTATGGGGTAGTTTTTGTTCTCCCATATGCATATACACGCATTTTTGAATGGACATATGTATATATCATTTCTATACCAGGTCCTCGAATTTTGAATGCAACAGTACATTTGCTTCAGATCCAAAGATCAAATCTAAGTTTCATATATTTAGAAAATATTGAATGTTGTGGGGATACTGTAAATGTGAGTATCTGCTAGTTTACTTAGGCCAACAGAGGAACAAAGAGAGTGTTTAGACAATGGGCAGTTCCCATTTTAAGAATTTATCTTCTCAAGCACTTGTCGTTTAAGATCTTTGAAACGAAAGTTGACCCTAAACCTCTACCCCCTGAAGGCATTCTCAGGACATTTGTGAATTTGACAACGAATGATATTCTTTTACTTTACCAGAAGATAGAGATGAGTCCAGACAGATTGGATACGAAGATCAGAAAATCATCAGAAGAAAGTGGTTGAAAACAAGGATATGTCCAAATGAAAAACCAAAGAAAAGAAGAAAAATGGTAATCAGAAGGCCGAAGTAATCCAGATCGAGTAAATATCAAAAGAGCTGCAGAAAGGCAAGTAACTTCGAGCAGAAGATATCATCAATACCCAGTATAGATATGTGTTGATTCGAGGATACATTTATAGACTCGAATAAGAAGAAAGAGATTCAAGGCTAAAACCCAAAATGGGCAGTCTAAAACAAAAAGGAAAAAGAAAACAAAACAAAAAAGAGAAGAAAAGAAGAAATAAAATAAAAAAGAAGAAAGAGAAAGAAAAAAAAAGAAAAAAAAAGAAAAAAGAAAAAGAAAGAAAGAAAGAATATTGTATATGTTTCACACACAGATTAAACAATACAAGAACGAGACTTCAACTATGAGCAAGAGACACAAGGAATCCACATTTCAAGTAAATATCAGTTTTGAAAATTAGTATAGAAGCTCAAATTGAAGCCAAGTTAAGACAAGTCGGCCCGAAGATTGCCAATTTCGAAAAAGGAAATGACCTCTAGGGTGAAAACCCAAAAATGGGCAGTCTAGAGTGATCCTGAAAATGAAGAAAAAGAGTAGTCTGCCTGAGCCTGCTGGCATCAATATCCAACCAAAATACACTGATCTGAAGGTACAGAAGAAGAAAGTAACCTCTAGGGTGAAAACCTAAAAATGGGCAGTCTAGAGCGATCCAAGAGAAAAAGTGAAAAAGAAGAAAAGAAAAAAAGAGAAAAAAAGAAAGAAAGAATAATATTTCATTTGGGCGTGGCAATCACAAAAATTCCCAGAAATGTATTCATAGTCCTTCATTCAAGAAATCTCAGTTTCGAGGAGTTTTTGAGGATCAAACATTCTTGAATAGAAAACGAACATCAGTATATAGCCAGAATGCAAGGCAGCCTACAATAAAAAGAAACGAAATGAACTCTAGGGTGAAAACCCGAAAACGGGCAGTCTAGAGTGATCCAAAAAAGGGAAGGAATAATGGGCATATCCAAGTTACACAAGTACAGAAATACTGTTTCACTTAACCATAAACCAAAGGCCTACATTACAAGCCCCAAAGACTATTCTGGTCATCCATAGATATCCAAGTTGAATGAGAATGTCTTCAGATTTCATTCCGCCTATAAGAGTTAACTTTGCTTCAAGGAACATCAAACTTCGAAGTTCTTGATCGACACCCAAATGAGGGAAGGATGGGGCATGGTGAGATAGGGAGATTAAGAGAGCCACCTTAAACGGCGTAGAAACTATGTAGGGTTGTTCCTCTCAAAAGCATATTAGACCAAAAGGAGCTATACATTGGCATATATCTCCACAATGGTCAAGATCTTCTAAATATGCGCTTCATTAGAGTTGATCTCTGGAAACTTGAAGCAGATGTGCTATGGTTTTGATATTTCGGGGGCAAACATGTTTTAAAAGGTTTGACGTTTTCTCCCTAAGTTTTGATGTTTACCATTTCCCCGAACATTAGTTTTTAAAATGTTTGGCAATATACTTCGAATTTTGTTTACCATTCTCCAAACATTAATTTTTTAAAAAAAATGTTTGGTCCTTAAAAGAAAAAAAAAAGAAGAAAGAAGAAAGAAGAAAAAAAGAAAAAAGATGTTTACCATTTGTTTCAAACAATGTTTTCAAAATGTTTGGTATCCCCTCCAAGTTGTGATTTTCAAAATGATTTTTATCTTTTCAAACAATCATTATTTTTTGAAATATACACAAGTAAATTGCCTTTTACTTTACTTTAAAAATGAATGATGATGAGATTTAAAGCATAGGGACCGAGAGTTAGTTCCCGTCGAAATGCTACGAGAAGATCAAGGATGAGCTCAAGGGATGAAAGCATTTTGGCTCACCCTGGTAACTAGAAATAGATCAAAGCTCTGTATGATGGGTCAGAAAATTCAAAGCAGTGGAGCCCGTGGTTGAATGGGGCAACGCCAAGTGAAGAAGATGATAAGGGTTCTTATAAGAATGATATAAGAACCAGAAGATCATTTATGAAGATGAGTGATAACCCCGAAAACAAAAAAATCCTTCTGCACAAAAGGTTTAAAAGCATGTTCAAATGAGGATTTAAGAGCATATAGTGAAGAAGTAAAGAGATGAAAAAATCTGAGGAGCGACCTTTCAGGGTGTAAGACTTTAGAACGAAAAATGGGTTGAAAGAAAAAAGAAAAAATAGAAAGAAAGAGAGGGGGAGAAGAAAAAAAGAAAAAAATAAGAAGAAATTGAAGGAAATAGAAAAAAGAAGAAAAGAAAAAGAAAATGAGAAGAGAGAAAAAAGAAAAAAAGAAAAAGAAGAGAAAGAAAGCATTACCTTGCATGCATCATATAGATAGGGGCATGTCAATTTTTCTTGTTTTGGACAGGTACTTGAAGAATTATCAAAGAGTATTAAGAAGTGGATTTCATCAAATTTAAAGAAAGGTTTGGCAGCCACCTTCGGCGTGAGTCCCCAAAATTTGAAGAAAGTTTGGCAGCCACCTTCGGTGTGAGTCCCCAAATTTAAAGAAAGGTTTGGCAGCCACCTTCGGTGTGAGTCCCCAAATTTAAAGAAAGGTTTGGTAGCCATTTTCGGCATGAGTCCCCAAATTTAAAGAAAGTTTTGGCAGCCATTTTCGGCGTGAGTCCCCAAAATTTAAAGAAAATCGGCAGCCATAGCAGCGTGAGTCCTAGAAGATCGGTAGCCATTTTTGGCATGAATCCCCAAATTGAAAAAAGATTTTGGCAACCTTAGCAGCGTGAGTCCATAAAGATTGGTAGCCATTTTCGGTGTGAATCCCCAAATCTGAAGAAAGGTCGGTAGCCATTTTTGGCGTGAATCCCAAAATTTGAAGAAAGATTTCGGCGGCCTTAGCAGCGTGAGTCCAGAAAAATTGACAGCCATAGCAGCGTGAGGCCCATATGTTAGGTCCTTCGGGCCATCGGTAAGTCCTTCGGGCACGATGTTAAGTCATTCGAGCCACCAGTAAGTCTTTCGAGCATGGTGATAAGTCCTTTGGGCCATTAGTAAGTCCTTTGGGCATGATGTGGCAGTCTTAAGTAGCGTAAGTCCAAAGATATCAAAGGCCTTGTAAAAAAAACGATATAGAAAAAAAGAAGAGAAGAAAAAGGAAGAAAAAAGAAAGAAAAGAGAGCAGAAAAAGGGAAAAAGGAAAAAGAGAAAAAAGAGAAAAGAGAAATTTGAAGATAAAGGTTCTATACAGGAAGGGCCTATATTTTCAAGCTCTCGTAGCGAGAGGTTCTATGTAGGAAGAATCCGCCGCTCCGAGGCTTCAAGAGCTAAAAGTTTTGTATAGGAAGGGCTCGCAGTTCCAGGGTGAAGACTAGAAGTTCCATATAGGAAGAACTCCCAGCCGAAGGAATTCACCCATGATACACAAGGTTTTATATAGGGAAAACCTGTTGTGTTGAAGGCGAAGAGTCCTATATAGGAAGGGCTCCGAGCTTTACTGTCTTAGAGTGAGAGGTTTTATATAAGAAGAACCTGTAGCTCTGAGATTTTAGAAGCTAAAAGTTCTATATAGGAAGGACTGGCAACTCCAAGGTTTGAAGACTAGCAGTTCTATACAGGAGGAACTCCCAGTCGGAAGAATCCATCAGTGGCACAAAAGGTTTTATATAGGAGAAACCAACGTTGAAGGTGAAGAGTTCTATATAGGAAGGACTCCAAGCTTTACCGTCTCAGAATGAAAAGTTCTATCTAGGAGGGACTCGTAACTCAAGACTTCATAATGAAGGGTTCTATATAGGAAGGACCTATAGTTCCAAGATCATAAGGTGAAGAAGTTCTATACTGGAAGAACTTACAAGCTTGAAGATTCAGCTAAGGAAGAGCGGAGAGTTCCAAAAGAACACGTGATTCCGAAGCCAAAGACGAGAAAGTAGGTCAAAAATGAGTGCTTTTGATCTTTGCTTTGTCCTCGTTTCATAAGAACAAGCAAAGAGGGGCAACTGTAATCACTCATTTTTTACCGGGTTTTAGTGTTATTAGTATTATTTTAATAATAATATTATTAATATAAGATTAATGAAAAATCAAAAAAAAATAATACTAAATATATTATTAAAAAAATGCGTGGAGCATGTTGCTCCACGTCACCCAAACTACCCACCCCTTGCCTATATAAAGGCTTGCATGTGGGCAGCCAATTTGGGGGGGGAATTACACGCCAAATTGCCAAAAAAATGGCGATGAAATTGGCTCCCCAATTGGGAGCTAGGCCGGCCGCTAGGCTGGACGGGTTGGGGGCAGTGCCCTCGGCCCCAGTTGGTTCGATCCGACATTCGATCGCGGTCCTATTTTGGATCTGATCTAGTTAATATTTTTGGAAAGGTCGTGGTAGATCAGTAGGGTTCAGTCGGGGTTCGTCATTCGAGCTCCTAGTTAGGTATATTTTCTTCCCTTTTATTTGTGTTGTAATTTTTATAATTTAATGAAGTATTAGTTATTTTAAAATTGTATTCTTATTTTTTAGTTTGTATGTTTATGTTTTAGATTAGTATTTAATATGTTTTAAATTTGTGTTTTATATTAATATTTTATTTATGTTAGATTCGTTTTTATTTATGTGTTAGATTAATATTTATTTGTGTTTTAAATTAATATTTATAAATGTTAGTATTTTATTTATGTTTTTATTTATAGGTAAGATTAATATTTATGTATGTATGTTTTAGATTAGTATTTTATTTATGTTAGATTAGTATTCTATAATGTTAATATTTATTTGTATTATATTTAAATTATTTGTCATGTTTTATATTTTGCTCACTAAGTTTGCATAATGGAATATATAATGTCAATGCGGTGCCCTTTTATCCGAGCGTAAACGGGGCCAGTATCAGGCGTAGTGATAGTGGTTGGACGTTTACTCTCGGATAACGGGGCCTTTAAAATCTACTCGCACTTATAATCAAATTTTAAATTGATCGTCACTTTAATCCGGAATATATAACATTAATAAAGCGGTAATATTAAAGTACCAATTTTGGGCGGTGTGGGGGTGCTAATCCTTCCCCATCCGTAACCGACTCCCGAACCTAATAGTTTTCGAATCTCTGGTTTTATGGTGTCCGGCCTACCTCAGTGGCCGGTGGCGACTCCCTTTCTTTAAATAAAATACGGTATTTTTAAAATCCCACGGAATAACTATTTTAATACCCGAAAAATCACAAACACTTCGAAAACCTGTTTTTTAGCGAAAGGGGACATCGCTACAAGAATATTTTCAAAGTACAACAAAATATAAAATAAAATACAAATTGTTTTTTTAGCACAAAGGACATCGCTACAGCATCATCTGTTGCGGTTGTCGTGGCAAGGATTTCGGCAGGAAATATTGGGAACGGCACGCGGTTGTCTGGGTACTTTTCCAGGATGACATGGGTGATGGCATTGTTGTGATCCTTCATGTACCGCGTGAACATTAGTTGGCGGACTTCAATTTGCCAAAGGCGGTTCACCAACGGTTGTAAGAGTACTTCAAGTTGTCCTGGGGCTGCTGTCCGAGTTGCCCGGGTATCGGTTGCTTGGGCATTAGGAGTTGCTGAGGTGGCAGGATTTGCCGCGGCAACTGAAGGCGTTGGGGATTTTACCGGTACCTCTCCCATTAGCTTTCGGATTTGTGCTCGATTCCAACCGGACTTCGGTAGGGCCTTTTCATCGGTGGGCTCACTTAGGACATGCATCTCCTTACAAAGATTGAAAATTAAGCAAGGGAAGAAAAGATAACCCTTGTCTTTTGTGCTACATACAAAAATCTCATCACAAATAATTTTTCCAATGTTAATGATGCGATTATGCAAGATAGAATGTATGAGCAAAAGATGAGGTATATCAACGGTGGTATTGTGTGTTGTGGGCATTAAAGAAGTTTTAACAAACTTATTCCATAATTTTGCCTCGGGTTTAAGCCGAAGGCGATTTACCGTGACCTTGTATTTATCGTTGTTCCATTGAGTTCCCCGGTAGAGTGAGTTCTTAAAGCACCTTGTCGAGTTGCTTGGGCGTGAGTTGATTAACAAAGTCTTGATGCTCGTCCATTTCAACGTAGAGCCCGTAAAAGGTGTTAATGTTTTTGGGGCTTATGAGTATAGCCTTGTCAAGAACAAAAACATAAGGATTATCCAGGTTAGGTGAGTGAGCATAGAATTCTCTTACCCATGAGATGTTACCCGGTTCTAATTGATGGCAAAAGATTTTCCATTTTTGATGTGCAATCCTTTCGAAGATGAATGGTTCAAGGCCGAAATCTTGATGAGAGTTGCCTTTTGAATCACTCCACTACTTGATTCAAAAGGTTCTTGACAGCTTACAATAAGTTTTCTTATATATACGCTGTCCTCCGTTAGGATTTATTAGGTTTAGCCTCTTTAGTCAATTTAATTAGATGTTAATGTAAATGAACCATAACTATGTAAACCTATTCCTAATAGATTGACCCCAAAATAGCATATCCAAAGTATAAGAAATCCCATAGAAGCCACAAGTGCGGAATTTACACCTTCAAATTTTTATTTTTTCGGGTATGTAAATAAATCGCGAATACGGTCCAAGTAATAAATGCCCAAGTTTCCTTTGGGTCCCAATTCCAATACGATCCCCACGCCTCATTAGCCCATACGGCTCCTGAAAGAATTCCTATGGTTAAAAAGATAAACCCCCTGAATCGATGACCTATGTATAAAGGGATAAGAATTCTTTGAATTTGAAGAAAAAAAAGAAACAACTTTGCTGACAAATTACAATTAGACATTATACAATTCTAAGTACAATTAGAAATTCTAAATTATATGTAAATTTTTTATTTATTATTTATTTATTATAATTTATTATACTTTTTAGTTTTTTGATATATTTTCTATTTTGGTCAGAAGAATCCTCTGAATATCCTGGTCTTGGATTAGTAATCGGTTTCGATATTTTGGAATATGACTAGAGAATAGAGGGAGAGGGTAAGCTCATTCCATTAGAAAAAAAAGATATGGGAATTAATTCCCAATAAATAAGAAATAATTGAGCGTGAAAGACAAATGAATCGAAAGATTCATGTTTGGTTCGGGAAGGGATCATGGAATTTTTGAAATAAAAAATGAATGTAAAGATAATATTTGAAGCCTTGTTCTTCGCAAATCTTCCGGCTTTCAAACTTAGAGTGAAATCTTTCTTGAACCATCGGTGTAGAAAACTTCTTGTATCTTGGTTCTTTCGAGGAACTTGGATGAACCAAAAAATCGATTTTGGATGCCATGGATGATCTTGGTTGTGAGTTTGGTAAAAACAAAGAAAAGAAAGCAAAAGAAACTAAAGAGTTGCAAGATGAAAAGTAGGAATATGTTTCTTGAAAATTAAGGGTGATGGGTTAAATAGAAAAGATAGGTAGTAAATATGGTGGTTGGGGTTAATTGGAAAGAAAGAAAACAAGGGTTTTGATTGGGGGAAGGTGACGGCTAGGGGATTTGGGTTTGGAGAAGGGTTTGGCCGGCTATGTAGGGTTTATTTAGGGTAAATTGGAGGCTTAATATAAGCCTTAGATTTAGCCCATTAATTTCCTTGTTGAAGAAGTTTCCTTCTTGAATCAAATTCCTCTTTATCTTGAACTATTTTCCTACAATTCAAAAACAAATAAAATAAGGATTAAAATTAAAGATAAACTAATAAAAGAAAATAAATAAAGATGTGCAAAGAAATTCTTAAACTTAAAATTTAAAAACAATTAGATAAATATGAAAGAAATATGTAATCTTAATCTTAAAGAAAATAAATAAATCTATCCTAAAAAGAAAAAATTAACCGAAATTAATAAAGAAATTAAATAGTTCGGAAAAAATATAAAAAAGAAGAAAATATCGAAAGGAGAGCATGCTCATGCATCTCCTAAGGTGACTACTTCTTTGTTACGTTCCACATGGGCATCGTTGTAGTGCTTCAATCTTTTTCTGTTGACTTTGAATTCATGTACGACAGTTATGGACTTGATTATCACGGCACCATGGGAGAACGGTTTGACAACTTCAAATGGTCCCGACCATCTTGATTTCAGTTTTCCCGGGAAAAGTTTTAGCTGATAATTGAATAAGAGAACTAGTTGCCCTGGCATGAATTGCCGCGGCAATAGTTTCTTGTCATGCCATTGCTTTGTTTTCTCCTTGCAGATTCGTGCATTGTTATAGGCGAGTGCACGAAATTCTTCTATCTCGTTGAGGTCCAACAAACGCTTTTGCCCGGCAGTTTCCCAATCCATATTCAAGGTCTTGATTGCCCAATATACCTTGTGTTCGATTTCCATCGGTAGATGGCATGTTTTGCCATAAAAAAGTCGGAAGGGAGACATACCTAAGAGTGTTTTGAATGTAGTGCGATATGCCCAAAATGTGTCATCTAGTCTTACTGACCAATCATTCCTAGAGGGATTTACAACTTTCTCGAGTATACCCTTCAATTCCCAGTTGGAAATTTCCGTTTGCCCATTGGTTTGTGGGTGATATTTGTGAGATACACCAAAGCGTTGTAACATCTTGGCGATGAGTTTATTGTCGAAGTCCTTGC
This sequence comes from Hibiscus mutabilis, assembly GCA_019671005.1. Classification (NCBI taxonomy): domain Eukaryota; kingdom Viridiplantae; phylum Streptophyta; class Magnoliopsida; order Malvales; family Malvaceae; genus Hibiscus; species Hibiscus mutabilis. The sequence continues at coordinate 13,549,431 of CM033726.1, read as the reverse complement.
CTTTATCACTGATAATTACTCTATGCATCCCAAACCGTGTAAATATGTTTTTCTGCAAGAATCGTTGCACGGTCTTAGAATCGTTGGTGGGAACTGCAGCTGCCTTAACCCATTTAGACACGTAATTGACGGCAAGTAGAATGTAGAGGTTGCCGAATGAAGATGGGAAAGGTCCCATAAAATCAATCACCCATACATCGAATAATTCTACCTCGATGATTTTTTGAAGCGGCATCTCATGTCGTCTAGAGATATTGCCCGTCCTCTGGCAACGATTACATTGCTTGTAAAATTCTTGGGCATCTTTATATAGTGTTGGCCAATACAAACCGGATTACAAAACTTTGGCCGCAGTACGTGTTCCTCCAAAATGTCCTCCATAGGGTGAAGAATCGCATTGCCAGAGTACATTCTGCTGCTCCTCTTCAGGGACACGTCAGCGTATAACCTGATCTACACATTGTTTAAACAAAAGAGGCTCGTCCCAAAAGTAATGCTTAACATCATGGCACAACCACTTTTTCCCTTGGTGAATAAGGCCATAAGGTAAAATACCACAAACAAAGAAATTAACTAAATCCGCGTACCAGGGTTTGTCGAGGCTTGTGTTGCCATGGAAACTCTTCCAAGGTTACCGAGGCGTGTGCGTCTAGAGTTACCACGGTATGCGGGTCAAGGGTTGTCGAGGCGTGTGCATCTAGAGTTTCCGCGGTATGCGCGTCAAGGGTTGCCCAGGCGTGTGCGTCTAGAGTTGCGGCGGCATGCGCGTCAAGGGTTGCCAAGGCGTGCACATCAGTGGTTGCCGAGACAACTAACAGTTGCTCATCCGGGAACGCATCGCATATCTCTAAATCCACGTCCTCCTCCCTATTGCATTCTAAGCATGATAAGTGATCAGCCACTTGATTTTTTGTTCCTTTCCTATCCTTAATTTCAATGTCAAACTCTTGTAAAAGCAATATCCAACGAATCAAACGAGGTTTGGCATCCTTTTTAGCAAATATATACTTAATTGCCGAGTGGTTCGTATGGACAATTACCTTTGTACCAATCAAATAGGATCGGAACTTGTCAAATGCGAAAACTACGGCTAGTAACTCTTTCTCCGTTGTTGTGTAATTCACTTGAGCACTATTAAGAGTTTTACTAGCGTAGTATATCACATGAAAGGTCTTACCTGTGCGTTGGCCTAGGACTGCTCCTATCGCGAAATCACTTGCATCACATATGAGCTCAAAAGGTAGCGTCCAATCTGGTGGAACGACAATAGGTGTCGAGGCAAGCTTTTCCTTTAGGGTTTCGAATGCTTGGGCCCAAGAATCACCAAATTTAAGACTTTATCCTGCTCAAGCAAATTGCACAAGGGTTTAGTAATTTTAGAAAAATTATGAATAAACCTCCTGTAAAAACCTGCATGTTCAAGAAAGCTTCAGATTCCTTTAACCAAACTTGGTGGGGGCAATCTCTCGATGGCGTCCACCTTGTCTTTGTCTACTTCAATTCCCTTGGATGAAATCTCGTGTCCGAGCACTATTCCTTCATCTACCATAAAATGGCACCTCTCTCAATTAAGGACTAAATCGGTTTCTTCACATCTTGCCAACATCTTCTCTAAATTGCAGAGGCAACTGTCAAAGTCATTACCAAAAACAGAAAAATCATCCATGAAGATCTCAAGGAAGTCTTCGACAATGTCTGAAAAGAGTGTCATCATGCATCTTTAGAAGGTTGTCGAGGCATTACACAATTCGAACGGCATCCTTCGGAAAGCATAAGTACCGTATGGGCATATGAAGGTTGTCTTTTATTGATCTTCTGGCGCTATGGCAATTTGATTGTAACCTGAATAACCATCAAGAAAACAATAAAAGGGTTTACCTGCAAGACGGTCAAGCATTTGATCAATAAAGGGTAATGGGAAGTGAACTTTCCTAGTGGCTTTGTTTAGCTTTCGATAATCCATACAAACCCTCCAACCGGTCACATTCCTGGTTGGAATGAGTTTATTGTTTTCATTACTTACCACTGTTATACCTCCCTTTTTCGGTACAGATTGTACCGGACTTACCCATATACTATCAGAGATAGGGTATATGATTCCGGCGTCAAGCCACTTGATGATTTCTTTCATTACAACCCTTTTCATGGCATGATTCAGTCTCTCCTAGGCCTCAATCGAAGGTTTGTGATCATCATCCAACAAAATCTTATGCATGCACACTGCCGGGCTAATTCCCTTCAAGTCGGCAATTGTCCACCCTATTGCCTTCCTGTATAGCATCAACATTTTGATCAGCTTCTTTTCCTGCTCAGGCTATAACTTAGAGGAAATAATTACAGGCAATGTATTATCGGTTCCTAAGTAAGCATATTTTAGTTGCCATGGTAACTGTTTCAACTCAAGAATCGGTGGTTGTTCAATGGAGGGCTTTTTGAGTTTACCTTCCATACCTGAGTAATCTAGTGGTTCAAAATATGTACCTGATTGATTGACTAACCAATTTGCCTCTTCTTGTTCTTCCTCGTCAATCGGTTCTTCATACTCCTCAGGTTCCTCTTGATCGGCAATGTAGTTGATGAGGCAGCTAAATTCCTCGTTGAAGTTAAACTCTGTCATGGCATGAAGAAGTTGGCATTCTTCTGGATCATCGGCATGCCTTAGTGTTTGGAACACATTTAGTTTAACTTGCTGGTCATTCACCTTCATTGTGAGTTCTCCCTTTTCAACATCGATCATGGTTCTCCCTGTTGCTAGGAAGGGTCTCCCGAGAATGATAGGCGCATGTTCATCTACTTCACAATCCAAAACAATAAAGTCAGCAGGAAAAATAAATTTATCAACTTTTACCAGTATGTCTTCGATTTTTCCCTCTGGATGCACATAGGATCTGTCGGCTAGTTGTAGCATAACTGTTGTAGGTCTTGCCTTCCCGATTCCTAGTTTCTGGAAAACTGATTTAGGCATCAAGTTAATGATGGCTCCAAGGTCACATAATGCTTTCCCGACATAGTGGTTTCCAATGGAATAGGGGATTGTGAAACTTTCGGGATCCTTCAACTTGGGTGGCATGCGATTGTGCAACATGGCCATGCATCCCTCTATTGCGGCAATTGTTTCAAACTCTCATAGCCTTGTTCTCTCGGACATAATGTCTTTAAGAACCTTGGCATAGTTCGGCATTTGTTCAATCGCCACAACCAAGGGCAAATTGATGTGGACTTATTTTAGGATATCAAGAAACTTCTTGAATTGATATTCTTGTTTTTGTTGCTTCAACCTCTGTGGGAATGGTGGTGGAAGTCAGATATCTTTGATCCTTTCATTGGTCTAGAACCTGATTGACGGCATTGTCGATGCAACTAGAGTTGCCGAGGCATTGTCAACTAGGGTTGCCGTGGCGTGCCTATCGTTGGTTGCCTCAGCATCCTTATCACTGATTGTCGAGGCATGCTTATCGCTAGTTGCCACGGCAATTCCTGGTTCAGCATCTGAGGCTTTGCAGCTGAGTTCGTATTGTTCTTTTTGTGGAGTTTTGTTTGATGAGGGAGCTTGACCCTCTTTAAGTTGTTGGCCACGTCTAGTGGTGATCGCCTTACATTGCTCATGGCCAGTTTTTCTTTTGACTTCAGTATCGCTAGGTAAACTTTTTTGCAGTCTAGTATTCAGGTTTTGAGCAAATTGTCCGACTTGATTCTCTAATGGTTTGATTGCCGCTTCTTGGCTTTGCAATCTTATCTCGGTCCTGTTAATAAAAGCATCAGTTCTTTTTATGAAGTTACTATTCCCAGCCATATAAGATTCAGTTTTCAACATAAAAGCATTGAAAGAATTTTCCAAAGAACTAGATGTTGTCGGTTGTTGCTGCGGTAACTGTTGTAGTGGCATATTCTGCTGGAATCCCGATGCTTGTGCATTCTGATTGTTTTGGTTTAGAGCATTGTTGGGATTACTCCATGAAAAATTTGGGTGCTTCTTCTAAGCTGGATTGTATGTATTGGACATCACATTGTTCTTATGGTTGTAATTTCCCACATAAAAGCTGGATTCCGAATTCTGCATACATTCAGAAGAATCATGGTTACCACCACATAACTCACAAAAGGAATCAATTACCTTGACTTCCTGTGTGTTGTTTGGTTTCTGCATGTTTTGGACCATCTTGGTTAGAGTGGCCAATTGTGCTGAAATTGAGTCTGATGATCCCAGTTCATGTATTGTGGCTTGGCATCTAACTCCTCCTCTTCTAGCAGATGGAAACTAATAATCATTCTTGGCAAGCCTGTTTAGAATTTGCATTGCTTCCTCAGTTGACTTATCTAGGAGTATGTCGTTTGCCGAGGCATCTAGCATCATCCTTGTTAGTGTATTCACAGCGTTGTAAAACATTGTTACTTGTGTCCACACTGGGAATCCGTGTAGGGGCATTTGTGTCCAAGTTCTCTATATCGCTCCCAAGCCTCGTACATAGATTCATCATCTGCATACCGAAAAGAAGTAATTTCGTTATGAAGCTTATCAGTCAAATTTGTAGGATTAAATCGAGCAAGGAAATCACGACAAAGATCGGTCCAAGATCCTATTGATCCAGCATGAATACTATTCAACCATGCTTTCGCCCTATCCCTCAGTGAATAGGGGAATAATCTTAGTCGTAAAACATCAAGGGTGACTTCTTGTATTTTGAATGAATTGCAAATCTCGAGGAAAGATTTAAGATGTTGTCGTGCATCTTCAGTTGCTGAGCCGCCAAATTGACCAATAGTGTTGATCATATTAAACATCACTGGTTTAATTCAAAGTGGTCGGCTTCAATTTCAGGTGTGACAACTCCTGGATTAAGTTCTTCAAGATAGTCTCGAATAGTTCTGTTTCGTGCAAGAATCACTCCTCCTCCTACTGGAACATCTTGATTCATATTGTCGTCTTGATTAGCCATTGCTACTCTTAACCTTTGTCTGAGTCTTTGCAAGGTTCTTTCAATTTCTGGATCAAAGGGATATTCTGGTGTAATTGGTCTCGCCCTGGTCATATACCAATGCAAAACCAAAGTTTGTTAACCCTTTGAATCTTAAACAAGAAAAATAAAAAGTGCAACAAAATAAAAACAAAGTTGTTATTGCCAATCCCCGGCAACGGCGCCAAAAACTTGTTGCGCGTAATAAGTGCTCCTCAATTGTGCAAGTGTACACGTCGCAAGTTATAGTATAAAAGATATCGTCTCCACAGGGATTGGTACCACTTCAAGAATCTAATCTCTTGCACTGTAAAAAGAAAAAGAAGACAAGTAGAAAATTGTAGGAGTTTAACTAACAACTAAACTAGAAAGCAATAAAGTAAAAGAAGATGTAATCAAATGAGAGAGAATATGCCAGGTTAATATGAGTTAAGGAGTGATAGCCGATTGGATCGTCTTGGTAAAAGAGTTCAAGGGCAACTCAGTTGCCGTGGCAACTTGCGCAGCGGGGTTGCCTTGGCAACTAATTAACGGTTGCTTGGGCAACTGGCTAGGAAACTGTTTGGGCGGCTGGGCAGCAACTTCAAGGTTCGACGGAGCGTTCTTCAATGGTTTCTTCTTATCCGTAAGTCGAAACTCTAGCTATTTGTGCATGCCTTGATAATACATCCCTGCGTGAATCAAGGGTGAACAAAAACCAATCTTGCGCTCCTCTTAGCCGTTGAAATCCTTAACTTATTCCTAAGCCGGATTAATCTTCACCATCAATAGATTGGATAAAGACCATACTCATTCATTTCTTGAATCTAACTCTCCCGATATTAGATAAATAGATGAAGTTACGAGATCCTCTCCCAATTCACTCGCAAACAAGAATAAAAACCAAGAATGATTAAACCTTGAATTGAAAATGCAAACTCTTATTACCTAAACAAAATCCAATTGTTTCTCACAACCACAAAACACAATAACCTTAGCCAAATAGATTTAGTTCATGGCTAGGTTCCAAAGAAATACAAGACAAAGAATTCCTAGCATAAACCTAATTGAACAAGAAAGAAAAAATGAAGAATGGTTGAAGCCTTGTCGAAATCTCTCCTTGCTCTTGTCGAAATCTCCCTCCTCTCTTTGTCGAAATTTCTCTCGTCTCTCCCTCCTTTGGAGTTGACGGCTTGGTCCTCAATTTATAGGGCTAGGTCAAAGTCTTTTTTTGAGGAGGAAGTTAAGTTGGAATTAAATATTTTTAAAGAATATAATTCTTTATTATATTTAAATTCCTTCTAGAACTTCTCCTATCTTCTTGGGATTTAATTTCTCTTTAACCTCTTCATGGAAATCAAACTCTTTTGGGATTTAACTTTACTCCACGTCATCTTGGGCTTATCTAGTCATCAATTTTGACTACTATATCATCTTACCCCTTATCGACAATTGCCCTGACAACTAGCTCGGCATCTCATTCATGCATATCCCTGGCAACTGGTTCCAGCCTTGTATTGGCAAGTGATTCTGCATACACACAAAAACACACCAAAGCAGTATCTTTTTCCACAAAATTAAGCAAAATATGAAATCAAGCTTGTCCACCAAGGAAACAATGCAAACATGCATCAATGGCAAATAATGCAACTAATATGAGCCTAAGTCTAGCAATAATATGGATAAAAAGGGTGAATAAAATAGTACTTTTAGACACTTAACAGCGCACAACAACAATGGTGCACCTAGGTAGCGTGATTCGGTGCGGCGCAGACCACGGTAGCATCATGCACCAGCGATGCGTTATTCGATGCAGGCAAGCTCACGTACACCCGGGGTGTCTGATCCAGTGCGGCGCGATGCACCAAGGCAGTGTGCACCTGCCTGGACAGACGCACGCCCGCCCTCGACGGTGGTGCGTGGAGGAGAGTACAGTGGCCTACTGTGGCCAGACGCACACGGCGAGTTCTAGATCAGCATTACTCCGTCTGGCAAACACTTTGGCAACCTCGGTTTACGGCAGTGATGGATAGAACACGGCGTTTCAAGCTCGGTCAAATCTTCTCCCACCTTACCCCGACGAACGACGGCGGCGTTGGCGACGTGAAGACCACCGTCGGACTCCTCTCGGCGAGGCAGAGCTGGTGGCGGCGGCGGTGAAAGCCACGACGGCTCCGGTGGCCGTAGATCGAAAATCCAAACTCTCTCCCTTACATTTTTCCTAAATTCTCTCTCTCATCCTTTCAGAATATCTTATTCTTTTCTCCTCCCCCTATCAAATCACCATCCACCTTTTTAATTCAAAACTCTTCTTTTTTTTCTTTTTTTATTTTCTTTTTATTTATCACAAAGCTCAATCCAATTATCCTTGTTTTGGGCTTTCCAACACAAGGCCAATTAATTGGGTCCAAAGCCCAATTTTACAAAGCCTAAGATTCAGGTTGTTACAAATAAACTATTTAACAAGTATCAAATATAATCATGTCCTTATATGTCATTTTACTTGTTTAATTAGTCAAACAACTATCAGCTATCAGCTAATTTTACCAAACACTTTTATACAATCAACTAATATAATCCGCTAGTCAAATTAACTAATGTAATCAGCTATTTGCTATCAGCTAATATAATCCGCTATCAGCTATTAGTTATTCGTTAATTTTCAAACAGGACCTTTGTTTCTTTATTTGGTTTTATGACATTTATTTTCCCTTGATGTTTATCCAACATAAGTATTACATCATCCATCAATTTTCTCATTTACCATCCTCGACAACCGCCCACCCTACTTGTTTATTTCTCCCTCGCTTTAAAGTAATAGATTAACCTTTTCCTATGTTTAGTTTTCTTTTAAATTTTATTCTCATTACTGTTTCGAATACAATTCGTCCACTTTTTTTGTGCTCTATTTATGACTCATCAATGATTTTATGACACATGTATTAATGATAAAATATAAAAAATTAATAAAAAAATTATTAATACACGTGACATAACATATAAAGGCACAGAAAAGAGGTATACATATATTGTTCCTATTGTTTCTTCAATCCCCCAACTTTGCTAGAGTATATTTCAGAACCTTTATGGCTGCGAAAACTATGAATATATACACGCATTCATGCATGAATAAGGAATCTATATCAATCTTTTACCAGAAATACACAGTTCTAACATATTCAACGTGAATTCAGCTTCGTTGTCCATAATAATACATACATATGTAGTGATTGCAAATTAAAACCTTATAATATAAAAATAAAAAATGGAGGAATGTAGGACAAAATTTCAAATCAAAAGTTCCTACAGAAAGTAAATAAATATTATGGGGTCTCCCAAGCTTCATTTATTTCCGGCTCTGCAACATCATTTACTGGCACCCACGAAATATGTGAGAATCGCATTCCTCCACCATTCTCTCTTTTTCTCTTTGCTCTTTTTCCTTCCTTGTCCTAGCCTTTTCCATGATAATGGTGCATGATGATATTGTTCAGGGGGGATCGTGTGGTCCAGATTGAAAAGGATTGGGTCCCACCAAGCCTCTGATATCTTCATTTCAGATTTGCATGTCCCCATCCCCCGACCACCATAGCCGTTATTATGGAGCCTCAAACATTTTGCTCATCCCTTCCTTTTCCCTCCAATTCATTAATTCAGTGTTTGTTTTCACAGAGGAAATCTCATTGTGATCTACAAGATTTAATGAGGGCAATGTTGCATCTTCGTCAGTTTCATGAATGCGGAGGCCAATTCTCGGGGACCTACGCACACAATTTTACTGACTCAAAAAATAATTATATATGGACAATGCTACATCTACTCATTAGGTCATCTACTTCACTGAGGTTGTACATGACATGACATTCTTTTAAGATAAATATGAATGAAGAAAAAAAATCTTTTACCAATAAATAATTTTCAAGACTATAAATGTAATGTAATTAATACATTTTTTAATAATAAATAATTTCTAAAACTATAAATGTAATGCAATTAATATATTTTTTACCAATAATTATTTTTTAAATTATTCAATTGTAGAACATATTACAACATATAAAATATTAATTATAAAATATTAGTATAATTTAAAATATGCTAAATATATAAATAAGTGCCTAAACCATAATTCTTTCTAACTTTAGGCACCTAAATTATTTTCGGTAAAAATAAGCGTCTAACATTTCGTTTTTTAATTTTAGGTTCCCAAAGTTTCAATCAGTTACCGTCCTAATGTTGTATTGTTAAAAAAATTATCACCCAATCAGATTTAAACATGTGGTATTTATTTTTATTTTTAAATTTTCTTTTTTAAAAAAGTTGAAAATAAAATGAGTTTCAAAAAAATCTAAAAATTACTAAAATCCTCCAAAATAGTCTCAAATCCCTAACTCAAAATCACCAAAATTATCGTCATTGTCATTGTCGATAACCTCGTCGAACTCCACCACTATCTTCGTCGAATGACGCCGCTCATTTCTCTCAACTACCCATCATCGGTAATTGATGTAGGTGTGCCAGTCAGATGTCACTCAGTTAGAACCTTTTGTGTTTGTTGTTCGACATTCGATTGGCACGTCTTTCGTCAGTTACCGACAATGGGTGGTTAAAGGAAAATAGACGACGTCGTCCAGTGAAGACAGTGATGAGGGTCCAACGATCCTATCGATGGCGATGACAACGAAAATTTTGGGAGTTTGAGTTAGGAATTTTGGACTATTTGAGATATTTTTAAAAATATTTTTTATTTTTATTAAAAAAATATGTCATGTGTCATGTTTTGATTGGATAACTGATTTTTTAATAGCCAAGCACCTAAAATCATGAAACTTTAGGCACATATTTTACCAAAAAAAAGTTTAGGCACCTAAAGTTAAAAAGATGTATAGTTTAGGCACTTATTTTTGTATTAAGCCTTTAAAATAATCATTTTAATTTTTATTCTTCAAAAGAAATTTCATTTTAAAGATAAAAACACCATGACATTAGCATTATACAACTAAATTACTCTATTCTCTTTTTAGCATTGTACATCCATAAGTGGTCATTTTTTGCTTTCCCTTTTCAACGGTGAAAAAAAAGAATAAATAATAAACAATGTTCATTTCTTGTGGTTAAACTTTATTGAAAATGTAAATTTGTTTTCAAGGTTTGATTTTCAAGGTTTGAACATTGAAGAACAATAGACAAAGATTCTTCTCACTGTTTAGGGAAAAAGAAAAAGTGATTTTCTTATAACAACAGGCGAATTCGAGAAACAAATAAGAATAATAAAAATATAAAATTGAAAAAAAATTAAAGTCACTCCCTTCGTTTATAGTCGAGAGTAGATGAATATAATCATCAAGTTTAAGGGTTGTGTTTTCATAAAAACTGAGGTGAGACAAAGTTTAAAATTTTATGGTTCATGTATGATATTTTATTTTTTAATTTGATTGAAAATAATAGTAACCTTGTTATTTGTTTGTTGTGCTGTTGAAGAGTTAAAAAATTAATTGGAAATTTCAAATTCAAGAAAAAAGAGAAACTTGATATCATTTACTAATTTGAACAATGTCTAAAGGAAAATACAATTTTAAAATACTATGATCATGATGTTGAATAAAATCTCACTATTTAACAAATATCTCGACTTAAAGAATTTTTAAAGAAATATAAAAATTTAAAATACTAAAATCATGATATCGATTAAAATCTCAGTGTTTAACAAATATTTCGGCTTAAAGAATTTTTAAAGAAAAATATAAGTTTAAAACACTAAAATCATGATCTAAACATACAAATTTAATTTATTACTTATATAATTTAACTGTAAAAATATTAAGACAAATAGTAAAATTAATTTATCTATTTTTTTAATAATTTTTATCTAGGGCGAGAGGAAGAGGAGCTTGCTCCTAATGGGTTTAAAATTAATTCATCCTTAACATATTGAAATTGAAATTTATCATTTATACTTGTATTAAAACATTAAAATTATATAAAGGTAAAGAGAGGTAAATAGTGATTGAAAGTTAAATATGTTTGAATGATTCATTTAATGTCTTTTATAATTAATTTATATAAGAATAATAAATACATAATTTATTAATTTCTATCCAAGCTTCCACATCACCTGAGTATATTACCCAATGGATATATAAAGTTTTCTCCATATATATATATATATATATATGGATTATTATGCTATACACTGATGGTGAAAAATAAAGTTTTTACAAATGGGGTTATTTAGGGGTTTAGGGTTTAGATTTTAGAGGTTAGGGGTTTAGGTTGTAGGACCTAAAATTTAGGATTTATAGTTAGAATTTAGAGTTTAGGATTTTTTGTTTGATTTTTAGAGTTTTACTATTAGAACTTTAAATTTTAAATTTAACCTTAAAAATAGGCATGTTTATGTAAACTTTTTTACACCTGTTATCCAATATTAATCCTATACATGTATATTATATATGTAATGCAGTAATTACAAACTTTGGGAAACGGCCCGTCTACCTAGTTACTGGGATTTTTTTTACTATATCAAGTGTTGACGATTGAGGTACTTTGAGTGGTAAAGGAATCATTATCCCCATTTTTATGCTGGTAACAAAACTTTTCGAAGTTGGAGAAACAGCCGCCATATTTCTTGTTTCTGGCGTCCTCGATTGTTGGCAGAACTTCAATGTATGTACCAGTTTTGGGGAATGAAGTTGTAAACCTATTAATGAAGTAAACTTTAATTAACTAGTTCTTCTATGTATACGTATTGGTTATGCCAATTCTAGTATAATATTGTCCTCATATGTTCGATAGTATTAACTTCTGCTTAAACCGTTAAAAGGATAGATGACATTTGTAATAAAAAAAAATTTTGAAAAAATTGGATATTGTTTTGGCTTTTAATGTAGCTTTGGATACTGGGTTAGAGGTTTACTGTTACTGGGAATCAAAAATAATACAGTAGGATGGTTGGGTGGAGGTCAGATTGTAGAGTCTGAGACTTGGAGTAAGAAGAATTGAACAGCTAAAGAACAAGCTTAAGAGTGTTGTCTGCTTTGGCATTGCAGTCCACAAAGGACAATCACTGATAGGGCCCCCCATCTTTTATTTACACGTGTTTTCACTGCTCATCACCCTTTTTCTCTCTGCAATATTGTCTTTGCATAAGTTTGCAAGCTGATTTTAAGAAGTGGGGGCTATGTCTGCCTCTTTCCGACTAACATGGTCTTTTAATTTGAGGGAGATTTTGTAAATCTGGGATTGAGATGGCTCAAAAACCAAACAAAAGCAAATGATAGATTTTGGTTTGATCATAGAGTTCGATGGTGACCAGTGAGATCGATGGGGGAAAGGGGAAAATGAGTAAGGCGTACTCTTGCTGCGAGAATGTCTCCAACACATGGGGCCTTAGCTTGATGTTTCCTTTCCTTTGTTTAAATGCTCATTGTTTGCTGATTTGACCTTCGGCTGAGCCCAACAGTCTTTCATGTCCAGCAGGCCCTGATGGATGAAAAGATTTTTCCTGGTTGGCCCAGAAATATTTCAACGTTCAGATCCTGACCTAACTGCTACAAGCTTTTGGTAATGAACATGACTAACCTGAATCATTGTTAGAGGTGGCAAATGGGTCGTTCGGTTCGGTTTTGGTTTGGATCGTTTCGGTTCATTTCGAGTTTATTTGTTTTAGATTCGGGTCGGATCGGTTCGGGTCTGGTTCGGATTTTAGCTCGGTTCTATGATGATTCGGGTCAATTCGGGTATTGGATCAGTGATTCGGGTCAATATCAAATCAGTTGTTTTTGGGTCGGGTCAATATCAAATCGGATGTTTTCGAGTCGGGTCAATATCGGGTCGGGTCATTCTTTAAATTTTTTGGCCAATTCGTTTTGAGTTGGACTTGGGTGTGAATCTAATCGTGTATATTATATAAAGAATTAATCATATATTCTTGTAAAAACATGTCTATTTATTTGTTAATATTAGCATTTAGGTTTAGTTCCAATCATTCAATGTTTCAAAATCAACCATCATTGGTATTAATCATTTAACCTGAACCTAACGAATCTCAATCCAATCCTATAACTATATTTTTTAATTTCATATTCGATGTTGGTTTTTAGTACGATAGAATTTTTTCATATTTTCAAAATACACGTAAAAAAAAGAGATAATTTTATGGGCATGGAATCAAACCTTAGACCATAATTGCACATATGATGAGCATTTTGAAATATTACCTAAAAATTTGACTCGAGTATATGTGTATATATATTATCAAATTTGACTAGAATATGTATATTAGGATTTTACTTTTCCCTCCGACTTCCCCCCTTTCTTTGCAATTGACTAGAATATGTATATTAGGATTTTATTTTTCCCTCCTACTTTTTTTTATCAAATGTAGTGATTAATTAGTACTATTATAATACAAAAAATAATAAAAACATATATTATTTCAGGTTAAAATTGGGTTGATGTTCGGTTTAGATCGGTTGAAAATCGGTTTGGGTCAAATCGGTTACGGGTCAATATCGGTTCTTCTAGAATTCAGATCGGTTTCGGTTTCGGTTTGGTTCATTTCGGCTTTCGGTCACATTTGGGTCATCTTGTTCGGATCCATATCGGGTCTCGGTTCGGTTTTCGGTTTTTGGGTCAAGTTTGTCAGGTCTAATCATCGTGGGCCAAACAGACCACTTACATTTAGATTAGGCTTAAAAAAAATAAGTGCCTAAAGTATACTATTTTTGAATTTTAGATGTCTAAAGTATTTTTTTTTGTAAAAATAAGTGTTTAAAGTTTTAAAAGTTATAATTTTAGGAGCCCGGCTGTTAAAAATTGTTTTCCATTTAAAACGCAACACATGGCATGAATATTGATTTTTTTAATTATTTAAAAAAACTTTAAATTTTAATTTTTTTTTAAAAAAATCCTGAAATTTATAAAAATGTTCAAATCAGTCCCTAAATCACTAAAATCCCTAAATCCTAAATCCCCAAATCCGCTGCCACTGCCACTGCCAGCCGCCATCTCCGGCCATTTCTCCCAACTCGCTGTCGCTAAAAATTGGCGAACGGTGTGCCAATCGAACGGTTATTTCACATTCGACGTTCAATGTTCGGTTTGCACACCGTTCACCGATTTCCAGTAACGTCAAGTAAGGGGAAATAGTCGACATGGTTCGGCGACCGAAAGGTTGGGGCGGGCGACAGTGGCCGACGGCGGCAGCGGTGAGGATTTGGGGATTTAAGATTTAGGGATTTTGAGACTATTTTAGAAAGTTTTAGAATTTCAAGATTTTTTTGTAAAATTTAAATTATTAAAAAATAATAATTTAAAGAAATTAAAAATGAAACATGTCAATTTTGTATTGGTTAACGGTTTTTTTAACGGTAGTTAACAGCCGGGCACCTAAAATTATAACTTTTGAAACTTTAGGCACCTATTTTTTCAAAAAATACTTTAGGCACCTAAAGTTCAAAAACAACATACTTTCATTTAAGCTTTTAGATTATGTTGGGTCTAATTTGACACTTCAGTTATTTTAAATTCGAATTATATGAAATGTTTAACTCTTTCTTCTTTATCACTATTTTTTTAGTTTTCTTATCTTTTTTTGCTACTGGCGACGGTGTTAATTTTGTGTTCCCTGATGATCTTTCTTATTTTTAGTTTTAGTTTTTAATAAAAATTTCTTCTGTCTTGAATTTATTTTTTTCGCACATCTTGTTACGTTTGTTTCGTGTGTCTATATAACATATCTTTTTCTGCTTTGCGACACGGTTTTCATTTACCTCATTTCTTGTAGTTTTGAGTTTCATGGCGTTTTGCGCCATTTGCTCTGGTTTATCATTTGGATCCACCTCCGGATCTGTGATTGGAACCCTTTGTTTCTTTAGGTTTTCGTTGGGTTTTGGCATTGGGGGAGACTACCCTCTCTCCACCACAATTATGTCTGAATATGCTAACAAGAAAACTCGTGGGGCATTCATTGCAGTCGTGTTTGCCATGCAAGGGGTAGGGATTATATTTGCTGGTTTAGTATCTGTGTCTTTCGGTAATCTTCCGTAAGCGGTACCAAGCACGGCCATTCAACGAAGACCTTATCTTCTCGACCCAACCCGAGGCAGATTATCTATGGCCGATTGTGCTGATGTTCGGGGCCTTACCAGCTCTATTAGCGTATTGCTGGCGGATGAATATGCCTAAAACTGGTCGCTACACTGCCATCATCGAAGGAAATGCCAAACAAGCGGCAGGTGATATGGGTCGGGTTCTTGAAATGGAATTCAAAGTTGAAACAGATAAGGCTTCTCAATTCAAGGGAGCAAACAAGTACCCTTTATTATCTCAAGAGTTATACGACCGCCATGGGCGTCATTTGATAGGTACGATGACCACATGGTTCTTGCTGGATATTGCTTTCTACAGCCAAAACCTAACCCAAAAGGACATTTTCCTGGCTATGGGTCTCATTAGAAAAGCTCCTCACATCAACGCCGTTGAAGAAGTCTTCGAGACCTCGCGTGCCATGTTCGTCGTCGCTCTGCTCGGTACTTTCTCGGGGTACTGGTTCACCGTCTTTGTCATAGAAAAGCTTGGCCGCTTTACCATCCAACTAGTCAGCTTCTTCATGATGTCCATCTTCATGTTGATTCTTGGCACCGGATACCCGTATTTCAAGCATATACATTGGATGAGGATGTTACCCACGTCAAGACCGCCCTCATAATCTTGGCCTTCAAAAATATGTTAGGATTTGGTTTCACGTTCCTGGTGCCAGAAACCAAAGGTCAGTCTTTAGAAGAAATCTCCGGCGAAGACGGTGGTGGACTGGTGGTTAGAATGAGACTCGGATGACCACCGGGAGATCCATTAGCATGCAAGAAAGCAGCCGGTTGGAAGGCTGATTAAGTGGGCGAAAAACGAAAGCCTTTTTTAGCTTGTTTTTGTTTGGTTTTATAGTATATCAATCCGGTGTTCTATGAATAAGACACTACAGCAAAACATGACTTTACCTGCGTTTTTAGTCCTATAGCGACATTTTTAGCGATGCTAAAAACTTTTCCGACACTTAGGAAAGTGCCCCAAAAAGTTCCGTTAAAACTAGTGCCGCAATAGTTCGCGGCGATTGTGGGCAAAAACGCCGCAAAAAGTCAAGATCTATAGTGGCGTTTGTCTTTACAAACGTCGCTAATAACTATTCTTGGCGTTTTTGTTTAAAAACACTGCTAATAACTGTTCTTTAGTGGCGTTTGTCTCTACAAACGCCGCGAATAACTGTTCTTTAGTGGCGGTTGTTTTTACAAACGCCGCGAATAATACCATTTTTCCAAAAAAATGTAAATTGCATATTTA
The DNA here is from genome assembly GCA_019671005.1 of Hibiscus mutabilis. Lineage (NCBI taxonomy): Eukaryota > Viridiplantae > Streptophyta > Magnoliopsida > Malvales > Malvaceae > Hibiscus > Hibiscus mutabilis. Next base: position 13,533,160 of record CM033726.1, on the reverse strand, counting down.
AAATATTTGATAAATAAAATATTTATTTCATCCCAAAAATATATTGTCACAATTAACTTAAAATATTTATTAAATAAAATATTTATTTCGTTACAAAAAGTATATTTTGTCGCAATTTAATCCCCTCTACATATTTCGTTCCTAAGCCTCTCTTCCCCGATCCACTATCTCTCGGTCACCACTACTGTCGACCACCATCCTGAATCCCTATACCAAAAGAAGTTAAACACGAAGCATACAAAAATATTATCAGCAACAAAAAACAAACAAAATATTAGCAATGCTAAAACAAGTTAATAGCAGTTTCATACAGTTAAAACAATTAATATGCCTTCTCCTCACATGAATCAAGAGTCCTCTCATTACTCCCCCGAAGCTATATTGTTGAAACTCAAGAAATTCCACCATTTACAGAAACATTGAGCAATATACAACTACAATTTTCTTGAGATTCTTATACTTGAGATTGATGCTCCAATTTACTTTGCTAATGCAAGCTACTTAAGAGAAAGGTACTTGAATTTGATTAAAACAGTAAGTACCATATCCATTTTAATCAGACATCTTAATTTGATCAAAATGGATTGTTGATCTTATCAGGATCTCAAGGTGGATTGATGAAGAGGAAGACATGCTGAAATCTGCAGGGGAAACAAGCTTACAGTATGTTATACTTTATATGAGCGGTGAGTGCTTTATCGATCCGGCAAGAACTGCAACATACATATTATTTGTAACATTAAAGAACAAAAAAGTTATAGAGAACCTAATAGGGGTTACAAAGAAGAATACAAGGAAGAGCAAACATAATTGAAGAGTAAGATAATCAAGAGAATTACGATGATAGATCAATGCAACGGCAGTTTGAGTTTAACTACCTTCGAAACAATGATGAAGAAAGAAAAAGGATCAAGTTTATTTTTTAATAAATTTACACTTAGCTTTAAAAGCATGGGTGGACCTTATTTCTTATAGCATAGGCTCAGTAGTAGCATCCACCAACTGCAGTATGATAGTATAGTGAAAACAAGGTCAATAACATAGTTTGAATTGAATTGAATCAAATCAAATCGAATGCTCCACTAGTTTACACAAACTTCTACTGCAATTTTATGCAGACTTGATCTACTTGTTACAATTTACAAGCATATCAACTACACCATTAGAACATCAGAAATCAGCAAATGCGGAACTCGTGTGGTGTAGGCGTCACTCACCCAACCGTCTAAATGGCCAATATAATTACTGAATATAGGAGATAATAACGCGTGGTCCGCGTGCTAAAAGCGGATTTTAGTAATTTCATTATTGTAAACAAAGCTTTATAGAACTAAAGTATGCTGAGCATCCAAAATATATGATTATGCTCCATTCACATTTTTTACTTTCCTACAAAATGCATCAAGCAAACTATGAATGAGAGACATTCTAATTCTGAACCATTTTTGCCTATGAAAAATATATTTTTCCTCCATTATTTTTATCTAGTATAAGATTAAACCATATATTAGTCAAAGCTAACACACTAGAATCGAGACAATACGGAAGGATATTACTTTAACATCACAATAATGAAAGGCGTGTTAGGGTGCACTTCACAAGAAAGGTATACATTAAAGCATAAGTCTATTTTGGGGACAAAGTACAATTTTTTGAATGGAAAAAGAATGACTTCCACTAAATTAACTACAAAAATTAAACCTAATGTAACTTGTAAAAGATAATCCACTTTTACTGAGAATAGAAATTCATATTAGGACTACAAATACAGAGTATGAACCGTAAAATGCACCTGAAATGATGGTCTTTAACTAGCAATGCCCGAGCAAATCAACTTATTTACGAACTTCTGTTTGCAAGCTATATTATTTGAACCCATCAGATATCATTAAGCTATTCCATGTATTTGTGTGGCTTAAACTAATTGTGAACAGCTTAATTATAATTAAAATTAGGTAAATTGTTTAGGGAGAATACCTTAAGCCTAAACCATATGTTCCCAAAAAAAAAATCTGATACCAAGGTTTATTTTTCCATTTAATTTCGTAAATCCGGTAAAGTAAAGCTCGGTAAGGATCAAATCGAGCATTACATAATTCATAAGATTAAGTAACAATTAGTCAACAAGGATTTTGCATCGCAAAAAAAAATCGCAAAACTTGGATTAAAAGGATTAACTAGTAAAGAAAAAGAACAAACGAAAATGGATAAGATAGAGATTGCTTACCGAGCAGCTGAACTGAAGCGGTGAAGAGTTGAAGATTTTGGGTATAAATCATTTAGAAATTAAAGAATGGAAGAGATATTGGATGAGTTGGATTGAGGAGACGGGAATGGACGCCGGAATGGGAGGAGGGGTAAAGAGGTATGATATCGCTGTAGGAATTAGGGATTTTGGGTTGTAATTTAATTTGGGGTGCGGGAGTGTCGACCGAGTAAATGATTTATACTTATGGCGTTTATAAAAACAAACGCCACTAAAAGTGACACCTATAGCGGCATTTGTTTTAAAAACGCCACTAAAGTATATGTTTTTTGTGACGTTTTACAACAAACGCCATCATAAGTTATTCTATAGCGGCGTTTTTCATAAAAACGCCATTAAAAGTTCATTTATTTGCGGCGCTTTCTTAGAAACATAGCAAATGTTTTTTCTTTTTGTGGCGGTTTTTGTTTAAACGCCGCGATATATAAACAATTAGCGAAGTTTGGAGACCAAACGCCGCAAAAAATGCCGCTATATACCCGACGCGGTATAGTGAGAACAACGACCGTGGCGGTCTTATGCCATTGTATATTATTGCAATGGGATTTCCTTTTTCGCCTTTTATGTATACATAAATCATAAATACAAATATAGTCAACCTATAAAACTATAAATACAAATTTAGTCAAGTTACAAGGCTTACCGTTCCTACTTCCTTGATAGGAATATTTGGCAATTATTAAAACTATATTTTTGCTATGATCTTTTTCTCTCTTTATTATTTTTAATTATCACTATCCGATTTATTAATCAATTAGTTTGATACATTCACAATAATAAAATTTAAGTTCTAACTTTATTTAAAAAATTAATGTTTCATTTTATTAGATCAATTGATATTTGATTCTAATTTTAACTTTATCTAAGAATATCTACGCTAATTATTTATGTCTCGTAAAAATTCTACGACTATATTGCTAAATTTTTCTGATCTCAAAATAGTTGAGAAGTGATTGATACAATATTGTTTATAGACAAAATTAATAATCCAAATAGCATATTCATCTACCAAAATTTTTTTATTACTTTTCCTTATTAATAAGGGAAATTGTTTTTCAACTTTGTTTGTTGTAGGCTGTTGATGCTTTGTTTTATCCCATATGGTCATAGTGAAAGCCTAAACAATAGCCATATTTTGTCTTTCAATATTGTGATTAACAAACATGCAGTGAGAAATCATATCCCAATACTCTAAATTGGCTTGCTTTCAATTTGACAAAGTGAATTGAAATAGCTTGTAAGTAGGTGTCTAATTGATATCCATGTTCTAAAGACAAATAAGAGATTATGGAGCATAAACAATCAATGATCTTGTTGAAAGAGTGATAACAGTTTGATTTTCCGATTGACTTTAAAATAATTTTTTATTTATTATATAGTATTCTGGTTTTTAAATAAATTGAATATTAAAATTCATTGTGGGTTTAGTACTCATTAATTTTGATTTGTTATAAAAAAAAATTACATTGTATTCTAGAGTTATTTCCCATTGGTTTTTAGTATAAAATTAAAAAAAAAACATAAAATCAAATTCGATTTGGATAGTTTGAAAGTCTTGCTCTTTTGAAAAACTTGGATAACATTGCATGTAACTACAAATTATTTTAAATATTCTTTACAATTTCAATATATACTAATAATGTTTTCGGTAGCTACTTGAAATCTTGCACTGAGTCTAACATATAATGTAAAAGTGGTAACGTATAAAGGAGTAGAAATACTCAACAGAAAAGTATTGATTCTAACAATATTGATACTTATTGAATGACATATGTACTCCAATGTGTGTAGAACAGTGTTCGAAAGTTGGTGAACACATTTTGTATTGGTAATGATCTTTGAGTATTGATACTAGAGGGAGAGTATAAATACTTTACATAGAGTACCAATACTATTTTACAATCAAATTAACACATATTATGCTAGCAATATTGATAATGAAAGCTTGAGTACTGATATTGCACGGAAAGTATCAATACTTTACGTAGATTATCAATATTTAAAGTTGTCCTAAACTCAAGCCAACATGATTTACGTATGAGTACCAATACTAAAAGCTTGAGTATTAATACTCTAAATAACGTACCGGTACTCGTGCTTGAGTATTCATAGGTACAATGATTGTTGAAAGTCGTATAATTTTTTCAGTGAATTTGTCAATAATTTTTGTAGGTACCACAAAGATTTATGGATTTATTATTAGTTGTACCTACCGGCAAAGTTACGAAAGATTTATGGATTCTAGCTTTTACAAAATTGGCCAACTTTACTCGTAGCTAGGACAACTGTTGAAAGTTGTCCAATTCTTCTGATGAAACCGTCAACAGTTGTCGTATCTACCCAAAACCGAGGTTAGAAATTTTGGTGATGAAAACCCGGATATTCGATTGACTGAAGTTAAATTGTTAGGATTAAATTGAGAAAACAAGAAACATTGGGGTCATTCTAAAAATCATAGAAGATTTCGGTGGTCAATGCAATGATTTACCACTTGAGCATTCTAGATAAGATTTTATTTCACTATCGTCTTGTCTGATTTTAAAAAATATAACATAATGTAAACTACCCTAGTAGTCCCTAGATTGCTAGATCACTTGTAATATGATTATCGAACTTTTAAAACTTACATTATAATCACTGAATTTTTAATTCGCTTTCATTACGGCAATATTTGCTGCTAAAACTGATATGGTGCGTTAAAGTCTCTTTTTTCTTGAAAATGTAGTCGACTCTTTTAGTACAATCTTCTCATCCGTTAGTCTCATCACCACCATCCTTACTCCCGTCACCACCAGTTGCCTCTGCTGGATCACTTTCATCCCACCAACACATGGATCACCACCATCAAGTATGCCACAATTTGTACTCTCACAGCCTGGTGAGATATTCTATTCACACTCAACCTTTATAACCTTGTAGATGCTTATTTATTAACCGAAGAAATTACCCGAATTTGTTGTAAATGTTGGGGTTCTGTTTTCCAAGCTCTTATAGCATGGGTTATAAGAAAATAGATCAATTCTCAAATAATAAAATGTTGTTATTTAGATGGTGAAAAACATAGGAATACAAACTTGTAAAACTTGTGGGTTTGATTGTACCATAGAATACATTGCTTGGAACAAAAATGCAAATAAAGATACACTTGGTATGTCGTGTTAGAGAACTAAAACAACTTCATAGTTAAAGAGAAAGGAAATGATTTGATTGTTTATGAGAAAATCCAAGAATTGAAGCCCACCAGCACCCAGCACCAGCACCGAGAAGCATTCATTTTCTAGTATCATATCAACATGTTAGGAATGAGAAACAAAAACAAACGCATATAAAAATGGGCAACACATTTAGAATAAAATTGGAAAGCAAAATAAGCTGAAAAGGGCAGGTGGAGTAATGTGAAAGACGGTCAAAATTGGACTCACAGTCGCTTGACATTATTATTGTGGGCAGGTGAGGTGAACATAATTAACTACTTTGAAATTTCCCCTTTTTATTATTTTCTTATTCACCGACCATCTGAATATGAATGCGAATCAATGTCTTTTATAGCCACGTTTTTTTATGATTTCTCCGCTTGGGACCTTATCCTGATAGCAACCTCTTACTAATAAATGGTTTATTTTCTCTTTAAGATAAAATGCAAATTACTAACAAATGTTTTATACAAAAATTAATTAAACATTATTATTAACTACTAGATAATGGTATACTGTTAACAATTACAATGCCATTTATTAGTTTTTTTTTTTTTACTTCCAAAGACGTTTGGTTCATATTATTTAAAATTATAAGATATTTTTAAATTCCGATGTAAGATAATGATATTTGGTTCATAAACATCGCGAGCAATCTAAAACAAGATATAATACTAATATCCCATTCCATCCTAATCTAAAATTGCAAATATCATTAAAATGTCACTAAAAACGAAACAAGGGTCATTCTCTGGATTTGGAGTATTCTTTCAGTAGACATTCATCCAATAGTCCAAAATATTAATCATTTTTTTAATTTTTAATCTCAACTAATAATTTACATTCATCCAATGGTCTAAAATTAATGTAAAACTAAAAGATTTTACATTATGTAATAGGGTTAGGATCCACTTACATAAGGTAAAAAACTAAAAAAATTTACACTGATTTTAGATCATTTGATGAATGTAAATTTACACTTGATATTATCCAATTATCTTCTTTCCCTTAAAAATCTCATCATTTTTAACTCTTAATCCCCTTCACCAATTTATATTCATCCAATGACTCAAAATCATGAGAAATTATATCATGAGTCCTTCCCACCACGTCATTAATAGGACCAACTAATAAAATGAATCAATTTCATTAATTTTTTTCATATCATCTTTTTAACAAGTGAATCTTCACTCATATTTACTGTAAATCAAATTTAAAACAGGTTTTACCAAGTAAAGATTCATTTGGTAAAAAGATGAGACGGAAAAAATTAATGAAATGGATGCATTTTATTGATTGGTTCCATGGATGACATAACGAGAAGGACTCATGATAAATTTTCTCTAAAATCAGTGTAAAATTTAAAAAATTACATTGTGTAACTGGATTGTCTCTTTATAGTATATAATTATCTATGTTACATTTAAAGTCTCTAGCTGAATTAATTGAGTCAAGAAAATTATCAAAATATTTTTTACTTATGGTAATTAATATTATTATAAGATTATTTTTATGTTTTCATACTTTTATAATATTATTAAGTAAAAAAAAAACATTACTGAGAATCAATCCTAATTAAGATCAGCTAATAGATTAGTATAGAGATTTTTTTTGTCATTTCATTTATAATAATCTGTTAAAATATTTTTATAAATATATATACATAAAATATTTTATTTGTCCATAAGTAAAATATTTATAATTTATAAATATAAAAATTACGAATATGGAAAATCTTTTCGATTGACGAAAATTTAGTTGTTTTTATTTGTAGTTTCATCACCTGATTGTGTATTGGGCCCTTTTGTATCGTTCTCCCTTGTCGGGGAAAATGGACCCACCTCATTGAAACAAAGGCTACAAAGTCTAGATTTAGTTAGCATGTGGATGGGCTCAGGGCATGAAAATGATTTTGGGGAGGCAATGGTTGCATTACAGTTTACACGTGGTTGATGGATATTTGATTGGTGGACAAGATGGTTGAGTATTAATCACTCATCGTTTTTTGATTTGGTTGACAAAATCCAATTGGTCCATTTTTACGGCAACTTAATTAAGCTTTCGGCAAATCCCTCAACAATAAAATTTTATCGCTTCAACTTAGACCTAAGTTGATTTGATTTTTACTCGACCAAAATCTGAAATAAACTAAACTGAATTAAAATTAACTCGAATTTTAGTTGAACCAAATTTATTTTATTCAAACTCGATTTGAACAAATAAATTTGACTTAATGCCAAAAAAGCTCCAAACATTTGACTGAATAGTTATTGGTCCAATATTCTTTTTTTAAACCAATTTAACCTCAAACGTTTCATTTTGATTGTTAGTCAGTTAACGATAAACAACTTGAAATGACTTGACAGAAGAACACATCGGTAAAAAATAATTTTATATTTTATAAAATTTTATAAAATTATTTTGTGATTGATATGACATTCTTTCAAGTCAATATTTTTGTCTTTGTGACATTACCATGTCAAAATGTACTGCCATATAGATTTGTCACATCATTTTAAATCATTTACCGTTAGTTAACTAACAGTTTTCAATCACAGAAGGGTCATTTTGACCTAAAATAAAATGTTGAGGTTAAATTGGTTTAAAAAAGAATATGAGGCAAAATGACTATTCAGTCAAACGTGACGACACTTTTTAACTTTATGCCAATGGATTTTTATCGATTTTTTGTTAGATATATATAATAGGGGTAAAACTTTGATACACAGGCTGTGTAAAATTAATTTTACACAAGCCTGTGTATTTACCCTATAAAATCCTAAATTTCTAACTCCAACCCTAAACCTTAAACCCTATACACTAAATTCTAAACAATAACCTTAAATTCTAAACCCTACAACCTAAACCCCTAAACCTTAAACCTTAAACTAAAACCCTAACCCCTAATTTACACGGCCTGTGTATCAAAGTTTTTTTCCATATAATAATAATAATATATGAAGTTGTTATATGGTTAATTTATAATTGCATAAACTACCTATTTAGTATCCAACTATACTCGTGGTACTGTTTTGGTATCCCAAATATTATTTTTAGCAAAATAATACTTAATGATATGTTTTTGTTCTGTTTTGGCACCTAGCCGTTAATAATTAACAGATATGTTGATGTGTCTTGATATAATCATAGTTTTAGTCTGAAACACTTATATTTTATCAATTTAATCCAAAACCCATCAATTTAAAACATCATTTTCATTTTGGGGTAAAATTGCAAATTACCCACATTTTATTCTTCTTTATTGACTATAGTATCCTTATGGATGATCAATTAGTTGGAAAACTAAAAAAAATTGTGAAACATATTTTCATTTAAAAATTTGAAATCAGATGGACTTTAAAATAAAATTAGAGAAATCGATTGGCCAAAAATTTGATTGAAAAATAAATCAAATTAAATTTAAATTTAGCAGAGTGGTGGCTTTCTCTCCAGTAGCAACTGACACGACGGCTCCGTTCACATTCCCGATAGAAGCAACAGTGGTACAACACAACATCAACATCATTCTTTTGCTCAACTAAACTGATCTGCAAAAGCATACACGAATAACATAAGTACTAAGCCAGAAGAACATCGGAAGAAAAAAGGGGAAAATTGAACGAAAAAGTTAGGATTTTTTTCTGTGATTAAGGCCACGAATTAAGGATCCCAACGGTGGAGGAGTTTATCATGCGCCAAAGAGCAACATATTGTGATTTTGGACCGATCAAATGGAGGACGGCAAAGAATCAAATGTTTTGGTTCAAAGGAATCGATAGAGTTTTTGGTAGATTTGCAAGGATTGATGCCGAGTTTGAAAAATCGGACAGTGTAGTGACGATCAGAGCATCAAAAAGGTTTGACATGTGAAGTTTAAGCTTGACGGCCACCAACGACTAGAGGTGGAAGACATCGTCCGACAAAAAGGACGTCGACTGATTCTGGAAATATTTGAGAGGAGAACTATCCATTGACATTGGTGGAAGAAGAAAAAGTGGGTAATTTACAATTTTATCTTATAAAATTAAGATGGTATTTTAAATTGATGGATTTTGGACTAAACGGATAAAATATATAAGTGTTTTAGACTAAAAGTATGTTTATACAAAGCCATGTCATCATCTCCATTAAATTTTAACGATCAGGGTACCAAAATAGAACATAAACGTAATATTAGGTACTATTTTGCAAAAAATATTAGTTGAAGTACCAAAATAGTAACATAGGAATAGTTGAGGTACTAAATAGGTAGTTTACCCTTCTTAATAATATATATGGAATTGCTACGATGAAAAATATGATTTTGAAATGAGTTTGAATCATTATTATTTAAGAATCAAAGTCTTCATTTTAAAATAAAAAAATAACTTAAATGATAATTGACAAATAAAAGAGATGTGTTTTTACAAGAATATACCAATATTTTATATATACTTCGATTGGACTCATATCCAATTGAACTCAAAAATCCAAAGGTTGACCTGAATAGAAAAATCGACTGATTTCCTATTGACCCAAAATTAACCGATTTGCAAATAGCTGACACAAAATCTACCGACCCAATATTGACCCACATGACCTAATACCTGACCCGAATTACCATAGAACTAAACTTAAATAGAATAAAGTCATACACAAATCGACCCCAACTAAACCGAATGAAGTCTAACCCGAAATTACCCTACCCGAAATAACCCAAATCGAACGACTCGTTTGCCACATGTACTTCAACTATGATCCGTAAGTCCACCTTCTCGCATTGTAAGTTCTATTAAATTAAGTGAACAAAAATTTTCTGCCCCATTTCGGTGCCTCTTTCTATTCTCCAATAATGAAAAATTAAAGGGTAAAATACAAATTTTATCACTGAACTTTCTTCACTCTCCTATTTTGGTCACTGAACTTTAAAAGCATTCAATTTACTCACTCAACTTTAGACATTAATTGTTTTTGGTCACTCCTCTGTTATCTTTCTAACTTTGTGGTGACATGGCATTTTTTTATTAATTCTGAGCTGTCATGTAGACAGCAATTACTATTTTATTAATATCTTTTTTTTTATTTTTTTTATTGAATTTCTTTATCGGCCACCCCACCTCCTGTCATATCCTTTTTCATCTCCAATCCACTACCTATCACCTTAAACCTCACTCACACCTCAACCATCAAAAGTTCAAACATTTGCAATACTCTTCAACCCATTTGAATACAAATAGATATAAAATCTAAATCAAATTATTTCACTATAACAAAATCAACAGTAGAAAAAATTAACTTGAAGGGTAGGTTGATTAGTCATTACAACAGTGTCAACATCTCACCATAAATAACTGACTGTAGCAATGAAAGCTCACTGGTATAGAAGTTGCAAAGCTCATTTTGAATTTAGTTTCGTATATAACGAGCCGCACAGCTGGAGGAACCGTTAAAAAGGAAGCTCGATTTGACTTTGGTGGATCTTCGACGATTAAAGATTCTATTCGAAGATCCTAACGGTAAATACGCTCTTCTTGGGGCGGAGAGAAACAAATCTTCATTTGAACTTTATCTAACGGAGGACGACGGAGATCAAAAAAATAAGAAATAGAAGCCTTTAATGTTAAACTTGTGTAGTTTAGGGTGTTTTTTTGGTTAAACGGACACTAGATTCATGTTTAGTAGAGTGAAACATGTTCGGTGAAAAAATTTGGGTCTCATCGGCCACCGTCAGTGGTGGCCGACATGGTGGTTGGTCGTGGTGAATGGTGGCTAGAATTTGAATATGTTCAGAGAAAATGAGAGTAAAAAGAATGAATGAGAAAAGAGAAAAAGAAGGAAAATAAATAAAATAGAGAAAAGTGGTTTTATATCGACGTCGTTTTGGTGTTGATTTAACTTTTTTAAAATGATGTCGTTTTGATACATGTGTCATGTCATAACGCCGTTAACTATTTAACAACGAAGTGACAAAAAAAATTCAAGTTCTAAATTTAAGTGAGTAAATTAAAAAAATTTAAAGTTCAGTGACCAAAATAAGAGAGATAAGAAAGTTGAGTGATGAAATTTTTATTTTACCCAAAATTAAGTTATAAGCTTTGACCCTAAATTTTAAACCCTAAACAATAAAAAATACATTATGCCCTAAATTTCCTAACCTTAACCCTAAATTATAAACCTATTTTTTTAGTGTGGGGAATAAATAGGGGCACCAAAAAGGGTAAGGATATCTATTCAAATTAAGTTCTATTCCAACCTACGATGACATATATGTTGTTTGAAAGTTTTTTTAGCCACCGATATTCGATTTACCGATTGACTAATCTAGATCAGATTTTGCAGAGACTCAATATGAGGGTGACACCTCCAACCTATTTTCTCCATTCAAATTTTAATATTCGAACCATTGATCTTACCTAAGGGACCTAATGTCTCATCCCACTAAACTAATTGGTTGTTGATTGTTTGAAAGCTTTTAAAAACAAAACATAATACCAACAAAACACGTCCAGTGAGCTGCAACGATAGGATAAGATAAAACACAGGAGAAAGGAAGCGGGAAACAAAACTCACTGTCTTTGTCCACCTACACATTTAGGAATTGAAGTAGGAATGGTGGGCGAAACAAACAATCTACAGGCCGCTTCACAAAACAAATTTGATTAGATCAACAAACGAACCACAAAATGGTATCAAATTATTGAAAGAAACCGAAAACTACAAATCAGAACCGATCGTCATGAGAAAACTATCCACGAATGCAAATCTACCGTAAAGGTAGACGAAAACGTGCATAAGGCAGTAGTGTGCTACAAGACAAAGGAAAAGCATGCTACAAAGGTAGATAAAAAGTAAAAAATAAAAACCGAAACAAAAAAGAAAAAAGAAAATAATAATTAAATATAAAAAACAAGGGAAAATGAATATTGGCTGTGGAGACCAGCACTAACGCTAATGTTACTGTCGACCAGCAAAGGAGGAGGAAAACGAGAGAACAAAGCTAGGGTTTTAAGAGAAAGCGACGCTAGGTTCGTATTATTTTTAGATCTTTCTGGTTAATAATAATAATAATAATAATAATAATAATAATAAGTTATTAAGTTAAAGATCTCATTTATATTTTAATTTATTTTTAAATTATATATATATTAAAACGTTGATGTGATAAATTAGTTGAAAATCACTATTGCTAAACTTGCAATGGGAAGGAATTATGCTTTGTTAGTTAATATGCATTATTTCCTTATAAAAAGAGAAATCATTTTAGGAAGATGGCAAGCATGACCCACCTATAAAATATTTTAAAAATAAAATAGAAGAAGAAAATCTATAAAATTAAGAAATGGCGAACAACGATAATTCGACATCGATAGCCAACATCCTAAGTTCTTCAAAACTTTCTCCCTCTCTAATCACGTTAACTATATACCATTTTGTTTTCTACCACATTAATTCTTGTCTATTTTATTTAAATATATTTTAATTCTTTAAATATCTGAGTCTATGTTTTCCTATTTTTTTTATAATTAGCATTATTTAATTTTACCTTTCAGCTAAGATATCTATGAGGGTTGTGGGATGAATTGAAAAGCTATTAGAAAAATCATAATATTGGTGATTATTTAATGAAATTATGTGGGTTTTCTGTACACTCGCGGCATTTCTACGAAAAGAGAAACAATTCTTTAGCAAAATTAAACAAATCTTGCCAACATTAAAAGGACTTCTAATAGGTTGACCAATTTTTTCGAGAAAATTTTCCAGCAAAGGACAACGATATTGCTCCAGGAAGCCATTAACATTGCTCTCATAATGCTACCAAAGGATCTGAGAAAAATAAATCTCCGATATCATCAAAGTAATCGTCCACTTGAGAAATAGACGACGACGAGGATGAACCGGCGCAGCAGCCAAAATCTTGAGCTATGTCGACCAAGGCGTCGCTAAAATTTTCACTATCCGGTAACTCTGTTGCTTTGTAATCTAAAAACGATAACTCCGGAACTGAAACGTTGAAAAACTCGTCCAGAAAAGGGAAATCAAGAGGCAAATAATCTCCCGACTGATCGAACAAGTTCGTTTCAGTTTGCCACTCACATTTGTTAGGAACAACTGGCTCCTGAACCGGCGACGGTTTACTCTCTTCTTGGAGTTCTTGAACTGGCTTTTCCGGTTCGGTTGCTGTTTCTTCACTTGATTTAGTTCGGAAGTTAAGAACAGAAGTTGGAGAAGAAAGATTGTGAGATAACTCGTCCCCTGATTCATACCCAGAAGCCACTTTCATATTTTCAGGCGTTTCGATGTTTTCCTTAGCAGGCGGAGTAACGAAGTTGGTCAAAGCATCAGGTCCCCGGAGTTTGATTGCTGCGTTATCATAAACCATGGCGGCTTCTTCAGCAGTGTCGTAAGTACCCAACCACAGCCGTACACGTCGAGCAGGATCTCGAATCTCCGCCGCCCATTTCCCCCAGGGTCGTTGCCGTACACCTCTGAACTTCTTACCATTCCCGTTAGCCGAAGAAAGCTTAAGCGGTCTACTACGACAGACGGTTGCGACATCCGCGGCAGCAACTGTTCTCTTGCGGTTGTTGCCGGAAAGGGTGGTTTCGGGGGTGCTTTTACAAGCGGCTTCGATGTTGATCTCGTTGACATAGCACTTCATTCTCTGGCGACCAAGGAACCCAGCTTCATCGTCGCTGGATGAGTCGGTTGCTTCAGGGTCCGTAACGGAAACCCGTACGATTCTGGGAACATGAACATCAGGAGCGCCGCTGTTTGTAGGGCCCTGGTCATGATCGGAAGCTGCTCTCTTGGGTTTCAAGGACGGCTTTCTGAACTTTTTGGTGACGTTTTTGTGTTCGGTGTATTTGATCGGACATAGGATAGTTGAGTCCATGTCTGGTATATTCGGGGCGTCAGATTCTGTCCGTGCACATTGAAAGAGGCCTAGGCAGAACAAAAAAGGGCAGAGAACCGTAAAAGAGAAGATTAAACCTTGAAGAGACAGGGCTGAATCAGAAATCTGAAAAAAGTTATGAAAGGAGGGGATTTATTTAAGCTTGGGCGATGAAGAGAAAAAGGAAAGATATCAAAGTCTAAAGATTTGTTAAAAGGAGAGACTGAAAGATGTTTGGTTTAGAGGAGCAGTGTGCAGTGGAGTCTGAAATTCTGGATTTGACCATTTATAGCATCTTTCCAATAGTGGGAATTAGAAAAATCTCAAAGAAGGTAAATAATCTATTATAAGACCCATAAATATAATGAGTGAAAAAGGGAAAAAAATGATATTGTGAGTTTATAATGAAGCAGTGTGTATTTAACAGCGAAGATTCCGGTGAGGAACAAGGCGCCGCGGGTGGACTTTGGTCCAATAGGACATCGTCCAATGCTGCTGAATCAGCTTGTCGAAGCACGTGAGGCCCAAGATACCCGGCTGTGCTGCTCCTCGCTCGCTCGATTGTTTTATTAGGAGAATACACCTCATTATTCAAATAAAATTCGTCTATCCCTTTTCATGTTATTTTATATGTTTATTTTTATACCTCTTTATATATTCTATTAATAATTTCATATCACATATATTAATATATTTTATTATTTTATTAATTATTTATATTTTATTAATAATATTTGTGATATAAAATTATTGATACACCATATAAATAAAATTAACAAATTCCATTCTTACAACTCCCCAAGCCCCTTTCGCCCAATTATACGTTCTATCTCTCATCTCATCTGGCACATTAATTACTGATTAATTCCACGTAATTAAATTAATCACTTGAGATTATGCTGCTAACAGTCTTGCTAAACACCTATGTTGTCGCTGGCTTGTCCTGCCGTAACTGTTTACTTTAGTGGGTTATTTTAAAAAAAAATATTCCGGTGACCAAAATGGAAAGGAAACATAATAGTTTGGTGACTAAAATAAGAAAGAAAATATAGTTCGGTGACTACTGCTGTAGTTTACCCTAAAAAAATTGATACACAGTTTGTGTAAAATTAAAGTTTACACGTGTTTTTTAAATTTATGGGTTAGAGGTTTAGTTTAGTTTAGGTCTTTAGGTTTAAGGTTTAAAATTTAAAGTTTAGGGTAAGAGTAGGGTTTAGAATTTAGGTGTTAGAGTTAGGGTTTTAGATTATAGATTTTATAGAAGGATTGCGTAAAAATATTTTATACAGACTGTATATCAAAATATAACATTTTTTAAAACAAATAAAATATATTAATAAATAACGTATTGATAAGAAATTAAATAAAAATCAGGATTTAAAAACTTTTAAAAATGTATTTAGTAATTGTTTCGTGAATATTTTTCATTCCTATCATTTTAAAACAAGATAGTGTAGACAAAACGGTTGAACCGACTCTCCTGAGGTGAATATCATCTACTTTTTTGAGAGCATTTGCTGGATTCCAAAGTTTATTTATTTATTTTTTCTGATTTTGGATATTGATATTTTTCATTGAAGAAAAAATTGATCAATGTAACTCGTTGGAATTGAAAACTTAATGTGCATGTACAAGATATTGTACAACTTGAATTTGAATTCATCATTACATATTTTATTTTGGCTTTCTACCATATTTATAGTATAGTTTTTGTTGTCCGGAAAATTTGAAATTTAAAATAAATATTTTTTTATATTAAAGATCGTTTAAAATTTTAAAATATATGAATATTATATTTTATCTCAAAAGAAAACTTTCATAAATTATTATTTTGTCTTTATTATAAAATAAATGTTAAAATTATACATTTTTTTTAATTTAGGTGTCTAACATTTCACTCAGTTATATTTTTTGAAAAGTCTAAAGTGATTACAAGGTAGTATATGTTCATATATATTCTTAACCCTTTTGCAATGCACACATACCTTGTAGACAAAACGATTGAACCCGAGTGTCATAGGATGAACATCATCCGCTTTTCCACTGTGACCAATTGTTGGGTTCATTTTATTACATTTTAAGTGTATAACGTTTTATTTCGTTAACATTTTAAAGTCGACCCATTAAAAATATGTCATCTAACCATTGCTTGACATATGTCATGATTTTTATTTCTTTTGAACTTTCTAAAAAATAAAAAAATCTAATTTCTCAACCCTCCAAATTTCTATTTTCCAAAAAAATCCTAAATTCATAATTTTTAAATGCCTATTTTTTTCGTCGTCATCACAATAATAGTCTTCTCCTCTCGTCGTAAGAGTCGTAAAGCCTAATTTTTTGTTCATCTTTTTATCGGATTCTTTGTTTGTGGCATACATTTTGCATCCATCATTTGACATTCAATTTGCACCTCTTTAATTAATTTGTGGCGATGAAAGAGCGAGATAATCAATATTGGGGTCCGACGATGGAGGGGTTGGCGGAAGTGGTAGATTCAATGATGATTGAGGAAAGCTTTGGAGATTTATGAGGGATTTGGGGACTTTTATTAAAAATTGAAATATTAGGGTACTTTTGAAAAAAATTAAATTTTTATGATTTTTTATAAAAATTAATAAATAGATCAAATGTCATGCATTCATTGAGTAACGCTTTTTTTTTTACGATAGTTTACACATCTACCTTAATATGTAATGTTATAACATTAAGTGTATGATTTGATAAAATAATTTTAGGTACCTAAATAAAAGAGAGATATAATTTAAACACTTACTATTTTATAATAAAACCTTACTATTATGGAAGTGTTGGTGAATTAGACATGTTAACATACTGTCTTAAAATTTTAATCAATACTTTTTGGTGTATACCAAATACTGTAAAGTAACTTCTTCGGCAATCACATCCTTAGTAATCACATTCTTTAGAATCACTTCCAATTGAATTCATAACATGAGAAAACACCTTTTTTCAGAGTAATTAACATGAGAAAACATCTTTTTTAGAGTAATTAATATGAGAAAAACATCTTTTTTAAAGTAATTAATATGAGAAAGCATCAAACGTTTCCTAAGAGGTGTTTGGTTTAAGGGTGCACAAGCTATGCAAATTTCTTAGAGGTAATATCACATTCAAACATAACAATCATATGTTTTAGTTCAAAAATATTACTTTAAGCTGATAATCACAATACCACCTTTTTCTTTAGGTAATGTCATATCCCCAAAGTAGTCCGTTTTTTTATGGTTTTATCCTTTTTTTCAATCTTGATCAATTTTATCCTTCATTTCATGACTTTTTGCACATAAAGTAAAATTTATTATTATTATAATTATATATATTAATTATTTTAATCTAATATATTAATTATTCTAATATATTATTTCAATCTTGATCGAGAACTACGTTAAGCTCTTTCTTAAAATCCATCTCCAAGTCTTCAAGAAAAGGTGAATTCGAACATTCCAAGGCCTTTTCAATTCCTTTGGAGAGTGCTAATGTTACCTTCCATGCTGTTCTCCTTACACCAAGAATCGGCTACAAGTTGATGAAAATCAGGATGGTCATTCCAGGCATCAATGTAGCGAAAAGGATGGTCCACTGGCCCATATTTTGGTTTTGATGTATTTGAAAATACTATCGATAAAACCTTAGTTTTCTTCGTACCTTGAATCTGAACAAAAATGTTTTGTCCCCTTTTGGTACTCTTATGTGTTTCAACACTAAAAAATTAAACCTAAACCTAAACTATAAACCTTAAAAACTAAATTCTAAATTTTAAATTATAAACCCTAAAAACTAAATCATACACTTTAAACTTTAGGCTTAAACTCTAATATTAAACCTTTACTTTAAACCTAAACTTATAGTGTGTAACATATAAAATAACATAAAGGACATAAAATCTATGTTCCTTGAATCTCTTTCATTAACCCAAAACATATAAATTTAATTGGCTGTCGTTGACAACGAAATAAGAATAATCACCGTTCCTTTTCTTTCTTCAAATTTCCCCCCCTCTTTTTTCTATTTTCCCTCTAAAATTTATTTTACAAATCTATTTTGCACGTCTATTTTTTATTTTGTTTAATAGGTTTTCATTTCTTATTAAAATAATGAATGAATTTGTATATCTCACATATTTTAGGTTGAATTTGATTTTGTTTCTCCGGTAGACTCTATTTGGTTATTTTATTAATGTATCTTCCTGCTTTATATCTTCATTTTAATTCTCTCATATTAATAGGTGCTTGCAATCATCCTAAATATTTTGTATTTGAGTTGTAATTAAATTAGTTATCAACTTGTTGTATGTTCTATTATTATATTACTATTAATGATGTTTATTCTTTGACGCGGATCGTGGTATTTGATTATATATTATGTTCTATTTCAAATTGTTTGATTAAAATTTTAATTTTTTAAAAGGAGCAAAAGAGTCTAGCTAACAGGTCATATGTAGGTATGACGGCGGCGGTGGGTGCTGGGGAAAAGGGGTTGCAAACGAGGGTGGAAAAGGAGGAACGGCAAAGGATATGGACTCTATTTGTGAAGAATATATCGGATCGACTACACTGGAAGGGGGTGTGACAATCTTTTGATCGACATGGTAACGTTGTGGATGTGTTTATCCCGGTGAAGAAACTAAGAGATGGTGCCCGTTTTGGATTCGTTCGAATGGAATCTTATGAGGATGCGCTGCGAGCGATTTCAAGACTGAATGAGTTTTGGCTATATGGATCGCAGATTCAAGTGTCGTTTGCACAGAGGGATATACGAAGTTCTTTTTGGCGACGAAAAAGAGGTAATGTGAATCGTGTATCAGTTTCGCCTAGGGGATCTCAGCATTGGGGTCAAGGAAGTATACAGGAGAAGCGGCAAAAATATGGGAATTCTGATGAGTTTAGGGGCAACGATAGATTACATGAGCGACGTAAGGTTGTTGGGGAAATAGATGAGATTCAGGTTGTAGTTCTTAGTACTTGTGCAGTTGGTTGGTGTAAGAAGCCTATTTCACTTATGAATCTTGCTGTGGCGATGTCTCAGGCGAATATTAAAGACCGTCAGCTTATGCGAATCTCAGGAGCAATGGTCTTAATTGTGTTTACGGATTTGGAGAGACGACAGGATTTTCTGAGTAAGGATGGTTTGCAAGTCTGGTTTGAGAGAGTGGAGGCTTGGTCGGCAGAGTTTCCGATTAGCTCGCGACATGTTTGGCTGTCGATTTGTGGGTTGCCTATGCACTTGAGGTCGATGGCTACTTTTACTAATGTGGGGTAGATTTGTGGGAGTAGATGAGGCAACAACGGATCCGTCTTCGTTCGAGAGATGTCGAGTGCTAGTTGAGATGGAGAAATTTGAGCGAGTAGATGAAATATTAGATGTAATGGTGGGGGGAATGTCTTTCACAATTCGTGTTCAAGAAATGGAATTGTGGCGAAGCTCGTCCGAAAGAGAGGTTAGTGACGGGGAGCATTCAAGTAGTACTGATTCCTCGGAGGATGAAAGTTTGACAGGGGCTCAAAATAATGAGTTAGATTGGAATGAAGGAAATTTATCAAAGGATAAGCTGCAAAATACATGCTTGGAAGAAATGCGAGATGAACAACGCTCTTGGCATAAGAATGGCTTATGGGAGTCTAGTCCTAATGGTGAGGTACGAGTGGAGGTGTCGGTGAGTCTGTTGGGTTGGTTGATAGGGGTAGGGAACTTCGAGATGGCATGAAAGCTCGAATGGAAGTATCAATCGAAGATTTGCAAGTGGAGACGGAGGGGCGATTGATGCAAGGAGGGGTGGCGGTTGAGGGAGGGTTGGTGTGCGTTCAATCAAAACAGTTGGATAAGGATCGAGTTGATCAGTTAGATAAAGCTCGGGCTAATTTAAATTCTAAATACCCGGATGACATGGCGATTGTGGTATTCAATCAGAATTCAAATTCGTTAATTCCTTGTAATGTGGTGTCAGATTTTGATGTGAATCTGTGTGAGGGGTTTGTGGAAACGATTGTAGTTGAAGAAACGAATATTGTGGAGCCAATGTTAGTCCAAACAAAAGCTGTAGCATCGAGGGGTTTGGATTCTCAGAGTCAAGAGGGGGCCTTTGAAGTTCCTGATCAAAGTGCTAATATTCAATTGGTGCGTGGTTCTCGGGGGAGGCCTCGAAAGGGTTCAGGGAAAGGGAGAGCCGCGACGTCTCCTTTGGCAGAGGACCAACGACAACAAAATATTTTGCGGGAAGCTCAGGCTACGGAGAGATAGGGTAGGTTAAACGTAGTAAATACGTTAGGTAGAGAGGAGGAGTTTATAAAAGATATTGCTGGAATCATTGTGGAACGTTCAACGTTTCATTGAGATCCTTTTTTATTGCCATATGGTTCGCCGTGTTTGGGGGTGGTTCCTACAATGGTGGGATGTATGTTTACCGTTGCCGAAGTCTTTACAGGATTTTCTATGACCAGGATTTCAATGTTTCATTCGGTGGGGAAGTACGACAATGGTGTTGTTGTTGTGTGGCTGTCGTATTGTGGTATCTTTGGTTGGCAAGCAATGATGCTTTGTTTAACGGTACCAATTTGCTGATGGATGAGGTATTCTTCTGGATTAAATTTCGGTCCTTTGCATGGATTTGTGTTGCGCAAGAGGCTATCAATGTGGAGGAGGCAGTTTGGTGGAAGTGCCCTTGATTGTGTTGTTGTAAGATAGCAATCGCGGCTGTTCGCCTAGGCGTTTCTTGGTTGCCTCCGCCGTTGGGGTGTGGTAAGCTTTATATGGATGGTTCAGTGAGGGGGAAACTTGGTCTGGGAGGTTTTGGTGGGATGTTTCGCGATGATACGGGGAGAATTCTTGCTTTATTTTCGGGTGGTTCAATTTGCCGAGTATAGGGGTCTTATTTGTGTAGGGGTGACTTTAATGTAGTGCTTCATAACAATAAGAGATCGGGGTGTAGTTCCTTATCAACTGCAATAGAGTTCGCTTTGTTCATTGATGAGTCGGGCTTGATTGATTTGCCATTGAATGGGAAACAATTTACGTGGTTTTGTCCAGGGAATCGGTGTAGTAGACTGGATCAATTTTTGGTGTCAAATTCAGAGTTTGGGGATGTGGACAAGGCTGTGAATGCGATTCAAACATCAATAGAGTATTTGGATAATGTCGTGGCTGCTGGCAATGCGAGTTGTGAGGTTCTGCGTGATATTGTTGTTGGGGCACTGAGCCTGGTGCTTGGGTTATGAGCGCAGTCTTGTGCCTTGCTGTTGTGCTGGGTTGGTGGATTTGGCTGCATCTTATTTCCCTTTCCAGGGCAGTTTGGGTGTTGTTTTGGGGAGTGGGTGTTTGTTTTGGTTTGTTGCCTTTTGGTGTTCGATTCTTGCCTGGTGTTTGGACCTTTTATCACATGGTTATTGTGTACTCTTTTCTTCCATTTAGGTTTAAGAAAATTTTTAACGAGATATGTGACCACCATGTTTTTATTTGTATGATTTGTCTAATAATATCATACTTACTTTGCTGATAAAAAAAATTAATTTTTTTCTCATATAGTCATATTGTTGTTATTATTATTTAACACTTAAATTTTATTCCTCGAGTATTTTTAGAAAAAATATCGATTGATGCAATCAATACTTTAAATTTTGCAAAACTCTTTTTTTTAAGATTATGAACTTGTTATATTTTTCTTTATTTCTTTAATAAAATTAATCATTATTATTATTTTAAAAATATTCTATGTATTTGAAAATGAGAAATTATTATTCAACTTTGTGTAGCGATTTCCTTTTCGCTAACAAAAAATAGGTTTTCGAAGTGTTTGTGGTTTTTCGGGTATTAAAATATTATCCGTGGGGTTTTTTTTTAAACGCGTTATATTAGAAATTGGAATCTTGTAAAAAATCGTATTTTATTTTAAAAGAAGAGTCACCACCGGCCACTTAGGTAGGCCGTACACCATAAAACCAGAGATTCAAAAACTGAGTTCGGGAGTCGGTTACGGATGGGGAAGGATTAGCACCCCCACGCCGCCCAAAATTGATACTTTAATAATTACCGCTTTATTAATATTAGATTTTCCGGGTTAAAGTGACAATCAATTTAAGATTCGGTTATAAGTGCGAGTAGATTTTAAAGGCCCCGTTATCCGAGAGTAGCCCAACCACCATCACTACGCCTGATACTGGCCCCGTTTACGCTCAGATAAAAGGGCACCGCATTGACAATTTATATTTCATTATGCGACCTTAGAAAGCAAGACATAACATACAATTCGTATTGACATGATACTATAAAATATAAAAGCATGCATATTACAAAATTAAACAAAAATAATAAAATACACGGGTAAAAAGACAAAGCATGATAAAAACGAAGCAAATATGAACAAGATAAAAACATGCTTACAAAACTGGATTAATTATCCTCAACATGCTTGAACACATTAAGACAACATACAACTGAAATATGGATAACATACATAATGGCGTAGTATGGCACTAGAGGAAAACATGCTAGAATAAAAACTAATGCTTGATATTTGACATGCGACACAATTTATATGCATAGATTAAAAAAACATGACATCTCCATAGCACCAAGAAATACACTAACATATATCCTAAAAAACGAGGATATGAAAATCCATGTGGGTACATAAAAACATGATGTACAAAGAAACTAAAACAATATCTAAAATAAGCCTACATACTATGAACGAACGGATTAAAACACAAAAAAACATAATACCACAAATAAACGTAGTAAGCAAAAACATACAAACATGTAACCTGAAAACAAAGTGAACAATCCATACATGCCAAAATACAAACACGATAAGTACAAGTCAACTAAGCATACCAAACGAACATGTACGTTACGAGCAAACAAAATAAACAACGTAGAAAGCACAACCCAAAATACGCAAATAATCATGACATTAGTACATGTCTGAACAAAATGAACTTGTTGACAACATGTGATAGAAATTAAATGGCACAAACATTCAAACATGAGAAAGGTCCAAAATGCAACAAAAGGAAAATCATGAAGCACAAATAAAATAAACAAAAAACACATTCAGGGATTTAATTAAAAACTGAAACAGACTTGCAGGGACTTGATATGCAATATGACCAAGGGGCAAGCTCAAAGTGCAAAGTTTGAAAACGCAGAATGGTCTGTGGGGTAATTAAACCATTTGAAATCTAATTTCGGTTAATTCAGTGATCAAATTGAAATAAAAGAAAAAAGAAAAATGACCAAAATTGTAATTAACCCATACGGCGAGCTCAAAACGAAAATATAGGGGACAATGGAGGATTTATGATGCAATTAGACCATTTTATTTTTATTTCGGGTCTATAAGACCCAATTATCTGGCCCCTGATTTCATTTTCCCTTCTTTTTTTTTACCCTTAAGAGAGAGCTCTCTTCTTTGTTTTTCCAGAAGAAACGGCCGCCCCAAAAAATATGAACCACCGCCGGCCGCCGTTAGTCAGCGACGTCGAACCCTTAGGTCGACCCAAAACAATCCCTTTGTCACGTATAAACCAGATCTCCCCTTAGATGTTAGAAAAAAAAAACAATCGCCCCCTAGATCTAAAAAAAAGCCGAACCCATTTTGAAGGAAAAATCTCTCACCCCTTTTAGCATCAGCATCCTACTCCGATTCACCCCTACAAGGGCTTTTCACCAGAGAATGGACAGACGGCGAAGGTAGACTCACATCCTCTCTTTTTTCATATTATTTTTTTTAGAAAATATACATGCATGAAGGAGGAAAGAAGAAGAAAGATTACCCACGAAACACTATTTTTCCTTTTTCTATTTTTTCTGGAAACTGATGATAATACACTTTTGTTGGGTTGCCTATATCCTTGTTCTGATCTCCGTTTTTGGTAGAAAACAATACATCAATACATCTGATTTGATTTTTGGGTACTGATAATCCATTGTTTTGGTGTTTTGCACGTTCTCTGAGCGCGGTGGTTGAGTTGGTGGTACGGTGGAGTGGTGTCGGCGTGGAGAGAGTCATGGTGGTGGTGTCCCCTGCCAGATCCACTCACGGCCGTTTGATCAGATCTGATCCAACGGCTGTGATTGCATGGGGGATGAACGGCCTAGATCTGGCCTTGGAATGAGCAAAGCTGCATCTGATCTCGACACGTGGCAGAGGGAGAATGAACGGTCTCGCCGAACAATCCCGCGGGTGAATTACATGCGCGCCAGCTGGATCATCTTGGTGTCATCTGAACCGTTGGATCAAATCTCGATCCAACGGTTGGGAAGGTGACGGCTGCAAGGAAAAGATAGTATATTAGATAGGGTTTTAGGGTTTTTACAATATTGGGTCAGGCCAAAAATGGGCCTTGTAAATTATATTATATTTTTTTGGGTTTTTTTTTGTAATATTATGTGGACTTGGACTGTTATTATAATATTTAGGTTTTATGTTTTGGATTTTATTTTACATTAGTCCAATAATAATAATAATAATAATAATAATAATAATAATAATAATAATAATAATAGTAATAATAATAATAATAATAATAATAATAATAATAATAATATGATATTACATACATACGTACACCTGCACACTCATATACGTGTAACATACAAATACACATGAAAACATTAATTAATGTAACATACTAACATACATGCATATAATCATACACGTAATGTACACATACAAACAATGTATACATAAAGCATAAACACGTATGACACAAATAAATGTTAACACATACATAATATGTATAATATGCATGCACTTACATGCATCACACCTATTTCTCACACACTTTAATCACATATAATATTCATACATACAATAATTATTAAACTAACACAATACTTATACACCGGATAAAAATGAGTGATTACACTTTGAAGTAATTATACTATATCTTCCGTCCCAATAAAATTGTCACTTTTCTATTTTAAAATTGTCACAGTCAAATTATCACTTTAAAAAACGTAACCAACTTTTTTGATACAAATTTACCTTTTTATCTTTTTTAATTTTTCAACAAAAATATTAATTTTTTAAAGATAAATTTATTATTTAAATTATTTTATACTATATAATTTTTTTCTAAAATTTTATACACGTTTAGTGGGATGGAGAGAGTACTTTTTAACAGCTAGAATGAACGTGGCGGGCAACCTAGAAGTCGCCAACATTTATAAAATGGGAGTTGTACATCTCTGGGCTTTTTCTGTGCTTCTTGTTTCTACTATCAAGACATGCGTTACCCACACGTCTCTACCCTCGGTGTTACACACGCTCTAAATGTCACTTGATTTTTTTTTTCAATTAACACCGTAAAACATTTGATTATATATTTGATAATATATGTGTAATTTTTTAAAGATATAAACACATCATTGTTTAATTGTTATAAACATGACATTGTTTGTTAAAACTGACATAAGCGTCTAATGTAATATAATAATTATAGTCTTTAAGTTTATAATTTTTATCAATTTAATTTTAATTTAAAACAATTCAATAATTTTAATTCGGTCATATTTAAATTTTTTTTTGCCAATTTAGTATTTTTTTGTGATATTGTCAAACTAAACTAATCCATCATACTAAATTGACATAAATTATAAATATGAATAATTAAATTTATTAAAATAATTTGAATTAAAACCAGATTGATATAATATATAAATTTTACAAATTAAAACTGTTATTATATTAGGTAATATCACTATTTTGTCTAATATTTAACGTCCAACGACATATTTGTACTATTTTTTAATTGAATAACTTGTTTATAACTTAAAAAATAATAAATTATTATCAAACATATAATTAAGTGGCCGTCAGTGTGATTTACCCTTTCCTTTGCGGTTCAAATACATACATACGCCTTACTTCTATCATTGTTTATTAATTGTTAAAACGAAAAAAATGTATCAAATTAGATTATACTTGCATGCTATGTTTTACGAAATTAAATTTAAACTTTTAAGCTTACATGTTATTTATTCAAAAAACACATTACATGTTATATAATGATTCGATTTTTAAATAAATACATTTCAAATTAAGGTATTAAAAGGAAAAGGATCTTCAAGTCCCATGTATGTATTATGTCTAGGTTCCCTCCAAATATATTATGGCCTAAGTCTCATCATGTATGAACTCCATCAAAATATAAAATATCTAAGGTATTTGACCGTTCTCTAAAGACACAATACAGATGCAATATAAACAAGTAATGTGCATGTACGATATAAATATGGACAGAGATAGAGTCAAATATTAGGAGGGGATAAAAGTTTATTAAATCTTTAAATTTAAAAATTAAAAGGGATAAAAACTTCATTTGACTAGGGATGGCAACTGGGTGGGCGGGTGCGGATACTCCCTCCCATACAGGGACGAACTTAGGGTTTCATGTAAGGGGTGCAAACTATGAGGAAGCTATATTAGAAATGTAAAGGGTGCAAAATTATAAGAGTTTAGGGGGCAGAATTAGATTATCAATAGAAAATACAAAAAAAAATATATATATAAAATATAGGAGAACTTGAAATTTTTAGGGGGTGCAGCTGTCCTCAGCACCCTTAGGTCCGTCCCTGCTCCCATACCCATACTGAAAATTTTTATATCCACCACCTACCCACCACCCACGGTGGGTACCATTTTTCAAATCCACACCCGCCCAAGTGAGTACATTCTCAAATCCACCCCCACACTCACTACCTAAATGGGTGTCCACCACCCAACATGTACCCACCGTACTCACTTGGCACGCAAACACTAATATTAAATTATTTAAAAATAAATCATAGACTTGTGTAAAGAAGAGTAAAACTTCACATATTTTATTGATGGATCAAATACATATATAATACATTTGTACACGAAACTTTATTAATAAACAAAAAAACAAGGTGACATGACAAAATCCGCAAAACTAATTGTTAAAAGACAATACTTTGACCCAAACTTTCAAATAGAACATTTTGTAAATGACAACAGTTTGACCCAAATTAATATTCAAAATTTCCAAATAAATTGTTAAAAAAATTCCAAACAAAACATTTTATAAATCACATAGGTGAGATGACAGTTAACGGAAATTTATATAGTTATATATTTAGTTCTTAATTTTATCTATTATATCAATTTTGATCCAATGAAGGAGGTGATATGGCAGAAAAGACGACACATGTCATAAAACTTGTCAGATAGTGACACGTGTATTGAACCATGGTGATGACATGTCACCTCTTGGTTAAAGGAAAATTAAAGAGAAAAAGATGACTTTGGCGACTATTGAACTTAGGTCCTCCAAGGGAAATCTCCAAGCCTTTACCACCGTATTAGCCAATCCTTAATTATATGAATTGCACCATTTTCTATATATTTTATAGTGCAGTAAATGCTAAGGAAAAAAAGAAGTAAAAATAGTTAAGAGAAGACTCGAACCTGAGACACTTGGGATGTGTAAAAACACACAAAGTAATTTATCAATTCAAATAACTATATTAAAAATGAAAATACTTTAAAAATATTTAAAGTATAGTTAAAGCAATATTTAAAATAAAAATAGATTTATAATTTTTTATATTTTTAAATTAAATTGAATATATTTTTCTTTTTCATATTTATTTTAATGATTTCATATAATATTATTGAGTTTAATTAACATTTTTATTTTTTATTGAATATCTTAATTCAATGATTATATATCTTATATTAAAATTTTAAAAATTATATTAAAATATTTAATATAATTAACAGATTCTATCAATGAATTTTGAGTATAATTTAACAGCTGGTGGTCAAAATAAGAGCACTTTAGAAGTTTGATGGTCTAATTGAGGAGTTTCTTAGTTGCGTGGTCAAAATAGAAATGACCTTATAATACGAGGTCATCTTTGTAATTTACCCAAATAATAATTGAAAAAAAAGTTTAATGAATCACTATGGGTAATATATTATGCGTGACTTTTCAAATCATATTTTATATTAATTTAAATTTTAGATTTTTTTCATATTTATTTTGCTCATCAATGTTTTATAATGATTTATTCGGGTAATAAGTATTTAGCACATATTATTTGTAATTATAATTTTTAAGTATTTCTATTGTGGTCCATAGTAATATTTGTTCTACTTTTTAACTCATGTACAATTTATAGATAACTATTCGAATTCTAATTTTTTAACAAAAATAATATTTTTTTTACTAGAACTATTTATTGAGCTCATTTGTAATTATAATTGTGATTACAATAATAACTATATATAAAATCATTTTTTTTATTATTTTGTGATCAGGAAAATGATACTGCTTTCGTATTCTTCTTGCAGACTTTAAGTTTTGCCCATAACGTTTATGCCGCCTCTTTTCCAGTTTGAATGTTCTTTTATCTTTTTAAATTTTTACTTTTTGGTCTAAATAAATATCGTAAATTTTAACATTGTAGAATTGAAAAGCATTAAATATCAATAAATATAAATTATATTAAATAAATAAAAACATGTTTCTTCAATTCGTTTAAAAGATACAATCGAAGAACATACAATATTAAATAAAATAGTTTTCAAAATATTATTCAAGGAACATTACAACAAAAACATGTTTTAGCAGCAATTTTCAAGTAGATACTGCTAAATTTGTACATTTAGCGGCGTTTGTCAACAAAGGCCGCTTTAAACTGATATATAGCGGTATTTTTTTGACAAACGCCGCTATAGACGTGTACTTTAATGACATTCGTAGGACAAACTTGAGTTACTTTTATTTATAAACATTTATCAATGGAATTCTTTAAAACCTTTTTACTTAAAACTTTGTTACTTTCATTTTACCAATTTGTATCATAAATATAAAGCTTGGAAAATAACAAACTATTAAGTGTTAAAGAAAATAAGAGGAGAATAGATTTTTTTTATTTGAATGTACTTTTAAACGGTAAGCCTCTTGTTAATTAAACTCATGGTGTAATGACAAAAAAAAAATATGTTAAGATGAGATTGTAGATAACACTATATCTATAGTCCGAAGCCGTATAACCCATTCCCTTTTCTATTATCAAAACAAAAATTACGTGTCTCTCGTGTTCAATGGACTAAGTTTAACCTTAAGCAAAAAGTTTAGGTATGGATGTCAATGGAAAAAGTTTTGCGGAGTATCGTCCCACCTCGCATCCAATTGAGTGGGAATGAGTATAAATTTCAAGGGTAGTAGATAAGAATGAGAACAAAAAGTAGTCATGTCATAGATGGTAGGACAGACGTGGGTATGATTTTGTACTTGCCCCGCCCCATCCATTCCACGTCTACTTTGTATCATTTATACTTGTCCAGTATACATAATACATAATTTAAAAAATAATTTTGATCACTCAACTCACATTCACTACTTTAGAATTGAGAGCACTCACGGAATCACAAATTTTCAATTCTCGCCCAATTTTGACACACTCAAGCATCACTTTTTCGGTTTTATAATTTTAACTTGAGTTTAAGTTATATTTTAATTTACCAATTAAAGGTTCACACCGAATTTTTTAAATGGTGATAGTTGGAATAATGTCACATATGTGATGAAAGTTCGAATGACAACTATTTTATATTTTTTCATAAAAAATTTGGTTTATATTTATTTAGTTGATAGTTACAAATATATTACATGAAGTAGGTCGCAAGACCGTTATAGCACATATTAGGCTGGTCTTGATACACATGTGAGTGGTGGGATGAGGATAATTTTAATCAAGTGGATCGCGAGACGAAAATGAATTTAAATTTTGTGCTCACAATAAATCTCTGGGTGAAAATGAGAAATTTTAATCTTAACAAAGTCAGGTGCAGAGAGAACACTTCCCACACTCACTCTACCCAATTGACATCTCTGGTTCCAAGGGATCATCCAGACTTGCCCTAACCCGACCAATTAGGAATGCAAAAGGTTGTAATTTAAAGCTAGTAGGGAAGTTTGGATTAAAAACCTTTTTTCTTCTTCTAATTTTTGGTACATACCTTTTGTTATCTTAGTTGAGAATGTCAAAGTACTAATTGATGTTCCTATAGTTGCAGCAATATGTAACCATCGGTTATACTATATATTTATCCAAAACGAAACCCCCAAGGATTGGATTAGCTTAAAACCGAAGCAATAATCAAACATCGCACACCGACGACACTGCTATATCCAACAAACAAAGCCGACTCTTTTGTTTCCTTTTATCCAATCCTTTTCACGCATGATTTTGGGTACTCGATTATGGCCACATGTTCCTCTTTCATTGGTTGTTAAGAACTCAACAACACAAATGATAACATTCTTTAGTAAACTCTCGAAACTTGCCGCTTTGCTTCTAAACTGTTTTGGTTTATTTATTATATTTTTGTGCTTACATATATCTAATTTTTAACATTGCACATATTTCTTTCTTTCTTCTTTTAACGGTCGGTAAACCTGGTCTCACGCTTAAACAAGCATATTCTCTCACGTATTCTATTTGGACTCGAATATCGAGTATTGTTTAAAAGATCTAATTCTATTAGATCAGTTGGTACTTAGTAAATTATTATTTTTTTGGATATATTATTTGTTTTATTTATTTAGAAGTAGCAAAATGCTGCTAAAATATACACTGTCTGTACACAAGAAATGCAAAACTATTGGAACCTCCAAGATAAACATAACTGGACGTTCACTCTATCAGTTTTGTCTATACAGTGGGCAAAAAATCTATATCGAATAATACCTTGTATATTCTCCACGAGATTATCAATAGATGAACTCTTTCTCTGAAAATGTCTATGATTACGTTTTTGCCAAACACTGTAAATGAAAGTAGTGCAAGTGAACTTTAAGAGTTGCACTATAAAGTCAACCCTCTCAATTTGGTGATAGCCCACTTCAACTCTTGCTCCCAAAATAGAGTGCACCAAATTTCAAAACAATAGCAATTTCTTCCATACGACAGTAGAGTAACTACATTAAAAAAATGGTCTCTTGTCTCAAGAGTGCTCCTACAAAGGTTGCACACACCATCTATAAATATCACCATCATACCGAGTCTGTCTTTTGTTGAAAGTCGACTAAGAATAGTTATTCATGAGATAATGGAGTGTTTAGGGATGTGTTGAGAGAACCAAAGGAGTTTTTCTCATCTCACTTTGTCTCTTTTTCTTTTTATCTCGAACAATATTTCATATCTGTTTAGAGGTGATCTCAGTACTATTGCTTGCTGCATTAAATAATCTAATTGTCTCAGATCTAAGTTTTAGGAGCTTTCGCAGAGGCCAACTAAAAATGAAATTTGCTTTCGGCTTGCCAAATATCTGTCCCTTTGATAGCATACTCATAAGTCTAAGCTACCCATAAGCTTCCTTCACCTTCGAGGAGCTTCTTTAGTAGTTGGAGGCTACAAGTTTTTTCTTAAAATTTTTGAATATTTGACAACAATTGGTCCATTCTAAGCCAATGATGAGCCTGGACATAAAAAAATTCAACCCGAGCCATGAATAAACCTATTACTTAATACCTTTCATATTAAAATTATAAATCTCTAGCAGAATCTAAATAACAACAGTATTTTAAAAGTTATAGTTTGAAGATAAAATAAAAATATTTAAAAGTTTATGGACCAATTTAAAATGAATATTATTGTTTGGGGACGTGCAGTGTAAATAATTCTATTTTAAAATATTGATTTTTTTTAAGAATCGATATTTTTGTTATTGTTACTCATCACAATCTATTGTGATCACATTCATTACTTATACAAAGAGCGTTAAATGCATCTCACGTAGAGGTGGCAAACATGTCATTTGGTTCGATTTCGATTTGGGTCATTTCGGGTCTGATATTATTCGGTTCAAATTCAGTTTCGGTTTAGCTTAGTTCAGTTTTAGCTCGGGTCTATTGTGATTCGGGTCATTTTGGGTCAGTTGATTTTCGGTTCGGTTATTTTCGGTTCGGTTGATTTCGGTTCGAGTCAATTTCGGGTCAATAAGAGATCAGTCGGTTTTAATCGAGTTTTTAGGCCGATCAGTTTTTTACACCCTATATATAGATTTATAAAGTCAATATATTTAACTTTTTGGTGAGTTGTACGGTTGTTCATATCCTATCTTTATTTCTTTTAATATCTTTTCTATATTTCGGTTTGCCTTTGGTTCGAGTCTATTCGGTTCAGGTTCATTTCGGTTCAACTAAAATTCGGATCGATTTCGATTCGGTTCGGTTTATTTCGGTTTTGGATCAAATTTCGGGTCATCATGTGCGGGTCGATTTCGGATCTCGGTTCGAGTAAATCAATTCGGTTTTTGGGTCTCGGGTCAAGTTTGCCAGGTCTAATCCCACAACCCAACTCTGTGCCCTATGTTTAAAGATCCCATGTTTTTAAGGATTATCAAAGACAAAACTCAAAATAAAAACCAACTTGTTTTCCTTGGAGTCTGGCCCTCCCCCCGTCGAGCCAAGTGAAACCCAGCCACAAAAAACAATTAAATACACAACATGAGATGAAGATATAGCTAAAGATGTACATCAAATTCGACAAATATCCGGGTACCCAAATTGGTTTTTGTTTGGCTTCTCTGTGTGTGTGTGTTTTTTTTTGGTTATATATGTTTGGTCTTTATTGCTGTGACTACTAGGCCGGGGTATGTGAATGAGCACCAACTTCAAAGCCTAGCTATTATATATCGGTCGTCATTTAATTAACTAATCATCCCCATATTTCAAGATTTATTAGTTATTTTTAACATCAAACCCAATATGCCATCAGTTTCAGTGTTACCGGCTGTTCCTCATTTTATGTGTCTCACCACCAACTGCATATATATGGTTATATATCGACTTAGATACTAATTGGTTTATTAAGTTGATTATGATTATAATTCTAATAATGAGATATTATTTGATAATTAGGCTTACTTAATCGTAATTATTTATATCGGCAAAAAGTCTTATTGAATAAAGTTTTTTGGTGACCAAATATTTTACTCGATAAATATAAAGTACGTCATAACATTTAGAAATATGAGAGAGAATCATTCTGGAGAGATGTAACCACTTTTATGATCTCTGCAACTATTACATCTATGTTGTAGAGATGAGTAACGTCATGAGAGTGTTTGGATACACTGGATGTTTGAGATAACTGAGATATCATGTATTCGTACTCTTCGTGATCTCTATGTTTATAGTTGATTTTTGTTTCTCTCATACATGGAGGTAGGTAAGATCAGATCTCGTCTTTTGCGTATGTCTTATTTTATGTGTTGATATCACATTGATTATTCTTTTTGCTTTTAAATTCCTAACATATATGAATTATTTTATAAATTTTAGTGTATGATTCAATCTAGTGAATTAGACTATTTTGTATAATTGAAGTTATTTTAAAATTAAATTTAATTTATTTCTAATGATATGATATCATCTGAATTGTAGATATTGCATAACATCTTACATCTTTAATGTAACAAATAGTAACATATATATTTTGACGAAGCATTTGCCTTTGTAGCTTGACTTGAAGCTATTCGTTTACTGCTTGAAGTTGCAACACATTTAAACATTAAACCTTTTCAGATGAATGTAAAAAGTGTCTTCTTGAATGATGTGATTTATGAAGTTTATGTTGAGCCACTTACGAGATTTGTTGGTCCAAATTTACCAATCATGTCTATAGATTAACCAAATCACCGTATTGCTTGAAACAAGCACCTCGTGCTTAGTATGAGACTTTCAAAATTATTGATTGAAATCGGTTTAAAGAGGGAATGTGAACTAGAATTCGTTCCTCGAGTAAATCAACAGAGAGATTATGTTTGCACAAATATATGATAATGTTATCATCTTTGGTTCCACCTTAAACAAAGCAAAATAAGCTATCATCTCAGTCATGCAACCCGAGTTCGAGATGAGCATGGTGGGTCAATTATCCTATTTTTTTGAGGTTTCAAATTAAAAAATAGGATTCAATCCTTCTAAATCAAAAGAAATATGGAAGGAATGTCGTGACAAGATTCAAAACTTGAAGGATTGAAATCAACTAAAACACACATGAGTTCTAAAAAATTGAGCTCAATGATAGGGGGTGTAGCTACTGGCTTTAGCCACTACGATAGTATGGTCGAGTGTCTACTTCAATGCCAATAAATCAGACTTATCTTTTCGCATTGAAGTATGTGCTCAACTCTCAGCTAATCCCACGGAGAATCACTTAAGAAAATAAAACATATTATAAGATATGTTAATGGTATAATCGTCCTTGATTTATGATTTTCTAAAGGTCCAAATACAAGAATAGAAGGTTATAGTTATGTAGATTGGGCTAGGCACTTAGATGTCCAAAAATGCACTTTAAGAAATTGTTTCTACCTTGGCACTATGGTTTCTTCGTATAGCAAGAAACATAACCCGATTTCATTGTCTATATCTGAGATTGAATACATTTCACTTATGGTTGTTGTTCAAAACTTTTGTGGATGCACAAATGCTACAAGACTATGAAATTCCTTAAGAGACTGCCCCGATGTATTGTGACAATATTGTTGGTAAATTTATTGCTACAAAACATGATCAGTAGTAACTCAACAATATATAAGTTAAAGAACCGAAAAAATGAAATTGTTACTGTGTCGTGTAGTCACTGCCTTAAAGCATTTAAACCTGGATGCGTGTAATCTCAAAATTGGACACTGACCCCCAAGGTTAACACAATCTTCCTAATTTCGTACATCCGAAAGAAGGAAATAGAACTAAAATGGAAAGTTGCCTTTTTCATAAATGGTGGTGGGAGTCGGGGAGATGTAGAGAGAAACTGCTTTTCGGTGTGTAAAATGAAGAGCATTAAGACTCCTTTTATAGTGAAAAATTAGGGAAAAATTATCCATCTGAGATAGTTCAAAAATCCCAAAAATAACTCCCAGCCACACAAAATGATTGGTCTAGACAGATTGGATTTGAAATTTAAAATTCAAAACATAAATATTGTTTAATATCTTGATAAAAGCTGATTAATTAAATAATTTTTTTGATAATGTAAGTTAAAAAAATTTGTGCCCATGGAGTCCAAAAAGTTGCACACGCCTACGTGTCATAGACAAGTGTTAACCCGAACACGTACATGGGTTGGGCCTAGCCTAGACCTTTACTACTCAATGCAAGTAAGGTTGAGAGTTTGTATATAAACTCTTTCACAAGCTAGTATCCCACTAATGTGGGATAACTTCTTTGTATTACAGTATAATACCAACAATCCCCTACTAAAGCAAAGAAGTGGTGACCCAACCAGAGAAAAGGGCAACAACGAAATTAGACGCTTAAGCACTAGTATCTGTTAGATTTGAACTAGTACATAGTGAAAATGAGCAATTCTTTTCTTTAACAAGTATCAATTATATTTGGAATTGTCAAGATAAGAGTGAACTCATGACACACGACTAGTCTCAGATCTATTTGAGTTCCGCGATAGTTCATCATGATAGACCAAACATATATTGGGATGCTCACAAGTGCTCTAGAAAGACGACTCTAAGTCTTTCAAAGAAGGTGGCTAGTCCTTCACACTTACGTAGGTGATTTCATCAAGTCTATCTCAATATAGACCACTCGAATTAGGGCTATGTAATCATTAAGAGCGTTAATGGCTCAAACTCACAATTTTAAATTTGGTGAATTCATCATGTCCATCTCACAAGGACCACCTAAAACCTGGGATACAAAACATTAAAAGCATAAACACTCATCCGTTCACGTCAGTAGATTCATCAAGTCCTTCTCATTTGGACCACCCAAAACCTGGGCTATGAATCCATTAAGACCAAAAGCTCAACCTTATGCATGTACATTGTTCGCCATAGAGATAAGTAGAAATGTACGCTATGAGTCTTTCCATGGTTTCGTTTGACTACATTAAACTTGGGATATGAAATTATTAAGAGCATAAACACTCATCCTTTCACGTCGGTGGATTTATTAAGTCCTTTTCACTAGGACCACCCAAAACCTGGGCTTTGAATCCATTAAAAGTAAAAGCTCAACCTTATGCATGTACATTGTTCGCCATAGAGATAAGTAGAAATGTACACTATAAGTATTTCCATAGTTTCGCCTGACCACATTAAAATTAGAAGACTAAGTTGGATATCCACCGTAAATTCTTTAAACAATAGGCTTAAAACCCATCTCCCTTGACGAATCATCAACCACTTTCTTACTTGTCTATAAAGGAACCAACAAGGTTTCTTTTGTCCTCATGTACTCCACAATGAGTACTTCATCTTTATCATATGTTTCATAGACCCATGTCTAATCTGCTTTAGCCTTCCTCTCAATATCTTAGGCCTCATGTTTTGCTACACAAATTGTAGCATGTGGGTCACATGATAAACACAAAGGGTGTGTGTTTTTTCTCATAAAGAAACTCAACAATTTGATTCAAAGAATCACTCGACTTCTTGTTTGGCTAAATTTCGAGCTATAAACTTAGACTCTATAATTGTACGAGCAACATATGTTTATTTAATATACTTCTAAAAAAAATTGCTCTACCAAAAGCAAATATATATAGCCTTTAGTAACCCAATTTGCTTCACAATCTTGTTTAAGATTATAGGATATCTGACAAATTATAACCTCAAGTCGTTATTTCTTTAAGAGCTCTAAGCAAACATTTCAATGTTCATTACTTGGTTTTGGTATATCTACAACATTCATAAAGTTAGGTAGAGTGTGGTTTATTAAGAATATACAACTCTCAATAAATTTTAGCATACTAAGATTTATGAAATGTTGTCTCTTTTATTCTTTCCTTTAGTATTATGCTAAAGTTATAAAGAGTTCTTTATGAAACATTGTTTCTTTACATGAGTCATTTTAAAACTAAAACTTTTATGGAGAGATTATTATTAAAAATATCTCATATTAGCTTTAGTATCTTTCAATTATAAGATTCCATTTATCTCACCCAAGTCATACATTTCAAATTAAGAGGATAACATACTCTTAGTTTCATGTACTGACATAAAATATCACACTCATGCATATAGATTTATATGCTACACAAAAAACACACGTGATGCAAGTTCATGATATAATTTTAGACACTACCATGTTCACCCCCACACATCTAATCATTTTAAAGGTTGAAATAATAATATTCAAAATAAGATGTCTAATTATTTTCGTATAAAGACATGCAAACATGATTTTTGTCAACTTTACTCATATATACTAGGGTAAATTCTATAATAGACACCCACTCAAAATAGGTCTTTAGCGGCGTTTTTAGCTCTATAATGACAATTTTTAGCGCCACTAAAAACTCTCCCAGCGCTAAGGAAAGCGCTGCAAGAAGTGCCAATGAAACCAATGCCGCAATAGTTCGCGACGTTTGTGGGCAAAAAATGCAGCAAAAGGTCAAGATATATAGCGGCGTTTTGTATATCAAACGCTGCTAAAAGTTATGGGATATAGCGGCGCTTGGTAACAGACGCCGCAAATAATCTATTTTTCAATGGCGTTTTTCCACCAAACGCCACTGTACGCTATTGATATTTAGTGACGTTTGTTACAAAAATGTCAGTAATGGCTATGTAATAGTGGCGTTTTTGTTTACAAATGTCGCAATGACATGTTCTTTAGTGACGGTTTTTCAAAAAACACCACTATATTTTGTATTTTTTGTAGGTTTTTAGTAGGTTTTATCCTTTTTTTCCCCACTTAATCAACACAAAGCAACTTGTTTGTGGCTTTTATAAACAACGGATGTTCTAATGGTTTTTATTTTTGAACCGTGCATATGCTTCTTATATTCTACATTACTCAAAAAAGGAAAAAAAATCAAAGCTTAACTGTATTACTCACTTGGGGGAAGAAAAAGAATCATTGTTATCAGAATTTTTTCAGGAACTAACTAATGCAACAATAATCTTTGTACATATGGGCAGATGGGCAGCTTAAAATGCAACTAAAGCCACAAAATATGACATGAATCCCCATAGCTCTTAACTTCATTTTAGGGCCTTTAGATGGGCAGCTTTTTCTTTGCAAAATCTCATAAACCTCTTGAAACTTTGTTGTCTCACCCTTCAAGCAGTTTTCAGCTACAAAAAAAAAAAATCATCGCATTACCTTTCAAGCTTTCAAACCATTTAGTAAATACAAATAACAAATTCACCTCTTTTGAGCTCTTTGAAAGTGCCTTAGCAAATATTTGTCGACATTGGTAAAACCTCACAATTCAAATTTATAGAAAAAATTAATATATTTTATTCATATCAATTGTTCATAGTAAGATACTAACACAATCTTCAAGTATCATCCTATCAAGAGTAGCTCAAAATTTGACAATGAAAGCTTCCCTATATTCTTGTAAATTAACTTACACTCATTGACAATTTATTCCCTATATTGTTCACACCCCCAAAACCAATTCAAGTAACACAATCAAGAAGCAAGCAAAAGCAGAGATCAGGCAAAACCAGAAGAGGAGAAAATAAATGAGATCCTAAAGAGGTTGATCAATTTAATTCACTTCATCCACTGAAACTTCAGCTCAATAAATCCCATGAAAGAAATGATTAAGGCTTGGATTACCAGATAAAGCATGACTGCTAACTTATTAAGGTAAAGAAGTAGCTATACCATGTTGCAAAGGAACATGCCAAATTACTTTTCATGTTTAGAATTACTAAACTTTCAAGGAATATATATATTAATGGAAATGTAGGCTAACAAAAGCATCTAAACTTAGCTACTGGTAGTAACAAAACAGCCTAATTCATCATACGAAACTAAAGCTTTTAAACTTGAGAAAGAACATTAGAGGTAATTTAATCTAATGCCATAAAAATAGATGCTGCAATAGTTTTAATAAATAAAGATAGAAAAAGCTTAACTACCATTTTGATCTCAACAAAACCAATACGAGTTGAATGATGACCGTATCCCAATAGCCTCAAGCATTTAACCTACCATAAAGCAAAATCATTAAATATGTCAAATATAAGACAAAGTAGCATGCAGGTCACACGAGAAACTACTGACCTCCCCACAAACTGATTCAAAGAAAAGCTTGATGTCGGCCTGAGTAATCTGTATAAATTGAATAAATAAGACAAGAATTACTGCTCTGCTTGCTACTCACAGTATCACACTGGCCTTCAAGATCGATAATAGACTAGATAAATTAGCTTCTTGTCTATGTTTGTACAGTAAGTGGCCCTTGTGCACATTTCTTGCTCATCCTCAGACTGGAAAACATAAAAAGTTGAAACCAAGCAATTAACAGATATCAACATAACTATGATTTAACATCTATAACTTCCATAAAACCGTGAATAAAGTTCATTCATTATGTATATGATTTACCCTGGATAAAAAGGAATTCCCTATGTAAAACGCCACCGATAACCTTATAAGTCAAGGAATTCCCTCTATGAACATATCCATGCCATTGCTGTTCAACAAGAGAACAACATGGGCAAACAACTCACCACCCACATTCCTCAAGTCCATATGAATCCACCATCGTTGTTTTCCCCCTTTTTATTTACCGAAACCTAAGGCTACCATTCACGATGAACTAATTCGAAATCTAAAAAGAAAGATTACCTTGTAATAGTCCTGTTAAGATGTTTATTTTGATATAACAAAGTGAAAATTGTTTTGGACTAAATTCAAATATTGCAAAAATATTTCAAAGTCCAAAAAACTTGAAAATATGTTTAAAACGTTTTAACTTTGTTCCTATATCAAATATATCTTTTAAAGTCAATTTTAGCCCATTTTACAAGTTTTAATGCAAGTTTCGAAACCCCCTATAAGTGGTTTCAAAACCAGTAAGGCTTGGAAACCAAACCTGGAAAATAGGTTTCGAAACCCCTTTCATGGTTTCAAAACCCCTAGCAGGTTCTAAAACCCCCTGCCTGGTTTCTATACAAGGCCCTTGTAACGGCTAGTTTTTCACTAAAAAACCCTAATGGTTTTGAAACCCCTACAATGGTTTCGAAACCTCTATGCAGGTGACCATTTAAAGCTCAAACTTATGACTTCCCAACGGCTCCAAACCAACCCCAATGGCTAGTAACGGTCATGAACATATTAGAGGGTTTAAAAGGCTCAATCAAGCAGCCATGGAGATACAAGAAACATCAAGCCAACGTTTTATGATTAAAGTGCTTTGTGCTTTTAATTGTCATTTTCTTTGTAGAACACACTTGTGAGCTTAATTGTCATATATGCTCAAGTGTTAGGTTTTGGGTGAGAGCTTAATTGTGAAAACATTGTACCTTGTGAGGGTTTTCTTTGTAGAGCTTAGTGTAAAGCTAAGGTAGTGGATGTAAAGCTTGGTTAGAAGCTTGAACCGCTATAAATCCTTATGTCTATTTTTAATTTCCCATTGCTTCCACCATAAACACCCAAAATCTAATTCACCCCTTTCTTGGAATTCGGTTGATAGTTCGAGCATCCCAACAATTGGTATTAGAGCTTCGTCTCTATACTGGATTAACATCTTAGAGTCTATCCATGAAGTGCTCAATATTTTTACGTCAACTGGAGTTTATAGAATAATTCATCGATAAGCTACCTTTCTTCAACGGGACCAACTACTCCTATTGAAATAATAGGATGATGTACTTTATGAGAGCTAAAGACTACGATATTTGGGACATTTTTCTTGATGGCCCATTTGTTCCACAAAGAAACAAGGCAGAATAGAGTGTGGATGATCGTAAAAAGATGGAGCTAAACGCGAAGGCCTTACACATTCTCTTTTGTGCACTTGGCCCGGAAGAATATGCTAAAGTCTCTTCTTGCAAAAGTGCTAAGGAGATTTGGGACAAGCTTGAAGTCACTCATGAAGGAACCAATGAAGTGAAGGAGACTAAGATTGGTCTTTTCAACCTTAAGTATGAGAACTTCAAAATAGAACCGGATGGAGATATCACCAAGATATTTGATAGATTCAACATCATCGTTAATGGATTTAAAGGCTATAGAGAAATTATTCTAAAAGACAAGCTTGTTCGAAAGTTTATTTACTCTCTTCCCAAGTCATGAGACTCAAAGAAGACCGCCATCATCGAAGCCAAAGATCTCAAGACCTTGAAACTTGATGCTCTCTAGGTGTCTCTTCTCACTCATGAAATTATGAAGAAATGAAAAAAAAGAGGAGAAGAAGAAGGAAGAGAATAAGATAGGGAAGAAAAAGATAATAGAGTAAGGCATTGACGTGAATATTGTTGCTCTCAAATCCTCCTCAAGAATCTAAGAAGAATCATGTGAAGAAGAGAGTGAAGACGACGAAGAAGAGATGGTCAAGCTCTTCAAGAAATTTGCTTGATTCATGAAGTGCCACAAGGAAGAATTAAGGCATGAATCGAAAATAAAGAGGAGGAATTCCATCATATGCTTCGAGTGCAAGAAGTCGGAGCACACCAAGTACGATTGCCATCGGTTCACCAAGAAGGGATCAAGCCAAAAGAATAAGGCATTTTTGGATACATGGAGTGATGAAAAAGACTCCACCAAAAATGAGATAGCTCACCTTCGTCTCATGGCCATCAAAGAAGATTTAAGGGTAACTTCTAATTCATCTGCTTTAATTTCATAATCTTTTGATAAATTACAAGATGCCTATGATGAGTTAGTTTTGGAATTTAAAGCTTTATTTTTGAAAAACAAGAGATTGATTTCAAAATTAAAAATAAAAAATGATTTGCTTTCCAAAACTAATATAAAACTTGAAGCGAGATTTGAAGCTTTTGAGAAAAGGAATTTGGATTTACAAAACTTGCTTCTAAAAGTTCAAGAGGATCATCAAAGGGAAGTTGATGATCTCAAAAAGAATTTGTTTAACAAAAGTTTTCAAAAATGTGAAGTTGGAGGTCACTCCAAAACAAATTTTTTTAAAAGAAATTTCTATCAGAGACAATCTAGCTCTCATAGATTTCTAAATGGTAAAGTTGTGAAGAATGTTTGGGTCTCTAAGGGACTTGTTTCTTCAAACAAAATGGAAGACATTAAAAAATGGATTGCTAAGGGGACTAAATTATTTGGGACTAACTCTATTGGATCCAAAGCAATTTGGATACCAAAAATTACTTGATTGTCTTTTGTATGTGTGCCTAAGCCATTGATGATCAAAGTTGAAATTTTGGAAGCTCATGACACATAAAGGAAGAAGGACACTTAGAGAAGGAAAGCTTAACATTCTACCTTGGTTCAAGTGATAAAATCTAGTTTCATGCAATAGCTTGATCATGCCTATATTGTTTGATTTTGATGATGATCTAAGCATGATTGTATGGCTCCATGATGTGCATAATTGCATATAGTTAGGGGGAGTCTCAATTGCATGAGTTACATATTTTTGGCCACTATGTTTGATTTCTATGTTTTTGTCCTTAAACTTGTAATAGTTGGTTGAATTTGGTGAAATTCATGCTTTGTATGCTTAAACTGTTATATTGAGAAGCATGATGTTGTTTTGTGGCAAAAATGATCAAAATGCATATATAAAACTTAATAGAGCCTTTTTATGAACTTTTAATTAAGTTGTAAGGCCTTAATAGAGCCTATGCGTAAAGTCCGAATCTAAAAGATCACATTATATACCAAAAAGTTTTCAAGTAAAGGTTTAAATGTTTAAAGA
Source organism: Hibiscus mutabilis (assembly GCA_019671005.1). NCBI lineage: Eukaryota > Viridiplantae > Streptophyta > Magnoliopsida > Malvales > Malvaceae > Hibiscus > Hibiscus mutabilis. The sequence goes on along the minus strand of CM033726.1, from coordinate 13,490,175 downwards.
TTTAAATTCTTTAAAAATAATAGTTAATTCGAACATAAGTCAAATTAGTTAACCAAAGTAACCATATTAAATTATATAACATTGTAAATCTCATAGAGTATCATAATAAAACATATAGTAACAAAACAAAGGCTCATGTCACCGTAATTGAGACAGACTGGAAGATAGAAATATTACAACAAAGATGAGTACAAAATATGTCGATCCTCCAAGTGCCAGATCCGGAAGCCTATCCAAAAGGTATCTGAAAAGAAAGGGTTGAGGTATGAGCTAGGGGCTCAGTGTGTTCCAACATGTGTATAACAAAAATATTTAAAACAGTTCAGTTAAATTATAAGGTTAAATCAGTAAAACATGCTATAGGGCAACCAAAATTCTCTTTTAAAACCTAGCTACCCTATAACCGAGCACCAATATAAAATTTCCCATAATTGGAGGCTAGTCTTAGGCCCGAAGGCATATGAGGCCTAATTGGAGGCTGATCTTAGGCTCACAAGCGTAGGAGGACTAACTAGAGGCACAGCTAGATAGGGGTTGTACCTAAGAATCTCCAATCAATTTCGCAGTAACCCTAATTAAATAGTTTATGCAGTAAACAGTAATATCAAGAATCACTTGATAGGTATACATTTCAGCAACCAGAGAGCATGCTATCAAATCATACATACATACTTGTAATATTTCAATAAAATATATCACGATCAGTACATGAAATCATTTCAAACAATTTATATAAAATGGTAATTTAGCACACATAGAACACACCTCAAAAGCTAGTAAAAAATCTAATGAGCACCTTCCTCACTACGATCTGCAGCAGTGCTAGATCCTGACATAACGAATAAGGGTTATAAGAGAATAAATAATTTTTAGCTTAATAATTAATCTGCGAAGCTTAAACATACTGGTAACTATAGGAGCACGCGGAAGTGCTGATCGGGAAGAGTCGGGCTGAGCATATGAACGATTGAGCGAAACTTGAGTACCTTAAACAATAATATTTCATGTCAGAATCCTTAATCAAAACTTTGCTATCATATTTAATAAATTTAATACATATGCATGATCAGGTTTAAGGTCAATTTTAGAGGCTTTCGGGTTAGAATTTCACAAAACAGGCTTCATAAACAGACTCAAGACATCGAAAAACATAAAATAGGAGTTTTAAAAAAAATGACTTTTTGGTCAAAGTCAACATTGACGTTAGGAGTTAAAGTCAATGCTGACATCATCGGTCAACAGGTCAAAGTTAACAGGTTAAATTCAATGGGTCAAAGTCAACAGGTCAAGGTCAACTAGTCAGAGTCAACTCGGACGAGTTGACTCAGACCAGGTTAACTCGGACAAGTTAACTCGGACAACGAGTCGGGTCGAGTTGGAGGGGTCAGTTTACTGGTTTGGTTTGGAGACCAAACCAGGTCTAGATAGGCCAGTTCACTATTGAACTGGTTTGGTTTAAGAGCTACTGTCTAGAGCGGCCGAAAATTGCCTCGAATGGCGCATGGAGCTCACTCGCTGCCAAAATCGGCCAAAAAATAGCCTAAAATGACATTTTCCACCGTTTTACACATTTTCCAGATCTATACAACCCAAGACTTGATTTTAAGCTAGGGATTGAATCGTTTCTTACCTAACTTACCCAAATCAGCCTAACTCCGGTGAAAGCCCGAACGACATCGGTTGGGTGATCGGACGATAGGTTTGAAACCGTCTCGACATGAGGATGATCGTAGTGTCACTGCTTTCTCTAACGGATGGTGTAATCGGCCGAGATCGACGAAGGATTGAAGGGATTCTATCCCTAGGTTCGTCAAACCTTTAAACTCAAATTGTCGGTCAACAGCAAGGCTGATCGACGAGAGAGTTGATGGGTTTGCTCGGGAAGAGTCGGGGAAGCTTCTGATGTCGGCGGTGAGCTGCACGGCATGGTGGTGGAAGTAGATTAGAAGGTGGCTAGTTAAGGGGTAGGTGAGAGATGATAAATTTAGGGGAAAATCTGGAGCCTTTAATTCGAATTGTCCGAAAATGAAGAGTCAAAATAGGTTTTAGTCAAAAATTTCCTTATTCATCAATTAAGGTTTAAAATTAAAATGTGGTAAAATTAAGCCAAGAGCTCCCTTAGCTCAGATGGCTGGGCAACTGGCTTAAGAGGCATAGGTTGTAGGTTCGAATTCCACAACTTGCACTTCCCTTCAAAAATCCATTTTTTTACTTACAGGTGTTACGCGGAGCACACCAAGTACGATTGCCATCGATTCACCAAGAAGGGATCAAGCCAAAAGAAGAATGCATTTGTGGATTCATGGAGTGATGAAGAGGACTCCACCAAAAATAAGATAGCTTACATTCGTCTCATGGCCATCAAAGAAGATTTAAGGGTAACTTCTAATTCATCTACTTCAGTTTCATATTCTTTTGATGAATTACAAGATACCTATGATGAGTTAGTTTTGGAATTTAAAGCCTCATTTTTGAAAAACAAGAGATTGATTTCAAAATTAAAAATAAAAAATGATTTGCTTTCCAAAACTAATATAAAACTTGAAGCAAGATTTGAAGCTTTCGAGAAATGAAATTTGGATTTACAAAACTTGCTTTTAAAAGTTCAAGAGGATCATCAAAGGGAAGTTGATGATCTCAAAAAGAATTTGTTTAACAAAAGTTTTCAAAAATGTGAAGTTGGAGGTAGCTCCAAAACAAAAAATTTTAAAACAAATTTTTATCAGAGACAATCAATCTAGTTCCTATAGATTTCTAAATTGTAAAGTTGTGAAGAATGTTTGGGTCTCTAAGGGACTTGTTTCTTCAAACAAAAAGGAAGACATTGAAAAATAGATTCCTAAGGGAGCTAAATTATTTGGGACTAACTCAATTGGATCCAAAGCAATTTGGATACCAAAAATTACTTGATTGTCTTTTATAGGTGTGCTTGAGCCATTGATGATCAAAGTTGAAATTTTGGAAGCTCATGACACACAAAGGAGGAAGGACACTTGGAGAAGGAAGGCTTAACATCCTACCTTGGTTCAAGTGGTAAAATCTAGTTTCATGCAATAGCTTGATCATGCCTATACTGTTTGATTTTGATGATGATCTAAGCATGATTGTGTGACTCCATGATATGCATAATTGCATATAGTTAGGAGGAGTCTCAATTGCATGAGTTACATGTTTTGGCCACTATGTTTGTTTTCTATGTTTTTGTCCTTAAACGTGTAATAGTTGGTTGAATTTGGTGAAATTCATGCTTTGTATTCTTAAACGTGTTATCTTGAGAAGCATGTTGTTGTTTTGAGGCAAAATGATCAAAATGCATATCTAAAACTTAATAGGGCTTTTTTATGAACTTTTAATTAAGTTCTAAGGCCTTTAAAGTTGATATTGCTGCATATTTTCAGCATTTTGTGCCTCGGTACTGGTACCACCCATACCGTATCTATACGACCTTCAACTAGTACCGATACGGTCTATACCGTACCGGTATGCACAACCAAAAATGGAAAATTTTGTCTCCTTTTTTGCCATGCCTTGTATGCTCATTGGTATATTTCTGTTTAATGGCATGTTTAAATTGAATTTCTTGGCTTATTTGTTTTATTTATTTGAAACTAAATTTTATTTCTCATGAATTGTTGGACTAACAATTTATTTGATGCTTGATTAAAGGGGAGATATTATCTAAAATTTCTTTCATTTGTCAATTTTTTGGGTCTAACTCTCCATTGTTATCTTGAACTTAAATGTGTTTTCAAAATTTATTTTAAAAATATTTTTGATATAATAAAAAATGGGAGAGATGTGTTTGAAAAATCCAATTTCAAAAAGAAAAAAGGGGGAGCTTTAGTGTTTTCTAAAATTATTCTTTTTTTCTAAAATTATTTTTCTAAAGGAAAGATTTTCAAAACTAATTTTTCAAGTAGTTTCGTTATATAAAAAAGGGGAGATTGTTGAGATGTTTATTTTGATATAACAGAGTAAACATTGTTTTGGAATAAATTCAAATATTGCAAAAATATTTCAAAATCCAAAAAACTTGAAAAATATCTTTAAAATGTTTTGACTTTGTTCCTATATCGAATATATCTTTTAAAGTCAACTTTTAGCCGATTTTACAAGTTTTTAATGCAGGTTTTGAAACCCCCTATAAGTGGTTTCAAAACCAGTGAGGCAGTAAGGCCTGGAAAACAGGTTTCGAAACCCTTCGAAACCCTTTGCCTGGTTTCTATACCAAGCCCCTATAACGGCTAGTTTTTCATTTAAAAACCCCTAATAGTTTTGAAATCCCTACAATAGCTTCGAAACCTCTGTGCAAGTGAGCATTTAAAGCTCAAATTTATGACTTCCGAACGGCTCCAAACCAACCCCAATGGCTAGTAACGGTCATGAACACATTAGAGGGTTTAAAAGACTCAATCAAGCAGCCATGGACATACTAAAAACATCAAGCCAACATTCTATGATTAAGAAAAATGTTTTGTGTTTTAATTTCCATTTTCTTTGTAGAACACAAAGGCCTTGCGCATACTCCTGTGTGCATTAGGTCCGGATGAATTTTCTAAAGTTTCTTCTTGTGAAGATGCCAAGGAGGTACGGGACAAGCTTGAAGTGATCCATGAAGGTACATACAAGGCGAATGAGACAAAGATCGGTCTACTCAACCTCAATTATGAGAACTTCAAGATGGACTTGATAGAAGACATCAAGAGCATGTTCGATCGGTTCTCCACAATCTTCAATGAAATTAAAGGTTTTGGAGAAGAGATTCTAGAAGAAAAGCTCGTTCATAAGTTGATTTATTCACTTCTTGAGTCATGGGAGTCTAAGAAGACGACCATTATTAAAGCAAAGAATTTGAAGGAGCTCAAGCTTGATGAGCTTATTGGGTCTTTGCTCACCCATGAATTGATGTTCGAAGGGAGAAGAAAAGTGAAGGAGAAGAAGATCAAAGAGTAAGGAATAAAAGACCTTAACATTAATGTTCTTCAATCCTCCACAAGTCATCAAAAAGATTCAAGTGAGAAGGAAAGTGAAAATGAAAAGATAGTCTTCAAGAAGTCCACTCGATTCATGAAGAACAAAATGGAGAAATCAAGACATGAATTGAAGATGAAGATGAAGGATCCCATCAAGTGCTATGAATGTAAGAAGCAATGACACACCAAATACGATTGCCCTCGTTTCAACAAAAATAGATCATCTTAAAAGAAGAAGGCATATGTGGAAACATGGAGTGATGGAGAAGACTCCACGGAAAATAAAGTATCCCACCTATGTCTCATGGTCCTTTAAGAGGGTGAGGTAACTTCTAACTCATCTACTTCTAATTCTTATACATTTGATGAGTTACAATAAGTCTATGATGAATTGGTTTTTGAATTCAAGGCTTCATTTTCTAAAAACAAGAAATTGATTTCAAAATTAAAAATAGAAAATGAAATGCTTTCTAAAACCAATTTGGAATTTGAGGCAAAAATAAATGATTTTGAACTTAAAGTTTTAAATTTACAAAATTTGCTTCAAAGTTTGCAAAAAGATCATCAAAAAGAGTTGAATGATCTTAAGAAGGAAAAAGATTTGATTTGCAAAGAGTTCGAAAAGAAAAACAATTTTAACAAATCAAATTTTTATCAAAGACAATCTAGTGTCCCTAGATTTTTGAACGGAAAATATTTTAGAAGTATTTGGGTCCCAAAAGGACTAATTACTTCAAAGAAAAATGATGAAATTGAAAAATAGATTCCTAAGGGACTAAAATTTGTGCAACTAATGACATTGGATCCAAAAGAATTTGGATACAAAAAATTACTTGATTGTCTTATTATAGGTGCGATGGAGCAATGAACAACAAAGTGCTGATCCATGGAAGCTCTATGCACACAAGGAATATCACTTGAAGAAGGAATGCTTCACATCTTACCTTTGATTCAAGTGGTAAAATTTAGATTGAATTTCTTGTATTTTCATTTGATTTATTTATTTTTATTGATATTCAGTGAATTGTTGGACTAACATTCTAATTGATGCTTGAGTAAGGGGGAGCCATTTTTTAATGAAATTCTTATTTTGTCAATTTTTTTAACTTTCCATTGTTATGGTACTTTAAGGTTTTTCAAACTTAGTTTGAATTATTTTTTATATAACAAAAAGGGGGAGAAATGTTTGAAAAATTGAAATTTCAAAAGAAAAAGTGGGAGCTTTTAATATTTTCAAAAACAAATATCTTTTTAAAAAATTATTTATACTAAGGGAGAATCACTAAAACAAATTTTGAAGTTGGTTTTATTACATCAAAAAGGGGAGATTGTTGAGATTTTGTTTTGATATAATAATTGAAAATAGTTTTGGACTAAACTTAAAAGATTGCAAAAATAGTTCAAAGTCCAAACAACTTGAAAAATATGTTTGAGGTGTTTTCAAAAGGTTTTAGGAGGCTTTAAAACGTTCTTAAATAGCAAACTTATCAAAAATTGAAGCCTCGTACCAATACAGATTCTACCGTACCGGTACAAACATGGTGGTTTCGAAACCGACCCTAGAGGTTTCGAAACATCTGCCTTTTTTCAGCATGCAACGACTATTTCCCAAAACAAGGGCGTACCAAATGGGAATTTTTGCTTGAAAATCATCCCAACGCCTCCAATTCATCCCCAACGGTCACCAACAGCTAGGAACTCATTTGGAGGATAAAAGAACCCTTCAAGCACCTGGAACAACTAATGATCAACAAGCCAACATTCCTTTGATTGTAAAATGTCTTAGAGCTCAAATTTTTCATATTTTTTATAGACAAAACTTGCGAACTTTCATTGTAATATTTGCTCAAGTGTTTTAGGATTGGATGAGTGGGCTTAATTGTGCAAACAATCTACCTAGTGAAGATTTCTTTGTTTACTTTCTTTTCTCTTTGTTTAAAGAGTGTTTTCTCTTTGTTTAAAGAGTGTTGTGCTAGACTTTGGGGTATAAGTCTAGTGTTTGTAAAGGTTGCCTCTTGAGCCCGGGAAAAAGGAAAAAAATTCATTTAGTGAATTTAAAAATCCTTAGTTGTGAAGCTAAGGTAGTGGATGTAAAGCTTGGTTAGAAGATTTAACCACTCTAAAATTCTTGTGTTATTTATCTTTTATTGCTTCCACCACCAATCACTCAAAATCCAACTTATCCACCACTTGACAACACAATTAGTTGAGGAATTCGAGCTCAACAAGTCCCTTTCTATCACAAGAACACCAAAACTTCAAAAAGAAACACATCCAAATTCTTTAGCTGTTGATTTACAAGCCTGTAATAGTCGATTCCAGATGTCGAAAAATATGATGGGCAAACTTCCAATAACTTTTTTTTCCAGCAAATCTCACCTAGTGTCGGTTTCCCATCCACCCAAAGCACTATATAGCACCATTTCCCATCTGTTGAGAAATCTTATCCACCAAAAGAAGAAAACAAAAACAGTAATTGATTTAAACCTCCAAATTCTTTGTAGAATCAACCCAAACAAAATTGAAAAAAAAGGGAGATAACAATAACATGCGAAAAAGTAAATAAATAAGATATATCACAAGGAACAATGTTTAGCATACTTCACATAAATTAAAGATAAAGGATTAAAACAAGATCAGAACTAACCAATTTGATTCATTGGTCCTTATGATATTCAAACAATTACTAACATCCCATTAACATTAAAAAGAACAAAAAAAATAAAACAAAATCTAAGAAAATCACAATAACCCATAATTTATATTGTTACAAGAACTCAAAAAACCCAGAATTTTTTGAAAATTTGGTGAGTATATGAAGCTTACCTCCTTTAGAAATGCTTAACCCAAAAAGTAAAATAATCTTAAACAAATCACAGCCAAAACCAGTCTTATCAGGACAATTTCAGCATGATTAAATTTCATGATTTCATTAAGAGGGAGGAAAGTCTGGCGACGAGCGGAAGCTACTCAAATGGAAACGCCGGCCGTTGCAGTAGAGGCAGTGGCGATGCAGTAACAGAGGCAGTGGCGATGCAGTAACAGAGGCGGAGAGAAAGGGGCACAAGGGATCGGGAAATATTTGGAAAATTAGGGTGAAAGAAGTTGTCATAGAATAAATAAAAGGGGTTACAAACGACAGTACGAAACGAGATGTTGTTGCATTTTTAAAACCAAACGCCACTAAACACCGAACAAGCGAGGCGTTTTACCGAAAATGCCCCCTAAATTAGATTGTTGCGGCGTTTTTTCAGCAAATGCCACTAAAAATAGTACCTATTGCGGCGTTTTTTCGACAAACTTCGTGATGTTTTTCGTTTTGTGGAGTTTGTCCTGTAAAAGCTACGATATGTACAAATTTAGTGGCGTTTAATTTAAAAATGCCGCGAAAAGCGCCGTTATATAGATATAAAATCAAATTGTTTACAAAAAATCTATATTCACAATATCTTTCATGATTTTAAATGATGAGTGTGATTTGCATAAATTCAACGTATTTTTATTTGGCCAATAAGATTTTGTCACAATTGAAGAGAATTTTTTATTACTTCAAATTTCCTAATAATTGGTGTTCATTATCAAAAAGGTTTCAAGTATTAAGGAGTACATTATGAGAAGTTTCTAATAGTATTTTCTCTTTTTTATATTCACTTTCTTTTTTATTATAAAGTTGTATCAAGTTACAACGAGCTCTATTTATAATAATAATAATAATAATAATAATAAATTGGAATAGTGGGTATAGTTTCGAATAGTGCACCGGGTAAATTTTCATTTAAGAAAGGTAGTGCACAAGGCACTATCAAATACCAAGACTTTCCTAGACGTGCATTTCCATACTATCACACTACTTTCCAATAATTATAAATGGATTGCATAATATATTTCCCACTTTTAAATATATTTTGTGTATATAATAAAACATAATTAAAAATATAAATTGTGAATAATAATTTTCTTAGTCTTTAAATCTTATGGTTTGATCAAACTCATATTATTTTTCATTTTAAAGACTATTTTTTAAAGGCTTACTCCTTTTAAAAGGACATACAATTCATGTAATAGCCAAATCATGAAATAACAACCAACAGCTTAGATAAGAATTTAATCTAATTTATAGTCAAAGCTCATGTAGACTTGTTTACCTTTTATTGGCCCAGAGATGGACGCCACAAACCACTCATCTTTATTTTTAATCGTCCTATTTGTCTTTATAATTTTGTATTTCTCAAAACCTAAAAATATTAGTACCACAAATGTAGTGATATAGTTTAATTATAAAGACAAAATTCAAAAAATATATATACACTCATGAACAAAAATCAAGATTAATATGCTAATAGCATAAATCATGCATGACGGTTAACATATGTAACATATCCAGAGACGAAACTATATGTAGTGTGGGTGGGGCTGCTGCCCCTCCCAAAATTTTTGAGATAATTGCATTTTAGGTCCTTTTTAATTTAAATATTATTTAAATAAGTCATTTGCCCCTCTCAATTTTTAGATTTAAAGGCTCAATAGACTCTTGCCCCTCCCAATGTTAGATCCTAGTTCCGTCCCTGAACATATCCATCTATTTTATAAATAATATTTATTCTTAGATAAATCAAAATATATAAAATCACATGCCTTTTATCACATGAAAAATTTATGTCACATAAATGTTAATCTATAATCATACCAATTAAATTAATTTGCAACATTCAAGCATGTGATATTATACATTTGTTCATCATATGATCTTTTAACGTGTCATAGACAAGTGTTAACTCGAACACGTGCGCGGGTTGGGCCTAGCCTAGACCTTACTACTCAATGTGAATAAGGTTGAGGGTTTGTATATAAACTCCTTCATAAGCTAGTATTCGACCAACGTGAGATAACTTCTTTGCATTACAATATATTACCAAAAAATATAAGTGTGTTAAACATCTCGAAGAACCATATCCAACACTCAAAGACAAAGCACATCGATATTAGGCATCACTTTATTCAAGATTTGGTTCAAAAATAGTTGTGGAGACTAGATTTGTAAAAAGTGAGCCTTAGTTGATTTGTTTACAAAGTGGGCATATTGACTATGATGATGAAAGTCTAGCCTACATCTAAGCTCGAATGCGAACCAAGCGTGCCTTATTTTACGTCAAAAATGGGACAAGAACATTAGGAAATCAATAAAAAATATAATGTCTTCGAAAAGGTAAATACAAAACCAATGCCTAAGAAGTTTGTTGATATTTCTTGTTAGCGAAAGTATGACAGGCTTTAACATAAGGTTTTGTCTCGATCAAAATATAGATGAAGACAGTTTCAAGGTATGCAATCTTGAGGCGCATTAAAACTCTTAATTTGACTCACGCAATAAACTATGTACAATTATATAAAAAGAACATAGTTTGAGTTTTATGCAAATGTAAACGAATAATTGAATGAAGTATTATGGTAAAGTCTATGTAAAGGGTACTAATTTTAAGTTCACACCCGAAAGAATAAAAAAATCTTGTACTTCCTGGTGATGGTACATCATTAAATTAAGATTTTAATTACATAGCTTCTATTTTGATTGATTTTGTGCATACTATATGCCACATTCTTGACTTCAAGTGAGGAAATCATAACTAAGTTTGTTTATTACATGCCATTGCAAGAAGAAATTGAATGCCAACAAATTATACATTTTTCTCACATAGAATATTGCTTTGTCATTTTATATAGACTTTATAATGCGTCACTTAACTTGACACATGCAAATTTAATAAGATAAAAGCATTTGCAACGCCTGACAAAAGTAGAAATAAGTTGGTACCTCCCTCTTCCATATCTCAAATTTCAATTGCTCAAAATTATGAAAGGTAGATATTGATGATCCAACTGACGTAGGGACAATTGAACCGGCTGAAGGTGCCTTGAGAGCCAAGTTGTTGCAATTCCTTTACAATAAAACTGAAGATCTTGATAAACAAGTTAGGGAAATTCAACAAAAGCATAATTGCTATTTACAAATTAGAAGTGTCATTCAAGTTCGGGACCATTGATCTTTTTATTCAAAAAAGGAGATAAAAGAACTATTTGCTACTGAATCCATTTGCTCTCCATCTCATTATTATGTACTTGAGATTTTTTATCATTGAGGACTTGTGGATTTTTATTACAATGAGCTTAGAGATTTACCTCTTAATCTTCAAGTTCGTTGAAGACTCGTATACATGTCCTAAGAATTCTATTGTTTGTTACTCCTTCTGTCCCACTTAAATTGTCCTTATTGACTTTTTTTGCTTAATTCTTTTCAACTTTGACCATTTATTATTTAAAATTTATTATTGGTAAAAATATGAAAAAATATATTTTAAAAACTTTCAATTAAGTAGTTTTGAAATATATACTTTATAAAATTTAATTTTTAAAATATTTAAAATAAGCGTGGTCAAAGTTTAAAAAATTTAACTTTTAAAAAGTCAATAAGGGACAATTTAAGTGGAACAGAAGAAGTACGAATTTTCATTGCTACATTAAAGGAACATTTATTGATACATGTTGATTTGGATGACATGGGCATATGTTAATCATCAAAATTTTCATGTTTATATATTTTAAATTTTCGTCTTAATATTTGAACAAAAAATGAAAAGGGCAGAGTGTTGACGAAAGCCGAGCGTTGTCTTATTTTGCTCAAACTAAAATATGAGTTCGTGTTCAATTAAAATCGCACCACTTTAACGACTAAAATAAGAATATCATTTGAAGATCATGAGTTGATTAAAGATTGAAATCGAAACCAGTTTTATAGTTCTTTTAGGAGATCGTGTGTAATTCGAATACTTCGTCAAAGACTATTTGAATTTAGTCACAAGGATCGAATACCTTCTCAAGCACTCCCCAAAAAATTTTCAATAGCTACAATTATTGTTTTACTACTATGACTATGTTACATATTTAAAGGGGACTTTGTCGTGTAGTTTTGCCTTGAAAAATCGAAGATCTAAACTTAACACACAAATTGTGTACCACATAAACATTATCCTGTGATTCTTGCGTAGAAACATTATTATATGGCTTTGTCTAACCTATACCACTAGACATAGATTAAAGATCATTAAATAACTTAGATTAAATAAAAAAATCTCTTTGAAAATAACATGTCATTTAATAGGGTAACATTTAATTCAATTATCAATTATATTAATTAATATAATATTAAGCTTTATACCAAAAAAATATAATATTAATCCTATTAATCAAAAAAAAATATTAAGCTTTATGGTTTAGGTTTCATGGTTAGGCTTTTAGGGTTTAATGTTTATTATTATGGATTATGGTTTAAGGGTTAGGAGTTTAGAGTTTGCATTTTGGGGTTAATTGTTTTGGGGGTTGAAGTTTATTGTTTAGTTTATAATGTAAGGTTTAGGGTTTAGTGTTTAGAGTTTATGGTTTTAAAGTGTATGGTTTATGATTTTAAGGTTTAGGGTTTAGATTTTGTGAGAGAATAAGAATATTAAATGAAGCAATTGATGATAAAAATTTCTTTGTCGTTTATTAAATGAGATTGTATTCAAGGGGTTTTTTTTATTTAATTTAGGTTATTTAATGAATCTTAACATATGTCTTGTGACATAGATTAGACAAAGCCTTATTATATTAGTGCATTAGTTTAAGTAATCAATGAGATTACTTAAAGAAGGGAAAGTTAATAAAATTGTACGGGAGTTTTTGCCTACAACTAGAGAGATTTTGTAATGACCTGGATATCGGAATCCGTGAGTCGGTTTAACCCAAGCAGTAGGCTTGGCATTTTGGGCTGCGAGTTTGGGCCTTTGGGTGCTTATAAAAGCTTTAGCGGGCTTCCTCTATGTTGTTGAGCTTGGGAGCTTGGGTTGAGAGGAAATGAGAGAGTGACATTTGAGTAAAATGCTTCATTTTAAAAGAGAATGGCTGAAAATTTCATTTATAGGCTACAAAAAGAAGAAGTGAGTGACCTCACTCTTGTCTCTTTTCTTCTCCCATCTTCCTCCCCCATTTTGGTCTAAGTTTCAAGACAAAAGAAAAATCTTTGTTCTCTTGAGTTGTAGTCTCGGATTGTGGCTTGAGGAAGTTGAAATTAGCATCAAAGGATCTATCTTTTAAGGTAAGAATGGTTAGGAATGGTGGTAGAAGAAGAAAATGGGTTCTTGGTGGGGGTTGAAGAAGATGAACATGAATAGAAGATTTAACCATGTTTTTGTTGTTAGATTCTTCCTTATTCATCTTTCTTTCCTTTTAGAAATGTTGTAATTTATTTTACGACATTTGGTTGTAGTGAAAGAGGTTGGAGAGCACTCCAATGAGTAAGGAAAGAGGAAGGCTTGAGCTTGGGAAAAAGGGTTGTTTTCCAGCTTTGATGGAAAGTTAGTACACTTCCTACTCCCTTGTTTCATACACATCCTAAGGATGATGCTTGTTATGCTTGTTTTGATTATTTGGGTATTTAAATGCTTGAAACGCTTGTTAATGGTAAATATGAGGTTAAGTGTTAACAGCTTGTAAAAATGATAGCAAGTCACCCTAAATATCTCCCATAAACTGTAGGATCAACTTAAGGGGGTTATTGGTTTCGATTTGGGGGGCTTTCGGGATGATTCTCAAGCCTAAAGAAGCTATTTCTAGGCTTCAGTACCAATACTCGGAGAGCAGTACCGATACCCTAGTGTTATGGGTTTAAGAACACTATTCCATTGCTATGAACTTTGAATGGTGTACTGGTATGGTGTTCAACATGTACCGGTACGTCGTGCAAAACGGTATCAATACAGGTCGACTCGTATTAGTACGCGAAGGCTGGATGAAATTCCAATTCATTTCGGTACACATGTGAGTACCAGTACCCAAGGGGTACCATATCGGTATGCGAGGACCAGTACCGGTACCCACTGGCAATCTACCCAAAAATGTTGATTTTTGCCCAAATGGCTGAAAAATTGTATCTATCGTTCTGATAGAGCCCTAATGGCCTAAAATGCGTTGTAAAACTGAGAAACTGAGAAATCTCCTTATACTCGAGCATAAAACTTAAGAACTCGGTAAAAGTCTTGTGTGACTTTTATGTTGATAGCAACCATAGGAAGGTATGGTTATGTGATGATATAGTGTGTCGTGTGGGCACTTGATTGATGGGATCTAGATCCCCAAGAAGTGTTGCAACACCATAGTAAGAGAAATATTGAATGGACATTACTGATGCTATGTGACTCGGGCCTCATTCAAAAGTATTCGAGGGGGAATTCTGAGTATGGGTGTATGTTCCGATGCTAAGTGACCCAACCTCACCCAGGGTGTACGTTTCGATGTTATGTGACCCGTACTCACCCATAGAGTGTATGTTCCCGATGTTGTGTGACCCCAGCCTCACTCTAGTGTTATTGTGGTATGGTATGGTTGGGCCTTGTGTGCCTCATTTGATGATTTTGATGATGTTAGCATGTGTTTAGGCGACTAATGTTAGCACCATGAATCGTTTTATTTGCCATATCATCTTATCTAGCTACATGCTTATGTTTATGATTTGCATGAAGCCTGGTAGAGTAGATGTGTATCCACTGAGCTTTATGAGCTCAGCGTTCGGAATCGTTGTTTCTGTTCACATATTTTTTAGATGGTTGTGTTGCATCAGAGGAGCCCCATCGGAGTACGACTTCTACTCAAATTTTGGATTTTTGGTCATTGAATATTTTTAATTAACTTATTTTAAATTGGAGCTCCCTTGCAAACGATTTAACTATTTTTGCATCACCTTATCTTAAGACGTATTTGGATTTATGAAATGATGGTGTTTGGCTAAATCTAATTGAAAAATTTTATGTATAGATTTGGGCTTGAGGCTCAAATGTGACGTCGGGTTTAGGGTGTTACAAATTTATGTTGATGATGAGACTCTTATATTGTGATTTTTTTAGTAGCAAATTTCTCTATGAGCAACACTCCGCAAAGGTAGGATCATTGACACTAACACTCAACTATACTCACATAAATAAAAGTTAAAATATTATTATATTTTACTTAGAAAGTTATAAAAAACCATATATTAAATGATAAACAACAACATTGACCACCAAATTATCCTTATTTTTCTATTTTAATCACCAAACTAATTTTTGAGCCCAACGTCTAACCATTGAGTTAGCCTAGAAATTTGTTTGGTTTTCACCAAAATTTATATTTAAGTTATAATGTTTCACTACCTCAAAATTATATTAAGATGCAAATAGGATGAATCGAATATGACACTTGTAAAGAGTCCAATGTTTAATCACCGACCCAAACTATAGAATTGTTATATTTTTAATCAAACTAATATTTAAAAAAACTTTTATTAAAACTAAAGACGAAAATAAAATTATTTTCACAAAGAATTTGAGAATGAAATAAATCAATTAAAAATATTTATCTATCTTTTTTATAAATTATTTTAAAATTTAAATTTATAATCTTTATTTAAGATAGAATATAAATTTTAAAATAAAAAATAAAATTTATTATTTTAAGTTTTAGACAATATTTAATATAGAGTAAAATTTTGATACACATGTTGTGTAAAATTAATTTTACACGAGCCTACATATTTACACTATAAAATTCAAATCATAAATTTCTAACCTTCAGCCTAAAAAAACCTTAAACACTAAACCCTAAATTCTAAACACTAACCTTAAATTCTAAACCCTACAACCTAAACCCCTAAACTAAAATCCTAGCTCCTAAAACTAAAAGACACGTGTAAACATACGTATATGTACGTACATACATGCACGAGTTAAGCGAAATTTATATTAGGCAACGTGAAAAAAAACTATATTTAAAATAATTGATTCACATAACTGTTAATTTTAGTATTGTTACCCCAAATTCCAACAATAACAAATGAAAAATATCATAATAATCCCTAAAGTTTATCACATTTTCAAATGATCTCCCCACTTTAAAATCATATTGATCAGAGACGTTTAGTACTTCGATCTGACCAATATTTGATTGATATTTTTTGCATCTTAGTAATTTTTTTTGTATTGTTAATATAAAAGTTTTTTATGAAAAAAAAATAATAAAAGCCACTCATAATCTATCACTTTTAGTTATTATTTGCATTCACAGTGTGGAAAAGATGCATTTATGATAAAAAAAATGGTTAAATACTAAAAAATGCTTTTATTTTTCTTAAAAATACTTAATTAATTTATAAATTTATATTTTATATTTCAATCCTGTTAAAAGGTGCAATAATTACATATTTTTTTTAGTTTAAAATTCTATAAATTACAATTAATTAGATACTTGCAAAAAAATTACTATGCACGTGCAAAAAAACCTTTAAATATAGCTAATTTTTTATATTGAAGTTCTAGTGAAAAAAGGATAATGTTCATCCTAAGTCATTAGCTTTGTTTGCAAGGTGTGTGCCTTGTCAAAAGGTTAAGAATATGCATGAATATATACTATCTTGTAATCACCCTTAGACTATTAAAAAAATTAATTTTTTATATTGACCTATATACATTTCACTTGACTCACGTATATGTTAACCAAATAAATGTTATTTAAAGTTAAAACAATAAATTTAAATCAGAATTGTTATTTTAAATAATTTAAATTTTATATTCTATCCTAAATAATTATTATAAATTTAATTTTTAGAATTATTCAATATTAATTTTATAAAGATAAATAAATATCTAATTAATTTATTTTATTCTCAAATAAAGTATGAAAATAATTCTAATTTCGTCTTTATTTATAATAAAAGTTTAAGTTAAATATTAGTTTGATTAAAATAAACAATTATATAGTTTGATTTAGTGATCAAACATTGGATTTTTTGCAGTGGTCTCGGGATTGATCTACAATATTTATATTTTTGATATAATTTTGAAATGGTAACACAGTATAACTTATTTATAAATTTTGGTGAAAATTTAACTGAATTCTAGCCTAGTTCAATGGTTAGGTCTTGCACTCTTGTGCCTATGAATCCAGGATTTGAATCATTCCCAGCAGATAAGGAATACATATTTTCTTTTGAAAAATAATGTTAGTGATTTTTTTGTTAAAAAAATAGTTTGGCTACTAAAATAGAAAAGTAAAAATTGTTTGGTGACTAATGATGTTTATCCCCTATATTAAATTTAGGATTTATATTCAATGCACTTGCGGCAGAAACCAAAAAAGTTTCCATAAGCGCCTTAATTTAGGGTTTAGAATTTAGATATATTGATCAAAATTTAGGGTTTGGAGTCTAGAGATTAAGGTTTAGGTTTTAGGATAGTAAGGAGATAGATTTAAGTTTTGACCTATAAGCCCTATGTTCTAATCATATACCCTAAATTCTAATCACAACTCATAAATTATAAACCCCTAAACTTATATCCAAACCCTACACCCTAAATTAAATCTCTAGACTATAAACTAAAAAATTTGTAAAAACTTTTAATTTCTACCATCAGTAAATACAATAATTACCCTTAAATTTAAATATTTTAAATCTCTAATTAATACCTCCAACCTCACTGATCAGAATCATTAAATCATAGTAATTAGAGTAGGAAGAAAACCGTATTAAATCCCCAGGTTTCTATAATTAATCCCAGTACGTAAAATAAGCAAAAGGAGAAGAATATATATATATATATATATATATATATATATCGCACCACACGTCCTCAAACTATGACACCTATTCTAAATTGGTCCCTAAACTTTTAAACATTCTAATTTCATCCTCAAACTATGACCTTTATTCTAAATTAATCCCCAAACTTTTGAGCATTTCAATTTAATCCTCAAACTATGACCCCCATTCTAAATTGGTCCCCAAATATTTTGAATATTCCAATTTCATCCTCAAATTATCATTTATATCACATCATATTATTGCATAATACACATCGATGTTGCATGACAATTAACGATTTTTATAACGGTTTTATTAACATAAGATATGGTTAGCATATATTGATAATTTGGGGATGAAATTAGAATGTTCAAAAAGTTTGAGGATCAATTTAGAATGAGGTCATGGTTTGAGGATAAAACTGAAATGCTCAAAAGTTTAGGGACCAATTTAGAATGAGTGTCATAATTTGAGGACGTGTGGTGCAATTAACTATATATATATATATAAAGAAGAAACAATTTTGCTCGGATTTTTATGGAAACCGAAATTTAATGAAATTATAAGTGCAAAGCATAATTGTAGCTGTACTGTAAAATATAAATTTATTACAACTATCAAACAATCTTTCTTGAGAAACAAACAAGTGACAAGCTGCATTTTGAAGCAAGAGATGTTGGTTGTAAATTGTAATATCATTTTTCTTCTTTGCCTCTATTTAATCTATATTACATCATATTAAATTGTGAGAAATAGTATTAAATATAACAAGAAAACTTCTTATGGTTAGTTCAAATGGAAAGGTAAATATTTTCTTATAGTATTATCAAATGAATTTTTTTATTTATTTTATTTAACAAGTAAGATTAGGAGATTTTATTAGGGAGATTTCCTACTTTTATCTTGTGCGTGTGCAGCATCATTAATGCATGAGTTTATGGGAGTATTTAAATGGAAAGTTGGTTTCCATGTCATGTTAATATGTTAATTGGATTCACGTGGCTTTCTTTCTAGGAGATTAATGGCTCAAAAATATCTCATCAAAATATTATTAATTTTTTCTTTGTGTAATAAAAAATCTACTTCACCCAATGGAATTGGCCCAAGTGGTAAATAATTTGATATAGTTTACACAAGTTTCGAGTTTGAGGCTTTATGTATGCAGAAAATTTCCGTTGGGAGATTCACCCACAAAAATTAAATATACGACGTAAATCGATCCGAATTAGTCAAAAAAAAGTCCTGAAAACAGGGAGAGCAATCAAAAACAATCTACTCCTTTAATTTGGATATATATATATATATATATATATATAAGTAAAAGCTTACGTATTATAGAGATTATCATAAAATAATATAATTTAATTGTTAAAAATCTACAAAATTGATATGGACGAGACAAATTAATCAATCCATAGGCATTAGGCATAGGTAGACAAATCAGTCATAAGAATAAAATTTAGAGATAATTAATTATGATGATATTAGATAAGATTCGAGTGATTGTGAAGCTTTCCCTAGAGATCTTGCAATCCTACAAATATCAAACATAATTTATTTCATTATTCTTTTACCAATGTAGATCTTTGGATTATTATTCATATTCATACCCCAAACAAACACTACAAGTTAATTTCACGTGCCATATTAATATTTTTCATTAATATATAAAGTAAATAATTAAAATTGTTAAAAATTCAGATAAGAATATTTTATTACACTTAAATGTAATTACCATCACTGATTTATACCCTAATTAATTGAAATAATGAATAAAAATGCATATAATACTATGAATTATATTAGATTAGCCTTTTTTTTACACTTTCGTGGCTAGTTATTTAAACAGTTCAACTACTCAGCTCACGTGCCGTTGTCTCGATTTCGTTAACTATAATTAATTAGTGTAAGGAAAAAAGAAAGAGAGAACATAAAAAGACCAAATTAATATATTCTTGTCGTGCGGGCATCATGTGCTCCACTGAAGTCAAGCGTGTTCGAAGACCAGCACATTGCCTATATCGTCAGAAAGTTCAGATAACAAATGTCATGTACTGGACATTTACTCTCTTTTTTCCCCCTATATATTTGCATATATAGGTCGTAAATTTTGATTTATATAAATTTATTAATTTTAGGATATAAAGAGTTGTACTTAGATTTAAAATTTAAAATATAGAGTTTAGAATTTATAGTTTAGA
This sequence comes from Hibiscus mutabilis, assembly GCA_019671005.1. Lineage (NCBI taxonomy): Eukaryota > Viridiplantae > Streptophyta > Magnoliopsida > Malvales > Malvaceae > Hibiscus > Hibiscus mutabilis. The sequence goes on along the minus strand of CM033726.1, from coordinate 13,470,361 downwards.
GTTAGAGATCTAAATTTTATATTTTAAATAGAAAATATTGTGTAATTTTTACACAACTTGTAAATCAAAACATAACTCTTTAAACATTGTTGATGTTAACAATGTCAGGCATCGAACATGGTGATGGAGATGGCTATCAAAGGAGAGGTTGGTGGCAACTAGTGGTGGTTCACCTATTCTGATGTGGTCGGAGAGCTAGTGGTGGTGGTCGGAATAAAGTATAGGATTTAGGGTTTAAGATTTTCATCCTCCGTACTGACTATTGGAGCTAAATCTTCACCACCCTTTGAGCCACGCGACGTCGAGGCTAATGAGCACACTCTGCACGGTCAACACCTATAAGAGATCAGCCAATTCTTCTCCCCCTCCTTCTCTTCGAAAAGTATTTTGGTCAACTCATCCTTTCCGCCATATGACCAGGCCTCTATGCCACTTGGCGACCCTAGAGGGGGAGCATAGCCTTCCGTTAACTACCAACTTTGTGCCAATCAGGATTTTGTTTACGAGGCATACCTCAAAAATCCTCTGCAAAGTGATGTCTCTCTCCACATTCAACCACCTACCTTTCAACATGTGAATAGACTTCCTTATGCCCTCCCCGGGCGACTTCTATTTCAGTGGAAAGCCCAAGCCCCAGGCAATCTCTGCGACACCCTTATATATTTGGAGCTATCCAATCCTAGCTTTTTATCACTGCTCCACCCCACAATCGAACTCCCAATACAGTCATCCTTCCTATGACGCTTTGTGAAACTCAACAGACTAGGATAAGTCTACATAGCCATCAAACTTAGGGTGAACAACCTTCGCAACACCCACATGAACGGGTCACGTTTCCGCATGGCAAACCAAATAAGGTAGCCGATAACGAGCCACCAAGATGTCCCCGTCAATTACCCTAGAGCCAAAACGTATTCAACAAGTAATTGGACTGTGAAGATGTGCTACGGCAAATAAAATCTACCTCAAACAAGTATAGAGGCAAGTAACACCACTCTGAAGTTCCTCTCTCACCCTTGATCCAATCACTCAAACGGAATGTTCTCCTCGAAACCTCGAACTCAAAGTTCATCCACTGTAGCCCACGACATTCCAACAACTTTTTTGCCTCATTCTGCCCATTCTGGCACTTAACTCCAACCCCAATCACATCCGCTGCCGCGTTCGCCTCAAGCTTCTTCAACAAAGCTTTCACACTTCTCACCATATTGACAGTATAAAGAAAAAGAAAAAAATTCAATGACTGAGAAGGGAAACAAGTTTGAAAACGAAATTAGGGATTTTGGTTTTTTCCCAATTTATAGCCTGCCAAAAAGCCATTTCAAAAATCATAATTGATTGCTTTATGATTAATTTTGATATAATGCAATAATATATGAAAATTTTGTTCAAGAGTTTCGAAAATAATTCCTTAAAATATTTTCATGTACAAAATTGCTAATATATTTTGACTTTATTCTTAAACTTATAAATTCTTGAAAAGTCAAAATCAATTCGAAACTAAAATTTTCTAGAGCAAAGTTTCGAAACTAGATAGACAGTTTTGAAACTTTAAAACAAGTTTTAAAACTACTGATAAAGTTTTGATACTTGTCAAAAAGTAAGCTTTTAAGTTTCGAAACTTTATAAAAGTTTCGATACTTATAGAAGAGTTTTGAAACTTTTGTGTAAGTTTCGAAACTCCTGGGTTCTAACGGTCAAATTTTTAATTTGGCTTAGAGTTTTGAAACTCTTTGAGAAGTTTCAAAACTACTGTGCAGGTGAGCATTAAATGCCCGATTTTATGATACCCCAACGGCTCAAAACCTCATCCAACGACTAGAAACGACTAAAAATTGATTAGAAGACATAAAAAGGACCTCCAAGTGATTGAAGATCATCAAGAAAGTCTATACCAACAATCATGCAAAAAGAATTCTTGTATTCGAGCTTTAAAGTCTATTTTTTTATTTTAAGAACACTTGTGAACTTTTTTGTTTAATTTTTGCTCAAGTGTGCATTTGAGTGAGAGCTTATTTGTGCAAACATATTTGCCTTGAGAGGTTTTCTTAGTTTGCTAAATTTGTATTTTTCTCTTTGAGAGTGTTCTTAAGGTTTAGGGTTTGAACCTTAAGGGAGATTATAAGGTTACACATCATCCTCAAAGGTAAGCAAATTTAGTTTGCTAATAAAATTGACTAAGGTAGTGGAGTAGACTTGATTTAAAATTCGAACCACTCTAAATCTTTGTGCAAAATCGTCTATATTTTACGATTGCTTCCACAAAATTTTATTACCAATTCACCCCATCTTGGCATATTTCGGTTGATCATATCGAGCTCAACAATAATCCACACCCTTTTGCTCTAGACCACTCAGACAACGGCACGAGTACAACATTTTAAAGTAGCTTACATACACACCAATAATTGCCTATATTCTTGGGAAACGAATCCTTTAAAAGCACACCGTCAACACAACGGTTACAACATGACCCTCTATCCCAAGTCTCAGATCGTGCCACTTTATGGCACTCCTTCGAATAAGGGGGCAAGTGTTACACCTCCGACCATAATTATCACATCTCCGACTGCTCGTATCTCTTGAACACTTAATATCCACGCCTCAATTGTAGAAAACATTATGAACTCTGGGCTATACCTCCGGATCACCCTTGACATGATAGCCATCACGTCTACCTGATCGGCCAGCTCAACATATGGCCTAACAATAACGGTCTACTCTAGCAACCCACGTGACTAAGCTGAAAACCTACTCCTGTCAAATCATCATTAGCTGTCACTAGGTCTGACTCCCTTCCATCAAACAACACTATTATCTGAAGATAACACCAAGTGAAAAACTCCTCATTTCACCCCCATCAACTCTCACTCTAACCACCACCACTAGTTGCCACCAACCTCTCTTTTCATAGTCATCTCCACCACCCTGTTCAGTGCTTGACATTATTGACATCAACAAACATATATTATTATTGCTATAATAAAATAATTATTATTACCATTATTATTTGGAATTAATAATAATAAATAATTATACTTAGGGCATCTAAGAAAAATATAACTCTTTTTAACTTATTTTTTCTATCATCGATAGAGGATAATTATAACTTCCAAATAACCATCTATAAAAAATAACAGGAAAAAATATGATTCATCTAGGACGGAGCCAACTTGGTGATATCCCACAAAAAAATGTTAGAGTTAGTGACATGAATTTAATTAGACTTTGCTTTAAAGTAGCAAATCTAATTTGAGTATAGTTCTTATACTTTACATTCAGACTTAATCATCAGAAAAATGTCTACACTATTCTTTTTTGGTGCCTAAAATAATTTTTGAGATGAATAGGTACATAACATTTCATTCCGTAACTATTTTAAGATTTTTCCATTAACGACTGTTAAAAAAATTATGTCATTAGGTCATTGCATGACACATGACCTATTAATTTTCATTTAATTTTTATTAAAGAATCATTAACATTTTTACCAAAAAACCCAGAACTTCAATATTTTTAGAAAACCATAAATCCCTAAATCTCCCCTCTATCGCCGTTGAACACCACGCCACTGCCGTAATAGTGAGGTATCTTTCTCTTATCGCACGAGTCGCAAGGTTCAGTTTGCCGTTCGTCGTTTGATTAAAGATTTTACGTTCAACGCTTGTGATTCGTTTGACCACTTCATCGATTTCTAATGATGTAAGGTTTTCAGTTGTACGGGTCGACGAAGAAAGGAGTGTATGGGGTGGTTGAACCGACGGTTGAAGGAGAGAAATTTAGGGGTTTAGATATTTATGGTTAGCGATTGAGTTTTTTTGAGAAATTAAAGATTTTATAAAAAAAATATAAAAATTAAAGAAAATTACAGAAATATGTCATGTGCCAAATTTTAATTCAACAATAGAAAATCCTTAAAATGGTTACGAAATGAAACGTTAAGAACCTATTTCACCCAAAAAATACTTTAACCATCTGTCTAGAAAGGGATATAGTTTTGGCATTTTTATGGTTAAGCTTTAAATTAATTAAAAGTAGAAAACCTAGTTTGGATAAATTTTCTTACTATGCAAGTTTCCTTTGTAATCAAGTTATTTAACTTATAAATATGTAATATGATTTAGTTTTTTGTGTGAGCGAGCTAAGAGAGTCGCAAATAGAATTAGATGCACAAACTCATCTTCTTATATTCTTTTGACATTATACTGAATTCTTTTTCTCTTATGCATGTGATTTTTTCGAAAGGATTTTTCACGTAAAATATTGATATCTTTTTAGTGTGGGTTTACAAATTGGACAGATGACATCAGCATTGACTGTTGACGTCAGCGAAGACTTTTGACCAAAAAGTCAAATTTTTTGAAAACCCCTATTTTATGTTTTTCGACGTCCTGGGTCTGTTTTTTGAAGTCCGTTTCGTGAAATTTTAACCCGAAAGCCTCCAAATCTAACCTCAAACTCGAATATGCATAAGTTTTAAGTTATTCTTTTAAGGGTGTTTTTATTGAATAAAGGAATAATATGAACTCTTTTGTAATTAAAGGTACTCGAGACTCACCCGACTGTTCCTTTGCTCAGCCTGGCTCCTCCCGTTTCGCTTGTCAGCGTACCCCCATAATTACTGGTACGATCTTAGAACCTAGTAAATTAATTAAGTAGAATTTAATTCTTTTGTAGTAACCTTGTTCCGTTATGTTTTAGAATCTAGCACCGCTGCAGAGCGTGGCGAGACAGGTGCCCAGTAGACCTTTCTGATCAGCTTTTTGAGGTGTGTTACGTGTATGCTATATTATAGTTTTAAATAACTATTAAAATGATTTCTTTGAATATATACTATGGAAAGCTTGCTGAATTGAACATGATTACTTTTCTGTTATGAAAGCATGTCTACTCTATCTGTTTGAAAGTATACTTTATATTTGATCTAAAAATAAGACATCTAATTTCTACCTTACTGAGATAAACACATGTCTGCCACCTAATTTTTGATGACTTCGAATATTTATTCAAACTATTTTACTTGGGGAATAATCTTGGGATGTGATTTGAAGTGTTTGCAGGTACAGCCTTGATCCAGCTGGTAAATACTTCGGTTAAGCTCCTACGCCCAATGGGCTTAGGGTAAGTCTTTTTGGACCTAAGGTATACCCTTAGGTAGGCTCCTACGCTTGCGGGCCTGGGGTAAGACCTTCTGGTGTAGTTCATGGGGGACTGTACATCGGTGTTCGATTGGAGGGTAGCTAGGATTAAAATGAAAACTTGGTTGTGATATAATATGACTTATTGAAATGATTTGTGCTTATCTGAGATATTATATTTTTTTCTGCACTTATCGGGACACACTGAGCTCCCCAGCTCACACCCTTAAACTTTTCCTTTCAGATACTCTTAGATAGGCTCCCTAGATTGGCACTTAGTGGATCGACATATTCTGTACACGTCTTTTTTTTTAATATTTCTATCTTCTAGACTGTCTTAATTACGGTGACATGAGCCTATGTTTTGTTACTATATGTTTTATTATGTTGCCCTATGTGGTTTATGATGTAATATAATTTAATATGGTTTATTTTGGTTAACTAATTTTACTTATGTTCGAATTAATTATTACTTGAATATAACTCTAAATCTTTAAACAATTTTGTGAAAAGTTTTTGGTAACTAATGTGATCTTCTAGATTTGGACTTTACGCATAGGCCGATCTAGGGTGTTACATAGACTACAAGATTCAGGAAGGCTTCTGGATTTTGATGGTATGCTACTCTCTATGGAAGTATTTACTTTTCTTTGTACTTTTGAGTTTTTATATAAGATTTTGGTGGAATAGTCCCCATCATTCTCCCTTTTGGATGCATCGTATTTGTAATACCTTTCATGATTTTTTAATAAAATTCAGTTTCCATTGTCAAAAAAACATGTAAACTTATTTAGAACACGTGTTTTTTATATTCCAAAGCTTTAAAAATGTTTCGCAAGATTTTCAGTAATAATTATAACAAAATATAACATCATATCCCAAAAGTATTTTGAATTTAACTGAAAAATATCATATATCATATATATATATAAGACAACTTAGAAAATATATTTTTGAGACTTTTAAGGTTTCGAAAATATTTTTGTTATACTCAAAAACATTTGAATCATATAGAAAAACATATAACACGTGTTTTTTTAGATTTTAAATATTTTAAATGTTTTATAAAATTTTCGTTTTTAACAATTTCTACCTAGGGGAGAGGGAAGGGGAAGGGGAATTTTGCTCCTATTGGGTCTTGAACCCACAACCTAGGGGAAGGAGAGGATGTCAACTGAGAGCTTTAACCACGTGCTTTAGATATTGTTGACTTTCATAAAATCTTCGTTAGAAGTATCACAAAATGATTTGACAAGCGTCGTATTTGTCAAATAAAATATTCCTTAATCTCAGAATAAATAAGTAAAAACGTAGTATAGAGAAGAAGGGTCGATCCGCAGGGACTAAGGAGTTTCCAATATTGGTCTGAATCGATCTTTAACCAAGAAACCTACAAGTAAAAAAAGGGTTTAGCGAAATGAGTTGAATAAATCTAAGAAAACGAAAATGATAAATAAAAGAACGTAAATAGTTGAAAGTAATTATGATAATATATAGCCTCCAGCTTTGCGTCACCTCAACTCGTTTCGATCACTGAAATAGATTTTACTTTGAGTTCTTGCCGATTACAGTCTACAAGGCTCAACCCTTGTAACTTGCTCTTCCCTATGGTGAACTAATTTTCCAAGGTCAATCCTTAGAATTTAGCACTTTTTTGGATTAACGACAGCAATCGATTTGGAAAAGCCCGTGCTCGGATAATTTTGTCTCAACGAGAATCATATATGATCTTGATTTCCCTCAGCAGATCGCCACTAAGTTTGTTCTTAGGGAGTTGAATTTGCTACAAGCCTACTCTTGTCCCCAACGGTATATCAAAACGTTGATCAAACCAATGCGCGCCTTTGGAATGAAGGAGTTCAGATGTTTAAAGGAAAAGCCGATGCGAACCCAGTAATGCTGAAAATCAAGAAAGAAGTTTGAAGGTATAAAGAGCTCTTGCAATTCTCACGAAATGAATTGGGTTTTGCTTAGCTATCGGCTAATGGTAAATTTAGCTAAGCATGACTATGGAAGAAATCATACTTAGCATTAAAATAAAGAAAAAGAACTTAAAAGAATAACATAAGAGAAAAGGAAATTTATAAAGCTTTAAAAATATAAACAAGCCAAGAACAAGAGATGAGAGATAGCTTACCCCCATAGGGGGTATTTATAGTATTTTAAAACCCTCAAAATAACCCTAAAAGATAAAAGATAAATCTCAAAATAAAATTCAAATTTTAATCCTAAACAAAAGATAATCCCAAGTTTAAATTTTAAATCTGTCTGATAAGCTATCAAAATACGGCTTGATAAACTATCCAACGTTGTTGATGTTATCTTCTATAATTGCTGACGTGACGTCCAGTCAGCCTTTCATGCCCAATAACCCAGCCTTGACTCCAGAAAATAAAACTGCAGAACTTTGCCCTTTTTAGCACAGTTTCTAAAATCCAATGTCCTGCACAGAAAATAAGAAAAAATGCCCAAATTAGCAACATAAACCGACAAACAAGGAGTAATTAATAACAAAATAATAACTATTTAAATCACTCAACAAATTCCCCCTCACTTATTCAATGCTTGTCCTCAAGCATTTCTCAATCAATGTATCAAAAACCTCAAGTTGCCATCTCTATTTCACAAAATTTCCAAGTTTTTCAAGTAAATCAAAATCAATGCAAATGATGAAATCCAAGAGTAATCAAGCAAAGCATGACATTCCAATTATCTGTTAATCTCAAAGGAGCAAGACTTAGTACCTCACAGTGGTTCACTCATTCCGCTCAAGGTGTTTTGGGTGAAAGAATCGCTCAAGCCTAACTAATCAAAACATTATCATAAGCTTGTAACTAAACTGAATCTCCACTACTAAGTATGAATATGATGCAATAATCAAGAGGTCCTTAAAAGGGTTGTAATGGGGCTAAGGTTCGGGTAGGATAAAGGCCAAAAATTGGGTTTAAAAATTCAAGATAAAGAGAAAATTATTCCAAAGAATTACTTAAATGGAAGTAAAAATAAAAGAAAGGAAAACAAGAAATCAAACAATCAAAGCTTATTCACTCTCTCTTTCTTTGTTTTTCTTTCGAACTTCTCTTTTTCTTTTTCTCTTTTTTTCTGTTTCTTGCTGCTACTCGAGCCAAACTGCTATTTTTTTCACTATTCGAATAGTTTATTTGACATTTTTTGCACTATATTTTTTTTCATTGTTCAAAATTGCACTGTTTTTTTTTCTGCAGTCTTCGAAACTGCACTATTTTTTTTTGAATCTCTCTTTTTTTTTGCTTCGGAATAACCTTAACTTTGTCCTGAAAAGGGGGTGACAAATAGAGGGAAAAACAACAAAATAGGTTCGGGTTAAAAATGTGGTAAATCAAAGAAAAGGATAAGGCTCAAAATTGGTTATCTAAGGGGTAAATAAACAAAGGGTAGGCCATTTTTGGGAAGAGAAAAGGGTTAAAACCTAATGCCTCTATCACACTAAAGCATCACATTCAATCGTGTAGTCTCGACAAGCATTATGCTACAAGTTCTAGAATGCAAAGAATTAGTCGGCACACTCAAAATTAACAAAGAGCAAGAACGAAAATGTATACTTATTAGGCTCAAAACTCACATGAAAGGTTAATTGCACTACGTCATGCTACCAATTTAACCAACAAATACATGGAATGTCAAAAATTTTAAAGAAAAATAAATTAATCATGCCAATTGTCATCATGCTTCCTAAATTCTAACAAAAATGATATTAAAATTCACAAGAAAAAATAAAGAAATAAGGTGAAAATAAGATACGCAACCATCAATTTCAATACATAAATTCAAGAAAAACTCAATTCCAACAAATTGAATAAGCAAAGTGAAATTTGATACAACTTCCACCCCCTCACTTAAATCATGATGTCCCAATTATGGAAAATAAATCAAAATATAGGGAATATAATACTCCCGAGCTAATTAAGGCCACAGAGGAGGGCTGCAGAGGTGAATCGGAGTCACTTGGGAGGAGCACGAATGATGGCGCAAATCGTTGCTAGCTGGCGAGGTTTACCGGGGCTTGTGGGAGCCGGCGTGCTTGGTCTTGGTTGCGCACCATGGTGGCTGGTTAGCTTTGCAAGGTTGAAGGAGATAGGGCTGAGGGTATTTGTGTTGACCGAATGTGGGGTATAGAGGTACGACTGAAGGAAAAAGAAAATGGGAAAAGAAATGTTTGGTTTAATTAGTCACGTGGGGGAATAAAATATAATAATAAATAAATAAATAAAAAGAAGTTGACTAGGAATGGCTTATCATTCAATTCGTGGGGTCTACGGGTTTTAAAGTTTGAAAAAGAAATGATAAAAAAACAAGATTTAAAATAAGGATGAAGATAGCTAGATAAGAAATGGAAATGACGGGTGGGTGGGGGTTTGGCTAACATGCACCTAAAGATGGTGGGAAGTTTTGCTAACGTGCACCATTGTGATACATGATTTCTCCACTGTAGATCCAAGCGTAAGATATTTCTATGAATTGGACATTGCGTCATGTTCGATTCAAAAATATTTGGGGCACCTAAAAATTTAAATAAAATAAATTTGAGACTAAAATAAAATAAAATTAAAAAATGAATAGAAATAAAAAATAAAATGGGTTGCCTCCCATTTAGCATTTTATTTAACGTCTTTTAGCTCGACGACCGATTGGATTGCTGTGCATTTTTGAGAAATACGTCCTCCACTTCTTGTGTTTTGTCCGACTGAGGACTTCCCTATGAGAAATTTCACGATTGTGGAGTTTCTTCATTTTTTATGACAAAATATCTTTTTTACTCCTCAATTTATCCGGCGGTAATTTTAACTCCAAATTTAGTGCCTACAAAAAGGAAAAAAAAATAAATTTTGAGGAGTTAGCGTAAATCAGAATTAACAAATGAAATGTTTTCCAACTCCTTTATATTGTTATCTTCATCTTCTAATTTCCTGCACATTTCATCGGATACGTTAGTTTCAACAAGCTCGTCTACCAAAGGCTCATAAATACCAACGAAGCTAATGTTTGCCATAGAATCCGGATGTTTTATCGCCTTATAAACGTCAAATTTAACAACCTCACCATCAAAATCCATTGTAAGAATTCCGCTTCTTACATCGATTTTTATATTCGTCGTACTAAGGAAGGGACGACCGAGAAGGATATCTGAAGAAGTGTTTGATCGGTCGTTTTCCATGTCGATGGCATAAAAATCACGAAAAATAAGTTTATTTACCTTTACTAGGACATTCTTGAGGATTCTTACGGGTATATCTTGGATCGGTCAGCCAGTTGTATCGTCACTTTCGTATCCTTCAAAGGCTCAGCAGAAAGTAAGTTGTACAAGGCAAGAGGCATAACATTTATAGAAGCGCCTAGATCATGCATGGCACGTTTAATCCCAATCTTACCGATTTTGCAAGGAATAGAGAACATACCTTGGTCCTTTAACTTTAGCGGAACCTTTCGTTAGAAAACGGGTGAGACATGTTCCCCAAATTTACTTTCTCAATTCCGTAAGTCTTCTTTTATTTGTGCATAAATCTTTTAGAATCTAAGCGTATCTTGGTATTTTTCGAATTACCTCAAGAAGAGGTATGTTTATCTCCATCTTTCGAAAAATACCAAGAATCTCCTTTTCCTTGGCTTGTTTGTCGCGTTTAACCAACCTCGAAGGAAAAGGAGGCGGGACATCATAGGGAGATGGCGTGGGAGGAGTTTGTGATTCATCATTCTTTTTCCTCTTGGATCTCGATTCATCTTCTTTTTGGGATTCTGCGGCAACATCCTCTGGGACTGGTGGTGCAATAACAGTGCCGCTCCGAAGGGTGATTGCGCTAACATTTTCTCGTGGGTTTCCCTCGGTTTGTGACGGCAGCTTTCCTCTGAATTCTAAACGACTCACCGCTAACGTTAATTGACTCATCTGTTTGTCAATTTCTTGAAAGTGTACTTTGGTTCTTTGTTGAAACTTTTCCTGCGATAGCGCCAACCTTTCAACAATCGAGATATTGTTGTGGTGCAGGTGGTTGATAAGCTTGATTTGGTCTGGGATTGGGTCCATAGTTTAAGTTTTGATGGTCTTTCCATCCCGAATTATAGGTGTTGGTGTGAGGGTTGTATGGCCTTTGGGGAGGTCCTGGAAAATTACCTACTGCATTTACTTGTGCGGCGACTTTCTCTTGTATCATCGGGCAGTAATCCGTTGGATGTTCTGGACTCGTGCATATCCCGCAAAGTCTAGTCGCGACTTTTTTATCTGCAACAAGGGATTGAATAATTTCAACCAATTTGTCAATTTTATTTTCTAATGAAATATTATTTACCTCGTGAACCCATCGAGAGGGTTCACTAGAAGGGCAAAATTCTTTCGGGAGTTAGCGCCATCGAGATTAGATTTCTTGTCATTTGTTGGGATCATGTTCACAAGTGACCTCTACTTGCTGCATCGATCATCTTCATTTCCATTAGAGATAGGACTTCGTAAAAATACCGAAAAAGTGTTTGTTACGATAGCTCGTGTTAAGGGCAATTTATAAAACTTCTTGAATCTCTCCCGAGAGTCGATAACGCCTCACGATCCTTTTTTCGGATACTTAAGATGCTCGCCTTAGTTCGCTTGCCTTGGCCACAGGAAAAACCTGTCAAGAAAAAGCCGCACTATGTTAGTCCAAGTTGTAATAGAATTGAAAGATAGGTCAAATAACCAATCATTGGCAATATCGGTTAAAGAAAAAAGGAAAACGCCAAGTTTAATTTGGTCTTCAGATACTCCATATGGTTTTGTACTCAAACAAACCATATGAAATTCTTTTAGATGTTTATGCGGATTTTCGCCGGCAAACCATGATAGGTGGGTAAAAGATGTATCAAGCCCGTTTTAAGCGCTGAACGGTGTTTCTCCATTCGAATGTAATGTACAACGATCGTTGATTGTGTGGTGCCGCGACAAGTTGGCGAATGGTTTGATCTTCGTCACCATTGAATCTGTTCGTTGTCGGTGTCCTCAAGGTGTGTTTCAATTTGTAGAGGGTGATTCTAGTTCTTATTGGAATCGTTGTTTTCGTAGTCTCCGCTTCTTTTCCCAAAGTGTCCGTGTGTGTAATCTTGGGCTAATGCTTCAATCTCTTGGTTAAAGTCCGCTAATTTGCTCGGATTCTTCCCGGTCATAAATCAAAACAAACTATATCAGTAACTTCACGAAGCCCCCCAAAGAACGGCGCCAATTTTACAAGCGTCGTATTTGTCAAATAAAATATTCCTTAATCTCAGAATAAATAATTAAAATCGTAGTATAGAGAAGAAGGGTCGATCCTTGAGGACTAAGGAGTTTCAATATTAGTCGAATCGATCTTTAACCAAGAAACCTACAAGTAAAAAAAAAGGTTTAGCGAAATGAGTTGAATAAATCTAAGAAAACGAAAATGATAAATAAAGGAAAGTAAATAGTTGAAAGTAATTATGATAATATATAGCCTCCAGCTTTGCGTCACCTCAACTCGTTTCGATCATGAAATAGATTTTACTTTGAGTTCTTGCCGATTCTGATCTATAAGGCTCAACCCTTGTATCTTGCTCTTCCCTATGGTGAACTAATTTTCCAAGGTCAATCTTAGAATTTGATTACTTTTTGGATTAACTAATGCCAAATCGATTTGGAAAAGCCCGTGCTCGGATAATTTTGTCTCAACGAGAATCATATATGATCTTGATTTCCCTCGCAGATCGCTACTAAGTTTGTTCTTAGGGAGTTGAATTTGCTACAAGCCTACTCTTGTCCCCAACGGTAGATCAAAACGTTGATCAAACCAATGCGCGCCTTTGGAATGAAGGAGTTGAGATGTTTAAAGGAAAAGCCGATTGTCCGAATTGAAAATCAAGAAAGAAGTTTGAAGGTATAAAGAGCTCTTGCAATTCTCACGAAATGAATTGGGTTTTGCTTAGCTATCGGCTAATGGTAAATTTAGCTAAGCATGACTATGGAAGAAATCATACTTAGCATTAAAATAAAGAAAAAGAACTTAAAAGAATAACGAAAGAGAAAAGGAAATTTATAAGCTTTTAAAAGCATAAACAAGCCAAGAACAAGAGATGATTGATAGCTTACCTCATAGGGGTATTTATAATATCTTAAAACCCTAAAAATAACCCTAAAAGATAAAAGATAAATCTCAAAATAAAATTCAAATTTTAATCCTAAACAAAAGATAATCCCAAATTTAAATTTTAAATCCGTCTGATAAGCTATCGAAATGCAGCTGATAACCTATCTAACATTGCTGACGTCATCTTCTAGAATTACTGACATGGCGTCCAGTCAGCCTTTCATGCCAAGATTCATGACCAATAACCCAGACCTTGACTCGGTTTAAAAAACAATGTCTGCCTGAGAAAATAAGAACTTTGCCCATTTTTAGCACAGTTTCTAAAAACCAATGTCCTTAATAACAAAATAATAAAAAATGCCCAAATTAGCAACATAAACCGACAAAATGAGTAATTAATAACAAAATAATAACTATTTAAATCGAGCCAAACTGCTATTTTTTCACTATTGAATAGTTTATTTGACATTTTTGCACTATATTTTTTTCATTGTTCAAAATTGCCTTTTTTTTTTTTCAGATAGTCTTAAAAACTATGCACTTTTTTTTTTGAATCTCTCTTTTTTTTTGCTTGGAATAACCTTAACTTTGTCTGAAAAGGGGGTGACAAATAGAGGAAAAACAACAAAATAGGTTCGGGTTAAAAATGTGGTAAATCAAAGAAAAGGATAAGGCTCAAAATTGGTTATCTAAGGGGTAAATAAACAAAGGGTAGGCCATTTTTGGAAGAGAAAAGGGTTAAAACCTAATGCCTCTATCACACTAAAGCATCACATTCAATCGTGTAGTCTCGACAAGCATTATGCTACAAGTTCTAGAATGCAAAGAATTAGTCAAGCACACTCAAAATTAACAAAGAGCAAGAACGAAAATGTATACTTATTAGGCTCAAAACTCACATGAAAGGTTAATTGCACTACGTCATGCTACCAATTTAACCAACAAATACATGGAATGTCAAAAATTTTAAAGAAAAATAAATTAATCATGCCAATTGTCATCATGCTTCCTAAATTCTAACAAAAATGATATTAAAATTCACAAGAAAAAATAAAGAAATAAGGTGAAAATAAGATACGCAACCATCAATTTCAATACATAAATTCAAGAAAAACTCAATTCCAACAAATTGAATAAGCAAAGTGAAATTTGATACAACTTCCACCCCCTCACTTAAATCATGATGTCCCAATTATGGAAAATAAATCAAAATATAGGGAATATAATACTCCCCGAGCTAATTAAGGCCACAGAGGAGGAGGCTGCAGAGGTGAATCGGAGTCACTTGGGAGGAGCACGAATGATGGCGCAAATCGTTGCTAGCTGGCGAGGTTTACCGGGGCTTGTGGGAGCCGGCGTGCTTGGTCTTGGTTGCGCACCATGGTGGCTGGTTAGCTTTGCAAGGTTGAAGGAGATAGGGCTGAGGGTATTTGTGTTGACCGAATGTGGGGTATAGAGGTACGACTGAAGGAAAAAGAAAATGGGAAAAGAAATGTTTGGTTTAATTAGTCACGTGGGGGAATAAAATATAATAATAAATAAATAAATAAAAAGAAGTTGACTAGGAATGGCTTATCATTCAATTCGTGGGGTCTACGGGTTTTAAAGTTTGAAAAAGAAATGATAAAAAAACAAGATTTAAAATAAGGATGAAGATAGCTAGATAAGAAATGGAAATGACGGGTGGGTGGGGGTTTGGCTAACATGCACCTAAAGATGGTGGGAAGTTTTGCTAACGTGCACCATTGTGATACATGATTTCTCCACTGTAGATCCAAGCGTAAGATATTTCTATGAATTGGACATTGCGTCATGTTCGATTCAAAAATATTTGGGGCACCTAAAAATTTAAATAAAATAAATTTGAGACTAAAATAAAATAAAATTAAAAAATGAATAGAAATAAAAAATAAAATGGGTTGCCTCCCATTTAGCATTTTATTTAACGTCTTTTAGCTCGACGACCCGATTCAGACTACAGGCACTGCGAGAAATACGTCCTCCACTTCTTGTGTTTTGTCCGACTGAGGACTTCCCTATGAGAAATTTCACGATTGTGGAGTTTCTTCATTTTTTATGACAAAATATCTTTTTTACTCCTCAATTTATCCGGCGGTAATTTTAACTCCAAATTTAGTGCCTACAAAAAGGAAAAAAAAATAAATTTTGAGGGAGTTAAGCGTAAATCAGAATTAACAAATGAAATGTTTTCCAACTCCTTTATATTGTTATCTTCATCTTCTAATTTCCTGCACATTTCATCGGATACGTTAGTTTCAACAAGCTCGTCTACCAAAGGCTCATAAATACCAACGAAGCTAATGTTTGCCATAGAATCCGGATGTTTTATCGCCTTATAAACGTCAAATTTAACAACCTCACCATCAAAATCCATTGTAAGAATTCCGCTTCTTACATCGATTTTTATATTCGTCGTACTAAGGAAGGGACGACCGAGAAGGATATCTGAAGAAGTGTTTGATCGGTCGTTTTCCATGTCGATGGCATAAAAATCTGTCAGAAAAATAAGTTTATTTACCTTTACTAGGACATTCTTGAGGATTCCTTCTGGGTATATCTTGGATCGGTCAGCCAGTTGTATCGTCACTTTCGTATCCTTCAAAGGCTCAGCAGAAAGTAAGTTGTACAAGGCAAGAGGCATAACATTTATAGAAGCGCCTAGATCATGCATGGCACGTTTAATCCCAATCTTACCGATTTTGCAAGGAATAGAGAACATACCTTGGTCCTTTAACTTTAGCGGAACCTTTCGTTAGAAAACGGCTGAGACATGTTCCCCCAAATTTACTTTCTCAATTCCGGTAAGTCTTCTTTTATTTGTGCATAAATCTTTTAGGAATCTAGCGTATCTTGGTATTTTTCGAATTACCTCAAGAAGAGGTATGTTTATCTCCATCTTTCGAAAAATACCAAGAATCTCCTTTTCCTTGGCTTGTTTGTCGCGTTTAACCAACCTCGAAGGAAAAGGAGGCGGGACATCATAGGGAGATGGCGTGGGAGGAGTTTGTGATTCATCATTCTTTTTCCTCTTGGATCTCGATTCATCTTCTTTTTGGGATTCTGCGGCAACATCCTCTGGGACTGGTGGTGCAATAACAGTGCCGCTCCGAAGGGTGATTGCGCTAACATTTTCTCGTGGGTTTCCCTCGGTTTGTGACGGCAGCTTTCCTCTGAATTCTAAACGACTCACCGCTAACGTTAATTGACTCATACATTTGTCAATTTCTTGAAAGTGTACTTTGGTTCTTTGTTGAAACTTTTCTCGAGAAGCGCCAACCTTTCAACAATCGAGATATTGTTGTGGTGCAGGTGGTTGATAAGCTTGATTTGGTCTGGGATTGGGTCCATAGTTTAAGTTTTGATGGTCTTTCCATCCCGAATTATAGGTGTTGGTGTGAGGGTTGTATGGCCTTTGGGGAGGTCCTGGAAAATTACCTACTGCATTTACTTGTGCGGCGACTTTCTCTTGTATCATCGGGCAGTAATCCGTTGGATGTTCTGGACTCGTGCATATCCCGCAAAGTCTAGTCGCGACTTTTTTATCTGCAACAAGGGATTGAATAATTTCAACCAATTTGTCAATTTTATTTTCTAATGAAATATTACTTACCTCGTGAACCCATCGAGAGGGTTCACTAGAAGGGCAAAATTGCTGGGAGTTAGCGGCCATCGTAGAGATTAGATTTCTTGCCGCTGTTGGGATCATGTTCACAAGTGACCCTCTACTTGCTGCATCGATCATCTTCATTTCCATTAGAGATAGGACTTCGTAAAAATACCGAAAAAGTGTTTGTTCTGATAGCTCGTGTTAAGGGCAATTTGCGCAAAACTTCTTGAATCTCTCCCAGTAGTCGTATAACGTCTCACGATCCTTTTTTCGGATACTTAAGATGCTCCGCCTTAGTTCGCTTGCCTTGGCCACAGGGAAAAACCTGTCAAGAAAAAGCCGCACTATGTTAGTCCAAGTTGTAATAGAATTGAAAGATAGGTCAAATAACCAATCATTGGCAATATCAGTTAAAGAAAAAGGAAAAACGCGAAGTTTAATTTGGTCTTCAGATACTCCATATGGTTTTGTACTCAAACAAACCATATGAAATTCTTTTAGATGTTTATGCGGATTTTCGCTCGGCAAACCATGATAGGTGGGTAAAAGATGTATCAAGCCCGTTTTAAGCGCGAACGGTGTTTCTCCATTCGGGAATGTAATGTACAACGACTGTTGATTGTGTGGTGCCGCGACAAGTTGGCGAATGGTTTGATCTTCGTCAGCCATTGGAATCTGTTCGTTGTCGGTGTCCTCAAGGTGTGTTTCAGCTGTAGAGGGTGATTCTAGTTCTTATTGGAATCGTTGTTTTCGTAGTCTCCGCTTCTTTTCCCAAAGTGTCTGTGTGTGTAATCTTCGGGCTAATGCTTCAATCTCAGGGTTAAAGTCTGCTAATTTGCTCGGATTCTTCCTGGTCATAAATCAAAACAAACTATATCAGTAACTTCACAGAAGCCCCCAGCAACGGCGCCAATTTTACAAGCGTCGTATTTGTCAAATAAAATATTCCTTAATCTCAGAATAAATAATTAAAATCGTAGTATAGAGAAGAAGGGTCGATCCGCAGGGACTAAGGAGTTTCCAATATTAGTCTGAATCGATCTTTAACCAAGAAACCTACAAGTAAAAAAAAGGTTTAGCGAAATGAGTTGAATAAATCTAAGCAAACGAAAATGATAAATAAAGGAAAGTAAATAGTTGAAAGTAATTATGATAATATATAGCCTCCAGCTTTGCGTCGCCTCAACTCGTTTCGATCACTGAAATAGATTTTACTTCCGGTTCTTGCCGGTTACAGTCTATAAGGCCCAACCCTTGTATCTTGCTCTTCTCTATGGTGAACTAATTTTCCAGGGTCAATCTTTAGATTTGATTAACGAAGGCAATCGATGCTAATGCCAATGCTGTATTCTGTGCTGGAAAAGCCCATGCTCGGATAATTTTGTCTCAACGAGAATCGTATCCGATCTTGATTTCCCTCAGCAGACCGCCGCTAAGTTTGTTCTTAGAGAGTTGAATTTGCTACAAGCCTACTCCTGTCCCCAACGGTAGATAAAAATGTCAATCAAACCAATGCGCGCCTTTGGAATGAAGGAGTTCAGATGTTTAAAGGAAAAGCCGATTGCCAATCCAGTAATGCTGAAAATCAAGAAAAAAGTTTGAAGGTATGAAGAGCTCTTGCAATTCTCACGAAAAAGAACTTAAAAGAATAACGTAAGAGAAAGGAAATTTATAAAGCTTTAAAAACATAAACAAGCCAAGAACAAGAGATGAAAGATAGCTTACCCCATAGGGGTATTTATAGTATCTTAAAATCCTCAAAATAACCTTAAAAGATAAAAGATAAATCTCAAAATAAAATTCAAATTTTAATTCTAAACAAAAGATAATCCCAAGTTTAAATTTTAAATCTGTCTAATAAGCTATCAAAATGCGGCTTGATAAGCTATCCGACGTTGCTGACGTCATCTTCTAGAATTGCTGACGTGGCGTCCAGTCAACCTTTCATGCCCAGATTCATGCCCAATAACCCAGCCTTGACTCCAGAAAATAAAACTGCAGAACTTTGCCATTTTTAGCATAGTTTCTAAAATCCAATGTCCTGCACAAAAAATAAGAAAAAATGCCCAAATTAGCAACATAAACTGACAAACAAGGAGTAATTAATAACAAAATAATAACTATTTAAATCACTCACCAATTTATGAAATAAATATTAAAAATTTATCTCAAATGTTATTATATTAAAATCTTATAAAATTAAAACTAACAAAAAATAGAAAAATAAAAATGAAAATGAATCAAGACATAAAGAAACAATCAATTTTGTGCTTAAATGACTTCAAAATTAATTTTAAAATATTATTTATCAATTTTAATTGAGTTTTTAAAATAAACTTGATTTCATTAATGAAATGAAAGGTACAACAAAACACACCTTAAAATATAAAGAGAAATTTAGCAACTATCTGTGATAACGAAGTCACCATCGGTCTTTTTTTAATAGGTAGACTGGAAATCTAAAACAAACTAGAGATTACGAAATCTCAGGGGTTCGGGGGCACGGTTAAGTGTGGAAAAGGGTTAACACCCCACAACGCCCGTAAAACGGCGCTTATTTGGTCACTCATATTTTTAATGTATTTTGGGGTTTACATACATAATTCACATTTAAGAATAATATCTACAAGTTTTAATATTTAAGGTTTCCCTTTAATTAAGAATGATTTAAATGAGGTGATATTTACTGAAGCTACTAGATGTAGGTTATTTCAGGATCTAAACTAGCCTTAGTTGTAAAACCTATTTAAAGCGCAGCTAATTAAGATCTAAAGTGTGGTTTAATTTAGAAGATTAACCTAGAGAGTTAATTTTTTATGAGATCAAATTAAAATCTAATCTTAATATAGGTGACATTAATATTATAATAAATTAAGAAACCTAACTAAGGGTTTTACTTATTTAATTAAAGAAAAAACTAACTAAGGATATATATTAAAGGCTCTTCTCCTAAAATTATATGCCTACACTAAAGAAGAGGAATAAAAATGAATTAAATCACACAAAAAAAGGAAAAAAATAAATGATGCAATAAAATAAAAAATAATTAAGCGGGTAATGACAGAAATGAATATAAAGGAAAATTAAAGAGCCAAATGGAAAGAAAAATGACGAGATTGAAAGAAAAAAAAGTTAGAGAGCCACGGCGCAAGACCCGGAAGAGAAGGGTGTGGGTCGTTGGCGGGTGCGGATACGATTTTGGGTCGATCCACAGGTCGAGTATATAAGCAAAAAAACAAAAACAAAAACCATTCTCCCCTCCTCAGTCAAATAGATCAAACCGAGCTCTCCCTGAATCCTCTAAATTGTTCTTCACGAACATGAAAAGCTCCACCGTGATTTTTAGAATTCGGTCGCGCACCACCGCACTCCATCGCATTGGCAGCCCTAGGTCAACTCGGTTCAAGGCTGGTTTCAAGCTTCTATGGTCGCGCTTCTTAGACCGGGCAGTGGTTGTCGGTTCAGTGATCTCCGACGATGACTTACTCAGTGTTTAGAACGATAAAACCTACGCCCTTTCCTCTTTCTTTTCTAAAAATTGTTAGCATGAACATGTATATAATAAGAAAATAAACTACATAATACACCTCTAAAAAATGGACTGCTTCTTGTATTATTGCTCAAAATTTCAGTTACAAATGCTTGTATCTGTTTCTTTATATGTGTGTGTTACATGGTGTATTACAGTGGCTTTATATAGCCAAAAAATGATGAAAACATGGGAAGGATCTTTGATTCTTTTCCCGAATTACAATCTCGATTTTTTTTCTTTTTTCTAATTAATCTAATCCTTGATTTTCTTGCCCATTTTGTTGGATTTGTCTGATTTTTTCTCGTTTTCTTGTGATTTTACTTTGGGAGCACATCCGAGGGAGTGGGATGCAAGCAATGGATTTAACAGCGATGGTGATGGAGCGTGGTGATCGGCACCGGTTGTAGAGGTGCAAGTGTGATCCGCGCGACCCTTGTCTCTAGCAATTTGAACCTTTCCATATCTAATGGTGGAAGATGGTGCGGTGCTACATGTCACGGGCCGTCAGCCGAGGCCCGAGTCATTCACACCACGGGGTGCACACCAGGGTTCCCAAGAGGTTCAGATAGAGATCTTGGGCCCAAAGAGACCACCAGACCTAGCCCGATCCGTGGAGGATTCAGGAGGGTAATTCGTTCAAAGCATCATCTATTTATTTGAAATATAATATGTAGATAATGTTTGTGATAATTAGAGATTTGAAATTGAGATTTGATTAGATAAGATCAATCTCGACTGTCGATGTAAATTTGTATAGACCGTCGGATTAGGGGGAACTCAACTATAAATAGAGGCATTCCCTTCCTCATTTGATGTATCCAAGTTTCCAAGGAATAAAGGCATTTACTCTAAATCCTCTGAGTGTTCTTGTGTTCTTTTTCTTTGTTCTTGAGCGTTCTTTCGAAGTTCTTCTTCGCTCATCTCTTTTGATCCGATTCCACGTAGAACGCTTTACGTTTGTCGGTGCTTGGGAAGTTTGATCTTCTGAGAGGGTTGAAAAGGCTTACTCAGGCGTTTGTCTTGAGTCACATCGCCTAAGGCCGCACGGTGGGCTGGTTGGAACTCTAGCCACGTGACAGTTGGTATCAGAGCCTTGTTCGAGCGATGTGAGCTAGTTCGAGGCACGAAGCATCGAGTAGAGATGGCACCAAAGAAGGGAGAGAATGCTGCAGCGAGCCAGAAGGGTGTGGAGACCCAGGCGGACAAAGGAAGTCGAGCAAACTCGAGGGACAAGTTGTCGGCACTGGAGGAAAGGGTCACCAGGCTTGAGGGATCTATGAAGGATTCTGTGGAGCGACTCAACGTGGTGGATACACGGATTGAGGAGCTGGATGACCAGGGTGATCAGTCAGAGGGAAAGAGATATGCTCTCGAAGCCATGCTGAAGGCATTGAGGGTGGAAATGGTGGATCTGAAGGCGGAAGTGATGGTTTATCAGGCTGTCATGCGGAACGGTGTATTAACCACGATGACACCTAGACCGATGAAGGACATTCTGAAGCCAAGAGAGTTCAAGGGGAACAGGTCGGCGAAAGATGTTAAGAACTTCATTTGGTGCATAGAACGGTACGTCCAGGCAATGAGCATCACAGACGATGCCGAGAAGGTAAATACTGCTGTTGTTTACTTGACTGACGTTGCTTGGTTATGGTGGTGACGTAGGTGCCTTGATGAGAATAGTGGGGGCACGGGCTTTGGAACATGGGAGGAGTTCCAAGCGGAGTTCAAGCAGCAGTTTTGCCCGAGTAACACGGAGAAAGAAGCCAGGACCAAGTTTAGGAGGCTTCGACACGATGGATCCATTGTGGATTACATCCAGGAGTTTAGTGAACTACAACTCCTTATCCCTGGCTTGTGTGAGAAGGATGCGCTTTTCACGTTTATGGATGGATTGAAGCCATGGGCCAGGACCGAGTTAGAGCGGAGGGATGTGCAGGAACTTTCCAAAGCCCTAGCCATTGCGGAGTCCTTGACCGATTATAGTGCTTACAAGTCAATGAAGTCCAAGTCTTCCAAGCCCCATAGCAAAGGTATTGGTGGGAGAGACGAGGACGTGTCCGGAGATAGTAGCGATAATGGCAAGGAGAGGCCATCGACCAAGCCAAACCGGTACGCGAAACCAGATGATCGAAAGGATCGAGGATCTATAAGGTGCTACCATTGTGATGGTCCACACGTAGTGAAAGACTGTCCCAAGAAGAGGAGCCGCCTCAATGCCATTGTCTAGGAGGACGACGAGTCAGATGGAGAACCCGGTAGAGTTGGTGCAATCGCTAGCATCAAAGGAGGGAAGCCGAGGGTGGAAAAAGTACATCGAAAGTGTTACCGATGTAAGGGGCCGCATTTAGCGCGAGAATGCCCTGATCGAGTTAAGAAGTCCAAGGAGGACGAGCCCGAGAGTGACGAGGCTGCGAAGCTTGGCTCGATGATATTAGATTCTGTCAAGGCGAGGAAGGGCTAGAAGCAGAATGGGTTGATGTTTGTCGACATCAACGTGGCGGGACGATCGAGGAGTGCTTTGGTGGACACCGGGGCAAGCGATCTGTTCATGTCCAAGAAGGCTGTCGAGAAGCTTGGTCTTAAAGTTGTGGATTCAACCGGTAAGATCAAGGCGGTAAATTTAAGGGAAGTTCCAGTTGTGGGGACAGTGCGGAAGATTGAGTTGCAGATTGGGGATTGGAAGGCCAAGGAGAATTTCGAGGTAATCGAGCTAGATGACTTTGATTTTATTTTGGGACTAAACTTCCTTGACCGTATTGAAGCTCTCATCATTCTGTATGCCAATGTCATGTGCATCTTGGATCCGAGACAACGGTGCGTTGTGCTTGTGTGCTGAGACAACGGGCGAGGAACCAAGAAGCTGACAGCTATTCAGCTTGTCGAAGATGCTCCAAGCCAAGGAGACATCGAGTTGGAGGCGACAATTGGGGACACTACCTTGGATGGGTGAGAGTTGCCCGAGGCAGTTGGTATGAAGGCCGTCGAGGAGCCATCCATGAGTGAGGTGGCCGAGGCATCAAACTTCAATGGGAGAGAAGTGTCAATGGGATTTGCATTGCCGAGGAGCAATGGGGCATCAAACTTCAGGGACGAATGATTGATTTGTAGAGTAAATGCCAGGAAAATGAGTGAGGTACGTCTTGAGCACGGTGATAGTGTTTTACAGTTTGATTTGCCGGATTTGTTGGGTGTAGGGCGCAGAAAACCTAACCCATCAGATGGAGTTGCCAAGACTTGGTGCGGGCTGAAGCAACCGTTCAGTGTTCTGAAGGTTCGTTCGGTGTTCAACGTGAAGGCATCCAAGTTTGTGCACAAGGATCAGGAGAGTCCAGATCGGGGCAAGTCAGAACTGGTAGGAAAGAGTTCCTACGATCAAGATGTACCTGGGACGGGAAATTTTGCATGGTGGTACGAGCCAAGGCGAGCAGTCTTTATGGGGGGACATCCGAATCAGAGTCTGGTGCTCTTTATGGGGAGAGCGGTCCTTATGGGGGGACAATCAAGCCAGATTCCGAGTTGGGAGCAAGCCAAGGCACGTGGAAGGAAGCTCCAGGATCGATCTCAACTTTGTTCGAGAGGCGCGACGAGGGCGTCGCCAAGTTTGGTGGGGGAGATTGTCACGGGCCGTCAGCCGAGGCCCGAGTCATTGGCACCACGGGGTGCACACCAGGGTTCCCAAGAGGTTCAGATAGAGATCTTGGGCCCAAAGAGACCACCAGACCTAGCCCGATCCGTGGAGAATTCAAGAGGGTAATTCGGTCAAAGCATCATCTATTTATTTGAAATATAATATGTAGATAATGTTTGTGATAATTAGAGATTTGAAATTGAGATTTGATTAGATAAGATCAATCTCGACCGTCGATGTAAATTTGTATAGACCGTCGGATTAGGGGGAACTCAACTATAAATAGAGGCCTTCCCCTCCTCATTTGATGTATCCAAGTTTCCAAGGAATAAAGGCATTTACTCTAAATCCTCTGAGTGTTCTTGTGTTCTTTTCTTTGTTCTTGAGCGTTCTTTCGAAGTTCGTCTTCGCTCATCTCTTTTGATCCGATTCCGCGTAGAGCGCTTTGCGTTTGTCGGTGCTTGGGAAGTTTAATCTTCCGAGAGGGTTGAAAAGGCTTACTTAGGTGTTTATCTTGAGTCACATCGCCTAAGGCCGCACGGTGGGCTGGTTGGAACTCTAGCCACGTGACATACATCAAAAGAGGGCTAGGGTTTCTGGCTTTGATCTGGACCTTTGGATTATATTTGATCTAACAGTTCTCCGTTCACTGTGCGTAGGAGAAACAAATTAGTGATTAGGGTTTTTTAAATCAAACTTGGGCCGTTTAGGGCCTTTATTAATGTTTAATAGACTATTTTATGTTTTTTAAATGACTCTTTTACATTTTAATAAACTCTTTTATGGGCTCTAATTTATATACGGACTCTAATATATTTACAAACATAAAATTTAAAGGGTCAAATAAAATTGGTGACTACACTATTTTCTCCAAAAAAATCTCATACAAAACAATAAAACTGGAAAAACAAATGGCGTGAAAAGAAAAAAAAATCAAAACCTTCCTTAGATTATGTTCATCATATATAGAAATTTAACAAACAAATCTCCTTGTATCTATCCAATTAGACATTTTAGTATTGATGTAGAAGATGTGATCAACAAAATAAATCTTTTAAACTGCTTTGTTAAAAGTTCTAAAGACATTGACAAACTACCACAAAAAGATATTGTTAGGAATTTGGTATGCGGCAAAATAACCAAAGCGATAACGACATAGACCAAGACATGTACAAGAGACAAGATTTAACGTGGTTCAACATAGCCTGCCTCCACAGAGGAGAGAAATCAATCCACTATCAACGTAGAGAATCCAAAGAGTACAAATACATGATAACCCATGTAATCCCAAAACCCGGTGTACAAATCCCATGACCAGGTGGAACCAAAACACTCTTCGCAACATCCCTACAATACCCATCTCTACAACGTAGGCACAACAGTTGTAGAGAACCTAAAAGTGGTTACATCTCTCCAAAGTAATTCCCCCTCTCTATCATTCTCTCATAATTCAAAAGGTTAAACCTAGTCTATATTTATAGACCCAAATACTTGGTCACCAAGAAACCTTATTCAATAAGATCTCCTACCTAAAATAGATATTTACTCATTAAAGTAAATACTAATTACCAAGTAATCTTTAACCACTAGAATTACAATAAAACCCAACTTAATTACAAATTAGAATTTGAGTCAAAATATAACAAATCTCCCCCTTGACACAAATTCTATTCGAGCATTGGTCTTCAAGTCTTCAACAGCTTCAATTTTTACGTAAGCCAAAATCCGTTGAAGCACCACCGCCGAGTCTTCAACAACTCCAATTCTTACGTAGTATCCGTTGAAGCACCGTTGAATTTTGAGAATTACTCCCCCTGCAACTGAAAGCTCATTGCAGCAATAATCCTCTAGCATGTCTCCAACATCGCACCGTAAAATTCACAGCAAAAATTCCTCCACAATCGTACAGCTCGAACCGTAGCTCATGATACCATTTGTTAGGAATTTGGTATGCGGCAGAATATCCAAAGTTATAACTACATAGACCAATACATGTGTAATGACCCGTTTACAACCAGACCCAACCCAACCCAAACCGACCGGATCCAATAACCCGAGACCCATTAACTTTAAAATTACCAAAATGCCATTTAACCTAAAAATAAACCCCAACCCCAAAATACCACTATACTGTCGCCGCCGCCTTTCTTCCACTACCGTCGCCTCCGCGGTTCTTGCCGCCAACCACCCCTTTTTGAACCATAATCCAAAAAATTCCCAAAATTACAAACTTCCAAACCTCAAATCTATTCAAACCCTAAAATAAAATAATAACCTATCCTAAACCTACCCACATACCCCTAAACTGAACCACCATGCCTCTGCCACACCCAAAATCCCTTAAAATCTGGCCATGGCCCATCAATACAGATATGCAGAAACAAATTAAAAATAGGGGAGTTAGTACATTAGACGGGTTTATAAAACCCGAACAAAAAATGTAACAGGAGAGGATTTTTTTTAGATCTGAAAAAGGTTAGTAATGGGCTCGGTAAAAAAAAAATTAGTGTTTCAGTTTTAAAATGTAAGTGTTGATCCATTAAAAATTCGAGATTGAAGTTTCGTTCGCTTTTCTCTGTGCATTTAAGTTTTTAAATCGAAATCAAAAACCATTTTAGTTTCGAAACCAAGATCTTTTGTTTTTAATTGAAGATAGGGGAATGGAGGAGTCTGAAAGTTTACCTGCATTTGAGGTGGGCGTCGTTGCTCTTTCTCTGTCGAGAGATTGTAGTGCCGATAAGCGGTGCGCAACAATGAAGATACTGGCGTCGTCCTCTAGGGTTTGAATGAGCAGAGGAAGAGAAGAAGTGATATGTAGGGTTTTTTTAAAACTGTTTTAAACAAATAATAACCCATTATCAGTTTTAAATCAAAACGCACAAAACGGTTCCGTTTTACACCTTGATCCGAGCGGTTACCCGGGAAGGATCCGCGTTTTTTAGGTTTTGGGCAAATTGCGTTTCAGGCCCCTCATCTTTTCTCCTACTTTCAGTACTATTCATGGGATAATTCCACATTTAGCCCTTCTATTTTTCTTGCGCGTTTAATATCGCCCTTGTTTTTATTTTTTTAGCTTTTAAGTTCTGTTTTATTTCAATTTAATCATTTTAGTTTAGTATTTAATTTCCAACATTGTATTTCTATTAATTTTCACTTATTTCTTTATGTTTTGCATTTGTTTCGTTTTAGTCCTATTTTATGTTTTTTTGCCATGTCATTTAATATTTATGCATTCTATTCTTTGAATTTAATTTAGGTTGTTTCATGCATTCTAATATGATACATGCATACATATTATTATTATTATTATTATTATGCTATTATTATACAAAGTTATTTTTATTAGATATTAATATCATGATATATGTACATATGCTTTATATCCATTGTTCATATTTTATGTATAATATTTTATTATTTTTATACTTTAATATATATATATATAATATTTTATGTATATTTATATTGTTGTTTGTACATATTATTATAGTGTTATATTAATTAATATTATATGTATATTATCATGTATGCAAATGTGTTTAATATTTATGTTAAATTAGTATTTTATAATGTTAGTATTTATTTGTATGATTATCGCATTGTATTTATTTATGTTGGCCATGTTTTAAGTTGCATTTCGGATATATATTTTGTCAATGCGGTACCCTTTTATTCGAGCGTAAACGTGGCCAGTATCAAGCGCAGTGATGGTGGTTTGTCGGTTTACCCTCGAATAACGGGGTCCTTAAAATTTACTCGCACTTATAACCAAACTTTAATTTAATCGTCACTTTAATCCGGAAAGTTTAATATTAATAAAGCGGTAATTATTAAAGTACCAATTTTGGGCGGTGTGGGGGTGCTAATCCTTCCCCATCCGTAACCGACTCCCGAACCCAACATTTTTAAAATCTCTGATTTTTATGGTGCCCGACCTACCTTAGTGGCCGGTGACGACTCCATTTCTAAAATAATACGGCTTTTTCTAAAACCCCAGTGGAAGACGTTTTTTGTTTTTCAAAAACAAATGAGAGTCAAGCTTTTTAAATAATTACCACTTTAGTAATATTAGAAGTTCCGGCTTAAAGTGACTATTAAATTAACATTTGGTTATAATTGCGCGTTTATTTTGACGCATTTAAAATCTGACATATAAACTCGTCCTTTTTAAGTGGGGGGAAAACGCTAATGCTTTCGTGAGGATATCGTTCCTCCGTGTAGGCCTAGCAAGTACCTTCGGGTCTCGAGTACCTTATGCTTTCGTAAGGATATTGTTCCTTCGTAGAGGCATAAGCGAATGGGTCCCCCTGAGTTGAACCCGGTTGAAAGGAGCCTATCATGGGTGATGACCGGGGGCCTTGCTACTCTTAGTAGGGGATAACAAGGACAATTCGGGTACCCCTTAGCACCAAAACTGCATGTAGAGAATATAGAAAGCCCACCCTTTTAGAGCCATGTGGATAACTTAGGTGTTTTAGAGATAAATAGGATTGCTCTGCTTGTTGCCTTATCTACTTCGCTTTTTATTTATGTATCTATTGAGTTTATTCGGTACTAACTCATTTTTTTTGTTTTACACGTACTTTTGTTGTATTAGCATTGCATGACATTATATCTATTCATTTTGGCACTCACTGCATCACATATCATGATATTTTGATTTTTACATTGGTGCATTCGCATATAGGACATATACTTTTTTTCTTACACACATTCATTTTGAGACTGATCCTCGGGATGCCCTGTGACATCAATACTGGGAAAGATGAAAGATCAATCGATTCAACATCCATACAGAACAATAAGTAAGACAAAGATGGAAAATGAAGACAGACTGGATAGGATTGAGCAGAACCAGAAGACTTTGCAAGCAGATTTAACCCAAAAATTAGAGGACCAGTTAGCCAAGGCTCAGCAAGACATACTGGTGAAATTGGCACAGATGCTAGGATGCAAGTTTCCTGAACAAGGAGAGGCCTCTGCTATCAACCCTGGGGTAGGTCTCGGGGAAGAAAATAAAGATCTTACATATCCTCCAGGGTTCACCCCTACTCAAGCTAAAAGTCAAACAAACCCTCGAGTGGTAATTTCTATGGAAAAATCTCAACCACTTCAAGCCAGCGCCCCTATCCTGGTAAATTTACTCGCCGCATCAGAAGCTAAGCTAGGGGCAATCAGGCTGAAAATTTTGTCTCCGAGATGGACCAGTTGATTGAATCTAACAAATCAAGAAATGAGCCATCGAAAGATATCGAGGAGCGTTGCAAATGACTCGAGGAAAAGATGCAAGCTATAGAGATAGAGGATATCTTCAATAGATTTGAGGCCAGTGAACTCAGCCTTATCCTAGATTTGGTGTTACCCCCGAAATTTAAGATTCCAGAGTTCGAAAAGTATGATGGAACCAGCTGCCCTTGCGTTCACCTCACTATGTTCTGTCGGAGGATGACAGGAGACAGCCGAGACAACAAGCTGTTAATTTACTATTTTCAGGACAGTCTATAAGGATCTGCTACTCGTTGGTATAATCAATTGAGTCGACATCAGATTAAGTCATGGAAGGACTTGGCCAAAGCTTTCCTAGAGCAGTACCGACATGTCAGTGACATGGTACCAGACCGTTGGATCCTACAACACATGAAACAAAAGTCAAATGAAAGCTTCAGACAATATGCCCAACGTTGGAGAGATGTGGCAGCTCAAGTTCAACCCTCGCTCAGTGAAAGAGAGATGGTGGTCACATTTGTCCAAACTTTGGAGGGCCCAATCCTAGATCGCCTTATAGGCAATGCAACTACAAACTTTGTCGATCTAGTGTTATCTGGTGAGCTCATTGAGAATGCTGTTAAAAGTGGAAAGATCGATGTTGGTGGAAGTTCGTCTTATAAGAAGCCTTCATATGCAAGAAAGGACAATGAAGTGAACTCTTCTGGAATTTTTAATGCGGGTTATTCAAAGCCGATGGCGGTGATACAACACAAAGCTACAAGTGCTCACGGCTCCTCAAGCCAGGTCTCTGGTCAAAAGAAGAATACTAAAAACATAGAATTTACTCTATTACCAGTTTCTTATGGAGAATTGTACAAACAATTGTACGACATCCATATGGTGGCACCTTTTTACCGAGATCCAGTACAACCTCCATTCCCAAAATAGTATGATGCAAATGGAAAATGCGATTATCACGCGGGACAAGTTGGCCACACAATCGAAAACTGCTTTGTTTCAAAAAGTTAGTGAAAAAATTCATTAAGCTTGGGGTGGTAAGCTTTGACGACTCGGCGGGAACAGCTACAAACAAAAACCCTTTGCCGAAGCACGAAGATGCCAATTAAGGATGTGTCAAGGTTTTTTGAACTGGACCATGTTTTATCCAGCTTAAATATTGCACTGTCTTGACTATAGTAGGTCCCTTTTTAGTTTTTATCACTTTCAGAGTAATACTTTTTGTAAACCAATCTCACTGACTTAAGTACGATAGTAGTGAGAATATTTTGTAAGGGATCAAAACTACAAGTTGCAATGCAAGTATATTTTGTTCGTATCTGAGTCTTGAACATCCAAAATGCATAAACGACATCACCCTAAAGTTTCAAATTTGCTACAAGAGCAATTTCAGAGGATGACATAGAACGAACAAAATGCTGGGGCATGCACCCAGATGAAAGATTTAAAGCTAGGTGATCGAACCCAATACGAGGTTGAAGCACCGCTACATGCAAAAGAACAAGATCCTGACAGGACCAGTGAGGAGTCAGGGCCAGAAAAATCATATCACATTCATACATTTTTGCTGCATTCATCATCATACATCAAATCATTTTTGCATGCATTAAAAATCATCACGCATTTAGATTAGGTACATATACCAAAATCATATTAGACACATATATTGAAGATACATTCATTTTTACTTGTACATACAAACAGGTTCGAAGAATAGACCGAACATCCTCAATGAGGGGGCAATGACATGATGGCCAACCTTAGTCATGGAGGAGGCCAAACAAAAGATGTTGGAACATCTAAATAAAAGGTACCGGTGACAAATTTTCTGAATAATTACTAACAAATGCTTTTTTCCTTTGTAGGATTTGATTTCTCCGAAAATGGTGTGGTGGACACCGACATTATCCAGATTCTCACTTTTGCCAACAGAAATAACTCATTTCAGATCCTGCCCTCTGTCGATAGAGAAACAGAGCAAAATTTTTCCAGACATCGTCTTACTTTCATTGGCACAACAATTCAACATCTTGCGAATCATGCCTCCGTCAGTGGTGGTACGCCAACTTAGTATTGATCTTGCCTCCATCGGTGGTGTTGCAGATCAAATTTTCTATCCAGATCCTATCTCTCCATCGGTGGTGTAGTGGATCTCATATTTTGCTGATCTAGTCTCTCTGTCAGTGGTGTAGCAGATCAAATCCTCACCAGGTCTTGCCTCTTCGTCAATGTTGCAGCTAGACCAAAATTTTACTCGGAATTTACTTTTTATTATAGTTGTAGCAAAAAAAGGAAAAAACAAAAATAAAAAAAAGGAGAAAGAAGAAATTCAGAAAAAATCAAAAATAAAAAAAGGAAAAAATAGAAAAATTCAAAAAAAAAAGAAGAAAAAAGTTTCAAGTGTTATTTGATCATGTCCCTCCGTGGATTGTGTGGCCGTGTTCAAATTGATGTCAATCGATTCTGCTTCTTCGCTGATGGTCTAGTGGAGTCCAAATGCTGAAATTCAATCTTATCTCTCCGTTGATGGTGTGGATAGATCCAACAAACATAACTTTCGGTTCTGCCTCTTTATCAGTGATGTAGCAGAACCAAATTTGCCAAATTCCGATCCTGTTTCTTCGTCAGAGTTGTAGCTGGATCAAATCTTCAGACCTTGCCTCTTCATCAGTGTTGTAGCCTGGTCAAATATAACTTTCAGTTATGCCTCTTTGTCGGTGATGTAGCTGAACCAAATTTGCCAAATTTCGATCATGCCTCTTCATTAGAGTCGTAGCTTGATAACATAAAAAAACACTCTGATCCTGCCTCTTCGTCAGATTCGTAGCTGGATCAAATCTTCAGACCTTGCCTCTTCGTCGGTGTTGTAGCTTGGTCAAATTTAACTTTAGGTTTTGCCTCTTCATCGGTGTTGTAGCTAAACCAAATTCACTAATGTTCGGTCTTGCCTCTTCAACGGTGTTGTAGCTAGACCAAATTCATTAACTTTTGATTCTGCCTCTTCGTCGGTGTCGTAGCTGGATCAACATTACTAACTTTAGACCATGCTTCTTCGTCAGTGTTGTAGCTTGGTCAAAATTTACCAACTTTCAAGTTTTATTAATGTTGTATCTTAAAAAAGAGAGAGAAAATTAAAAAAAAAAAACAAAAAAATAAGAAGAAAGAGAGAAAGAAGAAGAAGTTTTCAATTTTCTAATCCTGCCTCTTCGTCAGAGTTGTAGTTAGATCAGACATTGGAACTTTCATCCACCGATCCCGTCGCTTCGTCAGTGTTGCAGTTGGATCAAATTTTGCAGACCTTGCCTCTTCGTCGGTGTTGCAGCTGGTTCGAATTATCTTTAAGTATTATCGTCGTCAATAATGTAGCAAGTTGAACTCATTTTGCTTCCCCAACAGACAACCCCCTATTCTGAAGATTTTAATTCCCATGAGTGACAAGGTGGATCAACCAAAACAAGAAAGAAGACTTGCATCAAAGAGAAAGAAGATTTATCAAAGAAAGAAAACATATGTCAAGAAGGGAGAAGCTCAGTTGGACCAGAAAAAACGTGTCATTTTTAGTCTTTGCTCTATTGCTGTTACACAACAATGAGCAAAGAAACAGCAATAGAGCAAAGAGGGGCAGCTGTAATGACCCGTTTACAACCAGACCCAACCCAAACCGACCCGGATCTAATAACTCGAGACCTATTAACCTTAAAATTACCAAAATGCCCTTTAACCTAAAAATAAACCCCAACCTTAAAATACCACTATACTTTCGCCGTCGTCGCCTTTCCTCCACTGCCGTCGCCGCCGCTGTTCTTTCCGCCGGCCACCTCTTTTCGAATCATAATCCAAAAAATTCCCCAAATTACAAACTTCCAAACCTCAAATCTATTCAAACCCTAAAATAAAATAATAGCCTACCCTAAACCTACCCACATGCCCCTAAACCGAACCATCATGCCTCTGCCACACCCAAAATCCCTTAAACTCCGGTCGTGCCCCATCAATACAGATCTGCTGCAACAAATTAAAAATATGGGAGTTAGTACATTAGATGGGTTTATAAAACCCGAACCAAAAATGTAACAGGAAAGGAGTTTTTTAGATCTGAAAAAGGTTAGTAAAGGGCTCGGTAAAAAAAACCAGTGTTTCAGTTTTAAAATATAAGTGTTGATCCATTAAAAATTCGAGATTGAAGTTCTGATCGCTTTTCTCTGTGCATTTAAGTTTTTAAATCGAAATCAAAAACCATTTTAGTTTCGAAACCAAGATCTTTTGTTTTTAATCGAAGACAGGGGAAGGGAGGAGTCTGAAAGTTTACTTGCATTTGAGGTGGTCGTCGTTGCTCTTTCTCCGTCGCGAGGCCATAGTGCCGATGAATGGTGTGCAACAATGAAGAGAGCGGTGCCGTCCTCTAGGGTTTAAATGAGCAGAGGAAGAGAAGAAGTGATATGTAAGGTTTTTTTTAAAAACCGTTTTAAACAAATAATAACCCATTATCAGTTTTAAATCAAAACGCACAAAACGGTGGCATTTTGTACCTTGATCCGAGCGGTGACCCGGTTACCCGGGAAGGATCCGCGTTTTTCGGGTTTTGGGCAAATTGCGTTTCAGGCCCCTCATCTTTTCTCCCGCTTCCAATACTGTTCATGAGATAATTCCACATTTAGCCCTTCTATTTTCCTTGCGCGTTTAATATCGTCCTTGCTTTTATTTTTTTTTAGCTTTTAAGTTCTATTTTATTTCAATTTAATCATTTTATTTTAGTATTTAATTTTCAGCATTGTATTTCTGTTAATTTACACTTATTTCTTTATGTTTCGCATTTGTTTCGTTTTAGTCCTATTTTATGTTTTTTTTTGCCATGTCATTTAATATTTATGCATTCTAGTCTTTGAATTTAATTTAGGTTGTTTCATGCATTCTAATATGATCCATGCATACATATTATTATTATTATTATTATTATTATTATTATTATTATTATTATTATTATTATTATTATTATTATACAAAGTTATTTTTATTATATATTAATATCATGATATATGTACATATGCTTTATATCCATTGTTCATATTTTATGTATAATATTTTATTATTTTTATACTTTAATATATATATAAGATTTTATGTATATTTATATTGTTGTTTGTACATATTATTATAGTGTTATATTAATTAATATTATATGTATATTATCATGTATGCAAATATGTTTAATATTTATGTTAGATTAGTTTTTATAATGTTAGTATTTATTTGTATGATTATCGCATTGTATTTATTTATGTTGGCCATGTTTTAAGTTGTATTTCGGATATATATTTTGTCAATGCGATACCCTTTTATTCGAGCGTAAACGTGGCCAGTATCAAGCTCAGTGATGGTGGTTTGTCGGTTTACCCTCGAATAACGGGGTCCTTAAAATTTACTCGCACTTATAACCAAACTTTAATTTAATCGTCACTTTAATTCGGAAAGTTTAATATTAATAAAGCGGTAATTATTAAAGTACATGCTAATCCTTCCCCATCCGTAACCAACTCCCGAACCCAACATTTTTAAAATCTCTGGTTTTTATGGTGTCTGGCCTACCTTAGTGGCCGGTGGCAACTCTATTTCTAAAATAATACGGTTTTTTTTCTAAAACCCCAATGGAAGACGTTTTTTTAATACCCAAAAGACCCCAAACACCTTAAAATCTAGTTTTTTTCGCGAAAAGAGATCGCTACAACATGCACAAAAGACAAGATTTAACGTGGTTCAGCATAGCCTACCTCCACGAAGGAGAGAAATCAATCCACTATCAACGTAGAGAACCCGAAGAGTACAAATACATGATAACCCATATAATCCCAAAACCCGGTGTACAAATCCCATGACCCGGTGGAACCAAAACACTCTTCCCAACATCCCTACAATACCCATCTCTACAACGTAGGCACAATAGTTGTAGAGAACCTAAAAGTGGTTACATCTCTCCAGAGTAATTCCCCCTCTCTATCATTCTCTCATAATTCAAAAGGTTAAACCTAGTCTATATTTATAGACCCAAGTACTTGGTCACCAAGAAACTTTATTCAATAAGATCTCCTACCTAAAATAGATATTTACTCATTAAAGTAAATACTAATTACCAAGTAATCTTCAACCACTAGAATTACAATAAAATCCAACTTAATTACCAATTAGAATTTGAGTCAAAATATAACAGATATATAGCCTTATGAGATCGTTGACCTTTCTTGATTAGGGATGTGCATAGGAGGGGGTGGTCGCCCTCCTAAAATTTTAAAATTCCTATATGATTTAGAAAATTTTTATGTATTTCCTATTGAAAATCTATTTTCGCCCCTTAAAATTTTATAAGTTCGTCCCCTATAATTCTATAAGTTCGCCCGCATCGTGATAATTGCTACATGAACGTCAACTATAACAAAACTACATGTGAATTATACCATAAAACAGACGAAAATATGTCATAAGACAAATAAAATTGTGTCACAAAAATAGACGAAATAAATTCAATAAATGTGTCAAAAGGGAAGAATCCAAAACAAAAAAAAAAGATTTCTATTGAGAAAAAATAAATAAAAAATAAAATAAAAATAACGCAAATAAGAAAAAGATCACTAGTGGTCAAGCACAAACCCAAAATTGATGCTTGCAGTCAACGGTGAAAAAAAAACTAAAGAGAACGTTAATTGATTTTTTTAATTCTCTATCCTTAATTTCTTTACCGATTTCTTTAACCTTTTGGTTCAACGTATATAATTAAACTATCAAATCAAAGGATTAAAACTAGTTAGTTCAAATAAAAAAAAATAGATAGTCTGATCCAGTTTTTAAATTGGCACTGTTAACAACGATATCATACTTGGAAAAAATTATTAGATAAACCTGGCTCACCACGTCATTTATAGTCTATCTAATGAGATTCATCTATTTTAACGTAACTTTCAAATAACTACCACTCTTTAATGACATGTAGTAAAGAGGCGAAGATTCACCT
This sequence comes from Hibiscus mutabilis, assembly GCA_019671005.1. Lineage (NCBI taxonomy): Eukaryota > Viridiplantae > Streptophyta > Magnoliopsida > Malvales > Malvaceae > Hibiscus > Hibiscus mutabilis. The sequence continues at coordinate 13,434,104 of CM033726.1, read as the reverse complement.
TAAAAAAATGAGATGAAAAATTATTATTACATGAGACTATAAATACGTAGTAAGTCATGTTCATCTAATAATTTTTTCATAGGTAGTTGATTAACGTGTAATTACTGAATAAAATAACAATAAATTTGCCTTTCAACTTTGATTTGGCTCATTTTGATTAATAAGAGGGGAAAATGCCTAGGATTCAGTAAGCGTCCCCTAAATGAGTAAGCATTTTGTCTTGATACTCGACGACAGTTGGCGACCAGCTTTGGCCCAGAAAGGTCCCACCAACACTCCACTGTTAGAAACCGGTGACCGGCGGCGATTACGCCTTCTCTACGACCAAAGAGAAACACGTGTGGTTTGCCCTACGGTGGAGATGATGTGGCCATTCATGGAATGTATTAATTAATCTAAGATATTAATGTTTCTTCTTTTTTGTATGGGTAATGGAGTTATTTTACTTGCACATCTTTTTGGCCTGAAATATATTGGTTTGGAATCCGAAATCCTCTGAAAATGAGACGAAAATCATATAGGACCCAAAGTTTTAAATTTTTGTACCCTCAAATTGAGGGACTTTGGCTTCGGTGGAAGAACATGCATGCTGCGTTGTTTTCTCCTTCCTTTTAAATTCATATCCCACCTTTTGATGTTATTTATGTGGTGGGATTTTAATTGGAGTTCGGTTATATGATTTTTTTTTTTTACTTTTTGTAAACGTATTTTTATTCAATACTTCCTAAGATTAAAATGGTTCAAGTTCAAAAACTTTTGAGAATATAGTAATGTTAAATATTTGACTAGAATTACTGCTGTCTCAGTAATTTTATGTAGTTCGATGAGATTAGTCTTCGCTTAAGTTATTAAAGGTGTAGATAAGGTATATCCAAAAACTAACAAAATTTTATTATTTTTATGTTCCTTACTAGTTTGTTTAAGAAAAATATTTGGTTAAACAGAGACAATGGTTAGAAATAAGACTTGCTTGAGACGTGCACTAGATATTGTCTTTAAAGATATTTTAAGGCAACAAAAAATCAATGAATAAGTAGCTTCAAAATGTAGCGTCAAAACGTGTTGAAAATAAGAAAGAGTAGAAGAATGTGAGTAGATGATTCTACTTTAGGACGATTGAAAAGGTTGAGATTTGCATGGTATTTATAGTACCAAGCAAGCCCAAAATTAGAACAAATAAATATGTGGTCGAGAGTGAATTTAGAGATTTAATATGACTAGTTTAAAATAAAATAAATAATAATAAAAATAAATTCAAAATAAACTGAGCTCTCAAAATTGTACTAATTTAAACTCTTGGACCTAAATCTCATGCATAAAAGTTCACATATTAATTTTATCTTACAAGTCCAATAACAATGATAATATTCTTCGCTTAAGCCATTAAACGTGTAGATAAGGTACATCCAAAAACTAGTAAAAAAATTATTATTTTTTATATTTCCTACTAGTTTGAACGATTATTGTACATGATATTATGAACCCATATTTATCCTGACACCAAATAAAAATTGGATGTTGAAAAAGACCAATGTCATGGTATTAACTCAGAGTGTAGTAACGGCCCTTTCATAAATTATATGAAATGGATGTGTGTAAAGTGTACCTGCTAAACTCTTAAAACCATTAGGGAATAAAGTAATAGATATGATTTAAGCTATGATTAAGAAGTAAATATCAAACTTAATAAGATAAAAACCAAGTAATCGTGATTTGTAAAGTGCAAGTCGCCAGTTTGTGATTCTCGACGTTGTTTGTGTCTTTTGTCTTAAGTGGAGACAACATCTAGCTCGTTCAAAACTGAGATTAGGTCTAGGCTTTTATTGTTTTAATATGAACTCAACCTGATTTTCGGGGTCCATGCTCCCTCCTCCACCCCCTGCGTTCATCTTTTATTATTATTTTTGCAAAGTTGATGATTTGACACATATAACTTTACATGGTTAAATAATTATTTACTAAGTTTCAAGACTTTCAACCATGAGTAATTAGTTACATGAAACAATAATAATGAAAAGGTTCAATGAACTGATGTTTTCTTTTCTATTAAAATGCTTTTGAAGTAAGTTTCTTTCAGGGCCTGTTATAATCTTTCTAAGAGTTGTTGTGGATCTCTTTTGCGAGTTGTTTTTTTTAATATACATGTTTTTCTTAATGTAAGGTTGTCCCTTTCAATAATATCGGTTTTAAGATTTGAACTCACATTCTCTTTTTAAAAACAATATATTAAAAATAAATAGTATAAGTTTAAATGTTAAAGATAATATGTTTGAAAGGAACAAATACAAACCCTAAACATAAATTGTAAATTAAAAACATATTAATCTTTTTTATTTGTAAATGAAGTTACAACAGCTTTCATATATTTGTTTCCGTGACTGACGAAAAATTATTAGATGGGTCTGGCTCACCACGTCATCTATGATCCCATTCAATAATAATTTTCTCTCATTTTTTTATAAAGTGAATTTTCACCTCTTTCTTACATGTCATTAAGCGAATGAATCTCATTGGATGAGATTATGGATGACGTGATGAGCAGAGATTATATAATAATTTCTCGTGACTGACATATGATATGAGCTTAGCATTCGTAACGAGAAATACTTTTGTAGTAGGCATTAATTAAACAATATTCTCTGCATCCAACAACTAATCCTATTGAATTAAAGCCTGGTTTTCTGGATATTAAGTGCAGATTTATATGTTAATAAAAAGGAGGGTGAAGGAAAGCAACTCTTAAATGGGTTCAGTAGACAGGCTTCATAAATGCTGCAGGTATATTTGACCTCTACTTTCATTTTCATGTGTTTTTATCTTCCCTTGGTGAAAGTGGCCAAGGATCTTCGTTAATCTCTGACTACCTTGGTATTTGCGAAGTCTCACACTTGAATTTTTATGTTTTGTCTGAAATGTATGCATAGAGACAACAATAAATTGCAACAATTTATATATATATATATATATAATCATTGTATAATTACCATTTTAGAAACGTTTTTTTGCATTCTCGACCCAGGAAAATATAACCCATCATAAAATTTATATATATACACACATATATTACTATCACTTTAAACATTGTCTAAATAGGAGTAGTGAGAAAAAAAAACGAGTTTTAAAAAATCCATGATAGTAGAGTGAATTCAGGGACGTAATTATAACAACAGTGGGAGAGGCTCGTGCTCCCCCATTTTTTAATGGTAATTATAATTTGAATATTTGTAAAATTAGGTTTTGTTCCTCCTAAATTTCGAATTAAAATACTTATTAGCTCTTAATGGCGAAATTTGGTGAAATAGTTTGTGGGGTAAACTTAAATTTAAAAAAAATAGAGGCTTAAACTAAATTTTTTAAAAATTTTGAGGGCCTAACTAATTTTTTAATAAATTTGAGAGGTTTAATGAGAATTTTTAAAAATTATAAGAGAAAATTTAATTAAAATATTTAAAACTTTAAAGTTTAATATGAATTTTTAAAAATTTTAAGGGGCCAAATTAAAATTTTCAAGAGCTAAAATCTAATTTTACAAATTTTGGAGGCTATACCCCCTAGGTCCTTTGCGGCTTCCGCCCTAATAGTTCCTTGTTAATTTTGAAGTTACTAAACTTTATTCTTCCAATTCTGCCGTTGTGTATATTACATAATGTTTGTCGTTCTAAATAAACACATTTGGCGAGATAGTTAAGCTGCTCATTTCTCTTGTCTCATATTTTTTTAGGTTATGAATTCTAGATCTACTAGAAGAATATTTTCCTTCACTTATAGCCTCCGTTCTAATCCCCTGTAGGTAGAATTAGATTTTATCAAAAAAACAGTTTGTCATTCAATCTTATATGCCGCATATAAAATGATTCAATGCTTAATATACAGAAGCGCTCATATAATTTATTTGTTTATGATGTATATGTATGTAATAATAATTTACTCCTATAAAAGATGTACAAGTTAAAAAGAAAAACTCATACATTGGGGGGGGGGGTTCAAATGATTATCTTGAGCATTAATAGTTGAAACCAAGAATAGTATCGTATAAATCCGCCCGCATACAGATTAAGCCAAGTAAGCAGCTCAAATCTTGAACAAGACCCATGACTCTTTCTATGCATACACGTATACAACTCAGTGAACCCATTTTCATTATTTTTCACTTCTGAAAATAATTTTTTATTTTTATTAAATAAACATGTTTTTAATTTTTAAAAATAAAAAAAATATTTTATAAAAACAAACGACTCTAAAAGTTTCACTTTTAAAAAATATTTTTCAACCTAAGCTGAAAAAACACATTTCTTTTTAAAAGTTATGTTTTTGTATTATTTTCAGTACCAAAAGTATTTTTATCTCTAGAGAAGTACTTTTATAAATCAATGCAAAACATAACTTCAGTTTGCACACGAATCCCCAAAGGGAGAAAAAATGGGCTTATGAAAACGAACTTGTCAGGGTATTACTTTAAATTAAATGAACATGAAAAAGCCCATTATAGTCTCCTTTCTCACGTCCATGGTAATAAGTTTGGTCACATACTTTTATAAGAGAATATTTCATGCACCAACGAAACTTCAGACTACTAAACACAAGGCTTAACAGTTAAATAAATATATAAATTATATTATTTTTTGATAATATATGTGTTTGTTTTATGGTTTATATTCAGAGTACGAGACTACTCTCTCAATAATGTCGTCTTCAAAGTTTGAACTCGTATCTTTTTCTTGGAAGTACAATGTGCCTTACAAATGCATCCCACACTTATTGGTAAATCATATTTTTTTAAATAGATGTTTAAAATATATTTTGAGTAAAATAGGTTCTTAATGTTTTCTTCCGTGACTCATTTAAAGTTTTTCCGTGTTGGACGTTATTTTTTTTTGTTATACAATAAAATACGAACATGTAGCATTGCTTCTCATTTTTTGAAATTAAATCCAAAAATGAGAAAAATAAAATAATAAAATATATTAATTAATCCAACAATCTTTAATTTCTTTAAAAAGCCCTAAACCCAAACTATAAATCCCTAAATTCCTCCACACCGACCACCAATTCAACTACCACTGGCCACCCTTGTCTTCATCGAACCCCCACTACTAAAAATCTCATTATATCTTTGTTAAAAACCGACGAATAAACTGTCGGTGAACACCCAACACTGGAAAAAAGAGTCCGATTAGGTTCCCACCAATAGATAGAGGATGGTAGATATCGAATGGTGAAGTACATGACAGTTTGAGCGGTGAACGATGAACCACTAAATTGTGGGAATATCAAACGACGAGGGAGATGTGATTTTGGGGTTGATCGAAAGAAATTAAAACTTTAAACTTTTTAAAGAAATTTAAAATTAAAAATATATATAAAAAACAAGCCACGTGTAAAGTTCTGATTGGATGATGAACTTTTTTTAATGGCCGTTGACGAAAAACCTTAAATGATCACAAAAAAAAAACGCTAGACACTTATTTAACTTGAAATATAATTCAAACACCTATATGAAGAAAAAAAAGTATAGGTGAACACTTATTTGACTGTTAAACATAAACACAAATATTAGGATAGATTTAGGTAGAATTGTGAACCATTCTCTCTCCCATCAGGACAAAGTCTCACAGTTCCATAAGTTACATATAAATACACTAAAATTCAACATACAACTAAAAATGCAACAAACTAATGAAAAGCACACAACCTTCCTCTCACACATGCCAAAGTTTTTCACTTAGCCCATCGCATACTTCTGGGTCCAGCTCCTTGCGGTTGTTTCAAACCTTTCCCTCTGTGACTTGTAAATGTGAGCAATTTCCGGCACCAACGGATCATCAGGATTCGGGTCCGTCAGCAACGAGCAGATTGATAGCATCACCTAATGCACCAAATCCATTCATACAAATTTTAACAAATAAAATGATCAGAAAACAGATAGACTGCTAATGAAAAGTGGTGTACATGGCGAGCTTTTGATCTGGGTATTGGGTTAGATTCCACCACTCATCAAGCATGTTTCAAGTTGATTAGGTTTGTTTTCAGAGTTGTTATCTTTTCTATTGGATATTTACTAGGCTTTTTGGCTTTGATTTGATCCAAATTCCAAATATATAAATAGGACTTTCCAAACAGAAATATCAGATATTTAATGGGCAATCACCTTAGAAATTGTTAGTGCAGGACTCCACTGCTCCTTCAAGATGTCCAAACAAATGCTTCCGTTGCTGGTAATATTGGGGTGGTATACCTTTGTTTTAAAGACCACCTGGAAAATCCATTATCATGCAGAAAACATTAGAGAAAAAGAAGTGAAGTAGAAACAGAAAAGTTTTACTTATTTTTTACCCGTAATTCTGTATAGTATTATGCTGTATAGTAACAATAGAACATACATTGATTATAATTTTACTATACAAACTAGTACCGTATTGAAATTAAATCTAAATAAGATGGTACTCTATGTTACATTTAGCTTTAGATATCATGTTTGACCAACTTAAATTCTTATAGTTCAAGTACAGGCAAATTTAATTTATTTATTTTCCTAGAGGACCTAGACCAACACCAGTTTTCATTATATATATATATATATATATATATATATATATATATATTCTAAATTTCAAAATTAGATATACTTATAGCCTATTAATAGCACTCCAAGCTTTAGGCTTTGCTTGGTTGGATGGAGAAGTGGAAGGATGGAAGGTGAGGATAGAAAAATGGAAAGGAAATAAACTTTGGGTGTGCTTGGTAAGACAGAAAAGTGGGAGGAAAGAAAACTAGAGGGACGATCATTTTCCATGCTCATATGTAAAAACAAATCATCCCAAAATTGGAAGGAAAAGAGGAGAGAAAATGTGGGAGAGATGCAACTTTAGTTTTAAGCTTTTAGGTCATCCGGTGGACCATCAGTTGGAGAGTAGAAGCATTCGAGTAACAGAAGATAAAAAGCTTCAATTATGCTCAAAAGCATCTCTCACTGTTCAAAAGGGCACATATTGTCAACTACCTCCATATGCAATGTAGAATGAAACAAGTAATCTGGAAATGAACATCTAAAAAAAGAACAATCCATCATTTCTTCAAAAAAAATGAAAATAGTAGGTGAGTGATATATGTCGGGGAGGAGATTTTGAGCAGTGTGACTATGCAACAAGATTATAAACTAGCTGTTCAACACAGAATAAACAGGATGAACAAAGTCTTAAACCAATGAAACAGCAGAGAAATGTTTTGTGCACTTCACAGATTTAAGACTAAAAAACCTGTCTCCAAGGAACATAGAAATTACATACGGAAAGTACCTTAGGAGGCTTAAAGGGATAATCTGGAGGAAAAGAATGTTCAGTAGGAAAACACCGCCAGCATAAGGACTATCTGCTGGACCCATGATTGTTGCCTGCCAATGGAACATGTCTTCGGCAACAGGACCTACAACATTGTCAATTAAACAATACGTAATATGGTTCACTGATCCTCATAAAGCACTTGTTCATACAACAAACTGCCGAAAGATTCAGAATGCAAAAAGAAAAACAGAGATACAATCACAACGATGACATGGAACAGAAATTAAATAAAACAATGCCTGTGGAGGCATTGGAGATTTTAGACTCCAGACGTAGGGTCAGAAGAGTGCTACACAAAGGGTATGGTAACAAATGATAGAAAGAAATGGGTTATGCAACATTCTATAGGCTCTACTTGTGGAGATAAAAATCTCCACTGCTAATGTGTATAAAATACGGACTCTGCATACAAATTCATAAACCTGAGCAATCTAATTCTTTGTATTCGTTAACCATTCTTAGATACTCCAAAAAGCATTAAAACAAAACAATTAGACAACAGAAAAATGGATTAGGATCACTTGGGAAGGTAGGCCCAATTAACAAGACAGAAAACACAGTTTCGCACTACCATTCATATTAATATACACTCCAGAAATTAAGACTCTTGTAATTAACTATGGTCGTTAACAACATAACAAAAAGAGGCTGCAACACTCGATGGTTTTGAAGATCAGCGTACATGATAAGGAAAATTATTTGTTCTTTCATCTTTTACCCTTTCATTCTAGCCCAAAAGGGAAAAGAAAAAATTCTTTTGTGAGAAAATAAATCTTTCCTTTCTCTTCTAGTATTATACTTTGGAGTGAGCCTTTCCAACTTTAAATTACAGGTAAAAGATTTCAATCAATACACAATGGCAATATGGAATTCAGCAGGAATTTTGGACATGTGTGAGGTGAACAACTGTACAAGGCTCAAGAAAGATGGTCTAAATAAGTTGAATTAAATGTTTATAAGGAGAAAATAAAAAAATTTGGTTTAATAAATTATAAGAAAAAATTTAAAAAACTAGGTTCTATAATATATTTTTTACTAAGACAAAAATATCTTTAAAAAAATTTATATATTTTTAAGATTATAAATTAAGGTGCCTCATTTTAATAAATTGTATAGGACCCGTAAACTTTTGAATCACATTCAAGAAAGTTCAATTCGAGCATATTGAAATGCTACAACGTTTTTAATTAAAAACACATGGACATCTGAAAAAAACAGCGAAAAGTGGAATTTTTTTAAGAGAATGTAAATACCGGCGCTGCAAGATGTAGGAGGATCCTTCTGTAAGTCCTTCAATTCCTTCAAGATTCGCTGCGACTCGAGACCTAAATCCATCAAATGTACATGTATACATAACATCAAAACAGCGAAAATAGAACTTACAAGAAAAAGAAGAATTAGAATCGACAATTTATGAAATTGGACCTTAAAGAGATGTTTATGACCCTCCTTTTTAGTATGGGCTGAAGAAAGAAGTTTTGGGTGGGTATGAGAGGAAATATAAGAGATGATAGAAAACTGTGAAAGTTTAGCAGAACAGAATATATGATTCTATTGTATGATCAAAAATAGTGGGCGTTCTCCTGACGAAAACCCAAAAAGTAGCGTTCTTTGTACGGGAATCTAGTGGAGGAAGCCCAATTCGGAGCTTCTAGCAGCCGACGTAGATAAGGGAAACTCGGCGTGATATAATTGGGTACCATTAAACTTGGCTTAATCGTCGTAAAAGTGCCCAAGTTTTTTTTAGTTTGGTGTAATATTTCTTTCATGTTAAATTAGTGCTTAACTTTTATTTTCGTAATTCAAATAACGTTTTTTTATCAGCAGCCGTTAAAAAATAATATCATTTTATTATAACATGACACATGGTTTGATTTTTTTTATTTGATTTATGAATTTCTTTAAAAATATGAATTTTTTTAAAAATTTTAAAGTTTTAATTTCTTTCAATCAAACCCTCAAATCATATCTTTCTCACCGTCCGACATCTCCACACGTCGTTTATTCATTGTTCACCTCCTAGTGTCGCATGTCTCACCATTCGGCTTCCCCCACTCTTTAGCCATCGGTTAGAAGTCCAATCGAGCTCTTTTTTTTCATTGTTGGATGTTCATAAACGGAACAATTGACGATTTATTCGTTGGTTTTTGACAACATAATATTGAAATTTTTAGTCGTGGTTGTAATAACCCGTTTTAACCCAACTCAACCAAACCGACCCGAATCCAAACCTACCCGGATCCAAACCCTAACCCGACTTGGTAACCAAAAAACCCTAAAAAAACCTAACCCTAAATAACCTCCCTTGCCGCAGCCGCCGCCGGTTGTCCTCCATGGCCGCCGTCACCGTACCACTGGCCACCATCTCCGATGACTCCCCAAACCCTAAATTCAATCCCAAAACCCTAAAAATTAAGCAAAATAGATAAACCTAAAATCTAATATACCAAATAAACCTACCCTCTGACTATACCTCAACCCACCCATACCTCTATAACCTGCAAAATCACCACCATGCCTTGCCACTAACGTCCCAAAAAATCCGGCCACAGACCTGCACCAAATAAAGTAAGGAGTAGCTGTTATTATGTTGTAAAAATTGGGTTTATAACCCGAATGAAAGTGAAAAAAATGGGGGTCTTTTTGCTTTCGAAAAACTAGTAAGAGGGGAGTTCTGAGTTCCTTAGTTCGAAAAAAATAGTGTAAAAGGGCTGATATTGAAAAAATCGAAAAAAACGGAGAGATTTAGGAGGTTTTCAGTTCGAAAAAGAAGGGGGTTTTCAGTTCCAAAAAATAGAGTTTAGAAGGTTCTTTTGTTCAAAAAATTTTGTAAAACCGGAAAGAAACCAATAACAAAAAAATAGTTTCAAAGGTAGAAAATCTGTTGATTTCCTTTATTCGTTTTAAACCTTTTTTTTCTTTCGTTTTTCATTCGAATCAAATTAAAATGGGGGAGGATTCGAGAGCTTACCTACCGCAATGAACCGTACGCCGTGAGGCTCACCGCTGATGAACAACGGAAGCTGGTGAACTTGAGAAGGAGTGGTCGTCGCTGCCCCTTGTGATGCCATCGAGAGAGAAAGGGGGAGATAAAGAAATTTTAGGGTTTGTTTTAAACCCATTTCGAAATGAATATTAAACCCCATATTTTTTTTAAAACCGGCTATCCTAAAACGACGTAGTTTTAGGCTCAGGATCTGAGTTTTAAACAAATGGTCTAATTACGCAAGTAGTCCCTCCCCGTCTCTCCCCCTTTCACTTTTGTCTAGGGTTAACTTCGAGTCTGGTCCTTCATACTTTAATTCCTTTTGTTTTGCGTCCTTTTTTGTTTTTTAGCTTTTAATTTTTGTTTCATTTCGATTTGGTCACTGTATTTTGGCTTCTAATTTCCAGCATATTATTTCTGTTAATTTACATTTATTTCCTTTCTGTTAATTTACATTTATTTCCTTACATTTCGCATTTGCTTCATGTTAGTCATTTTATATTATTCTAGCCATGCATTTTATATTTGTGCATTTTAGCCCTTAACATCTAGTTTCATGATATATTTTATATTGTTCCATGCATTTTAATATGATCCATGCATTCATATTAGCATTATTATTATTATTATGATTATTGTTATTATTATTATTATTATTATTACATTTTAAGTTAGATTAATATTCATGCATGTTTTATAGTAGTGTTTTTTTGTTATGTTAGAATGCATTTTTATGTGTTAGATTAATGTTTATGCATGTTGGATTAATATTTTATTATGCTCTTATTTATTTATATTTTATCGAATTATATTTATTTATGTTTGCCATGTTTTAAGTTGCATTTTAGAATATAAATTGTCAATGCGGTGCCCTTTTATCCAAGCGTAAACGGGGCCAGTATCAGGCGTAGTGATAGTGGTTGGGCGTTTACTCTCAGATAACGGGCCTTTAAAATCTACTCGCACTTATAACCAAATTTTAAATTAATCTTCACTTTAATCCGGAAAGTCTAATATTAATAAAGCGGTAATTATTAAAGTACCAATTTTGGGCGGTGTGGGGGTGCTAATCCTTCCCCATCCGTAACCGATTCCCAAACCCAACATTTTCAAATCTCTGGTTTTTACGGTGTCTGATCCACCTTGAGTGGCCAGTGGCGACTCCATTTTTAAATAAAACACGATTTTTGCAAAATCCCACGGAAGACCTCATTTTCAAAATAAAAACACAACACCGCTTTTTAGCGATAGGGACATCGCTACAGATGGCGACTCCGCTGGGGACATTTTTGTTTTTTCAAAAAAGAGAGTCGAGCTTTTTTCAAATAATTAATGCTTTATTAATATCGGAAATTCTGGATTAAAGTGACTATTAAACTAACATTCGATTATAATTGCGTTTATTTTAACGCATTTAAAATTTGGTATATAAACTCGTATTTTTTAAGTGGGGGGAAAACACTAATGTTTTCGTGAGGATATCGTTCCTCCGTGTAGGCCTAGAAAGTACCTTCGGGGCTCGAGTACCTTATGTTTTTGTAAGGATATCGTTCCTTCGTGCAGACATAAGTGAATGGGTCTCCCTAAATTGAACCCGGTTGAAAGGAGCCTATAACGGGTGATGATCGGGGGCCTTGATACTCTTAGTAGAGGACAACAAGGACAATTTGGGTACCTCTTAGCACCAAAACTGCATATAGTGAGCCGTAGGAGCCCACCCTGTTAGAGCCATGTCGGTACTCTGCCCGTTAGTGGTCACCCTATTTAGGCTTTGGTGCCTTATTTCTTATTTATGTACAGTTTTTTAATTACTCCATTTTTGTTATATTTATCATTTGTTTTATTTAATCATTTTATTCGATACCACCTCTTTTCATTTTCATTTTCATCATATCAATTTCATTTGCATCATTACACAACATCATCACAGTCTTAATTTTGCATTGCATTCACAATAATCATTTTGCATTTAAGACACATTTTGCATATAGATGCATCAATTTTAAAATCGGTCCTCGGGATGTCCCGTATCATTAATACCGAAGAAAGCAAGGTCGGCCAATTCAGCACCATTACCAAACCTTCACAAGAACTAAGTTTGGGGGCATCTATCGACAAGTGCCAAATTCCAACATTCACCATTCACTCTCCATCACCGAAATTAACCCACCATCCTTCATCCTTCAGAAATCATTCACACTCACCATTTCCAACCGAAAACACAATAAAGTTTTTTCCATCCCCACTACCATTGCTACCCATCAACCAAAATACTCGAACAGAGAACCCCTCATTTCACTGCCTGAACCTTTATTTTTGAGTCCCTTTGAACTCTCGACTTACCATCACCTGACGACCAAACCCTACAACTCTACCATTCTACCCAAAGCCATTCAAAAAAACTGAAAGCCAAGCAAACCTTTGCTATCCTTCTTTTGGAATCATATCTCCACATCCCAAATGCTAAACACCAATCACCATCTACAACGTTCCACCTAATCTGAAAGTGATAAGCGGCTAGGAACCAACATGACAAATCATAAACCCAACTTAAGAGGCAACGCAACGCGTTCACGAGGGCACTGAAAGTCATCCAAAAAGGCGACAATGCAACTCAAAGTTGAAACATGCTACAAAGGCATTCCCAGAACAATATGTAAAAGTTTGGGGTCATCCAAACAGGAAAATGAGTCCAAAGAAGATGTTCGAAGCCGAAGGAGGTTGGGGCACCACCACACAAAGGACCAAGATCCCGACATGACCAGTCGAGAGTCAAGGGCATCCCTTTGAAGACAAAAAAAATCAAATCATGCCGCATTCATGCATTTAGTTGCATTCATCTTGCATTGAATCATTCTTGCATACATCATACATTTAGATTAGGTGCATACATTTAAGTCGTCATACATTTAGGATAGACACATGCATTTAGGCATAAAATTAGATGCATTCATGCATTTTCGCTTGTATATAACAGGTCTACAAAGGGGATCGAAGAGCCTCAGCCATGGGGGCAACAACACGACGGCCAACCTTAGTCTTAGAGGAGGCCAAACACGAAAATGATGCTGAAACATCAATAAAAGGTAACAGTGACAAATTTTGTGAACATTTACTGATTAATGTTTTTTTCATTTTCAGGTAATACCTCTTCGCCAGTAGAGTCGCAGAAGTAGCCTTTTTCAGATCTTGCCTTCATCATTGTTGATAGGCCAACATTTCTAGATTTTGCTTTACTATTGATGGTGCAGCAGTATAGACATCCTGGAGATCCCGTTTCTCCGTTGATGGTGCAAAAGATCCGAACATTTCCTCAAGCAGATCAAATTTCTATTCAGGTCTTGTTTCTCCGCTGACGGTGCAGCCAGACCTAATTTTTTTCTCGAGTTTTACTTCTTTGTACAGTTCAAAAAAATCATCAAAAAAATTAAAAATTTTTGAAAAAAAGAGAAGAATTCAAAGAAAATTTGAAAAAATCAAAAATCAAAAAATCAAAAGAAAATTTATCAACTTTCATCGCCCGATCTAGACCCTCCGCTGATGGAGTGGTTAAATGCAAGCTATCGTCGTCCTTAGATCCTACTCTCCGCTGATGGTGTAGCCGGTTCCAGGTCGTTATCGCCCGATCTAGTCTCTCTGCTGATGGAGTGGCTAGGTGCAAAATTATCGTCGTCCTTAGATCCTACTCTCCGCTGATGGTGTAGCCGGTTCCAGGTCGTCATTATCCAATCTAGTCCTCCGTTGATGGAGTGGCTAGGTCCAAGCTATCGTCGTCCTCAGATCCTGCTCTTCACTGATGGTGTAGCCGGTTTCAAGTCGTCATTATCTGATCTAGTCCTCCGCTGATAGAGTGTCTAGGTTCAAGCTATCGTCGTCCTCATATCCTGCTCTCCGCTGATGGTGTAGCCGGTTCCAGGTCATTATCGCTCGATCCAGTCCTCCGTTGATGGTGTAGCCGGTTCTAGACTGTCATTATCCGATCCAATCTTCCGCTGATGGAGTGGCTAGGTCCAAGCTCCTGTCATCCTCTAATCTTGCTCTCCGCTGATGGTGTAGACGATTCCTGGTCGTCATTATCTGATCCAGTCCTCCGCTGATGGAGTGGCCGGGTCTAAGCTGTCGTCGTCCTCAGATCCTGCTCTCCGCTGATGGTTTAGCCGGTTCTAGGTCGTCATTATCTGATCTAGTCCTCCGCTGATAGAGTGACCAAGTATAAGCTATCGTCGTCCTTAGATCCTGCTCTCTGCTGATGGTGTAGCCGGTTCCAGGTTGTCATTATCCGATCCTGTCCTCCGCTGATGGAGTGGCCAAGTACAAGCTATCGTCGTCCTTAGATCCTGCTCTCCGCTGATGGTGTAGTCGGTTCCAGGTCGTTATCATCCGATCCAGTCCTCCGCTGATGGAGTGGCCGGGTCCAAGCTGCCGTCGTCCTCAGATCCTGCTATCCGCTGATGGTATAGCCAGTTTCAAGTCGTCATCATCCGATCCAGTCCTTCGCTGATGGAATAGCTAGGTCCAAGCTGCTGTCGTCCTCTAATCTTGCTCTCCGCTGATGGTGTAGCTGATTCCTGGTCGTTATTATCCGATCCAGTCCCTCCACTGATGGAGTGGCTAGGTCCTAGTTGCTGTTATCCTACTTCTCCGTTGATGGTGTAGTAGGGTTCCATTTAATGTTCTGCTTTTCCGTTGATGGCGAGTAGGGTCCAAAATGTTATTATTCAATCTTACCCCTCCGTTGGTGGCGAGGTTAAATCCAACTTTACTAATTTTCAAGTTCTCTTTATTAATGTTGTAGATAAAAAAAGAAAAAAGAAGAAAAAAGTAGAAAAAAATCAAAGAAAAAATGAAAAAAGAAAAAAGAAGAAGAAAAAATAAAAAAGAAAAAATCAGAAGAAGTCAAAAAAAAGAAAGAAAAAGTTATCAACTTTCATCGCCCGATCTAGTCTCTCCGCTGATGGAGTGGCTAGGTACAAGCTATCGTCGTCCTCTGATCCTACTCTCTGCTGATGGTGTAGCCGGTTCCAGGTCGTCATTATCCAATCTAGTCCTCCGCTGATGGAGTGGCTAGGTCCAAGCTGCAGTTGTCCTCTGATCCTGCTCTCCGCTGATGGTGTAGCCAGTTCCAGGTCGACATTATCCGATCCAGTCCCTCCGCTGATGGGGTGGTTGAATTCATGTTACCAACGTTCTTCGATCTTACTTCTTCATTGATGGAGTTGTGGGGTCCAACATCTATCTTTCGACCCGATCTCTTCGTCGGTGTTGTAGCCATGTCAATTTTACTCTCGTATTACCATGATGAAAAATAAGAAATAAAAGAAAAATATGAAAAAAAGAAACAAAAAAACAACAAAAAAACAAAAAAAATGAGAAGAAAGGAAAATCAAAATGAGCTTTCAATCATTTGATCCTGCCTCTTCGTCAGAGTTGTAGCTGGATCAAACATCAGAACTTTCATCCACCGATCTTGTCGCTTCGTCAGTGTTGCAGCCAGATCAAATTTTGTAGACCCTGCCTCTTCGTCGGTGTTGCAGCAGGGTCAAATTTTCTTTAGGTATTATCGTCGTCAATAACATAGTAAGCCGTATTCATTTTGCTTCCCCAACATACCCTATTTTGAAGATTTTGCTTCCTCCAAGAGTGACAAAGTAGATCCGTCAAGTTTAGAAAGAAGACATACGTCGAAAAGAAAGAAAACCTACCGAAGAACGAAGACATACGTCAAGAGAGAAGAAGCTCAGCCGGACCGGATAAAATGGGTTATTTTTAGTCTTTGCTCTATTGCTGTTACATAGCAATGAGCAAAGAGGGGTAACTGTAATAACCCGTTTTAACCCAACTCAACCAAACCGACCCGAACCCAAACCTACCCGGATCCAAACCCTAACTCGACCCGATAACCAAAAAACCCTAAAAAACCTAACCCTAAATAACCTCCCTTGCCGCAGCCGCCGCCGCCGCCGTCACCGCACCACCGGCCACCATCTCCGGTAACTCCCCAAACCCTAAATTCAATCCTAAAACCCTAAAAATTAACCAAAATAGATAAACCTAAAATCTAATATACCAAATAAACCTACCCTCTGACTATACCTCAACCCACCCATACCTCTATAACCTGCAAAATCACCACCATGCCCTGCCACTGACGTCCCCAAAAATCCGGCCACAAACCTGCACCAAATAAAGTAAGGGGGTAGTTGTTATTATGTTGTAAAAATGGGGTTTATAACCCGGATGAAAGTGAAAAAAATGGGGGTCTTTTTGCTTTCGAAAAACTGGTAAGAGGGGAGTTCTGGGTTCATTAGCTCGAAAAAAAACAGTGTAAATGGGTTGATATTGAAAAAATAAAAAAAACAGAGAGATTTAGGAGGTTTTCAGTTCGAAAAAGAAGGGGTTTTTCAGTTCCATAAAATAGAGTTTAGAGGGTTCTTTTGTTCAAAACATTTTGTAAAACCGGAAAGAAACCAATAACAAAAAAAATAGTTTCAAAGGTAGAAAATCTATTGATTTCCTTTATTCGTTTTAAACCTTTTTTCTTTCATTTTTCATTCGAATCAAATTAAAAAGGGGGAGGATTCGAGAGCTTACCTGCCGCAATGAACCGCCCGCCGTGAGGCTCGCCGCTGATGAACGGCAGAAGCCGGTGAGCTTGAGAAGGATTGGCCACCGCTGCCCCTTGTGATGCAGTCGAGAGAGAAATGAGGGAGATAAAGAAATTTTAGGGTTTGTTTTAAACCCGTTTCAAAATGAATATTAAACTCCATGTTTTTTTTAAACCAGCTATCCCAAAACGACGTAGTTTTAGGCTCAGGATCTGAGTTTTAAACAAATGGTCTAATTACGCAAGTAGTCCCTCCCATTCTCTCCCGCTTTCACTTTTGTCTAGGGTTAACTTCGAGTATGGTCCTTCATACTTTAATTCCTTTTGTTTTGCGTCCTTTTTCATTTTTTTAGCTTTTAATTTTTGTTTCATTTCGATTTGGTCATTGTATTTTGGCCAGCATATTATTTCTGTTAATTTACATTTATTTCCTTACATTTCACATTTGCTTCATGTTAGTCCTTTTATATTATTCTAGCCATGCATTTTATATTTGTGCATTTTAGCCCTTAACATCTAGTTTCATGATATATTTTATATTGTTTCATGCATTTTAATATGATCTATGCATTCATATTAGCATCATTATTATGATTATTGTTATTATTATTGTATTTTAAGTTAGATTAATATTCATGCATGTTTTAGAGTAGTGTTTTTTTGTTATGTTAGAATGCATTTTTATGTGTTAGATTAATGTTTATGTATGTTGGATTAATATTTTATTATGCTCTTATTTATTTATATTTTATCGCATTATATTTATTTATGTTTGCCATGTTTTAAGTTGCATTTCAGAATATAAATTGTCAATACGATGCCCTTTTATCCGAGCGTAAACGGGGCCAGTATCAGGCATAGTGATAGTGGTTGGGCGTTTACTCTCGGATAACGGGGCCTTTAAAATCTACTCGCACTTATAACCAAATTTTAAATTAATCGTCACTTTAATCTGGAAAGTCTAATATTAATAAAGCGGTAATTATTAAAGTACCAATTTTGGGCGGTGTGGGGGTGCTAATCCTTCTCCATCCGTAACCGACTCCCGAACCCAACATTTTCAAATCTCTGGTTTTTACGGTGTGCGGTCCACCTTGAGTGGCCGGTGGCGACTCCATTTTTAAATAAAACACGGTTTTTGTAAAATCCCACGGAAGACCTCATTTTCAAAATAAAAACACAACACCGTTTTTTTTAGCGAGAGGGACATTGCTACGGTGGTAGTCCGACAAAAATAAGAGTAACCAATGGTGATTAGATCGGCAGTGAGAGGGAGGAAAATGTAATCGATCATATTATGTATATATACACATATATTACTGCCACTTTAAACATTGTCTAATTAGGGGTAGTGAGAAAAAATGAGTTCGAAAAACACATAATAGTAGTGTGAATTTAAGGACAAAATTATAACAATAGTGTGAGAGGCTCGTGCTTCCCCATTTTTTTTAACGGTAATTATAATCTCTACTAATTTGAATATTTGTGAAATTAAGTTTTATTCTTTCTAAATTTTAAATTAGATACTTATTAACTCTTTGTTAATTTTGAAGTTATGAGACTTTATTCTTCCCTTTATCTAACCTTAATTCCGTCGTCGTGTATATTATATAATGTTTGTCATTCAGTCCCATATGCCACATAGAAAATGATTCAATGCTTAATATATAGAAGCGTTCTTCGACTCTAAAATCGATATATATTAACTTATCGTTGGGCTAGTGATTAACTATTTTCACTATTTAACTTGTGTTGTGAATTAGAATCATATAATTTATTTTTTATGATGTATATGCATGTAATACTAATTTACTCCTATAAAAGATGTACAAATTAAAAAGAAAAATTCATACATTGGGGAGGGAGTTCAAATGATTATCTTGGAGCATTAATGGTTGAAACCAAAATTAGTATAGTATGAATTCTCCCGCACACAGATTAAGCCAAGTCTGCAGCTCAAATCTTGATATAACAAGACCCATGCATTAAACTAAAACTATTTCTATGGAAACAAGAATACAATTCAATGAACCCGATAACATATCTCATTGAAAATGCGGATGATGTTTATTATAAAAGATTTGGATTCAATCGCTATCTGTAAGGTATGTGTGCATAATTAAAGTGTTAAATATATCTATAAACATATATTATTTTATAATCACTTTTAGACTATTTAAAAAAATATACAACTTAGTAATATAGTTAATTAATTTCCTTAAATTTGGGCTATCTGACCAGCCGACCTTGCATGATTTGTACGTTGAACAAAGAAAAAGAAGTCATAATAATAGTTTAATTTTTTAAGAGGGTTTGTTGGACCAATTTGATATCATTTTTAAATAGTTTAACGAAAAATATAATAAAAAAATATTTTTAGATTGTTTGATTTAAAATTAAAGTATTTAGTATTGATATCAAAAAGTATATATATATATAATGTTTATTTTAGATATTATTTCTGAAAATATAAAAATTTGATAACATAAATGAAGATAAATAAGTAATTTTATTTAAAAATATTTTTTTTAAAAGTCAAAAACTAAACATTTTTAACTTTTGAATAACATTTCATAACATGTGCTGAAAAACACTTTTTAATCTAAAAAGCAATTTGTTTTATATTATTTTTTATACAAAATATTTTTAGTGTGAAAAATATTTATATATATATATATATTGAGTACTAAAAACACTTCTAATTTTAAAATTATATTGTTTTATGTTTATAGTACCAAAAGTATTTTTTAATTCAAAAACACTTTTAAAAATTAAAACAAAATAAAGGCTTAATAGTTAAATAAGTGTTTAAATTACACCATTTTTTTATTTAGGTGCTTAAACTTTGTTTTAGGCTAAATAGGTGCATAACGTTTTCAACGTTACTCAAATAGGTACTCCGCCATTACTATTCGTTAATTTTTACCGTTATCTGACACGTCTCATCTTCTTAAATTTTTAAAATTATATTTAAAAATAAATAATAAATAAATAAAATAAAATAAAATAATATCAAATTTCACAAAATAGCCCTTAACAGAATATATGATTCTATTGTATGATCAAAACTGTGAAAGGAGTGGGCATTCTCCTGACGAAAACCCAAAAAGTAGCGTTCTTTGTACGGGAAACTAGTGGAGGAAAATCCATTTCGGAGCTTCTAGCAGCCGACGTAGATAAGGGAAACTCGGCGTGATATAATTGGGTACCATTATACTTGGCTTAATAGTCGTAAAAGTGACCAAATTATTTTTTTTTAGTTTGATGTCTAACATTTTTTTCATGTTAAATTGGTGTCTAATTTTTACTTTTGTAACTAAAATTAGATTTTCCCGTCAGTGTCCGTTAAAAATGATGTCATCTAATAATAACATGACACGTGGCCTAATTTTTTTATTTAATTTATGAATTTCTTTAAAAATATGGATTTCTTAAAAACCTCAAAGTTTTAATTTATTTCAATCAAACTCTTAAATCATATCTTTTTCACTGTCCGACATCTTCACACGTTGTTGGTTCACCGTTCACCTCCCAGTGTCGCATGTCTCACTGTTCGGCATCCCACTCTCTAGCCGTCAGTTAAAAGCCTAATCGATCTCTTTTTTCTTCATTGTTGGATGTTCATAAACAGAACAATCAACAATTTATTCGTCGATTTTTGACAATAGGATGATAGAGTTTTTAGTCGTGGTGGTCCGACAAAAACAAGAATAGCCAGTGGTGGTTGAATCGATGGTGGGAGGGAGGAAAATATAATCAATCATATTATGTATATATGTAACACCCTCAACGTATATTCGATGATTAAATACACATTGAAGATGTTACTAAATTATTTAGCTGATTTCCTGACTTGTAAATTTTTTTAAACATCTAACATAAAACTAGCTTATAAATTAACCAACGAATAAATTGATACATGCCCACCAAAGAATATCATAAATTTAGAATGTCTTATTGATGTTTGGCAGATTGCATATTGATTAACATGCTTGACTCCTCTTCCGGTAATTTTCCAATAACCTACGTGTGAAACAGCGCACGCTAAGTATTCACATAGCGAGACAACTATAAATTGAAGTAAAACATTTCAATGTATAGAAATAACATAAAATAAACTTATTAAAGTCATTCTCCCGACATTTAACAGTGCTATACATTTCCTGTAAAATGGCAAGCAAATCTCAATTACAGTTTATATCATAACATCAAACCTTTAATTTTATTAATCAAGTATACGTTAAGCTTTTTAACTTAACTGCCTACATAAATATATTTCTTGTATTATCGCTAAAAGTACAAAATCATGTAATGTCATGGTACGTGAGTCATCATGACACCGTAGTGTCTACGACGCCGTAGCGTTTGCATCGCCGAAGCGACTGAGATGAGTACGTACCCGAGGACGCTCTTTCCTCCTCACACTCGCACATTTTGTGCTATGTAACACCGTAGTGTTTGAACTCAACTTCGTAGAGTCTATCTCGATCCCGAAGAGTCTATCTCGACCCCGAAGAGTCTATCTCGCACCGTAGTGCTATGAAGCAGCTGCTAGGACTCTATGGATATCCAACTATACCAAAGATTCTCATGCAATTTCATGTGAACCAATGGTATACGAGTCATCATAACGACACCGTAGTGTCTGCAACGTCGTAGCGTCTGATGGTGAGTACGTACTCGAGGACACCCTTTGCTCCTCATTATCGCACCTTTTTGTGCTATGTAACATTGTAGTGTTTGAACTGACTCCGTAGAGTCTATCTCGACCCCGAAGAGTCTATCTCGACCCCGAAGAGTCTATCTCGCACCGTAGTGCTATGACGCAGCTGCTATGACTCTTATGAATATCCAATTATAGCAAAGACTTTCACACTAGTACTTGGGCATAACAATATAATATTTTCATATTCAATATCCAATCCTTTGATACTATTATCCATAATTCGATAATGGGCAGTTCATATCCAAATATCTAAAATCTGATTTATCTTAGATAAATCATTATGCCATATCAATGTATCACATATGCCACTTAATACTTCATGCCATTTACATAACTTTGATCAACATACATTTTCATTAATATCAAGGTCGGTTCATTGTAAATCGTCCTATTTATCAATATTACATAAATATATATAATGCAATCACTCACATCACATATATAATAAATAAGTAAAAAGATGCACTCACCTTGGCCACTTGACACGATGCCTCACTAAGTCGTAGTTCGATCTTTTCTTTCATAGTACCTCGAACCTTCTCTAATTTGGACTTGACTCCATTAATCACATAATTACAGTAAAATATTTGTTAGACTCAAATCTAACAATACCTTAAACTTGCTTTTTATCATAATCATTCGAAAATAAAATTTCCAATTATTTTCCTTTCTTCCCAGTACTTTTCAAAAACTCATTATGGTCCTTAATGACCAATTTGAATCTCGATTAACTCTTCCGAACTTGCTAACTAACATTTAAATACAAAATGTTTCAAATTCTATTTTCTGACAACTTGCGCTACCTTCAAAGATTTACTTGTATAGGGAAGAATACATGTCGGATCTTAATTTCCTTTACACTGGAGAAACTAGATTCGATAACGGTTCTATCGGTGTAAGCCACATAAATTAATAAAATCAACAAAAATTATGAAAATTCTTCAAACTCCCGTCACAAAACTGTCTTGACAGAAACTGCTTTGTAAATTTTATGACCTCCATTCGATTAAAAATTCATATCTTTTAACTCGGAACTCGATCAGTTTCTGTTTGCTGGAAACGAAACTAGACGAACAAATCTTTACATCGATATAAAATTCATCGTCTAAACATTTTTGTAGAATTTATGGTAAATTTTCGAAGTCACTGCCAAAAACTCAACCTTCTACATAGCTTTCCATAATAAACTTCTAATTTATACTAACTTCTTCTTATTTTTCTACTTGTCAATTTAGTCTCATCACTTGCTTCAAACCACCAATTCGTCATCTTCTTCATCAAATAATTATTCAAAATAATTCCCTCTAATTTTCTTTCTTTGCCAAAATAGTCACTAAAATACAAAGGTAAGGATTCAAACTTCTTAACTTTGCAATTTAGTCCTCAAATCAGCATTACTACCTTAATTATATTATTTTAACTAAAAATCAGATTTAATTCCCATTCAATAATTCATTTCCTATTTGGTCACTTGATTTTGACAAATTGTCAAAATGGTCACTAATTCGATTCAACATCGGTTTAGCATTCTAACATCAATTTCACATCTCCAACATCATTAATTACATAAATACACTCAAATTTCATAAAATTCAGATTCGGTCCCTTAACTTTGAAGCTTGCCGAATTGGTCTCTATATATTTAACTTAGGGTTTTGCTTCCAAACAACAAATCAAGCTTACTATATCATTAATCCAACATTACAAACCCTAAGTTAGACTTAAATCCATAAACACTAATCTTCTTCATACAAACCAAAATATGTAGGGTTTAAATCCTAACTCAATAACATGATTTTAACATCATATAAGCTTGATTCCAACTTAAATTCAACCATGGAATCATAAAATTTCAAAAGCCCCAATTTTGTTCATAAACCCTAATTTCTTCCTCATATCAAATCTCATCAACCAAGCAAGTATTCTATGAATTATTTACATCAAAAGATAGAGCTCGAAGAATAGAACAACTTTGTAGTTCGAAAGATTACCTTAAAACCGAGATCCCGGGCTTAAATCAAGCTTGGAAAATTTCCTTCTTCTTTCTCCTCTTCACCACGGTTTTGGAGAGTAATTTGCTGATAATTACTTCATATTTCCATGTACTTATGCCACTTGTATTATAAAAATGAATTTTTAATTCAATAAATTCCACTTTCTAAAAATACCCTCCAGCTAGATCTATATTTCTAATTTGCCATTTTGTAACATTCCAACTAGACTTAGTTGGATTCTAATCAGCCACTATTCATCAATAAAAAAATCTCAAAATTCCTTCCATGTCCCTTTTAGGCAAAATGACCAAAATGCCCTTTACCGATCAACTTATTCACAAAATTGCCATTTCATATCATTTCAATCGATTTAAATTTTTCCTGATCTTTTTAACATCTCTGAAATTTCTAAGATCCATGGAACTATCTCTGAAATTTTAGCTCGATCCGATTTACCGATAATTATCGAGAATTTTATCGGCTACTAAATAAATTCCTTAATCAAAATAAATCGTAGGATTCATCCTGAATCGAACTAAAAATATTTCCAAAACTTGGGAATAATTTTTTTATATCCTTCTTCTATCATATAGTAAAATTTCATAATTTTTCAGTTCAATCCAGATACCTGAATTCCACTTAAACTTTGACTGCGATTTCCCAACAGTCGAAATATCGGTTCAAACCAGAATTCCACATTTGATCCACACCCTTAGGTGATCTATCTATTTATAAATGAAAGCCCCTAACTTTTGAGAAATTACAACTTTAGACCTTCAACTTTTCATATTTAGTCTCGTACCACACAAGTTTTGAATGCTTAACATTTTGGTCACTAAATTTTAAACTTCAATTCCCATTCCAATTTTCCTCGAATTTTGACCAAAATTTGCAAGTACCCTAATTAACTTTCCTTCTATCATTTGATGCTTTTAAATCTCAGAAAATCCTTTTCCATAACCCATAATCGAAGAAATCCTAACTTTTGTATTTTTGTCATTTTAGTCACTAAGATAACTTTTAAGCTATTATCTTAATACTAAATGATCATTAATCAACTTAGTAAATTTTGGGGTATTACAATTCTCTCCCCCTTAAGAAAATTCATCCTCGAATTTTTAACACGTACTTGGTTCAAAAAGGTGAGAAACTATTTTTTCACATCTCTTTTTCTTTCCCACGTCGTTTTCTCAATTTTATGATTTCGCCAAAGAACTTTAACAAGCTAAATTGACTTATTTCCTTAATATACAACTCATCATACTTATCCCTAGGGTAATCTGTTCGAACAGGGATAAAGTGTGTTAACTTAGTCAATCTATCAACAATCACCCAGATTGATTCTTTCTTATTCGATGTCAAAGATAGTTCTAATACAAAATCCATCATCACTCATTCTCGTTTCCACTGAGAAATTAAAACTAGTCACAACAATTCAGAAGGTACCTGAAGTTCTGCTTTTACTTGTTGACATGTCAGATATTTAGAATCAAATCCAGTTATAACTCTTTTCTTGCTTGGCCATCAAGATTGATTCTTTAAATCTTGATACATCGGGTTTCCACCTGGATGTACAATCAAAGGACTATAGCGTATCTCAAAGATAAGTTGTTTCTTTAATTCTTCATTGTTTGAAAAATAGATTTTTCCTCGATAATACAAACATCTATCATACTAATTTCAAAATCTTCGGTGTCACCTTCCTCTACTTATTCGATCAAAAATTTGATTCCATGATACTTCCCAGAAGGTTACCTATCCTTGAATTTCTCTAGCCTGAGCACGCTTAACAATCGTGTTCGATCCAAATTCAATACCTTCTACTGCATTTTAATTTCTAAATCTGATATCAAAATTCTTATTTCGATCAGATTTATCCTTATACTGACTATCGACCTTCCTGCCTTAGGTTCAACTTCTTTTTAGTTAACAAATACTTTAAACTTCTTTAATCTATGTAAATATAGAATCATTCACTATATAAATAATAACGTTATATCTTTAAAGCAAATACAACCATTGCTAGCTCCAAATCATGAGTAGGATAATTTCTTCTCATGCATCTTAAGTTGTCCCGAAGCATAAGCCACTACTTTTCTTTCTTACTTAAATACACTTCTCAAACCTTTATAAGAAGCATCATTATAAACTACATAATCTTTGCCCGATTCTGGTTGTACTAATACCGAGTCTTCGATTAATATCTTCTTTAATGTCTCAAAATTTTATTGGCACTTATCTGTCCAATTGAATGGCATACCTTTCCTCAATAGCTTGGTCAATAGGGAGGCAATCATCGAGAAATTCTTTACAAACTTTCGATAATAACC
Source organism: Hibiscus mutabilis (assembly GCA_019671005.1). Lineage (NCBI taxonomy): Eukaryota > Viridiplantae > Streptophyta > Magnoliopsida > Malvales > Malvaceae > Hibiscus > Hibiscus mutabilis. Next base: position 13,408,124 of record CM033726.1, on the reverse strand, counting down.
AACAAGTTCCAAGAAACTTCGAACCTCGGAAACATTCTTTAAAGGTTTCTATTCAACTATAGTTGGTACTTTCTTGGGATTTACTCTTATCTCTTCTACCAAAACCACATGACTAAGAAAAGCAACTTCAGCAACCAAGATTTACTCTTTAACAACTTAGCATATGGCTTCTTTTCTCAAAGAGTCTGAAGAACAATGCAAAGATAGACATCATGTTCTTCCTTTGTCTTCGAATTGAATATCTTTTCCTTTCAAGTCTACATAAGACTTCTGTCGATCATTAATCTTTTTAAGATTATATTGTATAATCTTTACTTTTTTCCATTTCTTGTAATAAATCTGACTTAATTAATTTATGATCTTCAACTCGAACTAATTTAATAATGATTTACCCTTTTGACCGTAGAAAGCCTCGTAGGGTGCCATATGTATACTTTCTTGATAACTATTACTATAAGCAATTTCTACTAACGGTATATATCTTTTCCATTATTTCAAACTCAATTATACAAGCTCATAACATATCATCAAGAAATCTTTCACAGACCTTCGATCATAACCAATAAGTCTTAAGAAACTGTGAACCTCTGGAATATTTTTAGGATCGACTCGGATCCCTATAGATGAAGTAATATGACCTAAGAAAGCCACTTTTAATAACCAAACTCACATCCAGTCTTTCTGGTTCAGGTTAACTGATAATCCTAATAGAAAATATATCATTATCTTTTTTCTTATTTTCCTTTTATAAATAATCACTATATGGTCGTAAAGAACTATCTACCTTCTTTACAAATAATTCTAGAGCTTCTCACAATAGGACACTGGATTAATTATAACTCCAGTCAAACAATTCTTACAGCTGAGCTTTTAGCTCTTTTAACTCCAGGTCACTTCTATTGTAAGTACTACTTTGTGGCATTAATCCACCCAAATACAAACATGTTCCCTTAGGAATAATATTACTTCTTCTGACTTTTTAATATTCATATCTTTCAGACCTTCCAAAATCTTAAAGTAAACCTCAAATCTCTATTAGATACTATCAAGGCGGGTACTCCATGTAGTCGATATATTCCCTTATAATCTATGTTGTTATAAACATAAGTGCATGTATAAATATTAAAGACTAACATCTTATAATTAATGCATCAGCTCCTTACAATGCAAGTAACTCAACTCAAACTTAAGTTGATTACAATAACTATTTTACTTCATTGTATTCGTTGTGAGTCCTTTCTTGACCTCTGAGATTCGTTGATTGACGCAATCTAGTAGCGTCTTACTTTTCTTATTATAATCTTATCTCATCTATTACTAATGAGGAGCAGCTTCAAGTCATACAATCAACACATCAGTAATATGACATTCTAGGGGCACGTATTTACTGACAACTTATAACAAACTCAGTTTAGCATCCAAAACCGGCTAAACTTGTAGCTCTGATACCACTTAATGTAACACCCTCAACGTATATTCGATGATTAAATACACACTAAAGATGTTACTAAATTATTTAGATGATTTCCTAACTTGTAATTTTTTTAAACATCTAACATAAAACTAACTTATAAATTAACCAACGAATAAATTGATACATGCCCACCAAAGAATATCGTCAATTTAGAATGTCTTATTGATGTTTGGAAGATTGCAGCTTGATTAACATGCTTGACTCCTCTTTCAATAAGTTTCCAATAACCTACGTGTGAAACAGCACACGCTAAGTATTCACTTAGTAAGGCAACTATAAATTGAAAATTGAAGTAAAGCATTTCAATGTATAGAAATAACATAAAATAAACTTATTAAAGTCATTCCCCTGTCATTTAACAGTGCTATACATTTCCTGCAAAATGGCAAGCAAATCCCAATTACAGTTTATATCATAACATCAAACCTTTAATTTTATTAATCAAATATACGTTAAGCTTTTTAACTTAATTGCTTGCATAAATATATTTCATGTATTATCGCCCAAAGTACAAAATCATGTGATGCCATAGTACGCGAGTCATCATGACACTGTAGTGTCTACGACGTCATAGCATTTGCATCGCCGAAGCGACTGAGATAAGTACGTACTCAAGGACGCTCTTTGCTCCTCATACTCACGCATTTTGTCCTATGTAACACCGTAGTGTTTGAACTCGACTCCGTAGAGTCTATCTCGACTCCGAAGAGTATATCTCGACCCCCGAAGAGTCTATTTCACACGGGTAGTGCTATGAAGTAGCTGCTAGGACTCTATGGATATCCAACTATATCAAAGATTCTCATGCAATTTCATGTGAACCAATGGTATACGAGTCATCATAACGACACCGTAGTATCTGCAACGCCGTAGCGTCTGATGGTGAGTACGTACTCGAGGACGCCCTTTGCTCCTCATTATCGCACCTTTTTGTGCTATGTAACACCGTAGTGTTTGAACCGACTCCGTAGAGTCTATCTCGACCCCGAAGAGTCTATCTCGCACCGTAGTGCTATGACGCAGCTGCTACAACTCTTATGGATATCCAATTATACCAAAGACTCTCACACTAGTACTTGGGCATAACAATATAATATTTTAATATTCAATCCAATCCTTTGATACTATTATCCATAATTCGATAATGGGCAGTTCATATCCAAATATCTAAAATTTGATTTATCTTAGATAAATCATTATGCAATATCAATGTATCACATATGCCACTTAATACTTCATGCCATTTACATAACTTTGATCAACATACATTTTCATTAATATTAAGGTCGATTCATCATAAATAGTCTTATTTATCAATATTGCATAAATATATATATAATGCAATCACTCATATCACATATATAATAAATAAGTAAAAAAATGCACTCACCTTGGCCACTTGACACGATGCCTCACTAAGTCGTAGTTCGATCTTTTCTTTCATAGTACCTCGAACCTTCTCTGATTTGGACTTGACTCCATTAATCACATAATTACAGTAAAATATTTGTTAGACTCAAATCTAACAATACCTTAAACTTGTTTTTAACATAATCATTCGAAAATAAAATTTTCAATTATTTTCCTTTCTTCCCAGTACTTTTCAAAAACTCATTATGGTCCTTAGTGACCAATTTGAATTTCGATTAACTCTTCCGAACTTGCTAACTAACATTTAAATACAAAATGTTTCAAATTCTATTTTCTGACAACTTGCGCTACCTTCAAAGATTTACTTGTACAGGGCAGAATACATACTAGATTTTAATTTCCTTTATATTGGGTATAAGTCACATAAATTAATAAAATCTACAAAAATTATGAAAATTCTTCAAACTCCCGTCACAAAGCTGTCCTGACAGAAACTGTTTTGTAAATTTTCTGACCTTCATTCGATTAAAAATTCATATCTTTTAACTCGGAACTCGAAATCAGTTTCTGTTTATTGGAAACAAAACTAGACGAACAAATCTTTACATCGATATAAAATTCATCATCTAAACATTTTTGTAGAATTTATGGTGAATTTTCGAAGCCACTGCCAAAAATTTAATCTTCTACATAGCTTTCCATAATAAACTTCTAATTTATACTAACTTCTTCTTACTTTTCTACTTGTCAATTTAGTCCCATCACTTGCTTCAAACCACCAATTCATCATCTTCTTAATCAAATAATTATTCAAAATAATTCCCTCTAATTTTCTTTCTTTGCGAAAATAATCACTAAAATGCAAAGGTAAGGATTCAAACTTCTTAACTTTGCAATTTAGTCCTCAAATCAACATTACTACCTTAATTCTATTATTTTAACTAAAAGTAAGATTTAATCCCCATTCAATAATTCATTTCCTATTTTGTCACTTGATTTCGACAACTTGTCAAAATGGTCACTAATTTGATTCAACATCGGTTTAGCATTCTAACATCAATTTCACATCTCCAACATCATTAATTACATAAATACACTTAAATTTCATAAAAATCAGATTCAGTCCCTTAACTTTGAAGCTTGCCTAATTGGTCCCTATATATTTAACTTAGGGTTTTGCTTCCAAACAACAAATCAAGCTTACTATATCATTAATCCAACATTACAAACCCTAAGTTAGACTTAAATCCATAAAACCTAATCTTCTCCATACAAACCAAAATATGTAGGGTTTAAATCCTAACTCAATAACATGATTTTTAACATCATATAAGCTTGATTCCAACTTAAATTCAACCATGGAAACATAAAATTTCAAAAGCCCCAATTTTGTTCATAAACCCTAATTTCTTCCTCATATCAAATCACATCAAGCAAGAAAGTATTCAATGAATTATTTACATCAAAAGATAGAGCTCGAAGAATAGAACAACTTTGTAGTTCGAAAGATTACCTTAAAATCGAGATTGGAAATTTTCCTTCTTCTTTCTCCTCTTCACCACGGTTTTGGAGAGTAATTTGATGATAATTCCTTCATATTTTCATGTACTTATGCCACTTGTATTATAAAAAATGAATTTTTAATTCAATAAATTCCACTTTCTAAAAATACCCTCCAACTAGATCTATATTTCTAATTTGCCATTTTGTAACATTCCAACTAGACTTAGTTGGGTTCTAATTAGCCACTATTCATCGATAAAAGAAATCTCAAAATTCCTTCCATGTCCCTTTTGGGCAAAATGACCAAAATGCCCTTTACCGATCAACTTATTCACAAAATTGCCATTCCATATCATTTCAATCGATTTAAATTTTTCCTTATCTTTTTAACATCCAAATAGTCATAAAATAATATTTTATGACTCTTCTAAGATCCATGGAACTATCTCTGAAATTTTAGCTCGATCCGATTTACCGATAATTATCGAGAATTTTATCGGCTACTAAATAAATTCCTTAATCAAAATAAATCGTAGAATTCATCCTGAATCGAACTAAAAATATTTTCAAAACTTGGGAATAATTTTTTTATATCCTTCTTCTATCATATAGTAAAATTTCATAATTTTCCAGTTCAATCCGGATACCCGAATTCCACTTAAACTTTGACTGCGATTTTCCAATAATCGAAATATCGGTTCAAACCATAATTCTACATTTGATCCACGCCCTTAGGTGATCTATCTATTTATGAAATGAAAACCCCTAAATTTTGGGAAATTACAACTTTAGTCCTTCAACTTTTCATATTTAATCTTGTACCACACAAGTTTTGAATGCATAACATTTTGGTCACTAAATTTTAAACTTCAATTACCATTCCAATTTTCCTTGAATTTCGACCAATCTTTGCAAGTACCCTAATTAACTTGCCCTCTATCATCTGATGCTTTTAAATCTCAAAAATTCATTTTCCATAACCCATAATCGAAGAAATCCTAACTTTTGTATTTTTGTCATTTTAGTCACTAAGATAACTTTTAAGCTATTATCTTAATACTAAATGATCCTTAATCAACTTAGTAAAATTTGGGGTATTACAATATATACATATATTACTGTCACTTTAAACATGCTCTAATTAGGGGTAGTGAGAAAAAATGAGTTCAAAAAATACATAATAGTAGTGTGAATTCAAGGACAAAATTATAACAATAGTGGGAGAGGCTCGTGCTTCCCCTTTTTTTGTTTAACAGTAATTATAATCTCTACTAATTTGAATATTTGTGAAATTAAGTTTTGTTCTTTCTAAATTTTAAATTAGATATTTATTAACTCTTTGTTAATTTTGAAGTTATGAGACTTTATTCTTCCCTTTATTTTATCTTAATTCCGCCATCGTGTATATTATATAATGTTTGTCATTCAGTTCCATATGCCGCATATAAAATGGGCTTAATATATAGAAGCGTTCTTCGACTCTAAAATCAATATATATCAACTTATCGTTGGGATAGTGATTAAAGATTTTCACTATTTAACTTGTGTTGTGAATTGGAATCATATAATTTATTTTTTATGATGTATATGCATGTAATACTAATTTACTCCTATAAAAGATGTACAAATTAAAAAGAAAAATTCATACATTGGGGAGGGAGTTCAAATGATTATCTTGGAGCATTAATGGTTGAAACCAAAATTAGTATGAATTAGCTCGCACACAGATTAAGGTATGTGTGCATTATTAAAGTGTTAAACATATCGATAAACAGATACCATTTTATAATCATTTTAGACTATTTAAAAAAATATACAACTTAGTAATATAGTTAATTAATTTCCTTAAATTTGGGTTATCTGATTAGCCGACTTTGCATGATTTGTACGTTGAACAAAGAAAAAGAAGTCATAATAATAGTTTATTTTTTAAGAGGGTTTGTTGGACCAATTTGATATTATTTTTAAATAGTGTAACAAAAAATATAATAAAAAAATATTTTTAGATTGTTTGATTTAAAATTAAAGTATTTAGTATTGATATCAAAATATATATATATATATAATGTTTATTTTAGATATTATTTCTAAAAATATAAAAATTTGATAACATAAATGAAGATAAATGAGTAATTTTACTTAAAAATATATTTTTTTAAAAAGTCAAAAACAAAACATTTTTAACTTTTGAATAACATTTCATAACATGCGCTGAAAAACACTTTTTAATCTGAAAAGCTATTTGTTTTATATTATTTTTCATACTAAAAATATTTTGTCTGAAAAATATTTTTAAGCTGATTTTTTAGCTACCCTTGACCCTCATACACAACATGTTCCAAGTAAGAGGTCTGCAACACCCATATAACTGACCTAGTTAAAAACCAGTGACCAAAAATTTAAATTCTAGCAAGTCAAAACCATTGATCATGTGGTTAATTTTTTATGTATTGATAACTGTAATCACCTATTTTCGTTCAACCTCAATTCGAATAAAAAACAATTTAAACCAGAAACCAGAAAAAAAAATCCAATTGGAATTAAAAAATCCAAAAAAAAAATCAATTTAAAATGTCCAATTACATTCCCATAGCCCAAATACCCGATCGGCCCATCACCTAAACATAAACCGATTATGCCTACCAAATACCCAATCTGCCTAACCCATTAAACCAGCCCTCTACCAATTGTACCCTACCCAATAATTACATGACCGAACCGGCCCAAATGTCCCATACACTAACCCTAATGGAATGAAACCCTAATATCCAATCTCTCAGCCACCGACCCTTCTTCTTTTAGAATCTTCTAAAATCGACCTTTCAGCTCCCGTGACTCCCTAGTTCCCGGCCACCTCAGCTCCACGTCCACGCCACCTCACCGGCCACAATCACACAAGCTTGATCCTCTCCTTAGCCCTCGCATCGGGCCAAAAGAACCAGTGGTCCTTCTCAATCGTAGGAGCCTCGGCATTACACCCACATGCAAGCAATGAAAAATCAGAAATCAAGCCAATTCCAGATTTTCTTTTTTTAATCAATGTAATATTCAGTATATAAAACCGAATTAATCCCACATGTAAACCCTATACGGGGTATATTAAAAAAAGCAATACAATATTAGTTTTAAAGCTATTCTCAGTTTTGATTTCGAATTATAAACAAACAAAAAAGGGGGTTTAGGATTACCTTTAGGGGAGGGTTGATTACCCATCGCCGTCTTCCTCACCGTTCGCTCTTCAAACGTCCCAAGTTTTCACAAAAAAGTTTCTTTTCAAACCCATATTTTTAAAAAAAAATTAAGAATTTGCTTCGGGTTTTTACAGATCTGAGGAAAAAGATTATTTGTTTCAAAAATCAGAGGTTAGATCCACGTTTTATAAAAAAAGAAACTTTTTGGTTCGGTTTTAAGGGTGCCAGCCACCAGCTAGCGGTGGTCGAGACGGAGGCGCGCGACGGTGTAGTGTACGATTTCTAGAAAATGAAGAACAGAGGAAAATTATTTCTTTCTTTCTTTTGTTTTAGAGTGAAACAAAAAAATGAAATTTTGTTCTGCTTGATTTATATTTTAAGCTTTAAAAATAGGTTATTTACCCATTTAAATACCCCTGCCCTTTGCTTATTACTCTGCAAGCCCTTCTATCATTTTTAATTCCTCCCACAGTCCTCATCGTTTTTGAAATTCTTTAATTTTGCCCACTCTCGTTGATTTTGGTGGTTTAATCGACGTTTTAGTCCCTACTCCTTCTATTTATTTAATTACTGCTCTTAAATTCCATGCCCTTTTATATTTCTATTCCTTTAATTTCTGCACTGCTTTTAATTTTTTTTATTTCTAATCCATTTACATGTATTATATAGTATTATCTAGTATATTATGTGATATAAGTATAGTATATATATTTATATGTATATATATATTACGTGTATATAAATTATATAGTGTATATTTCTATATATGTATGTCCATATTAGTGCCATATTACATATCGCATATTATTTTATATTTTATATATTATGTATTACGTGTATATATATATATAATATTACGTAGCACGTATGTTACTATATGATATACAAGTATAACATATATGTCTAGTATTATACGTGTAAGTACATACATGTATTACCTTATTATATATTATTATATTATATATTATATGTTATTTATTATTTTGGTTTATATGTTTTTGTCTTATTTATTTTATTTTTATGTTATTAATTTGTTAATTATTTCTTTGTGTTCGATTCGGTCTTACGGTGACCCGCAACGGGGGATGATCTGTATTATTATGGCCCGTTTAGTGTAACCTTTTAATTTCTGCAGTTATTTTTTTGCATTTATTTTCTTCAATTTAAATTTCCGTATTTATTTTACGCACTTTACCTTTTGTTCGATCCGGTCCTTTTTTGGACATTTTAATTTCCGCTCTTTAATTTCTGTAATTATTTTCTTGTTCGTTCTTCATTTATTTGCAAATTTTGTGACATATTTTAACTTGATATTCATTTCGCCCTTAATTTAATTGCATACTCACATCGTTAATTAATTAATCTAAATTATATAAAAGAGATATTTATTAACTTGATTATTTTGGTCTTAATCTTGACTTAATGGATATAGACCAAATATTTGAATTAATCCTTATCGTCTGAAGGTAAATATTAAAATGGGTAATATCTTTACAACTCATAACATCATTTTTAACTGTATGCATCATGTATAAAGGTTATTTACTCAATTCGAACCGTAAATTAACACGGTAGTCAGTCTTATTCGATGTCGGTTTAATCTACGGTCTGAAGTATAGCCGCCCTTATTAATTAAATAGATAATTAATTCAAACCCATTAAAAGCTAAAGCCCGTTCAATTGAAGCTTATATTCGATTAGGAATAGTTAATTAAATCTAATTTAAATTTCAATAATTTTCATCGATTAAAAGCAACGTATAATTTGGTATTTCAGGGCGTGATGGGGGTGCGAATCCTTCCCCACACGTAACCAACTCCCGAATCCGTTTTCAAAATAATCTCTAGTTTTAATAGTGTCTAGCCTACCAATGTGGCTAGTGGCGACTCCAACCCTTTATTTTCAAAACAAAACAAGTTTTTTAAAACAAAATCCCCACAAAATTCAATTCACCCAATTTTCAAAAAAAATTTAGCAAAAAACCGAAAAAAACACCGACCGATTATTTTTCATAGCGGTTTTGAAAAGAGGTCGCTACAGCTGGTAACTCCGCTGGGGACAAATTCTGAGAGTTAAGCCAAAAAAACATATGTCGCTTTTTATCGATGGAAATCTTGAAATTTAATTTAATTAATTTGTTCTTTCTCAAAGATACATTTTAATTCAACGGGCTTTGATAACTGGTGGTTTTGCATTAATTGCTCATTTAATTTTTAAGAAATCACCGACATGTGTTGCATCATGGTCATCAAGCTCTATACTCGAGCTCTGTCCCTTAAGTGGGAGTGAAACGCCACGTACCTACGTGAGCAGCCCTCCACGGGTCGGTAATTCACTTCCAAAATCCACATCTTTTGACACGTTTGCAGCCCTCCACGTCACTAGGTCGTACTTTCCCTCGAATCGAATTCGATTCGCAAGCCTATCATGGGCCAGGATTGAGATTCTTGTTATCTTAGTAGATAATAAGATAGGTTCGAGTACCTCTCTCTAGAACCCAAACCACATGTGTGAGAATCTAAGAAGCCCACCATTTTAGAGCCATGCGGATAAACACAGCGAACTAGAATTCATGTTGTTAGGCCGCTTTGGTGTGTATTTATTCAGTTCCTATTCCTTATTGATTCATTTGTATACTTGTTACTAATATACTCCTCTTGTCTTGTTTTCTTGTTTGACCATTTTTGTGCATATTCATGACATTTTCATATAAAGTATTAAATTAAGAATAGTTCAAAATTGAAGGCTTTCGTAATAGAAGAAAGAGTCCATAATGACGAGTTAAAGATTCCCGAAGTTCGAGTTGAGAAAAGGCTAATCTAGATGTACCTTACGTGATAGTCAATTTTCCTCGTTGTAATAGGACTCGATCTTTATTATGGAAAGTTGTTCAACGAGAGTGTTCGTCGATCAATACTTTTTGCATTTCTTCGTGCATTGTTTTCCTTTACTCATTTTATAGTAATTGCATCACATCCACATTCAACATTAATTTCATTTATTTGCATGACAGTTGCATTCTACATTAATTTTATTCATTTGCATTACATTCACATTCAACATTAATTTCATTCATCGGCATAACAGTTACATCATACATTAATTTTATTCTTTTGTATCACATTTGCACTCAACATTAGTCTTGCTCATTTGCATGGTATTTGCATCATAAAAGCATTCAGCATTAATTTTATTCATTTGCATCACATTGGCATTCAACATAAATTACATTCATTTGCATGACCATTGCATCACACATTAATTTTGCTCATTTGCATGGTAATTGCATCATACGAGCATTCAACATTAATTTAATTCATTTGCATGGTAATTGCATCATACAAGCATTTAGCAATAATTCCATTCATTTGCATCATAGTTTCATCACATCATCTTAAAGTGCTAGTTATTCATTAGCTTGCATCAACATATGTACATCTAGACATTAACATTGCATTTAGAGCCGTACATTTCCTCGTTCATCATCACATCAGTTCAAAATAAAGAATCTGTCATGTTCGACAAAGATGATGCCCCAACCGGCAGAAAAAAAGACAAGCTTCATGACCCACATTTGCAATTCAAACAGTGGAAGTGATTCTGCATTGGGGGTATTCGAGCACCTCCCTCAGTAAGTTTACATAAAAAAATCCTGAATGCGAGTAATCTTTTGGTAATGGCTTAAGGCTACATATTTAAAGTTTCAATAAAATGATGCAATTTTTTTCAATTTTCTTCATTGTGTAAATATATTTGTCTATTGAGTCCCCATATATCAATTTCACAAGAGACATTGATTTTGACCTGAAGTTTGAGTCCGAGTAATTTGTGTCTAAATGAAATCCTAAGATGCGGAAATTATGAATATGTGACTCGCATTCCATATTAAGGACCACACATAATAACAAATCGGTGTAATTTGATGTTTAAAGCCTGATAATAGGCATTTTCAAAATGAAACAAAACGATTTAACTTTCGAAGCCTGGTAATAGGCATTTTTCAAAAAGTACTTTAAAGCCTGGTAATAGGCATTTTTCAAAAATTAATCAAAAAGCACTCCAATGTTTGAAACCTGGTAATAGGCATTTTCGGATAAGAGTGTGGAATTTTTGGGGCACTCCGCTGAAGCCTATTCTAATCGAAACTCTTCGCTTCATGAGTGATGGTAATATTTTCAAAATCATAACAATGTCGAGTAGCTCAGGAATCTATTGTTTGCTCCATCATTTATTTCGAGCCAAAGGAATGTGATGAATTGAATTCCCCAACAAAATTAAGACAAAAATAAACCTGCCAAAGGCAAGTTGGTCAAGCACCGAAGTAGCTTAAAATGCATTTTACATCTTCAAACATTAATTCAGCTTTCGAGGTATCCTAGACACAGGTTTTGCTTGGGAAATCCTCGGTAAGCCATTTTCAGTGTTGCTCGTGCACTTGATATTCAGGGTATTCAATCTAGCTTGATATATTCACAATTTGAAAAGAAAAACCCAATTTTCTTAATAAGCATCTCACATGAATTCAGAACATGTGCTCTATGATTCTGTTGTGAAATAAAAGATTTATCTGCATTACTCATAAAGATGTTCAAAAGTATAGGGACCAAAATGTCCTCTCAGATCACTGCTTCGACTAAAGAAAGCACTCACAAGTTGACCTTCGCCTAGAAAGGTAACACTTCAGAAGAAGATGGTCAAACCCACAAGGGGTTGGGGCATCACTGCACACAAGATGACAAAATCTGTCTACCCTGTCTGCAAGATAAAACTTGAGCAAAAGCAAGACCGAGCCATCAATATAACTAGAAAGTCATGGGGTATCCCCTTTGAAGTCAACATCATGGCCAATTGCATTGCATGTCATTCATCTCATCATCATGCATTCACATTAAGTGCATACATTACAGATCAAGTTAGGTGCATCCATATTAAATGCATCTGCTTCACTCATGCATAAAAAACAAAAATAAACAAGTTCAGGATGAAAAGCCTCAATCATGGAGGACAATAACAAATTGGCAAGCCCTTAGCCACAAAGGAGAGTCGGACCAACAAAGAAGTTGAAACCTTAAGATGAAGGATAACAACACCCAATACGACATGGCAAATCCTCAAAGCAAAGAAAGCCAGACTAAAACTCAAACTCTGAGTGAATAATTACTAACTATTGTTTGCTTCTATTTTTCAGGTCGTGCCCCATCGTTAGTGGTGTAGTAGATCTGTCATATTTATTCTCTGATTTCGACTCAGCTTTAGTGGTGTAGTAGATCAAAAGACTTCTCTTTAGATCTCAACTCTCCGTCAGTGGTGTAGCAGATCAAACTTTTCTTCAGATCTTGACTCAGCGTCAGTGGTGTAGCGGATCATCATTCTTTTTAAATCTTGTCTCATTGTTAGTGGTGTAGAGGGTCAACCAATAACTCAGATCATGTCTCTTCGTCAGAGTTGTAGCTTGATCAAATCTCTATCTTCGGATCTTGACTCATTGTCAATATTGTAGCAGATTGCCAAAAAAAGAGAGAAGAAATTAAAAAACTCTTCAGATCATGACTCTTCGTCAGAGTTGTAGCTTGATCAAATCTATCTTTAGATCTTGAATCATCATTAGTGGTGTAGCAGATAAAAATCTCCATTTTGATCATGTTTCTTCGTCAGAGTCGTAGCTTGATCACAACCAAAATCTTTCTTTCGATCATACCTCTTCGTCAAAGTCGTAGCTTGATCGTCAATAACCAAGATCACGCCTCCTCGTCAGAATCGTAGTTTGATCGCCAGATTAACTCTTCAGATTATGCCTCTTCGTTAGAGTCGTAGCTTGATCGCAAAATTAACACTTCAGATCATGCCTCTTCGTCAGAGTTGTAGCTTGATCGGCAGATTAACTCCTCAGATCATGCCTCTTCGTCAGAGTCGTAGCTTGATCGCCAATAACTCCTCAAATCATGCCTCTTAGTCATATTCGTAGGTTGATCACCTCTGTAATGCCCTGAAAATGGGCCTAGATGTGAACCGGGTTAGACCAATGGTTCGAGAGAACCGGTTTCGGTAATTCAAATAGTTTTAGGAAATTAATTTTATAAAAGTGGTTTTAGGGAAATAAAATATGGAAAATGCTTTAAATTACTTAAATAATATTTTAAGTAAATTGGTAAGTTCAATTTGATGGAATTAATTCTGATTTTATGACATTTTAGTCTAGTGACTAAATTGAAAGTTGTCAAAACTATTTTGTGACTAAATCGAAAAAGAATCAAAATTTAGAATCTTTAGGGAGCTATTTGACCATTATTTTTCAACAGATTTCTCTCTTAATTTTGGCTATTTTAAAGTATTTTTAATAAATAGATAAATGAGGATTTAATTAAAAATATCTTATTTTTCTAAAAACACTTTCTCACGTAACCACTTTTCTCAAAATCTTTTCTCTTAACTTTCTCAGCAACCAAACTGAGATTTCTACTTCTAAATCTCCAAGAATCAATCTTCATTGATTTCCTTTTTAATTTTCACTTGATTTCTACCATTACTTTTGCAAAACCTATTGGATTTCATCAAATCTTGGCCAATTAAGGAGAAATCAGCAACTAGAGGTGATTTTCGTTTCTCTCCTCTAATTAAAGGTTCTTTAATGAAATTCACAAGTTCTTGATCCTTTGTTGTTGATTTATATTGTAGAATTGTGATTTAAACATTGATTTGTTAATTTGATTGAGTTTTCTTGGAAAATTTATGGAAAATGAGTTGGATCTATTTTGATGATGGATTTAAGTTATTTATATTTTAATTTGAAAGTGTTTTAATGTTGAAAGGATGGATTTATTAATGGAATCTCGAAACTATATGGATTGCTAGTTTTTAGATTGCTTATAGTTGGTTTTTAGTGTGATCTGGTTGTTGTGGTGTTGCTGGAGATATAAGAACGTGTTTATGTTGTTGTTGGATGTTAATTGATGTTCGTAATGTGTTAGAATCATTAAATGTTGGCTGGGCTTTGTGTGAGTAAGGTTTGATTATGTTCTTGTTAGATTTAAGAAGGTGTTTAAGGGGGTTCTTCAGAGGTGTAGTTGAGTTTGATGGTTGCTGGAGGGTTTCAATACATAGATGCGTTTTAATCCTCTGTTTTTGGCTTGGTAAAGCAGGGAGCTGAATCCTTTGCATATCGAAGAAGGCGCGAGAGTTACAGATGCTTGAATCACGCATCAGCAAGCGAGCGTTGGTTGATGGTGAGTGAAAAAGTATTTTACTGCTGTTAAAAGGTTTGAAAAGAAGTTGTGGGAGTTTAGATAAGGTTTGATACACCTATCTAAGCTCGAAAGTAAGTATCGGTTGAACTTTCTCTCGATTTCGGCTTTTGTAAAATGAAATCTCATGCACATGTTTATGGTTTTATTACTCACTGTATTATGCATGATTTGAAAGTGAAAGATGATGCAAATAATCTGTGATGATGGCTTTTGAGAATAGCATATGGTTTATGCAAGTATTTTGATATTATGAAAGTACATGGTTTAGTGTATTTGTGTTGGAATGAGTTGATGCATATGTAAAACAGTGAGGTAATGTTAGTTATTGAATATATTGGCAAGTGGCTGTGTTTAAAATGTTATCGGATATAGTTGACCGGTCATAGGATTGAAAGTACACTATAAAAAGTCGCCTCATGTGTGTCGAGTAATCTCCACCATGAGAACCGCAGCAATTGAGGTGGGTAAATGTTCCATTTTTTCCTGCTGGTGGATTATACATTCAAATCGTAGAGGTGAATAAATGTTCCGTTACTCCAGTTTAAAACAAAAAAAATGAAAAATTTTAATTTCATAACCAACATTTATGGAATTTTGTTCTGTATTAAGTGCCATGTAACCAATGGCATTTATCAAATTGTAAGGTATTTTTCTTCTTCTTCTTTTTACCAATTTTTAGAATGAAGAACAGAGGACAATTGTTTTTTTCTTTTGTTTTGGAGTGAAACAAAAAAAAAATGAAATTTTGTTCTGTTTGGTTTATATTTTAAGCTTTAAAAATGGGTTATTTACCTATTTAAATCCCTCTACCCTTTGCTTATTACCCCGCAAGCCCTTCGTCTTTTTTAATTCCTCCCACAGTCCTCGTCATTTTTGAATTTCTTCAATTTCGCCCCTTCTCGTTTATTTTGGTCTATTTTGGTGGTTTGATACGTTTTAGTCCCTACCCCTTTTATTTATTTAATTACTATTAAATTTCATGCCCTTTTATATTTATGTTCCTTTAATTTCTGCACTGCTTTTAATTTCTTTTTATTTCTAGTCCATTTACATGTATTATTTAGTATTATCTAGTATATTATGTGATATAAGTATAGTATATATATTTATATGTATATATATATTACGTGTATATATTACAGTGTATATTTCTATATATGTATGTCCATATTAGTGCCATATTACATTTCATTATTTTATATTTTATATATTATGTATTACGTGTGTGTATATATATATATATATATATATATATAATATTACGTAGCCCCTATGTTACTATATGATATACAAGTATAATATATATGTCTAGTATTATACGTGTAAGTACATACATGTATTACCTTATTATATATTATATGTTATTTATTATTTTGGTTTATATGTTTTTGTCTTATTTATTTTATTTTTATGTTATTAATTTATTAATTATTTTTTTGTGTTCGATTCGGCCTTACGGTTATTCGCAACGGGGACGATCCGTATTATTACGGCTCGTTTAGTGTAGCCTTTTAATTTTCGCAGTTATTTTTTCGCATTTATTTTCTGCAATTTAAATTACTGCATTTAATTTCCGTATTTATTTTACGCACTTTACCTTTTGTTCGATCCGGTCCTTTTTTCGGACATTTTAATTTCCGCTCTTTGATTTCCGTAATTATTTTCTTGTTCTATCTTCATTTATTTGCAAATTTTGTGACACGTTTTAACTTGACTTTCATTTCGGCCATAATTTAATTGCGTACTAACATCGTTAATTAACTAATCTAAATTATATAAAAGAGATATTTATTAACTCGAATATTTTGGTCTTAATCTTGGCTTAATGGATATAGACTAAATATTCGAATTAATCCTTATTGTCTGAAGGTAAATATTAAAATGGGTAATATCTTGACAACTCATAACATCATTTTTAACTGTATGCATCATGCATAAAGGTGATATACTCGATTCGAACCATAAATTAACACGACAATTGGTCTTATTTGATGTTAGTTTAATCTATGGTCCGAAGTACTGCCACCCTTATTAATTAAATGGATAATTAATTCAAACCCACTAAAAGCTAAAGCCTGTTCAATTAAAGCTTATATTCGATTAGGAACAATTAATTAAATCTAATTTAAATTTGATTAATTTCCATCGATTAAAAGCAACGTATAATTGGCTCCGATTTTCGGGCGAGATGGGGGTGCTAATTATTCCATACATGTAACCAACTCCCGAACCCATTTTCAAAAGAATCTCTGGCTTTAATGGTGTCCGGCCTACCAAAGTGGCCGGTGGCGACTCCAACCCTTCATTTAAAAAAAAAACAAGTTTTTTAAAACAGAATTCCCCAAAAATTCAATTCACCCCATTTTTCAAAATTTTTCAGCAAAAAATGAAAAAAACCCGACCGATTATTTTTCATAGAGATTTTGAAAAGATTTCGTTATAGTAACCAATTAGGCATTACCATTGATATTGGGCTACATTGTAAGCAATGAAATCTCAAGGGACTCTATATAGTGACTAAAATGCAAGGATTGAGTTTTATGTGGCAAAAGTGCCAAAAGTAGAAAGTTGGAGGACTAATTAAGCGATTAAACCCTCAAGGGATTAATCATCCCCTACGTGGACATTGAGGATGAGGTTCCTTCACCATTGGGTTTACTCAATTGAGATTGCTAGAGAATGATAAAGGAAAGAAAAAAAAATAATAGGAACTTACCGTAACCTTAAACTAGCACATTCTCATCTTCTTCCTCCTATTGAATGAGAAAGCACCTCAATTGAAGTTTCATCCAAGGTTTGATTTCCTTTAATCCTAGCTAGTTCCTATCAATTAATCAAGGTAAGCCGATTGATTTTTGATTGACTTCTATGATTAATTCATGGAGAAATTATAAAATCAAGCCTAGTGAAACCCTAACTAATTTCCACGGATTCTTGGGCTTAAATGTTATGTTTTTATAGTTAGAAATAGCTATAGATATTGTTTTGTAATACCATTAACGTATACTCGTAGACCGAATATACATTAAAGATGTTACGGAGTCGTTTAAAGAAATCCTGGCTTATAATAATTTTTTTATACATATAAATCTTGTCTTTATTAATCTAACTCTTTTCTCGATTTTCTTGAAATCCTAACTTATATGTAGTTGGCTAATTTCAACCCTGAATTAGTTTGTAAAACATATTAGTCAGTTATTAAAACGATAATGCAATTCGGGGTGAAAAATAGGTTCACAGCCTAGGCCCTTTCTTGATTTTAAAATCCTTATGCGATTACCGATAAATAAAAATTTAAACTAATTAAACACGATTTACTACCTTTTTAAGCTTACCGATTATTCATATTAACAAAGTAAGCTTCCTTTCTACTTTAGTTTATTCTTTCATATTACTAATACCTTATGATTCATCATTAAAACTGATCAATTATCTATCGTTTAATTTAATTTAATGCATCGTATACTACCAGCGGATAAATAATTACATGCCCACTAGAGATTATCATAAGCTAGAATATCTTACTAATGTTTTGCAGATTGAAGCTTGATCAATATGCTCAACTCAACTTCAAGTACTCTATCTTAACCTACGTGTGAATCAAACACACGCTAAGTTTTCACTTAGTGAGGCAATAAACAAAATTAATAATAATTTAAACTTATTAAACTTTATGGCTATATTTATATAGCATGATATATGCCAATGCATTAACTTTTATGTTGCATTAGTGATAACTTACTATATGCTAATATCATAATATTTTCTTGTTTGTTCATTTATCATAATATGTCATTTTATACCTCAATGCATGAACATATATATCATGTTACAAGCTAATGAATGTGCTTGTTCTATTCCTTTAACATCATATCACTACTTACCATTAATGTTAAACTTTTAAGTTTAACTTACTTACCATTTTCATGCCTAATAACATACGTTACCTCACATGTACTAACATATATCAAAATTTTTCCTTTGTCATGTAACCTGTAAAAATCAACATCTCATAGAAATATGTTAGGCATGGTAAGTCAATTCAATATTCTCAAAAAATCTCTTGTTTCCCTTTTGAATCATATTAAGATTACTTATACCAATTCTTTATACCTTTAGCCCAAGAATTTTATATAGAGAGAAACTTAAGTATACGAGATCAGTACTCCCAGAGTACTAGTCACCGAAGTGACGATAAACATATAGAAACATAAAGTGCCGGTAACATATAGACACATAAGTGTCGGCGTCATATAGACACATAAGTGTAGATATCATATAGACACATAAGTGTCGACATCATATAGACACATGAGTGTCGATATCATATAAACACATAAGTGTCGGCATCATATAGACACATAAGTGCCGGTAAACATATAGATCCGAAGATCGGTGTGTAGCTACACGCAGTCCCAGACTGCTAGACCTCTAATGGCATGCCACTATACTGTAACTCTCTATCATAAACTTGGGCAACAAATCCATATCAATAACTTGTAAATTATCATTTTGTAAATGATTCATATATCACCATTATTCAATAATAACTTGCCATAATAGAACATAATAGGGCAGTTCATACTCTATCATATGCTAACCTTTTTTCCTTTGCTTGTAAAACCTCATATAACTTATACAAAAACCATGTTATCATTTCAATAAAATCAAGTAAATAAAATTCTTAAAAGTCTACTAAAATACATTTCAAAACATATAAATGCACTCACCTGGGCCATTTATTAGCTTGCCTCACTAAGCTCTATTCGATCCTTTCTTTCATAGTACCTCGAACCCTCTTTTGATTCGGATCAAACTTCATTAATCACATGAATGTAAACAACAAATTGTTAGATTCAAATCTAACAATTTTTCAAACATGCTATCAAATCTAATCATTTGAATATACATAATTTCCAAAATTTCCTTCCTTCCTTGAATTGTTCGAATACTCATTATGGTCCATAGTGACCAATTTGAACTTCCATTAACCCCTTTCAAGCTTACTAATTAACCTTAGATACAAAATATGTCAATTCTCATTTTCTGGCAGATTGCACTACCTTCAAAGAAATATTTCTATAAAATAATTTACAACTCAGAATTCGACTTTGTTTGTTCTAAAAGAAAATAGATTCAATAAGCTTTTCACCCATATAAATTAATAGTCTGAATTTAACTTGTACGATTTATGGCGAATTTTCAAAGTCAATTACAGAGCTGGAATTCGGAACATATTGGTGCTCTGTTTTCTGACCTTTTGTCACTTAAAAATTCATATCTTTTGACTTGGAACTCGAAATCAGTTTCCGTTTGTTGGAAAGGAAACTAGACGAACAAATATTTACATCGGAATAAAATTCACCATCTAGCTATTTTTGTAGAATTTATGGTGAATTTTTAAACTTACTGCCATAATCCAGTTTTCTACACAGCTTCCATAAATAAACTTCAAATTTTTATACTAACTTCTCCTTACTTCTCTACTTTTCAATTTAGTCCAATTGCTTGCTTTAAACCACCAAATCATCACCTTCTTCAACAAATAATTATTCAAAATAATTCTCCCTTATTTTTCATTCTTTGATAAAATAGTCACTAAAATGCAAAGATAAGGATTCAAGCTTCTTAACTTTGCAAATTAGTCCTCAATTCAACATTAATACCTTAACTCCATCATTACAACTAAAAATCAGATTTAGTCCCCATACAAAACTTCATTGTCGATTTGGTCACTTAACTTTGACAATTTGTCAAAATGGTCACTAATTCGATTCAACATCAATTTAACATTCTAACTTCAATTTCATGTCTCTAACATCATTAATAACATAAATACACACCAGAATCATAAAAATCAGATTTGATCCTCTAACTTTTAAACTTGCCAAAATGGTCCCTATACCTTTAACTTAGAGTTTTGCTTCCAAATAACAATTCAAGCTTACTAGATCATTAATTCAACATTACAAACCCTAAATTAAACTTGAATCCATAAACCCTAATCATCTTCATAAAAATCAAAACATGTAGAACTTAATTCCCAACTCAATATCATGATTTTAACATCATACTAACTTGATTTCAACTTGAATTCAATCATGGAATCATAAAATCTCAAAAGCCTCAATTGATCCATAAACCCTAATTTATTTCTCATGAAAATTCTCATCAATCAAGCATGAATTCCATGAATCATTGATATCAAAAGATAGAGCTTGAAGAGTAGAACAACTTTGCAGTTGAAGAGATTACCTAAAAACCGAGTTTCGGGGCTTGAATCGAGCTTGGAAAAATTTCTCTTTCTTTCCCTAGATCTCATGTTTTTTTGTTCATCTTTTCACCATTATTTTACACATATAACTATTAAATGAATATTAAATTCATTTAATAGTGAAATTATAATTTTACCCTTTTTATCCAATGATTGAGATTGATTTTATCATCAATCAAGGGCCAAGATTTAATCTTCCATTTCCTCTTTCCAAAATTGCCCTTATAACTTTTTAAATATTTCAAAATTGCCATTGGGGCCAAATGACCAATTTGCCCTCCAACTAGTTTTTATTTACTAGTTTGCCATTCTTGTAAAAATTCAACTAAGTCTAGTTGGAATCCAACCAACTGTAATAAAATATTCATAAAATAGTATTTTATGAATTTTCCATGACTTTTGGATCAACCTCTGAAATTTAGTTCAATCCAATTTCCCGATATTCATAAAATACTTCTACTGCGATTTTACCTTTATCGAGCTATCGGATTTATTCCAATAATTCTATATTTCCATATTCGGGAAATCCACAATATCATCTCATAAAATTTTCTTTTCCTAAGATCTTAGACTAAATTTTCTTAACTCATTCTATTTTCTCGATACTTATCGAAAATCTTCATTGAATAAAGTTTCTCTTAGAATTCCTTTATCGATAATCTATACGGATATTCTCTACTCTTACTGAGTCCAAAATATCGATCAGAAACACTTTTATGGGACCTTCCCGGAGGTCATCCATCCCAATATTTCCCTGGCCTAAGCACGTTTAACAATTTTATTCGATCCAAATTCAGTATCTTTTACTGTATCTTAATTCTTAAAACCGATATAAAGGTACTTATTTCGATCCGATTCACTCTTATACTGAATAAAATTACTTATTAGGGAAATTTACACTTTAGTCCCCAAATTTTTCCAAAGTTTATACTTTAACCCCAAAACTTTCAAAATTTACATTTTGGTCACTAGCCCAAATTTTGGGATATTACATGTTTATAACCATTGAATCCCTAGAAATGGATTTTGATGAATTTCCATGTATTTTTCTATATAGTTCAACCCATTGGTGGAGAGGATTCACCAACTCCTTCTAAGACCCCTAGAAAAGGGAATCGTAATCTGAGAGGCCTAATAGCTTCAGAATTATCGGTGAGTGTAGTTGTGTCATGGGATTGGCTAGGTGTTATCCCTTGCATTGTCCATCATTGTGGTAAGCATTATTCATTATCTTGGTAAGTTGTAACACCCAAATTGATATGGGTTGACCGATCCAATCTGAGGTGTCACATTCGGGTTACCGGAGCGACCCACATTAAAATTTTTAGATAAAACAAATTGTCAAACCATTTAAAACCATAAAACAAGTTCTGAATTGAAATATAAGTTCATAAATCATTCAAACAATGAAACAAAAATCATGATACAAGTTACGAATACAAGTTTCAGACTCAAATATAAAGCAAGATACATGCCCCCTAATTATACAAGTATCGTACTTTGCAAGCAAAGCCGAAGAAACTCACATACTAATGTTGATAAATGCAACATGTTCGATCTTTTAACCTACGATGGTAAAAACAGCACAAGCTTGGAAAAGCTCAGTAATACAGAACTACCAAATGATGTTGTAGGCACAAGCATGTATATGGCAAAGCAATAATACTAACATGATGGTCCAAACAAAAACATGTTCTATTTAAGATATTGATATTCGTAACAATGATATACTTAAAAGTAATAGGGTTGTTCTTATCTGATCACTTGAGTACCAAACAAGATGCCTATAGTCTGAAGAATCATATGAGATATAGATTACGAAAGTTGGACTGGGGAAAATAGTGTGTTCCATTGAGTACAGATAGAAACCATACAAAGAGTTTCAGATATTGGTAATTTATTTAGTAGGTAGATTTAAAAGAGGAATGAATGTTTATTTGAAGTATCGAACTAGCCTCCAACCATACACTGATATACAATTCCCCAGAACTGCATCTACTAAGACTTACTCTAGGCCCAAAGAGTGTAGGAGCCAACTTAAGGGGTTACCTTAGGTTCATAAGGAATTACCCTAGCCGAAGCGTCAGAACCTACTCAAGGGGCGAGCTTGGGTCTACAAGGAATGATCAGCTTGATCAGGGCTGAACCTGCAGAGACTTCTTGTAATATCCCAGATAGTACCCCAAAAAAATCAGTTTTGTACATGCAACAGTAATGGTGTACAAATAGGAATCAGACATATATTTCCAGTATATCAGAAAACATATAGCATGCTTTCAGATCAGACACATAGATATGTTTCCGGACGAATATAGTCACGTTTCAAAACAAAGGGATAGTCTTGATCCCAAATCAGGGAAAATATTCATGTACACAAGGAACACACCAGATGGATCAATTTATTTTCTGGAGGCGTTTAGCAACCGCAAGAAAAGGGACACTGATCTTTTGACAATTTTGAACTGATTTCAAAAGTGAGATCCCTAAATAAAAAGGGTTAAAAACGAACAGCTCCAATCAGTCATTCGAGAATTGATACATTATGATCGTTAGGGATATCTAACATATCAAGAATGTTTGATCATTTTGGTCAAGGGTATTTTGGTTATTTGATTGTAAGAGGCAATCTAGTAATTCAACTTAATAATGATAAAACAATGATTTATAATATTTCAGATTTTTATTGACTGTTCAAACTTCCAAGTCCATTCCAACTACCCAGATCCCCACAATATGATACTCGCCAAGTGTCCAAATAGGGACATCTCATGGGTATTTATTTCTTAGAACCGATTATATCATATAGCTAAACGATCACCTTCATGATTCACCATATGTCTTACCACTGAGTAGTCGAACATATATTCTATGCATAAAACTTTTAATATTGTATTAATATCATGAGTGATTGACGTACATGAGTCATGCTTCATAACCCATAAGGGTATTTCAATCATTTAAGCTTTATTGGTATTTCCAGGATTAATCAAAGGCAATTCACTTATTCTAGTCATGAGGGTATTTTACTTATACCGGAGCTCAGGGGTATATTTGTCATTATAGTCAAATCAATAATTTAGAGCATTTTCAGAGAAAAATGGTTTTTAGACGTTTATTTAGAAATCAGAGAAAATCTAGGCATTTTGCAATTTCAAAGGTTAGAAGCCTGTTACCGAGATTTCCATCCAGATTAGGATTTTAACAGGTGAATTTGGAGTTTTATCAGGTCAAGAATGAGTCCTCATATCATTTCTACTATTAAGGGTATTCAGGACCTTTTTACACTCCAAGGGCATTTTTTTCATTTTATATCCAAGTATTTTAGAAATTAAATCTTTTAACAAGTATAATCCGAATTGAACATTTTCTATTGTAATTGCTTTATCAGTTATTCGTTAGACTTAGATTTCTTACCAGCCATCAAATTATTATTCGAGTCATTTAGGTCTTATTTAGTTTATTATCTTTTTACCGTAATTAGTATGACTTTACGATATTCCACTATAATCACACAATCAATCATAATCATTCATGCATTGACCAATACTGACTAGTTTCGTAAATCATACAATAGGTAGTAAAGTATTACCTCGACTCTGTGTTATATCGGTCAACTCTTGAACTCTTTTTTATCACTTTTAAACTCAAACTTGTCGCCCCTCAAAATCTCAGATATAAGGAAATGCGTATACCTTCAATTAATATAATCCATAATCAGACATTAACTCAATTATGTTGCTCTATAACTGAAAAATACAACACATATACATGTTCAGATTTAAGGTCAGATTCGGAGGCTTTTGGGGTAGAATTTTGTAAAACGGACTCAGTACATTGAAAAATGTAAAATAGGGGTTTTCAAAAAATTTGACTTTTTGGTCAAAGTCAACAGTCAACGGACAGGTCAACAATCAAGTTAACGGGTCAAAGTCAATGATCAAAGTCAACAATCAAAGTCAACTAAGTTGACTCAGATGGGTTGACTTAATGAGTTGACTCGACAGGTTGACTCGGTAAGTTAACTCAACGAGTTGACTCGGTAGCTTACTTGGGGGTCGGGTCAGGGGAAACGGTCGGGTTATTGGGTCAAATACTACCCGACCCACTTACCAAAACAGAATCTCACTAGCGTTTCATTGGAGACGTCACGACGACCCCAAATGACTTATTTTTGTTAGAAAAAGAATGAGATTTAACTCTATATTTTAACCATCTTTATCTTTAAGCCGGAAATAAATCGAAACTTACCAAACTTACCAAAATGGAAGGAAATACGCTCAAAATATACGTAACTTTGACGAGGCTATTAACGGTGATAAACGGATGATTGACCACTTGGATTTTATTCGTGGGGATGAGCCGGTCACAACGGTGACGTCGATGTTGCGAGCTGACAGCCCACGGTAGAAGAAACAACCAAAAACAAAGGGGAAAGCTTAGGTTTTTGCCGAACCTTCAAGTGGTTCTACACGGCAGAGACAGCACGACACCGTGAGTGATGGTCTGGGTGAGTTCGCAATGTTGTCACGGGCACTCTGATAGCAATGGCGATGGTCACGGCGGGGCAGTGGCTTAGATCGGGTTGAAAGGAATGCTAAAAGTTAGGGACAGAGGCTCTGGAAATTTATGGTTCTCACACTCACGATACAAATGAGATTATGGGGGTAGTTGGGTATTTTAATTATTTAAGTTATAACCCGAAAGGGTTTTCTTTAAATAAGCTTCATAAAAGGTTTTAACAAACCTAATAACTTAGCCCAAATGGCTAAGATAACAACACCCCATGCCAAGGGCACTGGTTCAAATCCCTATAGCAACATTCTTGTTAGGATTTATGTTTTGATATAATAATTGAAAAAAAAATTTGGACTAATTTGAAAAGAATTCAAAAATGTTTCCAAGTCCAAACAACTTAAAATTAAGTTTGAAGAGTTTTTGAGAGGTTTTTGGAAATGTTTTAATACTTTTAAGTAGCTAAACTAACGTTTTCAATACATGCGTACCGATACAGTATACCTCGTATCGATACGATCCAAGGGTTTCAGCTACAGTATTTTTCTAGTAACCAAAAACCGTACCGATACGTCCCTAAGCATACCGATACGAAGTGGGTCGTTTTGATACACCTACCCGCGTACCGATCCAGTTTTCAACCTCCCCAACGGCTATTTAAATTGCAGGGCATACCGAAACAGACCAACCCGTACCGGTACAGTTTGCCAAACAAACCAAGGCGTACCGATACGGTTAGCAAACAGACCAAGGTGTTTTGATACGGTTACCAAGACTAAACATAACGGTTAGTTGCTGTACCGATACAGGTACACGCGTACCGATACAGACAACACCAGAACTACATTTATTATGGGAAATAAAGCCTTCAACGACTCCAATTCAATCCCAAAGGTCTACAACGGCTAGAAACTCAATTGGGAGTATTTAAGGACCCTTCAAGCTTCAGCAACAACTAATGATCTTATTGTCAACAACATTATGATGCCAAAATTGTCTTAGGGCCTTTAAATTCTCATTCTTTGTATAGACAACACTTGTGAGCTTTAATTGTTAGATTTACTCAAGTGTTTTAGGTTTGGGTGAGTGCTTAAAAGAGTGCAAACATCTACCTTGTAGAGAGGATTCTTTGTTTGCCTTATTTCTTTGTTTGAGAGAATTCCCAAAGTTTGGGTTGTAAGCTTTGAATGCTAGACTTGGTAATTGGGTCTAGGATTGTAAAGGTTTCCTCCTAAGCCTTGTAAAAGAGGAAGAAATTCTTAGTGAATTTGGGAAATCATTAGTGAGAGATAAGGTAGTGGATGTAGAGCTTGTTAGAAGCTTAAACCACTATAAATCCTTGTGTCCATTATCTATCTTTTTACTTCCCACCATTAACACCCAAAATCGACTTTTCCACCACTTGGCAAGCTTATCGGTTGAAGGAATTCGAGCCCATCAATTGGTATAAGAATGAGGCTCACTCGATAATGTTTAATCACCAATTGAGGTGATCCGACAAGCTCGACCAACAAATAAGTCAACCGACTTCCATGGCGTTATCTATCGACAAACCGTCCTTCTTTAACAGTGACAACTATACTTCTTAAAAGTATAGAATGATGTTCTTTATGAAGAGCAAAGACTATCGTCTTTGGGACATAGTTGAAGATAGACCGTTCGTGCCAAATCAGAGCAAGGCAGAATGGAGCGCAAAAGATCGCAAGAAGATGGAGCTCAATTACAAGGCCATACACATTCTATTTTGTACATTTGCCCAGAAGAATATGCAAAATTATCTTCTTGTGAGAATGTCAAGGAGTTATGGGACAAACTTGAAGCAATCAATGAAGGGAAAAATAAGGTGAATGAGACAAAGATTGTTCGACTCAACCTCAAATATGAAAACTTCAAGATGGACCCATATGAAGACATCAAGAGCATGTTCGACCGGTTCTCTAAAATTGTCAATCAACTCAAAAGTCTTGGAGAAGATATTCCAGAAGAAAAGCTTGTTCGGAAGTTGATTTATTCCTTTCTCGAATCATGGGAGAGCAGGAAGACGACCATTATTGAAGTCAAAGACTTGAAGAAGCTCAAGCTTGAAGAGCTCGTAGGGTCTCTTCTCACCCATGAGATGATGTCTCTACCCTTGAAGAAGGAGAATGAGAAGATAATCCAAGAGTAAGGAATCGATGTCAACATCATTGCTCTACAGTCCTCCACAAGCCACCAAGAAGAATCAAGTGAGGAGAAAAGTGAAGATGAAGAGATGGCCTATCTCTTCAAGGAATTGGCCCGATTCATGAAGAGCAACAAAGAAGAATCCAAGCATAAATCGAAGAAAAAGATGGTGGATTCCCCCAAGTGCTCGAAATGCAAGAAAACGAGGCACACCAAATCTGATTGCCCTCGCTTCAACACGAAGGGATCATCATCAAAGAAAGCATATGTGGCTACATGGAGTGATGAAGACTCCACCGATAAAGATGAGATAGCCCGCATATGCATGATGGCCCTCCAAGAGGGGGAGGTAACTTCTAACTCATCTTGTTCAAATTCAAATTCTTATACATTTGATGAGTTACAAGAAGCCTATGACAAATTGGTTTTTGAGTTCAAGGCTTCGTTTTCGAAAAATAAAAAGATGATTTCAAAATTGAAAATCGAAAATGATTTGCTTTTAAAAACCAGTTTAGAATTTGAAGCAAAATTAAAAGATTTTGAACTTATTACAAAATTTGCTTCAAAGTTTAGAAAAAGATCATCAAAAGGAAGTAGATGATCTTAAGAAAGAAAAAGATTTGATTTCCAATGAACTTCAAAAGAAAAATAATTTGGGAAAATCAAACCTTTATCAAAGACAATCTAGTGCCCCTAGGTTTTCAAATGGAAAAGTTTTTAGATGTATTTGGGTCCCAAAAGGACTAATTACTTCAATTAAAAATGATGAAATTGAAAAATAGATTCCTAAGGGGACTAAATTGTGTGCCACTAAATTGTGAGCATGAAACATATGTTATAAAACTTATTGAAGACTATTGATATTGATTAAGAAGTCATTGGGCACATTTTAGTTGGGTAAATGATGCAAAAACCAACAAATTATAGAATTGTAGAACATGACGTACCGATACGGGCATGTGCGTATTGGTACATGTGTACATATTTGGACCAAATGGTTATAAGGGGTACCGATACTGAACCTAGAGTATCAGTACAAAATTTCAAAACTGGAATTTGGAAAATAGGCGAGGTAATGCTATGGATTGGCCTCGTACCAATCCCCATATACAACCTTAGCCTGGTACCGGTACTGCTTAGTCCGTACATATACTGAATTTTGCTACTAGAATTTAGGGGTTGCATTGAGTATCGACACGGACAGTCCCGTACCGGTACCCACTTTAATCCCAACGGTAATAATGGCCAGGCTATCGGTACGGACCCTCGAGTACCGATAGCGAGGTAGGTAATTCTGTTATTGGCCTGAACTGGTTTTGTAAACTTTATAAAATAGTCCTTAATATTAGTATGGTTAATTGAGCATGTTGTAGACCTTAAAATTCAGTGAAACTTGGGCATATTTGTATAACTTGAATTTAATTTAACATTGGTATTGTTAATTTCTTATAAGGACCTTAATTTTCTAAATTTTATAATTTAGTCCCTAAACACCGAATATATTGCATTTTAACCCTCATTGACAATTGACCAGTTAATTAAATACCTTGTAGATTTATTTCAGTGGTTTAAATGCTTTTATGTATTTATGTTTGATTCCCCTTAATTCATATTTATTTCATTTTTTTCCTGGCATTAATTGCATATTGAGACATATACTATATTTTGCAAACCATATGACAAAAGCAAACTTGGCCTAGTGGTAAAGCCACATCATTCTTTCCATTCTAGCTCAGGTTCTAACCACGCTAGCAACATGTTGTGTTGGATTTTATTTTCCTCTTTCAACCAGGTGACACGTGTCACTACGTGATTGGAGGAGGAAAATAAATTAACAAAATCAAATAAAAATAATTGAATTCCTTCAGTAAGGTGATGACACATATCACCACCTAATTGAATGTTTAATTTATTTTATTAAATTAAAATTAGGACCAAATTGATAGAATGTATAAGTAACGAGGACCAAATGTGTAATTATACAAATTTTTACTAATCGTCAGTCTGCCACGCCACTCCCTCCGTTAGGTTTTAACGGCAGGTGATCACATTGAGTCCATTTTAATAGTTGAGTGATCTTATTGCTTCGATTAGAAGTGTAGTGGTCAAATCGAGACTAACCTCATAGTATAGTGATCATTTATGTAGTTTACCCATAAATAATTGTACACATAATTTTATTTTTTACATAATAAAACATAAGCGGGAGTTATTATTAATAAAAATAATACTAATAATGATGACAATAATAGTGGTGGTAGTGGTTAAATTCACATTATTTTAGAGGTAAAGGACGTTAAAGAAAAAGGGACGACGAACATGGATTATGAAAAAATGATTTTACTCATAATGCAAATCTTATTAAAAATTAAAATTTCTGGATTAACTTTTTAATTTTAACTACATAAAAGAATAATTTTACGTAAAATTATATAATTGATAGACCATAAATTACGTGATAAAAAAATCGTAAAATAATTTATCCCAAGTCGGAGCTTATTAAAAGTAACTTTGTGATTGTGTCTGCTTAAATTTCTAACGATGGACAGGTGTGGTCTGGCCTGGTCATCCGGCTTTGGGTCAAAACCTAAGAAGATTCTAACCTAAGTTATACTCATGACACTTTTAGGTTTCTTTGGATAAGTGAGGTATTTAGGGATAAATATTTGCTATATAAGGTACGTTGAAGGATATTTTGGAATCTATGACATTTTCTACAGTGTCGGCTGATAACGCCTCCTACAGGAGTCGTTCTTCATTTTTTTTAATATTTTTTGGTTAAAAAAACGGCTGAACGTCTCCTGCAGGAGGCATTCTATATTTTTTTAATATTTTTTGGATCAAAAACGCCTCCTGCAGGAGTCACTCTTCCTGGCACTGTAAAAGATACCATAAATTCCTAAATTTTTTCCGACACACCCTATTCTCCAATTTTTTTTCTAAACTCCCATTTTTACCTAATTTCCTATCACTTTTATTTTATTTTTTTATTTTCATCACAAAATTTTAAAAAGTGATATTCTAATTACTTATATTAACGATTTGTTATATTTTAATTACTAAATCGTTGATCGTTATTATTTTAATAATATAATATATTAAAAAAATTTAATTTAATTTTTAAATTATAAAAAATATTAATTTAACCCTTAAACTTTTACTTATTCAATTTTTACATTATTTAAAAACCTAAAAACTCTCCCAATCCCATAAATCTGAACAAAAATTCCTGCCACAAGTCGCCGCTCATCGTCATCATGTCAAAGTTTTCAACGTTTTAACTTGTTTTATTTATGACCCCTTTCGAAGTTTTCACCTCCCCAGTTGCCACCAACATACATTATTTTTAAAAAAAATCATTCTGAATTGAAATTTCATACAATTTCTCTTAAACTTTTTGAAATGTTGATTTTAGTCGTTGTAATTTTAATTTCCTTTTAAAGCATTGAACCATACTTATTTTTCAAACAACAACATTATTATTAAATTAAATGCTTTCTACGCACTATTTTATATAAATATCTCAATTTTTAAAATTTTTCATTTTAGTCTGTATATTTTAATTTTATTCATTTCTTCCTTTCCCAAATTTCATTTCACCCACTTTGATCCCTAAAACACGGACGTTTCGTACAAATATTTTAATTTTTGAACTTTATATTTTATTTCTCATAATTCTTTTTTACAATTTAGTCCAAAATGTACAAAATGAACCCAAAGTCATCAACAACTAACAGTTCTTATGACTCCCCTTGATAATGTAGAAAATTATCATTTCACTAAATATTTTCTTATATGCACTATTATCCTAATTTTTTTATTTTCAATCCCCCTAATTCAACATATTATTAAGCTTGAGCTAATTTGGTTTT
Organism: Hibiscus mutabilis; assembly: GCA_019671005.1. Taxonomy (NCBI): domain Eukaryota; kingdom Viridiplantae; phylum Streptophyta; class Magnoliopsida; order Malvales; family Malvaceae; genus Hibiscus; species Hibiscus mutabilis. Next base: position 13,376,520 of record CM033726.1, on the reverse strand, counting down.
AATCTTAGCATATCATAAGTTCGAACAATTGTGATAATGGGAATTCTACATATCCAACGGATTATTAGAAAAAGGACCCTACCAACTGGATCCAGATCACAGGTGGGGTCCGTGAGCGCACGATACTAATCTCGTAACAAGCACACTTGAACATAGCTAGCCTTACATCGCCACGTCTTTTTTTTTATTTTTCTTTTTAGGCTTAAATAAAAAATAAGTGCTCAAAGTATACCATTTTTGAACTTTAGGTGCCTAAAGTATTTTTTGAAAAAATAGGTGCCTAAAGTTTCAAAAGTTCGAACAATTGTGATAATGAGAATTCTACATACCCAACAGATTATTAGAAAAATGACCCCGCCAACTGGATCTAGATCACATGTGGGGCTCGTGAGCGCACGATACTGATCTCGTAACAAGCACACCTGAACATAGCTAGCCTTACATTGCCACGTCTCTTTTTTAATTTTTTTTAGGCTTAAATGAAAAATAAGTGCCCAAAGTATATCATTTTTGAACTTTAGGTGCCTAAAGTTTCAAAAGTTAGAATTTTAGGTGCCCGGTTGTTAAAAAAAACCATTATCCATTTACAACGCGACACGTGGCATAAAATATTGATTTTTTAATTATTTTTTTAAAAATTAAAATTTATTTTAAAAAACCCCCAAAATTTATAAAAATATTCAAATCAGTCCCTAAATCCCTAAAAATCTCTAAATTCTAAATCCCTAATTCTCACCGCTGCTATCGCCGGTCGTCGTCGCCGGCCCCACCCTTTCGGTCGCCTGACCCAGCCGACCATTTCCCCTCACCCCTCGTCGCCGGAAACCAGCGAACGGTGTGCGAATCGAACGGTTATTTCATGTTCGACGTAAAATGTTCGACTTGCATACCGTTCGTCAATTTCCGGCGATAGGGGTGAGGAGAAATGGTCGGCTGAGTCCGGCGACCGAAAGGGTGGGGTCGGCAACAGCAATAAAAATTTAGGGATTTAGGGATTTTTAGGAATTTAGGGACTATTTTAGAAAATTTTATAATTTCAAGATTTTTTTTGTAAAAATTTAAATTATCAAACAAAAAATAATTTAAAAAATTAAAAATAACACGTGTTGCGTTTTACATGGTTAACGGATTTTTTTTTAACTTTTTTAATAGTCGAACACTTAAAATTTTAACTTTTAAAATTTTAAATATTTATTTTATTAAAAAAATATTTTAAACACTTAAAATTCAAAAATAATATAGTTTGAGAACTTGCTTTTGATTTAAGCCTTCTTTTTATCACTTCCAAATTCCCAAAACCAAAAAAGCGGCCGCCGACTCCGACTCGCCCCAATCGACAATGAATCGATACAACGCACAACGGCGAGTCCGAGTCGAAGAATCGCAGACCCCAAAGTACGACGATGATATTCAAGATGAAGAACAAGAGGAAAACAGGATGCGATTGAGACCATCAGATAGCAATCTGACGGAAGATCAGGAGCCGTTCATGGGAATCAAAGTCAGGAGAAAAGCTTCCCTCCGTAGAGAATTCAGAGGAGACTACTTGGATGTCCCCTCCCGCTCCTTCTTAATGAAGATCTTGCAAAAACAAGGTCACCTTTTCCTTCAATTACTATTTTCGATTTTATCGCAACATTTGAATATGATATAAAAGGCCTTTCATGGCTGTATTCTCTATAGTTTGTATGAACTGAAAATCAGAGTAAATAGTATTGAGCTTTTTTTGGGAATGACAAGTGATACTAGATTTGTTTTTTATTTTTGGTAATTAAATTTGCAGGTGACAAGCAAGTTCTATTTGCTGATAAAGTTTTGAAGTTCACTTCATCAGGGAAGATGAAACGGCGGATTCTTATGATCACTGATTTTGCAATTTACATTGTTGACCCTGACAGCGGCACCCTTAAACGGCGTATAGCTTTAGCAGCCGTTGATAAGATGTGTTTGAGTGAATTAAGCGATAATTTCTTTGCAATTATCATCCCAACAGAGTATGATTTACTTATGGCTAGTACTCGCAAAACTGAAATCGTTACCGTCTTGGTTGATGCTGCCAAAAGTGCTTCTGAATATGAACTTGAGGTGGTTTTTTCCAATAGGTAAATATATGTTTTCTCAACTGCCGCCAGTTCGATAGCCTAGTTTTATCTGTTTCTCTGCTTTGATTAAGTGGTTAAGTTTTATGATGTTGGCTTTCTTTAATTACATTTTACCAACAATCTTAGCTTATGTGGTTGATTATTAGCATTATGCAAAGACATTAATGTTATATCTATTCTAAGGGGTTGATTAGGGACTGCATCTTGGGGTTCACTATTTCATTCTTCTCTTGATATGTCCATTTGTTTGACAAAGCTTTTGGGTTAATGAATTCTATTGAAAATACGTCACTGATTGTCGAAGTGCCATCCACGGATTGCCAAAGCATATCTGCATTAGATGCTAAGTGGCACATGGAAAAGCCTGCAAATGCGATGGAAGTTTATTCTTAGAGCTTTTATAGAAAGCCTTAGATATCTGCTACATTTATGGTTTTGTAGTGGCATTTCTAGGTCTTTACCTAAATCTCTGCAGCATCAGGTTTCTCATTGGCTAAGAAGAAGATTTTGTTTTCTTCCGGTTCATTTAATCTTTCATTTGTTAACCTCCCCTTGATTTATTAAACATATATGAGGCTGTTGGTTTCAGTATACTCAATCTTTCCATATATAGATCCTTTTTATTTATCTTTCTTGCCATCTTCTTTTGTTAGGTTTGAATATAATGCTTCAGCTGATGATGTTAAAGAAGTTCGGTTCGAGGGAGTTGAAGGTACGTGACAGTATGCACTTTACAAATGTTCTTATATGTGTTTTATTTGTTACTGAAACTAGGATTATTTCTGTTAATTTCAGGGGGTGTTAGAACAAAAATTGTGAAGAAATAGCTAAGTTGCAAACATGTATTTTCCTTGAGTGAGACCTTGTGTTGAAATGCGCTCCAAAATGTAAAAATGTATGATTTATTGGTTTATGTTTGAGGTTCTGCTTATTTTGGAGGCCACTATCAAAAGAACACATGTACCTTATTATCTTACAGATTAATGTAATATTACCGTTTGTAATTCATATTTTAAAAATGGTGTTGCATAAAATTCTTTCAGCTTTTGCTTCGCTTGGATTATGGCAAATTGTCAAAATAGAAGATGTCTCTTGTGTGTAACTTTAATGGCGTACATTGTTTTCTGCAATCCGAGTTTATGTTCTGAATCATGTGGTTGTTTTGACCTGATATTTTGTATGGAACAGAGAAAAATTGTACTGCCAGTGTTTGTATGAAAATGATAAAGGATTTATCATATGCTACCATTTAATTTGACTGTTTGTATGATACAATAGTGAACATCATACCTATATCAGGGTAGCTAAACCTAAACTAATATTGTTACCATATTTTATCATGGAACTATAGGATACATAAACAACTTGATTTATCAAATACCTTTTCGCCTAGCGAATTCTAATATTTTATACAACTGATTCATAAAACAAACGAATCTCACGAAGATGGAAATATTTCGTCTGCATGTCTGATCTGGGTTGAAGCTGAGGTTTCTGGTTTAGTTTCAGAGGATGGTTGGATCCCAGTGTTTGCTCGTCGAATTCCCTCCATCATTTTCACTAAGATCGACGTTTTCGGTCTCTGCTCCGGAATTCTCACGACACAACTCATCCCAATTTGTAGCATCTCCACCATTTCCTCCTCGATGTTTGGATATTGTAAAAGTTCTACGTCGAAAACTTCTGCAGTCCACTCTTCTCTAACTACAGAATGCACCCATCTCACCAGGTGAACAATCTCCTCTCCACCGGTGGCATGTATCGGTGATTTTCCAGTTAAGAGCTCTAGTAACAAGACCCCATAACTGTACACATCGGATGCTTGAGTTGCTTTCCTAGTGTCTGTTACTTCTGGTGCACGATAACCCGCTGCTCGAGGCATTGGACTCATAACTGCTGCCAAACCAATATCCGAGACGCAACCGTACCCTTCAGAGTTAAGGAAAACGTTGGAAGCTTTGATGTTCCATGGACAAGTTTCCCATTGTTTTGTGCGTGGATATAAGAAATGCCTTTCGCAGCACCAATGGCGATTCGAAGCCTAGTTTCCCAGTCCAGAGGTTTCCGGCCTTCGCCTCTTTTACCTGAAATATTACAGATGCATCAAGGCTACAATCTTCACCATTCTAAAGCAAGCAGAATAGATAATGTATAAAGATTCAAGTACATCAACTCACCATGTAGCAGAGCAGAGACGCTTCCTTGGTTGTAGTAATCATGAACCACGAGCTTCTCATCCTTCGAAAAATAATATGCCCTAAGCCCGGACACATTCTCGTGCTTGATACACCCGAATAACTCCATCTGTTGCTCAAAGTCCCGTTTTCCGGAAGTTACCTCCTTCAACCTCTTCACTGCAACTGTTGTAGCATCCTCCAAGGCTGCTTTGTATGTTACTCCAAATGTACCCTTCCCAAGCACCTCTGCAGATGCTCTCAGCAAGTCCTCCAAGTCAAATGCTAGATTACAACCCTCGAAGAAGACAAGTCTGTTGTTCTTATCATGATTCTCAAAAGCCTTTTTCTTCAAAGAGACCTCTTTTTTATGAGACTGTGTGGGAAATTTCTGTTCCTTTCGCTTCATTGAGTGACAACAGATCATCAAAAGGGCAACTAGCACGAACAGCAGCACGGAACCGCCAATTATGATCCCCAAGAGTGAAGGTTCACCTAGTTTTTTGGCTTTCTTTGAAGGCTGATGAGTATTAGGTGGCTGGCTTGGAAGAGCAGGAGGAGGAAGGGAGTTTTCTGATGAAAGATTATTACCAGAAAATGCCCAACTTGGAAATCTTTCAAGGGACTTGGGAACAATCCCTGTAAGATTATTGTTGGCTAAATCAAGCTGTTGCAAACTAGGGATATTAATATCAGGAATACCGCCTGAAAGTGAGTTATTCGAAAGATTCAGAATAGTGAGGTGAGTCAACTTTGACACTGAAGTAGGAATGCTTCCATTGAAGCCATTGTTCGAAAGATCAACGATCGTAAGATTATTCCAAACCGAGAAATCAGGCAATGTGCCAGAGAACTTGTTGAAATGAAGATAAAGGGTGGTCAAATTCTTGAGTTGAGCAAAATCAGAAGGGAATGAACCCGAAATTCCGTTGGATCGAAGACTGATAATCTCGACAGCCGATAAACGACTGAGCGTGTTAGCCGGAATAGGGCCATGAAGTCCAACCCCAGGCAAACGCAGGGCTATAACTCTAGATCGGTCACGGTTGCATGTCACCCCTATCCAATTGTTGCATACAGAAGTTTCCCTGCTCCAGTTTAGAGATCGTGAATGACGAATGTGTTGAAGGAAATCTAGCAATGCTTGTTTATCTTTAACTGGTTCACCAATGATGAATGGGAAAATAGCCACCAGCAGGAAGATGAACAAGGGGTTCATTTTCTCCATCAGCCTCAAAATACCAACAATTCAACCAGAGAAAAAGAGGGATTCTTCGAATTTTTCTGCAAATTATGGCCACATCTACAATGAGCAATCAAATTAGAGTCAGAAACGTAATCATTAAAGAATCTGGTACCGTGTATCAGCTGAATTCTATAAAAGGTATTGACTTAATGACTTGTATATAAGTTGAGTTTTGTCAAAAACAGCAATTTTAGGTGCGTTAGGTTCTGTCGTTCTGTTGACTTTGCTTTTTCCATTTTTCTCTCTTTGGTTACTGAGAAAAATTCTTGTAAACATAACAAGAAAAGGAATCTGCAACCCAATCTAGCAAATCTAATGAAACGTATTTAAGACACCAGATTAGCTTAATATTCTGATACACCCATTCACAGTCAAGCGTCCAAACACGGCAACTCATTGATTCAGTCCAAGTCTCCATATTTTCAAGACGCAAAATTCACTAGGAATGATCCAAATTACTAACAATGAAAACTTTGTAGACCATGTTTCTCTTCATTTCTTGATAACCAAACAGATAATATCCATACATAAAAAAGAATAAGAACAACTAGTAGAACAGTTTTAACTTACTTTCAGAGAACCCGGAGTCCAAAATCAAAAGAAACTCCCAAAAAGGTCTAGAGATGATCAAATCTAAGAAGCAAAGGAGAAAAATATGGAGTATATATCAAAAACTAAGAGATCCAGAAATGAGGCGCATTCTTCAAGAAGTAGACAAGAGTTGCGGGAGGGTCGGTAGCGAGTTTCATGATGGCAATGATATTGATGAGGACCATATATGAATGATAGATTTATGAGCTTGAGAGAGCAAGAAGAATCAATGCAAGTCTACTTGTTTTTTTTTAAAAAAGAAAACCAAAACCCATACGTATATGCTATATTAAGTATTTTTTTTATAGCGCATGGCTAGGAACATCCATGTGACGTGGAGACAAATGAAAAAAAGTAGGAAATCTGATACAAAATGAAAGCTTTAAAATGATAAACTAAACAAAGATTTTGTCTTTCATTTAGCAGCTAAGAGTAAGGAGCTGTTTACTGTTATAATGGCGGGCCAGAGAGAGAGCCCCTCCCCCCACCCCCCACCCAACTGACAATGGCTCTCATGGTGTTTGCACGGCAGTCGACAAAAACATTGCTTTGTATTGTATGCCCCATTCTTAATTATAATATTAAATTATGACCGCAACGTAACATAATAATTATATTATAATAATTTTAAAGACCGTTGTAACACTGTAATTGTATTTAAAATTATACTTTTTATGTCATATTTAATATGTTTCTTTTGTGTTTTAAAATTATTTCACTTAAAATGTCTTATTTAAAAAATCAACAACTTTTATAAGACACATTTCCCTTTATACACTTTTTCTAGTTTCCAACAAAACAAAATTTAACTTTTTAAGTATAAAATTATCGTTTCAATTATTTTACATCATTTTTCTTACGCATTCTTACACAAATTTTTTATTCTTAAAATTATGTGAAAAATCAACAATAAACAAAATAAATGGGACAAAAAGTATTATTTTTTTTAAAAAAATTATGCCACAACATCTACAACCGCGATCGTAACTCCAATTTAATACTGTATTCCTAATATTTAGTTATCTGCTAGGGTAATACTATTGAACTTTGTTAAAACTGTGTTTATGGCAAGCTGAGTGTACCTGGAGTCTGGGTTTTGGGTTTGGATTGCACTTCTCTTCTTCTGGCAAGTTAGATGTCTGTGTTCTTCCCTTACTAAGTGAGCCCCTTTACTAACAGAATTTGTCGTTGACCGCGACGGTCTACATTAAAAAATTAACGATGTAGAAGAGTATAATTATTTTTTTTTAATTTTGAGGGTTTAATAAATATTTTATAAGTTTGAGAGCTTATTTAATCTTTAAGCAAAATATATAAAAATATAAAAGAATATTAAAATATTCTATAAGTAAATATAAAAAAATTAAAAATACTATTAAAAATAATATATATATATATATGTATATATAATTAGAGGTGGCAATCAGGTCGTTCGGATCGGGTTTGGGTTGAGTCACTTCGGGTCAGACCGAGTCTGATTCGAATTTAGTTCGGGTCTATGATGTTTCGGGTCGGGTCAATATCAGATCGATTGCTTTTCGGGTCGGGTTAATATCGGATGGGTCAACTTTCAGTTTGAGTCAATATGTGAAGATGATCTTTTAAAGAAGAAAAATTGATATTAAACTATTACTAAAGGTAGTTGTTAATTAGTAATATAATACAAAATGAGAATAAAGCATACATATTTGTGGAAATTAAATTCAGGTTGATTTTCGGTTCAAGTTGCTTTCGGTTCGGGTTGATTTTCGACTCAGGTTGCTTTTGATTCAGGTTGTTTTCGGTTTTGGTTAATTTTGATTTGGGTTGATTTTCGATTTAACTAAATTCGGGTCAGTTTTGGTTCGTATTCGGGTCAAATTTAGACCATCATGTCTGGGTCTTTCAGGTCTCGGGTCGGGTAAATCGGTTCGAGTCTCGGGTCAAGTTTACCAGGTCTATATATAACCGTTATACTAACAAAATAAGATTAAAAATATGTTCTAACCTGATATAATTTATTGATGATCCTAATTGTGAAAATTCTAAAACATATTCAATACATATGGTGCAAATTCATATTACAATACAGTTGCATCCCCTTTATTTGATTAAACTAAACATTTAAGTTAGGAAAAAAAAACACTCTTGTTTCTAAACATAAAATGTATATTTAAAAAAATGAGAAGAAAAATAATTTTAAGAGGTAAAATGCAATCAAGTGACATGGAACAACTGTACTTGACATTAGTTAGTCATACATTATCCACCTTTTTTATTGGCATGAAAGTATATATAAAAAGAATATCAAAGTTTAAATTTGGTTAACTCCTTTTACGGTCAGACTAACCCTAAAGACAATAAATATGACAAGATTTTTTTTCAGCTGGCTGTCATATCAAAGTTCAAACAATGAACTTCATTTTGCTCAATGCATCTCAACAATAGCATCATTGGAAAATCCATTAGCAAGTTATTTTTATGTTTAAGAGTGTTTGAAGCCTTTAAATTTTAAAAAAAAAATCAATTAAGCTCTTAAATATTTTTTGCACCCAATTAAACTTCCAATCAATAAATTAAATCAATTAAGTCATTTGACCAATGTTAACCATCAATTTTTGATGATTTGTTCTTAAAATATTACTACACGTGACACACTACAGTTATGTCACGTGACATTTACAGTTTTTTTAAAAAACTATTTTTTATATTTTGTATAATTCTTTTATAATTTTTAGAACTTTACAACAATTTTAAAATAAACTTAAAAATTCTAAAAATGTCAAGTGATAATATTGTAATACGACTTGTTACACCAATTAATCTATAAAAATTGTTATTTTTTTTAAAAAAATTTAAACCTCGTTAAAAACCCCTAAGTAAAGATGATATTCCCTAAGAGAAAAGAGTGCCCTGTTTTCTCATAAGTATTACACAGAACTATACTGCTACACCATACAATTTAGACTACCAGCAGGATCTTCACTTCAAAACTATAAAATTGTTGGATGTAACGGTTAACGTTGGTCAAAGAAATAAATTGATAAAATTTTAAAGTATAAGAGTTTTAATTGGGTGAAAAAAAGTTTAGAGACATAATTATTTTTTTTTAGAAGTTTAAAAACTCATAATCCCCTTAAGCTTTTTTTTTTTATTGCGAGATCACTTCTTTGATGAGATAAAAAAATTATATTAGAAAATGTAACTCTATTACAATTACAGCTTAATCGAAATGCTACAAATGTAGGGTATAATACCACAAAAAGAGTACATGATTACATGTTCCCCTTTAATGTGTTCGATTTTTTATTTGATTTTAATTGATTTTTTATTTTTTAATAATTTTAAATATTTATTATTTTAGTATTATAATATATCTTTATATTTCGAATATTTTAAATTTCAAATAATTTCTTAATTTTATTTTTTTACTTAAAGATTAAATAAACCCTAGAATTTTCTAAAGAATCAATTAAGTTCTCAAATTTTTTTAAAAATTAATTAAGTCCCTCTGACACGTCATCATTTTCATGTGGACTGTCTACTTTATCAGCAACGTGAACTACCACATCAGCATTATAAAGATCCATAATGAATTTTGTTGGTCGAAGGGACATATTAATTAAATTTCTAGATTTAAGAACTTAATTAAGTAAAAAATAATTTAACAGGCTTAATTTTTTTTTCAAAAGTAGCTTTTTGGCACCCTTAAGCTTTTTTTTACACAAAAATTACTAATATAATTCAAAAGATACATTATGTTTAGCACATGCTTGTATTAGAATATAACTTAATATATGATTTCATTTAATAATAACTTAAAATAATGTTATTAGATTTATGTTATTTTTAATTAAAAATTATTGCATAAAAGATTGAATATGAAAAAAAGTAAATAAAATGATAAGTAATTAATAAAGATAAAATTAGTGTATTTTTTATCAAATTTCTTGAATAAATTATTATTTTTCAAACCATAGAGGGTAACTGGATTTCTCCATCGAACCTAAGGGTTTCAATAATATTCTTTTAATATCATTATATATATATAATCCACACACTTGGCCTCTAAATTGTCCTCTGTTTTTTGGAAAGCACCCCAAATATTTTTCTTTTAGAATTTATAATTTTATATATCGAATTTAGTAACATCTTTAATTTAATTTTATTCATTTATTACCTTAATTATCCTCATTAACTTTTCAGTAACTTTGCGTTAATATTTTATATTTTATATTCATAAGATAAAAATAAATAAAAATTAAATAATTAGAATATTTATTATAAATATTGTATTTTACTTTTTTATTCCATGTAATCTTATGTTTTCTTTTATAATATAAATAATTCTATGATTATTTCGTTTGTTTTAGTTAGACTAAAAATCCTTTTAACGTTAAGAATTTAATTCGTATTAAAACTTTACATATACAACATTAGTTATAATATTTGAAATTTTATATTTTATTTGAATATAATAAATATATATTGTCATATTAATATCATATATATAATTTAAATTTAATATTTTGTTGCTAGACACTTTAATTTCACATCGAGCCAAGTTTGAAAATAATATTTTTTTTCAAAACTCAATAAGACCTTTGAATTTTTACTTCGATATTATCTTTATATATTTTTAAGTTTAATTTTTAATATACAAATTACAATATTTAAATTAACTATAACACTCAATTTCTAAAATTAAAGACAATTACGCTCAAACTTACTCAAATATAATTCTCTCATTTGAATGATCCCCAATGATTTAACTTTTCTATTTAACATTTATCTCATATTAATTTAATTAATTAGAGATAGGATAATTACTTATTATTTATCACTTACTTTAATTACTAGTAAATATAATTTGTGTCATTTATCACGTAATGAAATTAAAGACAATAATTTATATTATTTATCTCTTAATTTATTCGTCTATAGATAATAGATATCTTGTTTTTTTTGTTATAGATTTATTTCAAAATTCCCCACTTAACACATATAAATAAATGTTTACTATTCATGTAGGCATTTTTTATATCAATTTTAAATATTTTTGTCTAATTTTAGATGAGTTTAAATCATAACATAAAAATAATATTTCTATTTAATAAAAAAAAAGCAGTAACCATTTAACAGTTGGTAAACTCAATCAGGGCCGACGGTCACGGTAGAACAACTGAGATTCCAGCTGTAGATCCGAGAGTAAAGGTATAGTTATTGCTCGGACTTTTCCATTCTGGATTTTTTTTTACAGAGAATAATTTTTTTCATTAAAATCATTATTTAAATTTTATTTTGTAAAGATATAATTATTCTGCTTTCGAATTATAAAATAATAATTTGTTAACACTTTAAAACGTTATTGTCAAATTCAAGTGCATTGCAATCAATTTTTGTTATATGAATGTGAAATTAGTATTTCTTTTATGGATGAGTCTACCATGCTCGACGAACACCGCTGAACACTACTATCGATGAACACCGCTGAACACCATTAAATTAATTTATAAATATTAAAAATTTAAAGGATTCAACGTATAATTATAAATTATTTAAAATAAAATTTTAATTAAATTATTTTTCATATATATTATATATTTTTATTTTTTAAAATAATTGAATTAAATACCAACTTTAGTCAATTTTAAAAATAAAAAAACTCTAAACCTTAAACTATAAACCATAAACCCTAAACTCAAAACCCTAAACCCTAAACTCTAAATCCTAAACCATAAATCCTTCACCCTAAACCATAAGGCCAAAACTCTAAATCCTGAACCCTAAACCCTAAACCATAAACTCAAAACCCTAAACCCAAAACTCTAAATTATAAACTCAAAACCCTAAACCCTAAACCCAATATTTGAATTTAGGGTTTAGGGTTTAGGGTTTTTATTTTTTTAAATTGACTAAGGTTGATATTTGATCCAATTATTTTAAAAAAATTAAAATATAATATATATAAAAATTAATTTAATTGAAATTTTATTTTAAATAATTTATAATTATATGTTGAGTCCTTGAGATTTTTAATCTTTATAAATTAATTTAATGGTGTTCAACGGTGTTTATCGTCACTAGTATTCAGCGGTGTTCGTCGAGTGTTCTAGAATTTTCCTTCTTTATTTCAACGACACATCAACAAATTTAACAAAAGAACTATAACAGCATTAATAATTAGACTTAAATTTTTAGATATTAAAAGAAGAGAATGCTCTGTTCTAAAAAATAAAGACAATTTTTATTTTCATTTTTTTAAAAAAATAAAAAATAATGAAGAAAACACGTTTGATTATAAAATAAAAAAATTAGTTTTAGAAAATGAAAACAAAAATGAGGGAAAACAAGAAAACATAAAAAAGTTTTCAATGTGTGTTTGCTGGGTTTATTCATTTTGCTTTGTTTCTATTACTGTGTGTACTATTTTCCTTCGATTATGTAACACCCCATTCCCCGACTAGGAGGAAACCGGGTCGGAGTATGCTACCAAAGATCGAAATAGTAAATGGTACAATACTTTTGAACGATATTCAGTGATTCAGTAGCGGAACTCCGGTATGGAACTATGATTATCAGTTTGGGACCAATTTTAAACTTTCTACAAGTTTAAGGGACTAATCTATAATTTCAATAATTTAGAGGTTCTTTTTAGAAGTTAAACTTACCAATATGAAATTCTACCTATAAACAGAGGGCCCATAAATTTTCACGTCATTCAGAGACCTACTACCCCTTCGATTTAAACATTTATTAAGCAATGACTATATTACAACATTCCAGGATTATCCAATAGCTTTAACAGAATTACCCGTATCAGTACCGGTACTTGTGGAGGCCGTACCTGTACGCCTATGTCATGACAGTTAAAACGGTTAAGGGTTGGTGAATCCGTACCGGTATGAGATTAGTCCGTATCGGTACGCGGGCTTGAACCAATTAAATTCAGATTATAATGTCAATAAGGTGTACCGGCACATACTTATCAATACCGGTACTAGGCTGGCTATTTAAGGATAAATCGGTACGGCCCTATACCGTACCAATACCTCATTCATTACACAAATTTTAGTGATAAATTTGTGTACCGATACTATTGTAGAAGTATCGGTACACATGTACACCTAAGACCATTATTGCACACAGGTACCGGTACGTCACCACTCATACCGGTACACCTGGTTCTATATTGACATTTTAGTCTGATTTTTACGCATTTTGACCATTCAGACAATATTCAAACCCTATGAAATTTTACAAGCAAGTTTATTTAGTCATAATCTACTAGCATGCCAAAATTCATAGCTATGTGAATCCATTTACTAGGATTTTACCCTTTTAAGTTAAATATGCATATTTTACCAATTTTGAGGCATTTCAAAAGGTCACTTTAAGCTCTTGATACATACTATGGCCATACACAACATACATATACCAAAATAGCCAAGAGTGTCTTAAACAATTATTATGCCACCATTCTAGGAGTTTGTAGGGGCAGCATACATTACTTCAAAAGCGTGGTGACTTGCCAAAGACCTTCGATTACCCCGATCTCAAACAAAAACCTTCTTTAACCTGAAATGCATGAAATGAAATGCATTAGGCATACTTCGCTAGGAGGTAGTCATAAACAACGACAACAACAATGAAATGTATAAAAAATCATGCTATGGCAATAACAATGCAATATTTCACATTCAATGATATAATCAACATTTATATTTATCAACAATAATCCTTGGATCGAATCAAGATAGTGGATATGCAAATTTCTACGCCTTGCTAATTTAATGAATGGTCTAGTACCACCGCCTCACCAAATGACCAACAACACAAACATTCATCTGCCTCGCCACAATAAAAGTCGTAGCCCAAGGACTTTAGTCCACTCGTACTAATGAGCTCATAAATTCTATTGCATGCCAATTGTATCCAAAGTCCTTTCGAATCCAAGGTTAGGTAACAATGCCAATAACAATATCGTGACAATAATGATATCAATAACGATGTCAATGGCAATAACGGTATCGATATCAACGACAATGGCAATATCGATGGTGTAACACCCCGATCTTGATCTGAATCCGAAGTGCTACATTTGGGTATCCCAAAAACCGATCCATCAAAATTTTCATTTAAAATCACAACTTTACATTTCTTAAAAACATCCATTTCCATAAATCCACATAGATAAATAATATTTAAAATGAGTTTACAAAATAGGGGCTCTAATTTAAAATACACCGTATAGCAAAATAATAATTCAAATAGAGTTTCAGACTCGACTATGGTAAGGTCCTATGAATACATTTCAGTCCAAACTAAAATATCAAGTACTGTACTCTGAAACTAGCTCGATGTTGGGAAGTCCTTCACGATGTGCTCCTCCAAAATATAACCTATCAACTTGCGCACAGAAAAACCACAATTTCGTACATTAAGCTAACAAAGCTCAGTGGTACATTTCTACTCTACAAGTAATTCATGAATATCATAAAACAAGCATGCATAATTATAGAGTCAAGAGTGCACAAATAAGGCTTCACATATAACGAAGATCATATTCTAGCCTACCCTAGCTAGAGTTCACATTATTTGTTTTAAGGTGTCATTAATTAAAAGAAGTCTCACATGCCATCACTAGGCATTACCATACTCGAGGTCATACGGCCCATCGAGTTACTCGAGCTCACACAGCCTACCGAGTTAAAGCATACCGTACCCTGATCACACAACCCTAGGGTAAATATAGCCATTAACTATTATCCACACAACAAGCATAAATAACCATACATGCCCTATACATTGGCCAACGAAGCCCTATATTACCCGTGCTTACACAGCCGTCGGGTTACCCATGATCAAATAGCCGTCAGGTTAGTTGGACCATATTCGGATCACCATAGCCATAGATACATCATAGATATACTTGGATCACAATAGCCACAAGCAGTCTTTACCTAAGGTCACTCAACCAATTAGGTTACTCGAGCTCACAAAGCCATCGAGTTACTCGAGCTTCATAGTCCACCGAGTTATGTTTCTTTATCTGGTTCACCATAGCCAGGGGTAGGTTTCTAACCACACCTAGATCACATAGCCCGTAGATATGTCAGATGTACTCGATCACACAGCCCAGAGTACACATACCCTAATATAAGTGTTCTTGCACTGACTCTAGAACATCTGGATTCCTTACCATAACACATAAGATACATATACTCCCCGAGCATCCATATATCTCACCAAGAGATAAGAAGTATCAAGCCAAACCATTACAAATGCCCCAAGGCATATTTGGATTCGTTACAATTATTAATTCATGTCTTTCAAGTTTATTCACGACATTCTCATTAGATTATCTTCTTATTCAAAGCGACTATACTATACAAGCATCCCTTCAGCACCCAGGAAGGACCCTACATGCCACACAACATTGATTGATCCACCAAGGATCCCTATGGGTTACTAATACAATTAATTCACCCAAAGATTACCAAGTCATTAGCCATTTATTTCACACAAAGGGTATTAATCTTGATTTTTTAGTTTTATAACTCATTTTACACCTTTAGAGACCCTTTGGGCCCTCTACCTTGAATTATGGGACCCCCAAACGCAAACTCAAACTTCTTGGGTAGATTGCCTAGCGAGTATCGATACTCCTACATGGATATCGATACTCCCCTATAGGTACTAATACTCCTCTTTGAGTATCGATACCCATTTTAGGTTCGAAAGAAATAGCCATGGCCCCGTATCGATACGTCCTCTTTACGTACTGAAACCATGTACTGGTACACATATCTTGCGAACTGAAACCCTACTCGTACCAAAACACCCCTTTGTATACTGATACGCTATTTAGCTACTAGAATTGGCATTGAAATAGTGGTATCGGTACGCCCTTGGCCCATATCGATACCTCATTGTAAAAGCACTTGAAAGAGCTCACTTCCAAGAGAGCGTACCGATACTGGCCTAGCCCGTATCGATACGCTTGCCCAAAACTCTATTTCTAAAGTTTAAATTTCTCTGATTTTGCCCCCTAAACTCAATAGTTAAACCTCAAGTTAAGACTATACATTATGAGAAAGTTATTATGTGGATTTCTACCAATTTTACACATTATCAACATCCAATCTTTGATTTACCATTAAAGGGGTTTAAAGCTTCTAAAATCCAACCTTAGCAAACCATAACCATACACTAAGCAAATCAATTATTTTAGGATCCTCATGAAATGTAGGAGTCAGAAATGTACCGACTTTAAGCAAACAAATTCGAAATGAAGCACCCACCAAGCTTCTTCCACCTCTTTCCCTTGGTTCAAGCTTCCAAACTCAACTTCCACCAAACCTAGAGATGAACACCTTGAAATAAAGATCTTGAGCTGCTGATAAACTTCTCATTGATGATCAATCTGGGATTCCCTCTTAAAAACATCAAGTTTTCATCTTTAACTTTAAGTTGGGGATGTGTGTTTTGGAGAGGAAGAAGATATAAATAAGATGGGAGACAATTATGACTTCACCATTCTTCAAAATGCAAAAAATTAAAGAGGCATCGGCCTTTGTCTCCCTTTGGGGGTAATTTACCATATTGCTCTTCATTACACCTTCTGCATCCCCCCACAAACCCAACATCCAAGCCCAACAACACAAGAAAGTCCACTAAGACTCTTATAGAGCCCTTTTCGGCCCAACGTCTATATCTAACAAGTACGGCCTACGACTTTGATTTACCTGACTCTTGGATTCCAATACCCGGGTCATTACAACTCTCTTCTCCTTAAAGAAATTTCATCTTCAAAATTTAAACTAAAGAAAGGAACAAAACCAGAATAGACTCATCCTTTTCTTAACTCATGCACGATCACCTTGATTAGGGGGAAATTATCCTTCAAACTTTCTTAGCCGAAACCATAACATTAAACCATTTTCTCTCAACGCTCCTCTCGGGAACTCTAATAACTCATTTCCCGCAACCAATAACACTTACAACGAACCATAATGCAGGGCAACAAAACCAACCTCAACCTACGATGTCCAAACCCTAACTTAAAGAACTCACTTTTGATGAACTCTATCTCGATTAACAATCTTCTCTTCAATATTTGGTTGTTCGAAACACTAACTCAAACCTTATCCATGTCCAAAACGCGCCACTATCTCCACGATACATCACCAGAGATACTCTTTTGTCTAACATCAATACCCTTGCCAGATGTTTTCAGAATATACTAACCCTTGACAACTGAACCTACCATAGATTTACTTTGAATTAACGGCTCTTCATCCTGGTTTGTTCAACCAAGTCGAAACTTAACACTTTACTTTATCATAACTTACCCCCATACGAACAAAAACTAACTTATGATCCATAAGATTCCACCACTCAAACTTACTTGATTCAGAGCAAGGACCGTTATCACAAACGAACTCCCACTAACAACCAAAACTCACCTAGCTATCCTCAAAGGTTTAAACATCTTCTTCCAATCCAACCACTTAATCTCAACTAACAATTGTACAAAAACTCTAGCAATCCTCAACAATTTCCAATTGGTTCTTCTGACAATATTTCTTTGCAACATTAACATTCGGATAGCTGTTAACCCCACATTTTTGTTGCACTACTCTGATAACTTTTACACTGCTTACCTTAACTGAAGATAACTCTTCTCAAACTCAATAGAGCAATTTCCCCAACTCTACAAAGTCTAGAATAAAAAGGTATACATGCTAGGCTAACATCCTCACGACTTGCCCTTAGGGCCTCAACCATCACCTTAACCATGTTTATCACAACCTCCATTTACTTTTACTATGGTATCTTTACTCTGAACAAACATATGAAACAGGCAACGGTCTTTCACCGTTACTCCTTAGCTTAACACATCAAAAGCTGCTATATAAGCTACTCCAACGCAAGTATGTCTCCAGGCAAAACACTTGGCAACGATGCCCGAATGGTTGCTTGCACAAGTGTATCCCCAACAAAGAGTTCGTTAAGTACCATACTATGTAGCGATAGACACTAACAACGAACTCAACCTTACCCTTGTCACAGTTCTAAACCACGATCAAATGGTAAGACTGTTCATTCACCAAGGGTACTTCTATACCCTCAAAATACCCACAACTCTAAAGCCTTGAATTTTTTATCTTTACGTCTACAACGTAAGCCGAAAACATCTCGCAACATACAGAACCTTTCTTGAGCTAACACCACAGAGCACAACGTCCACCATAGAGAGATAAAGATCCTACACATTTATCACTAACAACTAAATTCAAAAAAAATCTAAACTTTAAGACTTCTCATTTGTAACTCACAGCATACGTTGCACTCTCAACAACACTCTACATGAAAGATAACCTCCACAACTAGTGAGAGAGAGTAAATCCAACAAGTCCACAATGACCTTTTCTCTCAATCTTCAACCACAATCCACAATTACAATTTAATTTACTAAACAATCCAATATCAATCTCAAGATTTACCAGAATACATATTCAACAAGAGGCAACTCAATACAAAACGAGGAGTTAAACGACTATCAAATAACAACTGAAACCAAAACAAAACATAATTACCTAACATATCCTCAGAAGTAAAGTTGTCTATATTAGCCTAAACAACAAGTTGTCTAGCAACGTCTTATACGTCAACTATAGCTGTGGATCTTGCTAAACCTCTACCTCGATAAACTAATGGTGCCTTAGCTCTACCTCTACTAAAACTCTAACTATGATGAGATGTAGTCAACCTTTAAGACTGACTCGGTGTATCCTCATCCACAACTGGGCAATCTTTTGCCATATGCCCTGGTACCCGACACCTATAGAAGACCCTCCGAAGTAAAAAAGCACACTCTAAGGTGATGTCGGCCAGAATGCTCATATGCTGGTGGAGGTGACGCTCTAACGAACCATCAGTACTCTTTTATGGAGTAAAAATCAAAGTGCCCCTACGAACCCTCTATTTAGATCCTAAATCGACTCTCGATGGCTGGTCTAAAGCAACTCTCTTCGAACCCTTCGAAGCACACAACCACCCCTGCAGAACTTGAAAAAAACCTATTGTTGCGATTGTGCGAGTGCTTGGCAAAAAAGGTGAAATATGTATTGGAAGTGTATGAAAACAATACCAAGATTGAGTCCTTTGCGAGCAAGTATACACGGTCTGTGAGTAATACAACAATAAGCTGAGTATCGATCCCATAAAGATTGACTTGGAATTTCATTGCTTTGATTGTTTACTTATTGAGGGAAAATGATTGTTGAGTTGAAATTGGTTTTGGAAATGGTTAAAGGAAAATAAGTAAAAACAATAAAGCAACGTTGGAAAGGAGAGTTATAAAATGATTGATGAGAGTTGGCAAGGAATACCTGGTTTTCACGCTGTCCATGCCATGCCAGCCTTTAATAATGTTTTACTTTGGCATTGTTTACCGAGAATATTTAAGTTGGCATTGTCTCTGTCGATGGTAATACCCTAAATTAACCATCTAAAAACCCCTATATGTCTATAGTGCCTGTTTTTCATAAATTAATTTGATTAAGTCCCAATCTTTACTCTCTAAGGGGTAGACTCACTCCCTAAGTAAGTTCATCTACTTGAACATCTTCTGTCAAAGCTTTTCACATTAGAATCTGACAACTAATCGTTGCCACCCAAGTCTGTTAAGATATTGAGGTGAAATAGGCAAACTATGCTAGCCCTCGCATGACACAGAAGTTATGGAAAAATTGAAGTTCATGCCAGATGAATAAAACTATGCCGAAGCATTCTAATTATTAAAAACAAAACATTCAAACAGAATTCAACGCAAGCATCCCCACAAACTATTAAATTAGTTCATGGTGAGGGTATCAATCAAAAAGCCTTTAACGTTTTCAAACAACTTCATCATCTTAAAAATAAAAACAACTAAACCAAAGGAAATAACTAGAGAGAAGGTCGGTCGACGCAACCCTTCTTGATCCAGGCTTTCTTCAGTACAGCCTCTCCCAGAAGGTTGTGATGATGAGAGCTAAGTAGAGCGATTCAGTTTTTTCTCTATTCCTTGATTGGAAATGCTCTCTTTAAATAGGCGTGATAAGAAGGCCTAGATAAGGTGAAGGATTTGAAAATTGGATCATGCTCCAAGATAATTGCTTTATCACCTTATCATCTTATCTTTATTTTGAACTCTAGGGCTGATGTGTACTGGATTATGGGCTTCTTTGACCGGTCATCGGATACCACTTCCTTGCCAGCCGAGCTTGGCAAAATTCTTCTGCCCTCTTATCCACTCTTTTTCAGAGTTGGTTCCAATGTGCTTTTCTCGGAATCTGATATGATCCTATTTTTTTGGGCTAATACTTCTTTGCCAACGGTTGTGGCAGAAATCATCTGGTCCTTTTACTTTTTTCTGCCAATCGCTACTCAACACTTTCCTTCCGGCATCTTGTCCTTCTGCTCCAGTATTCCGTTGCCAAACCTGTATAAAAATTAGTAAAACATCCTTCATTCTGGTAAAATTAACTCCCTTATGCAACATGTATGATTTTAACACTAAATGCAAACAATTGTACCCAAAGACAAGCAAAAAACTGTACCTCAGCAAAATTGCAATACTTTTTGACACCTGCCAGCAAGCTGAAATTGACCCTAGGTCTATCCTCAGATATCCAGTATATTAATGTCAACAGTTTAACAAATTCAAGAGCAGCAATAAAGGCCTAGTCTAAGGTCATGAAATGTGCTTAAGTGTAGGCAACATTCATCAAGTTCACCTCAACTCCCTTAGTAATCTTTACTACCCAAACTCAGAATTATTTGAATATTTTCTTTTTTCTTTTTTTTATTCTGCCAAGGGTATTTTCAGGCTGGCAATTAAGTGGGGTCGCGCATGTACTGTTTAGCGTGAGACACAAGAAGGAGCAAACCACGAATACCCACGTTAGTTCATATTACATCACTAAGCTAACCCATTACACTCTTACCCTAAATTTTTGTTAGCTTGAGAACTAAGAGGGAGCAAACCACGAAGACCCAAGTTACTTATTGTCTAAGGTAGATGAGTGTTCTTTTTAAGTTTTTCAGCCTTTGGCAGAGCATTGCTGCCTTATTCTTCTCTTTTTACCCTTGCACTATTTTTTTCATTCTGACTTCAGTTTCAAGAGGTCCTAGGCTTGTTTCAAGAACTAGATACATGCCACGTGTTCAGTGAAACTAAAGTTCCCAAGAATAAAGTTCATTGCCAAGCTACCTGGCATCGAAGTTCTGCTGGCATATAATTTTATATGATTAATTTTCCTTATTGGACAGACTAAACTAGTTACCAGTTCTGTTAAACTAACAACATGCTCTCAAACGTTCAAAATTAAGCCGAGGTAAATTTTTTTAGGATTTGGTATGCATGTACTATCCTACATGGCAAACAAACTAAAATTTAGACATGGATAAGCATGGCAATAAAATGGAAGGCAATACATACCCCTAAACCCAATGTGTGCATTGTCCTCAATGCATGAAAACAACACATATATACAACAGAACATAAAATGTATGAACATGAAAAATAAAATAAAATGCAATAAAATAGTTAATGAGAAGAAGGCTCCCATTCTTCGAAGGGTTCTGCCATCGACACTTGGGTCTTCCTCTTGACAAAACTTCCTCTGTCAGGGGCCATATGCTTATTCTTTTTCAAGCTTGGTTTTGCTACAACTGTGGAAGCTCCTATATCACGGAGAACTTTTTCAACAGTTTTCTCTGGTTTAGTGGTAGCAAGGGCAGATTTAGGTGCACCAGGTTTAGTGCCGATTAGAACTTGGATTTTCTTATCCTCTAATTCTAGTGGCGTATCAGTACTGGCAAACTCAACATGAACCGGTGAAGTATGGACTGGTGAAACTGGATCTGGAGAGATTGGAACCGTGGCATCAGACTTTTGAACTGGTGCGTGTGAAGAATGAGGGCTGTCTAGCATATTTTTTTTGGCAGGGAACTCCAAAAATTCTGGCACTGTGTGCACTATCAGTTCTTTCAGGCCTTCTTCAGGGCACAATCCCTGGCATAAATGACTGCCAAAGCAGAGCACTCTGCTCCTCCGCTTTCTCTAACTTAGCAAGGATAAGCTCTTGGTGCTGGCAAATCTGGGTTAACATTGCACTAGCTAGCATAGGTGTTGTAGCTTCAACCTTAGCCGTCTCGACTTTGGGCACTGGCTGAGTAGCCTTCTGCTTACCCTTCTCTTTAGCTTCGCTGGCAGTTAACCGCCTCCACAATGCAAGGGTTATTATCCCGTTTCTCCGTTGTACACTATCTGAATCAAGCTGTGATACCTTGTGCTGCACGCAAATAGAAGATACTATCAAAGAAAAAATTAAACTACTACTGGTTTTACCTGCACACTTATAGGTCTCATCCACAACGAGTCGTCTAACATTTATTTTTTGTCTAGTCATGATCAAATGCAGCAACGCCATCATTTCTTTCGAGATTGTTTCATTATGAGTAGTCGACATTAGACTAGCCTTGAAGAAATAGTTTCATCCTCTCGGTTGCGACTTTAGTGCCAGTCGCTTCACTATCCGGTGGCCCTTGGATGAATACTCATTTGATGCCCGGCTCACAAAGGTTCTTCAACAACGTATTCCTCTTGGCATCGTCCATCAAATTAGCAAACTCGGTGTGATTTTCCTGTTCTCCATCCAAAGAAAACATCTCATTAATGTAACCTTCATCGAATATAACACACTTACCTCGCACCATTAAGAAAGGCAAATTTTTTGTTGTAAGATGAGCATAAAACTCTCGAACGACGTTAGCGTTGATGTCTCCTTATTGTTGGCAAAACTTTTCCCATTTTTGCGTCTTCACGGTGGCTACAAACTCTGGCAAATAACCAAGATTGGGTTCGTTTTTGAACTTAAACCCTTTCTCATAACAAAAATTTTTTGACGCAAAATTCTCGTTGTATTTTTTCTCAATCTATTCATTGAAGAAGATCTTGAATGGTAGGGAGGAAGAAGCCATGAAAATCTTAATCGCAAAAAAGGCAAAGAAGATGAAAAATTGACGACCTTTGGTTTCTTGGGTTCTTGATTGCTAGGATTGATGAAAGAAAGAGTAAGAGAAGGGATATGAGTCGGTTTGGGTGTTTAAGTAAGGAAGAAAATAAAAGGTTGAGTGTTTAAGTTGGCAATTGGGAAGATAAAGTGATAATGATAAGGGTTTTTGGATGGATAAACGACAAAGAGAAATTGGAGGGATAAGGTGATTAGGTTTGAATTTTTGAAAATTTTTCACTTATCCTGGGCGGCTAGGGTTTTTATTTCACCGAAATTTTCACCTCTCTCATCTGTCCATGCCAGCCTGGCTGGCAGTAAAATCCCACGGTGTACTCAAGAAGCCCTTCAAACATGGAAAAATCAAATAAAGAAAGAAAATAACTTAGTAACTGGAAAAAAATGTATTGACAAAGAAGAAAAAAAACAACTAATCCTACTATATACAAAAGTCAAACCATGGTGATGATCATTGAATCTCTGTAATGAGGATAACCTCATTGGCATCCATTGGAGTGCCGTCCACATAATGCTTCAATTTTTGGCCATTCACTTTGAAGATTGTTTTATTCTTTAAATCCTTGATATCAACTGCTCCATGAGCGTATAGCTTCACAATTTCAGATGGTCCTGACCACCTGGACTTGAGCTTACCTAAAAACAACTTTAATCGTGAGTTAAATAAAAGAACATGTTGACCTACCTCAAAATGCCTTGGCATTATCCTACTGTCATGCCAGCGTTTGGTTCTCTCCTTGTAGAGTTTGGCATTTTTCATAAGCTTGCATCCTGAACTCATCCAACTCGTTCAAGTCAAGTAATCTCTTATTCCCAGTAGCTCTCCACGCCATGTCAAGTGTTTTGACTGTCTAATAAACTCGATTTTCCAACTCTATTGGCAAGTGGCATGGTTTTCCAAAAACAAGTCTAAATGGGGAGCATCCCAAAGGTGTTTTAAAGGCTGTCCTGTAAGCATACAATGATTCATATAGTCTCAAGGACTAGTCATTCCTTGATGGATTTATGGTCTTTTCAAGGATACGCTTAATCTCTTTGTTTGAAATCTCAGCTTGCCCATTTGTTTAAGGATGATATGTCATAGCGATCCTTTGTTGAATTCTATATCTGCACAAAGCCTTAGATATTAGATTACATTTAAAATAGGTACCCTCATCATGAATAATCACTCTAGGGGCACCAAATCGAGTAAAAATATGTTTGTGCAAGAACTTGGCAATGGCCTTTGCATTGTTTGTTAGCAGTGCAACAACCTCAACCTATTTCGAAACGTAGTCAATAGCCACAAGGATGTATAGGTTACCAATTGATGAAGGGAATGAACCCATAAAGTCTATCCCCATACATCAAATAAGTCCACAAACATAATGTTCTGGAGTGGCAGTTGGTGTCTACCAGAGATGTTTCCTGTCCGCTAGCATCGATCACATACCTTGGCATAGTTGTGGGCATCTTTGTATAGTGTGGGCCAGAAGAATCCTGACTGTAGTACCTTGGCAGCAATTTTTATCCCAACAAAGTGACCTTCATACGGTGATGCATGGCATAATTGTAATATCTTGTGTTGTTCATCCTCATGCATACACCGTCTAATCACTTGGTCGGCACATTGCTTGAACAATATAGGCTCATCCCAGTAATATTACCGAACTTTCCATAGGAAATGTTTTCTGCCATTGTATGCCAAGTCTGGTGGCAAAATATTGCTTACCAGGTAGTTGACTATGTCAGCGTACCATGACATTGCATGAACTACAAGCAAATATTCGTCAGGGAAGACATCTCTTATAGCAATGGTCTTACCATTTTCTGAGTGATACTCTAAGCGTGATAAGTGGTCAACTACCAAATTTTCACTACCCTTCTTGTCTCGAATTTTAAGGTCAAATTCTTGCAGTAGAAGTGTCCATCAGATTAGTCTGGGCTTGGCATCCTTATTTGCCAAGAGATACTTCAAAGCTGAATGATCTGTATAAACCATAACTTTGTTACCAACTAAATAGGATCTAAATTTATCAAAAGTAAATATAACTGCAAGAAACTCTTTCTCAGTTGTGGAATAATTCAACTGTGCTCCATTTAATGTCCGACTGGCATAATATATGGCATGAAAAAGTTTGCCACGCTGTTGTCCCAAGACTACTCCAACGGCATAGTCGATGGCATCACACATGATCTCGAATGGTTCATTCCAATCCGGTGTTACGACTATTAGGGCATTAATTAATCTATCCTTAAGTTCCTGAAAAGCTCTTAAACATGAATCATCAAAGGCAAAAGCAACATTTTGTTCCAATAACAAGTATAAAGGTTTAGAAATTTTTTAAAAATCTTTAATGAAACGATGATAGAAACCTGTATGTCCCAAAAAACTCCTTATACCTTTTACACTTGTAGGTAGTGGTAAGTGCTTGATTACATCAACTTTTGCTTGGTCAACCTCTAATCCTCTCTTGGTCTCTTTGTGTCCAAGAACAATGTCCCATTCACCATGAAGTGACATTTCTCCTAGTTCAAGACTAGATTTGTCTCAATGCATCTCCTCAAAACTTGCTCCAAACTCCAAAGACATTCCTTGAATGTTTTGCCAAACACAAAAAAATCATCCATGAATATTTCCAAGTTGTGCTCTATCATGTCAAAAAAATAGACATCATGCAACGTTAAAATATTACTGAGGCGTTACACAGCCCGAATGACATCGTTCTAAAAGCAAATGTCCCATAGGGGCAGGTAAATATGGTATTCTCTTGATCATCAGGGGCAATAGCAATCTATTTATAGCCTGAATAGCGATCTAAAAAATAATAGAAAGCTTTACTTATCAATCTGTCTAGCATCAGGTCAATAAAAGGTAGTGGGAAGTGGTATTTCCGAGTGGCACTGTTTAGCCTCTTGTAGTCCATGCACACTCTCCATCCTGTGATAATCCTAGATGGAATCAATTCATCTTTGCTGTTTTGCACTATAGTCATGACATCCTTCTTTGGCACGCACTATACTGGGCTGACCCACGAGCTATCGGATATATGATAGATTATCCCGGCATCTAACCACTTGATAATCTCTTTCTTTTACTACTTTTTTCATGCTCATGTTTAGTCTTTGTTGTCTTTCAATGGTCTTGCCATGATATTCCTCCAAGATAATCTTGTGCATGCAAATAGTTGGGCTAATACCTCGGATGTCTGCCAAGGTCCAACCCAAGGCTTGCTTATAGTTGCTTAATATTTTCAGTAAACTTCCCTTCTGATCATTAGTGAGATCAGCAGCAATGATTACTGGTAGTGTTGAGTTTTTACCTAAGTAAGCATATTTGAGGTGGTCTGGCAATGGCTTCAATTCCAATTCGGGTGGCTCTTCTATGGATGGTTTGGGCACCACAATTTCTCTGCTAGCCAACTCTAGTGGCTCTAGTTGTTCAAAATAGTTCACCTCTTCAACCTCCAAGGCTGGTTCTTCAGGTTTGTCAATTATCTTATCCTTGACATCTAGTTCTCTGGCATCACCACCTGCATCTTGGTATAACTTTGCCAAGTCCATTGTGAAAAGTGATTCTAACATCTCATTGGTTTGATACTCATTAGGCTCATCTGCACATTTAATAACTTAAAAAAAGTTAAATGTAACATGTTGATCATTCACACGCATAGTCAGTTCACACTTGTGAACATCGATTAATGCTCTGCCTGTGGCAAGGAAATGTCTTCCTAATATAATCGGCACATTCACATCAACTTTATAATCTAAAATGATAAAATCAGCAGGAAATATGAATTTATCTACCTTCACGAGCACATCCTCAATCTTACCCTTGGGATGCTTAAAAGATCAGTTTGCTAGCTGAAGTGTCACCGTGGTAGGTCTTGCTTCTATGTCAAGCTTCCTAAAAATAGACAGTGGCATCAAATTTATGCTAGCGCCCAAGTCACACAGTGCCTTGCCCACAAATCTATTACCAATGGTGCAAGGAATAGTGAAACTTCATGGATCTTCCAGCTTTGGTGGCAATCGGTTACGTATCATGGCACTGCATCCTTCTATGAGGGCTATAGTCTAAAAATCTCCCAACTTCCTCTTTTTGGACATGATATCTTTCACAAATTTCACGTAGTTGGGCATCTGCTCAAGGGCTTCTACCAAAGGTATGTTGATGTGCAGCTGCTTAAGAACTTCTAAGAAGTGCTTAAATTGTCGGTCTTGCTTATATTTGTGAAGACGAGCTGGAAAATGTGGTGGCAGATAAACAACTACTGGCTCCACTGGCTTTTCCAAGGTGTTGCGGGCATTGTGTTCTTGTCTGGCATCATTCTACTGTTTGGCTACATTCTGTTGGCTAGCATCAAAAATTGGTCTGGCATCATCATCTTTAATTTATGCTTTTTTGGTGTCCTCTACTGGCATCAGTTTCTCAGCTTGGCAATGTAACGCCCCGATTTTGGGTCTAGATGTTTTGGGGTTCGGTTTGAGGGTCCGGTAGACCGGTATTAGTGATTCGAGTTAGTTTTCGGATTAAATTAGATTAAATATTTTTGAAGGTGATAAAAATATGGAAAATGTTCTAAAAAAAATTATTTAGTATATTAACGATTGTGGTAAAATCAATTTTGGAAAATGAATTTTGGAAATCAGAAATTTTGGACTAGTGACCAAAATGCAAACTGAAAACTGTTTTTAGTGACTGTTTTTTAAAGGATCAAAACTTTGAATATTTAAGGAGCTAATAATCCAAAAGTCTAATTTCAGACTTTATCCTTTAATTGGCTATTTTTAAAAGTGTTTTATAAAATAAAATAGGTTGAGGAGAATTAATTGATATTAATTCTTTTAAAACAAAAGTTACATAACTAACTTTCTCAAAACATTTTTCTCTTAAAATCTCTTCAGCCAAACACCATTCTCTTCTTCTAAATCTTCAGGTAAATCTTATTTTTCTTAAATCTTTTGATTTCTAAAGGATTCTTAATGGTTTCTAAACAAAACCTTATTGTTTTAACTTTGTTTTCACATGTAAATTTAGCCAATTAAAGAATAAAGCATTTATTAGAGGTAAGGTTCGTTCTTCTCCTCTAATGAAAGGTTCTTTACTAAAATTCCCGAGTTGTTGGTCCTTTACAATTGTTTTCTAATGTGTTTTGATAGTTTAATTAAGGAAAATTGGTTTAATTATGTTTGATTGATGAAATTGGTAGATTTTCGAATTAGATCTGTTTGTGTGGGTTCTTGATCAAGTTAGATCATGATTTTGATGTTTAATAATGTTAAAAACTCGTATTTAACATTGTAATCCCGGATCTAGTTGAATCTTTAATATTAAAGGTTGTTAGTTAAGGGTTTTTGTGATGTTATTGGTGTTTAGTCATTGCTGGAAGTAAAATGATGTTGTAAAAGGGTTTTAGATGTTATTTGATGAAGTTTGATGTATTGCATCGTTACATTGTGGCTGGGTTAAGATTGGAAAGTGGCTGAGCATGATTTTGATAAGTTTCGGATGGTTTTTGAGTGGGCAACTTGTGAGTTGCGGGAACATGCTTTGAGGCAGTGGTTTAGACGCATTTTGATGCATGTTTCCTCTGGTTTTGTGTGACCAAAACAGGGGATAATCAAGGCGAAGCAGCTTGAAGTGAAGTGTAGCTTGCTAGGAGCTCGATTTGCTTTGGCGAGCAAGGCGAGGTGTAATTGGTGAGTGGAAACTGGTTTTAAATGATTGATAAAGTTTTGCAAATGTTGTAGGAGTTTAGGTTAAGCGTGAAACACTTAACTAAGCCCGAAAGTTGGTGAATGCATGGTTTTGAATACATATACAATGGTTTAAAGGTATATGAAATGTTGGTGAGCATTGGTTTTCATTCCTGATTAGGAATGGGGTATTGCTTGGCAATGTAGTTTGCATATATGATGGTTTGTTTAATGCATTATAAAATAGTGAGTAAATGGTTTGTAAAAGATATATTGGCTATGTGACAAGGTAAGAAACATTCAGATATAGTTGGCATGCCATAGGATTGAAGTGCACTATAATATATGTTTAAAATAGATCGTGTCCAAAGATCCTTGAGGTATAGCGGATTGGCTACTCAGACTATTGGTTCTCATTAGAGGTTAATCGGATTGGCTAGCCTATGTGAGAGTAAATCTTACGGATTGGCAAGGTTAGAGATATCATGAGGATTGGCATGGTATGAGTATGGTGGAGGATTGTTCATCATGAGTTATTAGTGTATCCGATGTATGGATAGAGGATAATCTATCCAAGAGTAGATGATAGTCTACTCAAGGTCACTATAATTGCCAACATATGAAAGTTCATATGTTGAACCTATTTTATAATGCTTTGGGATCTAAGCATGGTAATGAGATTTAATGCTTTGGGATTTAAGCATGTTTTGATTTAATGCTTTGGGATTTAATTATGTTTTGATTTAATGCTTTGAGATTTAAGCACATGGTCTATAAAGGTTTTGCATAATGTTAATGCACAAGTTTTGATTTGTAATCAATGTAAATGCTTTAGATTGTAAGCATAGCTTGAAAACAAGAGTTTAGTTTTCAAAGGTTTTAAATGCATCAACATCCTCATTAAGCATGTGTGCTTATGCTCTCTTTTTCCTAATGATGTAGAGCATTGAGGTTCGGGGTAGCAAAGGCAAAGTCTAAAGTGATCTAAGATTCAAGACTATTTTGAGTATGAACTCAGTTTAAGCTTCCAGTTAATAAGGCAATGTGTTCGCCATATTGTTGGGATTTGTAATTCTATTTACTATGGTTTTTGGGCATGTTTAATGCTATATTTTGGATTTGGTTTGATGTTGATAAGTATGTTAAGAGTTATTGCTTTTGGTTGATGCTAGGTGAATGCCTAGGTATGCCTCTAGATAGCTTTGATTGATTGACATGCTTTGACGAGCTTAACATGTTGAGTATGGTATTGGAGACATGTTGATATGTTGCATATGTTGGAAAGTATTCAATTGAGTGTTTTGGTATATTGGCAATTGGTTTAGGGAGCATGCCTATAGATTGAATCTTTTGAAAGCATAAGATTGCTATGGTTGCTGAATCTTGGTGCAAATGATAGAATATGTTTTGATGGGTGATTGTATGCATGTATGTGAGTTGCTAGGATCCGAATGCATCTAGATTTGAGTGAGAAACTAGCTCAAAATGAAATTACAGGCCTAAGCATACTGATACGCGGGGACCGTATCGGTACGGCTAGGCAATTTAAGGCACTATATTTCGATATGGGTTAAGGTGTACATGTAAGTTTTAATGCCACTGGAATCTACTTTTTAGGACAAATCTTGCGTACCGGAACACCAAAAGTCCATATCGGTACATTCTTTAAACCTCCTCAGCTTGGATTTCAAAATCAACCAAGCATACCGGTACGGTACACGGTGTACTGAAACAGGGCTGTCAAATATTAAGTACCCTATCTATACGGTTACCCGCGTATCGATATGGATGGTTGTTAATTCAGTTAATGTCGTGGAAGTGAGGTTCTGGTTTCTTTCAATTTAGTCTCTGATCCTTGTTTTATCAATTGAATGAGTTTGAATGGTCAGATTGAATTGAGAATTAACATGCAAGCATGTAATCTGACTAATTGAGGATTGGCAACCTTATTTCTGGTAATGTTCCTTTAATTTGTCAATTTTACGTTTTAGTTCCTTTAATGAATTGTATGTAATTGGTTGTCATTTCGTGGTCCATTTCCTTTGAAATTTTATCCGCTGCAAGCTGAACACTTAGGTTTAATAATATGCATCTAGACAAGATAAAAGGAAAAAATGGACCAATTTTCGTAATCTTTCTCTAGTTTGCTTCTGCAAACCTAATGTAGCTCTCTCGGTTCGGTTGGGGGTCTATGCCGGGTCGAGTGGGTTACAGGCAATGAGTTGGCTGCTTGGTAGCTATCTCTATCCCACACTGCTTACCACTCTGAAGAGTTACTGCTTTGCATTGTTTATTGCCTTTGTGTCGTGCATCCTCAATATCACTTGGTAAGGCTCCCTAGGGTCGATTGCTAAGTGCATTGGCAATCTGTCCTAGCTGAACTTCTAAGTTTTGCATTGACGCTGACAAACTCTAAACTGTAGCATCATTCCTCTCCATGTATTCCGTCAGAGTCCTCTAGTTGGGTCTTTGTACTTGCTGAAAATTGTTCTGGGCTCTCACTGGTATGGAATTCTGATTGAATGCTGGCATGGCATTGTTATTCTGCCTCTGAATATTGTTGTTTTGATGCTGGGCATTGTACTGGTTGCTTCCTTGATTTCCGCATGCCAAATTTGGGTGCTTCTTCCAACCTGCATTGTAAGTATTGGAATTCAAATTATAATTTTGATTAAAATTACCAACGAAATTTACCGACTCAGGGTTGGCAGGAAAATCATCCAAATGATGATCTTCTCCACATATCGTGCAAAATGGTTTTAATTCCTTAACTTCTTGGGGTTCATTGCTCTTTTGCAAAGTTTTCACTATGCTGGCAAGATTAGAGATCTGAGCATTAATGGATGTCATTGCATCAAGCTCCAACTTTCTGACTGTTTTTGTTTCTATCCCCAGTCTGGCAGTGGGATACTGAAAATCATTTGCAGCAATCCTTTCAAGGATGTTAACTGCCTCTATGCAGTTCTTATCTAACAGTGAACCATTTGATGAGGCATCAACAACTGTCCTAGCATATGCATTAAGTCTATTGTAAAAAATTTCCATTAGGGTCCAATTAAGGAATCCGTGCATCAGACATCTCCTTAGCATGTCTTTGAATCTTTCCCAGACATCATATAAGGTCTCATCATCAGCTTTCCTGAATGCAGTGATCTCATTCCTTAGTCTGGCATTGAGCTTAGGTGGCTAAAATCGCAATAAGAACTTATGGCAAAGGTCTACCCATGTAGTGATTGATCCCGGTAGCAAAGAATTTAACCACGACTTCGCTCTGTCCCTTAGTGAGAATATGAATAATTTCAGCTTCACTGTGTCCTCATGAACTCCAGGTTGCTGAAAGAGTTGGAAAACTTCCATGAATTGCTTCAGGTGTGGCCTCGAATCTCTATTAGGTGATCCATCGAACTGTCCTACATTCAAAAGAGTTTGAATCATCACCGACTTTAGTTTGAAATTAACTGAGTTCACCTCAAGTTTAACTATGCTTGGCATCAAATTGTCAATATTTGGTGCCAATTGTTCTCTAATTGGTCTCTCTATAGCAATGGCAGGTTCGGCAGGAGTAGCTGGCATTCCATGATCTTCCTGATTAACTGGAATACCTTCTATTCCTCTATTATCGTTTTGAGCCATCTCTTTGAGTTTCTTTTTCAACCTTTGCAAGGTTTTTTAATTTCTGGGTCGTGTGTCCAAGCTTTTATTTTCGAGTGATTCCTGGTCATACACCAATTAAAACATTAAAATGAACTAAAAACAAACAAGTAAATCAAAACAATAAACTCATTTGCAATCCCCAACAACGACGCCAAAAACTTGTTGCGATTGTGTGAGTGCTTGGCAAAAAGGGTGGAAGTGTATGAAAATAGTGCCAAGATTGAGTCCTTTGCGTGCAAGTATACATGGTCGGCAAGTAATATAGCAGTAAGCTGAGTATCGATCCCACAGAGATTGACTTAGAATTTCACTGCTTTGATTGTTTACTTGTTGAGGGAAAATGATTGTTGAGTTGAAATTGGTTTTGGAAATGATTAAAGGAAAAGAAGTAAAAACAACAAAGCAACATTGGCAAGGAGAGTTATAAAATGATTGATGAGCGTTGGGAAGGAATACCTGGTTTTCATGCTGTTCATGCCATGCCAGCCTTTAATAATGTTCTACTTTGGCATTGTTTACCGAGAATATTTAAGTTGGCATTGTCTTTGTCGATGGCAATGTCCTAAATTAACCATGTAAAAACACCTATATGTCTATAGTCCTTGTTTTTCATAAATTAATTTGATTAAGTCTCAATCTTAACTCTCTAAGGGGTAGACTCACTCCCAAAGTAAGTTCATCTACTTGAACATCTTTTGTCGAAGCTTCTTACCTCAGAATCTGACAACTAATCGTTGCTACCCAAGTCTGTTAAGATATTGAGGTACAATAGGCAAACTGTGCCAACCGTCGCATGACACAGAAGTTATGGAAAAACTAAGGTTCATGCCATATGAATAAAACTATACCAAAGCATTCTAATTATTAAAATAAAACATTAAAACATCGTTCAACGCAAGCATCCCCACCAACTTCATCATCTTAAAAATATAAACAACTAAACCAAAGAAAGGAACTAGAGAGAAGGTCAGTCGATGCAACCCTTCTTGATCTAGGCTTTTCTCGGTGCAGTCTCTCTCGCCTGGTTGTGATGGTGAGAGCTAAGTGGAGCGATTCGGTTTTTTCTCTCTTCCTTGATTGGAAATGCTCTCTTTAAATAGGCGTGAGAGAAAGCCCTGGATAGGGTGAAGGATTTGAAAATCGGATCATGCTCCAAGATAATTGCTTTATCACCTTATCATCTTATCTTCATTTTGAACTCTAGGGCTGACGTGTACTGGATCATGGGCTGCTTTGACCAGTCATCGAACACCACTTTCTTGCTAGCCAAGCTTGGCAAAATTCTTCTTCCATCTTATCCACTCCTATTTTTTCAAAGTTGGTTCCAATGCGCTTTTCTTAGGTTCTGATCTGATCCTATTTTTCCGGGCTGATACTTTTTTACCAAGGGTTGTGGCAGAAATCTTCTGCTCGTTCTACTTTGTTCTGCCAATCACTACTCAATACTTTCCTTCCGGCGTCCTGTCCGGCTCCAGCATTTCGTTGCCAAGCATGTCTGCCTAATCTTGCATAAGAATAGCAAAACACCCTTCATTCTAGCAAAATTAACTCCTTTATGCAACATGCATGATTTTAACACTAAATGCAAACAAATGTACCCAAAGGAAACAAAAAGCTATGTAAAATAGGCATAAAATATAATACTTTTGAGAAGTTAACATCTATGATATCTTGGGTCTCCACATTATGGCCTTTTGAATTCTTCATCCTGCTCGATGTCGTATCATGAAGCCGCTCCAGTGCCTTTGCACTATTGGCTAGTTCTGAAAATATCCCAAGTGGATCCGCTGTCACATGCAACTAGAGCTCAACCCTCATACCATGTTTGAACCTCTTATACCACAACTCTTCTGCGACAACTAACTCCGGGGCATAACGGCTCAAACATAAAAATTCTTGTTCATATCCAAAAACTATTCGATCCCCTTGAACTAGATGTAGAAATTGGTCTCTCATCTTATCAATATGTACCTCACTGATATACTTCTTTCGAAACTCATCCAAGAAGATATCCCACGCCGGAAGTATAGGCTGTAGACCCAACTCAACAGTCTTCCACCACTCGTTTACATTGCCCTTAAGAAGGGAGACAATGCAATCAAGACCATCCTCTGAGCTTTCCTTTATCTGTCTCAAGATTCTCTGTGTGTTACGCAACCACTAATAAGCCTTGATAGGGTCATCCTCACCCAAACCCTTAAAAGTTTTAGGCCCAAAACGATAGAGCCTCTCAACAGGGGTCTTGCGAGGCGTCTCAGATTGCCTCAGAATAGCTTGTAACACTTGCAAAAGGGCAGAGGTAAGATCACAAAAGTGACTCACCTCTTTATTTTTGTAGCGATGTCCTTTTTTATTAGGTTCGCTAAAAAATGAGTTTTAAATTTTGTTTTGTTTTAAAAAATGTCTTCCGTGGGATTTTATAAAAACCGTGTTTAATTTTGACAATGGAGTCGCCACCGGCCACTTAGGTAAGCCGGATACCATAAAAACCAGAGATTTTGAAAACTTTGGGTTCGGGAGTCGGTTACGGATGGGGAAGGATTAGCACCCCCACACTGCCTAAAATTGGTACTTTAATAATTACCGCTTTATTAATATTAGATTTTCTGGGTTAAAGTGACGATTTAATTAACATTTGGTTATAAGTGCGAGTAGATTTTAGAGGCCCCGTTATCTGAGAGTAAACGCCCAACCACTATCACTAAGCCTGATACTGGCCCCGTTTACGCTCGGATAAAAGGGCACCGCATTGACAATTTATATTCCATTATGCAACCTTAGAAAATAAAAAATAAAAAGTACAATGGCATTGGCATGGTACTAAAATATAAAAGCATGCATATTACAAAATTAAACAAAAATAATAAAATACACGGGTAAAAAGATAAAGCATGATAAAACCAAAGCAAACACGAACAAGATAAAAAAACATGCTTAAAAAACTAAATTAATTAACCTCAACATGCTTGAA
The DNA here is from genome assembly GCA_019671005.1 of Hibiscus mutabilis. Taxonomy (NCBI): domain Eukaryota; kingdom Viridiplantae; phylum Streptophyta; class Magnoliopsida; order Malvales; family Malvaceae; genus Hibiscus; species Hibiscus mutabilis. The sequence continues at coordinate 13,341,040 of CM033726.1, read as the reverse complement.
CACATTAAGACAAAATACAACTAAAATATGGATAACACATACATGGCGTAGTATGGCACTAAAAAACATGCTAGAATAAAAACTAATGTTTGATATTTGACATGTGACACAATTTATATGCATAGACTAAAAACACGACATTTCTATAGCACCAAGTAACACGCTAACATATATCCTAAAAACGAGGATATGAAAATCCATGTGGGTACATAAAAACATGATGTACAAAGAAACTAAAACATTATCTAAAACAAACCTACATATGATGAACGAACAAATTAAAACACAAAAAACATAATATCACAAATAAACGTGGCAAACAAAAAAACATACCAACATGTAACCTGAAAATAAAGTGAACAACCCATACATGCTAAAATACAAACACGCTAAGTACAAGTCAACTAAACATACTAAACGAACATGTGTGATACGAGCAAACAAAACAAACAACGTAGAAAGCACAACCCAAAATACGCAAATAAACATGATATTAGTACATGTATGAACAAAATGAACTTGCTGACAACATGTAATAGAAATTAAATGACACAAATATTCAAACACGAGAAAGGTCTGAAATGCAACAAAAGGAAAATCGTGAAGCAAAAATTAAATAAACGAAAAACACATTCAGGGATTTAACTAAAAACTGAAATAGACTTGCAGGGACTAGATATGCAATATGACCAAGGGGCAAGCTCAAAGTGCAAAGTTTGAAAACGCAGAATGGTCTGTGGGGTAATCAAACCATTTGAAATATGAATTCAGTTTATTTGAGGGCTAAATTGAAAGATTTCAAAAAAAAAAGGGTCTGGGGCTGCAAATATCCCGTGCGGCAAGACAGAATTGAAAATTTCAAGAATGCGAGGGGATTTAAGACATTATTTACCCATTTTCTTTTTATTTCCCTGCTATAAAACCGATAGCCAGCCCCCATTATTCATTTTTTCCATTTTTTAAGCCCTAAAGAGAGAGCTCTCTCATTTCCCAGAAAATAACCCTTCAGCCATCACTGTTATAGAGGCCGGCGGTGGTCTGGCTACTCCGGCCATCGTCCCCTAACACTCAAACGTCCTAAAACCTAGCCATGACCCCCGTCCAGAATTGAAACCTCTCTGTTTTCAAAAGGCCGAACCAAAATCCTTCTATTTTGAGACCGCAAAACCTAGATCCCTGACGTTTTGAGACAAAAACAAAGAAAAATCCCTTTTTGTGGCTCACTCCTCGGAGTTTATCGCCGGTAGGAAGGATTTTTCTTTAGGTAAACTCTATCTTTTTTCTTTTTTTTGGCTTATTACTTACATGCATGCATAAAATGAGAGGAAAAAATTACCAATAGAAGGTCTGTTTTTTTTTCGTATTTCTGGAAAGACTGATGATTGATTGTTACAGATTTTTGCTACATCTACATATATATCCGTTCTTTCTCTGATGATTTTTTGGTAGACCTAATATCTGAAAATACATATATTTTGGGACTGGGTAACTGACATAATCCCTGCTTTTTGGCGATTTTGGCATATATGATTTAATGCGGTGGTTGGTACAGCCGGCATGGGGAGCGACATGGTGGAGATGTCCATCCGCACAGATCTATTTTCGGCCGTTGGATCTAATCTGATCCAACGGCTGAGATGCCCTGAAGATCGAACGGCTCAGATGCATGCCTGAACGGGCGGGATTGCACCTGATGATGCCACATGGCGTACGGTGATCTGAAAGGCCAGTGCATGCTCCATACGCACGCGTGGAAGTCAGCTGGATGGCGAGTGGGCTTACGCGCGGCAGATGAGAGGTCTTTATGCTTCAACCGTGGCCGTTGGATTTAAATCTGATCCAACGGCCCTCGTGCAGCTGCACAAAATAACGGGAGGGTATTAGGGCTCTATTATCTGATGTGGATTAGGGTTTTTAGGATGTGGGTTAGGGTTTGGAGCTGGATTGGGCCCAATGTAATCATTAATTTTAGGTTTCATGTAATTTAGACTAAATATCTTATTTGGATTTTAATATACTTTTTATTTTATTTTAATTTTAGCCTAATAGCATTAATAATAATAGTAATAATAACAATAGTAATAATAATAATATATGTGTACACACACATATAATATATGTACATACAAATTAATATACACATGCAAACACCCACACGTATGCATACATACACACATATTAATTAATATATACATGAAAACGTTAATATATGTAACACATTAATATAATATACAAACATACATGCATATATACTCATACACATGGTTTACGTACACATTAATCACACGTATAGTAATGAACATATAATATAATACGTATACATGCAACAATAATATATTAATTTTTAAACTAAATAGATTAACACAACATTTATACATCGGATAAAAATGAGTGATTACAGTTGCCCCTCTTTGCTTGTTCTCGTGAAACGAGGACAAAGCAAAAATTATAAGCACTAATTTTTATCTGACTTCCCTATTTGTAGCTTCGGAATCACGTGCTCTTCTGGAATTCTCCGCTTTTCCTCAGCTGAATCTTCAGGCTCGTAAGTTCTTCCTATATAGAACTTCTGCACCTTCCGATCTTGGAACTACAGGTCCCTTCTATATATAGAACCTTTCTTTCTGGAGCCTTGATTTATGAGTCCCTCCTATATAGAACATTTCACTCTGAGACAATAAAGCTTGGAGTCCTTCCTATATGGAACTCTTCACCTTCAACGCTGGTTTCTCCTATATAAAACCTTCTGCGTCACAGACGAATTCTTTCGACTAGGAGTTCTTCCTATATAGAACTGTTAGTCTTCAAACCTTGGAGCCGCAAGTCCTTCCTATATAGAACTCTTAGCTTCTGAAATATCAGAGTTATAGGTTCTTCCTATATAGAACCTTTCACTCTAAGATAGTAAAGCTCAGAGCCCTTCCTATATAGGACTCTTCGCCTCCAACACAACGGGTTTTCCCTATATAAAACCTTCTGTGCCATGGGTGAATTCCTTCGGCTGGGAGTTCTTCCGATATAGAACTGCTAGTCTTCACCCTGGAGCCGCAAGCCTTTCCTATATAAAACCTTCAGCTCCCGAAGCCTCGGAGCGGCGGATTCTTCCTATATAGAACCCCTCGCTGTGGGCACTTGAAAATGTAGGCCCTTCCTATATAGAACCTTTATCTTCTCATTTGGGATTCACACCAAAATGGCTACCGATTTGGCCTTACGCTACCTAGGCTGCCATTATCTCTGGACTTCCGCTACTAAGGCTGCCCATGCTTCTTTAAATCTACAGATACCTGTCTAGAATAGAAAAAGTGCTATGACAAATGAGTTAACATGCTCCTAATCCTAGGGATGTCTAACTACACACGATGCATGAGTGTCAATATCTCGATGCGCCTGCTTATGTGATCAGTCAATCTCGACTCTCCGCTTTACTTTCTCTTTCTTTTCTTTTTATGGTGACGGTGCCCCCACTTTTCTTTTATGAATTTCTAGTTCGAGGTTCTAAAGTGCCATTTCGGGTTTTCACTTTAGAGGTTTTTTGTTTTTTGTTTTTTTTTCTCTTTTTTTTGAGGTGCCCTTCCGGGTTTTCACCTGGGAAATCTCTCTTGTTGTCTTGAATACTTTCTTTAAATAAGCGGGGTATGTGACATTGGTCATCTTGCCCTAGTGCTCGAAGCTTTCTGCTCGTCCCGCATCAGCATGCATCATATAGGCAGCTAGAGGGGAAGGTTAATACTATTTTCTAATCACCTGCATCTTCAGGGTTAGATCACAGTAATGCTCAGAAATCTCTTGTTTATCATAAGCCTATGTTAACTTATCTGCATGATGTTTATGGCAACTAACAAGAGGACAAGGAACAGGAGCTCAAAAATGTGATTTTATTACGATTAAGGATTTAGGATAATTTCGAGATGGTAATGGCAAACATGAGGAAAAGGAAAACATGAAATGCAAAACCTCCAAGTATCCACAGTATGAATGATGCGTGATCCCGTCAACCGGAGTAGATTCTTTGTCTGGAGCTTCTCTTTCTGGTACTTGTGGGGACGACTCTTCTCGCCGGAGGTCCAACCTTAAAATTTATCTGAGTCGCCCTTTACAGGTTTTCAACTCGGATCCTTCCTTTGCTTCGAGACGCCCTTTTTCAGGTTTTCGCCTTGAGCTCTCCACCTTTTTTTTGTTTTTGTTTTTGTTTTTTTCTTTTTTTTTTAAACATAGTATTTCTTAACTACATCAGAATTCACAAGATTTTTCAACTCGTCTCCATCCATTTCGGTTAAGATTAATGCTCCTCCTAAAAAGGCCTTCTTGACAATGTATGGCCCTTCCCAATTGGGCATCCGCTTTCCCCGAGAATCTTTATGAATCTGGAGGATCCTCTTAAGCACCAGATATCCCTCTCTGAATTCTCTCGGGTGCACTTCTTTTCGTATGCCCGCACCATCCGTTTTTGGTATATTTGACCATGACAGATGGCCTTTAGCCTCTTTTCTTCGATGAGATTCAACTGGTCGAATCTGGCTTGCACCCATTCGGACTCTTCCAACTTTGCTTCATTTAGGACCCGGAGCGACGGAATTTCAACCTCAATGGGGAGTACTGCTTCTATGCCATATACTAAAGAATAGGGCGTTGCCCCCGTCAATGTGCGAACAATTGTCCTATAGGCGAAAAGAGCGAATGGCAGCTTCTCATGCAATCCTTGTAGGTATCCGTCGTCTTCGCGATGATCTTCTTTATGTTCTTGTTTGCTGCTTCCACTGCCCCATTCATCTTAGGGTGATAGGTTGTGGAGTTATGGTGCGTTATCTTGAACTGGTTGTACACCTCCGTCATCAATTTGTTATTCAGATTGGAAGCGTTGTCGGTGATAATCCTTTTCGGTAAACCATATCAACAGATGATCTCCTTCTTTAGGAATTTGCATACCGCCGTCCTTGTGATGTTGGCATAAGATGCTGCCTCTACCCATTTAGTGAAGTAGTCTATGGCGGCCAAAATAAAGCGGTGCCCGTTGGAAGCCTTCGGGTGAATCTGCCCAATGATGTCCATGTCCCATACTGTAAAAGGCCATGGAGAATTCATGGTAACAGAGGAGCATGAATCTTGTCAGTATAAATTTGGCATTTGTGGCATTTTCTGGCATAATCGATGCAATCTCTCTCCATGGTCGACTAGAAATAGCCATATCCCATAATTTTTCGGGCTATAGACAGCCCATTGGCGTGCGTCCCACATAAACCATCATGTACCTATGCCAAAATCTCCTTCGCCTCCTGGGCATCCACACACCTCAATAATGTCTGATCATGGCTTCTTTTATATAGAATTTCCCTATCCAGAACATATCCCGCTGCTATTTTTTTGAGCGTTTTTCTGTCATTGTCATTTGCCCCTTCGGGATACTTTTGAAACTTTACATATTGCAAGATGTCATAATACCAAGGGTTGCCATCTATCTCCTCTTGCACATTACAATAGTGAGCTATCCTTTTAAAAGTCTGCATCTCAATGGGCTTCATTTTTGCCCCCGTGTTCGCTTTAAACATGGAAGCCAAGGTTGCCAAGGCGTCTGCCATCTGATTTTCTTCTTTGGGAAGGTAAGTGAAACTGATCTTTTCAAACTCCTTGGTGAGCTCCTGGATCAATTCATAATATTTGACCAGCTTCAGATCCCTGGTTTCCCATTCTCCGCGCAACTGGTAAATCACTAAGGATGAATCTCCGAATACTCGAAGTTCCTTAATATTTCTTTCAATAGCTGCGTTCAGTCCCATAACACAGGCTTTGTATTCAGCTATATTGTTGGTGCAGAATAATTCTAGTCTGCTGGTGAAGGGATAGTAGACATTCTCCAGAGAAATTAACACGACCCCTATCCCGTGTCTGAGGGCGTTGGAGGCTCCATCAAAGTAAAGCTTCCATGAATTGTCGTCTGAAACATTTTCCCCAGTTGTAATACACATCAAGTCCTCATCCGAGAAATTAAAGTTCAACGATTCATAATCATCCGAAGCACGACTAGCTAAGAAATCTGCTATGGCGCTTCCCTCTACGACTTTCTGACCTACACACACAATGTCGAACTCGGATAAGAGCATCTGCCAGCGGGCTATCCTCCCTGTTAATGTCGGCGCTTCCATTAGGAACTTCAAGGGGTCTAGCTTGGATATCAACCATGTGGTATGGTATAGCATGTACTACCTAATCCTTTTGGTGGCCCAAACCAAAGCACAACACAACTTTTGAATTGTCGGGTACCGTGTTTCGCAATATTGAACTTTTTGCTTAAGTAGTAGATGGCTCTTTCCTTCGTCCCAAAATTATCATGTTTCCCCAATACGTAACCCATTGAATTCTCAAAGACTGTTAGATAGAGGATTAAAGGCCTACCTGGTACCGACGCGACTAAAATTGGGCTTCTTGACATTCCTCGTCCCAGACACTGGATTATTCTTTCTAAGTAGTCTGAAGACTGGGTCACACCTATCTGTTAACTGGGAGATGAAACGGGAGATGTAATTTAGCCTCCCCAGGAAACCTCGAACTCCCTTCTGAGTATGGGGCGGTGGGAGATCCTGGATGGCTTTCACCTTATCTGGATCGATCTCAATCCCTGTTCTGCTCACTACGAACCCCAAGAGTTTTCCAGATGTAATGACAAATGTGCATTTGGTTGGGTTAAGCTTTAGATGGTATTTTCGCAGTCTTTGGCATAGTTTTCTCAGGTTCTACAGGTGCTCTTCTTCTGTTCGAGACTTAGTGATCATATCATCCACGTATACCTCTATTTCTTTGTGCATCATGTCGTAGAAAAGGGTCACCATCGCTCTTTGGTAAGTCACTCCCGCGTTCTTGAGTCCGAAAGGCATCACCTTGTAAAAAAAAGTGCCCCACATGGTCACGAATGTGGTTTTCTCCATGTCGTCCGAGTCCGTCTTTATATGGTTGTACCCTGAGAAGTCGTCCATGAATGAGAACCATGAGTGTCCCGCGGTGTTGTCAACCAGCGTGTCAATATGTTGTAGAGGGAAGTTGTCTTTAGGTCTAGCTCGATTGAGATCCCTATAATCTATACACATACGGACCTTCCCATCCTTCTTTGGTACTGGTACAATGTTTGCAACCCATTCAGGGTACTTGGCCACTTCTAAGAAGCCAGCATCAAACTGCTTTTTCACCTCTTCTATGATCTTTAACAACATGTCTGGTCTCATTCTCCTAAGTTTTTGCTGTATTGGTTTGCATTCTGGCTTCGTCGACAGTTTATGTACCACTATGTCAGTATTCAAACCGGGCATATCTTGATAAGTCCAGGCGAAAACATCCTTGAATTCCTGGAGTAGGGCTATCAGTTCGTGCCTAGTTTTCGAGGAAAATGTAGTCCCGATCTTTACTTTTTTTTTCTCTCTTTTTCAGTCCGCAAGTTTACAATTTCTGTTTCTTCTTGGTGGGGCATGATTTGCCTCTCTTCGTTGGCCATCATCCTCATTAGCTCTGCAGGGACCTCACATTCTATCTCATCATCCTCTTCTTCAATTCCTGCTGAGATCTCGGGGCATTCAAAATCTACCTCAGGATTAGACTCAGCACCATTCATACAGTTAATTATGAGAGCCCTGCATTAAATGAGAGCGAATGTATTGGGAAGAGAATGATTTTATATGAAGTGAATGAATATGAATAAAGAATGAATGAATGAAATGAGATGTTTGCCATTTGAGAAAATGGGGAAGATATATTTTCATTTCAAACAAAATGTTAAAATAAGTGCCCTGTACAAAAGATCCCCATTGCTTATGGGCAAAAACAAAAAGGTTGATTCGGAGCATTACTCTGATCTAGCCCTAAAAACCACAGGTAGATCTATGTAGTTCCAATTATCAAGAGTCTCTCCGGGGTGGCAGGGACGGATGCTGGTCAACACGCTGCTGTCATGGTCATTCCCAGCTATCATGTTGATGGACATCCCCTCGAGTGATTCACTAAACATTTCTTTCTCATTGAGCATGTCACTTTCCTTAATTTCTTCTTCGACCTCCTGTCCTGGTCGGTTGAATCCTCCGGAGACAAAAGTATTTCTCAAACGAGGGAAAGACATTGGTCTCTATGGAACGTCCTCTCCCTTAAATCTGGCTCTTCTCTGTTCTTCTTTTATCTTGTATTCTTCCTTTCTCTGTTGGACACTTGGTTTGTAACCCAGCCTGAAACGATCTTTCTTGGTTATTACACTCCTAGCTCGTGGGCTCCCTTGCAATCTTCTCCCTAGCCCTCTTCTGGCTTTGGCTCCTCGGCCTAAAGTTTCAGCAACGGTCATCTTGGTGCAATTAGATAACCTGGGGCAGGGGATCTGATTACCTTCCGCGAAGAATGTGGCGTTCACCAGCTTTAATGTTCAAAAATAGCATTCTGCAGCATCCTCATCATTTTGAATGTAAGGGGCATCTGATGTCACCGAAGCAATGATCTCTTGCTCAGCCTCCACTGTGACCAACTTGCCTTCGATCACAAATTTTAATTTATGATGCAGTGATGAGGGGACGGCTCCTGTAGAGTGGATCCATGGCCTTCCCAATAAGCAGCTGTATGATGGTTTTATGTCCATCACCACGAAGTCGATCACGTACTCAGTCGGCCCAATCAATAGAGGCACCTCAATCTTTCCAAGTGTTCCTCTTTGTGTGCCATCGAAGGCTCTCATAGAGTTATTACAGGGCTTTAGGTGAGAATCATCGATTGGTAGTTTTTGTAGAGTCACCATAGGTAGTATGTTCAGTGCTGACCCGTTGTCAATCAATACTCCCGATAACACATACCCCTTGCAGTGGGTTGTGATGTTAAGAGCCTTGGTGGGCCCCATTCCTCCTTCAAGGATCTCGTCATCACTAAAAGTTATATGGTTATAGGCAGTGATATGCCCCACTATCCTGTCCAACTTCGATACAGAAATGTCCCGGGGTACAAAAGTTTGGTTTAACACTTTTAAGAGTGCTTCACGGTACTTTTCTAAACTCAGGAGCAACTCTAACACTGTAATCCTTGTCGGTTGCTTTCGTAGTTGTTCCACTATGCTGTATTCACTATGTCTCAGAAATTTAAGAAATTCTTTGGCTTGAGCCTCAGTTACTGGTTCATTTATCTTTGGAGGTGGTTCCTCACCGAATATCTACGCGGGGGTAACTGCTGTATCCTTTTCTTTATCTTTGGCAACTTCGGCAGCCTTTAAAGTTTCTGAGGAGTAACATCTGTCGCTCCTCGTGAAGTGGCCCACCTCAGTGACATTCACATCACTCTTGGCTTCCTCGTCTTTCGGTGTAGGCTCTTCTTCAACTTTTCGTTCTTTTACTTCACCGGATTCTGGCTTTTCTGGTAGGGTCACATTCAGAGCTTAGTTCCAAAGAGTTTGCCGCATATCCTTGAATGGGAACGGGGAAGGTGCTGAGATGATGATCTTAGGAGCCACCTTAGTAGCTTCTCCTTGGGAGGAACTTGCACCCTCTGGCCTGGAAGAGATGACAAAAGGTCTGTCTCTCTCGTATTTAATGTTGGGGCTGTCCGTCATGTGTACGTCTGACCCCTTCCTTCCTATAGACTCTTCAAAGAACTCTATTTGCTTGTCGTTCATCAATTGTTGCACTAGTCTCTTAAACTCGTCGCACTGTTGGATGTCATGTCCTCCGTTCTAATGGAATTCACAGTACACTCCACATCCCTTCTGCACTACTACCATACCCATGTCGATCAAGTAGGCCATGCACAATTGCTGAAATATCCACCGCAAAGGAGACTTGATTTTTGACACATTCTCCTTAACCTTCCTAGTAGAGAAATCCTCAATAGCATTCACTCCCCTATTCCTGTGATTAGGCAATGGGTTAGCAGCTACACTTGGTTCTTCAAACTTCAGTATCCCATAATCGATTAGACTCTGCACAAGCTTCTTGAAAGCAAGGCAGCTCTCTTTAGAATAACCAGGGGCACCACCGTGGTAATCGCAATGCGCGTTCGGGTATACCAAGACGGGAATGGCAGTTTGAACGGAGTAACGTAGTATGGACGGACCAAATCCACTTTGTGCAATTGAGAGTAAACTCCGAGTATGAAACGGGTAATGGAGTAAAAGTTCGCCTCTCTTTATCCTTTCTCGGGGTTCTCTTTTCTCTTTGGCTCGAGTTTTGTGCTGTCCCAATAGACGCCTATGGCTGCGAGACTATGAAATTCTTTGGGGCGATGTAAGTACCGACAGTGTTCACCTCATTCTTCTTGTTGTACTTCCGAGAACTTTCCCCGCTATCAATCCCACCGCTCTTGATTGCCAATTCAAGGGACTCCCTGGTCCTAATTAAATCAGCAAAACTCTGAGTTGTGTTATTAATGAGGAGATCAAATAGTGTTTCCTTCAGAATATTAACAAATAAGGGTGTAATTTCGTGTTCGGGGATGGGTGGCTGAATCTGGGCGGCCACTTCTCGCCACCTCTGGGTATACTATCCCTGACTTTCGTTGGATTTCTGCCCCATATTTTCTAGCATAATCCTGCTGGGCGTCATGTCCGTTACGTGCTTGTATTGCTCGATGAATGCTCTTGAAAGATCTTTCCAGGTTTTAATGTTTACTCGGCTCAACTGGGTATACCATCACAGCGCAGCCCCAGTCAGGCTGTCCTGGAAACAATGAATTAAAAGTTTCTCATCCTTGAGGTAGGTCGCCATCTTCCGGCAATACATTTTCATGTGTACGGAAAGACACGTGGTCCCATCGTATTTGTCGAACTCCGGTGTTTTAAATTTTGGTGGTAGGATAAGGTCAGATACCATACTTAAGTCATTGCATCGCTTCCCGAATCTTCTGTAGTTCGCAGGGCTTTAAATCTTTCTTCCATGAGGCGAAACCTCTCCTCCCATTTCTTTTCTACCTCTGTCCTGATCTTTTAGACCAAGTTTAGGTCTGGCACCTCCTCCTCGTAGAGTGCTTCTGTGTCAATGGGTTGATTCTCAGGTACCCCTACCTGAAGATTAGTAGACATCCTAGCAGGGTCAATATATACCCTTCTGGCCAGATTTGGCGTAGCCGGTTGAACCTTACTGTGAGCTGGGTACCTTCCGACTCTTGAGCGACTTCACCTTCGACACTTTTTTCGAGGCTCTTAGCCAACAACGCAGTTATGTCGGACACTATCGACGCTTGTGACTGAGCAATCTGTTCACTGAGGCTTCTTTGGGCCTCATCAAATCTTGCTTCCAGATCTCCCTGTCATTTCTCTAGACTGATTATCCTATCTTCCATGAGTTTTCTTTGTAATCGGGTAAGGTATGGATGATGAATGATTGCAGCTTAACTTCTAATTTTCACACTGCCACAATATTCACAATATTAATATGATTGCAAAGAAAATAAATGTATGTATAATGATGCAAATGTCATGATGCAATGCAGGAATGTATGCAAATAAAGGTAATGATTCCGCTGGTAATCACCCTTTTGAACTACTTTCACAGGAATTAAAGGATCTAGATTACAATAGAGTTCGCATTACAAAAGGAGGGTTCCTAATACAAAAGAGTCCTAATTACAACACGAAGTCCTACAGATAAGCCCTAGCTCTATCCCCTAACTTTCCAATAGCCCTGAGCAGCTTGATGAACCTGGGTGCTTCTTCCATGCCTGCGGCTATGAAAGGTCGGAGAGTTTCGGCTTCAGCAGCTAAGTCACTCACATGCCTTGAAACTCGCTGTATGTCCACCATTAGGTTAGCGTAATATTGGTCTCTATCCTGCACCATTTGGGCAGCATTACGCAGTCTTCTTTGCCAATAATTGTCTCCTCCGGCTGCAGCTTCTTCGAATACTCTGATTCTTTCCCTATAATCTTGAACAATTGTTTCAAGAGACTCAATCCTGGCTCGCAACGTGCCAACTTCACGCTCCCTTTCTTGTAGTTCGATGAAGCCATTCCTCTGACGATAAGTCTGAAAGGAGTGTTCTGATCCTGCCAACCTTTCCTCTAACTCGACATTCTGACTTTGGCTCTGATTTAGGCTTTGGATGGTGTCATCGTACAATCTTTGCATCTCTAACAGTCTATTCCTGCTACCCATGGACCTTATTTTCTAAGCGGCGATGTTCTCTCTTTCGTAGTTGATTGCTTGTTTTCCTTTACTGATCTTTTGCCTAGTTCTTTCCTTCTCTTGATCGATGGTCTCCTTGAAAGACCGCCTTTCCTCACTGGTAGCTAACCTGTAGCTTTCTATCTCTTTCTCGATCGCTTGCTTGTCGATCTCTCGTTCTTCTTCCACCAAACGGATACCATTCATCCTTTCCTTTTCCACGGTTATAAACTGACTTCGGCTGGCATTCTGTACTTTCGCTTGGAGTATGAGGGTATCCTTCTGGTAAAGACCGTTCTTCTCGCTCAAATCCGCATTCAGTTTCCTCAATTGCCTAATGATCCCGTCCCGCTCGTCGACCTCTAAACTCGCTTTATAAAGCTCACCCGCATGATGAGTCTGTTGGGTTTCCATCTTCCTCTTAATTTCTTCGAGTTCATTTCTTAAAATATCAGCTTCAGACGATACTACTCTCATAAGCTCCTCAAGTGACACAGCTGGTCCCTGATCGAGTTCTGGAATCTTATCATTAATCCTCAAACGTCTCCAAAGATCATAGTCCGGGGTGATCATGCACTCGGTGTCTCCATCCACTCTGATCCGATAACAATGGTCCCAAGCCCTCATGATAGTCTGAACTTTTTCCTTGAACTCACCTTTGAAAGGAAATTCACTTTGGCTCAATCTAGAGGTATTGGGAACAAACTGTCGTGATCTGAACTGTCGGGACACCAGAAGCGGAGCACAAGCAATCCCACCATGCAGCCCCAACATCATCAACCAGTCATAATCACCGCAACTGTACAAGAAGTAATTAACTCTACCGAGCCACGTAACTCTCCATACTATGTCTTCATCTTGAATGTTCCTGAAGAAACTAGACCATTTCTTCGTCTTCAAGTTTTCTCGCCACTCTTTTGCTAAGTACTCGTGTAAGGGCGAAAAACCTTGAAAGGATATCCCCCGTAGGACCCTTGTTGGTGTCTTCCACATGTGGATCTGAATCCATGCCTGTAACAGCTGTGCACATCCTCGAAAACGTCCTTCTTTGTGCTTTCGACTGGCATTTAAAGAAATGAAGGTCTCAGCCAAGATTGTTGGTACTGGGTTCGCCCTTCGTTTCATACGCTCAAACAAGTCTAGAATGGCTACATCAATGCTTCAAAGAGTTCTCGGAAAGATTACCAAACCATATATTCCCAAGACAAATAGGTCTATCTTCTTCCCCTCATCAGGATGTGCGGGTAAGATGTCTCGAATACTCTCCCATGCAAAGACTGTACTGTCTCCTCGAAGTGGAATCAGGCCATTAATCCAATCGTCACTCATCCCGACAAAGGTTTTGAGCTTCGAGGTGTAATTCTGATTCCTTGACGGTTTTGCATGGATCCAATCTTCCTGAACATTCTTCTGATTAAGTAAGACAGTGTACTCTTCTACCGTAGGCATCATGTCCTGTCCATTGAAGGTGAAGCAACAAAAAGCAGGATTCCATAACTGAAAAATAGCTCGGAGTAAGGGCTGGTTGACTCGAATGTATAACAGCTGTGCAATGTCGCCATAACTATCACAGAACATGTCTTGTAGTCTTCGGTCCCATCCTTCCCAGATGCTTTGAAGATCCCATAAGTCGTTCTGTTGAAGTCTCACGTAGGTGTACCCTGCCACTATGCTCTCGCTCGGAAAACTGTCCCCTTGGGCCTTCTGATTGACCTTTGACCAATGCCTGACTGACAAGTTAAGCTCTTCTTTTCTAAGATACCTTTTTTCCATGGTGAAAGAATTTCTGATCGAGTAAACCACTTGATCCAGTACCTTTATGAAATGCAAATGCAATAATGTATGCAAAAAAGAAAAACAAAAAAGAAAACAAGTCAGTACCGGATAAAATTAATAAATATATAAATAAAAGGACGAATTAAATAGGATAAACACACAAAACAACCCTATTTATCCCGTCTAAAACACCTAAGGTTATCCGCATGGCTGTAAAAGGGGTGGGTTTCTATATGTTCTCTTTATGCAGTTTTGGTTCTAGGAGGTACCCGAATTGTCCTCGTTGTCCTCTACTAAGAGTAGCAAGGCCCCCGATCATCACCCATTATAGGCCCCTTTCAACCGGGTTCAATTCAGGGGGACCCATTCGCTTATGCCTGTACGAAGGAACGATATCCTTACGAAAGCATAAGGTACTCGAGCCCTGAAGGTACTTGCTAGGCCTACACGGGAGAACGATATCTCCACAAAAGCATTAGTGTTTCCCCCCACTTAAAAAACGAGTTTATATGCCATATTTTAAATGCGTCAAAATAAACGCGCAATTATAACCAAATTTTAGTTCAATAGTCACTTTAATCCAGAATTTCTAATATTAATAAAGCGGTAATTATTTGAAAAAGCTTGACTCTTTTTGTTTTTGAAAAAAACAAAAATTTCCCCCAGCGGAGTCGCCATCTGTAGCGATGTCCTTTTTTATTAGGATCGCTAAAAAATGAGTTTTAAATTTTGTTTTGTTTTAAAAAATATCTTCCGTTGGATTTTGTAAAAACCATGTTTTATTTTGAAAATGTAGTCGCCACCGGCCACTTAGGTAGGTTGGACACCATAAAAACCAGAGATTTTGAAAACGTTGGGTTCGGGAGTCGGTTACGGATGGGAAGGATTAGCACCCCCACACCGCCCAAAATTGGTGCTTTAATAATTACCGCTTTATTAATATTAGATTTTTCGGGTTAAAGTGACAATTTAATTAACATTTGGTTATAAGTGTGAGTAGATTTTAGAGGCCCCGTTATCCGAGAGTAAACGCCCAACCACTATCACTACGCCTGATACTGGCCCCGTTTACGCTCGGATAAAAGGGCACCGCATTGACAATTTATATTCCATTATGCAACCTTAGAAAATAAAACATAAAAAGTACAATGGCATTGGCATGGTACTAAAATATAAAAGCATGCATATTACAAAATTAAACAAAAATAATAAAATACACGGGTAAAAAGACAAAGCATGATAAAAACAAAGCAAACACGAACAAGATAAAAAAAACATGCTTACAAAACTAAATTAATTAACCTCAACATGCTTGAACACATTAAGACAAAATACAACTAAATATAGATAACACATACATGGCGTAGTATGGCACTAAAAAACATGCTAGAATAAAAACTAATGCTTGATATTTGACATGTGACACAATTTATATGCATAGACTAAAAACACGACATTTCTATAGCACCAAGAAATACGCTAACATATATCCTAAAAACGAGGATATGAAAATCCATGTGGGTACATAAAAACATGATGTACAAAGAAACTAAAACAATATCTAAAACAAACCTACATACGATGAACGAACGAATTGAAACACAAAAACATAATATCAAAAATAAACGTGGCAAACAAAAAAACATACCAACATGTAACCTGAAAATAAACTGAACAACCCATACATGCTAAAATACAAACACGCTAAGTACAAGTCAACTAAACATACTAAACGAACATGTGTGATACGAGCAAACTAAACAAACAACGTAGAAAGCACAACCCAAAATACACAAATAAACATGATATTAGTACATGTATGAACAAAATGAACTTGCTGACAACATGTAATAGAAATTAAATGACATAAATATTCAAACACGAGAAAGGTCTGAAATGCAACAAAAAGAAAATCGTGAAGTAGAAATTCAATAAACGAAAAACACATTTAGGGATTTAACTAAAAATTGAAACAGACTTGCAGGGACTGGATATGCAATATGACCAAGGGGCAAGCTCAAAGTGCAAAGTTTGAAAACGCGGAATGGCCTATGGGGTAATTAAACCATTTGAAATATGAATTCGGTTTATTTGAGGGCTAAATTGAAAGATTTCAAAAAAAGGGGGACTGGAGCTGCAAATATCCTGTGTTGCAAGACAGAACTGAAAATTTCAAGAATGCGGAGGGATTTAGGACGTTATTTACCCTTTTTCTTTTTATTTCCCTTCTATAAAACCGATAGCCAGCCCCCATTATTCATTTTCCATTTTTAAGCCCTAAAGAGAGAGCTCTCTTCTTTCCCAGAAAATACAACCCCAAACCCTTCAGCCGCCGCGGTTATAGAAGCCGGTGGTGGTCCGGCTACTCCGGCCACCGCCCCCTAACACTCAAACGTCCTAAAACCTAGCCACGACCACCGTCCAAAACTGAAACCTCTCTACTTTCAAAAGGCCAAACCAAAATCCTTCTATTTTGAGATCGCAAAACCTAGATCCTTGACGTTTCGAGACAAAAACAAAGAAAAATCCCATTTTTGTGTCTCACTCCTCGGAGTTTATCGCCGGCAGGAAGGATTTTTCCTTAGGTAAACTTTATCTTTTTTCTTTTTTTGGCTTATTACTTACATGTATGCATAAAATGAGAGGAAAAAAAATTACCAATGGAAGCTCTATTTTTTTGTATTTCTGGAAAGACTGATGATTGATTGTTACAGATTTTTGCTACATCTACATATATATCCGTTCTTTCTCTGATGATTTTTTGGTAGACCTAATATCTGAAAATACATATATTTTGGGATTGGGTAACTGGCATAATCCCTACTTTTTGGCGATTTTGGCATGTATGATTTAATGCGGTGGTTGGTATAGCCGACATGGGGAGCGACATGGTGGAGATGTCTATCCGCACAGATCTGTTCTCGGCCATTGGATCTGATCTGATCCAACGGCTGAGATGCCTTGAAGATCGAATGACTCAGATGCATGCTTGAACGGGCGAGATTGCACCTGATGATGCCACGTGGAGTACGGTGATCTGAAAGGCCAGTGCGTGCTCCACACGTGCGCGTGGAAGTCAGCTGGATGGTGAGTGGGCTTACGCGCGGCAGATGAGAGGTCTTCATGCTTCAACCGTGGTCGTTGGATCTAAATATGATCCAACGGCCCTCATGCAGTTGCGCAAAATAAAGAGAGGGTATTAGGGCTCCATTATCTGATGTGGATTAGGGTTTTTAGGATGTGGGTTAGGGTTTGGGGCCGGATTGAGCCCAATGTAATCATTAATTTTGGGTTTCATGTAATTTGGACTGGATATATGATCTGGATTTTCATATACTTTTTTATCTTATTTTAGTTTTAGCCCAATAGCATTAATAATAGTAGTAATAATAACAATAGTAATAATAATAATATATGCGTACACACACATATAATATATGTACATACAAATTAATATACACATGCAAACACCCACACGTATGCATACATACACGCATATTAATTAATATATACATGCAAACGTTAATATATGTAACACATTAATATAATATACAAACATACATGCATATATACTCATACACATGGTTTACGTACACATTAATCACGCGTATAGTAATGAACATATAATATAATACGTATACATGCAACAATAATATATTAATTTTTAAACTAAATAGATTAACACAACATTTATACATCGGATAAAAATGAGCGATTACAATTTCTAGTTTCCCTTTCCATCAACTCTTTCTGGAACACAAAGAAACAAGGCAGCACATCAGGATTCCCAATCTTGTAAAAGTACCACTTAAATTTAGGGACTTGTATTCACTTGACACCTTATCATGACCTCTAAACCACCCCGGGGTTTCCTAGAACTGACTAACCAAGGCTCTGATACCACTAAATGTAATACTTCGATCTTGATCTGAATCCAAAGTGCTACATTTGGGTCTTCCAAAAATTGACCCATCAAATTTTCCATTTAAAATCACAACTTTGACATTTCTTAAAAACATTCATTTCCATAAATCCACATAGATAAATAACATTTAAAATTAGTTTACAAAATAGGAGCTCCAATTTAAAATACACCGTATAGAAAAATAATAATTCAAATAGATTTATAGACTCGACTGTGCTAAGGTCCTATAAATACATTTCATCCCAAACTAAACTGTCAAGTACTATACTCTGAAACTAGCTCGATGCTGGGAAGTTCTTCACAATGTGATCCTCCAAAAGATAACCTTTCAACCTACGCACAGAAAAACTACAATTATGTATGCTGAGCTAACAAAGCTCAATGATATATTTCTACTCTATCGTAATTCATGAATATCATAAAACAAGCATGCATGATGATAGAGTCAAGGGTGCACAGATAAGGCTTCACATATAACGAATATCATCTTCTAGCCTCCCTCAGTTAGAGTTTATAATATTTATCTCAAGGCTTCATTAACTAAAAGAAGTCTCACATGCCATCTCCAGGCTTTACCATACTCGAGGTCACATAGCCCATCGAGTTACTCGAGCTCACACAACCCATCAAGTTAAAGTATACCCTACCTTGATCACATATACCTAGGGTAAATATAGCCATTAACTATTATCCATACATCAAACATAAATAACCATACATGCCCTACACACGAGCCAACGAAGACCTACATTACTCGTGTTTACACAGCCATCGGGTTACCCATTATCATATAGCTGTCGAGTTAGTTGAACCATAACTTCTTGGGCAGAATGCCTAGTGAGTATCGATACTCCTACATGGGTATCGATATGCCCCTCTAG
Source organism: Hibiscus mutabilis (assembly GCA_019671005.1). Taxonomy (NCBI): domain Eukaryota; kingdom Viridiplantae; phylum Streptophyta; class Magnoliopsida; order Malvales; family Malvaceae; genus Hibiscus; species Hibiscus mutabilis. The sequence goes on along the minus strand of CM033726.1, from coordinate 13,322,352 downwards.
GTATCGATACTCCTCTTCGAGTATCGATACCCACTTTAGGTTTGAAAGAAATAGCCACAGCCCCGTATCGATATGCCCTCATGCGTACCAAAACCATGTACTGTATACAAACCTTGCGTACTGAAACCCTACTCGTACCGAAACACCCCTTTGTGTACTGATACAATATTTTGCTACTGGAATTGGCAATGAAACAGTGGTATCGGTACGTCCTTGGCCCATACCGATACCCTTATAAATGAGCCTAAAAGAGCTCACTTTTAAGAGAGCGTACCAATATTAGCCTATAACGTATTGTAATGACACGGGTTTTGGGAACCCGAGCGTCGGGCTAACCCGAGGTATGGGCCTCGCGTTTGGGTCATATTGTTGGGCCTAAAACCTTGGTGGGTTGGTTTTGGTTTTGGGCTTGAGTTATGTGGTTTTTAAGAGGGGCTTTGTGGTAATTTCATAATTGAAAAAAAGGATGAGAGGTGGGGAGTTATGGGCTGCAAACTTTGTAAGATTGATGAATTCATTTTGTCCCCAAAAGCTCTTCCCACCATCTTCATCTTCTCTCCTCTAGGAGTTTGAAAGAAAATTTCCACCTTTGTTAGTTTTGTTTTGAAATCTCGGATTAGGGTAGAAGGGAAAGTTGCTAAGTATTCAAGGACTATAATCCAAGGTAAGTTTTGTTTGCAATGGTGGAAGAATGGGTTTTAGTAGGGGTTTTAGAGTGAGAAAGGGAATGGTGTTTTTAATCCCATTTCTTGTTGTTGAATCGTTCTTTGAGCTTCCTTTTAACCTCTCAACAACGTTGTAACTTGTTTACAATATTCCCTTGTAGTTCAAGAGGTTGGGGAGTATTCAAAGGCCCAAGGGAAGAAAAAGGCTTGAGGTAGAGTTTGAGGTTCCTTTTTAGCTTGTAGATCGAGGATAGTACACTTCCAACTTCTATGTGCTCATGTGCATCATGATTTTGGTATGTGTTGCTTGATATATGATGTTTTGATAATATAGAGCTTGGATGATCATCAATGGTGAATCTTGTAATTGTTGATGTTTAAGGGTAAAAATGGCTAGAAGCTCACCTATTGACTTCAAATAACATGTAGGAACGTTTTGAGACTTAACCATAGTGGTTGAGGGAGGGTTTGGTACAATCCTGAGCTTCAGGTTTTGAAATTAGGGCTCGAGTACTGGTACGAGGTGGCTACGTATCGGTACTCCTTCGTATCTCAAGGGTCAAATTTTGAGAGGCGTACCGGTACGCCTCTTCCGTATTGATACCCCTCGTTAAAGTAGAATTCTAGTGGAGCTTTGGTGTACCAGTACGCTCGGGGCATATCGGTACCCACTGTTGTATTGCCTAGAAAGGCTTTGTGTACTGGTACGCTAGAGTAGGCATATTGGTACGGGAAGGATTGGTACGGGGTGATCCCAAAACCGATATAGGGTACCGGTACGGAACGAAGCATATCGGTACAGGGCAAGGGCTGATTTCTTTCGAACCTAAATGGCGTATCGGTATTCAGCAGGGAGTATCGATACCTAGAGGGGAGTACCGATACTCACCTTAGAGTATCGATACTCACTGGGCAATCTACCCAAGTTTTTATGTTTTGAGTTTGGGGGTTCTATAAATTGTGACAAATGTTCTAATGGGTCTCATATGATATAAAATGACTGTTAAAATCAAGAATGTATGTTTCTCTTTGCTTATATGGACTAAATGGCTAATTGAGTATTGAAATGAAGGTAAATTACTTGGTAAACGAGTCTTTAGGGTTCCTTGGTGGATCAGTTGTAGTTGTGCCAGGTAAGGGCACTTGTTTGGTTATGAGTCCTTGTTTGATGGGATTCGGATACCCAGTGAGTGAGTGTTGCAACACATGAAGGCCATCCGATGTGAGATTCTGGGTGATGATATTTGCTCGATATGAGATTTTGAGCCCCGCTCGATGTGAGATTCTGACCGAAGACTCGATGTGAGATTCAAGTATACCACTCGATGCGAGATTCTGAGCAGGTCGATGTGAGACTCTGAGCATGGATGGGTCTCTTAGTGTCGGGTGACATTGGGCCTCACTCCTAGTTTGTTTACTTTTATGTTGTTGTTGAGGTGCTGTTTGTTTATAGCATGTGTTTAGGCGGTTATAGTAGCGCCGTTGCTTTATCCTATCTTGGCATCATATTTCATAGCATGCTCTTAATTATGATTCACCAGAAGCATGGTCGAGTGGTTGTGTATCCACTGAGCTTTGTTAGCCCAGCGTTCGGAATCGTTGTTTCTGTTCGCAGGTTGATAGAAAGTTCGAGCGTAGCGAAGCACCATTGAAGCGTGGATCCATCATTGGCCTTTTGTTATAGTACAAATACTTAGATGTAGTGGGCTATGTATTCGTATGACCATATGTATTTGTAACTCTATTTGATTTAACTTGTATTGGTCAAATGTTTTATTACTGTATCTGGAGCTCCTTTAACTATTTTGAATGTTTTTAAGTAAGCATGGATTTTAATGCTTTGGTTATGACACGTTTGGATGTATGAGATTGATTTTACTGGTTTTTAAAAGCGAAAATTTTATGGGAGTAGTCCGGGCTTGTGGCCCAATTGCAGCATCCGGGTCGAGGGTGTTATATTTGGTATCAGTGCCTAGGTTTAGTCAGTTCTAGGCAGTCCCCGAGGGAGTCTAGTGTGGTAAATAGGTGTTTAACGAATACATGCCCATAAGTCAAAGTCGTACTTGGATTTAGCTGGATTTTTTATTGTGTACCCATGTTGTTTGTTTGCGCTGAGCTGAACCATGCCAACGAGAGCTAGGAATGTGGAAGAAAGTTTGGGTTCCCAGGGTGGAAGCTCCGATGAAGACTATGTGCCGGATGTGGAGGAGTCCGATAGAGGAGCTAGTCATAAAGCCAACCATTTCTCCAATCTACACCGGTCCCTAGACAGGATTGTTAGGGCGGTTCTGAGGCATTCATCTACCCCTCGGGAGGCACCGGTTGAGAGGGTGCCACAAATTTTCTTGGGTCGGGACAGGATAACCCGGTGAAGGCAGATCAGTGGCTTCGAGACACCCGTTGGATTACGAGACAGATGAGGTTGCGGTACAAAGATAAGTTATCATGTGTTTTATCTTTGCTCAAGGGAAACGCGAGAGAACGGTGGGAAACCGTAGAGCTGGAATGGAACCCTAGCCGACCTTTTTGGGACGACTTTCTTGATGAGTTCGAGAAGAAATACGTGGGTGAGGCTCACGTTGACAGGTTGAGGGATCAGTTTACTCACCTCGTACAAGGGAACTGCACCGATTTTGAGTATGAACAAAATTTTTTGCAGCTGAGCAGGTATGCGCCGGAGCTTGTAGCCGCCGATAAAATGAGGTGCAAGAGGTTCATAAAAGGGTTAAGGAAGGAGATACAAACCTATTTGACAACTTCCCCACCCAAGGTATTTTCTGAGTTGACCTCTAGTGCAAAGTCTCTTAAGCAAGTGTAAGGCCTGACATATGGTTCTGCTAGTCGAGAAGGAGGTCCTGTTGGGAGGCCTTAGAATTTCTCTAATAGCTCACAGTCTCACTTGAGAAGGGATAAAAATTGATGGAATTAGGGAATAAGAGCTTCGAATCAGAGTGTGAGGTCAAATCGTAGATCAGAGCCTACCAGTCGTAGGAGGCCTACATCTTCTTCGTCTATGATGAGCCCAGATAGTTCTCAGGGGAGTCCGGGCACACCGTCTTGTAATTAGTGTGGGCGTAGGCACCGAGAAGAGTGTTGGGGTACAAACCGAGCTTACTTTGAGTGTGGGTCTCATGATCACCTTGTGAAGGATTACCCTGCAGTTACCACAGCTATTCCAGTTCAGGCACCGAGGGTTTCTTATCCGACTCAGAGGGGTCGAGGGTTCTCTAGGGGAGGGTCAAGCCAAGCGACCAGTGTTGCGCGTAATAAGTGCTCTGCAATTGTGCAAGTGTACACGTCGCAAGTTATAGTATAAAAGATACCGTCTCCATAGGGATTGGTGCCACTTCAAGAATCTAATCTCTTGCACTGTAAAAAGTAAAAGAACACAAGTAGAAGATTGTAGGAGTTTTAACAAACAACTAAACTAGAAAGCAAATAAGTAAAAGAAGATGTAATTAAATGAGAGAGAATAGGCCAGGTTATCGTGAGTTGAGGAGTGATAACCGATTGGATCGTCTTGGTAAAAGAGTGCAAGGGCAACTCAGTTGTCATGGCAACTTGCACAGCGGGGTTGCCTTGGCAACTAATCGATGGTTGACTGGGCGACTAGCTGGGCAACTACTTGGGCGACTGGACAGCAACTTCAAGGTTCGGGAAGCGTTCTTCAATGGTTTCTTCTTATCCCTAAGTCAAAACTCTAGCTATTTGTGCATGCCTTGATAATACATCCCTGCGTGAATCAAGGGTGAACAACAACGAATATTGTGCTCTTCTTAGCCGTTGAAATCCTTAACTTATCCCTAAGCCGAATTAATCTTCACCATCAATAGATTGAATAAAGACCATACTCATTCGTTTCTTGAATCTAACTCTCTCGATATTAGATAAATAGATGGAGTTACAAGATCCTCTCTCAATTCACTCGCAAACAAGAATAAGAACCAATAATGAATAAACCTTGAATAGAAAGTGCAAACTCTTATTACCTAAAAAAAATCCAATTGTTTCTCACAACCACAAAACACAATAACCATAGCCAAATAGATTTATTTCATGGCTAGGTTCCAAAGAAACACAAGATAAAGAATTCCTAGCGTAAACCTAATTGAACAAGAAAGAAAAAGATGAAGAATGGATGGAGCTTTGTCGAAATCTCCCTTGCCCTTGATCTTGTCAAAAATTCTCTCCTTCCTCTCCCTTTGGAGTTGACGACATGGCCTTCAATTTATAGGGCTAGGTCAAAATCCTTTTTGAGGAGGAAGTTTAGTTGGAATTAAATTATCTTTAAAGAATATAATTCTTTATTATATTTAAATTTCTTCTAGAACTTCTCCTATCTTCTTGGGATTTAATTTCACTTTAACCTCTTCATGGAAATCAAACTCCTTTGGGATTTAGCTTTGCTCCACGTCATCTTGGGCTTATCTAGTCATCAATTTCGACTACCATATCATCTTATTCCTTGTCGAAAATTGTCTTGGCAACTAGATCAGCATCTCCTTCATGCATTGCCCTGGCAACTAGCTCGGCATCTCCTTCATGCATTACTCTGGCAACTGGTTCCAGCCTTGCTTTGGCAAGTGATTCTGCACACACACACACAAAAACACACCAAAGCAGCATCTTTTTCCACAAAAATCACCAAGTTATGTAATCAAGCTCAACGATGGAAAAAACATGAATTAATGCATGAATGGCTAATTATGCAACTAATATGAGCCTAAGTCTAACAATAATATGAGTAAAAAGGGTAATAAAAATAGTACTTTTGAACACTTATCACACCCCTAAACTCGAACTATTGCTTGTCCTCAAGCAATGCAAACTAACAATTACCTACCAAGACTTTAATCATCAAATACATGCTTCAAACTTGAATTCAAACCTCAGAACCGTGGCAAAATGTATGATCACCTTTTAATTTTTCGGATAGCACAAAAATTACCCAGAACCAAACTATAATGCTCGTGACAATATGTGTGCATAGTTGTGTACAAGTTGATTTTCAAGATTCTATATGAATAATAGGCTTTTATCAATTTAATTAACGGGGCATTTATTTTTATTTTCACTAGATCCAATTTCGGGCACCTCTAGCAAAGTAAGCAATTTCTCATTTTATTTTAGTCGGCTAGAGCCAATTTTGGGCACCTCTAGCGATTCTTTAATGTGCATTAACTACTAAGCCAGTTTCGGGAACCTCTAGCAAGAAAGTGCATTTACAACTAGAGCCAGTTTCGAGCACCTCTAGCAAGAAAGTGCATTCACTACTAGAGCCAGTTTCGGGCACCTCTAGCAAGAAATTAACTTTTAATTTTCAATTTTTAATTTACCCAAATTTTAAGCAACCTAAGTTCACTAAGTTTCTTTCAATAAACAAGCCACAACCGTGTAAAAAAATTCAGCATCATAGTAAAATTCTAAGTTCTTTTCATGCAATCCTAAAATTAAAGGTTCTTTCAATTAAGTGCAGTGGCAAGAATTCATCATTGGATATTCAACAAGTCTTAAGCAATTAAATCCAATTACAGGCGTGGCAAGTAACATACGCAACCTATATGTGATTGCTAAAGATGAATGCAGCTAAACATGAAACTAACTAGAAACCAACACCCCCCCAAACTCGAGAGAAGCATTGTCCTCAATGCATGTAAAAGTGAAACAAAATTTAAAAGAAACTAAATGAAATGAGTTAGTCGAAGAGGTTGTCACCTCGAGTGATAAGTTTTCTTTGTGCCATTTGCTTGATTCATTTTTTGATCGGTGGTTGAATGCTTGTGGCCGGTATCGCGTGAATAGCATTGCTTTGATTTGATCCATGTTTGCCGAGGCAGGTTCACTTGCCTCGGCATCAGTATTTTCCGAAACCATTGTTGTTTCCTGGGCATTGCCAGTTTCTGTTGCCGTGGCAAGTAGTCGGCAGTGAATTTCCTTAGCATGGTGGTTGTGAGTCTTGTTGTGGAAAAGAAAAGAAAAAAAAGAAAACCTAGAAACTAAAGATAATGAAGAAAAATAAAATATAATATCTCCTACAAATAAAAATGAAAATAAAAAGAAAAAGAAAATATTGAAAGGAGAGCATGCTCATGCATCTCCTAAGGTGACCATTTCTTTATTACGTTCCACATGGGCACCGTTGTAGTGCTTCAATCTTTGTCAGTTGACTTTGAATTCATGTTTGTCAGTGATGGACTTGATTATCACGACACCATGAGAGAATGGTTTGACAACTTCGAATGTCCCGATCATCTTGATTTCAGTTTTCCCGGGAAAAGTTTTAGCTGAGAATTGAATAAGAGAACTAGTTGTCCCAGCATGAATTGTCGCGACAATAGTTTCTTGTCATGCCATTGCTTTGTTTTCTCCTTGTAGATTCGTGCATTGTTATCAGCGAGTGCACGGAATTCTTCTATCTCGTTGAGGTCTAACAAACGTTTTTTTACGGCACTTTCCCAATCCATATTCATGGTCTTGATTGCCCAATATGCCTTGTGTTCGATTTCCATCGGTAGATGGCATGTTTTGCCATAGACAAGTTAGAAGGGAGACATACCTAAGGGTGTTTTGAATGCAGTGCGATATGCCCAAAGTGCGTCATCTAGTCTTACTGACCAATCTTTCCTAGAGGGGTTTACAACTTTCTCGGGTATACCCTTCAATTCTCGGTTGGAAATTTCTGCTTGCCCATTGGTTTGTGGGTGATATGTCGTGGCAATCTTGTATGACACGCTGAAGCGTTGCAACATCTTGGTGATAAGTCTATTGTCAAAGTGCTTGCCTTCATCACTGATAATTGCTCTCGGTATCCCAAACCGTGTAAATATATTTTTCTGCAAGAATCGTTGCATGATCTTGGAATCGTTGTTGGAAACTACAGCTGCCTCAACCCATTTAGAAACGTAGTCAACGACAAGTAGAATGTAGAGGTTGCCGAATAAATATGAGAAATGTCCCATAAAATCGATCCCTCACACATCAAATAATTCCACCATGGTCGCCAAGGTGTGCGCGTCTAGAGTTGTCGCGGCATGCGCGTCAAGGGTTACCGCGGCGTGCACGTCAAGGGTTGCCGGGGCGTGACCATCCATGGTTGCCTCGGCATACGCGTCAATGGTTGTTGAGGCGTAAGGGGTTGCTGAGGCATGCGCATCCATGGTTGCCAAGGCGTGCGCGTCTAGAGTTGCTAAGGCGTCGAGGGTTGCCGAGGCATGCACATCCATGGTTGCCAAGGCGTCAGGGGTTGCCGAGGCATGCGCATCCATGGTTGTCGAGGCAACTAATAGTTGCTCATTCGGAAATGCATCGCATATCTCTAAATCCGCGTCCTCCTTCCCTTTGCGTTCTAAACGTGATAAGTGATCGGCCACTTATTTTCTGTTCCTTTCCTGTCCTTAGTTTCAATGTCAAACTCTTGTAAAAGCAATATCCAATGAATCAAATGAGGTTTGGCATCCTTTTTAGCAAATAGAGACTTAATTTCCGAATGGTCCGTATGAACAATTACCTTTGTACCAATCAGATAGAATCGGAATTTGTCAAATGTGAAAACTACTGCTAGTAACTCTTTCTCCGTTGTTGTGTAATTTACTTGAGCACTATTAAGAGTTTTACTAGCATAGTATATCACATGAAAGGTCTTACCTGTGCATTGGCCTAGGACTGCTTCTACCGCGAAATCACTTGCATTACACATAAGCTCAAAAGGTAGCATCCAATCTGGTGGAACGACAATGGGTGCTGAGGCAAGCTTTTCCTTCAGGGTTCCGAATGCTTGGGTGCAAGAATCGTCAAAATTGAAGGTTTTATCATGTTCAAGCAAATTGCACAAGGGTTTAGTAAACTTAGAAAAATTATGAATGAACCTCCTGTAAAAACCTGCATGTCCAAGAAAGCTTCGGATTCCTTTAACCGAACTTGGTGGGGGTAATCTCTCGATCACGCCCACCATGGCTTTGTCTATTCAATTCCCTTGGGTGAAATCTTGTGGCCGAGCACTATTCCTTCACCTACCATAAAATGGCACTTCTCACAATTAATGACTAAATCAATTTCTTCACATCTTGCCAACACCTTCTCTAAATTGCCGAGGCAACTGTCGAAGTCATTACCAAAAACAGAAAAATCATCCATGAAGATCTCAAGGAAGTCTTCGACCATATCTGAAAAGAGTGTCATCATGTATCTTTGGAAGGTTGTCGGGGCGTTACACAATCCGAACGGCATCCTTCGGAAAGCATAAGTACCGTATGGGCATGTGAAGGTTGTCTTTTCTTGATCTTCTGGTGCTATGGCAATTTGATTGTAACCTGAATAACCATCAAGAAAACAATAAAAGGGTTTACCTACAAGACGGTCAACCATTTGATCAATAAAGGGTAATGGGAAGTGATCTTTCCTAGTGGCTTTGTTTAGCTTTCGATAATCCATACAAACCCTCCAACCGGTCACAGTCTTGGCTGGAATGAGTTTATTGTTTTCATTACTTACCACCGTTATACCTCCCTTTTTCGGTACACATTGTACCGGACTTACCCATGTACTATCAGAAATAGGGTATATGATGCCGGCGTCAAGCCACTTGATGATTTCTTTCATTACAACCCGTTTCATGGCATGATTCAGTCTCCTCTGGGCCTCAATCAAAGGTTTGTGATCTTATTCCAATAAAATCTTGTGCATGCACACTGCCGGGCTAATTCCCTTCAAGTCGGCAATTGTCCACCCTATTGCCTTCTTGTATAGCATCAACATTTTGATCAGCTTCTTTTCCTGGTCAGGCTGTAACTTAGAGGAAATAATTACAGGCAATGTATTGTCGGCTCCTAAGTAAGCATATTTTAGTTGTCCTGGCAATTATTTCAACTCAATAATCGGTGGTTGTTCAATGGAGGGCTTTTCGAGTTTACCTTCCTTACCTGAGTAATCCAGTGGTTCAAAGTATGTACATGGTCGATTGACTAACCAATTCGCCTCTTCTTGTTGTTCATCATCGATCGGTTCTTCATACTCCCCAGGTTTCTCTTGATCGGCAGTGTAGTTGCCGAGGTAACTAAATTCCTCGTCGAAGTTAAACTCTGTCGTGGCATAAATAAGTTGGCATTCTTCCGGATCATCAGAATGCCTTAGTGTTTGGAACACATTTAGTTTAACTTGGTGGTCATTCACCTTCATTGTGAGTTCTCCCTTTTCAACATCGATCAAGGTTCTTCCTGTTACTAGGAAAGGTCTCCCGAGAATGATAGGTGCATGTTAATCTGCTTCACAATCCAAAACAATAAATTCAGCAGGAAAAATAAATTTATCAACTTTTACCAGTATGTCTTCGATTTTTTCCTCTGGATGCACATAGGATCTGTCGGCTAGCTGTAGCATAACTATTGTAGGTCTTGCCTTCCCGATTCCTAGTTTCTGGAAAATTAATTTAGGCATCAAGTTTATGCTGGCTCCAGGGTCACATAATGCTTTCCCGACATAGTGGTTTCCAATGGAACAAGGTATTGTGAAACTTCCAGGATCCTTCAACTTGGGTGGCATGCGATTGTGCAACATGGCAATGCATCACTCTGTTGCGGCAACTGTTTCAAACTCTCCTAGCCTTATTCTCTTGGACACAATGCCTTTAAGAAACTTGGCATAGTTCGGCATTTGTTCAATTGCTTCAACCAATGGCAAGTTGATGTGGACTTGCTTTAGGATATCAAGAAACTTCTTGAATTGATATTCTTGCTTTTGTCGCTTCAACCTTTGTGGGAATGGTGGTGGAAGTCGTATATCTTCGATCATTTCATTGGTCTGGAACCTGATTGATGGCATTGTCGAGGCAACTAGAGTTGCCGAGGCATTGCCAATTGGGGTTGTCATGGCGTGCCTATCGTTGGTTGTCGAGGCATCCTTATCGCCGGTTGCCGAGGCATGCTTATTACTGGTTGCCACGACAATTCCTGGTTTAGCATCTGAGGCTTTGTCGCTGAGTTCGTCTTGATCTTTTTGTGGAGTTTTGTTTGATGAGGGAGCTTCAGTCTCTTTAAGTTGTTGGCCACTTCTAGTGGTGATCGCCTTACATTGCTCATGGCCAGTCCCTCTTGCGACTTCAGTATCGCTAGGTAGATCTCCTTGCGGTCTAGTATTCAGGTTTTGAGCAAATTGTCAGAGTTGATTTTCCAATGATTTGATTGCCGCCTCTTGGTTTTGGAATCGCATCTTGGTCCTGTTAATAAAAGCATAAGTTCTTTTTATGAAGTTACTATTCTCAGCCATATAAGATTCAGTTTTCAACATAAAAGCATTGAGAGAATTTTCCAAAGAACTAGATGTTGTCGGTTGTTGCTGTGGCAACTGTTGCTGTGGCATATTCTGCTGGAATCCTGATGCTTATGCATTCTGATTGTTCTGGTTCAGAGCATTGTTGGGATTACTCCATGAAAAATTTGGGTGTTTCTTCCAAGCTTGATTGTATGTGTTGGACATCACATTGTTGTTTCGGGTGTAATTCCCCACATAAAAGCTCGATTACAGAATCTGCATACATTCAGAAGAATCATGGTTACCACCACATAACTCACAAAAGGAATCCATTACCTTGACCTCCTGTGTGTTGTTTGGTTTCTGCATGTTCTGGACCATCTTGGTTAGAGTGGCCAATTATGCCAAAATTGAGTCTGATGATCCCAGTTCATGTATTGTGGCTTGGCGTCTAACTCCTCATCTTCTAGCAGATGAGAATTGATAATCATTCTTGGCAAGCCTGTTTAGAATTTGCATTGCTTCCTCCGGTGACTTATCTAGGAGTATGTCATTTACCGAGGCGTCTAGCATCATCCTTGTTGGTGTATTCACAGCGTTGTAAAACATTGTTACTTGTGTCCACACTGGGAATCCGTATAGGGGGCATTTGTGTAGAAGTTCTCTACATCGCTCCCAAGCCTCGTACATGGATTCATCATCTGCCTGCTGAAAAGAAGTAATTTCGTTACGAAACCTATCAGTCAAATTTGTAGGATTAAATCGAGTAAGGAAATTACGACAAAGATCGGTCCAAGATCCTATTGATCTGGCAGGAATACTATTCAATCATGCTTTTGCCCTATCCCTCAGTGAATAGGGTAATAATCTTAGTCGCAAAACATCGTGGGTGACTCCTTGTATTTTGAATGAGTTACAAATCTCGAGGAAAGATTTAAGATATTTTTGTACATCTTCAGTTGCTGAGCCGCCAAATTGAGCAATTATGTTGATCATATTAAACATCACCGGTTTCAACTCAAAGTGGTCGGCTTCAATTTCAGGTGTGACAACTCCTAGATTAAGTCCATCAAGATCTTCTTCAAGATAGTCTCGAATAGTTCTGTTTCGTGCAAGAATCACTCATTCTCCTACTGAACAGCTTGATTCATATTGCCGTCTTGATTAGCCATTGCTACTCTTAACCTTCGTCTAAGTCTTTGCAAGGTTCGTTCAATTTATGTATCAAAGGGATATTCTGGATTAATCGGTCTCACCCTGGTCATATACCAATGCAAAACCAAAGTTTGTTAGCCCTTTGAATCTTAAACAAGAAAAATAAAAGGTGCAAGAAAATAAAAACAAAGTTGCTATTGCCAATCCCCGGCAACGGCGCCAAAAACTAGTTGCGCGTAATAAGTGCTCCGCAATTGTGCAAGTGTACACGTTGCAAGTTATAGTATAAAAGATATCGTCTCCACAGTGATTGGTGCCACTTCAAGAATCTAATCTCTTGCACTGTAAAAAGTAAAAGAACACAAGTAGAAGATTGTAGGAGTTTTAAATAACAACAAAACAAGAAAGCAAATAAGTAAAAGAAGATGTAATTAAATGAGAGAGAATAGGCCAGGTTATCGTGAGTTGAGGAGTGATAGCCGATTGGATTGTCTTGGTAAAAGAGTGCAAGGGCAACTCAGTTGCCGTGGCAACTTGCACAGCGGGGTTGCCTTGGCAACTAATCGATGGTTGCTTGGGCGACTAGCTGGGCAACTACTTGGGTGACTGGGCAGCAACTTCAAGGTTCAGAGCGTTCTTCAATGGTTTCTTCTTATCTCTAAGTCGAAACTCTAGCTATTTGTGCATGCCTTGATAATATATCCCTGCATGAATCAAGGTTGAAAAACAACCGATCTTGCGCTCTTCTTAGCCGTTGAATTCCTTAACTTATCCTTAAGCCGGATTAATCTTCACCATCAATAGATTGAATAAAGACCATACTCATTCGTTTCTTGAATCTAACTCTCCCGATATTAGATATATAGATGAAGTTACGAGATCCTCTCCCAATTCACTCACAAACAAGAATAAGAACCAAGAATGAATAAACCTTGAATAGAAAGTGCAAACTCTTATTACCTAAACAAAATCCAATTGTTTCTCACAACCACAAAGCACAATAACCATAGTCAAATATATTTAGTTCATGGCTAGGTTCCAAAGAAACACAAGATAAAGAATTCCTAGTATAAACCTAATTGAACAAGAAAGAAAAAGATGAAGAATGGATAGAGCTTTGTCGAAATCTCTCTTGCCCTTTATCTTGTCGAAAATTCTCTCCTCCCTCTCCCTTTGGAGTTGACGGCATGGCCTTCAATTTATAGGGTTAGGTCAAAGTCTTTTTTGAGGAGGAAGTTTAGTTGGAATTAAATTATCTTTAAAGAATATAATTCTTTATTATATTTAAATTCCTTCTAGAACTTCTCCTATCTTATTGGGATTTAATTTCTCTTTAACCTCTTCATGGAAATCAAACTCCTTTGGGATTTAGCTTTGCTCCACGTCATCTTGGGCTTATCTAGTCATCAATTTCGACTATCATATCATCTTATTCCTTGTCAAAAATTGCCTTGGCAACTAGCTCGGCATCTCCTTCATGCATTGCCCTGGCAACTGGTTCTAGCCTTGCTTTGGCAAGTGATTCTGTACACACACACAAAAACACACCAAAGCATCATCTTTTTCCACAAAAATCACCAAGTTATGTAATCAAGCTCAACGATGGAAAGAAACATGAATTAATGCATGAATGGCTAATTATGCAACTAATATGAGCCTAAGTCTAACAATAATATGAGTAAAAAGGGTAATAAAAATAGTACTTTTGAACACTTATCAACCAGCCACCAGAGTAGGGGTACGTTTCAGTCCACGGCGAGGCAGTATACAGTTAGACCTCAAGAGGATTGCGATCCCACCGATGTGATTCCAGGTACCTTCTCTTTGTTCTCTATTCCTATTGTTGCGTTAGTGGATTTGGGGTCTACCCACTCCTACATCCGTAGTGGGATATCCCAGCGTTGGAGCATACCGGCTGAAGACCTAGAGGTAGGAGTTCGTGTGTCTAGTCCACTAGGGTTAGATGTGTTAGTAGACAAGGTGTACCGAAGGTGTCCTATCGAAGTTCAAGGTTCGATTTTCCCAGCGGATCTTATGGTTTTGCCGTTCTAAGAGTTTGATGCAATCCTAGGTATGGATTGGCTTATTATGCATTACGCTAGTTTGGGTTGTAGGATTACGAGTTTGAAGCTCTGTGTGGCGGATGGATCTAAGCTAACAGTTAGAGGGGAGAGACACCCATGCATCCCTAACGTTGTATTGGCACTAGTAGCTCAGAGGTTAATACAGCAAGGGTGTGAGGCCTTTTTGGTTCATGTGGTGGATGTAAGAGCCAAGAGCCCGTCCATCGAGAATTTCAGAACAGTTTGTGAGTTCATGGATGTTTTTCCAGAGGAGCTACCTAGATTACCACCGGATCATGAGCTTGAGTTTCGAATTGAAGTAATGCCCGGCACGGCACCGATGTCCATTCCACCTTATCGGATGGCACCAACAAAAATGAGAGAGTTGAAGAAGAAAATTCAGGAATTGTTAGAGAAAGGTTTCATCCGACCAAGTGTTTCCCCTTGAGGTGCTCCGGTCTTGTTTGTTAAGAAGAATGATGGGTCAATGAGAATGTGAATTGACTATCGGTAGTTAAATAAGGTAACGGTGAAGAATCGTTATCCTCTCCTCAGAATAGATGATTTGTTTGACCAGTTGCGGGGTGGCTGAGTCTTCTCGAAGATAGATTTGAGATCGGGGTACTATCAGTTAAAAGTGGTGGAAGAAGATGTCCAGAAAACTGCTTTCAGGACGCGGTATAGACACTATGAGTTCTTGGTGATGCCTTTTGGGCTCACTAATGATCCAGTGGTATTTATGGATTTGATGAATAGAATCTTCCAGCCTTATTTGGATCAGTTTGTGGTGGTGTTCATCGATGACATTCTGGTTTATTCGCGTTCTGTTGAGGAGCACGACTACCACATGCGGGTAGTTTTTCAGACTTTGAAAGATATGTGTCTCTATGCAAAGTTCAGTAAATGTGAGTTTTGGCTTTCCAAAATGGCATTTTTGGGCCATATCGTGGCGGCGGATGGGATTTGCGTTGACCCTCAAAAGATCCAAGCAATAGTAGAATAGAAACCACCCAGGAATGTTTCGGAGGTCCGCAGCTTTCTTGGACTGGCGGGATATTATCGACGGTTTGTTAAGGGTTTTTCAATCTTAGCTGTCTCATTGACCAAGTTGCTTTAGAAGGGAGTGTCGTTTGTATGGATTGAGAAGAGAAAACAGTGTTTTGAGCAGTTGAAGGCCTACCTTACCGAGGCTCCAGTTTTGACATAGCCCGAGTCGAGAAAAGATTATGTTTAGCAATGTGTACTTGAATGGACTTGGTTGCGTTCTTATGCAAGAGGGTAAGGTGGTTGCCTACGCCTCGAGGCAACTTAAACCTCATGAATAGAATTACCCTACCCATTATTTGGAGCTGGCTGCGGTGATCTTTGCTTTGAAGATTTGGAGAAACTATCTCTTCGGGGAGAAGTGTTACATATATACGAATCATAAGAGTTTAAAGTATCTACTCACCCAAAAGGAGTTGAATCTGAGGCAGCATCGTTGGATTGAGCTGCTAAAGGATTATGATTGCGTTATTGAGTAATATCTTGGTAAGGCAAATGTTGTAGTGGATGCTTTGAGCTATAAGTCGATGTCTGATTTGAGAGCAATGTTTGCCCGTTTGAGAATAACCAATGATGGAGGGCTTTTAGCTGAGCTCAGGGTAGAGCCCACGTTGGTATAAGAAATAAGAAGGAGTTAGGCTCTGGATGAAGATTTAGTGGCTCATATTGAGGCGGTTCAAAGAGGCGAGGCCTCAGATTTTGAAGTACGAGATAGTGGGTACTTGTACTTCAATGGTAGGTTGTGTGTTCCGGCCTTAGAAGATTTGAGGGTTCATTTTTTGCGGGAGGCACACCGTAGTCCTTTCACCATGCATCCAAGAAGCAACAAGATGTACCAAGATCTTTGACCTTATTATTGGTGGCCGTGCATGAAGAGGGATGTTTCTGAGTTTGTGATGAGATGCTTAGTTTGCCAATAAGTGAAGGCATAACATCAAGTTCCATCAGGGTTACTACAGCCCATTCAGATTCCACAATAGAAGTAGGATCATGTCACCATGGATTTTGTTACGGGATTACCAATGACTCAAATGAAGCATGATGCGATATGGGTAATAGTGGATCGTTTGACCAAGTCTGCTCATTTCCTGCCTGTGCGCATGGATTTCACCTTGGAGCGGTTAGCTCAATTGTACATCAAGGAGATAGTGAGGTTGCACGGAGTGCCATCTTCGATCATATCGGATAGGGATTCGCGGTTCATAGCAAGGTTATAGAAGAAGATTCATAGTGCCTTAGACACCAAACTGTATTTTAATACGGCTTTTTATCCTCAGACCGATGGCAGTCTGAGTGGGTTATGCAGATTCTTGAGGACATGCTTTCGTTGTTGTACCGTAGATTTTAAAGGAAGTTGGGAAGAACAGCTACCGTTGGTTGAGTTCGCGTA
Organism: Hibiscus mutabilis; assembly: GCA_019671005.1. Lineage (NCBI taxonomy): Eukaryota > Viridiplantae > Streptophyta > Magnoliopsida > Malvales > Malvaceae > Hibiscus > Hibiscus mutabilis. Next base: position 13,305,790 of record CM033726.1, on the reverse strand, counting down.
CAACAACAGTTATCAATCAAGCATCAAGATGGCCCCTTTCGAAGCCTTGTATGGACGTAGATATAGAACACCCTTGTGTTGGACCGAGCTTAATTAGACGAGGATCGTGGGATCTGATTTGGTTAGACAAACCGAAGAGAAGGTTTGAATCATCAAGGAAAGATTACAAGCGGCCTTTGATTGACAAAAGGCCTACGCGGATAGAAAACGCGAGCATATCGAGTATGAGGTTGGTGAAAAAGTGTTCTTAAAGGTATCGTCATGGAAGGGGATAATTCATTTTGGGCGAAAGGGCAAGTTGAGCCAGAGGTATATTAGACCATACGAAGTGATCAAGAGGATCAGACCGGTAGCATATCGGCTAGCTTTTCCTCTGAAGTTAGCATGTAACCACGATATTTTCTATGTATCTGTGTTGAGGCGCTATCATTCTGATCCTTCAAATGTTTTATCGCTCAAAGTGGTGGAGGTTGACACGGATTTGACAAATGAAGAAGAGCCAGTGAGAGTGCTTGATAGGGGAGATAAAGAGCTTCGTAACAAGTGTATACCCCTCGTAAAGATTTTATGGAGAAACCATGGGGTTGAAGAGGCAACTTGAGAGGTCGAGGCAGAGATGAGAGAGCTCTACCCGCATCTTTTTCCACTAGGTAAATTTCGAGGATAAAATTTTCTTTAAGGAGGGGAGAGTTGTAACGACTCAGGTTTTGGGAACCCGAGCGTCGGGCTAACTCAAGGCATGGGCCTCGCGTTTGGGTCATGTTGTTGGGCTTAAAACCTTGGAGGGATGGTTTTGGTTTTGGGCTTGAGTTATGTGGTTTTTGAGAGGGGCTTTGTGGTAATTTCATAATTGAAGAAAAGGATGAGAGGTGGGGAGTTATGGGCTGCAGACTTTGTAAGATTGATGAAGTCATTTTTTCCCCAAAAGCTTTTCTCACCATCTTCATCTTCTCTCCTCTAGGAGTTTGAAAGAAAAACTCCACCTTTGTTAGTTTTGTGTTGAAATCTCAGATTAGGGTAGAAGGGAAAGTTGCTAAGTATTCAAGGATCTACAATCCAAGGTAAGTTTTGCTTGCAATTGTGGAAGAAGGGGTTTTAGTGAGGGTTTTAGAGTGAAAACGGGAATGGTGTTTTTAATCCTATTTCTTGTTTTTGAATCTTTCTTTGCGCTTCTTTTTAACCTCTCAACAACGTTGTAACTTGCTTACAACATTCTTTTGTAGTTTAAGAGGTTGGGGAGCATTCAAAGGCCCAAAGGAAGAAGAAGGCTTGAAGTAGAGTTTGGGGGTTCCTTTTTAGCTTGTAGTTCGAGCTTAGTACACTTCTAACTTCTATGTGTTCATGTGCATCATTTGGTATGTGTTGCTTGATATATGATGTTTTGATAATTTAGAGCTTGGATGATTGTTGCACGTAATAAGTGCTACGCAAATGTGCAACTATACACGTCGCAAGTTATAGTATAAAAGATATCGTCTCCACAAGGATTGGTGCCACTTCAAGAATCTAGTCTCTTGCACTGTAAAAAGTAAAAACACAAATAAAGGATTATAGGAGTTTAACTAATAACTAAACTAGAAAGCAATAAAGTAAAAGAAAATATGAGATCAAATGAGAGAGAGATAGGCCAGGTTATCGTGAGATGAGGTGTGATAGCCGATTGGATTGTCTTGGTAAAAGAGTGCACGGGCAACTTAGTTGCCGTGGAAACTTGCACAACGGGGTTGCCTTGGCAACTAATCGATGGTTGCCTGGGAAACTAGTTGGGCAACTACTTGGGTGTCTGGGCAGCATCCTTCAAGGTTCAGCAGAGCGTTCTTCAATGGTTTCTTCTTATCCCTAAGTTGAAACTCTAGCTACTTGTGCATGCCTTGATAATACATCTCTGCGTGAATCAAGGGTGAACAACAACCAATCTTGCCCTCCTCTTAGCCGTTGAAATCCTTAACTTATTCCTAATCCGGATTAATCTTCACCATCAATAGATTGAATAAAGACCATATTCATTCGTTTCTTGAATCTAACTCTCCCGATATTAGATAAATAGATGAAGTTACGAGATCCTCTCCCAATTCACTCGCAAACAAGAATAAGAACCAAGAATGAATAAACCTTGAATAGAAAAGTGCAAACTCTTATTACCTAAACAAAATCCAATAGTTTCTCACAACCACAAAACACAATAACCATAGCCAAATAGATTTAGTTCATGGCTAGGTTCCAAAGAAACACAAGATAAATAATCCCTAGCATGAACCCAATCGAACAAGAAAGAAAAGGATGAAGAATGAGGCTTGTCGAAATCCTCCTTGCCCTAGATGCTTGTTGAAAATTCTCTCCTCTTACCCTCTTTGGAGTTGTCGAAATCTCCCTCTTATTTATAGGGCTAGGCCAAAGTCCTTCTTTGAGGAGGAAGTTAAGTTGGAATTAAATTATCTTTAAAGAATATAATTCTTTATTATAATTGTATTCCTACTAGAACTTCTCCTATCTTTTTGGAATTTAATTCTTCTTTAATCTCTTCATGGAAATCAAATTCCTTTGGGATTGGGCTTTGCTCCACGTCATCTTGGGCTTGTCTAGTCATCAATTTCGACTACCATATCACCTTTGCTCTTGTCAACAATTGCCCTGGCAACTGGATCGGCGTCTCCTTCATGTATTGCCCTGGCAACTAGCTCGGCGTCTCCTTCATGCATTGCCCTGGCAACTAGCTCTAGCCTTGCTTTGGCAAATGATCCTGCACATACACACAAAACACACTAAAGCAGCATCTTTTCCCACAAAAACTACCAAGTTATGTTATCAACCTCAACGATGGAAGGAAACATGGATTAATGCATGACTAGCTAATTATGCAACTAATATGAGCCTAAGTCTAACAATAATATAAGTAAAAAGGGTGAGAAAATAGTACTTTTGAACACTTATCACACCCCCAAACTCGAACTATTTCTTGTCCTCAAGCAATGCAAACTCATAATTACCTGCCAAGACTTCAATTTCCACAAACTTAGCTTTGAACTTGATTTCAATTCTCTGAACCGGGGCACAAAGTATGATTGGCTTTTTATTTTTCGGAAAACTTAGGAGTTACTCGGAATCAAACTATAATGCTTGTGAGTGTGTGCGGAGTTGTGTGCAAGTTGATTTTTCAGATTCTATGCAAACAAGAGGTTTTCAAATTACTTCATTGGGTTCTTTTTCACATGTTTTAACTAGAGCCAGTTTTTGGGCGCCTCTAGTGTTTTGTTTTTAGTTAATTTATTCTACTAGAGCCTGTTTCGGGCACCTCTAGCTATCAATTTTTAGCACATACTAGAGCCAGTTTTTGGGCACCTCTAGTGATCAATTTTTTAGCACATGCTAGAGCCAATTTCGGGCACCTCTAGCATTCATCCAATTTTTATTCTAATCTCCCAATTTGTTAATTATCAACCTAAGTTCACTAGAATTCCTTAAATCAATCAAACCATAACAGTGTTTCATCGAAATTAGCATCATAGTAAAATTCTAATTTTTTCCATGGTTATCCTAGAATAAAAATTCTATCAATTAAGTGCATTGGCAAAGTCATCATCGGATATTCATCAAATCTAAGCAATTCTTGTTCCAACTAAAGGCATGACAAGCAATTTATGTATCCTAAATGTAATACTTAAGATGAATGTAACTAAACATGGTAACTACTAATAACAATCCCCCCAAAATCGAGTGAGGCATTGTCTTCAAGCATGCATTAAAGGAAAAAAAAATAAAATGCATACGAGGACTTACTCCGAGAGTTCGTCATCGTAGATGATTAGTTTCCTTTTGGTCGGTGTCTTGATTCTCTTACTTGAACGCGATGGTTTTTTTCTTGTTGCTGGCGGTGGAATTGATCCTCGTACGGGGTTGTCCTCATCGTCCTCTTCATCAGTGTCATTGGCTTTTCGCTTGGAGGATTCAATTGGTGCGGCCTTTGTTGGTGCAATGAAGGACTCGTCCGAATCTGAAAAATCAGAAAATGATTCCGTAGGAGTTGATTCGGGCATAGGTGCTTTACCTTTGGCTTTTGCAATGGTTGCCGGAATGTCTTTAGCTTTGGTTGCCGTGGCATTTTCAGGGTTGGTTGTCGTGGCATCAGCTTGTGCGTGCACGATGTAGGTTGCCGCGGCATCATCTATTGCGGTTGTCGTGGCGACTACTTCATTGGGTGCCGGGGCAAGGATCTCGGCAGGAAATTTCCTTAGTATAGTGGTTGTGAGTCTTGTTGTGGAAAAGAAAACAAAGAAAACCCGGAAACTAAAGATAATGAAGAAAAATAAAATATCTCCTAAAAATAAAAATAAAAAGAAAAATAAAAAGAAAATATTGAAAGGAGAGCATGCTCATGCATCTCCTAAGTTGACCACTTCTTTGTTACGTTCCACTTGGGCACCATTGTAGTGCTTCAATCTTTGTCCATTAACTTTGAATTCATGGTTGTCAGAGATGGACTTGATTATCACAACACCATGGGAGAATGGTTTGACGACTTCGAATGGTCCCGACCATCTTGACTTTAGCTTTCCCGGGAAAAGTTTTAGCCGAGAATTGAATAGGAGAACTAGTTACCCTGGCGTGAATTGTCGTGGCAATAGTTTCTTGTCATGCCATCGCTTTGTTTTCTCCTTGTAGATTCGTGCATTGTTATAGGCGAGTGCACGGAATTCTTCTATCTCATTGAAGTCCAACAAACGCTTTTGTCCGGCACTTTCCTAATCCATATTCACGGTCTTGATTGCCCAATATGCTTGTGTTCGATTTCCACCGGTAGATGGCATGTCTAGCCATAGACAAGTCGGAAGGGGGACATACCTAAAGGTGTTTTGAATGCAGTGCGATATGCCCAAAGTGCGTCATCTAGTCTTAATGACCAATCCTTCCTAGAGGGATTTACAACTTTCTCGAGTATACCCTTCAATTCTCGGTTGGAAATTTCTGCTTGCCCGTTGGTTTGTGGGTGATATGCCGCGGCGATCTTGTGTGATATGCCGAAGCGTTGCAACATCTTGGCAATTAGTTTGTTGTCAAAATGCTTGCCTAAATCACGCGATAATTGCTCTCGGCATCCCAAACCGTGTAAATATGTTTTTCTGCAAGAATCGTTGCACGGTCTTGGAATCGTTGTTGGGAACTGCAGCTGCCTCCACCCATTTAGACACGTAGTCGACGGCAAGTAGAATGTAGAGGTTTTCGAATGAAGATAGGAAAAGTCCCATAAAATCGATCCCCCATACATTGAACAATTCCACCTCGATGATGTTCTGGAGCGGCATCTTATGTCGTCTAGAGATATTGCCCCTCCTCTGGCAACGATCACATTGCTTGTAAAAGTATTGGGCATCTTTGTACAATGTTGGCCAATACAAATCGGATTGCAAAACTTTGGTCGCGGTACGAGTTCCTCCAAAATGTCCTCTATAGGGTGAAGAATGGCATTGCCGGAGTACATTATGTTGCTCTTCTTCAGGGACACATCGGCGTATAACATGATCTGCATATTGTTTAAACAAAAGAGGCTTGTCCCAAAAGTAATGCTTAGCATCATGGCGGAACCGTTTCTTCCCTTGGTGAGTAATGGCATAAGGTAAAATACCACAAACAAGGAAATTAACTAAATCTGCGTACCAGGGTATTGCCGAGGCATGTGCTGCCGTGGTGACTGCTCCCAAAATTGCTGAGGCGTGTGCGTCAAGGGCTGCTGAGGCGTCGAGGGTTGCTGAGACAACTAAAATTTGTTTATCCGGGAATGCATCGCATATCTCCAGATCCGCGTCCTCCTCCCTATTGCATTCTAAACGTGATAAGTGATCGGCCACTTGATTTTCTGTTCCTTTCCTGTCCTTAATTTCAATATCAAATTCTTGTAAAAGTAATATCCAACGAATCAAACGAGGTTTGGCATCCTTTTTAGCAAATAGATATTTGATTGTCGAATGGTCTGTATGAACAATTACCTTTGTACCAATCAAATAGGATCGGAACTTGTCAAATGCGAAAACTACAGCTAGTAACTCTTTCTCCGTTGTTGTGTAATTCACTTGAGCACTATTAAGAGTTTTACTAGCGTAGTATATCGCATGGAAGGTCTTACCTGTGTGTTGGCCTAGGACTGCTCCTAACGCGAAATCACTTGCATCACACATGAGCTCAAAAGGTAGCGTCCGATTTGGTGGAAAGACAATGGGTGCCGAGGCAAGCTTTTTCTTTAGGGTTTCGAATGCTTGGGTGCAAGAATTATCAAAATCGAAGACTTTATCCTGTTCAAGCAAATTGCACAAGGGTTTAGTGATTTTAGAAAAATTATGAATGAACCTTCTGCAAAAACCTGCATGTCCAAGAAAACTTTGAATTCCTTTAACTGAATTTGGTGGGGGTAATCTCTCGATCACGTCCACCTTAGATTTGTCTACTTCAATTCCCTTGGATGAAATCTTGTGGCCGAGCACTATTCCTTCGTCTACCATAAAATGGCATTTCTCCCAATTGAGGACTAAATCAGTTTCTTCACATCTTGCTAACACCCTCTCTAAATTGCCGAGACAACTGTCGAAGTCATTACCAAAAATAGAAAAATCATCCATGAAGATCTCAAGGAAGTCTTCGACCATGTCTGAAAAAAGTGCCATCATGCATCTTTGGAAGGTTGCCGGGGCGTTACACAATTCGAACGGCATCCTTCGAAAGGCATAAGTACCGTATGGGCATGTGAAGGTTGCCTTTTCTTGATCTTCTAGTGCTTTGACAATTTGATTGTAACCTGAATAACCATCAAGAAAACAATAAAAGGGTTTACCTGCAAGACGGTCAAGCATTTGATCAATAAAGGGTAATGCGAAGTGATATTTCCTAGTGGCTTTGTTTAGTTTTCGATAATCCATACAAACCCTCAAACCGGTCACAGTCCTGGTTGGAATGAGTTCATTGTTTTCATTACTTACCACCGTTATACCTCCCTTTTTCGGTACGCATTGTACCGGACTTACCCATGTACTATTAGAGATAGGGTATATAATGTCGGCGTCAAGCCACTTGATGATTTCTTTCATTACAACCCCTTTCATGGCATGATTCAGTCACCTCTGGGCCTTAATTGAAGGTTTGTGATCATCTTCCAACAAATCTTGTGCATGCACACTGCCGGGCTAATTGCCTTCAAGTCGGCAATTGTCCACCCTATTGCCTTTTTGTGTAGCTTCAACATCTTGATCAGCTTCTTTTCCTGTTCAGGCTGTAACTTAGAAGAAATAATTACAGGCAATTTATTATCGGTTCCTAAGTATGCATATTTTAGTTGCTCTGGCAATTGTTTCAACTCAAGAATCGGTGGTTGTTCAATATAGGGTTTTTTGAGTTTACCTTCCTTACCTGAGTAATCCAGTGGTTCAAAGTATGTACCTGGTCGATTGACTAGCCAATTTGCCTCTTCTTGTTGGTCCTCATCGACCGGTTCTTCATACTCCTCAGGTTCCTCTTGATCGGCTATGTAGTTGCCGAGGCAACTAAATTCCTCGTCGGAGTTAAACTCTGTTGTGGCATGAAGAAGTTGGCATTCTTCTGGATCATAGGCATGCCTTAGTGTTTGGAACACATTTAGTTTAACTTGCTGGTCATTCACCCTCATTGTGAGTTCTCCCTTTTCAACATCGATCAAGGTTCTCCCTGTTGCTAGGAATGGTCTCCCGAGAATGATGGGTGCATGCTCATCTGCTTCACAATCCAAAATAATAAAGTCAGCGGGAAAAATAAATTTATCAACTTTTACCAGTATGTCTTCGATTTTTCCATCTGGATGCACATAGGATCTGTCGTCTAGCTGCAACATAACTGTTGTAGGTATTGCCTTCCTGATTCCTAGTTTTTGGAAAACCGATTTAGGAATCAAGTTTATGCTAGCCCCAAGGTCGCATAATGCTTTCCCGACATAGTGATTTCCAATGGAACAGGGTATTGTGAAACTTCCGGGATCCTTCAACTTGGGTGGCATACGATTGTGCAACATTGCCATGCATCCCTCTGTTGCGGCAACTGTTTCAAACTCTCCTAGCCTTGTTCTCTTGGACACAATGTCTTTAAGAAACTTGGCATAGTTTGGCATTTGTTCAATTGCTTCCACCAATGGCAAGTTGATGTGGACTTGCTTTAGGATATCAAGAAACTTCTTGAATTGATATTCTTGCTTTGTCGCTTCAACCTTTGTGGGACTGGTGGTGGAAGTCGGATATCTTCGATCCTTTCATTGGTTTGGAACCTGATTGACGGCATTGCCGGGACAACTGGAGTTACCGAGGCATTATCAATTGGGGTTGTCGAGGCATGCTTATCACAAGTTGCCGAAGCATCCTTATCGTCGGTTGCCGAGGCATGCTTATTGCCGGTTGCCGCGACAATTCTTGGTTCAGCATCCGAGGCTTTGTCGCTAGGTTCGTCTTGATCTTTTTGTGGAGTTTTGTTTGATGAGCGGGTTTGAGCCTCTCTAAGTTGTTGGCCACTTCTGGTGGTGATTGCCTTACATTGCTCATGGCTAGTTCCTCTTGCGACTTCAGTATCGCTAGGTAAACCTCATTGCAGTCTAGTGTTCAGATTTTGAGCAAACTGTCTGACTTGATTTTCCAATGATTTGATTGCCGCCTCTTGGTTTTGCAATCTCATCTCGGTCCTGTTAATAAAAGCATCAGTTCTTTTTATGAAATTACTATTCTCAGCCATATAAGATTCAGTTTTCATCATAAAAGCATTTAGAGAATTTTCCAAAGAACTAGATGTTGTCAGTTGTTGTTGCGGCAACTGTTGCCGTGGCATATTCTGCTAGAATCCCGATGCTTGTGCATTCTGATTGTTCTGGTTTAGAGCATTGTTGGGATTACTCCATGAAAAATTCGGGTGCTTCTTCCAAGCTGGATTGTATGTATTGGACATCACATTGGTGTTCCGATTGTAATTCCCCACATATAAGCTGGATTCTGGATTCTGCATACATTCAGAAGAATTATGGTTATCACCACATAACTCACAAAAAGAATCCATTACCTTGACTTCATGTGTGTTGTTTGGTTTTTGCATGTTCTGGGCCATCTTGGTTAAAGTGGCCAATTGTGCCGAAATTGAATCTGATGATCCTAGTTCATGTATTGTGGCTTGGCATCTAACTCCTCCTCTTCTAGTAGATGGGAATTGATAATCATTCTTGGCCAGCCTGTTTAAAATTTGCATTGCTTCCTCCAGCGACTTATCTAGGAGTATGCCGTTTGCCGAGGCATCTAGCGTCATCCTTGTTGGTGTATTCACGGCGTTGTAAAACATCGTTACTTGAGTCCACACCGGGAATCCGTGTAGGGGCATTTGTGTAGAAGTTCTCTATATCGCTCCCAAGCCTCGTACATGGATTCATCATCTGCCTGCCGAAAAGAAGTAATGTCGTTACGAAGCTTATCAATCAAATTTGTAGGATTAAACCGAGCAAGGAAATCACGACAAAGATCAGTCCAAGATGCTATTGATCCGGCAGGAATGCTATTCAACCATGCTTTCGCCCTATCCCTCAGTGAATATGGGAATAATCTTAATCGTAATACATCGGGGGTGACTCCGTGTATTTTGAACGAGTTGCAAATCTCGAGGAAAGATTTCAGATGTTGTCGTGCATCTTCAGTTGCTGAGCCGCCAAACTGACCAATTGTGTTGATCATATTAAACATTACCGGTTTTAACTCAAAGTGGTCGGCTTCAATTTCAAGTGCGACAACTCCGGGATTAAGTCCATCAAGATCTTCTTCAAGATAGTCTCGAATAGTTTTGTTTCGTGCAAGAATCACTCCTCCTCCTGCTGGAACATCTTGATTCATAATGCCGTCTTGATTAGTCATTGCTACTCTTATCCTTCGTCTAAGTCTTTGTAAGGTTCGTTCGATTTCTGGATCAAAGGGATATTCTGGTGTAGTCGGTCTCGCCCTGGTCATATACCAATGCAAAACCAAAGTTTGTTAGCCCTTTGAATTTTAAACAAGAAAAGTAAAAAGAAAATAAAAACAAAGTCGCTATTGTCAATCCCCGGCAACGGCGCCAAAAATTTGTTGCGCGTAATAAGTGCTACGCAAATGTACAAGTATACACGTCGCAAGTTATAGTATAAAAGATATCATCTCCACAGGGATTGGTGCCACTTCAAGAATTTAGTCCCTTGCACTGTAAAAAGTAAAAACACAAATAAAGGATTATAGGAGTTTAACTAATAACTAAACTAGAAAGCAATAAAGTAAAAGAAAATATGAGATCAAAAGAGAGAGAGATAGGCCAGGTTATCGTGAGATGATGTGTGATAGCCGATTGGATTGTCTTGGTAAAAGAGTGCACGGGCAACTCAGTTGTCGTGGCAACTTGCACAACGGGGTTGCCTTGGCAACTAATCGATGGTTGCCTGGGCAACTAGTTGGGCAACTACTTGGGCGTCTGGGCAGCAACCTTCAAGGTTCGGCAGAGCGTTCTTCAATGGTTTCTTCTTATCCCTAAGTCGAAACTCTAGCTACTTGTGCATCCCTTGATAATACATCCCTGCGTGAATCAAAGGTGAACAACAACCAATCTTGCGCTCCTCTTAGCCGTTGAAATCCTTAACTTATTCCTAAGTTGGATTAATCTTCACCATCAATAGATTGAATAAAGACCATATTCATTCGTTTCTTGAATCTAACTCTCCCAATATTAGATAAATAGATGAAGTTACGAGATCCTCTCCCAATTCACTCGCAAACAAGAATAAGAACCAAGAATAAATAAACCTTGAATAGAAAAGTGCAAACTCTTATTACCTAAACAAAATCCAATAGTTTCTCACAACCACAAAACACAATAACCATAGCCAAATAGATTTAGTTCATGGCTAGGTTCCAAAGAAACACAAGATAAATAATCCCTAGCATGAACCCAATCGAACAAGAAAGAAAAGGATGAAGAATGAGGCTTGTCGAAATCCTCCTTGCCCTAGATGCTTGTCGAAAATTCTCTCATCTTGCCCTCCTTGGAGTTGTCGAAATTCCCCTCTCTTGCTCTCTATTGTCGAAATCTCCCTCTTATTTATAGGGCTAGGCCAAAGTCCTTCTTTGAGGAGGAAGTTAAGTTGGAATTAAATTATCTTTAAAGAATATAATTCTTTATTATAATTGTATTCCTATTAGAACTTCTCCTATCTTCTTGAAATTTAATTCTTCTTTAATCTCTTTATGGAAATCAAATTCCTTTGGGATTGGGCTTTGCTCCACATCATCTTGGGCTTGTCTAGTCATCAATTTCGACTGCCATATCACCTTTGCTCTTGTCGACAATTGCCCTGGCAACTGGCTCGGCGTCTTCTTCATGTATTGCCCTGGCAACTAGCTCGGCGTCTCCTTCATGCATTGCCCTGGCAACTAGCTCTAGCATTGCTTTGGCAAATGATCCTGCACATACACACAAAACACACCAGAGCAGCATCTTTTCCCACAAAAACTACCAAGTTATGTAATCAAGCTCAACGATGGAATGAAACATGGATTAATGCATGAATGGCTAATTATGCAACTAATATGAGCCTAAGTCTAACAATAATATGAGTAAAAAGGGTAAGAAAAATAGTAATTTTAAACACTTATCAATGATCATCAATGGTGACTCTTGTAATTGTTGATGTTTAAGGGTAAAAATGGCTAGAAACTCACCTAAACGTGTAGGAACGTTTTGGGACTTAACCATAGTGGTTGAGGGAGGGTTTGGCACAATCCCGAGCTCTAGGTTTCAAAATTAGGGCTCGAGTACCGGTACGGGGTGGTTGCTTATCGGTACTCCTTCGTATCTTAGGGGTCAAATTGTGAGAGGCGTACCGGTATGCCTCTCCGCGTAACGGTACCCATCGTTAGAGTAGAATTCCAGTGGGGCTTTGGAGTACCAGTACGTTCGGGGTGTATCGTTACCCACTATTGTATTGCCTAGAAAGGCTTTGCGTATCGATACGCTAGAGTAGGCGTATCGGTACGGGGCGATCCTAGTACCGATATAGGGTACCAGTATGGAACGAAGCGTATCGGTACGGGGCAATGGCCGATTTTTTTTTAACCTAAATGGCGTATCGGTACTCTGCAGAGAGTATCGATACCTAGAGGGGAGTACCGATACTCACCTTAAAGTATCGATACTCGCTGGGCAATCTGCCCTAGTTTTTACGTTTTGAATTCGGGGGTTCTATAAATTGTGACAAAGGTTCTAATGGGTCTCATATGATATAAAATAACTGTTAAAAATGAGAATGTATGTTCCTCTTTGCTTATATGGACTAAATGGCTAATTGAGTATTGAAATGAAGGTAAATTGCTTGGTAAGCGAGTCTTTAGGGATCATTGGTGGATCAGTTGTAGTTGTGCTGGGTAAGGGCACTTGTTTGGTTATGAGTCCTTGTTTGATGGGATTCGGATACCCAGTGAGTGAGTGTTGCAACACATGAAGGTCATCCGATGTGAGATTCCGGGTGATGAATTGAAGGCCATCCGAATTGAGATTTCGGGTGATGATATTTGCTCGATGCGAGATTTTGAGCCCCGCTTGATGTGAGATTCTGAGCAAAGACTCGATGTGAGATTCCGAGTATACCGCTCGATGCGAGATTTTGAGCAGCTCGATGTGAGATTCTGAGCATGGGTGGGTCTCCCAGTGTCAGGTGACATTGGGCCTCACTCCTGGTTTGTTTACTTTTATGTTGTTGTTGAGGTGCTGTTTGTTTATAACATGTGTTTAGGCGGTTATAGTAACGCCATTGTTTTATCCTATCTTGGCATCATATTTCATAGCATGCTCTTAATTATGATCACCTGAAGCATGGTCGAGTGGTTGTGTATCCACTGAGCTTTGTTAGCTCAGCGTTCGGAATCGTTGTTTCGGTTCGTAGGTTGATAGATAGTTTGAGCGTAGCAGAGCACCATCGAAGCGAGGATCCAGCATTGGACTTTTGGTAGAGTACAAGTACTTAGATGTAGTGGACTATGTATTTGTATGACCCTATGTATTTGTAACTCTATTTGATTTAACTTGTATTGGTCAAATATTTTATTACTGTATTTAGAGCTCCTTTAACTATTTTGAATGTTTTTAAGTAAGCATGGATTTTAATGTTTTGCTTATGACACGTTTGGATGTATGAGATTGATTTTACTGGTTTTTAAAAGCAAAAAATTTTATGGGAGTAGTCCGGGCTTGTGGCCCAATTAGAGCATCCAGGTCCAGGGTGTTGCATGTATCGATATGCATACCCATAACTCTATTTCTAGAGTTTAGATTTTTCTGATTTTGCACCCTAAACTCAATAGTTAGACCACAAATTAAGCCTACATGTTATGAGAAAGTTATTAGGTGGATTCCTACCAATTTTACACATTATCAACATCCAATCTTTGATTTACCATTAAAGGGGTTTAAAGCTTCTAAAACCCAACCTTAACAAACCATAACCATACACCAAGCAAAGCAATCATTTTAAGATCCTCATGAAATGTAGAAGTCAGAAATGTACTGACCTTAAGCAAGCAAATCCAAAATGAAGCACCCACCAAGCTTCTTCCACCTCTTTTCCTTGGTTCAAGCTTCCAAGCTAAACTTCCACCAAACCTAGAGATGAACACCTTGAAATAAAGATCTTGAGCTGCTGATAAAGTTTTCTTTGATAATCAATCCAGGATTCCCTCTCAACAACAACAAGTTTTCATCTTTAACTTTAAGTTGGGGATGGGTGTTTTGTAGTGGAAAAAGATAGAAATGAGATGGGAGACAATGATGACTTCACCATCCTTCAAAATGCAAAAAATTAAAGAGGCATCAACCTTTGTCTCTCTTGAGGGGTAATTTACCCTATTGCCCTTCATTACACCTTCTTTATCCACCCACAAACCCAACATCCAAGCCCAACAACACAAGAAAGCTGACTAGAACTCCTATGGAGCCCTTTTCGGCCCAACATCTCGATCTAACAAGCAAGGCTCGTGACTCAGGTTTATCCGCCTCTCAGGTTCCAAAACCTGGGTTACTATAGATGGTAATATTTTGATGGCAATAACAATATCAATATCAATTCTCAATGATAATGACAATATCTACAATGATGGCTATATCAATGACAATATTAATGTCTAATGGTCGATGCTTCTATATTTTAATGCTTCAATGATGACAATGGAAATAGAAATGTTTCTATGAGCAATATTTCAATGTAATATCTTATCAAAGCTTACCAATATAGTCTCCAAAGAGATTCGACAGTATCCTTAGACATAATGTTAGCTATATATTATTCAATGTTAATGAAATTGGGAAAAGCACCTAACCGATTCTCGAGACTCTGACTAGACTCGCCTAGCTTTCTGAAGCTCCTAAGGCTATCGGATGACCACTCCCTTGTTCTTATCCTTCATTGGAAATGGTAGCCTTTCCTTCTCCAACTCTTGAGCTAGGTAGAAGCAAGAGGAAGTGTTAAAATCAATATAACAATATCGAAATCAATATTTAAGCTTGAAATAGTTATTAACTATTAACTGTCTATAGACTGAAGCCTTGAAGAACATGGGTTTAGCTTAGATGTTCAATAGCTTCATCTTAAAATTAAGATTATCCATGAAATCCAACAATTGATTGGGGGCATTAGATTTTCTAATACGATAGCTATTCAATGAAACTAAGAAATCAAAGAAAGCGTGAGTTCTTGAAGTTTCACCGATGGAGGTGCTAGCTTGTGAGTTTGAGGAAGATGACAATAGAGGTACATGCTTAAAACTTGAAAAAGATGGAGATGAAAGCAAAAGATGGGCTCGATGGGTTCAAGGGCACTTAAAAGGTGTTTTAAACACATATTTTCTTATTACCTCTTGCCAATCGAGCTGACCCCAATAAGAGGTAAGCCTTTAATTTTTTTTCTTTTCTATATTTTCCAATTTTGAGCAATAATTAGCCATCAAAGATATCATCTTTCCCATCTCCCTTCGTCATCTTCACGTGAAGTGGGTGGCAAGCTAGGAGGTGTGTCACCACTTTTGGGGAAATTACGAGGGTAGTCATTTACCTTTCCAACCTTTATATTATTGTCTTCAAACTTTCAATTTTCATAATTTAGTCACCTATATAATTTTTGATGTATTCAATAATGTCCTTAAATTATAAATTGACTCAATTAGAGTCCAATATCAATGTAATTGACCATACGGTCAAAGTCAATGCAATATTTGAACCTTTCCGGTATAAAGTTTCCGATCGCCAAAACTCAATTTCGACTAGACTGGTTTTCAGGGTGTTACAGGCTAGGTTAAGGGTTTTTTTTAATGAGGCACATGGTAATATCAGAAAATTAATTTTAGAAAATGAAAACAAAAATGAGTGAAAACATGAAAACATAAAAAAAGTTTTCAATATGTGTTTGCTGGGTTTATCCCTTTTGTTTTGTTTCTATTACCGTGTGTTATCTTTCTCTTCGACTAGATTTAGGGGGATTTTTAATGAGACACACGGTAATATCCTTTTTTTACCAAAAAAATAAAAAAATGTTTTCAATATGTTCATTAAAATTGTTTTGAAAATTTTGAAACAAAACTTAAGTGATACAAGATCAAATCCTTCAAAAAACATATATTTTTTATTTTGATAACATTTAACTATTTTGTTTTAGCATTGTTTCAAACCATCGTAAAAATATTTTTTGGGTAAAATACATAATTAGTCCTCCAACGATGAGTTTTTTTATAAGCCTCTCTACTATGAAAAAAATACAAAAGGGTCACATAACTTAAAAAAACTAACAAATTGGTCCTTTTTGTTAAAGTTTTAATGACAAATGACGTGACAATTAATAAAATAGAGATAATTAAAAATTTAGTCCTTAATTTTTACAGTTCATTTTAATTTGGTCCTAACTCTAAAAAAATTAACTCTCAATATTTTAATATTCTATTAATCTAATCCCTAATTCTCTATTTTCATCACTTTGTCTTCTTTTTTTGAGATCACTTTGTCTTCCTATCATCATCATCTTCATCGATCCAACCGCCATTGAACTTCTCTTAGGAACACAACTATCACAAATTACTACTAGATTTGAAACACAACAAAAAGCTTATAAAGCCCTGAAAATGTCCTAACAAAACAACTAAACCAAAATAAAATTGTTGCTTCACACAATCAATTGTTCACATTTCATTATAGAAACACAAAATCAAAGGATGCATGAATTGAATTATTTTGTTAGTTAGTATAAATTCAAATAACACATCAAAATGGATGGTCTAAATATGTCATATTTTATTAAGAATAAGAATTATTTTATTTTTTATTGATTTTAAACTCTACTTTGTTTAACATATTTTATTTTTATATATTTTTCTAATAATTATATTTTAATTTAATTATTGAGTAATTATTTGTCCGCATCTATTTTGAAAAAAAAAACTACATATCAAACACATTTTTCATTTCTAAAATCAAATTTTCATTACTATTAACCAAATATGATTTATGTTTTTGGAAAATTGAAAATGAAAATAAAAAAACAGAAAATATTTTCTAGAACCAAACGGATCAATTCCTAAGAATAAGAGTAGAAAAAATTTAAATTTTATTTATACAAAGAACATAAAAATAAAGTTCAATTATTAACCCTGTTAAAATGTTGTGAAATCAAAGTGCATTATAATAAGTTTTTGTTACATGAATTCTTATTTTTTTTTTAAGAAGAGACACATCAACAAATATAACAAAAGAATTATAACATATTCATAATTACACTTGAAGTTTTAAATCTTAAAAGATAGAGAAATTAAATTCCTAAAAATAAAAGTAGGAGGACCAAACATGAGTACTATAATTTAACCTACATGGACCCTTGGCATCAAAGGTAAGCCATGAGGAATTTGCATTTTACAAAAGCCTTTATTCTCTCGCTTTGTTAGACCAACGTTTTCGGCATTATCTTTCACTACCAAACACAATGAGATAGTCAACTTCCATAAGTTAATCTTTATGATTATTTTTTAAATGTACTTTTAGAAGCATGCAGATGCAGTGAGTGTATCATCTTGATTTCTTAATTATGTTTTTTTTTTTAAAAGTCAGAGCTCAGTTCAGATTATTATTAATTCATTCAAAACCAAGGGATGCTAATCTCATATGATGCAAATTCATTTATGTATTGGGTAGGAGTTATGAATGAAAAATCATATTATATCTAAAGAATAAAAGACATAAATTATTATGATGATGGAACAACTTACATGGCTTTATTAATTACCTTTGAATAAATAAAATTGTTTACAGCAAGCCAAGCCCAAGGAAACATCAGCTCAGCGATGGGAGAGGCTGGGTGAAAAAGCTTAGGCAATTAATGCCCCTGAAATCTTGGCAGAAACTTACCAGATGGGGTTGGACGAGTGACATAAGATGATATATAACAAATATAGAAGTAAAGATGTGTCTTAATCAGCCGCGAACAAAATACGACTTAACTCAAAAAAATTAAAACTTTTAATATGATTTGAGGCGAAAAAATTCAACTCAAAATTTTATAAACTTAATTAAAAAAAATTAATAAAATTTAAATTGTAAAATAAAAATTCGAATAACTCAAAATTGTTTAAGTCGAATCCTTTAATTTTTCCTGATATATATATCGATATAAAAAATATGAAGAAATATATGCCACATGAAAAAATATTAAGAAATATATATGCATACTTTATATGATTAGACAAAGTCCTTTAAATTAGAATCAAACTATAATATGATAAATAATTACATTTAAATTTGTATAGGAACTTGAAAACTCGACTCAAATCGAAATTTTTTAAATAAAGTTTAAGTTGTAAAATATAACGCGTCAACTCAAATAACTCAAAAATTTTTAATCCGACTCGATCAAATGCTCACCCTTAGAGTTAACAATCCGTTGTCATATTTTCATAAGCAGAGAACAGTGGTTAAAACCCACATAAAAAAATGGGTTTACGAAACCCAACCTGGCATATGAAGCTTGATGATACACGTCACGAAACCTAGTGTAATGACGTGCTACAGATGAAGCATTAACAATTTCTGCTACCGTTAATCCTCGTTTAATGAAAATTATTGGCTCAGGGAATTGCATGAGCCAACAACAGAATCGATTTGTGAACCTTTAACCAATATGAATTGGTAACATCAATCTACTTGATTGATCTTGAATTTATGGCCTTTATTTTATCAGATACAAGAACATCTGTTTGCATAGTATTAATACATCGATTACAAACTAATCAAGATTTGCCAGAAAGTGCTAGAAACCTTCATTTCTCTCTGTGTATATGGAAACAGAAACTCCAAAATCGGATGTTCCTCGCATGTATGGAGTGTTGAAAATTCGAAAAACCAAAATTGGTAAGAACCTGGTAAAGGTTGAAAACCAAGGCTGATGATCACGGTGGCCTAGGCATGAAGTTCTACACCGATGTAACTTCTACGGTGGGAAGTTTTAAGGCAACTTCTATATCTTTGCAGTCGGCGGTTGCAAATTTCAAGAAAGTTGCAATGTCTTTATTATAATCTAAGCTTCCATGTCTATGATTGAACCATTTCTTAAGAGGTTTCGGTTTTCTGTCGCTAATGGCAATAGCTATGTCATTAGGGAAGAGGTCTCGTAGGACGAATGCGTGCACTATTGTCGTTACAAGCAGTGCTGATACTGTGAGTGTAGCAACAATGGAGAGTATGACAGAAAGGGTTTGAGTTACAATATTTGTCACTGCACTTGAATATCTTATGGTTGCTATTGCAGCACCGGTCATCGGGAACGTATATGCCCACCAAGACAATGAGAACCTATAAAAAGAAGTGAAAGTTAGAACACAGAGACTACCTATTAGAGCTGAAATATAAGTAAATAGGGATATGAACATACTTGAATCCCCGAAAAAAGTTAACCCGGACCGCCTGCAAAGCGTACAATTTATAAGTCAAGTTAGATTAACAAGTAATGCCATGGAACTGTCGTCATGCTGTTATGTATTTAATATGAAAAGAGGCTAAACATACCAATGAGAAGTAGAGGAACAATGCAATGAAGTAAGCAATCCGAGATCCGTAATCAAAGGAGCCTTGGATTGAGGCCCATGCCATTGAAGCAACACTAGGTGCTGCAACGAACAGAAAGAATACGGGGTGAAGCTCTTTTGGGAGTGTTTCATTTGTTGGAAGTCTCTGATAAAGAGTTACAAAAAGGACAGTGTAATGAGCCAGACCAACAGCAAAGAAGAAAATAGGCCCTTCTTTAAGCCCCATTGATGCACCCAATAGTGCCCCTACAAAGTTCCCGACGATGGAGAGGTGGTTGGAAGGATTAGCCACCTTCGAGAGCCTCCGTTGACCGCCGGACATCCACTGTCCGTAGATCTTAAGCTCCAGACAGAAGAATGGGGTCATAAGAGCATACCATAGAGCTGCAGGTAGTTTTGAAGTAATTGAAGGTGGCACTCCGAGAGCTAAAAACAGAAGAGCGATCCAAGGGGCAAAGAAGAAGTTGACACGGATCGGATGGTAATACTCTCGACGAACTGCTTCAAAGTAGACAATCACTTTGAGAAGGTAAATGGAAGCAACAGTGGCTACTAGAGCGACAGATATCCACCATAGGATAAGATTTATAACCAAGTTTATATGAAGAAACTTTGTAGACGTAGCAGTGGCCAGGGTTTTCCACATGATAGCTTGGCTGCTAACTCCCAGACAGATACCAAATGAAGAAATGGGATACCGAAGGAGAAATGGCCATGTTTTGTTATCTGGAAGTACAATCTCCTCAGAAGCCTGTTAAAACAAACAATGTCAGACGCATCAAACAGATACGAATAGCTACTAGAATGGTCATACTCCCAATTGAGTACAATAAATTGAGCAAAGGATGATGAGATCATACCCTGAGGGTCTCCAATTCTGGTCCTTCCAATGCATCAAAGTATCTGTCCACAGGTAAGGGCAATGGCTCAATATTCTCTGAATTCGGCCAGGAGTCGTCCTCTGACTCGATTTCGCGTGGCTTTCCTCGTAAATTTGATAGCTGCCTTTCAAGCCTCCCGGACCATGTTTTGAAAGAATCGTATCTCTTGTCCTTGAGCTTTTTATTGTTAGGATGTTGATTGGTGTTTTTCATGGTAGCTGCCTCTCCCAAGATTGACCCCTTTGGCATTGGTTGAGACAGAAATCTAACTGCTTGTGTCTCTTTGTACTCACCAGGACTGTCTGATGCCATACAAGAATCTGGAACTCCATTTTTGAAAACTTTTGCTTCAGCATCGATGCCTGCTGCTCTCGGAGAAGATGGCATACTGATCGAAATATTTTCATTTTGGTTTGGGAATTTATTTGTTTCATTGTCCACCTGTAAATGCACAAAAAATATTTTCTTTGAATTTCATTAATTATTCAAATTCCCCTGCATGAACAAACTAAAGATGGAACTAAACACATTTAATACATATGTACATGTAAGATGTAACTTACTTTGTTGCTATCAAAGCCAGCCACTTGGTTGGATGAAATAAGTTGAAGGAGAGATGGAACTGCTTCAGGTTCAGGAGATTCCTTCAACTCCACAGCAGCCGAATGCTCACCCTTATGATCCATTCTGGATTGAAAATAGCAGTGTCAGGCTGGTTGTAATCTATCTGTTGATCCAGTAAAGAAAAAAGATGAGAGAAACCCAAGGTAGAAATCAATAGGAAGAGATTATTCGGATTGCTAGACAGGGCAACAATGGCCATCTCAGTTAGAAAGATGAGAACTGAATCCAACACATGCAGGTCTTACTTAAATTATTATTCCTCCTAATTAATCTGAGAGTTGACTTCAGTTCCTTTACATGAACGTAGTCGTCTACGATATTAATATATCCGGTTTCTTAAACCTTACGAGTTCCATGAAATTAGCAGCAAGAAACAAACAATATACAAAATTCTAACCTGGAATAACGCTGGTGCCGGAAGGTCGAAGCAAATGGGCAGAGGCAGTTGGAGAAAATAAGTAATTTAGAAAGTTGTGTAGAAGAGGGTGAATGGAAGATGAACTCAGAAACCAGAAGAGGAGAAATGAAATTCAATGTGGTCCAACAACACACACTGAGAAGCCCTACCAACACACGTTTCCCAGATAGAAGCAGGCAGGAATATATATATTCGGTACGAATACATACACATATTTATTTTGAAATTTCTAATCTATTTTGATAAAAAAATAAATGGAGACAACTTTTTTTTTTTAAATTCATGTTTTGGTATAACTATGGAGAAGAAAGGGAATAAAAACACTGCAAAAGATTCCGAAAGATTACTTTTAATTTTGGAGATGTGATGTTATGGTATCATTTTACTGTTCTTCACGGCTCCAAAATATTTTTAAGAAAAAAAAGTCCACGAAATTAAAACAAAAATGGAGTAGTTATGTTCTGGTTATAATTTGTAAACTGACGGTAATTTTGTAATAATCTCCAAGTTTTTTTCACGCGTACTCATTACACACGTGTGAACCCATATTTAAACAAAATTTGAAAATGTATAAAAAAATTACACAATCCTTCATATTTATATTATAAAATCTAAAACATAAATCCTTAACACTAACACCGTAAATTCTAAACCTTAAATTTTAATTTTTAATCATAAATCCTAAATTCTAAACTTTATAACCTAAATTACTAAACCCTAAAACATAACATAAATCTCTAAACCTTAAAATTAAAAGGCTTGTGTAAATTTTATATCAAAGTATTTTCTTTATTTAATTGTATTAAAGAGATTAGATTATTATGAGTAAGTTTTAAAAAATTAAATTCTTATTTAAACATTTAGTTATATGAAAGTAAGATGATATCAGGACAATTTTTCTTGAATACGAGATCTAAATCATTTTAATAATGTATAACAATTTTGATTTATAAAACGATTAATCAATTTAAAAAATCAAACTTCAAATAAGACTACCAAAAAGGTAAGCAGGGAAGTCTAGAATTGGAACCACGGCGCCTACCACCAGAGAAAAAAAAAAGAAATACAAAAAAGTAAAAGTAATCACCACACAATCCAAGCTGTAAATCTCTAGATAAAACGACTTTTTTTTATGGTTTACTAATGACTAGATATCCATTGTTTACAAAGTAATATAAAATTTTATAATGCGTGTCAAACACAGTTGAATATTATTAATATTGAATATCATTAAATTAATTAATAAAAAATAAAAGTCTCAATGACTCAACATATAATTATAAATTATTTAAAATAAAATTTTAATTAAATTATTTATATATATATTATATATTTTAATTTTTTTAAATAATTGGATCAAATACTAACTTTTGTCAAGTAGATCAAATACCTTAAATCATAAGCCATAAAACATTAAATTCGAAACTTAAAACTCAAAACTTAAAACTCAAAACCCTAAAACTATCATCGTTGGAATAGAGCCGTTAGTAACTCTGTTTTCATGTTACCTTAGGTCAGAGCATTATGCGACAAGGCAAAGGAAATATTAATGGAAGAAAGCAATTTGTGGCGATATTTATGGACAGTTTCATAATCTTGCAGAACTTTTTCGAATTGGAGGAAGGTATTTGTTTTGATTGTGACCTTTTCCCTCCTGTATTCAGTTTTTTTTTTTCTGAGGGGTTTTGGGTTTAGGATTTAAGGATTTGATTTTAGAGTTTTAGGTTTAGATATTTAGGTTTAGGGTTTTTTATTTTTTAAATTGACTAAAATTAGTATTTGATCTAATTATTTTTAAAAATAAAATATATAATATATATAAAAAATAATTTAATTAAAATTTTATTTTAAATAATTTGTAATTATATGTTGAATCCTTGAGATTTTTTTATTTTTATTAATTAATTTAATGGTATTCAGAGGTATTCAACATTAGTGATGTTTTGCAGTGTTCGACGCACGTAGTAGACTCATCCTAAAAGATGATGTTAATCTTAGGAGATCTCAATTTGAATAAATATTTCTGCAAAATATGTGTGAGTCATCAAAAGATTAAAAAATATAAACAAATATTATTTTGAAATCACCTTAAAACTATTAAAAGTATATAAATTATATATAATTTTTAATTCTTAAATTAAAGTACACTTAAACATATTTAAACATACTATCTTTTAATTGTTATAATAACAATGATATTAATCGAGTTAAGTTCAACTTGTTTTAAGATAAATCAATAAAGGTTTAAAGTGAGTTTGAAAGTGATGATAGTATTATTATAGTAATTCTACATTTTAAAATAAATTATTGATTAGGTATGCCAGGATGATCCTATATCTAACATTCAATGTCAAAGACTAACAAACAAGGTAAGATATTAGCATCAAACAGGAGGTCCTTGTTTACAATATAATTTGAATTTATAGAAAATTACAACATATACAAATGCCATCAACTTTAGTGAATATATATTAAATATAGGAAAAAAACTTTGATACACAGCCGTGTAAATTTTAATTTACACGTGCCTTTTAATTTTAGGGATTAAAGTTTTAGTTTAGGGTTTAAGGTTTAGGGGTTTAGGTTGTAGGGTTTAGAATTTAATGTTAGTATTTAGAATTTAGGGTTTAGAGTGTGAGGTTTAGTTTTTTAGAGTTAGGGTTAGAAATTTAAGATTTAGATTTTTATAGTGTATCAAAGTTTTACCCTTAAATATAATAAATATAATAAATTGAATAGTTATATGGTGTTAAGAGCAATTAAATTTAGGGTAAGATATTCCAAACTTTTGTTGTTGAATATAATCCATGAAGACATATAATTAGGTTTCATAATATTTAATGTAATTAGCACCGTCAGTTTCGATCAAACCATGAAAGAAAACAAGTAAAAGTTCTATTTTATTACATATTTTTCATTTTTGTTTTTTAAATAACGAGACCCCACGTACAGCTATAAGAATTTAAGGACAAGCCTTTCACATGGCTACAATCAAGTTGCTTTGTTCTATGTGCTGCATGCCATTGCCAGTTGCCAGATGCGATGGTCCCCCACGGCTCCTTTTCTGTGACCGAACCGATAATCGCGTCTGGTTATCAACTTTCGAGGTTTGCCTTCCATTATATATTTATACTTTTTTTATAAAAAAATTGAAACGTGTATTCATTTTGTATTTTTTGTTAATAATTAATACGGCTTTTTTCCTGCTACGTACGAAGAATTTTCCTTGAATCAGGACTTCCAATTGGTAAGATTTTTTATATGTATTTTCGTTTTGTGGACTTATCTGTTATTAATAAAATTTAATTTGATTAAACAAAAATATTAAATCTTACATTATTATTTTTAATTACTGTTAATTTGGCTTTTATCTTGGCAATTGGTCATAGATATCAACCACTCCTCCACTAAAGGAACAGTAAAATATAACAAAGGTAAATAAAAATTAACTTACATGTGGATGATTATGACTAATATGAAAAAAAATAGATATTCCAACGTTGGGACCGAAGGATGACCAAAGAAATGCAACCTAATAGTTTTTTTGAAAAAAACATCTTGACTTTTTTTTTGTTATATATTGTCATTTTCGTAATCTCAGTAATTATATTTATACAGAAAGAATTATTATTTAATACATTTTTAATATAATGTAAAACATTTACAAACATAATTAGATCGATGATCAATGCCCCTTGAAATGTATTTAAAAATAAAATAAACATCGAGCAAGTACATTTAGTCAGTTGGCCAAATTGTTCATCTTTGTTCCTTTATTTCTCTTAGGTCATGGGTTATAGACTCACTACGAGCACCCCTTCCTTCCCCTAGAATCTCTCCATTTCCATCCCTCTAGGTAGAAATAGGACTAGAATTAGGTTTTGTCAAAAAATTAGGATAAGACATTAACCCTTTTAAATAAAATTGGGTTGAGAGAATTGACTCATAATAAAATTCTACAAAATCTAATATGAATTAATCGGTTAATAGATCAAAAATCAATGGTTAAACCAAAAATAAATAAATAAAATAAACATTTATCATCGTTTTGATTTTTTTTATGATTTTTTGTTTGCAGATAGTGCTTATATTAGGTAACCTCTTTAGAGGGAATGAAATTGAAGGATGACATTAGCAGGAAGCACAAGTGGGAAGACCTAACAACCTAATTGTACACAAATATAATAGTATTGTACGTGTGTTGATGTGGACTTGTACACTAGTATTGTAAGAAATGTGAGGCCACCGGCTTCTTTAGGGAAATAATGCCTTTAAAATAAAATTTTAAGGGAATAGAGTCTTTCAACATTATTTAGGGAAGGCTTAAATGAAAAATAGGTGTTCAATTTTAAATTTGAGGTATTTAAAGTTTTTTTTTGTAAAAATAGGTGCATAAAGTTTCAACCGTTGTAATTTTAGGTGTTTAACCGTTAAAGGATATTAAAAAAAGTTTTTAACCAATCAATGCTTGACAAGTGAAACTAATTTATTTTTAAAAAAAATTAAGAAAAAATCCAAATTTTTTAATTTTTCATAAAATTTCAAAAATTTGCAATTTTTACAAAACAATCCCCAAATCCCTAAAAATTCCCAAACCTCCAAATCATCGCAGCTTCCGCCGTCGATCGTTGCGCCTGAGCACACCCTTCGGGTTTCCAGACTTAGGCGATTATTTCCCCTAACACGGCGTAATCAAAAACGTCAAACGCAAAATTGACATTCGACTCACACGCCGTTCATCGTTTTTTACGACACTGTGTTGGGGGAAATGACTGCCTAGGTTCGGCGACCAACGGGGTATGTTCAGGTGCGATGATCAGCGGTGGAAATTTGGGGTTTGGTTTGGGAATTTTTAGGGATTTTGGGGACTGTTTTGTAAAAATTGTAAAATGTTGGGATTTTATAAAAAAAAACTAATTTTTTTAATTTAAAAAAAAATAAACATGTCATCTGTCTAGCATTGATTGGTTAAGAATTTTTTTTAACACTTTTTAACGGTAAGACACCTAAAATTGTAACTTTGTAAACTTTAGGCACCTAAAATTATAACGGTTGAAACTTTGGGCACCTATTCTTACAAAAAAAATACTTTAGGCACATAAAGTTCAAAATATATATAATTTAAGCACCTATTTTTCATTTAAGCCTTTAGGGAAATGTGGTGATTACAACAGTAAAATTATAAGTCGTATTTTACAGTTGAGGTATCTTAAATTTAACATTTTTTTTAATTCCGTGACGCTATTTGCAGGTGACGTCACCATTAATTTAATTTTTTAAAATCAATCAACGATCTGTTTAGTCCCTTGACTCCGGTGCTAGAGCTTGCCAGACGCCTTGTCTCCCATCAAAGCTTCAAAGTGACGCTCTTTGTTGTTGCAACCGACCATGCCTCAATCACAAACACCCACCTTCTTCAATATTCACCACCAGCAGCAGGCTCCGATGATGATGGTCTCCTCGATATCGTTTTAGTTCCTTTCCTCGACGTTTTCGACAGAGTTGAACTTGATGTTTCGTATCTAGAAAAAATAGATCCAATATCAATTTAATAATGGCGCCACCTGCAAATGGCGCCACTGAATTAGAAAATATTAAATTTAAGATGAGGTCACCTGCAAAATACGACTTATGATTTTGTTGTAACAATTACTTTATTCCCCTATATAATGTTGGAAGAACCCTGTTCTCCTAGATGTTTATTTTAAGGGCATTATTTCCCTAAATAAGCCCATTCCTCTTTGGAGGGAATGAAATTGAAGGATAAGATTAGCAGGAAGCACAAGTGGGAAGACCTAACAACGTAATCGTACACAAATATAATAGTATTGTACGTGTGATTGATATGGACTTGTACAATAGTATTGTAAGAAATGTGACCAAAATTGAAGGAAACCTAGCAACCTAATCGTACAAAAGTGGACATCCAACTTGAGCATGGAGATAGTGTTTAGTTTGTCACCAATTTTGAGGTGAGTGGGAGGACATGTGGTGTACATTGACTTTTATTTACGATATTATTAAGAAAAATATTTCTAAAAGATGATACGATACAACAATTGCATTGTGGTGTAGATTACTTTTATTTATGATATTATTAAGAAATTCTTTAAGAAAATAATACGATACAGCAATTTTTAAAAAAGTTAGCGTGGAATATAGCGCCCAAGCTACATAATCCCCCATTTGAACCAGTGTTTTGGTGGACAAGCAGGTCTGGCAATGCTGGACACTGGTTGTGATACTCGGATTCAATTTTCGGATTTTTAAAAAAGGTGTACAAGGTACAACAATTCCCCTGCTGATCCAATACCTCAATCTTAGTCTATATGACACTGTCATATCAGTGTGCATTGCCATGTAGATTTTTCATGTCATTTCAAGTTATTTATCGTTAGTTGACTAACAGTTTTCATCCATAGAGTGACTATTTTGACCCAAAATAAAATGTCGAGAATTAAATTGCTTTAAAAAAAATAAAAGTCCAAGTAGATTATTCAACTAAACGTTAGGGCATTTATTTTGCTTTATGTCTTTTAAAAGTGGTGGACAAGGAAGTCATGGGGGGGGGGGTGATCGGCAATGCTGGACATTGTTTGTGAGGAATATAGCATCGAAAATACATTGGCAGGGGGTGATTCGGCTTCATTCGAATGCGAAAAAAAATAAGGCGAAAAGAGTAATAAAGCGCCTACATGATTTTCGATTGTATGGATACGTGTGACTGTGTCTATGGCACAAAGAGATACACATCATCGTTTTGGAGGTGAAAAATTAGGGATTGAAGAGAACAATCTCGCAAGCACGTTTTTGGCCAAGAAGTGGATACAGAGATTCGGGTCACACCAATTCTTCACAGGAGATGCGTGGATGGGATAATTGACTAGGATACAATGGTGATTTTTGGTAAACGTGTAGTCGGGGGTGTCAAAATCCAACGAAGGCTAAGAGCTTGTAAGATGATTTCTATTCGTAGCGCTGGAAATCATTTTATTTAATTGAAAATATTTTGATATACAAATTTTTTAATTTTAAAATTTAGAGATTTAAGTTGTGGTTTAAAATTTAGGAGTTTAAGTTATAGGGTGCATAATTTAAGATTTATGGTTAGAATTTAAAGTTTAGGAGTTAGGATTTAAGGTTTAGGTGTAGGGTGTTAGGACTAAAAATTTAAAATTTAAATTTTATAGCTTAAATATGAAGAAAGGTTGTATAAATTTTTTACACATATTGTGTACCAAAACATAACTCTTATTTAATTAGAGTTTTATTTCGGATTCTGGAAACTTTAATTTTTTCTCTATTTTCATTTAGTGTTATATATGGTCAGAACTACAGCCCTCTTTGCAAGAAAACATCCTCTTCAAATAATATGCCACCTCACCAATGAGTAAAATAAAATATAACAGGAGACCTATATATAAATATTAATAAACAAATCTCTAGAGCAGGTAGTTAAAGTTTTTAGTTTATATTTTCCTTTTTTCTTAAGTTACGAGTTCAAAACTCAGTAGAAGTAAAAAATTTCTTTACCCTTTATAAAAATTATTCAAAAGAAGAAAAAAAACTATGATCATTGTTTTCCTATCCCTTCCTTCCCTATTCTCACAATAGAAAGCTTATTGAAATAAAGGCCTCTAAAATCATGGAAAAGAATATTAGACCAAACAAAAGGCAATTTTCCCTTGTTATCACTATCGGTGCAATTAAGGATGACAGATAGATACATTTTTATGGATTCCTTACCGCACTCGTCTCAGTTGGAGCGGGGATAGGTATGAGTTTAGTGGATAGTTGGCGGGTGCGGATGTAAAAAGTCATACTTACCGTGGGTAGTGGGTAGGTGATGGATTTGAAACCTTACTCGCACTGTATCTACCCGCATCCACCCGCCCAGCCTCGCATCCGCCCGTCCCGCCCACTAACTAAATTTTGGACCATTATGAATTTAGGAATAAGTTCACAGCCTATTTTGTAAACCCTAAGTTTTTAAAGGACGTGCCTTATAATTTAAACAAATCTTAAGGTATAAACATTCTTTACAATTGTCTACCGCCATTAGTTATTTAGATGTAGTTAAGTAAAATTTATACCAGTGTAAATGTGCTTTAGTTAAGTTAGCTATAAGTTAGTTAGTTAGTTAGTTAGTTGTAGTTAAACTTATATATGTGTAAATGTATTATATATATGCACTTGATCAATCAATAAAATATGTAAAGTTTTACTCTTCTTTACTCAAGTCTATGGTTTATTTTTACATAATTCGATATTATCGGTTGCTTGCCAAGCAGGTACGAGCGAGTACGAGTTAGGTAGTGGGCCTCCAGTTAGGTAATGGGTGTGAATTTGAGAATGTACCCGCTTGGACTGGTTTAGATTTGAAAAATGGTACTCACCGTTGATGGTGAATAGGTGGTGGATATAAAAATTTTAAGTGGGTATGAGGAGGGGTATCCGCCACGGCCACGCTCCACCCATTTGCCAGTGCAATTCTTAATTAATTGTTATGTTTCATTATTTTCTTTTTGTGCAAACACCATTTAATTCTATAATATGCTGAAAAATATGTCCCATAATACATTTCACCTTCAATATTTAAAAACGAAAAGCCATTGAATCACTTTTTGTTGTTGCTTAAGCTAAAACGTTGAAGCGAAGAAAGTCAAGAAATTAAATCTAGGGCTTATTCCAAAGTGTAATGATTCAAATACCCCATGTGTAAATCAAACCTCACTCAATTTGGTTGGCTACTTAAACAAGTTTGAGTGCGCGGATGCTAAAGGTTGGCCTGTTCATATTGTTGATTTTCTTGACGGGTAAACTACCTTCTATAGTCACTTAACTATAAAGTTGGTTTTATTTTGACCATCACATTATTAATTTTATCAACCAAGTCACTTGACTATTTAAATGGTATCGATCAAGTCACTCACTTTTAAAAATTAACATAGATGATGACATAGCAGTTACATAAATTTGTATAAATACACATTAGGTCTTCATTACTTAAACATTCTACCAATTTGATCATAATTTTAATTTAATTCAATAAATTTAATGTCACCATCCGATTGAGGGATAAAATAAATTTTCTAAGGATAAAACTAGAAGGATTCAAACCTAGGTGGGCTAGGTTTTTGCATACCAGAGTTCAAGTACATCTTTCTTTTGAAAAAAGGACGGGCCTCATTAAAAATCCTCTAAAGTCAAGACCAAACCGAAGCTTGGTAATGACCACCTAAGGGGAAAAGAGTACCCGAAATTCATTAAGTAGAAAGAGATGAAAGATCATCACGTACAAAGGAGGTAATATGCTTGGGACAAATCGAGTTAAAAAAAAGAGGAAACAAACTGAAGGGCCCAAGTTGCCAATGAACGGGATACAATATTAGCGGACCATGGTACATAACTAATACAAAAATCATCATGTGCATTGAACAAGTGGCGGGCTTGCTCCAAATGCGGGCTTAGAACCGACAGATCACCATGAGGCCGATTCAACTTGTTGATGATCACATCTGAGTCAGTCTAGTAATAACACGAGTTCAGGCCTTGTCATGAGCTTGCTGCAAGCCAGCGATGACTATATGATCCTCGGCCAGAGCTGAATCAGTGCACCTAGTGGTGTGCTAAGCGATGCCACCTAAGACCAAGCCATGGTTATCTCGAGCAATAACACCAATGGCAGTAGCATTATGGGCAGGGTCGAAAGCACTATCCGAGTTAATTTTGATATGCCCAGCAGTGGGAGCCTACCATCTCAGATCCACAAGAGTCGGGGTGTCATCCTTAGAGGTGGTGGGGGAAAGTGAAACCATGGCTGCAATGTAGTCACAGAGAAAAATATGGGAATTTATAACAGTAATCCAGGGGGCTGTTGTAACACCCCCTTCATGTATCCATTGCTGAATACAGGTCAGAGATGTCACTAAGCATTTACAATTGACCATATACATGAAATCAAGATAAACTTGTTTTTTTTCACATAATATAACCTTTTAAAACTAGTCATTTAGCTAATCGCGTAAATTTTAAAACTTAATTTTTCTAAGTTCAACTCAAACCTAAATTCAAGCAGCAACTAGGCGGTTTACTTAGTAGCTATTTAAATAATAAAACTGCTTAAAAACTGCCTAATTTAAAAATCATTTAGATAGTAAATAAAATACGATTAATCTAACTCGTTTCTAAATATATATCAAAGCAACCAAAAACATTTATATTATACATGCCAACTAGAAATATCAAAAGACAACATTAAAGATGTCATACTGATCACTAATGCTCAGTCCTCAAAATGTGATGAAGTCTGCAGCTACTTCTTACTCCTTACTTTCCTTTTTACCTACGCGTGAAACAATCACAAGATAATTATATATTTAGTGAGGCAATGTAAAATATTTAAAACATTCCATAGTAAAATAATGATAAGAACAATTAGAGTGCAAAATTATAAATATCAAAAAGGATTTGAAAATCATAAAACTAACTTGTCAAAACCATTCCCTTTTTTCGTAACTTGTAACAATCTCAATATTCTTATATAATACAATACAGGTTATATCAATTTGATCCATTATACTTCACTTTCCATATCAATATAGCCCAATGTAATATGGATGAGAATTCATGGTATGCGAGTCAATGATGAGTATGCACATGTGCCCGACAACAACTATTTAGTTGTGCCATTAATAAAACAATGTATCGATGTATCGATGTATTGATATCAATGTATCAATACCAATGTATCAATGTCAGTGTAACACTGTAAACACTACCGTAACTTAACGGCATCAATAATAATAATAGGTCATTGTTGTAGATCGTAACTCACTATATCACTACTGTAACTTAACAGCAGTATTAACCAATATGCCATACCTGTAGAACACAGCTCACTATCTCATTATTGTACTTGATAGTAATATCATATTAATATACTCCACCTCTTTGGCATGCCAATATACCAAGACTCTCAATAATTATACAATGGGCTTTCAAATAATTTACTACTATGAACATTTCATTCATTTTCGATAATATCAATGGATCAAGCTAATCACTTCAATACGTAAAAATATGCATTGGGCAGTTCATACCCGAAAATCATTCATAAAGCATTTCAAAATCATTTAATAAAATTCAAATCCTTTTCTTTCAATAATCAAGAATGACTTATCACCAGTCTTTCTCATTTCATAAATATAGCAAGTAGAATGCACTCACCTTTGCCTCACTAGTAACTTAGTAAGTTGTACAATCACCTTCGACCTTATTCTTGAACTTTTTCCTTATCAACTGCTTTATTCAAATCACGAGTCTGATCAAGATTACGATCTACACAACATTACAACAACACATACCATTCAAAATACATGTTAATATCGTACTAACATTAATACACATTAGGAAGAATATTTCTAATAATTCTTCAAAATTCCCAAAATATTCATTCCAGTACTAAAGACTCTTTTTAAGCTTCCAACCATTATTTCCAACTCTAAACCTCACATTCTTCATTCTTTACACTTGAGGACCCAAACTTTAAAAAATTTACATTTAATCCTTAAATTTTCCGAAATCACAATTTGGTCCCCAAATTCTATCTAAACTTCATAGTCAACGTTTTAATCACTAAGCTTGATTTTCCATCACAATACACTTCAACAACAAGTTTAACAACTAAGTCCTTAAACTTTCCAAAAATTACAACTTAGTCCTTATTACTTCACCTTCCATATTAGTCCAAATGACTTTCCAAAGCTTACAAAATCATCCTTACATCATTTCCAAGCTTAGGAAAATTTTCCATAATTTTCCCCCAAATTTCTTCACTTAGCTGAATACAAATGGTCACTTTGACCTAACTTTCCAACTTGATTCAAGCATGTTTTTAACCTCTAAACAACATATTCAAGCTTCTAACATTATTTCCTATTCAAATAAAAATTTTGCAAGAGTTTCTCCTAATTTTTCAATTTTCCCAAAAATCACCTAACAACCAAAACATAGAAATTTCACTATTTTCATGCTTGAAACAACATCACAACACCATATTTAATCAAAACACTCTATAAAACTCAATATATCAACTTGTCCTTCATAAACCCAAACTCAACATATAAACATGAAAATTCCACAAAAATTATACCAAATGAAAGAGGATTTGATGGTGATCAATTCTCTATTTCACATCATAATCCAAAAACCAACTCAATCTTAATAAAAATTGAATAAAAAAAACCATCTCTTACCTTTGCTTGAACTCTCAGCTTGGACAAGGAAGAAGAGAAAATATAACTTTTTATTCATTTAATTTGTGTACAAATGGCATTTTTAAGGCTTAATTCTAATATAAAAATCTTTCTTACTAGTGTAAAGACCAAATTGCCCATTAGATATAACCAATAGGGTCAAGCCACTTGTATTATTTTATCCATAACAATCACTTTAAAATAAAAAGTAAGGGCAAAAGGACTAAAATGCCATTAATGAACCTTGATATTTTCAAAATGTCATTATCCCCTATTTAATCCAATATTGTATAGAATCGAATCCAAATTGAATCAAAACGATTCCAAAACTTAACACCATCTTTCTTTAGTCTGTCTAAGACTCTCATCAAATTTTCATAATTTTCTAAGCTCGAATGATCATCCAAATTAATTTCTGAAACTTATCCCCTTTATAGCTTTTTACATAATTCTCGTACCAAAAATCCGATTCCCACCAAAATTCTTGTACCGAAATAAACTATTCATTTTTACCATGAAAATATTTATTGGGAAAATTACCATGTTGGTCCCTATACTTTTCCCAACTTTTCACTTTTGTCACCAAACTTTAAATTTTTTACATTTTAGTCACTAAACTAAAACCACCAACTTTTAAAACTTTGCAATTTAGCCACTACTCAAATATTGGGGTATTACAATTCTCCCCCTTAAGAAAATTTGTCCTCGAATTTTCAAAATATACATGATTTAAATAGATGAGGAAATTGCTTTTCCATATCTTATTCTCTTTCCCACGTTGCTTCCTCTACTTTGTGATTCCTCCAAAGAACCTTTACAAGTGGGATCGTCTTGTTCCTTAGCATTTTGACATCACGAGCTAAGATTCTGACCGGTTCTTCCTCGTATGTCAAATTCGGTTGAATCTCCATTTCTTCTGGAACAATGACATGAGAATGATCTGATCGATACTTTCTAAGCATCGACACGTGAAATACATTATGAATCTTGTCCATTTCTAGAGGTAAAACAAGTCGATAAGCCACATGACCAACTCTTTGCAATATCTCATATGGTCCGATACACCTTCGACTCAATTTTCCTTTCCTTCCAAAACGCAACACTTTCTTCCAATGTGATACTTTAAGAAACACTTTATCTTCCACTTGAAACTCAATTTCTTTCCTCTTTAGATCTGCATAGGATTTTTGTCGATTGGCAACTATCTTTAGATTATCTTGTATAATCTTCACTTTGTCTTCAGCTTTTCTGACAATATAGGGCCAACTATGTCTCGATCCTTTAACTCGTACCAATTCATTGAGGAATCCTTTTTGCTTGTATAATCTTCACTTGGTCAATCTGTCAACAATTACCCAAATGGAATCCTTTTTGCTTGGAGTCAAAGGTAACCCCGTTACAAAATCCATTGTTATCCGTTCCCACTTCCATTGAGGAATGGAAAGCGGTTGCAACAACCCAGAAGGTACCTGATGTTCTACTTTGACTTGCTGACACGTTAAACATTTCAAGACAAACTTAGTTATAGTCCTTTTCATCCCTAACCACCAATATAGACTCTTTAGATTTTGATACATCTTATTTCCACCTAGATGCATGGTCAAAGAACTATAATGTGCTTCAGAGAGAAGTTCTTTCTTCAATTCTTCATTATCGGAAATAACAATTCTTCCTTGATAGTACAAGCATCCATCAGATTTAATTTCATAATCTTTGGTTTCACTCTTTTCAACGTGCTTGATTTTGGACAAACATTCCATATCTCATTTCTGAATCTCTTTTATCCGATCTACCAAAGTAGGTCTTATATTCAATTCAGCAATCAAAGTACCATTTTCTTGTAAAGCCAACCTTTCATTCATAGCTCTTAAAGAAGCAAAAGTCTTTCTACTGAGGGCATCAGCTACCACATTCGCTTTCCCTGGATGGTATTCAATAACCACATCATAATCCTTTAAAAGCTCAATCCATCTTCGTTGCCTCAAGTTTAACTCCTTTTGAGTCAGTAGATACTTTAAACTTTTATGACCTGTATAGATGTAGCATCGTTCACCATTGAGATAATGTTGCTAAATCTTTAAAGCAAACACAACTGCTGCCAACTCTAAATCATGGGTAGGATAATTCCTCTCGTGCGTTTTAAGCTGTCGAGAAGCATAAGCCACTACCTTTCCATTCTGCATGAGTACACAACCCAATCCATTATGAGAAGCATCACTGTACACTACGAAATCCTTACCTGATTCTGGCTACACTAATACCGGAGCTTCAGTTAAAATCCTCTTCAATGTTTTAAAACTTTCTTGGCATTTATCCGTCCACACAAATGGCACATCCTTCTTTAATAACTTGGTTAGCGGAGAGGCTATCATTGAGAAATTCTTTACAAATCTTTGAAAATAATCAGCCAATCCCAGAAAACTTCGAACCTCTGAAATATTCTTCAGAGATTTCCATTCAACTATAGCTTGTACTTTCTTGGGATCCACTCTTATCCCCTCTACTGAAACTACATGACCGAGAAAAGTAACTTCTGATAACCAAAATTCGCATTTTGATAACTTGACATAAAGTTTCTTTTCTCGGAGGATCTGAAGAACAACTCGAAGATGAGCATCATGTTCCTTCTTTGTCTTTGAATACACCAAAATATCATCAATAAATACTACCACAAATTGATCCAAATATGGCTGAAATATCCAGTTCATCAGATACATAAATGTTGCTGGTGCATTGGTCAATCCGAATGGTATCACTACAAACTCATAGTGTCCATATAGAGTTCAAAAAGCCGTCTTTGGAATATCTTCTTTCTGAATCTTTAACTGATGATATCCCGATCGAAGATCAATTTTGAAAAACACAGTTGCACCTTGTAACTGATCAAAAAGATCATCAATCCTCGGAAGAGGATACTTATTTTTCACGGTCACCTTATTCAACTGACGGTAATCTATGCATAATCGCATCGATCCGTCTTTCTTTTTCAGAAATAACACTGGTGCGCCCCACGGTGACACACTTGGCCTTATGAACCCTCGATCCAACAATTCTTGCAACTGCGCTTTTAACTCTCGAAGCTCTGTTGGAGCCATCCTATATGGAGTCATCGATATAGGTGTAGTACCCGGTAATACCTCTATTTTAAACTCTACCTCTCGATCTGGAGGTAATCCTAGTAACTCATCCAGAAATACATCTGGATATTCTCGAACTGTAGAAATATCTTCCAACTTAGTTCCAGAAGTTCGAGTGTCCACCACATTAGCTAGGAAGGCTTGACAACCCTCTAATAGCAGCTTCTTTGCAGAAACAACTGAGATTACATTAGATAGTGCATTTATTCTTTCTCTCACTACCATTACTTCATTACCTTTTGAATCTCTTAATATTAATCGTTTTAAACGACAATCTACCATTGCATGATAAAAAGATAACCAATCTATTCCCAGAATTATCTCAAATTCTTCGAAAGGTAGTTCTATTAAATTTGCTAGAAATTCTATTCCTTGCACCTTTATCGGACAATTTCTGCATATGCGATTCACTTTTACACTCTGACCCAATAGATTAGTTGCTATTATGTCACTGGAGATAGACTCTAGTGGTATGCTCCTCTCTTCAATCAACTTAGTACTAATATACGAATGCGTAGAACCAAGATCAATCAGAACAAATATAGGCTTATCATAAAGATAGAATGTACCTGTAACAACTTTCGAATCATCACGATCTCTATCTGTTCTGATGTTAAAGACTCGGGCTGGTGCACGGATCTCCTACTGTGAAACAGACTCGGATGGCCTTCCCATTCCATCTCTGTCTCTACCTCTTTGTGGAACTACAACAGATCTCTCTGTCTGTACAGATTTTTCTCTAAATTGCTGAGGACAGTCTCTGATAAAATGACCCATCTTTCCACAATGTAAGCATGCTCCCGTCACCATCCAGCATGTGCCTGAATGACTTTTACCACAAACATCACACGGTTGAGTTCTGAATTGGAATGATGAACCAATACCAGAATTAACTGTCTGAGCCTGCTTGTTTCCTCCAGTATTGCCTCCTTTCCGAGAAGATCCAAATTTATTCTTATACCAAAAACCACATTTATTCCTCTTCGATGACAAAGGAGTTGAAGATGTTCATAGTCTTTTATTAGATTGCGAAGTCTGCTCTGTCGTGTCCTCCGAATAGACATGTTCCATTGCTTTAGCTCGATTCACCACCTCTTGAAAAGTAGGCAGGTTCAATGCCACCAACATTTCCTTTGGTCTCCTATTCAGGCCTTCAATAAAATAATCACATCGATCCTTTTCATTAGGGATCAATTCTGCTGCAAACCGGATCAACTTGTTAAACTCACACTTGTACTCGTAGATGGTCTAGTTTCCTTGCTTCAGGCCAAGGAATCGTTGTTTCATCTCCCGGATAAACTGATCTCCAATATATTTGTTCTTGAATTCTTCCAAGAAAAATTGCCAGGTAACCCGCTCGGGAGGGACATGCATAGTAGTATTAGTCCACCAAAATTTTGCTTGACCTCGAAGTAATGAGATAGCTCCGTCCACCTTATCCGTCTCCGAGCAGTGAAATCCCTCTAACATGATCTTTAGATCATTTAGCCACATGTCGGCATCCACGAGACCTTCATCTACTTCTCCTTTAACCTCAGGCGCTCCCAAACTTTTAAATTCTTTAGCAATTGTCATTCGAGGAGCAGGGGGAGCTTGTGGCTAAAAACGTGTCAGAACCGTTTCCAAAGCCTGAAGAAAGTCTCTTGATCTTGCACAGGCATTCTCTTCTGTGCTGGTGTTCTTCCCTGTTCCTGTTGAGCCGAAGGGTTATTATTAACCTCGTTATTGCCACTACCGGCTTCTTCCGGAACCTCCTGATTCATCGTTCGTCTAGAACCTCTTGATTCAGACATCTATAATCGCATAACTACTACATTATTAAGGAGCGACATTCATCAATAATATAAACATCATATCAGTACTTTTGACATCCTAGTGGCATGTACACATTTTTCAACAAAAACAACTTTAATTCTGGCTGAGAACCGACTAAACCTATAGCTCTGATACTAATAAATGTAACACTCCCTTCCTGTATCCTTTGCTCAATACAGGTCAGAGATGTCACTAAGCATTTACAATTGACCATATACATGAAAACAATAGAAACTTGTTTTTTTCACATAATATAACCTTTTAAAAATAGTCATTTAGCTAATCGCGTAAAATTTAAAAACTTAATTTTTCTAAGTTCAATTCAAACCTAAATTCAAGCAGCAACTAGGCAATTTACTTAGTAGCTATTTAAATAATAAAACTGCTAAAAACTGCCTAATTTAAAAATCATTTAGATAGAACATAAAATACGATTAATCTAACTCGTTTCTAAATATATATATATCAGAGCAGCCAAAAACATTAATATTATACATGCCAACTAGAAATATCAAAAGACAACATTAAAGATGTCATACTGATCACTGATGCTCAGTCCTCAAAATGTGATGAAGTCTGCAGCTGCTCCTTACTTTCCTTCTTACCTACGCGTGAAACAATCACACGCTAAGTATATACTTAGTGAGGCAATGTAAAAATATTTAAAACATTCCATAGTAAAATAATGATAAGAACAATTAGAGTGCAAAATTATAAATATAAAAATGATTTGAAAATCATAAAACTAACTTGTCAAAACCATTACCTTTTCGTAACCTGTAACAATCTCAATATTCATATATAATACAATACATGTTATATCATTTTGATCCATTATACTTCACTTTCCATATCAATATAGCCCAATGTAATATGGATGAGAATACATGGTATTCGAGTCAATGATGAGTATGCACATGTGCCCGACAACAACTATTTAGTTGTGCCATTAATAAAACAATGTATCAATGTATCAATGTATTGATATCAATGTATCAATACCAACGTATCAATAGTGTAACACTGTAAACACTACCGTAACTTAACGACATCAATAATAATAATAGGCCATTGTTGTAGAACACAACTCACTATATCACTGTTGTAACTTAACAACAGTATTAACCAATAGGTCATAGCCGTAGAACACAGCTCACTATCTCATTACTGTACTTGACAATAATATCATATTAATATACTCCACCTCTTTGGCATGCCAATATACCAAGACTCTCAATAATTATACAATGGGCTTTCAAATAATTTACTACTATGAACATTTCATTCATTTTCGATAATATCAATGGATTAAGCTAATCACTTCAATATGTAAAAATATGCATTGGGTAGTTCATACCCGAAAATCATTCATAAAGCATTTCAAAATCATTTAATAAAATTCAAATCCTTTTCTTTCAATAATCGAGAATGACTTATCACCAGCCTTTCTCATTTAATAA
Source organism: Hibiscus mutabilis (assembly GCA_019671005.1). Lineage (NCBI taxonomy): Eukaryota > Viridiplantae > Streptophyta > Magnoliopsida > Malvales > Malvaceae > Hibiscus > Hibiscus mutabilis. The sequence continues at coordinate 13,266,092 of CM033726.1, read as the reverse complement.
ATATAGTAAGTAGAATGCACTCACATTTGCCTCACTAGTAACTTAGCGAGCTGTACAATCACCTTCGACCTTATTCTTGAACTTTTTCCTTATCAACTGCTTTATTCAAATCACGAGTCTGATCACGATTACGATCTACACAACATTACAACAACACATACCATTCAAAATACATGTTAGTATCTTACTAACATTAATACATATTAGGAAGAATATTTCTAATAATTCTTCAAAATTCCCAAAATATTCATTTCAGTCCTAAAGACTCTTTTTAAGCTTCCAACCATTATTTCCAACTCTAAACCTCACATTCTTCATTCTTTACACTTGAGGACCCAAACTTTAAAAAAAGTACATTTAATCCTTAAATTTGCCGAAATCACAATTTGGTCCCCAAATTCTATCTAAACTTCATAGTCAACCTTTTAATCACTAAGCTTGATTTTCCATCACAATACACTTCAACAACAAGTTTAACAACTAAGTCCTTAAACTTTCCAAAATTTAAAACTTAATCCTTATTACTTCACAACCTTCCATATTAGTCCAAATGACTTTCCAAAGCTTACAAAATCATCCTTACATCATTTCCAAGCTGAGGAAAAATTTTCCTTAATTTTCCCCCAAATTTCTTCACTTAGCCGAATACAAATGGTCACTTTGACCTAACTTTCCAACTTGATTCAAGCATGTTTTTAACTTCTAAACAACATATTCAAGCTTCTAACATTATTTCCTCTTCAAATAAAATTTTTGCAAGAGTTTCTCCTGATTTTTCAATTTTCCCAAAAATCACCTAACAACCAAAACATAGAAATTTCACTATTTTCATGCTTGAAACAACATTACACCGTATGTAATCAAAACAATCCATAAAACTCAATATATCAACTTGTCCTTCATAAACCCTAACTCCCAAACTGAACATATAAACATGAAAATTCCACAAAAATTATACCAAATGAAAGAGAATTTGATGGTGATCAATTCTCTATTTCACATCATAATCCAAAATCCAACTCAATCTTAATAAAAATTGAATCAAAAAAATTACCTCTTACCTTTGCTTGAACTCTCGGCTTGGACAAGGAAGAAGAGAAAATATGATAACTTTTTCTTCATTTAATTTGTGTACAAATGGCATTTTTAAGGCTTAATTCTAATATAAAAATCTTTCTTACTAGTGTAAAGACCAAATTGCCCATTAGATATAACCAATAGGGTCAAGCCACTTGTATTATTTTATCCATAATAATCATTTTAAAATAAAAAGTAAGGGAAAAAGGACTAAAATGCCATTATCCTCTATTTAATCCAATACTGCATAGAATCGAATCCAAATTGAATCAAAACTATTCCAAAACCTAACACCATCTTTCTTTAGTCTGTCTAAGACTCCCATCAAATTTTCATAATTTTCTGAGCTCGAATGATCATCCGAATTAATTTCCGAAACTTATCCCCTTTATAGCTTTTTACACAATTCCGTACCAAAAATCCGATTCCTTCCAATATTCTTGTACCGGAATAAACTATTCATTTTTACCATGAAAATATTTATTAGGAAAATTACCATATTGGTCCATATATGTTTCCAAACTTTTCACTTTTGTCACCAAACTTTGAATTTTTACATTTTAGTCATTGAATTAAAACCACCAACTTTTAAAACTTTGCAATTTAGCCACTACTCAAATATTGGGGTATTACATCTGTAATCTATCAGCATGAACCCGGTCATTCATCTGGTTCTAAAGCACAATTAACAACAAAGCAAGGGAGTCCATAGAAAGCATGGAATCTGTTTCTTCAAGCCATGGAAGAATGGAAGTTGCACTGCTGTTGATGAGGGCAGGGGCATTTCGGTAAGTTGGAGAGTCCCGGCTGCAGATGGGCAATCACGTAACGCATGTAGGACCGTTTTCAGGGCCTAGAGGCATATAGGGCATATCCCTGGGTCTAAATTGGTAGCGCAAAGCGTGCTGCCAGTGGGTAGGGTTTCATGTTCGATAGACCAATCAAAGATTCGAACCTTGGGGATGACCGGTAATTTGGAGATGATCTTTCAAATTCAAGGTGGCCTATTCACAAGAGAAGATAGACGTTGTAAGAACGTGTACGCAGATTTAACAGAATAAATACATGAGTCTATGAGTCCTTATTACAGTCTCATTTTAGTATCTATAGTACGAACATTTGCAGTGTTTTATTTACATTTGTAGGTTTTAGTTATTTCATATTTTGTGGTTTGTATTTTAAATATATTATGATTTTAGTACTTCTATTGTGTTTTTAGTTACTTTTAATAAAGTTATTTTGTGTTGATTGCATGTTTAGATATGTTGATTTTGGTGATTGCATTTATGAAAAGAATGAAGTTGAACCAAAGATGATCTAAGGTGAAAGGAGTTAGGCAAATGCTTAAATTGAGAAAATAGACTCAATAAACTCGTATTAAATTTCTGCACTCAATATGTTTCATGGTTTTGATTATAACTTGAGCTCCAAAACTCGAAAATTGGCATATGAGATACCGTTGTAAAGCTTATTGAGTCTACTACATTTTCAAAGTAATTGGAAAGCCAAAACAAATACAGAAATGCCCAAAAAAATGTTGAAACTAGAATATTACAAGAGGTGACAACATGATTACAACTTTTGACATTTTAAGGATATCATCATATATAGAATGACTTTTTAAGTTAAGAAAAGTGGCTGAAAATTCACTCTCCATTGTCATCTAGCATCAAAAATATCCTATAAATGGGATTGTTCCCTTGTAAATTATCTTGGTAGCTTTGTTGTAACTTTGTATTTGAAATCAAGATCACTTTTCTTTCTTTCATCTTTTAATTTTCTTTTTCATCTTTATATTTCCTTTCTTATGTTTGGTTTTTGTAAACCAAATTTTATTTTATTTTTATGGTTATGATGTCTTTCTAAGTCAAGTTGCTGAGGTGAAAGGATGAAGCTCTTGCTATATACTAAAGGTTAGTTTGAAATTCTCAATGTATGAATAAATCATGTTAAATTAGTATATGATGTTAAATTCACTATGCTAATATTCATATTGGTAAATTAAGAACCTTGATTCATTATAGACAAATAATTTGGCATAATAAATGCTTGGTTTAATTAACTTGATTTATTGTATACAAAACAAATTGGCATAGTGAATACTTGGACTTGTTTATTAATTTTGATTGCACCAATCCATATAACACCATATGCTATACCTTTCCGCTTTTGGACATTGTTTATTGCACTTTCGAATTTGATTATGGACATTGGACATGGGACAATGGACTTTGGACTTTCATTGCAGGACCTTCCGATTGGATTTCCCTTCATCATGTGGACTTTAATTGAGTAATAAAATGAATAAAAATTAATCTTAGTATAATACCAAGAGTGGATTCTCAAAACCTCGGCATCTTTCATTTATATCATTGTTTATTTATTCTTAATCAATTATCCTCTTTCTAGAAATTTTTATTTGAACTTATAATTTTGTAATTTCTAAAGAAACTTCCCTGCGGATTTGACCTCGAACTCTCGAGAATTATTACTTGACAACAACCTGCACTTGGGTATATGACTAAAAAGAGCTGGTTAAGTTTTTGGTGCCGTTGCCGGGGAAGGTAAGATTTAGAATTCAAGTTTATCTATATATATATTATTTAATGGATGGTTTTATCTCCTATTTATGTGTATATTAGTTTTTTAGTTCTGCTTGGCAGCGTGATTTTAATTCTCGTCGTTTGGTTAGAAATAATTTTGAAACCCTTTTTCGAAATTTGTTTGATACACCTCCAAATTCATCTACCATGGCTGAAAATCAAATTATTCTCAAGTAAAATGAGAATTTGCAAGTGCGCTCGATGCGGGACTACTTGCAACCCCCTCAAACTTCGTTACCTTCATGTTTCGTCTTCGCTCCAAATTCAAACAATTTTTTATTTAAACCGGGTATGATATCTTTACTTCCTACTTTTTATGGCATGAAATCTAAAAGTGCTTATGCTTTCCTTAAAGATTTTGAAGAAATATGTGTCACTTTTAATGACCAACAATTAAGTTAAAATTATTTCCTTTTTCTTTAAAAGATAAGGCAAAAATTTGGCTTAATACATTGAAACCTAGGTCAATTGACACTTGGTTAGAAATGCACACTCAATTTTTAAAAAGGTTTTTTCCAACACATAAAACTAATGCTTTAAAGAAACAAATTCAAAATTTCATTCAGAAGCCAAAAGAAAATTTTTTAGTGTTGGGGGCATTTTAAAGATTTATTAAATTCTTGCCCACATCATGGTTTTGAAGAATGGAGTATAATAAGCTTTTTCTATGACGGTTTGACTCATGAAACTAAACAATTTGTTGAAACAATGTGTAATGTTGATTTTATGAGTAAACAGCCTAAAGAAGCTTTTGATTACTTAGATCATTTAGCTTAAAATTCTCAATCTTGGCTCATAGATAATTCTAAGAAGGATTTGTTAAATCTAATCTTGTGCATAATAAAGAAAAGTATCACCTTAACCAAGATGATGATTTAAATGCTAAGTTTGCTATTTTATCTAGGAGACTCGACGCCATGCAAACTAGAAAAATAAAAGAAGTCAATTCGGTGAAAAGTCAAAAGAGTTGTAATATTTGTGAGATCATGGGATATCCTACTGTGGAATGTCCTAACATTCCAGTTTTTAAAGAAATGTTTCATGATCATGCAAATGTCACGGATATATCCTTAAAGCCTTTTCATTCTCCATATTCTGAAACTTAAAACCCTCAATGATAAAATCGTCCAAACTTTAGTTGGCAAAATAATAACCATCCTCATGGACTCCAAAATCAAAAGCATCTATACAGTTTATCTAATTTATTTTTATATGTAAAAAGTCTTGAGGGGACATTACAAGTTTTAATGCAGGAACAGAAAAAATTTAATATTGAAACATCACAAGCTATCAATGAAATCAAGACAACACTTTCAACATTGACAATTTCGTTGCGCAATCAAGAACAAGGTAAGTTCCTTCTCAATCTCTTCCAAATCCTTCTAATCAATGTCTTATTTCTTATTCTAGTGGAACTCAACAAGAAGATGTTAATTCTATCACAACCCTACGAAGTGGTAAGAATGTTGATGAAACTATTCCATCCAAAATTCAACAATTTTCATCTCCTTCAAAAGGTAAAGGTGGGAATAATCGTAAGTCCGAAAACATTGACATAGAAAAAGAGAAATGTGTAATTTTAGCCCTTTTTCCTCAAAGTTTACAACCAACAAGGAAAATGAAGAAAAATGCTGAAATCTTAAAACTTTTCAAACAAGTTAAGATTAATATTCCTTTGTTGGATGCAATCAAACAAGTTCCTTCATATGCCAAGTTTTTGAAAGATATGTGTACTGTCAAAAGAAAACATAATGTTTAAATGAAAGCATTTTTAACAGAAACTGTAAGCTCGATCATTCAGCATTTTACCCTACCCAGATACAAAGACTTTGGATGCCCGACAATTTCATGCATTATTGGTAACACTAAAATAGAGCGTGCTTTGTTTGATCTTGGTGCTAGTGTTAATTTTTACCTTTTTCGGTATATCAACGGTTAGGTTTGGGTGAACTTAATGCAACGCCTATTACACTCCAACTTGTTGATCGTTCTATCAAAATTCCTCGAGGGGTGGTAGAAGATGTGTTGGTTCAAATTGATAAATTTTACTTTCTAGTTAATTTTATAGTTTTGGATATAAGTCTTGTTTCAAATAAAAATGAACAAATTCCTGTTATTTTAGGCCGCCCATTTCTTGCTACCTTTAATGCCTTGATTAATTGCAGGAATGGTGTTTTGAACTTTTCTTTTGGGAAAATGACTTTAGAATAAAATGAGTTCAATGTTTGTAAGCAACCTAAAGAGAATTTTAAAGTACATGAAGTGGATTTTATCGATGAACTTATTCATGAACAAATCAACATTTCTAAACTTTTTGATCCGTTAGAAGCTCATTTTGCTGATTTTGAAATTGATGATTTCCCTAAAGTTTTACATGTTAACTCTTTAAAAAATCCTTTGCAGAAAAATGATAATCATTAATGGATACAAAAGTTTGAGAAACTTCCATCAATACTAGCTGCTTTGGTATCATCAAATGATGAACCACCGAAATTGGATTTGAAGCCACTACCATCTCATCTAAAATATTCATTTTTAGGTAAGAATGAAACCTTTCCAGTTATAATCTCTGCAACAATTGATGCGCTCCAAGAAGGTAAGTTGTTAGAAATTTGGAAATTGCATAAGAATGCATTAGGATGGACCATAGCAGACATAAAAGGATTTAGCCCATTGATTTGCACTCATAATATTTATTTAGAAGAAAATACTAAACCTTGTAGACAAATGCAACAGAGGCTTAATCCTAATATGAAAAAAGTAGTGGAAAATGAAGTCATTAAACTGTTGGATAATGGAATCATTTACCCTATTTCTGATAGTAAGTGGGTAAGTCCTACTCAAGTAGTACCTAAGAAATCTAGAGTTATTGTGGTTAAAAATGAAAATAATGAATTAATTACAACTATGGCTATTTCTGGTTGGCGTGTGTGCATTGATTATAGAAAACTTAACTCAATAACTAAGAAAGATCATTTTCCTTTACCCTTCATGGATCAAATCTTAAAAAGAGTTGCAGGGCATGAATATTATTGCTTTTTAGATGGATACTCTGGTACAATCAAATTGCAAATGCACTTTAAGATCAAGAGAAAACTACATTCACGTGTCCTTTTGGAACATTTGCATATAGAAGAATGCCTTTGGGATTATGTAATGCTCCAGCCACATTTTGTAACCCCCTTGACCCGGCCTAGTCGCAAGGCCGAACCGAGCAAGCTACATTAGGTTTACAGAAGTAAACCGGGAAGATAAAACCTAAACCGTGGCCATTTTTTTCTTTTGATCTTGTCTAGATGCATTATTACCTTCCTACATGTACATATTGTTCACAGGAGAAAACACATCTGAATCGGGCATCGAAACGATATCCAATTGGACACAAACACAATTTAGGGACTAAATTGCAATTCCAACAATACATAGGGATTTTCCCAATTTTAAGTTACCAACCTTTAATTGAATATATTTCATGCTTATGTGTCAAAAATCAGCTTAATACGATCATCCATGCTTATTTAATTACCAAAACATGATCCAGGGACTAAAACAAAAGAAATCAGAATTACCTTTCCATGACATTAATCGAATTAACTGACAACCGTATCGATACGCTAAGGCCCATATCAATACGGTATTGCAGACTTGTTTTGGTACTCTATGTACCATACCGGTACGCTACTTCAAATGTTAAAATTCCCATTTAATTGATAAGTATCATACCGATACGGAAAGCTTGCGTTTTGATACGCAGACTCGTTCCAAAAAGCAAAATTCCGGTGTCAACAACCTGTATCGAAAACCTACACTCGTATCGAAACACCTTGCCCAAAATTGCCTAGCCGTACCGATACGGTCCCCCGCGTATCGGTACGCATGGGCCTGTAATGTCAAGACTAGATGGTTTTTCACTCAAATCTAGGTGCATTTGGATCCTAGCAACTTGCATATACACATATAATCATTCGAAAGAACATAAACTATCGTTTATACCAAGGTTAATCATCCAAATCAGATTCATGCTTCTAAAGAATCACTCTAAAGGCATGCTTCCTAATCCACCTTGCCAAACATACTAAAATGCACAAAAAGGCTATACTCAGCATAAGCATCATATCAACACAACCAACACAGCACAATAACCTTGCTCAAACCATCACCACATGACAAACAACAAGGAAGCTTTATATGCATACCTAAGCAAGCATTCATCCACAACCATAAGAAAGGATTAACATCAAGTTTAGCAACATCAGGCCTGTAATATCCCAAATTTTTGGTTAGTGACCAAAATGAAAATTTTGAAAGTTTGGTGGTCAAAGTATAAACTTTGGAAAAGTTTAGGGACTAAATTGTAATTTTTAAAAGTTATGTATTTTAGTCCCGTAAATGAATAGTTCACCCCTAAGAATTTCGTTTTCTTGATACTCGGATTTTTCATACGAAGCCTGTGTTTTTGGCTATAAAGCGATAAAGTTTGGAAAAATATTCGGATAATCGGATCGAATCAAAAATTCAAGATATTTTAAAGGATGATAAGGCAAGGTTAAAAATGACATTTCCATGTCTTAAAATGGTAGGATTTAACATGGACCATTGGATTTAAAGTAGGTTTCCATGTTAAATATGAGCCGTTGGATGAAAATGGAAAGATGGTAATTTTGAGAAATTTCAAGGGTAAAGTTGGTAATCACTAACTCCTTTGATTGTTTTGGACCCTTGGATTGGTAGGTAAACATGTGGCTTAATATGGAGCTTTGGATTACAAGGGTAAAAAGTCCATTAGACATTAAAATGAATTTTAAATTTATTTTAATTATAGTAGAGACAAATGGTCATTAATTAAAAGAATGGAAAAGTCAAGAAAATTCTCATCTTTTCTTCATTTTTCTCAAGTTTCCGTGAACCTCTTCTAAGGTAAGAAATGTTTTCTTTTTGATTTTTCAAGCCAAATTACTAGGAATTTAGATGAAAGCATGAAACATGGAATTAATCTACATGAAATTCTCTATCTTTTGGTACCATTTATTCATGCTTTCCTTGCTTGGAACTTTAGTTTTGTGATTTAGTTAGATGAAGGGGATGTTTATATATGATATTTTAAGATGAAATTTTGATGTAGTTGTTGTTGTAGAATCATATCCAAGCTTGTATGATGATTAAAACTACTTGGAAGTAGATAAATCCTAATTTGTTTAAAGTTAGGGTTTTAATAGGAAGTTGAATTTGGATTGATTTTGTTATGAGAATAATTATAGAAGCTTGGATATGAGGTTTAGAAGTTGAATTTATGCTTGAATTAAGTTGGAAAATTTTCTAGAGTGACTTTTCAAATTCGGCTTTTAGGGAATTAATTGGGAAAATTTGTGGAAAATTTTCCTAAGGTTAGAAATCATGGAAAAATGATGTTACAAGGCTTGAAATGTTGTTTGGACTAATTTGGAACTTTGTTAAGTTCTAGGGACCTTTTTGCATATTTTAGGAAATTTAGGGATTAATATGTAAATGTTGAAAAGTTGAGGTATTGTGCTAAAAATTTATGTTAGAAGATTCAATTGGATCATTTTGAGAAGTTTGCTAAGTATTGAGGACCAAATAGCAAATTAAGGGAAATATGGAATTGAAATGGAAATTTGTTGGAAAGCTATATGTTAAGTTTGAAAGTATTCTTGGAATACTTGGATATGTTGTTTAGTGCTTGAATTTAAAGTTTAATGGCAAGGGACCATTTTGAATAATTTGGAAAGGTGAGAAGAATTCTACAAGAATTCACTTTATTGTTATTTTTAGGAATTTTATTCCTAATATATATACTTATGTTAGATAGATACTAACATACGCTTTGAAATGTATATATTCTGTAAACGGTGATTTATAGATCGTGACCGTGATCAAGATCGTACTACGAGCAAATCTAAAGATAAGGAAAAGGTTCGGGAATACGGTTAAATTGACAGTAAGATTTCTAGTGAGGCATCAGGTGAGTGCAATGCATACATAACATGATACATGGATGTTTTATACATCAACGGTAAGACTTCCGATAATTCTACCGGGTTTCTATATCGGCATGATAGTTATGTCACTGATTATATATTTGACATATTTTAAATATGTCAAAGGTTAAAAACAAATGCATTGGTCACTAGTTATTGATGATGGTATGCTATGAATGTTAATTCGAGTGTGAACTGCTAAATGTTAAATTATGTTGATATACATTGCCATGGATGGATTAAATACGGAATTTATGCCCAAATAAGTCAATTGAGGGACATGATATAGTTGGCATGCCATAGAGTCCAGCAGCACGCTGCATAATCAACAGTAAGACTTCCGATAATTCTACCGGGTTTCTATATCGACATGATAGTTATGTCACTGATTATATATTTGACATATTTTAAATATGTCAAAGGTTAAAAACAATTGCATTGATCACTAGTTATTGATGATGGTATGCTATGAATGTTAATTCGGGTGTGAACTGCTAAATGTTAAATTATGTTGATATACATTGCCATGGATGGATTAAATACGAAATTTATGCCCAAATAAGTCAATTGATGGACATGATATAGTTGGCATGCCATAGAGTCCAGCAGCACGCTGCATAGCCAGGATAGTAATATAGTGTACATAGAGGACACTTAGTGTATGGTAAGCACGGCCTTATAAATGTGTGGTTATTATGGTAAGCACAACCTTATAAATGTGCGGGAAGCACTTCGGTGCATATTTGACTCGTGTATCCAGGGTCCTCATAGGTCTATATTTGGGCTGTGAAATCGGGCTAAGAAACTCGGGCTATAAAATCGGTAAATATTTGATAAACATGTTAAAGAGTTTGTACACTCTTAAAATTATGGCAAGTATATGGGTAAGAAAATATATACATGGCTTATATCATATTTATGTATGATTATCATGATGATAAGTTATATCTAGCGATTTAAATGCATGGTTTACTTAGCGTGTGATGGTTTTCACGCGTAGGTAAAAGACAAGAATCGGAGTGAGGAGTGAGCATCCTTTATCCTGTTATTCAAAAAATATTAACGGTATCAGTAACAACATCCTTTGATGTATTTTGATATTTCTAGTTGGCATGTAAATATTAAAATTTATCGGTTACACACTAGTTTATATATATGTTTTGCAATAATATATAGACTAGTTTATGTTTATAATAAATGATGAATAATCATATTATAATTAAAATCGGGTAATAACCAAATAGAGATTAATTAAGTAACAGGGTAGATTTTTATTTCAGGCAGTTTTTAGGCAGTTATATTATATACATATTATAGGTAAGAATTGTTAGGTTGCTGCCTGAAATCATACTTAATTCGATTGGATAAAAAAAATTAATTTTGTGATACTCTAATTAGTATTTATTATAGAATACTGATTAGGGTGTTACAAGATCAATCTCAAGATCCAGCATAAAAACACACTTAAAAGTCATAGGAACACAAAATTACGACTCCCCGAAACCATGGCGAACACAATGCCTTATTAACCGGAAACATAAATCGGGTTCATACTCAAAAGTTGTTTATCACTTGGATCCCTTCGAACCTTACTTTTGCTGCCCTAAACGTTAATGCTCTGCATCATTGAGGAAAAGAGAGCGTAAGCACACTTGCTTAGTGAGGATGCTCATAAAACAATTATGCATTAAAACCATTTGGAAACCTTATGCTTGCTTTCCAAAAACATGCTTACAACAAAAACATTTTCCATGATTCCATCCAAATCAAAACATAAAAGCCTTATGCAACATCATTTACATTCCATGCTTAAGCCCAAAGCATTATAAACAAACCATGCTTAAATCCCAAAACACTATAAACAAAACATGCTTAAATCCCAAAGCATTATAAAATAGGTTCAACACATGATATACCAAACCTTGCCTAGTTAAACCGCAAGATTTGACACCATCGCCTAGTTAAACAGCGAGATTTCCACCCTTGCTAGTTAAACTGTAAGTGTTCCAACATTGCCTAGTTAAACAACAATATCACCTTCAAATTGGGTTGCCTAGTTAATCTGCATGCCCCAATGAGGTTCCCAACAGTCCGAGTGGCCTTGTTAAACTGTCTTACCTCAAGGACCCATGGCAACGATCGATTTTGTTCATATTTTTATAGTGCACTTTTAATCCTATGGCATGCCAAATATATCAGATTGTTTCTTACCTTGTCACATAGCCAATATATCATTTACAAAACTATTTACTTACTGTTTTACAATGCATTATGCAAAAACACCATATATGCAAATTCATTGCCAAAACACCATTCCCAACCGGAATGAAAACCAATGCTCAATAGCATTTAATATATTTTCAAACCTCTTCATATGTACTCAAAATCATGCATTTCCAGTAAGTAAATCATGCCATGTTTATCACCAAAACATGAAAATAACATGCTCATATCCAAGCCGATATTCAAGAGCAAAATAAGGGAAACTTACTTCTGAACTTAGGTAAGTGTCTCATGCTTATCCTAAACTCCCAACAACCTTTACAAACCTTTATAAAGAATTTAAAATCCGTTTCCACTCGCCGATACGCTTCACCTTCCTTGCCAACGCGATACAAGCTCCCTGCAAGCAACAAAACAATATCAAGCTTCGTCGCCTTGATTATCCCCGGTTTTAAACACATAAAACCAGAGGATAAATGCATCATCATGCATTCTAACCACTGCTCCAAAGCAAACCTCCGCAACTCTCAGGTTGCCCATTTAGAAACCATCCGAAACATACCAAAATCAACATCAAACGTTTCCAAAACTTAACCCAATCATAAAACAACGATTCACACCAACAAACAACATCAATTAACATCCAAAAACCCTTCACAAACATCATTTTACTTCCAGCAAAGATTAAACTTGATTATCACCACAAAAACTCAAATCTAACAACCTTAACAATTAGAGATCCAAGAGTTTCTGGATTCTATTGATAAAAACAATTTATCAACATCACAATACATCCAAAATATGTATTAAATCAATCTTAACCATTGGAAATCAGATCCACTTCGATTATTACCTTGTTTCATCAATATTTCCCAATTAACTCAATCAAACATTGAAAAAACATCAAAATCAGATTACAATTCATAAATCAAGGATCAAACACTTGGGAATTTCAGTAAAGAACCATACAATAGAGGATATCTCGGACCTTACCCCTATTGTGAGATTTCTCCCTCAATTGGTTTGATAAAAGCTAAGAAAACTCAAGATTTAGATGAGATTTTGCAAAAACAATGTTAATAAATCAATCACAAATCACAAATACAAGTTAAAAGACTTCTCGCCTTTGGATTTTGATGAAAACTTGAGTGTTTGGATGATGAGAGAATGGAGAAAAAAAGTTACGTGAATTTTTTTAAAGAGCTTAACTAACTTTTTTAACTAAAATCCCTTTTTAATTAACTTTAAAACACAAGTTAAAATATCTTTAATTAAGGGAGAAATCATCAAAAAAACTTGGTAAAATAGCTCCTTAAAGATTCTAAGAATTTGACCCTTTTCATTTTAGTCACCTTAAAAAGCAATTTTCAAAACTTGCATTTTGGTCACCAGCCAAAATATCCGATTTCCAAATCTTATTTTCCAAAATTGATTTCAACATTATCCTTAACATAATTAATAATGATTTTATAATATTTTTCCTCAATTTTATCACCTTCAAAAATATTTAAACCAATTAAATCCTGAAACTGACCCGAAACTCTAATACCAGTCCACCGGACCTTCGAACCAACCTTTAAAACATCTAAGCCCAAAACTGGGTGTTACAACTCTCCCTCACTTAAGAAATTTCTTCCTCGAAATTACCTGGAGGAAACAGATGCTCCTTCATATCCACCTTGATTTCCCAAGTGGCTTCCTCAACACCTCGGCTTTGCCACAAGACCTTTACAAGCTCAATCGTCTTGACACGAAGAACTTTGCTACTAGAATCTAGGATCTCTATCGGTTCCTCGTCATAAGATAAATTTGACCTCAACTCTATATGCTCTACCGGCATAACATGCAAAGGATCCGACCGATACCTCTGTAACATAGATATATGGAACACATCATGTATTTTCTCCAGCTCGGGAGGCAACCTCAACCGATAAGCCAGAGGACCTACACGCTCAATAACCTCGTAGGGTCTAATAAACCTCGTACTAAGCTTACCCTTACGTTCGAACCTCATCACATTTTTCTTTGGTGACACTTTCAATAATACACGATCGCCTACCTCAAATTCAATTTCTCTACGTTTCAAATTGGCATAAGATTTTTGCTGATCCGTAGCCATTTTTAAGCGATCACACACAAGTTTAACCTTCTCATCCGTGTCCTTTAACACATGTGGCAAGGAAACATGGTTTTCCCCTATCTCAACCTAACACAAGGGTGTACGACACCTCCGGCTATACAACGCCTCATATGGTGCCATCTGAATACTCGCCTAATAACTGTTGTTGTAAGCAAACTCAACTAAAGGTAAATGCTTCTCCCAGATTCCTTGAAACTCAATAATACAACACCTCATCATATCATCCAAGACCTGGATAACACGCTCAGACTATCCATCCGTCTGAGGATGATACGCGGCACAAAAATTTAACCTCAAACCCGAAGCTTGGTGCAAACTCACCCAAAACCTCGATGTAAACCTCAAATCTCTATCCGAGACTATGGACCTCGGTACTCCGTGCAAACACACTATCTCAGCAATATACAAATTTGCCAGCTTGTCCAAGGTATACGTCGTATGCACTGGTAGAAAATGTGCACACTTTGTGAACCGATCAACAATCACCCAAATGGAATCCTTTTTAGCCGGTGTCAATGGCAATCCTATCACGAAATCTATGGTGGTCCTCTCTTATTTCCATCTCGGAACTTTCAATGGTTGCAATGACCGAATAGAAACTGATGTTCAGCCTTGACCCGCTGACATACCATGCACTTGGAAACGAACTCAGCCATATATTTTTTTAAACCAACCTAGTAGTACGCTTCTTTCAACCCCCCGATACATATTCAAACTACTAGGATGCATAGCAAAAGGACTAGAATGTGCCTCCGTCAAGATAGTGTACCTCAACTCTGGATTATTCGGCACCACTATTCGACCCTTGAAACATAAAACTCCATCATCATCAAAATAAAAATTCGTCTGATTACCCTCTGATATGTCCTTAACGTGCTCGACCAAAGAATCATCGTACGATTGCTTAGCTTTGATTAACTGTGACAACGTAGGCTTAACTTGCAACTCAACCAACAAACCACCTTCCCGTGACACACTCAACCTTGCAAACATCGCCCTAAGCTCAACCGTAACCTTACGACTCAACGCATCCGCAACAACATTAGCTTTCCCAGGATGATACTCAATTGTCAAGTCGTAATCCTTAAGCAACTCTAACCATCTACATTGCTTAAGATTCAAATTTTTCTGAGACATCAAATACTTCAAACTCTTATGATCCGTAAAGATCACACACTTCTCCTCAATTTATCTTATTCTTCACCATTCACCATTAACTTACCATTAACTAATCAAATCAATGCACATATACATCGCACCATCCTTCTTTTTCACAAAGAAAATAGGAGCACCCCAAGGAGAAACACTCGGTCGAACGAACCCATGGTCCAAGAACTCCTGAAGCTGTGACTTCAACTCCTTCAATTCCTTCAGTGCCATTCTATAAGGAGCAATGGACACTGGTGTTGTACCCTCGCATGTCTCAATACGAAACTCTACTTCCCTATCCGGAGGTAAACCCGACAACTCTTCAAGAAAAACCTCTGGACACACAGTCTGAATGTCCTGCACTCAAACACCCTTAGCTTCTGGATTCATAACAATAGCCAAATAAGCTTGGTAGCCATCAAACATCATCTTCTCCGCTCGAGTAGCCGAGACAACATTGGTCAAAAACTTTTTATTCTCGCCAACCACAACAACTTCATAAACATCAGCTAACTTTAAGAAAATCCTTTTAGATTCACAATCCACCACCGCCTTATGCTCGCTCAACCAATCCATACCCAAAATAACATCAAAAC
Source organism: Hibiscus mutabilis (assembly GCA_019671005.1). NCBI lineage: Eukaryota > Viridiplantae > Streptophyta > Magnoliopsida > Malvales > Malvaceae > Hibiscus > Hibiscus mutabilis. The sequence continues at coordinate 13,250,308 of CM033726.1, read as the reverse complement.
CATAGAATGGCAATTCCATCAGTTCTGCGGCAAACTCATGACCTTACACCACCAAAGGACAACGTCGGTACAACCTTCTTGTTGTAATCGTCTCCCTAAAGAAACTAGTGACGAACATGCCAACGTCTAAGATCTCAACAGGAACATTCAATAATGATGCATGCTCACTTAAGATATATGAATGGGTAGACCCCGAATAAATAAAAAAAACAACGAAAAAGATTGCAAGGTAAAGGTACCTGCGATCACCTCAGTGTCATTGCGCCCATCGTGACGAGCATAAACTCGTGTCGGTCTACTATTCTCTGGTCGTACAACAACTGCGTGTGCTACAGCCCTATGTATATCCTCGTGCCTCTAAAAATTACCCCTTCCACAACCTCGGCCATTAGCAGGTGTAGCAACCTGTGTCGGTGCATCCCTCACAGCTCGAGGACAGTCACGCTTCAAGTGATCAGATGAGCCACAGATCCAACAAGCTCCAGCATTACCCCAATATATACCCGTATGGCGCCTACTGTATCGTTCACACTCCGGTATAACACGAGCTCCCAGAGCACCTTGGCCAACTCCACCACCACGCCTGTGATCTGACCTATGTCTCTTGTCCCTAAACTTCCTACTCTACCTCCCAGAATAGCTAGAGTCATCCACTCTCTTACCCAAACTCGCATCCGCTGCCTGAATTGGTGCACCCAAGGACTGCTTGATATCCTTGGCTCGATTGACCAATACATCAAAATTTGTGTAATCTGCAGCCAAAAGATACGTCTTAATGTCCTTAACCAGACCATAACGGAACCTGTCACATCTTTGTTGGTCATCTGGAACTAACTCCGGAGCATACTAACTTAGCCGAATAAACTTTACCTCATACTCGGTAACAGATATGCCACCCTGCGTTAGCGACATAAACTCGCGCTTCTTCATATCCAAATATTAGATACCAAGATACTTCCTCTTGAAAGCTCTCCAAAAGAACTCCCAAGTAACATTCGCCTCAGGAACGCCAGCAATTGAGGCCATCCACCAATAATATGCATCATCTTGCAGCAGTGATACAGTGCAACCCAACTTGCGTTCCTCATCACTTCCCATCTTATTCAAAATGCGAACTGTCTTTTCCAGCCAACCCTCGGCTACCTCAGGACTCAAACCCTAAAATTCCTCACCTCCTAAACTCCTAAGACGCTCCAAGGGTAAACCTTGATTTGCCACCATAGCAGGTGTCGGTGCTTGTGCCTGCACTCCAGCCATTGCTGCTTGAAACGCTCTCGTCATCGCTTGGATTAACGGTGTCAAATCACCAAATACTAGCACTTGATGAACTTGGGGTGCATCACCAGCCCCAACATCAACAGGAGGAACCAACGAAGGAGGAGGAGGTAAAACATGAGGGGGATTCTCTTCTATCTCGTTATTCTGCCCAACTCCGACAGCATTAGCCATCGATCGTGTCTTACATCGAGCCATGCTATCAAAAGCATCAAAACATATTAAAGTTAGGCTAGCATCAGATGAAGGATTCAATACAACTTTAAAACGTATTTAAAAACCTCAGTATTAGGCAATGTGTTCTCAAAACATACCCTAACAGGATATTAAACAATCACCGAACATATACACAATCAGCGTGCAGTTTAAACAACATTAGCTAGTCAAACAACAACATCCTAACTTTTTGCAAACCTGGCTCTAATACCAACAAATGTCAATTAAAAAGACTTGGTGACTTGGTGAATCTATTATATTGGAACTAGTTTCTCTTCTCTAATTATTTATATAAGGGTTAATAATAAATTAATTCATGATAGCTATTTACTTATTATTTATTATTTTTCCAATGTGCTGATGAGATTGCACACTAATGATTTGCACACATGTGAGCACAGAAATTTCAGCGTCCTAATACTTTTTGAATATGAGAATTTTCTAGAGATCACCTATGTCATGAATAGCATTCTATTTTTCCATATTTAAACGCTTAAGTTTTTTATAATGATATTCTTCTTTGCATTCACAACTTTGTGTTGCCTTCATCAGTTGAAGCCAAGTATATTAGGTTGCATTTACATTTGTATTGGTGTTTTGTTTGCATGAGGACACGCAAAAATCTAAGTGTAAGGGTGTGATGATTCCTTAATATAATCTTATTTTAGTATATATAGTACGAAAATTTACAGTGTTTATTAAGTGTTTTATTGACATTTGTAGGTTTTTAGTGATTTCATATTTTGTAGTTTGTATTTTAATATGTTGCGATTTTAGTACTTTTATTATGTTTTCAGTTATTTTTAATAAAGTGTATTTTGTGTTAATTGCAGGTTTAGATATGTTGATTTTGGTGATTGCATTTATGAAACAAATGAAGTTGAATCCAAAGATGATCTGAGGTGAAAGGAGTTGGGCAAATGTTTAAATTAAGAAAATAGACTCAATAAACTCGTACTAAATTTTTGCACTCAATATGTTGCACGGTTTTGATTATAACTTGAGCTCTAAAACTCGAAAATTGGCCCATGAGATACCATTGTAAAGCTTATTGAGTCTACTACATTTTCAAAGTAATTGGGAAGCCAAAAAAATATGAAAATGCTCAAAAAAATGCTGAAACCAGAATCTTACAAGTGGTGACAACATGATGACAACTTTTGACATTTTAAGGATATCATCATATATAGAAAGACTTTTTAAGTCAAGAAAAGTGGCTGAAAATTCACTTTTCATTATCATCTAGCATCACAAATGTCCTATAAATGGGCTTTAGTTTTGCCTTGTAAATCATCTTGGTAGCTTTGTTGTAGCTTTGTATTTGAAATGAAGATCACATTTCTTTCTTTCATCTTTTAATTTTCTTTTTCATCTTTATATTTTCTTTCTTATGTTTGGTTTTTGTAAACCAAATTTTATTTTCTTTATGGTTATGATGTCTTTCTAAGTCAAGTTGCCGAGGTGAAAGGATGAAGCTCTTGGTATATATTAAAGGTTAGTTTGAAATTCTCAACTTATGGCTAAATCATGTTAAACTAGTATATGATGTTAAATTCACTTGGCTAAAATTCATATTGGTAAATTAAGAACCTTGATTCATTATAGACAAATAATTTGGCACAATAAATGCTTGGTTTAATTATCTTGATTTATTATAGACAAAACAAATTGGCATAGTGAATACTTGGACTTGTTTATTAATTTTGATTGTACCAATTCATATAACACCATATGCTATACCTTTGCGCTTTTGGACATTGTTTATTGTACTTTGGACTTTAATTATAGACATTGGACATGGGACAATAGACTTTGAACTTTCATTGCAGGACCTTCCGATTGGAATTCCCTTCATCATATGGACTTTAATTGAGTAATAAAATGAATAAAAATTAATCCTAGTATAATACCAAGAGTGGATTCTCAAAACCTCAGCATCTTTCATTTATATCATTGTTTATTTATTCTTAATCAATCATCCTCTTTGTAGAAATTTTTATTTGAACTTATAATCTTGTAATTTCTAAAAAACTTCTATGTGGATTCAACATTGGACTCCCGAGAATTATTACTTTACAATAACCTGCAGTTGGGTATACAACTAAAAAGAGCCGGTCATTACTCCAAAGGACAGTGTCGCGAGGTTCATTAAAAATGGGAATGCGAAGGATCGAATCCACATCATCCACGAGAAAGACTTAACACACTTTTAATTCATTCCACAGAGGCTGACCACGAATCATAAAGTCACAACATCAAATTGGCAATTCTAAGTTGTCCATGTAATTATCTGAGAGGGTGACGGCAGTCGTTCCACCTCATCGATCCCCATGCATTCGAACATTGCTTTCAATCCCAATTTTCCAAAAGAAACCATGGTGTAAACTATGCATGGCATGGTGAATACCCTTCCATGCAAAATAAGCTCTCCTAGTAGACTCAGTATTCAGGACGTTGCACGATGGGAAGTATTTTGCCCTAAAAACACAAGAAACAAGAGAGTTAGGTTTTGTAATCATACGCCAAACCTGTTTACCTAGCAAGGCAATATTGAAATTATGCATGTCTCGAAAGCCAATGCCACCAGCATTTTTAGGAGCGCAAATGGAATTCCAAGAAACAAAAGGCTAGCCTTGCTTATTGCTCTTGCCGTCCACCAGTATCGTCGCATGGATTTAGTCATGTCTTCAATGAGATTTTGAGGGAGGAGGTAGCTTGACATCACGTATTGAGGCAAAGTCTGAGCCACATATTTGATGAAGACCTCCCTTCCACTAAAAGAAAGAAGGTTCTTAGTCTAACTAGTGACACGAGTACCCACTCTATCCTATACATAGCTAAGAGCAGCTATTTTATTTCGACCGACCAAGAGGGGAATGCCAAGGTAAATCCCAGGGTTTTCAACTTCTCGAACAACAAAAATATCATGAACAACCCGCTTAAGCTCAGTAGAGGTACGGGGGCTAAAATAGATCGTTAATTTCTCAACGTTAATAATTTGCCGAGAGGATGATGCATAAGTGAGCATGACCTCTTTGAGTCTTGTTGCTTCCTCGACAGTGTTTCTTATTAAAACCATTCTATCATCGGCGTAAAGAAGGTGATTGACATGAAGGCCATAATGGCTAGCACGTAGTCCTTTTAGACGCTCTACACGTTACTCAGCTATGAGAGTTATCGAGAGACCTTTAGTGCAAATAAGGAAAAGAAAGGGGGAGAGAGGATCCCCGTGTCTTAGACTACAGTTAGGAGTGAAAACCAAAGAGAGAGAGCCATTGAACCAGGTTGTAAAGGACACAGTTGAGAAAGGCACAAAATGTTCACCCATGAGGGCACAAAACCTATCTTCAATATAACATTTTTTAGGAAGGGCCATTTGACACGATTGAAGGCCTTATCCATGTCTTGTTTAAGGGCAGCACCCCTACTGGAACCGATCCTTGGCGAGTGAAGAGAGTGGACAAGCTCATGGGCCACTAAAATATTGTCAGATATACTCCTGCCCTTGACAAAATCTGCCTGATTTTCAATGATACAAAATGGGAGAATGGGCTTTATATGGTTGACAAGCACTTTAGCAACAATTTTGTAGATTACCGTACATAGGCTGGCAAGGCAAAGTTGTTTCATATTGTTAGGTTCGGCCACCTTAGGAATGAATGCCAAAATAGTCTCGTTAACGGTGACCATATTCGTATTGCCCTTGAGAAGATTCAAGCAAAAATTAACGACATCCGAGCCAACTGTAACCCTGTGCTGTAGAAAAAACTGCTTGGGAGGCCATCAAAGCCAGGAGCTTTCTTGGGATTCATATCCTGGAAAGCAAAAATAATTTCATCAATGGTAAAATCTTTTGTTAAAGCAACATTCTTATCATGAGAAATAGAAAGAAAAATACTGTCAAGAAGCTGGGGGTCAGTGGCTGGATTAGAAGAGTCTAAAAGTAATCAGTCACCACTCTTATAGTATCCTCAATGCCTTTCTGCCAATCACTATTATGATCAACTAATCCTTTAATATAATTTTTCTTCTGTCGAGCGGTAGCTCGAGCATGAAAATACGAGGTATTCCTGTCCCCTTGTGAGAGCCATGAAACCCTTGACCTTAGAGCCTAATATGCCTTCTTTTTGTCAAGAAGATGTCAAAGCTCGCCTTTGACAGCGAGGAAGATCTCCATGTCAAAGACAGAAAGAGGACGATGAAGGCAAGAATTTATTTGATTTTGTAGGTCTTTAATGCGTTGATGGCTTGTGTCCTTTTGGTGACCTTGCCAAAATTTTAGGGCCCCTTCAACGGCCTGAATTTTATCAAGGATCGAACCAGTAGTTTTCACACAAGCATCTTGTACCTTTTTCACACAGTTTGCATCTTGCACCCAACAGTTTTCAAAACGAAAGTAATCATCTCGAGAACAGTGACTAGGAGCCTGCGGATCCAAGCACTGTCTATAATAATCAAACAGTGATCGGAATCTGCGTTGTATTTTGAGATAGTTCGAGAGTTAGGGTGAAAGGAAAGCCAATCCATGTTGGGAAAAAATATGTCAAGGCGTTCGTAAATGGAGGAAGCTCTTGGGCCAGTTTTAGTCTAGGTGAACCTGCCCTTCACAGGTTTGCAATCAAACAACTAATTTCGTGATAAACAATCCCTAAAGCTATCAATTTGGCTACATGCCTTACGGCGACCCCCTTATTTCTCATTATCAGAGAGGATATCATTTAGATCACCCTCATGAGCCATAGAAGAGGAGAAGCAGTACGCAAGCGATCAATCAAATCCTAGGTCTTGTATTTCATATTGTTCTCAAAGCAACCATGAATACTAGTGAAATGAAACCGTTCAGAATCTGAATGTATAACAATATCTATATGGAGACAAGAGTACGAAAGCAAATCAGCAATAACTTCATTATTCCATAACAACATTAAACCAGTGTAACCATGGCCATTATCAACAGTGATACAGCCATCCATATTCAAAGCATACTTAATTCTATCACTACTACGCTTTTTTAACCGCGTTTCACAAATAAAAATAATATGTGGAAGCTTACGAGCAACAACATGCCCAAATGAGTAAACTGTCTGGGGTATCCCGAAACTGCGGCAGTTCTAACATAGAATGCTTATTTCTCTCGGTGGGGTTAAATGAAAACCTCCGCCAAAGAGTTATTAATGTTGCTTATCCTAGCTTTTGTAGTCAAAAAACTTTTAGGAGTCGAATATGAATAGGATCGAAGACGTTTTGCTTTAACAGCCTCGATATAAGAGAAGCTTCTTTTGGGGATACAAAAGACCTAGTCTTTCTAGGCTTGCTGAATGTTTGGGGATGACTTAGGTTGATTGGCCAGCCAGATCTTAAAGTCAGACAAGACAACTCCAAGGGCATCCATAGGAGGAGGACTTTTTTAGCAGTCTCTTGAGGTAAAACAGCTTCAAGCTTGGTAACCGTGGTAGATTTCCACTTTGTCATAACAGCTTCATCCCTTGTCACAGCAGCTTCAAACGCAATCACTACAGTAGCCACTTTCCCACGTAACACAACTTCATTCTTAGTCGCATGAGGAGAACCAGCTTCTTTCTCAGTCACAGTAGTTTCATCCACATACACAACAGGAGCAATAGGAGTGCTTCATTCTTGGCCCCAACAGATTCCTCATCAGTCACAGCAACTTTATTTTTACCCTCAACAGTTGCTTCCTCTATCATATCAGTTTTGTTCCCAGCCCCAACAAAAGCATTTAAGTTGGCCACAGGTGTTCCTTACTCAGTCCCAACAGGTTTTTTCTGGTCCCTTGGTTCTCATGTGGGACAGAGTTATCAACAGTCTCTGGCAGGGAAAGGGCAGTAGCGTCCGATGTAGAGGCTTCATAGTAAGTAATCCTACCTCTTTAATGTAGAGGGCCTTGAGACTTTTGAGGGGCAACCCTAAGCCAATCACCATATTGTGGTTTTGTGGATGTCTCAACTTTGACAATCTTGCAGGCTAATGAAGTAAGCCATGGCAAAATAAAGTAAGCCTTTCGTATTGAAGGGGACACATTTTTTGCTTATCTCTAAGTCCTCCAAGGGCAACACAACATCGAATAGGCTTGGAAGTGTTAAGAAGCACCCGAACTCATATAAAATCACCCTTGTTACCATCCATGATACGAGTGTCTGTCCCTACCACCTTCCTAATGCAAGCACCGAGGGAGCGGGCAAGGGCTTCAGTCATAAGGATGATGTGTATCCGATGGATTCGGACACGTATCATCATATGGGTGAAGGAATAGTCATTTATAGAGCAGAGAGGGTCCAAAGGAAGGAGGGAAAACCATTCCTTGTTGAAACTCCAAGGGCCCCTTTTGAGCACATCATCTTTGGTAACCGCGGACATAAATTTGATGAGGAAGAAGTTCGGTTTCAACTCGATGATGGTTTGGACCTTTTCTTTTTTCCAAACCAAACGAAAAACAAGGATTAAGGTTGCACCATCAATGCTCTTAGTGGAGATAACTTTCCCAACCAAAGAGTGGGCCAAGTCTTCTTGAGGAACCTCCATGCTTACCGTAGGGGTGAAAGCCATCCCTTGTTCTTCGGCAGTAAAGCTCAGATCACCCAATTGCTCGAGAATAGAATCAGCCATGTTGTTAACCAAATTGGTGAAGTGAGATATTGAGGTATAATAATAGTCTGAATCCAGAGAAAGGACGAGCCCAATTAAATAGAGTCTGGTATAAGGGGAGAATGTGCCCAAAGGATAAGTGAAGGAGAAAGACTCCCAATGAAAGCAAATACTTTGGCGCAGGATAATCCCCGAAAACCTAGGGTTGTGATGCCGAAAATAGCTGAGAGAAGAAAGGTCCATATCTGGACGTAGAATCTCAGCTATACAAATGCATGGGGGCGTGGAGTCTGCATGCAGGAGTCCAAGAGAAACAATTAGATGAATAAGATAAATAGAAAAATAAAAAAGAAATAAATTTATTAAAAGAAATGACATAAAATAAATAGAAAAAGAAAAGAAAGATAAAATTATAAAAAGGTATAAGAGGAAGAATAAAATTAAACAACAAACTCAGGAAAAAAAAGGATAGAGTCAATAATAAGGCTACTCTAAAAGCCTTAGCGCATTGTGACCCTGAGAAGGCTAGACCAAGATAACCCTTTGGACAAGGGGGCATGAGAAAGGCTGACTTGTCTGGGTAACGCTCATTTCAAGTGCCGCACGGCTTGCCAACCGAGTAAAAGGGGCATGTCCGTGACATGGGCAGGATGACGGCCATGGAATAATAACCTAAAACAGGAAACAGATGGATAAAACCAAACTTAGAAAGCATGCAACAAAAAGGAAGAAGATCCCTTGAAACCCAAAGAAGAGAGTAAAAACTTAATTCATTAAATGCAAGATGATCCCATAACAGTCGCTGGCAGTGGAACGGGGACCATATCTTCTATTCAGTTAGGAAATCCTTAGGATCTGTGTCAAAAACGCAGTATCCACAATGATAGCAGGGACGACGAGAAGGATTATTGTAAAACCAGTGATCATGACAGAGGTCATAGATATGACTGATAGTAAAAGATGTGATCTCCCGGAGATCATATATGAAATAAATAGGAACCAACGGTGACCAGTAATTACCATGAGCTAATAGACCATGCGCCAGCCGATGACCAGTAATTACCATTCTCACGACGACGGCGAGACTGAAAACTAGAAAGAGAGGAGAGTTGAGAGCGTTTGAGTTACATACCATGACATCCCCTCAAGTACATCTTTTGTGATATGGATGGTGAGATTATTCCCACTATAACTCTATTTTTTTATTAATTCCAGTAACATATCTCATTCTTTTGTAACTTTAATGTTGGGCACACTGTTGAACAACAGAAGTCAAGTTTCAATGACAAATGCAAGAGCTTTGAAAGAGGCATCATTAAGAGGCGTAAAAAAGATTAATTAAATGCAATATCTTTATCTTTACTTTCACTCCCACATTCTTGTTCACTCAATCATGTACTAATGTAAGATGGAGCAAGAAAATGTGAGTTGGATATCTATTGATGAACATTACAGGAAGGGGAAATAAAAGGACAAGACAAAAAAAGGTTGAGCGTGTTGAGCAGTCCTTGAAAACATTGAAGCTAGAGTTGAAGGTGAGCTTGATGTAGGGGTGATCAAAAATCAACTCGAAAAAATTGTATTTTTCGACTCGACTCAAGAAGAAAAAATTTGACTTGTCTTGACTCGACTTAAAATTTCATAAACTCGTATCGGAAAAAATTCAAATAAAGTTTGAGTTGTAAAATGAAAATTTGAATAACTCAAAATTTTTAATAATTAGTGGATTGATTTTTAAGTTCAAGTCGAGTCCCTCAATTTTTCTTTATATATATATATATATATATGAAGAAATACATGCCACATACAAAAAAATATGAAGAAATATATGCCATATATGAAAAAAATATGAAGAAATATAAATGCATATCTTATATGAATAGAGAAAGTTGTTTAAATCGGAATCAACCGTACTATAATATGATAAATAATTACAATTAAATTTGTATAGGAACTCGAAAACTCGACTCGAATTTCATAAACTCAACTCGAATTTCATTCAAATAAAATTTGAGTTGTAAAATATGATGTGTCAACTCGAATAACTTAAAATTTTTTGACTCAACTCAACTCAACTCGATCGAACTCTCACTCTTAGCTTGTTGCTGGAAATAATACTACTCCAAAATAAAATCATTAGTACTGATTAGAAAATTAATAAAAATGAAGCAAAGTAGAAATTGACTGTGTCGTGGGATAATCACAGCCTTAAAAGCAAAATCGTCCTTATTGGTGAAAATCTCAAAGTAGGATTTTGGCCTTTGAGAATTGAAATAAAGGGAAAATAGTTTTTTTTTCGAGAATTGAAATAAACACGTTATAAATGAAGAGGAGAACCTTTCAAACAAAATAATAATAAACGAAGAGGAGAAAAACAATAGAGAAAAGACTAATGCTTTCTGGCGTGTATTTCAAATGAGAGAAAACATCTCAATTTAAAGGCATGAGATTGAAAATAGTCAATAAAACACATTAAAGCCATTCGTCTATAGCAGTCAAATTCAGATTTTAATTGTGTATTTAATAATCTTTAGCACAAGTGATTAAAATTTTCAATTGATATCTTAAGTCGTACGTTCAAGACCCATTAAAAGCAAGATGTCCATTCCTTTTCCCCTAAATAGAAATTGTTAAAAAATGGTTGTAAAAAGGCAATGAAAAATTTAAGGCATAATATGAAAAATTGCCCCTAATGTTTGACTAAATTGTCATTTTGGCCCCTATTTTTTTTGAAGCAATTAGACCTTAACATTTTATTTTTTGTCAAAATGGCTCCTCTGCGGATGAAAACTGTTAGTCAACTAACGGTAAATGGCTTGAAATAATATGAAAAACCTACATGGCAGTGCACATCGCGATAGCAGTGTCATATAGGCAAATATGCTAATTTTATAGAATGATACATCAATCAAAAAATAATCTTATAAAATTGTGTAAAATATAAAATACTTTTTTTCTTCTGACGTGTTATTCTGCCAAGTCATTTTAAGTTATTTATCACCAGTTGACTAACAGTTTTCATCCGTAGAGGGATTATTTTGATAAAAATTAAAACATTGAAGGCTAAATTGCTTCAAAAAATGGCCAAAGTGGTAATTCAGTCAGAAATTGGAGGTATTTTTTACCATTATACCAAAATTTAATTCAATCAATTAAAATAACAGATTGGCATTAGTCAAACTGTGTCCATGATTTAAGCTCCCTTTGCTAATATTTTCTTTTGCATTTCTAAAATTTGTTCAATATATGCACATATGATTCTGTATGTGTTTACGTATTATGCTTTATATCTAATGCATTAATGGAACATTTTCTACATAAGATTTAACAAAGAAATTTGGTCAACAATTTTTCGAGTAAGTCGTTAAAGCTTTCGGTTAACATCCTGCTTTTCTTCTAGGTTGTGGGTTCAAGACCAATTAGGAACAAAATTCTTTTTCTTCCCTACGTAAAAATTGTTCAAAAAAGTAAAAAAAAAATAAACTATATCAAAATAAAGGAGAAATTACTTCAGTAGTTCGAGATCTTTGATGAGGAAGAAGAGATCGTCATAAAGTTACAAGAATTATTACTTAGAGAATAATTTAATTTATTTTTAAAAAAATAAAGCTTGTAAATTGTAATGATATTTAAAAAAATATTGACAAGAAATTTAAACAATTTGAAATTTGTATACTTTACTAAAATTGTTATCCAGAATTTAAATTTGACGACATATCCCCTGCAAAATATAATTTTTTAAGCTTAAAAATTTTATTTATTTTACTATTTTGAATATTATTTTAACTATTTTTTAAAATTACATGTCAATTAAATAAAATTTTCAAGTAAATGTGTACATATTTTATTATATATACAATGACAGAATTATGCTTTAGTTTGGGGGAAACTGCCCCTAATGTTTTTAAAAATATATTATAGATAACGAAGGTTTTTTTTTGTAAGGTATATATATATATATATATACTTTGCCTCCTAGGTTGATATTAAGTTTAGGTAAATATATTTCGTCTCCTAAAATTGATATTCTGACACTATCCCTGAATATATTGATTTTTTACCCACAAGACATACTATTTTACGATCTTTAACATTTAAATTTTATTTAACGAATTCATATTATTTTTGTTACATATAATAGATTTACATATAAAATGGTTTTGAACAATTCCTACTTAGGAGAGGGGAATTGAAATTTTGCTCCTAATAGATCAGAACCCACAATTTAGGGTCAATCGATAGATTTTAACCACTTGCTCTAGAAATTGTTGACACATATGAAATAATTTTGAAATTTCATATTCGTTTTAAGAATTTTATATTATTTTTATACACAAACTATTACACATATTTTTTAGATCCTTGCGCTAAAAACTTTAACCACTTGCGCTAAAAACTTTCCCGGCGCCTAGAAGAGTGCCGCAAGAAGTGCCGCAAGAAGTGCCGCTAAAACCAGCTCCGCAACAGTTCGTGGAGTTTTTAAGCATAAAACGCCGCAAAAGGTCAAGATCTAAACACAAACGCCACAAAAAACCTGTTATTTAGTGGCGTTTGTCTTTACAAACGCCGCTAATAACACCATGCTTCAAAAAAAAATTAGATCCCTGATTGTCACCCTTGTCAAGTCCATTCCCTCGTGAGTAAAATAAGCTAAAACATTTAAATTACTAACAAATCATCCCAAACAACATTGCGCTTCAAAGCTGCAAATCCCCTCAAAAAATCCGAGTTAAATACAATATAAAAAGGATAAAAAGAAACTAATGCATCAAAAGAGAAATATAACTTCCCAAACAACATTGCGCAATTAGATCCTTGGTTGTCACCCTTGTCAAGTCCATTCCCTCGTGAGTTTTAGGATCTTTTTCATCGTAAGCTTGAACATATAGGAAGAACTTCCATGCACGACGCTTCTCAAATATTCCCATAAGTAGAAACTTGAGTGCCTCCATGTCAGTTGCTGGCACCTTATGAACCTGTTAAAATTGGTAGAAGCCGACAAATAGAGGGTAAAGTACAAACATATATACATTAATATTTGAAGTCCAAGTAGAGTCAAACCGAAATGTCCAAAAAAGATATTCTACCTTCCCTTTATTGAAAACATAGCTACCATCCACAGCCTTGAAGGAAAGATACTTTGTAACATTCGTATGAATGAGAAAACGCACAATTGTGCCATTTGCCATAATAAACTACTGTAAAGAATAATAAAAGTTAGCATATTCAATGCAGAAGAATAAAAGCAGCAAAAAGTTTAAGCCTTAAAAGGGAAAATCACCTTAGGAATCATGTCCGCATTATAATCAGTCCATTTCACAGCCTGATCCTTGCCATAGGTTGACTCCATTATTGGTTTAATGGCAGCCAAGTTTTTGTCCATCCTCTTGAGCCACTCTTCACTGCAATATAAAAGAGTTCTCTTGGGAATGTTTATATTGTTAACATAAAAAGAAATAGTTAATCCTCAAAGTTCAATGCTTCTCTAGGAAAAATCATAGGAGTACATGTTAAAAAGTTAGTACAGCTATTGTAAATTTGTAATTAATTTTTTAAGTTGGTATTATAAAACAACTGCTCTCACCTTGTTTGTGCATAACGTTTCCCTTTCACAAGCCAATGATTGACAACAAAAACATCATCCTGCAATCAAATTATGGACAAAAGGGATCAAATCTGCATATTCCTATGTAAGGTTAGGCAGTAGGCATCATGGCCTGTCATTTTTATTTCATACATAAGACAAGAAGCAGTATGACATAAAAAACTATGGCTATTGGATTTCGATTTTCAGTACTCGTAGCATATATGAGATGTAAAGAAAATACAAGGTCTCGAATGCGAAATACAAATCTTACCAGGAAAAAGAGAAGCAGATTAGCCGAAAGCATTGTACTGCCTGTGAGGAAGTACCTAGTTATCCAATCATCTTCGTTTATGTCCTACAGAAAGTAGTTTGACAAGATATTGTTAGATCAGCTAAAACAATATGATGTCTAATTAATGCGTAAACCTATGCCATAAACTACAAATAATGTTTCTAGGCACAGTCAGTTTATATGCATACCTCAAAGTGGTAAGCAAATGCTTTATGGCAAAAATACTGAACAAAAAGAAGACTATCCTGGTTCATCCACTTTGATATCTTCTTAATAAGATCCTGATAGTTCTTCATATGCTGTTAAAAGAATACACTATAAAATTTCAAACTATCAACATTAAACATGTATGTAGTAGCAGTGACTGACAACAAAATCAATGACCTCAAACATCTCAATCGAATATATCCTGTCGTATGATGCCTCCATTTCAAATGTGCTTATGTCTGCAACAATGATCTCAACATTCCGTAATTTTCCATCCCTATATATGAAGCGTAACAAAAACACAGTTCTCAAAAGCTTTTTGTATGGTGGAATTGCAGATCCCTGTAACCTTGTAGTTGGGGTATTTTCTAGCATTGCTTTCTCGACTTCCTCTAAAGTTTTTGACCCATTAAAAATGTAACAACAACTGCATCATTGGTTCCATAAAAGTACCACAAAATCAAACCCTTTCAACACGATGAACGTAAAAGAGGGCGGGGGAAAACCTGTATTTGAAGTTCTTCCCCAAAACCAACTTGAAGAAAGAGCTTGGCATCAAAACCAGTATTGAATCAAATAGTTAGGGGATAAGCCCAAAAATGAAGAAATAAAGATAATATCTAAGAATGGTTACATACAATCATCAAAGTGAAGGAGGTCAGAGAGTTAGAGTTAAAGGTTAACCTTCTTTATCGCTGGTGCGACTGAGCGGCCTGAGGAAAGATCGACGACGAAAAGAATGGCAAAGAACGACAGCAATGAACAGCACGGCGAGGAGGAGCAATTAGGGATTTTGCATGTACGATATATTTTGGGATAAAAGTGTTTGAGATTGAGAGATATAACGATGTGTTTTACCTATTGCAGAGTTTGTAAAACCAAACGTCGCAAAAAAGAGACCTATCTTGGCGTTTTTGAAATAAAATGCCGCTATAACGAGACCTATTGCGGCGTTTAAAACAAACGCCACTAATTAAGACCTATTACGGCGTTTATAAAACCAAACACCGCTATAACGACATCTATTGCGGCTTTTGTTTTAAAAACGCCACGAAAAGCACCGCGATATATCAAGCTTGGTGTAGTGTTATGATGTAGGATGACATTAATAACTATGTAACTATTTACCCCTATATACGAGCATAATGGTTAACAAGTTGGTAATTAAAGGGTGAATTGTTTAATAGCAACCTTAAGTGGTACTTGATATCGTGATATCTTTGTGTCCTGGGTGGACACTTTTGTGGTTAAGCTTGATTGTTGGGATCCAGATACTCAGAGAGCGTGTTGCAACATCATGGTATGAGACACCGAATGTACGTTTCCAAGGCTGTGTGACATCATGCCTCATTCGAAGATACTCGAGGGGGATTCTGAGTATGAGTGTACATTCTCGAGGTTGTGTGACACCGAGCGTCACTCTAGGTTTGTGGTACATTTGTATATGATTGTTTGGTGATATTATGTTGTTTGCTTCCATTTCATCATCTTTAGATACATGTTTGTGTTTATGATTTGCATGAAGCATAGTAGAGTAGAAAGTGTACCACTGAGATTTATAAGCTCAACATTCGGAATCGTTGTTTCCATTTGTAGGTCAGTAGGTTGGTAAGTTGCTTGCAAGAGCACCATCAGCGTAAGATTTCAGCACATCCTCTCATCATAGTACAATACTTAGAATTATTGGGCTATGTATTCATATGACCCTACTAATTTGTATTGTAACTCGTATTTTGGATTGTAATTATTTGAGTCAAATGTTTTATACTTTAATTTAAATAGAGCTCCTTTGCAAACGATTTTAAATACTCATCTATGCTTTAAATATTTTGAACTTGATGGGTTTTCAGAAACTATTTGCTGGATTGGGCTAAACTAGGTCGAAATTTTATGGTTGCAGGTTGGGCTTGAGGCCCAAATGTGACATCCGGGTTTAGGGTGTTACATTTCATTTTTTTCTCAAGGTTGGATTTGACGTCGCCTCGACTGATCAAGATGATGCTTATTTGTTATCCTACGTATCTTCCTTGCTTTGGACCCTCAGACTGGATTTGGATATAGGTTTGCGTTTGTGGATAGTTTTATAATGACTCTTAGCTCTGATTTGCAGTTGTCAATGATCTTTCAATAGTTTGATTCCTTTTTGTAGTTCGTTTACGGATGCATTCAGATTTGTTCGTATCTGTATTTTATTCGAGTTTTTTGATTGAGTTTTAACTTTTTCCTTGTATGGTTCGTGCATGATCTTAAGTGGCTAGTTTCTTGTGTTAATAGTTATAGAAAAACTCCAAATTATATGATTAGTTTACGATTGTGATTGTAAGCCCTCATTATAAAAAAAATGAATTAGTGGGAAATGTTAGAACAATGAGGTCATTCTCTTTCATATGCCTTTTCTCTTTTTTTTAATGACTTTTCAAAATTACTAATTATTGATTTTTAGACCATGTTTAGTGCGAAAGATTACGGTCATTTGAGGAATAATACCTAAACCTGAAAATGTTCTAAAATCTTTTTTATTGTCGTTACGAGAATAATGATTTTTAGCTCCGAAATTGGATTTTTTTTGTATATGAAAAGAATTTCTAAATTAATATGGAGAAAGCTTAATTAGAATGAATAAAAAAATTTCTTCTATGATCGATCGATAAACACTAGCAATTTTGAATTGGACCAATTTCTCCCTAACAAATAAGTGTTTGTGCCAAGAAAATTCTATCTAATGGAGAAAACATTGGAGAGAAGACAAAACCTTGTTTCGCTACAAAATTAATAAACCGGAAATGGATGAATTATTTTGTCAAAGAATTTTTAGACTTATAAAAAGTGAAATTTGCGCTTGTGGAAATTATTGAGTAAATAAAAATCAAAATGAGGGCCCTAAATTTTGTGAACCATGCGGAATTGAATTTGTTGATCTTCGAATACAAAGATATCAAATGAGATACATAAATTTAGCATGTCCGAAAAATTATTAATCTAATAACTAGGTTTTAAATAGAAAAATAATTATGAATACTAACCATTTAATTAGTAAAATTTTATAATTAACTTTTATAATCCTCGTACCAAGCGGGGCCTAAAATGGGTAATTACTAACATGCAAACTTACGAAGTATTATAATAATATTACTTAATTTCCTTTAATAATATGAAATTGACAATTTAATTAATCAATTAGTAATTAATATTGGTTATTATAATAATATGATATATTTAAAATTATTAGGTATAATTGAATATTATTCGATTTCCTTTAATAACATGGAATTGTCATTTAACTGCCATCTAATATTATTTCAATTGAATAATATTTATAATTACCAATAATATCAGATGTATTTGTGATATTCCAATTAAAAAAATATATTTGAAACCTGAGTTATTGTTTGATGGAATCACAACTATTCGTCCATACATAAATCAGAAAGAACAGAAAAACGAACAGATGAATAGAGCTCACCACGACCAAAGAGGCATTGGGACGATCCATTCGAATTAAATAAAAGTTATTTGCTTCTTGTACAAATTTATTCATAGAAGTCTTTTCTATTTTCATAAGCCAAACATTCGAAAGATATCAATTATAAAAAATTAATTAATTATTAATAAACATATCAAACTTGTACACTTTAATTTTAACTAATATAAAATTTAAAATCTCAAATATATTTTTATTATACGTATAATTAATCTGTGCATCCCATGGGTATACAAAACTAATTTTTATATACTATGTTGTCCGAATATATATATATATAACAAAATAGCAATCTTCTCAGGAGTACTGCTATTTGGCAAAAAGCACAAACATTAATGAAAATTAACCCAAAAGAAAAGGAAACCAAATATATTCATATAGAGTAGCCAAGCTGCTCATCTTTATTCTCTCGTATTTTTTTAGGTCATGGGTTCTAGATTTACTATGAACGCTCTCTTCCTTCCCCCTAGAGTCTCCCTTCTCCTCCTCTCTAAGTAGAATTAAGATTAGATATAAGATTTGTCAAAAATATTCATATAAACGATATTTATTACAAAAAAATGTAAGTAGCATATCTTTCTGAACTAAAACAAAGTGAGTGTAAATGTCTTTTTTAAATAATATAGTACTTTAATAAATTTTGTTCAACCTGAAAATAAATATTATATAATAAATTAGAAGAAAAATCAATGAATTCTAAAGAAGAAGCAAAACTTGGAAATTGGAATCATTGATAATAAAAGAAGTTAGAAAAAATCAATCACTACCAGTTAGTCCAATGAAATGAAACGATAAAATTTTTAAGTAAGTTTAAGTATGAATTTTAATGGTATGAATAAAAAAATCGAGTTTTTGATCTTTGATTCAAATTAGTTGGTTATACATTGGATAGTAGTTATAAAAAAATAGGATAACAGATAAATAAAAAAGCAAAGTAAAAATTCCGTGTTTTTCTATCTTTTTAATTTTGGAAAACCTTTAACGTCCATTAATATTAGAGCGTGCTATAAATAGTTGAAGAGGGCCAGACCATAGAACTAATGGCTTTAGTCTTTTACCTATCAAAACCCTTCACACCAACGTTGTATTCGGCCTAAAATCTCTACATTTAGCTAAATTTATTCTCTTCAATCTTCAATTTTCTTCTTTGAATCCCCCTCTCCCTCTCCCTTCCATTTTCTTTTCTCTTTGAATCTTCTCCAATGTTTTGTGCCTGTACATTTCCAAGTATTTGTTAACAGAATCATAGTTTTATACAGATAACACAAAATTTCATGCTTTTGATTGGTTGAACAGAGGTAAAACTAAGTATAGATGGAACAAAAGGGGATATTATGGTCAGCTTTAAGTGCTGGGGTTGGCGTCGGGGTAGGTCTCGGATTGGCTTCGAGTCCAAGTATGATCAAAATGACTGGCAAAACTTTTGAAGATGATGGCATTACAGGGGAGCAGCTTGTGCAAGAACTTTTGAGACAAGTTGTTGATGGAAAGTTGATCAAGGTCACCTTTGATGACTTTCCTTATTACCTTAGGTAGGCATATAATGGGTCTTGTTTTCCCCACTTTTTTAATATGGTCTTTTCATTACATGATTTGCATTAGGTTTTTCTTCCACATTCATGTAGGTGTTTAGAAGATCTTGAGAAATGAGGATTTGTTCTTTTTTGTTTTCTTTGTAAAAATGACCATAACCGATAATAGGATTCGTGTGCTATAGCTATACTGCCATTATTTGTTCTTGTGTTTGATGTTGGTTCCCGGTCAATCATGGAAGAAGGATATCAAAGAGTTGTTGGTTGTGGTATGTATAAATCTCCGTGTTCATGTTCTGGTATGTATTTTGATTGATGATATAATTTTGCACCCTTTTTCATTAATCTTAAGAGTTACCTGGTTTTCATGATATATCCAGTATAGGATAGTATCGGTTTCAAGGCCAAGCTATATAATATTTTCACAGATTTACTCCTCCTTATGTCGGTTAATGCAGTGAGAGAACTCGGGTGTTGTTGACGAGTGCTGCATATGTCCAATTAAAAAACAACGATGTTTCTCGGCACACACGGAACCTTTCCCCTGTCAGCAGAGCTATTTTGTTATCAGGACCTGCTGGTATGTTTCTGGAATTGTTTCTTTAGTCTTCATTGAGATATTCATCTTTCGGGGTTAATTTTTAAGCTAATGGGTTGCATTTTAATCTTGAGAAGAACTTTACCAGCAAATGCTTGCCAAGGCTTTGGCGCATTACTTTGAATCAAAACTACTGCTTTTGGACTTAACTGATTTTTCACTTAAGGTGAAGAGGCACAACTTTTATCATCTTAAACTTAAAGTCTCAACTCAACTGTGATAGTGTTCTACTTAATACTTATTCTTTCTATGATTATCTTGCAACAGATGCAAAGCAAATATGGTTGTACCAAGAAAGAACCTGCACCCGTAAGTTCTGTTTTTCGTGTTTTTTTCAAGTTATACCCTATAAAGGAAACCAATTACCTCTAAGAATTCTTTTGTTGTAATTATGACAGCCTAATTTAGTTGCATCTTTTGCAGTCCTTGAAGAGGTCCATTTCGGAGACGACCCTACAGCGAATGAACAACTTGTTTGGCTCCTTGTCACTCCTTTCCCCAAGAGAAGAAATAAGGGGTATTGCTTCAAAATGTTGCTTATTTAGGTCTCAATTTTATGCATTATGATTATCTGCAGCACTGCAGCATGCTTCTAAGTCATGTGCTTGAGATTTTATTTTATTATCATTCCATATTTTGTTGGTTAAATTTTGCAATTTGTTTAGTCATCCATTTCAATGTATTTTTAAACAATAATTTTCTTACAGGCACATCACTTCAACAGGGTAGTGGTATTGATCTTAAGTCCAGGTATGTTGCACGGTAGAAGAATATATGTTTAGCCTACTACTGGTGGTTGCTGCTGGACGAAAGGTGGGGTATCGTCTATAACCTTTTCCTTCATACATTGGCAGGTCTGTGGAAGGTTCAGGCAAGCTTCCAAGACATCGTAGAAATGCCTCTGCAGCATGTGATATAAGTAACATCTCTTCAAACCGTGCTCTCGTAAATTCAGGTTACCCTTCCATTTCTTATTTATATCTTTCTGGAAAGCCTTACAATTCAAATAATAAATTCACTATAGTCAGAAATGTCAAAAAATATTAATCTTATTTGTTTCTTTTGGAGAGCCTTAATATCATCTTATTACGGTCAAAAGTTTAAAAGAGAATAATGATTTGGACTTTGGACTTTGGACATTGGCCATGAGCCTTTGATTCAATCACTTTTCTAATATACACATAACGCTGACATGTTAACTATGGGTTGGGATCTGAACCATAAATGTCCTTAGAAGGATGCTGAGGTTGGGAAGAAACCTTTGCTCAGTTTCAGTACTGTAGGGTTTGGATTCATTGTAGGGATTTCATGCAGTGAACTTCTAGCTAATGCGAAGATATGCATTTTTTACACTCAATTTTTTGACACATACAAACATGTGGAGGAAAGTACTAACATTCTTTGATGATCTGTTTTGTTTCTTTTAGCTTCCCAGAAGGACACTAGCAGTTGGTGTTTCGATCAGAAACTTTTTCTGCAGTCACTTTACAGGGTATGCCATAAATACTAACTAGTCAACTTGGAAATCTCCCATGAATGGTTGTTCTAGATGATTCTATCATTTAATGAATACATTTGCATATTCTTGTGTGTGCACAGGTAGACATGCCTTAATGTGTTTACATAGATTCTATGTGGACCTCATATGTCCATATGCTAATGTGCTCTAGTAAATTGATTTTTTGAGCCTAAGAATTGATTCAAGTAAATGGTTGTTGCTTGCGTCTCTTTTGATTTACTTACACGGTAGTGAAGGTCATTTTCATTCTCTTGTAGGTATTGGTTTCAGTATCCAAAACCGATTCCATCATCTTATACCTCAGGGATGTTGAGAAGCTCATCCTCCAATCACAGAACTTCTATAATCTGTTTCAAAAAATGTTAAGCAAACTTTCCGGTCCAATATTGATACTTGGTTCCAAGATGTTGGACCCTGAGGATGATTACAGTGAGGTGGATGAGAGACTTGCAGTATTATTTCCATACAATATTGAGATAAAACCGCCCGAAGATGAAACTCGTCTCAATATCTGGAAAGTGAAACTGGCGGAGGACATGAAGATGCTCCAAATTCAAGATAACAGAAACCACATTGCTGAGGTACTTGCAGCAAATGACCTCGAATGCGATGATTTGGGATATATCTGTCCAGCAGACACAATAGTCATAAGTAATTATATTGAAGAAATTGTGGTATCAGCAATCTCTTATCATTTGATGAACAATAAGGATCCGGAATATCGGAATGGCAAACTTGTTATATCTTCCAAGAGGTAGACATTAATTATTATCTGATCTTGATACAAGTTTCTTTCATAGCATATTTTTTGAAAATCTCTAACTAACTCACCATTGGTGTTATGGTACTGGAGCAGCTTATCCCATGGACTGAATTTATTCCAAGAAGGAAAAGGTTGTGGGAAGGATACCTTAAAATTAGGGACAAATGCTGAATCGACCAAGGTTCTTTTTATTTCTAATGCTAGTTTTGCTTTAGAAGAAATCCATCATTAATGATCTAAGTTACTTTATACTTATGGATTAACAAATTACCCTTCAATAACCTTAGGCTGAAGAGGTTGTAGCTGCAAAAACTGAACCAAAATCCGGCACCATTGCCCCTAAAACAAAAACTGAGATTGAGAAATCCATTCCTTCTACGAAAAAGGATGTCGAGAACCCACCAGCACCAAAAGTATCTGTAAGTTTCTGTCCTTTGACAATTAACTAAAAATTGGGATGAATGTGATTGAATGAAATGTTGTTATGTAGCTTACAAACTTCAAGGATATAAACAATCTGTTCATGTCCCTTACTTTTCTCTGGTGTTTTTTCTTTTCCTTGTGCGCTTTCAATTTTTTTCTTACTACAAATATAATGTCCATGCAGGAAGTTCCTCCTGATAATGAATTTGAAAAAAGAATAAGGCCAGAGGTCATTCCTGCGAACGAGATTGGTGTGACGTTTGCAGATATTGGTGCTTTGGATGAGACCAAAGAATCACTTCAAGAGTTGGTCATGCTTCCTCTACGAAGGCCCGATCTCTTTAACGGGGGGCTTCTCAAGCCATGTGGAGGTATATTACTCTTTGGGCCTCCTGGTACAGGGAAAACAATGCTAGCGAAGGCTATTGCCAATGAAGCTGGAGCAAGTTTCATTAATGTATCAATGTCCACCATCACTTCAAAATGGTTTGGGGAAGATGAAAAGAATGTGAGGGCATTATTTACACTAGCAGCAAAGGTTGCACCAACTATAATTTTTGTGGATGAGGTTGATAGCATGCTGGGCCAGAGGACTAGAGTTGGGGAGCACGAGGCTATGCGGAAAATTAAGAATGAGTTCATGGCTCATTGGGATGGCCTATTGACCAAATCTGGTGAGCGAATTCTCGTCCTTGCTGCAACCAACAGGCCATTCGATCTTGATGAAGCAATCATCAGGCGTTTCGAACGCAGGTATATTTCTATAATCGTCTCACTTTATTATCCTTATATTATAACTATGTGATTGGCTTTTTTTTATATATTTTTTGCAATCACAATCTTTTCATTTTGACTAGAATTATGGTTGGCCTTCCATCCATTGAGAGCAGAGAAAAGATTTTGAGAACTCTACTAGCAAAAGAGAAAGTTGCAGACCTGGACTATAAGGAGCTTGCAACCATGACAGAAGGTTATAGTGGAAGTGACCTCAAGGTTTGTATTTATATCATTAACATTTATCATTAATTTGTGTTTATCAACTAAATGGCATTAACTACTCGAAACAGAACTTATGCGTGACGGCAGCTTATCGGCCTGTTAGGGAGTTGATTCAGCAGGAGAGGTTGAAGAATCTGGTGACTACTACTCAACTCTTTTTTCTAAAACATCATCATTCTAACTCATTATCTTACTGTTACTAGTAGGTCCAGACATTGTACCTTACAGGTCCTGTTTTCAATAACTTTAATTAGGAAAAAAGGAGAGAAGCTGGCCAGATTTCAGAAGATGCTTTAAAGACAAAAGAGGAGAATAAGAAGGAAGGGGCAATTACTTTGAGGCCTTTAAACATGGAAGATATGAGAGAAGCGAAGAATCAGGTAAATTCTAGTCATGGTTCATTTTGCCTCAATGCTTCAGGCCAGGGACGGAGCCAGGATTTGGGGTTGGGGAGCAAAACATAAATGTTTGAAAGTGGGGACAAATTCAATAATAAACCAATTTGTAAAGAAATTTATAAAGGAAGACAGCTGAAAAAAAATTGCCCCTCCCCACCCCACATACCTGCACTGCTTCAGGCCGTCTCCTTTGGTAAATTTGCTTCTCACTGCCATTAAGCAGCACACTTGTTGGTTCAAAAAATTTCCTTGGAGACTTTTGAACCTAAGTCTAATGGTCAGTCATCCTATTAGTCTAACATAAACTGTTGGCATAATCTTCAGCTTAGAAAGTTAGAACTATATGAGAAACAAAGAGCTTTTAGAACCCTACTCTTCATTTTATATCATAGAATTGACATTTTATGCGCAAAAGCTTATTTCGAATACTGCAATGTAGGTTGCTGCCAGCTTCGCTTCTGAAGGATCAGTAATGAGCGAGCTGAAGCAATGGAATGAGTTGTATGGAGAAGGAGGATCAAGGAAGAAGCAAACCTTACCTTACTTCTTTTAGATTATATAAAGCGGGCATCTTGTGCTCTCTATCAACAGATGTGAAATTTTGGTGACGCTGAAAGGTCATTCAACAAAGTAAAAGAGTTCCAACTTCCAGTTGTACTTGTAAATGGAAAGCTCTGGCATGGACAGAGCTCCTATAGAGTGTGTATGAAATTAAAATACATTTTTGAGTTATATTTGGCATTGTATATCATGCTTAGTAGGTTATTTGGCAACATGTTAGTTCATTTCATGACTCATCTGCAACAAATATATGGGTACTTTTAGTTGTGTTCTGTGCATGTGTGGTATTAGGAAATGCCTCAAGGTTTGCAACATTTGTATAAAGCCGGAGGAGTTTAATATTGGATTGTTTTGAGATTCTATAGTTAAGTTTATTCATGATATTCTCCAGCAACATTTGTATAACTATATTGCATAATCTTAACGAGTATTTCTTATATTGGAATATATTTTATGCAAATGATCCAATGACTTAACCAGGAAATTGACATTGCACAAAATACAGGCTAACTTTTGCAAGGGGCTCTTTTGTTTTCTTGCCTTGGAACTCTACAATTATTGTAGAACTCCACCAGCTCCATAATCCCTTTGATGTCTTTCTATATTTGAGATGTTGATGCTTTGCAGGTCAAGCTCCTAGCATTGAAACTAGGGAATTTGCAGACTGTTTCCAAGTCCAACCCCAGTCTTTCTTTCTTTTCTTTTTTTTTGGTTTAACCTAGGGAATTTGCAGACTGTTTCCAAGTCCAACCCCAGTCTTTCTTTCTTTCTTTTTTTGGTTTAACTCAATCCTCTCAACCCAATTTTCTCTATTCACAACGTTAAGACTCAAACCCCTGACGTTGTTTAGATGATCTAGTGTTTCATCCCATTAGACCAACTGGTTGTTAGTAATTCTGGTCTTTCTTTGATCATCCATTTCCATGTTCAGCTCCCTAAACTAAGTGACCTTTAGTGTATTTTACCCTAAAAAGAACTAGTATTTCTAAGGTTAAAAATGTTTGGGTCATTGTTATTTTTTATGCATTATTATTTCATGCAAATTTATTATTATTATTTATAAATATAATTTATACAATTCATAAATAAATTTTATCTATATAATAATTAATGTATTAAAAATAATTGATAAAATAATAATGGACTCGACCTCAACCAGAAGATTAGGAGGAGCGAATCAACATCTTTTGCTAATGATCCATTAGGCAGCTACACCTTATAAACCCCATCAGCCATTGATAACCCAAACCATCCTCGTCCGAGGGCGAGAGAGACAACAAAATCTTCTTACAAAACCTCAAACTGACAACAAACATGAAGACCCCACGCTGTCCCCAACAAAATTCACAGATTTATCCAAACACCAGCCCAACATTTCTGAATTCTATAAGAGCCCTGAGAGCTTTTATAAACCAAACCAAAGGAGCTGTGCAAAATCCATGGTGGGTTATCAATTATCATTGAGTGCGGAAAAAGGGGAATTCAATTCTGACATGGAAACAGTAGAATAGAATGATCTTCGCCAACTTTGAGAAAATAACAAAGGGTAAAATGGCAATGATGATGCTGGGTTCTCCCCCTCTAAAGACAGAAGAAATAAATAAAATATCCCCAACTTGCAGGTTGACATCATGATTTTGGGCGCAGAATCTTGAAACTCTTGACAATTATGCCTTGGGTATAAAATGATGCCTTCGTTGATTCTCGTAGATTATGAGTACATATGAAAAATATGACTTTGAGGATGAATGTTTTTATAATGATGCAATGCGTAAGGTATCCACCGTCGGCTCAAACCGTTCTTCTTGGTTTTTCTACCTAAAAAAATATAATAGAAATTTCGTCACTTTTCGATGTCTTATTTATGTCTTATATTAAAAAATTAAATTTAGAATTAAAGTTTAAGGTTAGAGTTTAGAGAATTAGCGATAGGGTATTTTTTAGGGTTTAAGTCTTACGGTTTAAGATTTAGAATTAAGGGTTATGACTTAAATTTTAATTTTTTTAATGTTAGAATATAAAAAAGACACCGATAAAGGGCAAAGGATTTTTGTCTATAAAAGAATACTAATAGTTGGCTTAAGCAGTTCAAAGTCTCAAATAGACAACGTGAATGCCATAAACATGGGATATGGAACTTTCATAGTAATGGGACATTAAAAAACATTGAAGTTGTTCGAATGTGATGCATCATGATAGTTGGCCACTATATATAAAAGTCACACGAAGCAGCCGGGAAATATACAATGTTTATGTTAGTTTTACCTTGATTATATTATGTTTATGTGATATATATATATATATGGGTTTATGTTTGAGGTTTGTAATGAATTCTTTCAATAATATTGTTTCCGTGATTAAAAAATAATAATTTTACCTCTAAAGTTCGAATTTAAATTACAAATCAAAAGTATTATTACACTCGATTTCAATATTATTTGATTGGAATTGGACTTTACATGTAGAAAACTCGATAGATCTACAGTTGTGCTGCAATTTAATTTGTTATTGTTTTTAAGAACTACGGTGAAAAAGTAATTTTTGAAAAGTGATTTTTAAAATGTATTTTTAGATGTGTTATGTTTTGATACACAAGCTGTGTAAATTTTTTTTATACAACCCTTCTATAAAATTTAAAATCTTAAACCCTAACACCTAAACCTTAAACCTTAAACTCTAAATTTTAACTATAATCATTAAATTCTACACCCTACACACTAAACCCCTAAATCATAATCTAAAACTCTAAATCCTAAAATAAAAAGGCATGTGTAATACAAACATGTGTATCAAAGTATTTTCTTTTTTAAATTGTTTAGTTTAAAATGATAATGTTTGGTACGTTTATAAGTGCTTTTAAATATCTAACATGTCTATTTTAGACATTATTTTTAAAAATAAAAAAATTGATGAGATAAACATAGATAGACAAATAATTTTATTTAAAAATATTTAAAAAAAAGCTGATAATTATAAATTTTAACTTTTAAAAAGTACAAGCGGAAAAGTATAGCTATAGAGATTCAAAATTTAAAAAAAAAGACTACAGCTTTAGAAGGTGTCCAAAAGCTCTGATGAGCAAGTGAACCCTTTTTCCCCTTACGGCCTGTTGTTGCTCTTTGGGCGGCTGGCCTCTCTCCCCTCCCCTCTTATTTTTTACTTGCCTTTCGATGACTGTTCTCTTTTTTTTTTTTTTTTTTGGTTTTGTTTTTGCTTTCCTTTGGTGATTTCGATGGATTGTTTTCCCATACGCTATGGTTAGAGTACTAGCCTTTTTTTAAAAAAGAGGAACTCTGGTTCTTCTTGGTGGCTCAGGACGAGGGATCTAGGATAGAGGGTTTCAATTTTGGCCGTTTTCCCTATTCTTTTTCCTCTACATCTTTGTTTTGTGTATGTCGCTTTCTCTTAGCTGTGGTCGTTGAAGAAGAAAGAAGGTTATTCAAATGGTGTTCACCTTTATTGCGGCTCTTGTTTCCTCTTGATGATTGATGCGGTTCGGTGTCTCTCTGTTGTTCGAAGGCGATGTTTATCGTCTCAACAAGCGTCGCTGCCTCGCTCTACGACTGTCTTCGCAGCCTTTGTTGGTGGTCCTCCGGTGATGTGGACTAAGAATCTATAGGTTCACGAAATCATCCCCGACCAAAAAACTCTCTCGAATTAGATCTTCATTCCCTCGGAGCAGTTTAAGGTTTTTGTTTAGCCTGTGGCGGCCTTCAGTTTCTTTTGTCGGTTCTGATTTTTTGTCCCCTTTTTGTTTTGGGGTTCTTGTTGCCTATGTGTGCCCTTTCTTGTCTGAGCCAATCGGGCTGCTTGTCCCTGACTTTGTGCTCTGATGATGTTGTTATTGTTCTTTGTTAATGAATATTTTTTATGGTAAAAAAAATTAAGTTAAAAATAATTTTGGCCTGAAAAATTATACTTTTGACCCTAAAAACGTTCTGACTCAAAAATACTTTTAAAAAGTATTATCTTGAAATGTCATGCTTAAATCTGGCAATCAAACATAAATAGATGAATCGTAAAGTTATATATTGACTGAATCATTGAAACACGCTTCTATGACTAAACTGCCACACCCATTAGACGTATTGCAAAAATCACTCAAATTTTAGCTAACAATCATCAAAAGAGGGTATCAACAAAGGAAGCATAATTTACCTATATATATATATATATGTTCAAATCTGAATTAATGCTATGTTTGATAATGATAATTATGCCCACTTTTCCTTTTGATTGCTTGGTGAGAGAAAATAGATATGAGAGAGTACCTAGGATACCATCCAAGAGAGGTAGGAAAATGAAATGCTTAATGTGTTACTTTCTTTTGTAAAACTACTTTATATTTGCATATTAAAAAGAAAGAGAAAGCAAAGTTAATATGGGTGAGGGTAGGCTACTTTTGTTTCTTTTGGCGTATTGGCTTCTCTTTTCACCACGACTTTCACTGTAAAAGACGAATGAAAAGAGGAGGTAGGTTATCCATGGCATCTGTGCAGGTCAAAACTTTTGGGACACCTCCTTCTTTGCCCATTGCTAATTTGCTATAGCCCATTACAAGCGTGCCCACTGCCCCCAATGCCTGTCTCTGACCTTGCAGATCCTTTAAGGCCATGTGCAAACAGAGAGTAAACGACTCTCTCCTTCCTAAACACCTTACGTTACGTTTTCCCTTTTCTTTCTTTTTTCCCTTCCAAATTTCATACCCTCTTTTTGGAAGTTTCTCGTCACCCTCGTAAGAATAAAATTATTCTATCCCTTCTCAGTCTTTATGTATAATATATATTAAAAAACTAAATTTAGAGTTTAAGGTTAAGGTTAAGGTTAAGGTTAAGGGTAAGGTTTAGAGAATTAGAAGTGTAATATATTTTTATAGTTTATAATTTAGAATTTAAAATTAGAGCTTAAAATTTAACTTTTTTATTGTTTGGACATAAAAAAACAAAAAAACGGATGATTTTTGACCCCCCTCGTAATCTCTTATGCAACAACCACCACCCTAACGAAAGGTTTAAATTTAATATACAGACTGTGTAAAACAAATTTTATACAAGACTGTTTATTTATACTATAAATCAAAATTAAATTTAAACTCTAAAAAATTAAACCACAAACTCAAAACCTTAAACCCTAAATTCTAAACACTATCCTTAAATTCTAAACCATACAATCCCCTAAACTCTAAATCTTAAACTAAAGTCCTAACTTCTAAAACTAAAAGGGTTTACCAACTGTGTATCGGAGTTTTTCTCCCTAATAAAACACCTTTGGACTCCCTTTTTTACCATTCCACGTGCCTCTACTACAATTTGTATTTCACTGGCATATCATATGCATGTTCTTTATTGTAATGTATTCATATGTATCTCTACAATGGCATGTGAGTTTGATAATTGTGAATATGAGTTTTGGTTTTTAAGTTTAATTATTCAATAAATTATTCGGCAAGTTAAGTTTGAAGGTGTATGATAAACGTCTGGTCTGCTTGAAATGGCTAAAAATCTGCAAACGTTGTGCATGAAATTCAAACAAGTTTTTGATGACTTGGACTTTTTGAATAAAATGGCGGGTGTTACTTATATTTGATATCCGACATATCTCCAACATTTAAGAAAACATTGAGTTGACTTCCGAGCCCCCCACAACACAAATGCAATCGATATCCTCCTCACAATTTCTCATTTGAATTTTCTTACCGCTGTCTTCATCCATGTTTCAAGTAATCCAGGTTTTAAGAAAGAGTATTGGTTAGAATAATATTACTAACTTGACGTGTAACGAAATCATAAAAACAAAATTAAAGGCATAAATAAAAAAAACTTCAATACACAAACTGTGTTTGCGTAAATCTTTTAGTTTTAGGAGTTAAGAGTTTAATTTAGAGTTTAGATTGTAGTATTTAAAATTTAAAATTAATATTTAAAATTTAAAGTTTAAAATTTAAATTTAATAATTTAAAATTTAAATTTATAATATAAAAATACAAGCTTGGTAACAATAATTCATTCATTAATTTTCAATATTTTATTAAAAGAACTTAAATGGAGAAGGGGTGATGGAGACTGCGCGTGGGGTTAAAAATATGTAACTGACCAGTCTTAAAGGGTTTGTAAGAAAAGGCTGCTGGGTCCAATGGATGAAACTCTGAAATTCGTAAGACTACTAAAATCAGGCGGTTTAAAGATTTTGAGACCCGCATAATTTTTAAAACATAACACTTAATTTATAATCGAAAAGAGATATATATTTTTTTAAAAAATTATAAAAAAATATTATTATATTATACATTTGAGCAATAAAAATTGACTTATAAACATCTAATAATCAAACATTTTTACTTAAAAGATGTCATTCTTTTTGCATGTTTAAATTTTAAATAATTGTTATATATATATACACATAATTATATATATAAATTTATAATTTTTTACAACTATTTAGCTTAAGTTTTATATTTTTGGGCCCCTCTCTCGGGAGCCTGTACGGTCGCTCCTATCGCGCATGTCCAAAATCCTCACTGACTAAAACTATGAACTTTTTATAGTCATTGCATCCCATCTTTTTTACGCTCTCTCGCATAGGGGTGATAATGAGCCTGACCGGCTCGCGAGCTACTCGGGTTCGGCTCGGTCAAAGCTCGGCTCGAGTGAGCTCAACTCGGGCTCGGGCTCGTGTTTGGCTCGAGACCTTAACAAGCCGAGCCGAGCTAATCTAAGCTCGGCTCGAAAAGTTCGTGAACAAGCTCGAAATAATTGTATATATATTATACATATACACTAAAAGTAATCTCTTTAGCAAAAATAATAATAAAATAAATTAGAGAAAATACACTAAAAAAAATTAACTAAAATAAATTGGGCACTCCTTTTCCCTTCCCCGATATTAAATTTCGTTTCAGTATTGGTTATGAAAGAGGTTTTTAACGAAACCCTCTCTTTTATAAAAAAAAATTATAATAAAATTATCTATTTCGAGCCGAGCCGAGCAGAACCTAACGAGCTCAAAGCGAGCTTGACGAACTTCAAGTCTGAACCGAGTTCAATAATATTATTTTCAAACTAAGCTCGAGCCTAAAATTTCTAGTTCGATCGACTCTGCTCGTTATCTCCCTTATCTCCCTTCTCTCGCAGGCATTTCCTTTGCAAGTAAAAACAACGATACCCACACTGTTCAAAAGCAAGGCCCTTGGAAACTGAGATTATAAAGCTTATTTTCACTAACTGCTCTCCCCCCCTCAAACACCATCTTCAAGTTTTGTCAAAGATTGTTTCTTTATTTCCGTCAGCCATGGAAGCTCTCAATTTCATTAGGTTCTGGAAACCTAGCAATGGTGGTTACATACAGAATCGAGCTCCACCTTGTTGTCGTAGCAAGAACACCACCACCACCACCGAGGTTCCAAAGGCTTTGATTGCTTCAGATCATGAGCTGGATGAAGGGGATGACTCTTTCTTCGATCTGAAACTCCCTTTGCATGGGTTTGACGACAAGGGAAACGTCGGCGGTGTTCATGGCGAGAAAAGATTTGAACCCACGGAAGAGCAAACTCGTTCTTTGTCGCCCAATGATAACTTCTCCAAAAGAAAGATACTCCCCATTGAAGCAAGCTCCGGTCCACAATCTCCAACAGCTTTGATAAAATCAACTCCAAAATTCCGAGTCTTTACTTTGAGGAAGTCCAGGTCGATGGCAAATACCAGTAGGACAATCATAGCAGAGAGAGCTGAGTTGATCGGTGTTACTGTGGAAACCCCAAAGCATGAAAAACAAGGTAGCAATAAGCATTTCAGAGTTAAATTCAAAACAGAGGACTCGTTATCAGACGATTCCTCAAAGAGATTGTTGAAAGATCTGGTGCAAAAATACTTGAATAAATTGAAGCCATTGTACGTCAAAGGTTCCAAAAAGAACAGTCCAAGTGACAAGGTAAAAGTCTCAGTTGACTTGCCGGTGCCATCTCCAGTGAGTTCTCCGGCATCGGTGTATTCAATGAAGGAGAAACAAACAGGGGTTAGAGGGGTTTGCAAGCAATTGGGAAAGAGCAGATCAACCTCGGCTGCATCATCGTCGCCCATCAGTAGAAGAGATGATTCCCTTCTACTGCAACATGATGGGATCCAAAGCGCCATTTTGCATTGCAAGAAATCTTTGAATTCATCAAGAGGTACTAATTACAGTCAATTAAATCTGTTTTTTTAGTTTAATTTGGAATTGGATCCTTAGCTTTTTCCTTGTTTTTGGAAAGCAGAATCTTCAAGGTTGTCGAGATGTACAAGTGATTCATCACAGGAGAAGTTGAGCAATGCATCTTCTACAGGTATCTTTAATTTCTAACTAGTATTTACACTAAATTGAATGATGAAAATCTTAACTTGCTTATTAAATGTAACTTTTTTTTAAATTTCTCTCAGATTCTTCTCTTTTTTCAAGAGTTGCAACCAATTCTTCATACGAGAAACTGATGGATTCAGCAAGAACATCCAGCGAAGATGGAAATGTTGTTTAATCAACACTATAGAAACATTGGATAGAGACTTTGTTTTTACTATCATTATCATGATAATGTAAAAAAATTAAAGGAAAAAAGGGATTTAGAGAAGGTAGGATTGTTGTTTGATTTGTTAGCTATGATGAGTAATAGTAGAGTAGGTTCACTTGTAAAGGTGATGTGCAATTATGAAGAAATTGAAAGTAACCCTGTATTTGGATTATTCTTTGTGCTTGTATTTCTGCAGTTTAAGAATCATGTTACCTTTGAAAGGTAACCTATTCTTATCAAAGATGTGATCATTTCCAGATTTGAAGAACCTGAGATGACTTAACAGGTTTCTTTCATTTTCTGGGCTGATTATGCCTTTTCCCAGGACACTATTTGGTGGGAAAGGGAAATAATGGATGTCACTGCATTTTGAACAGTAAAACAGTCATAATACACATTTAAAATCTTGGTTCTTTGTTTAAAGTTTAAAAGTTAAAACACGCTTGACACAAATTGAAAGGGGGTCATATCATATGATGATATCTCAGAAGTTTCAACCTCCTTTTAGAAAGTAGTTTTGAATGGTAAAAAAACAGTTCATTTCATTCAAAAGTTTTAACCTTAAAAAATTAAACAATACAAAGAAAAAGTTAAAACCAAAGGCAATTGGAACAGATGGTGTGGCTAGCCATCCTATATGCAGACGGTTGTGTTGAATATTCATGTGGCAGGAAACTGCCAATGAAGTTCACCTGTGACAAGTATAGTCTTCAGATACTCTTGTACCACTGAAGTTGAAAGTTTTATGCCTTAGTCCATTGTATCCATGGTCTTATTCAGATCTGATAGACTAACTGATTATGGTTCCTCTGATCATGCCCTGCACATTTGTTTCCCACATGTCCTTTGTCTATTCTCTGAATTTTCTTACCCAACCTTCACAAACACACAAATGGGGTCTCGGTCGGTAGTCAGAACAATCATTCTTTCTCATCCATCATTCAAATTCTCCATTCAGTAGTTGGGTCTCTACCTAATTCCCCTCTTCTAGCAGAAGCTGTTAATTCAATGCTGTAAAATGGAAGACTCTAAGCTTACAGCATGATACTTGGCAATGCCACTTCCAAGTTTGTTTTATTCATAAATGATTGGAAGAACAAGCATTTTGTGTGCAACAAGAAGTAAACCAAAGTTTGCAAGGCACATACCATCATAATGAGAGGAGAAAGCCAAAATGAAAACAAAAACACAGCCGAAACTCCACGGAGAGTCTAAAGAACGGAAGCCTAAAATATGGGCAATTGATAATGTTATCAAAACATATACCATTTTAGGTTGTGTGGGCAACCTATAATGTTACTCAGATCAACCCAAAATATTAGTACATGTTTTGATAACATCTCAAAACATTTTAGGTTGACCGTTTTTTAGGCTGCAACACACCAAACTCGCCCGAGAATCCATAGTCCACAGTGCACCACAAAAACAGCTTGGTCCCCTTCCGACAGAGTAAAGACCAACAAGCCAAGAGCCATCATAAATGGACACTGCTTGAATTAAATAGGGTCCAAACGTTTATGACCTATCAGTTGCCTTCAACTTATATCTGATGTAGACAATTGTAGAACGGCTATATATACAACTTCTTTATGAGGAATTCATTAATAGACTAAAACCATGTTACCGGCGCTTAAGGAAAGCCTGAAACTAATAATTGATCCATGAATTAAATTGTTGATACCCCAGGACCAACCTTGATTTTACAGTTCTGATTTGCAATATCCAACTACGATAAAAGAATTTCGATAAGAGTTTAAGTGTGGAGATTGGTTTCTTTATGGAAAAGAGAACCGGGAGAACAAAGAGAAACCGTTGAAGCACCATAAATTTGGCTTGTTTTATTGTGCTGTTCATATGTCTCTCTCGGTTGTTGAATAGTGATGTAACATTTCAGGTGCCGTTTACCTGCATTTGCATTAGGCCACGATGTATTTTGAAGTTTTGGGGATCCTGATGGACCCATTGTCTCAACATCAGTGTGCTTGTTGGGAAACATGACATCCTCCCCAACACATGATGACCGATGTGGTTGAGTTCACTGGATGCGTCTTTTATTGGGTTGTGTCTGCAACATTATCATTCTCATTTCTCGCCATTGCAACATTATCATTCTTTTTCTGAATTTTTGTACCCTTTTCATCTTTCTTGGGCCATAGGAAAAGGTTAAATCACTTTTGTTGGGTATTGGTTAGGCCCACGTGATGAACACACGGACTAATAAATATTTTTTCTTCACTTTTGATACATTTATTTATTGATTATTATTCTATACATTGTCAATGTAAAAATAGAACTATAGTATGTTGTGTTAGAATTATGCCATATTTTTTTGAATAGATTTAAAATCTAAAAAAAAGTTGTTTGCACATTTGTCAACTCTCTAATTTTTTTTTATCAAAAAATATGATTTAATTCATAGAAAAATCATACAATAAGAATACAATTACGTGTCTTGTTAAAAACTTCCCTACACCTGGGATAGAGAAACAGAGTACAACATGATAGTATTAACGCATATAAAACAGACAATAGCAAAACACCAAAGCAAAAACACCAACCTCAAATTTTATTTGTCGAAATTTTATTGGCTAATGATATTTTCGCGCTCAAATTTTAACAAAAATATTTTAGCCCTTCAATTACTTTTATTTCTTTTAATATTCGAACTTTTATTTTTCAAATTAAACTCACTTATGGAAATAAAAAAACTTGTTAGGTCAACAACACTATTTCTCTATTTTGTATTTTTGTTAATGGAGATATCGCTTGTTTTATCCTTTCCGTAAAATTAAAAAGAGAAAAACTTTAATATGCGGGTCGTGTAAACTTTAGCTTACACGAGCATTTTAATTTTAGTGGTTAGAGTTGTAGTTTAGGGTTTAAAATTTAGGGTTTAGGGTATAGTATTTAGAATTTAAGGATTAGGGTTTTGGGTTTGGGATTTAGATTTTAGGGTGTTAGGGTTAAGAATTTAGGATTTGGGATTTATAATGTAAACAATTGTAAAAAATATATAATAGATATTTTCAAATTATTAAAAATTTTAAAGTTTATAACCAACAAGGGTTGGGTGCATGGGTAAGGCACATTGCACTCCCAAGTAGGCCTGCAAACGAACCGAACGATGGAATGTTCATGTTTGTTTGTTTAATTTTAACCGAACAAATGAATAATCATGAACAGTTAAACGAACATATTTTCTTGTTCGTGTTCATTTGTTAAGGAATGTAGTTTGTTCGTATTCGTTCATGTCCGTTCGTTAAAATGATAAACGAACGTAAACAAACATAAACGAATGAACATAAAAGGACATATGTGAATAAATTTAATGAACATAAACGAACGAACATATGTGAATAATTTTTTTAAATATAATACTTTTATTATGAAAAATAATAAATATAAATGGACATATGTGAATAAATTTAAACGAACATAAACAAATGGATTATTGAATGTCACGAACGTAAATGAACGAACGAGTCCTTTGTTCGTGTTCATTCATTTAATTAAACGAACAAAAAATCTTGTTCATGTTCATTCGTTTAATAAATAAACGAACATAAACAAACTTCCCACCGAACGGTTCATGATCGGTTCACTCAATGTTTAGTTCGTTTACAAACTTACTCCCAAGGAGAGGACGGGAGTTCAAACCTTGGAGACGACATTGTTGGGAGGGGCAACCTCGCACCCTGAACATGAATTGTAAGACAAACATGCATATTACAAAAAAAAGTTTAAGTTTATAAAAAATATTCTCTTCTTCTCACTAAAATTTCTCTTATTGACTTTTTATCAAACTTTTAAAACTTTGATCAGAGTTATTTTAAATATTTCAAATAATTAAAAGGGTAAACTACTCAAATGACCACTCAACTATGAGGTTGGTTTCGATTTGACCACTATACTTTCAATTGTGGCAATATGACCACTCAACTATGTAAGTAGTCCCAATGTGGCCACCTGCCATTAAACCCTAATCGAAGGACTAATGTGGCCTTTAGTAAAATTTATATATTACACACTTGGTCCTCGTTACTTAAACATTATATCAATTTGGTCCTAATTTTAATTTAATAAAATAAATTGCATATTCGTTTAGGTGGTGACACATGTTAACACCTTATTGGAGGGATTTAATTATTTATATTTGATTTAATAAATTTATTTTCCTCCTCCAATCAGGTGGTGACAAACTTGTGTTTGACACAGTGGCTAAGCCACGCCATTTGCCCCTACTTTACCTGGGTTCGAATCCCGCCCAGGCCATGTTTTCCTAGTTTCATTTTTATCATCTAATCAAGTGACACGTGTCAATAACTTATTGGAGGGATTTAATGAATGTGTAATTTATTTTATTAAATTAAAATTAGGACCAAATTGATAGAATGTAAAAGTAACGAGGATCAAATGTGTAATTATACAAATTTTTACTAACTGCCATGCCATTCCCTCTGTTAGGGTTTAAGGACAGTTGGTCACATTAAGACTACTTACATAGTTGAGTGGTCTTATTACCACAATTAAAAGTATAATGATCAAATCGAGATCAACCCCATAGTTGAGTGGTCATTTGAGTAGTTTACCCTAATTAAACTATTTGATTGAAGGTTTTTAAAATATATTCTTCAAATCTTTATCAATGATAAATTTTAAATGATAAGAAGCCAATAAGAAATAATTTTAATAGGACAAAGTGAATATTATTGACAAAAAGATAAAATAATTAAAGGTAAAATAATTAACACCTGTTTAACAAGCCTATTATTCTTTTTCCATCAATAGTTCAATTTGAAAAAAATAAAATAAAAGCTTGAGTGTCAAAAGATGCCAAAAAAATTAAAGGTTATAATGACATTTTTGAAAAGTTTGAAGCCCAAAAATAACATAAGCTAATTTTATTTTCCACAAACTTTGCACATGATAATAATCCTTTATTATAATCTATATAAAAATACGAATTTGGACAAACTTGTGAAATGACGAAAAATAATTTTTTGTTTATTTTATTTCAAAATTGTCATTATAATTTTTTATTATCATTAACACTGTACTACATAACATGAAAAGAAGTTTTTTTAATCATTGAAGTATAATATCAAAAAACCTACGCTTTGTTTCTAATTATTCATTTTATGATTGAAATATTCACTTTCCCTACGTACGAATAATATGCTTATTTGAAACATATTTATTCAGTTTTTATTTTATAATATTTTAAAATCCAAATTTATGTTATAGAATTTATTTTATCGTTCGTATTTTTCTTTTATTAGTAGTACGTTAAATAATTTGTGTTTTATTTTTTTAAAAAATATTTTACTAATTTTCTAGTGTTTCATAGATGAATTTTCACATTAAATTATTTCATTTTAATTATGTTGCACATCATATTAATATTATATTATAATTATGTTTTTGGAAAAGTAGAAAATAATACAAACATGTTTTTATATGTTAGGGTAAACTAAATAAATACTTAAATAGTAACTGAACTTTTAGGGGCACTTTTATTTTAGTAACTGATTTTTTAAAATTTGTGATACAATCAATAAATTTTTAATTTATTTTTATTATGATCACTACCGTCAGCTCCTATTAAAAAATGCTGAAGAGACATGTTAAAATTATCTCTTTTTTTTCTCCCAATACCTTAAGTTTTTCAGACATGAAATTAACAGTTGTTGCTCCTCCATTCGTTATCGTTTCTACGGCCATGTTGAAAAGAATTGATTTAATTAGTTTCAACATCATTTGACCTGTAGAGAGAGCAAAAGAGGCACTACGGATAAACCCATTTGAAAATGAAAAAAAAAAACTTGTTAATGGCAAGAGGCCAAGAAACTTATCCACAATGTTACTGTCTCAAAAAAAATGCAGATTTGTGGGATGAAATGGAGGACTTGTTATCCAGGAAAGTTACGAAAGATCCAAAATGTTAATAAACTTCTTTTTTTATTATTATCAAAACTTGTATTACAAGTTGTGAAAATGAAAAAAAAATGCTTATTGATGATTATAAGTACTGAATTTTAACCGATGAAAAAAAATAGAAGAACAGTATAAAATTCTTTTCAACCGGAGAAATCACTGAATGGTAGTAAAAATAACAGTGAATGAAGGAGCGACGACTGGCAATTTCATGACTGGGAAACTTAGGGTTTTGGGAGAAGAATATAACTTTAACGTGCCAAGCCTGTATTTTTAACGGGAATTGACGACAATAATCGTAATTGAAACAAATTAAAAGTTTAGTGATTGTATTGTAAGTTTTAAAAGTTCGGTAAGCAAAATGAAAGCGCCATAAAAATTTGGTGACTATTTACGTAGTTTACCCTTTAATTTAAAATTAAGTATAAATTTAGCTTAACACTCAATTAAGTGCTCAAACTATGCATGATTTTCTATATAGGTGCCTAAAGTATTTTTCAACCCAGGTAGGTGTAACTTTTCGTTCTGTAACCCTTGTAAGATTTTCTCAATGACAAATGTTATTAAAAAATTAGAAATCTTTAGTTGTATTAAAAAACCCTAAAATCTTTGATTTCTAAACAAAATCCAATCTCTAACCTTAAATCATTAAACCCTTAAATTCCTCTTAATTGGCCGTTGATTCAAC
This sequence comes from Hibiscus mutabilis, assembly GCA_019671005.1. Taxonomy (NCBI): domain Eukaryota; kingdom Viridiplantae; phylum Streptophyta; class Magnoliopsida; order Malvales; family Malvaceae; genus Hibiscus; species Hibiscus mutabilis. Next base: position 13,210,690 of record CM033726.1, on the reverse strand, counting down.
CACCATCAGCCACTTCTTCCTTCGTCGTCCCACCACAGTCGATAACTCCAACCTTACATCGTCATAAATCGACGAACGAGCGGTCAAAAAAACCACAAACGTCGAACGTGAAATCTTCAGTCATACGTGAAATCCTCAATCGAACGATGAATGACGGATTTGACGAACGATGAACTGGGCCTTGCAACTCATGCGATGAAAGGAAGAGACCCACTTCGGCAACGACGACGTGGTGTTCGACGGTAATGGAGGGGATTTTAGGGATTTTAGGTTGTTTTGAAAAACATTAAAGTTTTGGAGGTTTTAAAAAAATTAATGATTTTTTTTTATTTTTGAACAAAATTAAATGAAAATTAAAAAAATAGGCCACGTGTCATATTTTTATTGGATGTTGAATTTTTTTTAACGGTCATTGACGAAAAAACCTTAAAAGAGTTACAGAATAAAACGCTAGACACCTATTTAGATGGAAAAATAATTTAAGTACCTATCTGAAAAATCAAGTATAATTTGGACACTTATTTGAGTACTAAGCCTATAAATTCGGTAAAAGAATTCATCTACAAAATTGTTCATTGTTTGGACTTTAGGTACTTTAAAATTGTTCTTGTTTTAGTGAAAAAATGTATAAGTAGAAGTATACTGCTTTTACTTAAAGTCAATAGATCAAATCCTACTTTTGACATTTTTAATCTTATATTTTTGCTCTATAACTCTTACAGTAATATTTTATTCTCGATCCCATTAATTTTTAATTCCTAACTTCATCTTTGCTTATCTAAAGGCTTATTTAACATGGACTTAGTTCCTACTAGTGCATAATATTACAGTTAACAGCATAGAAGTTAATTTGGAGTTGGAAATCGGAAATTAATTGTTCTGTTTCTTCTGTCCATTTTGGAAAAGGTTACATATTCTTGATCTGTCAGCTTAGTTTATTGTGTAACTAAATGCTATACTGCTTTCTTGATTGTCCTTTTTGTGTAACTAAAGGTTACCAACCTGGACTACCTTTCATTCTATACCTTAATAACTATGCAAATAGGAATTAAATTTCACAAGCTTATGGTTATAGTTAAGTTTGAGGCTAAATGTTTTTGTATGTTCGGAAGGTCAGTGATTCCTCAGACCTAGTTATCAAACACAGAATTAAACTGGTCGACCATAGCAAGCAATATGTAAAGGCAGAGTTTGTTGCCACTGTTGAACATGTGTGCATGCATATGCCAGCCCAAGGATGAGAAGTCACGGATTAGCAAATTGGCTTCCAACATAAAAACAAATGTCGTCCGGTGTTGACAGTTGACACAACACACTTCAGCCTCCATCCAAAACTGTGATCCCGTGATTAGGGGTGGGCAAAAAACACAATTACCTGGTCCCGGACCTGGTCAGACCCAGTGAATCTTTACCTAGAACTGGTTTCAGTGAGATTGGGACCAGATCCAAAATTTAGTTCCTAGTTGCGACCGAAACCAGGACTGGATCCTGATTTCCTGGACTCGATACTCGGTGGATAGCCAATGGGACCGGGACCAGTACCCGGTATTGGTTTGTTAGGCTCACTTTAGCCCAAAATTAAAGTCCAAAATCCTTTTACTAATTTTTTGTTCACACCTAAAGGCCCAATACTGAAACTCTAAATAAATTCCTTCATCACTGTCGAGTGTCGACACTCAATCTTCTAATTTTCTCACAGTTTCATTTCTTTCTATTCTAATTTATGTATGAATATTATGAGTATGACTCGTTTTAAGACTTCAATATTCAAGCCTATAATATTCTGACTTTGTTATTTAATATTATTATTGGTGATTAGAATTTTTTTCCCTACTGCTCAGTAGACCAATTGATCGGGTACCCGATACTAGTACGGTTCTGACTAGTATCGGAACCAGTTCCTGAAATCTGAGACCCGATTTAACCGAAACTGAGATTAATTCTAATTTCCAAGAACTGATGACTATTAGGATCGAGACTAATTCTAGGCAAACTGACCGAGTACCCGATCTTGCTCACCCTTACTCGTGATTATTTAGTAGCTGCAGGGAAGGAGGTAGGTTGTACCTGTAGTTTAAAAATAATTCCTGCCGGAATTCATATAAAACAATAAATAGGATTTCTCCATTGGATAGATTCAATCTAAATTCGTATTTATTCGGTGCGACTTGTAGTATATTGCAACTTGCTATTGATTAAATCATTACAAAATCGGTTCAATGAGCATCAAATCATATTGAATAAGTAAAAAAAAAAATGATATTTTTTATTTTTAATTAGATTGAACCTCTAACTACTAATCAGTTTAATCAAACACTGTACACTGGGTCATGTGATGTCACTCCATATTAAATTAAGTGATAAAATTTTGGGTAAACTACTCAAATGACCACTCAACTATGAGGTTGGTCTCGATTTGACCACTATACTTTCAATTGTGGCAATATGATCGCTCAACTATGTAAGTAGTCTCAATGTTACCACATGCCGTTAAAGCCTAATAGAGGGAGTGATGTGGCAGTTAGTAAAAAATTGTATAATTATACATTTGGTCCTTGTTACTTACACATTTATTTTATTAAATTAAATTTAGGACAAAATTGATAGAATGTATAAATAATAAGGACCAAATGTGTAATTATACAAATTTTTACTAACTGCCACATCATCCCTCCCTTAGGTTTTAACAACAGGTGGTCACATTGAGACTACTTACATAGTTGAGTGGTCATATTGCCACAATTGAAAGTATAGGGGTCAAATCGAGACCAACCCCATAGTTGAGAGGTCATTTGAGCAGTTTACCCTAAAATTAACTATTTAGGTTTATCTTCTTGAAGTTTTTTAAAGAGGATATTAGCTTATAATTCATTATTCGTATAAAATTTTATACATTACCAATATATTATACCCTTAATTTTATTAAGTCAAATGTATATTTTTACTCACTATTAACTTTTTTTGAACTAACACTATTAACTTTATGGGTAAAGTACACCAATGGTCACCAAACTTTTAGGATACGTTCATTTTGGTTATCAAACTTTTAAAATTTTCATTGGAGTCACCCAACTTTTATTTTACTTTCATTTCGGTCCCTCTCGTTACATTCCGTTAGAAAATGATGATGTGGCCCGTTAGTTCTCATTTTTTATTTAAATAATATAATTTAACCTTTTACTGCTAATTAAAATATTTAAAAACATTTCCCTAAATTTTTTGTTCAAAACCCTAAAATATTTTCTCCAAATATTTGAAAACTTATTGTCAACAAGATTAACCACATCAGTTCCACCACCAACAACGAGATTATCAACCTTAATCCTCAGAACAATCAAAGCATTCATTTGCTTGTTCAACTCATCAACTTCCACCATAACTTCAATTTTTTTCTTATAAAACCTGACAACCTTATTGAACTCATCATCAAGTCTCCAAGAAAAAGCAACTCAAATTTACCTCCCACTTCACTTGACCTAAGAAATATTATCCGGTAATCCCCCTTTAATCTCTCCTTCTTGAACTGCACTCACTAATATAATTTTATCTTCATTTTTCTTCATCGGAGGAACTGGTTTATATCGATTTCTCAGTCCACTAAATGCCCTATAAATGATGCCCTTCTCTTCAATGATTCATTTATTGCTACTGCTGCTGCCATTGTTAATGGTGCTTTGTTTTGTTGTTTGAATCTTAAGATAACTTTCACTATGGACTGTATTCCATGTATGTTTCCTGCCATTGATGCAAATTTCATCTTCTTCAAATTCAATCATAAACAAATTAAAAGAAAAGATTTTTATATAGAGGTAATTCCAATTTTCCAAGCAATAATTTGTTTTAGTTTACTGTAATCCAGTTTGTTTTCAAATGCTTTGATTGCTCTGAGGATTAACGTTAGATTTTTATGGTTCTAAACAAAAAAAAGTTGGGGGAAATATTTTCACATTTTAATTAGCAGTAAATGGATAAATTATATTATTTAAACAAAAAGTGAGAATTAACGGGCCACGTCATTGTTTTCTAACGGAAGGTAGCGGGAGGGATTGAAATGAAAGCGAAATAAAAGTTTGGTGACCGTAATAAAAATTTTAACAGTTTGGTGACCAAAATGAACTCGCCCTAAATGTTCGGTGACCATTGATGTACTCTACCCTAACTTTATTTAATAGTTACAAAATATTAAAATTATTATTTAATAGGTGTAATATTGTTTTGACTCGTTTTGATTTTTTTTGGATTTTTTAAACAGTTCATTTTAATTCGGTTCGATTTTTAATTTTCTATTTTTAAAACTTTATTTCAATAAAAATACTTTATTTTATACTTTTTATATATTTATTCAATGAATTTCAAAGTTTTTTCATATATATTTTTTGATTTTAATATTTTAATTAAAAAAAATACATGAAACTAAATCTAACGAATGATCTCAGTAAAAAGTAGAATGATATGCATCTTAAAAGATTCAAATTCGAATAATTTTATTTACAAGATATGCTTTATATATGAAAGAGTTAAGACTGCTTGTAATAATCTTCCGACTATTAAAAAAATACATGAAACCGGTGTGATTCACACCCGTGTTTTTTTTTTTTTGGCACAAAGTGTGAAGCATGTATACAGCTGCGTGTGTTTGATTGACGTCAAGTGAGGACCAACATTAATTATCTAATCTAAATAAAAGCATAGATGTAATTTATTTATACAAACAAGTTCACCATGATTTAGTTCCTCTTCCACATTTCAAACTTTACTCTTACATTTACTACTATTCTATCCCCAAAAATCAACCATTCTTTGCCTTTCTATTTACATTTACATTTACATTTACATTTCCATTCTCCGATCAACAAAGTTTTAATGTTTTATATCTATCGACTGCTTCCAATGAATAAGAATCGTGATAGCATATGCCATTTTTCTTTGGCATAAAGTTAATTTTAGCGCTTAACGTTTATTATTTTGGCTCTTATCTTATTTTTAAGATAAATTTAACCTTCAACCTATATTTTTTGTCAAATTACATATTTTTAACTAACATGTTAACTAGACGGTTGTAGCGATCCTTTTTCGAGTGTCTTTGCTAAAAACGAGGTTTTAAGGTGTTTGGAGTCTTTTGGGTATTTTAAAAAATGTCTTCCATTGGGGTTTTAGAAAAAAATCGTATTATTTTAAAAATGGAGTCGCCACCAGCTACTAAGGTAGGCCGAGCACCATAAAAACCAAAGATTTTAAAAATGTCGGGTTCGAGAGTCGGTTACGGATGGGGAAGGATTAACGCCCCACACCGCCCAAAATTGGTACTTTAATAATTACTGCTTTATTAATATTAAACTTTCCGGATTAAAGTGACGATTAAATTAAAATTTAGTTATAAGCACGAGTATATTTTAAAGGCCCTATTATTCGAGAGTAAACCGAAAGACCACCATCACTACGCTTGATACTGGCCACGTTTACGCTCGAATAAAAGGGCACCACATTGACAATAATATATCCGAAATGCAACTTAAAACATGACAAACATAAATAAATACAATGCGATAAAAATATAAATAAATATTAACATAATGAAATACTAATCTAACATAAATAAAATACTACTCTAAAACATTCATAAATATTAATCTAACTAAATAATAATAATTAAGGTAAAATATTTAATACTTATGCCTATCAAAAATATCTAGATATATTTAAAGTTAATAGTTTATATATGTTATTATTTTTTTTAAAAAAGTATTTATTTATATTATATATATGTAGTAATTAGATAAAATACTATACATATTTTTACAAATAAGCATAAAATCATATACATAATATAAAAAAATAATAAAGTTATTATACATAAAAATGTGACATATATAAAAACGTATATAAGTATATATACATATATATCTTAAATCAATATATAATATGTACAAAATAAATTACTTTGTATAATAATATTTATATGCATATAATAATAATAATAATAATAATATGTATGCATAGATCATATTAGAATGCGTGAAACAACCTAAAATTAAATTCAAATACTAGAATGCATAAATATTAAATGACATGGCAAAAAAAACATAAAATAGGACTAAAATGCAATTAAATGTGAAATACATGAGCATGAATGTGAAATATGTTAAATAGAGAGGCGCAAATGCAAACAAAGCATAGTTTAAGGACTAAAAATTAAAAAACATGATAATAATAACAACGATGACTGAACTGAATAGAATGTAAACTAAAGATGCGAAATTAAAATAAAAAAGATGAAAACGGGTGCGGTAATAGACTGAAGGGACTAAAATTGTAATTAGACCATGGACAAACTGAGAACGGGTTAAAAGAAGAGGGACATTTGGTGCAATTAGACCATTACACAAAAACGCGGATCCTCCCCGGGTTACCGGGTCACTGCGTGGATCTAGCCCCTATACGGCGTCGTTTTAATAGCTGAGTTAAAAACAATGTTTGGGTTATTTGTTTCATTCTAACCAGACTTTAAAATAAAACCAAACCCTAACTTTCATCCTCTCATTCTCCAACTCAAGACGACAACCGCCGCACCTCTCGGCCGTTTTCCCTATACGGAGGTGCTTCAGACAACGACGCTGGCGACCTTTTCAACCAAGCGGGTAAGATTCGAAACCCCTTTTCCCTTGTTTTCGATTTAAAAAACAAAAGATCTAGATTTAAAAAAATTGATTTTGAATTTAAAAAACTTGAATATGAAGAGGATATGGAGATTGAAACTTCGATATAAAATTTTTATTGAATCCCCGCTTACAAATTTTTAACTGAAATCTCTCTTTCGAAAATCTCTTAGTTTTTTTTCTTTTGTTATAGATTTTTTCCGAATCTGAAGAGAGAGTCCTCTTACAATTTTCATTTCATGGGTTTATAACACCCATTTTTTCAATCTAATAACAACTCCCTATTTTTTAAATCTGATGCAGATCTGTATGATGGATACAATCCGGATTTTGGGGGATCATGGCAGATTGGAGTGGTTGAAAGTATGGGTTGGGGCATGGGTTATGTCGGGTAGATTAGATTTTAGTGTTATTTGGGTTATTTTTATATTTTTAGGGTTTATGGGTTGTATTTGTGGTTTGGGTAATTTAAGGGTTAGAGATTTTGGTTGGAATAAGGTTTGAGGGTTGGTTGCCGATGAGGAAAGCAACGACGACAGTCATGGATGACAGTGGTGGCGGTAGGGTTCGATTTAGGGTTAGGGTTCTTGGTTTCTGGGTCGGGTCAGGTTAAGATCTGGGTCGGGTCAGGTCTGGTTATGGTTTAGTTTGGGTGACCCGGATGAAATGGGTTATTATAGCTGCCCCTCTTTACTCGTTGTTGTGTAACGCCAACAGAGCAAAGATTAAAAATGACCCATTTCATCCGATCTAGTTGGTCATCTCCTCTTGACACATGTCTTTATTCTTTGGTAGATCTTTTTTCTCTTCGATGCCCGTCATCTTTCTTGATTGATCCACCTCGTCACTCTTGGGAAAGTAAAATTTTCAAAATAAAGGTTGTTTGTTGCAGAAGCAAAATGAGTTCAACTTATTACATTACTGATGACGAGTTAATACCTAAAGAGAATTTGACCCAGCTGCAACACTGACGATGAGGCAAGGTCTACAAAATTTGATCCAATTGCAACACTGACGAAGCGGCAAGACCAATTGATAAAAATTCTAATGTCTGATCCCGCTACAACTCTGATGAAGAGGCAATATCAGAAAATTGAAAACTTCTTATTCTCTTCTTTTTTTCTCTCTCTTTTTGAATTTTTTCTTTTTTTTTGTTTTTCTTTCTTTTTTTGAATTTTTCTCTCCTTTTTTGTTTTTTTGAATTTTTTCTCTTTTTCTTTTTTTAGATACAACATTGATAAAACTTGAAAGTTGGTAATTTTTAACCAAGCTACAACACCGATGAAGAGGCATGGTCTAAATTTAGTAATGTTGGTCCAGCTACGACACCGACGAAGAGGTAGGATCAAAAGTTAATGAATTTGGTCTAGCTACAACACCGACGAAGAGGCAAGACCGAACGTTAGTGAATTTGGTTCAGCTACAACAACGAAGAAGAGACATAACCTAAAGTTAAATTTGACCAAGCTACAACACCGACGAAGAGGCAAGGTCTAAAAATTTGATCCAGCTACGACTCTGACGAAGAGGTAGGATCGGAGTGTTTTTTATGTGATCAAGCTACAACTATGACGAAGGGGCATGATCGAAATTTGGAAAATTTAGTTCAACTACATCACCGGCGAAGAGACAAAACCGAAGGTTATATTCGACCAGGCTACAACACCGACGAAGAGGCAAGGTCTGAAGATTTGATCCAGCTACAACTCTAACGAAGAGACATAATCGAATTTTGGCAAATTTGGTTCAGCTACATCATCGACGAAGAGGCAGAACCGAAAGTTATATTTTTTGGATCTATCCACATCATCAACGAAGAGATAAGATCAAATTTCAGCATTTGGACTCCACTAGACCATTAACGAAGAAGCAGAATTGGATGACATCAATTTGAACACGGCCACACCATCAACGGAGGGACATGATCAGATAACACTTGAATTTTTTTTATTTTTTTGAATTTTTATTTCTTTTTTGACTTTTTCTATTTTTTTCTTTTTTTGATTTTTTCTGAATTTCTTCGTTTTTTCTTTCCAAATTTTTTTGCTATAAGTACAAGGAAAAGTGTGGTCTAGTTGTAATAATGTTGAAGAGATAAAACTTGGATAGGATTTAATCTGTTACACCATTGACGGAGAGACTAGACCAACAAAATATGAGATCCACTACACCACCGACGGAGAGATATGATCTGGATAGAAAATTTGATCTGCAACACCACCGACGGAGGCAAGATCTAGATAGGTTTGATCTTCTACACCATTGACGGAGAGACTAGATCAGCAAAATATGGGATCCACTACACCACTGACAGAGAGATAGGATTTGGATAGAAAATTTGATCTGCAACACCACTGACAGGGGTAAGATCTAGATAGGTTTGATATGCTACACCACTAACGGAGAGACTAGATCAGCAAAATATGGGATTCGTTACACCACCGACGGAGAGATAGGATCTGGATGGAAAATTTGATCAGCAACACCACCGACGGAGGCAAGATCTACATTAAGTTGGCGGACCACCATTGACGGAGGCATGATTTGCAAGATATTGAATTACTATTGACAGCAAGACTATGTCTGGAAAAATTGGCTCTGCTTCTACCGGCAGAGGGTAAGATCTGGAAAGAATTTCAGTTGGCAATAGTGAAAGCCGATAAAATGTTGACGTCCATCACACCATCGTCAGAGGAATGAAATCTTACAAAGGAAAAAATATTTGTCAGTAATTGTTCAAAGATTTTGCCGCTGATACCTTTTATTTAGATATTTCAGCATCCCCTTTTTTGTGTATGCTTAGCCTCCTCCAAGATAAGGTTGACCATCGTAATTGCCCCCATGTTGAGGATGTTAAATCTCTTCTTCAAATCTGTTTGTATGTACAAGCAAAAATGCATGAATTTTATGCCTAAATGCATGTGTCTATCCTAAATGCAAGGTGACTTTAGTGTATGCACTGAATCTAGATGTATGACATATGCAAAAATAATTCAATACAAGAATAATGCAACTAAATGCATGAATGTGATATGATTTCTGGCTCTCAATGGGATGCCTCTGACTCCTCACTGGTTCTGTTAAGATCTTGGTCTTTTGTATGTAGCGGTTCCCCAACCTATTCTTGGGTTCGATCACCTTTCTTTGGATCTTTCATCTAGGTGCATGCCCCAACATTTTGTTCATTCTATGTCATCGTCTGAAACTGTTCTGAAACTTTAGGGTGATGTTATTTATGCATTTTGGATGTTCCAGACTGAGATACGAACAAAATATACTTGCATTGCAACTTGTAGTTTTAATACCTTACAAAATATTCTCACTACCATTGTACTTAAGTCAGTGAGATTGGTTTACAAAAACATTACTCTGAAAGTGATAAAAACTACAAGGGGACATACTATGGTCAAGACAATGCAATATAAGCTAGATAAACATGGTACAGTTCAAAAACATCTTTGACACACCCCTAATTGGCATCTTCATGCTTCGATAAAGGGTCTTTTCTTGTAGCCGTTCCTGTTGAGTCATCAAAGATTACCACCCCAAGCTTAATGAATTTTCCACCAACTTTTTAAAACCAAAGCAGTTTTCAATCGTGTGGCCAACTTGTCCTGCGTGATAATCGCATTTTGCATTTGCATTTGCATTATACCATTTTGGGAAAGGAGGTTGTACCAGATCTCAGTAAAAATGTGCTACCATATGTATATCGTACAACTGTTTGTACAATTCTCTACAAGAAACTGTTAATAGAGTAAATTCTATGTTTTCAGTATTCTTCTTTTGACCAGAAACCTGGCTTGAGGAACCGTGAGCACTTGTAGCTTTGGGTTGTATCACCGTCACCGGCTTTGAATATCTCACATTAAAAATTCCAAAAGAGTTCACTTCATTGTCCTTTCTTGCATAAGAATGTTTCTTATAGGACGAACTTCCACCAACATCGATCTTTCCACTCTTAACAACATTTTCAATGAGCTCACCTGACAACACTAGATCGACAAAGTTGGTAGTTGCATTACCTATAAGGCGATCTAAGATAGAACCCTTCAGAGTCTGGATGAATATGACCAATGTTTCTTTCTCACCAAGAGGGGGTTGGTCTTGTGCAACTATATCTCTCCATCTCTGCGCGTATTGTCTGAAATTTTCATTAGATCTCTGTTTCATGTGTTGTAGAGTCCAACGATCAGGTACCATATCACTAACGTGTCGATACTGCTCTAGAAAAGCTCTAGCCAATCCTTCCATGATTTTATCTGATGGCGGCTCAACTGATTATACCAGCGAGCGGCAGATCCTGATAGACTGTCCTGAAAATAGTGTATTAACAGCTTGCCATCTCGGCTGTATCCTGTCATCCTCCTGCAGAACATAGTGAGGTGAGCGATAGGGCAACTGGTTCCATTATAATTTTCAAACTCTGGGATCTTGAATTTTAGAGGTAACACCAAATCTGGGACAAGACTGAGTTCACTAGCATCGAATCCACTGAAGGTATCCTCTATCTCTATGGCTTGTATTTTTTCTTCGAGTCGTTTGCAACGCTCCTCGATCTCTTTCGATGGCTCATCTCTTGATTTGTTAGATTCAATCAACTGGTCCATATCGGAGACAAAATTTTCAGCCTGATTGCCCCCTAGTTTTGCTTCTGATGTGACGGGTAAATTTACCAGGATAGAGGCACCGACCTGAAGTGGTTGAGATTTTTCCATAGAAATTATCACTCGAGGGTTGGTTTGATTTTTAGCTTGAGTAGGGGTGAACCTTGGAGGATATATAAGATCTTCATTTTCCTCGTCGAGACCTGCCCCAAGGCCAATAGCAAAGGCCTCTTCTTGTTCAGGAAACTTGAATATGAGCATCTGTGCCAATTTACCGAGTATGTCTTGTTGAGATTTCGTAAACCGATCACTTATCTCTTGCTGCGCTTTGGCTAACTGTTCCTCTAGTTTTTGGGTTAAATCTGCCTGTAAAGTCTCCTGGTTCTGCTCAATCCTATCCAGTCTGTCTTTATTTGCCATCTTTGTCTTACTTATTGTTCTGTATGGATGCTGAATTGATTGATTTTTCGCCTTTCCCAGTATTGCTATCACAGGGCATCCCGAGGATCGGTCTCAAAATGCATGTAAAAAACATAGTATATGTCCTATATGCGAATGCACCAATGCAAAAATCAAAATGTCATGATATGCAATACAGTGAATGCCAAAATGAATAGATATGATGTGATCACAAAAATGAGTCAATTTGAAATAAAAATAATCAAATGAATAAATTAAAGTAAATAAGGTAAAAATGAAAGATTTCTGAGCGGGCAAACCACTTGAACCAATACCTTTATGTCATGTAATGCTAATGCAACAAAAATATGCGTGAAGTAAAAAATAAAATAAAACAAAAAAGAAATGAGCTAGCACCGGATAAACTTAATAGATGCATAAATAAAAAACGAAGTAGATAAGGCAACAAACAAAGCAATCCTATTTATCCCATCCAAAACACCTAAGTTATTCGCATGGCTCTAAAAGGGTGGGCTTTCTATATTCTCTACATGCAATTTTGGTGCTAAGAGGTACTCGAATTGTCCTTGTCCCCTACTAAGAGTAGCAAGGCCCCCGATCATCACCCATTATAGGCTCCTTTCAACCGGGTTCAACTCAGGGGGACCTATTCACTTATACCCATACGAAGGAACGATATCCTCAGGAAAGCATAAGGTACTCGAGCCCCGAAGGTACTTGCTAGGCCCATACGGAGGAACAATATCCACATGAAAAGCACTAGCGTTTTCCCCCACTTAAAAGGACGGGTTTATATGCCAAAATTTAAATGCGTTAAAATAAACGCAATTATAACCAAATGTTAATTTAATAGTCACTTTAATCCATAATTTTCAATATTAGTAAAGCAATAATTATTTAGAAAGCTCGACTCTCTTTTATTTTTGAAAACCAAAAAAATGTCCCCAGTAGAGTCGCCATCTGTAGCGATCCTTTTTCGAGTGTCTTCGCTAAAAAACGAGGTTTTAAGGTGTTTGGGGTCTTTTGGGTATTTTAAAAAATGTCTTCCATTAGGGTTTTAGAAAAAAAAAACCGTATTATTTTAAAAATAGAGTCGCCACTAGCCACTAAGGTAGGCCATGCACCATAAAAACTAGAGCTTTTAAAAATGTCGGGTTCGGGAGTCAGTTACGCATGGGGAAGGATTAGCACCCCCACACTGCCCAAACTTGGTACTTTAATAATTACCGCTTTATTAATATTAAATTTTTTGGATTATAGTGATGATTAAATTAAAATTTGGTTATAAGCGCGAGTAGATTTTAAAGGCCTTATTATTCGAAAGTAAACCGAATGACCACCATCACTACGCTTGATACTGGCCACGTTTAAAATTTTGATTTATAAATTTAGAATAAAAAAAAATATCTTGGATTTTTTTAATGCTTCGAGGATTGTTGTTGGAGTTTGTTGTAGATTTCACTTTTAGAAATTAGTTTGTTGTTTATTTTATATAAAAACAAAATTATATTTCATATGTATACATGTGATAGGTTAGATGCCATGACATTTAAAATGTATTGTTATGTGTATGTGCAATATCTTCACCGTTAAAATTTTAACGGTCTAATCAGTATGTTAGTTAAAAAATGTACAATTTGACAAAAAATATATAAATTGAGGGTTAAATTTATCTTAAAAATAGGATGAGGGCCAAAATGATAAAAATAATAAACGTTAAGAACTAAAATTATCATTCTGTCTTTTTCTTTTTGAGTTTTCATTTTTGTTTTACTTAATACTCGAATCATAAATCACGAGAGGGAACAACACTAACAAAGTGACTCTTAATTTTTAAAATTTTAATTAGGGACCCAAACCCTTTGTCTCTGTTAAAGCATTCATAACCCATATTAACTAATTAAGGATTGGACTATAATTATATATAACAAGAGTCGTTGAAAGAGGCTTTTTTCCCCGAAAGAATAAAGAGTAAATTATATGGTCACTTTTGTTTTTGAGTTGTTTGATTTTGGTTATCAGTTTTGAAATTTTTACGCTTTGGTCATTTATTTGATCAAATTATTAACATTTTGACCACTAGGTCGTTAAGTCTCGTTAGTTTGATGACATGACATGTTAATCAAAAGAGTTCATTTTTAATCTGATTCATGAACTTTAGATAAATATTATTTTAACCCCTGAATTTTAAATAAAATATCAACTTAACCCATAAACTTTAAATTAAATGTCGATTTGACCACTGACCTTTAACTAAATACTCGTCGCCAACTATTGTTCACCTTTTTCGCCGACTGTTGTCTACTATCGTCACAATGACCTTTGGACCATAAAATTTTTAATTAACCCATTTTTATCTTCTGTATGAAGTTTTGATGTTCGTTTGACTAAAAAATGGTCTAAACTCCACATATTTATCTAGAGTTTTGACCTCCCATTTTTTTAATTTTCATTTTCTGCCGTTCATGGAGAAATTGAACATTTGAAAACATGAGTTGAAACTAGACTACAAAACAAAGTCTTAGAGTTTGAGTATTGTTGACTGGTAGGATGAATAATGTTCTTGGATAGTGGAAGAAGGTTGTTCTGATAGTGGCGATCAAGAGTTTAGGGTTTGGTTAGGTTGAAGAAAAATGAGCGTGCTCTACTCTCTGCTGTGTTGCTCCTTATAAGGATTTGGATAGGTGTCGATAGAGAGTTGTCGTGACATGAGATTGATTAGATGTCCTAAAATGTGATGGCCTAGGTCAGTTTGTCATTAAGGAGGACCACGTGAGTCGCCACGTGGTCCAAGATAACGCGCTTTAATCCATTAGGTTATTGTGACCGACAAGCTTTCGCCAATGACTGTCTACATGTTATGTCCATGGAAAGTCGCAGGTGGTTGTTTGCACGTCTGAAGGTTTATACTCTGAGAGGTTCGCATAGTGAAAGTTTGTAAGGGCTAACACTTGCCCCTAGATGAAAGGAAGTTATAAAATAACATTCGCGAACCTGAGTATTGGAGTGAGGTTTTAGATTGGTTAGTGAATTTTGTGTTTTAGTGTTAATTGAAATTGAAATTTTTGATTTTTAATTAACTTTTTTGCGCACATGGATTTTTTATTTTGTACGAGTGAGATGTTGTATTTATTATTACTGACACAGAGTTTTATATTACCCTATTACGGTTATGTGACTCTTTCAATGTTGTTTATCGTCACATGCATGTTGGATAAAACGAATCACTTCACTATGAAAAATGAATCGTTTCATTATGGATAATGAATCATTTGGAAAAAGTTTTATAGGGTTTATAAATAGCGCCATTTATTAATACAAATCTTTACTTGAAATTTTTTCTTGTTTGGTCGTTGCTTTTTCATTTGAAATTGTGTAACCCCTAGACTGGCCAAAGCGTGAAGTTCAAATTTAGGAGGTCACATTACTTACTAAATAAATGCTTAAATGCTTAAAGATTTAAAATTATATTTAAGTAATAATTAATTCAAACATAAGTTAAATTAGTCATCCAAAATAAACCATATTAAGTTATATTACATCATAAACTACGTAAGGCAATATAATAGAACATATAGTAACAAAACATAGACTCATGTCATCGTAATTGAGATAGTCTGGAAGATAGAAATATTACAACAAAACATAGACTCATGTCGATCCTCCAAATGCTTGATTTGGGGAGCCTATCCAAAAGTATTTGAAAGGAAAAGTTTAAAGGTGTGAACTAGAAAGCTCAGTGTATCTCGATAAGTGCAAATAAAATATATAACATTTCAAATAAGCACAAACGCGAGCCACGGGTGGCGTTTATGGCCTCAATCTGAGCGGAAAGCTTCGACGGTTGAGGAGGATTCCGCCGAAACTTCAAATGCTTTTCCACGGCAGACCGGACGACCAAGCTGCGCGTGGTGACCGAGGTTGAAGTCAGCGAGAGGCGGCGAGCACACCGACATCGATGGTGCACGGCACAGACGGGCGGTGGACATTGGACGGACGGTGACTGGGGGTTAGATGAAGGGTCGACAAATCTAGAAATTGGGTAGCTGAATCGAATTTAATGCTTGGCTGGGGTTGTTGAGATATTTTAGACTAATTTATTATTTCCAGGTATAATACCAGGGATAACCTTTAAAACTAAATTGGAAGAGCTAAAATCCAAGAGCTTCTATAGCTTAGTTGGTCAAAGCACAGGATTGCCAACTTCAAGGTCAATAGATTCTCGAGACTTAGGCAAGCAATCCCCTTTCCTTTTTTTTATTATTAGGGTGTTACAAATTGACTAGGTAATTTCTATTTCTTTTACTCAAACACTTGTTTACTCTTTTTATTGTTCTATCAATGGTTTCGGAGAATAGTTTAGACTTTCAGAAGGTTTCTAGGCTTTACTTGTTTTATTCGATTTTTTGTTTTGTCTATTTTTTTTACAAATAGAAAGCGCGTTTTACAAAAAAATTATTTTTAGTCTGGATTACCACGTCAATGAAAAACGCTTTTAAGCAAACACTCTTTCATATAACATGGTTGAATAGATGCTAAATCTGAAATTAGTATTTTTGGATGTCGTATCCCGTAATTAATGTTGGAAATCCAAATATTTCCGTAAAATTACACTTTTCTCATAATACGCAAAAGAAAAATGAAAATTCACGTAAATAAAATATCATCACTTCATCAAGATTTCAAAATAGATATACTCCATCTGTCCCATTTAAAATAACTATTATTGATTTTTCACGTAATTTAAAAAAAAAAATTTGTGTAAGAAAGATGTAAAATAATTGAAACAACAATTTTATTTTTAAAAAGTTAAATTTTGTTTTGTTAAGAAACTAAAAAATAGTATAAAAAATATGTCTTTTAAAATTTGTTGATTTTTTCAATGAAACATTTTAAGTATAACAATTTTAAAATAGAAAATAGACATATTGAGTGGAGCAGAGGAAGTAGTAGTATGTAATCATCATACAATTCAACTTTGACTAATTAAAATTTTAATAAAAACGAAAACAAAATGGCGAAATTGTGGGATTTTTTTTAATTCAACAAACTTTATGGACAACACAAAATTGATATACAAATACTAAATCAAACTCAATGAACATACAAAAGTCAAAACAAATTGAAAGATTCACCACAAAAATTGTAAAATACAGCAACTTCTCGTTTATATCACGAAATCAACATTAATTTATCAAAAAAAAAAATGAAGGCAAATCTGCAAAATCATCCTCAAAGAACAACTTTGCTTTGACCATAAATGATTCAAACCATTACTCTTGGATATCACATTACACTACATATGGTTGAAAAGAAATTCTAGAGAGAGAAGAGCTCAAAAAGATTTTCGACTTCTTGTTTAGACTATGATATCATGTCATTTTTTTCAATGTACGTTACGACTCCTATAAATATTTCATAGCGGGAGTAGTACAATAATTGACTCGTAACACTTAAATCAATTTTTTTGACATTCTAATATAATTTTAAATCCACCCGCCCACCACTTACGGAGGGTAAAATTTTCAAATTCACACTTGTACTCATTGGTACATTCACAAATCCACCTCACACCCACCACTCAGTTTGTATCCGCTTATACTATGTTAAAAAAAAATACTTTATCTCATGATATGTATCTTAAAATTTCAGTTTGCTCCAAAAAAAACTAAACTCAAATATTTTTAAAATTTATATTTATTAATAACTAGTAAATCTTAATTTTATAGTATTGTTATTGTTGAAAGATGTTTTTTTTATTATAAAGAGATGTAAGTTTAAGAATTATAAACATACAGTGGTTGATTAAAATTACCTGTGAAAAAAAATTAAATTATTTTAAATATAAATCCATATTCAATAACATTAACAAATTGTTTTTCAAACCCTTTGTTTGTTTCTTTTTATGTAAAACGACAAAAATTATTTAGAATCTAATACTATCAATTAAAACTAAAACAATATTCTTTGTTGATATGTTATAAGTTTAATCGATTTTTAGATTCTCTATTGACATATGTAACTTTTTAAATTTAATCTCCCTCTCTTGAAAAATTAAAAAATATATATGAATCCTGATTAAATAAAACTGTGTAGCAAGTGTCACCCCCTCCAACTTTTTAATTCGTATTCTTCTTATCCTCCCGCAACATTATACTCTTAATGGAAACTGCCACCATCCAACCTCTCCACACCCCATTCTCTACTTACAAAACCCTCTCCTTCCAACCAATCCCTCCGCCTCCTCCATGGAAGACCAATCAGCCTCCTCCTCTCCGCCACCTTCACCACCGCTCAAAACATATACGCTGACAGCATCCTCCGTCTGTTATACAAAAACGACCATCTCAACTGCTTCCCTTACGGGCTATTTGCTTTTCAAGCCTTGCACTTCAACACCCCCATCGTACATTCTCCGGGATGTCTCCCTCACCGCCAACCCCTCACAAATCCTTGCCATCGTCGGCCCCAGTGGTGCCGGAAAGTCCACTCTCCTTGATATTCTGGCAGCTCGGACATCAGCAACAAGCGGCACTCTTTCACTCAATTCCACTCCTATCAACCCTTCTTCATTTCGGAAGCTCTCAGCTTATGTTCCTCAACACGATGCATGCTTACCGTTGCTCACCGTGGCCGAAACATTTGCTTTTTCTGCTCGGCTTCTTGTCCCTAAAACATCAGATATCGACACCATTGTTACATCTCTTCTGTCAGAGCTAAGGCTGGTGCACTTGTCTAACACCAAGCTAGCTCATGGGCTATCCGGCGGCGAGCGCAGGCGCGTTTCGATAGGTCTAAGTCTCCTCCATGACCCTGCTGTTCTACTCCTTGATGAACCCACTTCAGGCCTTGACAGCACTTCAGCTTTCAATGTAATACAGATCCTCAAATTAATAGCTGCTTCACGTCATCGGACTGTCGTTTTATCCATACACCAACCGAGCTTCAAGATTCTTTCCACCATTGATAGAATCCTCTTGTTGTCAAAAGGGACTGTCGTGCACCATGGCACACTGCCTTCACTTGAAGCATTCTTAAACTCCAATGGGTTCACCGTCCCTTCTCAGCTCAACTCCCTCGAGTATGCCATGGAAATATTGAACCAGCTGCAGCATAGCAAACCAATTACACCCCCGTCACTCCCTCCATCGCCACAACAATCTCTTGTAACTCCCAACAACAACGAAGCAAGCGATATCATGTATAGAAGCTCAAGACTGCATGAAATCTGCTCTTTATATAACAGGTTTTGGAAGATTATTTACAGAACAAGGCAGCTTCTTTTAACCAATGCATTAGAAGCTCTTATCGTGGGTCTTGTTTTAGGAACGATCTACATTAATATTGGTTACGACAAGGAAGGTATAGAGAAAAGATTTGGTCTCTTTGCCTTCACTCTCACCTTCCATCTCTCTTCTACAACTGAAACCCTTCCGATCTTCCTTAATGAAAGGCCGATTCTGCTGAGGGAAACATCGAGTGGGGTTTATAGACTCTCGTCTTACCTAATAGCAAACACCCTTGTCTTCTTGCCATATCTGCTTGCCATTGCGATCATATATTCAATCTCTGTCTACTTCCTAGTGGGTCTATGTGCTTCATGGCAAGCTTTTGCTTACTTCGTTTTGGTCATTTGGATCATTGTTCTAATGGCAAATTCATTTGTCCTCTTCTTGAGCTCTCTTGCACCGAATTATATAGCCGGGACGTCGCTTGTGACGATACTTCTGGGCTCTTTTTTCCTCTTCTCCGGCTACTTCATCTCCAAGGATAGCATGCCCAAGTACTGGCTGTTCATGCACTTTCTCTCAATGTATAAATATGCTCTGGATGCGCTTCTTATCAACGAGTATTCTTGCCTGGTATCGAGGTGTTTTCTTTGGTACAGTGAAACCAAGACTTGCATGGTTACCGGAGCCGATGTGTTACAGAAGAAAGGACTCCATGAAAGACAAAGATGGACCAACATCTACATCTTGGTTGGGTTCTTTGTGTTGTATCGTGTGCTTTGTTTGCTGGTTTTGATCAGAAGGGTTTCAAGATCAAAGAAATGATCCAATGAAGACATATTTGATTTGATTTTTTTTCTTTTTTAATTTCCCACCTTGTTTTCTATGTTATGATGCCTCGTTCCTTCTTTCCCTTGATCACATATCATAGTCCCTGTGTAATGGCTTGGCTGCTTAGATAATTTCATATCATTTGATTTTTCAGAAATAAGTAAAACTTCAAACTCAGTTATGCTCCTTCTCCATGTTAAATTAGGGCAAATACCATCATTTTGCCACAACCTTGTTAGAATGTCATTTTCTTCTCTTTTTTTATGTTTTGTTTAGGTCACGAAAGATGCCAGGGAAGTTTCACATGGATTAATAAGCCTGGCAAGCTTCACAAATTTCTTACATGGCTCGACAGTCGAATCATTGTGACGTCCATTCAGCAAATTTGTCCCGACACCATGTGTAACAAGAACGATGTTCTAAAAACAAAACCCAAAAATGAGTTAAATGGAATGTATATGATGACTTCTTTTTAGTAAAATGTACATGACCCTTTAGATCTTTAAACCGACTTGCTTCCAAGCTAGCTATAACATGTTTTTCTTCTTGTTTGAACTCATCCTTTAATCCTTACATCTTCCAAAGTATCTATAACATGTTATTCTTCATGATTGAGGACAAAAGAAAAGATCCGGTCGCTTAGCGAAAACAAAAGCATGAAATTATATCTGAAAATTGCCACGTGATGCGACTAGACAATATGTCTTTGTGGATCGAAAAGATATTTCAATTGAATCCATAAATTGATCAGCAGCAGCAATAAGTTGCGATCAATATCAGAGCAATGGTGGCCCGGTCTGGGGGCTCCAAGTGTAGCAATGGAATGGGAAAGTGAGAGATGGGGGATGAGTTGGCGTTGCTGTTAAAGAAAGAGTCACGGGTCTCTTTCTAATTATAATGTTAGTGCTGATGGAGAATCCATGGTGTCGTATAGTGGATATAAATAGGGTGTTGTCGGGTGGTGAAATGTGGGGTTTTGTCCGATTTACTTCGCTTGGAATCTGTGCTTTGTTCACGGGGTCATCTTTTATCTCACACGTGAACTCACAACCCTTGTTTTCCCTAATTTCTATTTAAGAGTAAAGCTTAAGGTAAATTATTAGCAATGAGATTAGGGTAGTTTATATTTTTTTGTTGCTTTTTAATTTTTAGGATTTTGCTCTAACTAATCCGGATCAATCCACGTCACACAATTGATTTTAATGAGTGAGTCTCCCAATGGAGATTTTCTACATACACAAGAACTCAAATTCGAAGTTTGCTTAAACGATACCAAACTGCTTACTATTTAGATCAACTTCGTTAATGAATAATTTATATTTTGAATCATCTAATTTAATTTTTATCTTTCTATTAATATTAAAATAAATTAATTCAATTATATTATTCAACTTTTATTATTAATACGTAAATAATAAAAACTATTCAACACAATATTACAGCAAAAATAATTCTTTAAAGCATTACTTTTTTTTTCTATATTTTAATGTTTTGTTAATACTTTAGAAGTAATAATCGTGGAATAAAGTCTCTCGTGTCAGAATTTAGAGAACTATTCCCGTGAGGACGTGAATGGTCTTTTCTTTATTTAATAACTAGTTTGCTTCCCAAGGAAAAAGAGGAAAATGGTGGAGCCGCGGAGGGGAGAATGAAATATAAAAAAAGGACTTAATTGATAATATATTAAAATGTTGACGGTTAAAATTTTTTATTTTTGTATGATCTTTAGAGGCAGGGTGTAATGCCCGATTTTTGGCCTAGGAGTTTTCTAAGTTGATTAGACGGTCCGATAGACCGGATTAGAGGATTCGAGTTAGTTTCGAGATTAAATGAAAATAAATATTTAGAGTGAGAAAAATATGGAAAATATCCTAAAATCACTATTTAATATGTATATGATTTTGTAAAATCAATTTTACAAAACAAAGTTTCGAAAAGTGACATTTTGGGTCAGTGACCAAAATGTAAAGTTTTAAAACTGTTTTTAGGACTGTTTTGTAAAAGGGTTAAAACTTAGAATCTTTAAGGAGCTATTTGGCCAAAGTCTAATATCAGACTTTCTCTTTTAATTGGATATTTTAAAAGATTTTATAATAGATAAAAATGCTTGGAGAATTAATTTCATAATTACTCTTAAAAGAAAACTTTACGTAACTAACTTTTCTCCACAAGATTTTCTCTCAAGCCAAACACTATTTTCTACTTCAATTTTCTCAGGTAATCACTTGATTTCAACATTCTTTTATTTCCAAATGGATTATTAATAATTTCCTAACAAAACCTATTTGATTTAATCTTGTTTTCTCATATAAAACCATCCAATTAAGAGGAAAGCCAAGGTTAGAGGTGAGCTTCGTTCTTCTCCTCTAATATAAGGTTCTTTACTAAAATTCCCAAGTTATGGATCCTTTACATATGTTTTCTAATGAGTTTTAATGATTTAATTAAGGAAATATGATTAAATCAATGTTTAATTAATATAGGTTGATGTTCATTATGGATCTGTTTTGCTGGGTTTTTGATTTGATTAAAACCTAATTTTGATGTTTTATATTGTTAATAAGTTGATTTTAACATTGGAATCCCAAAACTAGGTGAATCTCTAATTTTTTAGGTTGTTAGTTGTGAGTTTTTGAGGAGTTGTGGATGTTTGATGAATGCTGGAGAAGGATGATGTTAATCTATTTTTGGGTGTTAATTGATGTATTAAAATGTTAGGTTTTGGAAGGTGTTTGATGTTGTTTTCGGTTGTAGTAAAGTGAAATTGGGTAGAGTTTGTTGAGGATTTGTGTGAATTGGTGTTGTTGGGCTATTGAATGCATTTTGATGCACTGGAACCTCTGTTCTTGTGTGATTACAACAGGGAAAGTTGATCCTCAAGCGTGACTTGAGGTATGGAGGCTTAGATTCGCATCGGAGATCAAAGTTTTGCGTGGTCGGTGAGTGAGAACGTGGAATTCAGCTTTGAATTGGTTTAAAGGTTGTTATGAGAGTTTAAATTAAGCTTGAAATATTGGTTTAAACTCGAAAGTAAGTAAAGGATGATTTCTCCCTCGTTCTCGGTTTGGCAATTGGTTTTAATGCACTTGTTTTGATAACTTGATTACTCACTGTATATGCATGATTTGAGCATGGCTTAATGCTGGAAAATGGTTATCTAATGTTGTTGATGCATTTGGAAGTAATGCATGTTTTGATAATGTTTTTGAACATTGGTAATGCATGGTTGAATGCATTGGATAAATGGTTTTGATTGATGCATAGGAAAACAGTGAGTTAATGATAAAGAAACGAAATATATTGGCAAGTGATGGTATAAAAAGGTTTTGGAAATGTTATCGGATATAGTTGGTCGCCATAGGATTGATAGTGCACTATAAAAAGTTGCCTTGGATGTTGAGGGGTTAATGTATACCAAAAGCTCCATCCAAGTACCCTAACGGTTGAGGGGTTATATGGTACCGAAGACTCTTATTAGTAGATTGTACATCTAGCCGATGAGTGGTGTTGAGGGGTTTATGTGTACCAAAAACTCCACCATGGGTATCACAACAGTGGAGAGGTTTATGTATACCAAAAATTCTCGTTGGTGGACCTTGAGTGATTCCAGTTGAGATTGTATGAAGTGTTGAGAGGACACTTGTTGAATCTATGTATCCGATGTTGTATTTTGTAAAGTGGAACTTGGTTAATAATCACTTGTAAGCCAATATAATTGATGATGCATCATGGGATGGATTATGTTGTATAATGTTGGTTTAAACATTTCTTACTCTTTAAGCCTTGCATTGGTAGTATGCATGGGAAAACTTAAATTGAGGGTAGTAAATGGGATTTTGCTGTTGGTTCCATGATAAATGTTGCATATGGTTTAGTATGCATGTTTTGGAAATGTAAGTGCATGGTTTTCAAGGCATGATAATGTTGAAGATGTTTTGATGATGTTTAAAAAGGTGTTTTGGAAAGTGGTTTTCAAAAAGATTGATAAATGGTTTTAAATGCATTGATGGTGGTTTGTGTTAGAGCATTCTTCACTAAGCCTAGTGTGCTTACGCTTTCTTTTTTCATCAATGCAGAGAATTAAAGGTTGGAGGTAGCAAGCAAGCGAAGAGAAATCCAATGACTTATGTTAACAGAAGTATAATTTTGATATAGACTTGTAGTAATAAAGGCAATGTGGTCAATTGTTGTTTGGGAGGGTTGATTGCTAAACTCTTTGTTCGTGCAAGTTTTGAATTTTTTAGACTTGTAAGAAGCCTTATGTGCTTGATATGTGTTTGGATTTTTGTTTTGAATGTTGAGTAGGAAGCATGCTTATAGACGATGTGGATGATTGTGTTAGGCTTGCTAGGATTGCTTAAACTGTTGGTATGTTGATGTCAAACATGCTTTTGATGTTATATGATGTTTAAGTGATGTTTGAAGTTGATTGGAGTGAGCCAAAGAGTCATATGTTGGACTTAGAGTTCATTACAGGCCTTTGGGTACCAGTACGAGTACCTGAGGATCAATACGCAGGGTCTAAAATGGCTTCGTTTTAAGGGTAAAATACATAGGGGTACCGGTACGATTAGCCGAGTATAGGTACACCCCTTGAAATTTACGCATCAAAATTAGTACACGGGTTTGAGTAACAATACGACCCTTTTATTTTTATAGCATTGCACCGATACGTGGGGTACCGTATCAGTACGCTTTATGCTCACTGAAATCTGAGATTTGAAGGAAAAATGAGATAATCGGTATTGGAACTGTGTTGTACCGGTATGGGTTACTTTATGCACCGTATCGGTACGGTGTCTAGTGTATCGGTATGCATAGCGATTAAGTCTGTTGAGCCGTATCGATACGGGCTTGCCCATAATGGTATACACTTTTGTTTCTTTATGTTTTTGCTTGTTGAAGTTTGGAAGTTGTGCAATTTGGTCCCTAAATGTTATGTCTACAATTATTTGAGCTTGGATGATCATTTTAAGCTGGATCTTAATCTGTGAGCATGAAATCAGATTAACGAAGGATTGGTAAACTGAATTTTTTAATTAAGTAATTGTAATTTATAGAAATTACATTTTGGTCCCCAAAGTACATGTTCAAGCAATTGAACCCTGTTTTGCAGTCTGAGTGCAAAGTAACGTTATTGCTGATGCATGCTCACCGTAGGAATTAAATTGATGTATTTAGACAAGATAAAAAAAGATTGGGTTTAGGTTATTAGCCCAAGTTTGCTTCGGCTAACCTAATATGATCTTTTTAGCTCGGTTTCAGCTAGACCTGGTTAAAAGGGTTTTATTTGTTGGTATCAGAGCCAGGTTAACAAAAATTGGGATGTTGTTGATTTTTGCTCAGTGCTGTTTGCTATGTACGATGATTGATATATGCCATGTTAGGGTTTTTTAGGGACACATTCCCTTATTATTATAGTTATAAAATGATTTTGGTTTGAAATGAAAGTCTTGGATCCTTGCTTAAAGCTAGCCTAATTGTTTTTGTTTTGGTGTAATTATCATGCCTTAGATACATTTTTATATGATGCCATCGATGAGAGAATTGTAATCGAGCACAAATGCTGCTGCTACAGGGTAGGAAGTTGAGGCTGAGATAGTGCATCCTAAGGGGTTGCCACCTCCTTCGCTTAATACTCATGAGGGAATGGAGCAAGTACCACCTGCACCACCTAGTTCGGTGTATGGTGATATGATGCCTTTGGTACAGACAGTGACTGGAGCATTTCAGGCTACGATGGTTGGAGTACATGTACCCGCACTGACACCGGCTCCCGCTACTAATATGGGGTTTCTACTAGAGCATTTACGCAGTCTTGGAAGAGTTGAATTTAGAAGGTTGGCACCCGAGGTATTAGAGGAGTGGTTTACCAGTACATATCAAATTCTAGATAAGATGGGGTGTAATAATGCCAAAAAATTAGAATGTACGGTGTCCCTATTGTAGGGTGATACATACCGTTAGTAGACTACTATGATCACAGACATGAAACCTGGTGATGTGTCGTGAGAGTTCTTTCAAGCTACTTTCAGAAAGAAGTATCTGGGATTTACATACTTTGATAAGAAGAAACGTGAGTTTATGGCCTTGGTTCAGGGCAGTATGTCAGTATCTGAGTACGAGGTACAATTTGTGAGGTTGGGTCAATATACGCCTGAGTTGGTGCCAGATGAGAGGCATCGCTGTGATCGGTTCCATTATGGATTAGAGAAGGATATTAAGACATACATGCTGGCCACTGACTATAAAAATTTTGATGTGTTGGTTATATGGACAAAGAACATTAGGCAGAGTTTGGGTTTATCTCTTCGTCCAATAGGTTCTGACTCGAGGAAGAGAGCTGCGAATTTTGGTTCTGGTGGTGGTCAATCTAAAAGACATCGTGATATGAGGTATCGCCCTGAGCAGATACAGGGTAGAGGTAATACTGGGCGTAGGCTACAGAGCCAGGGTCCTCAGGTTAGAGCATTACACAATATTTGTTGGATATATGGATCACGAGATAACATGAGGCGAGACTGTCCAAGTTTGGCTAGGGAAAAATAGACCCCATCAGTTGTTGTTGCTAATTCTTATTAGAGTTGCAGATCTGTGGATCATATGAGATGTGATTGTTCGTTTTTGGCTAGCGTAGGCAGGCACCTACACATATTGTTGCATCACAAAGAGGTCATGGGTGCAATCGAGGTAATTTCTAGCGTAGAGAGAAATGATAGAGGACTATGGCGCATACAGTGGCGGTTTAACCCAAGGGTGATGGACCTGCGAGGATCTATGCGAATCGTGAGTGGAGGAATGACATGGATGTGATAGCAGGTACTTTTGCCTTGCAGTCTATTTCATTACTTTCTCTGATAGATTATGGTTCTACGCATTCATATATTTTGCATGAGTATAAATATTTGCTTGATATACCAGTAGAAATGTTAGATATGGGTATGCAAGTAAAAAGTTTTTTTGGAGAAATGGTTGTTACGAGGAGGTTGTATTGGAGATGTGCTTTGATGATTCAAGGTCACGTGTTTGCGGTTGATTTGATGAAGCTATTATTTCACGATTTTGATGTGATTTTGGGTATGGATTGGTTGACCGAACATGGGGTTGTGGTCAAATTTGTAACCTAGCGAGTTTCGTTCAAACTTGCTGATGATTATAAAGTGGTGGTCGTGGGTGAGAATGTTAAGTTCCCGTCCAATATGGTTTCGGCTTTGAGAGCGCAGAAGTTACTGGAGTGTGGGTGTAAAGCATATCTAGCTTATGTTATGAGCCCAAATGTGGGAGAAGTGCGAACTACGGATATCCGTACTATTTGTGATTTTTCAGGGGTATTTTTGAAAGAGTTGCCTGGGTTACCTCTAGATAGAAAGATGGAGTTTTATTTTGAGACATATGTTTATACGGCTTTGGTGTCGATTGCACCGTATCGCATGGCACCGAAGGAGTTAAAAGAATTGAAGACATAACTCTAGGAGTTGTTAGATCGTAGTTTTATCCGACCTAGTGTTTCACCGTAGGGAGCACCGGTGTTGTTTATGAAAAAAAGAATGGCACTTTGAGGATGTGTATTGATTATCAACAACTAAACAAGTTGACGATTAAGAATAAGTATCATTTGACGCGGATTGATGATTTGTTCGATCAATTCTGGGGTGCTACGATGTTTTCTAAGATCAATTTGAGACCTGGATATTATCAGTTGAAGGTTAAGGATAAAGACATGTCGAAGACTACTTTTCGTAAGAGGTACGAGCATTATAAGTTTCTGGTGATGCTGTTTGGGTTGACGAATGCGCCTGCATCATTTATGGACATGATGAATTAGGTGTTCTATGAATTCTTAGATCAAATTGTAGTAGTGTTCATGGATGACATTCTCGTGTACTATCGTACCGAGGAGGATCATGATCGACACTTACAGATTGTGTTGCAAAACTTGTTGGATAATTAGATTTATGCCAAGTTGAGAAAGTATGAGTTTTGGATTAAGAAAGTGGTCTTTCTTGGTCATGTTGTTTTGGCGAAAGGTATTCGGATAGATCTGTAAAAGGTTGAGGTGGTTGTGAATTAGAAGCAACCTAAGTCGGTGATAGAGGTCTATAGTTTCTTAGGGTTGGCAGGTTATTATCGTCGCTTTGTAGATGGGTTTTCAAGGGTTGATGCCCCTTTGAAGAAGTTGTTACAAAATGATGTAAGTTTTGAGTGGATGGAGGCTAGACAACAAGATTTTAAGAAGTTGAAGGAAGCTTTGACGCAAGCTCCGATCTTGATTCAACTTAAGTCAGGAAAAGAGTTTGTGGTTTATAGTGACATATCCTACGTTGGTTTAGGGTGTGGGTTGATGCAAGATAGAAAGTTTATAGCTTATATATCTAGGCAATTGAAGATGTACGAGTGTAATTATCCTACGTATGATATAGAGCTTGATGCAGTGGTGTTTGCGCTGAAGACTTGGAGGCATTATCTTTATGGCGAGAAGTGTATTGTGTACATGGATCATAAGAGTTTGAAGTATTTGATGTCATAAAAGAAATTGAATCATAGGCAACGTAGATAGATGAAGTTGCTTAAGGATTATGACTTGACAATCGAGTATCATCCATGCAAGGTGAATGTTGTGGCCGATGCTTTGAGTAGAAAAGATATTGTAGAGTTGAAGGCCATGTTTGCAAGGTTGAATGTGACGCGTGATGGAGGTTTGTTGGCGAGTTACAAGTGAAGCCATCTTTATCGCAATTGATTAAGGAAAAGTAACCTTATGATGAGGCGTTGGTACCGCATGTTAAGGATATCATGGATGGAAATCCTACGGATTTTTGCTTTAATGGTGTTGGGGTGTTGTGTTTTAAAGATCGGATAGTAGTGCCTAATGATGAAGAGTTGAAGCGAACTATTTTGACCGTGGCACATTCTAGTCCTTTACTATACATTCTGGTAGTACCAAGATGTATCAAGATCTAAAGGAATAGTACTATTGGGTGGGTTTGAAAAAGGATGTGGCTAATTTTGTTGCTAGATGTATGGTATGTCAGCGTGTGAAGGCTGAACACCAATTTTTTTTCGGGTTGTTGCAACTGTTGAGAATTTTGAAATGGAAATAGGAGATGATCACCATAGATTTTGTGTCGGGGTTACCTTTGACACCTACTAAAAAGATTCTATTTGGGTGATTGTTGATCGGTTTATAAAATGTGTACATTTTCTGCCAGTGCATACGACGTATACCATAGATAAGTTGGCGGATATTTATGTTGCTGAAATTGTGCGATTGCATGGGGTGCCCAAGTTGATTGTTTTAGATAGGGATCCATGATTTACAGCAAGGTTTTAGGAGTGTTTGCATCGAGCTTTGGGTACTTGCTTGAATTTCAGCACTTCGTGTCATCCTCAGACAGATGGTTAGTCTAAGCGTGTAATTTAGATTTTGGAGGATATGTTGAGATGTTGCATCATTGATTTCCAAGGAACTTGGGGAAGATAGTTGCCTTTGGTGGAGCTTGCGTATAATAATAGTTATCATGCAAGTATAAAGATGGCACCGTATGAAGCCATGTATGGTAGGATGTGTCGTACGCCTTTGTGTTGGGCTGAGGCTGGGGAAAAGTATGTTTCCATGCTTGATGTGTTGAAAGACACGGATGAAAAGGTGAAACTTATTTGTGATCGTTTGAAAGTGGCATCGGATAGGCAGAGATCCTACATGAATTTGAAGCGTAGAGAAGTTGAGTACGCGGTTGGTGAAAAGATTTTCTTGAAAGTCTCATCTTGGAAAAATGTGTTGCACTTTGGGCGTAAAAGAAAGTTGAGTCTGTAGTTTATTAGACCGTATGATGTGTTGGAAAGTATAGGTCCTTTGGCTTATCGATTGAGTTTGCCTTATGAGTTGGTGAAGATTCATGATGTGTTTCATGTATCCATGTTGCGGAGGTGTCGTTCGGATTCGTCGCATGTGATGCCAGTGGAAGATGTTGAGTTGCGACCAGATTTGTCTTATGATGAGGAACCAGTGGAGATCCTTGACTCCAATAGTAAAATTCTTCGTGGTAAGACGATTGAGCTTGTTAAGGTGTTGTGGCGACATCGCGGTGTTGATGAGGCAACATGGGAGAGTAAGACGGACATGATGGAGCATTTTTCGCATATGTTTCCATCAGGTAAATTTCGAGGACAAATTTTTTTAATATGGGGAGAGTTGAAATGCCCCCGTTTTTGGGCCTAGGAGTTTTCTAGATTGATTAGACGGTCTGTGGACCGAATAAGAGGATTCGAGTCAATTTCGGGATTAAATGGAAATAAATATTTTCGAGTGAGAAAAAAATGGAAAAATATCCTAAACTCACTATTTAATATGTATATGGTTTTGGTAAAATCAATTTTACAAAACGAAGTTTCAAAAAGTGATATTTTGGGTCAGTGACCAAAATGTAAAGTTTTAAAATTGTTTTTAGTGACTGTTTTGTAAAAGGGTCAAAACTTAGAATCTTTAAGGAGCTATTTGGCCAAATTCTAATATCAGACTTTTCTCTTTTAATTGGATATTTTAAAAGGTTTTTAAAATAGATAAAAAAGGCTTGGAGAATTAATTTCATAATTAGTCTTAAAAGAAAATTTTATGTAACTAACTTTTTTCCAAAAGATTTTCTCTCAAATTTTCTCCAGCCAAACACTATTTTCTACTTCAATTTTCTTAGGTAATCACTTGATTTCAACATTCATTTATTTGCAAATGGATTATTAATGATTTCCTAGCAAAACCTATTTGATTTAATCTTGTTTTCTCATGTAAAACCATCCAATTAAGAGGAAAGCCAATGTTAGAGGTGAGCTTCGTTCTTATCCTCTAATATAAGGTTCTTTACTGAAATTCCGAAGTTATTGATCATTTACATATGTTTTCTAATGAGTTTTAATGATTTAATTAAGGAAAGATGGTTAAATTAAGGTTTAATTGATATATTTGGTTGATTTTCGTTATGAATCTATTTTGCTGGGTTCTTGATTTGATTAGAACATAGTTTTGATGTTTTATAATGTTAATAAGTTGATTTTAACATTGGAATACCGAAACTAGGTGAATCTCTAATTTTCTAAGTTGTTAGTTGTGAGTTTTTGAAGAGTTATGGATGTTTGATGAATGCTGGAGGTATAAAGATGATGTTAATGTGTTTTTGGATGTTAATTGATGGATTAAAACATTAGGTTTTGAATGGGTTAAGTTTGGAAGGTGTTTGATGTTGTTTTCGGTTGTTGAAGAGTGAAATTGGGTAGAGTTTGTTGAGGATTTGTGTGAATTGGTGTTGTTGGGCTGTTGAATGCATTTTGATACATTGGAACCTCTTTTCTTGTGTGATTACAGTAGGGGAATTTTTTCCTCAAGCATGAGGTGAGGTATCGAAAGTCGTGGAGGCTTGGATTCGCATCGATGATCAAATTTTTGCGTAGTTGGTGAGTGAGAACGTGGAATTTAGATTTGAATTGGTTTAAAGGTTGTTATGGGAGTTTAAATTAAGCTTGAAATGCTGGTTTAAACTCGAAAGTATGTAAAGGATGATTTCTCCTTCGTTCTCGGTTTGACAATTGATTTTAATGCACTTGTATTTGATAACTTAATTACTCACTGTATATGCATGATTTGAGCACGTGCTGGAAAATGGTTATCTAATGTTGTTGATGCATTTGGAAGTAATGCATGTTTTGATAATGTTTTTGAACATTGGTAATGCATGGTTGAATGCATTGGATAAATGGTTTTGGTTGATGCATAGGAAAATAGTGA
This sequence comes from Hibiscus mutabilis, assembly GCA_019671005.1. NCBI lineage: Eukaryota > Viridiplantae > Streptophyta > Magnoliopsida > Malvales > Malvaceae > Hibiscus > Hibiscus mutabilis. Next base: position 13,179,171 of record CM033726.1, on the reverse strand, counting down.
GTTAATGATTAAAAAACAAATTATATTGGCAAGTGATGGTATAAAAAGGTTTTGGAAATGTTATCAGATATAGTTGGTCGACCATAGGATTGATAGTGCACTATAAAAAATCACCTTGGATGTTAAGGGGTTAATGTGTTCCGAAAACTCCATCCAAGTATCCTAATGGTTGAGGGGTTATATGGTACAGAAGACTCCCATTAGTGGATTATACATCTAGCCGATGAGTGGTTTTGAGGGGTTTATATGTATAAAAAAATCCACCATGGGTACCACAACAGTGGAAGGGTTTATGTGTACCGAAAATTCTCGTTGGTGGACTTGGGTGATTCCAGTTGAGATTATATGAGGTGTTGAGATGACACTTGTTGAATCCATATATCCGATGTTGTATTTTGTAAAGTGGAACTTGGTTAATGATCACTTATAAGCCAATATAATTGTTGATGTATCATATGATGAATTATGTTGTATAATGTTGGTTTAAACATTTCTTACTTTTTAAGCCTTGCATTGGTAGTATGCAAGAGAAATCTTAAGTTGAGGGTAGCAAATGGGATTTTGCTGTTGGATCCATGATACATGTTGTATATGGTTTAATATGGATGTTTTGGAAATGTAAGTGCATGGTTTTCAAGGCATGATAATGTTGAGAATGTTTTGATGATGATTAAAAAAGTGTTTTGGAAAGTGGTTTCTCAAAAGATTTGTTAAATAGTTTTAAATGCATTGATGGTAGTTGTGTTAGAGTATTATGTTAGGCTTGCTAGGATTGCTTAAAATGTTGGTATGTTGATGTCAAGCATGCTTTTGATGTTATATGATGTTTAGGTGATGTTTGAAGTTGATTGGAGTAAGCCAAAGAGTTATATGTTAGACCTAGAGGTCATTGCAAGCTTTCACGCACCGGTACGAGTACTCGAGGATTGGTACGCATGGTCTGAAACGGCTCCGTTTTTAGGGTAAAATACACAGGGGTACGGTACGGTTAGCCGAGTATCGGTACACCCCTTGAAATTTACGCATCAGAATCAGTACACAGGTTTGAGTACCGATATGACCCTGTCATTTTTATAGTATCGTATCGATACGCGGGGTACCATATCGGTATGTTTTATGCTCACTGAAATATGAGATTGAAAGGAAGAAGGGGGAATTAATGCTAGAACTGTGTTGTACCGGTACGGGTTGCTTTATGCACCGTATCGGTACGGTGGCTAGTGTATCGGTACGCATACGGGCTTGCCCGTATCGGTACGCACTACTATTTCTTTGTACTTTTGCCTGTTGAAGTTTGGAAGTTGTGCAATTTGGTCCCTGAATGTTATGTATGCAATTAATTGAGCTTGGATGATCGTTTTGAGCTGGAATTTAATCTGTGAACATGAAATCGGATTAACAAAGGATTGGTAAACCAAATTTTTTAATTAAGTCCCTGTAATTTATAGAAATTACTTTTTGGTCCCCAAATTGTATGTTCGAGCAATTGAACCATGTTTTGCAGTCTAAGTGCAAAGTAACATTACTACTGATGCATGATCACCTTAGGAATTAAATATATGCATTTTGACAAGATAAAAAGAAAAAAAAAGATCATGTTTAGGTTATTAGCTCGAATTTGCTTCGGCTAAACTAATGTGATCCTTTTAGCTCGGTTTCGGCTAGACCGAGTTAAAGGGGTTACACGGGGTCTGTTGTATTGTTTAGTGATTTTTAATACTAATAAAATGATATCTTTGTGAAAATTTTAAAAGGGTAAAAGTTGAGGGTTAAATTGTTATTACGTCAATTTTCTTAATTATCACGTCATTTGCTGTTAATTTTTTAAGGAAGACGACCAACTTCTTAATTTATTAAAAAAATTGGATGATCTATTGTAACTTTTCATAGTTCAGAGACTCAACAAAAAACCATCATATAATATAGATACTATTTGCATACCCAATATATATTTACCCTAAATTTAATTAGGGTAAATTACGTAAACTATCATTGAACTTTACACTTAAACCTATTTTGGTCACTGAAGTTTCAAAACATTCAATTTACTCACTGAATTTTAGACATTAGACACTTTTCGTCACTAAAATTTAGACATTGAATATTTTTTGTCACTCTTAAACCCCAAACGATCATAGATGGTGTTCGTTCAGTCCCAAGTTTCACCAGACACTTCGTCTCAGCTCCTCGAGTCTAAATTCGACCTCAATTTTGTCGGAAAGTGCTCTGAAGTTCATGAATTGACCAAAAACCTTATGGTTTCTCTTTTGTCGATCTCCCTCTTATGCCGTCAGATGAATGTCGTTTCTCAATATGTTGCTTTTCTCGTGTCGATAAAGTTTTTCATCGTTCGAATCTTGGAGAAGTTATTTCATTCGTCGGTAGATGGATGTCGTCAAAAAGTTAACGGAGAAGTGACAAAAAAGTTCAATGTCTAAACTTTAGTGAGTAAATTGAAGATTTTGAAACTTCAGTGACCAAAATAGGTTTGAGAGTAAAGTTCAATGATGATCTATGTAATTTACCCATTTAATTATAGTAAACAATAATTATTTATTTTGATGATGTTTAATATTTTGATATTAAAGTAATTGCATTTTTTGTCTTAAGGGTTTAATAAGCTCTTGAACTTCTGAAGAACAAAAAATAATTAAGTCTATGAGCTGTTTTGCACCCAATCAAGCCCTAGAACCAAGAAATTGAATCAATTAAGCCACTAAACCAAGAAATTGTATCTATTAGCGCTTTGACCAATTTTGACCATTAAATCTTGATAGTTTCTTTTTAGATATTATTGACACATGATATACTACAGTTCTATCATGTTGCATTTGTAAATTTTTTCAAAAAATATTTTTATAAGTTTTTTAAATTTTAAAGAATTTCTTAAATAAAATAAAAAATAATGAAAATGTCATGTGGAAACACTGTGACACGACCTGCACCAACAGATCCAAAAAACTGTTAAGGTTTAATGGCCAAATGGCTTAATTGATTTAATTTCTTAGTTCAAGGGATTAATTGGGTGCAAAAAATTCAAGGGCTTAATTGATTTGTTTTTCAAAAGTTCAAAGGACCACTGATATCTGACTCATTGACAAACTAATATGGATCGGGTTTCACAGAGGACGAATATGGGGGCTACCTCCCAACCCAGTTTTCTCCATTCACAATGTCAGGATTCAAACCCATGACCTTACTTAAGGGACCTAGCGCCTCATTCCGCTAAACCAACTGGTTTTTTGTTAAAAATATAATTAAGTAGAGAGATAATTACATTCTCAAGGCTAATGTCAGGATTCGAACTCATACAAGACGAGACAACATGAATTTTTTTGACCATTCAATCAGTTAACAAATCTCAAAATAATTATATCTTTAATATCAAACTAAACTATTGAAAATATTAATTTACTAACTAAAAATTTACCAACTTTTTTATTAATTCATGTCACAAATTCATAAAATTAAATTATAGCTCAAGTTTTTCATGCTAAGATTTCTTCTTTTTTCATTGTGAAAACCGGTGGTTACCGATTGCTTCTATCAATATTTTCTTTTTCATTTTTAAGATAAAAATAATAGTAAAATATAATGAAAAAGTATAAAAATAATTGAAAAGAAATTTTTATAAAAAATCAATTAAATTTTTAAATTTTTCCATCAATTAAACACTCGAAGTGATAATGTGATTGCGGATTCGGTTCGCACCGTGCTTCAACTTGAGTGGGAGATACGGCCGAATTTGATTCGTAGGAACCAAAATAAAATTTTCGGATTCTGTAAGCCGAGGGAACCTATCAGTGAGACTACCTTGGATGCAGCACCCAGCTTTGTGAGGAACTTGCTGCAAGAAGAACGGTAATCTTTTTTGAGATATTACTGTTAATATTCAGAGTAATAAATTAAACCAATTAAATCCTTGAATATACAAATGAATCAGTTAAACTTCATATTAATTCTGATTGTTAGCACTTAACGAGTTCTTTTTTTTGAGATATTACTGTTACATAGCATACTATGATTCTACCACATACCATTTACAATTGTTTTTGAAAAAATCTAAAAAAATAAAATTATAAAACATTATTAAAAAAACTAATAAGTTTTAGACATTAAATGATAAAAAAAAAATTAAATGTAATGATCAATGTTGGTCGAAATGGTAGGTTGATGAAACTTTAAAGTATAAAAAATGAATTGGCTGTAAAAATTTTAAGTGCTGTTGATTTTTTATTTAGGAGGGCTCTAGCGCCCTTAAGGCTGTTTTTCCTTATATATTTTTATTTATTTTTATATAAAAAAGAAATATCTTATGAGCGTCATTAAAAATCTCCATAACCTAAATAGAGAAAAAGAGTACTCATTAAGATATTTTACAAGCATAATAAAATATTAGCCACAACAACTACAAAATAAAATCCGCAGGAATCAAATCGGACACTGATTAACAACAAGAATCGAAGGAGAACCTCTCTAACCGCATGACCCTTAATCATCCTAGCCAAACCATCTGCTACAGCATTTCCACGACGACCAATATGCAAAACTCACACTTCCCAATCTCTATCAAGAAAATCACAAATATGTATCACAAGAGGGCTACCACTCAAACTTAAAGATTCGCTGCACATAATTTGAATAACAGTCTTGTTATCAAGCTCAACATCAAGCCATCGAAAGCCAAGACGCCATGCATGATTGAGCGCATCGTAAGCTGCCCAAAGCTCCTCAATAAGCACTGAGCAAGAGCCAAGGCTTCTAGCAAAATCAAAGAGCCATCGCCCATCACTATCAGGATAACTCCATCTATCGACGTCATATTTCCAGAACCCCCAACAGTTTCATCAGCATTAATTTTAACACGACCCATAGACAATTTACACCAGGCCATAACATCATGCCTAGCGATATTGCTTCTGACTGAAGGGGCGTGTGCCTCCACCAATTTCCTCCAAGTACGACGACAATACCCTAAAATATCACCAAATATTTCACGACCATTATTAAAAATCGCAAAACATCTCCTTCTCCATATTGCCCAGCAGACAATTGCAAATAAACTATTCCACTCATCACCCAGTCTACTCCCAGCCCCAGAACCACACAAGTTGTCGACAAACCAAGCTTTGAAGTCACCCAAAAAGAAGCTTGCATGAAGTCTCTGACGCACCAAAAAAGACCATATTTCCCGAGCCCTGCTACAATCACACAAAACATGGATCAAATTTTCCTCACCATATACACAGATCAGACATTGATCATCAATAGCAATATGCCTCCGACGCCTTTCAGCATTAGTTAAAAACCTCTCGTGCATAGTTAACCAAAGAAAGGTTATCACTCGTTGAGGAAAACCCAAATGCTATAACACTTACAATACTTCAGATGAACCATTCAAACTTTTGCCACTCAAGGCTTTATAGGCCGAAGCCGTTGTAAACGAACGGCTCTCATCCCAGCTCCAGCTTGGTCTGTCTTTCCCCAAAGTCGCTTAGGGCAGTATGCGTAGTATCACACATGAAAGTCTCATTAAACTCAACGGGGGTATTACCTGATTGAGCCGAGGCCAATCCCAACTACCTGACTGGTTTACCATAGCCGCAATTGATAAGTAAGGCGGTGGTTCATGCATCAAACAATGGGCAGCAAGCGATTCATCACCATCTATCCACAAGTCTCACCAAAAATCCGTATACCAACCATCACGGATTTGCCAACAAACACTTCGACGAATCTTACCCCAGATATTGCGCAATCCCTTCTATAACTGCGAGGCTCTAATCCAAGAAATATTCGAAGGCAAAAACTTATTCCACTTGTATTTTTCTTTAAGCACTCAGACCCATAACTTATCCGCATCACAAACAAGATGAAATCCCACCTTCATCAAAAGAGCATTATTTTGACATTGCAAATCCTTGAAGCCGAGACCACCTACATCCAAAGGCTCCTTCATCGACTCCTACTTAACCAGGGTAAGAGTATTCGATCCATTTAATGAACCCCAAACAAATATTTAGATCATCTTTTCAAGTTCATCACAAATCCCCTTTGGTAGCCAAGTGGCTTGCATAACATACGTTGATATCGCTTGCAAATCTACCTTTGCCAGGGTTATCCGGCTTGCCAAAGATAAAGTCTTTGCCGCCCATCTGAAAAGTCATCTTTTTATAATTTCCAGTAGGAGCCTGTAAGTGTCCTTAATCACCATTTATGCAGTAAATAGACTCTTAGATACTTGCCAAGATTCTCTACAATAGTAAAACCAAGAGAGTCCGAAATTACATACTTTCTATACACCGCAGTTACGTGAGAAAAAAATAATAGTCTTAGCCACACTTACCCTATGTCCTGAACAAGCACAAAAGTGGTGAAGAATATCCTGAATAATCAACATTTGATCCAAAGAAGACTCTGCGAACTAGACAAGGTCATCAAAAAAAAATTAGTGAGAAAGACCAATACCATTCATAACAAGCTGAATTTGCTTCCATAGTCCCAACGCCATTTTACGCTCAATCGCATGGGAAAGCCTTTCCATGCACAGGACGAAAAGATATAGGGACAGAGGATCTCTCTGTCTGATTCTACGCGATAGAGTAAAAGAGTCAGTAACACCCTTATTCTGGATAATCTGTATAGTGACAGAACTCACACACTGCATAACCCAATAGATAAAGCGATGCGGCAAGCCTAATTTTATTAGCATCTCACTGATAAAGCTCCATTCAAGCCTATCATAGACTTTCTCTAGGTTCACTTTAATCTTTATCCACGAATTCGTATCTGTCTTCTTACATATAGTATGAATCACCTCCTGAGCCAGGATAATATTATCAGTGATTTGGCGGCCAGGGACAAAGCTTGTTTGCGTTTGCGTTTGCGCTATCCAACTGAAAGGTGAGGTTTTAGCCGGTTTACAAGGATCTTTGTTACCACTTTATACAGCACCGTACACAAACTGATAGGAAAAAACTCCCAAATTGACTCCGGATTTGCTACCTTTGGAATCAAAACAATGAGGGTGCGGTTCGCCGAAGCATCTAAATTCCTCGTGTCAAAAAATCTAAAACAAAGCAAAACACTAATTCTTCAACCCGTGCCCAATTTTTTTTGAAAAAACCTACTTGAAATCCATCGAATCTTGGTACTTTTGATGGTCCCATACTAAAAATAACCTTGCACATCTCCTCTCGAGTCACCAATTACAAAAGGGCATTTTTTGATTATCCGACAAAAGCCCAAAGCTCATAAAAAACTCCGACCGAGTCGCCTGCCTAGACTCGGTCATGAAGAGATTGGTGAAAAAATTCACCATATGCTCTCGCAACAAAGCCTCGTTAGAGCACCAATTGCTATTGTCAAGCCACAACATTTTAATTCTATTCTGTCGTCAACGCTGTAAAGTGGAAGCGTGGAAAAATTTGGTGTTTCGATCCCCTTGACTGATTCACTTGCTCTGAGACTTTTGGAACCATAGGCTCTTCTCCTGCTCTAAAAACACATTAAGCTCATTTTTAAGTGCCTCTTCTAAAGCAATCAGGTACGGATTACGCCGAACATCCAGAGCCAATTCAATTCCCCGAATACGCACCAATAATCTAGCCTTACGCCTCCCAATATGGCAAAAAATCTCTAAATTCCATTGTCTGCTCTTACCTTGAAAATCAAACAAATTCTCAAAGATGGGCACATCATCCTTCCAATTTTCGGTAAGAAGCCTTTCAAAATCCTGGTGGTTATTCCAGGCCGCAACAAACCTGTAAGGTCGAGTACTTTGTTGTCCCCTACCCTGATCAGTAGTCAGCAAGATAGGTCTATGGTCAGAACTCAACTTCGGCGAATAAGAAACTTCTTCCATAGTGAACAACTCATACCATTTAGCGTTACACGGACAACAATCCAATCTTTGGCTCAAATCCCCCCGCTCCCAAGTGAAACACGATCTATTGAACCCCATGCCAATCAGGACAAACTCCCGAGCAACGCTGTGACCCACCGTATCTTTCCTCAATACTATAAATCGTGTTGAAGTCGCCACCAAAAATCCATGCCCAATCGCTGCCAGGGTTAAGGGCACGAATCTGAACCACACCTGACTGCGCATGCTATAATCAGGACTGGCATGCAAAAAAAGTCACAAAAACGTGCGATTGGAGCTCGCTTCCATACAACCACCATGCAATAATTGATTCAAAACAACCACCATGTCTAAATAGACAATATTTTTGTACATGACCCAAATACCTCTGGAGAAACCAATAGCCTCAACCCTATAAGAACAATCAAACCCTGAACGCCTAATAAAGTTATCTGCATCCGAACCACTAACACGAGGCTCTATAATAACAACAATATCAAGATCCTGAGATCTCAATAGAAGTCTAAAACAGCGATTAAAATCAAGGCCAAGAGTTTCTTGAGTATTCCAAAATATGACTTTAACCATTAAAATAAGAGATAAAAGGGCAAGAACCCACTCATTAGGCATCGACAGTCCCGCTCCCAATATAAGACTAATTATCAATCCACTGAACACCCTGTTGCGCATTCGACCCAGCCTTCTTCGATTGCACACCACTATTCTCTCCTACTAGACCGGCGGTAAGTAACTTCTATGTTATATTCGACAAAAACTCAGAGACAACAATCGCTTTTTTTTAGTTTACTACCCTTTCGAGCTAAGCCAGTAGTCAACGACACACTCCTGTTTTCCCCTTTAGAGTTTATTTTACGGATAAGATTATACGTTGCCTTCCCATTATTGTCCTTCAAAATCCTTTTCGCTCCCTCCTCCACTACTCGAATGGCTATATGCTTTGCTAAAAGAAACGAGGTTGACGCAATAACCACTTTATCCCGGGCAGCCATAATAGCCTCACTTTTCTTGTCATCCTTGTTGGTTACGGACGATCTGTGAGGGATATGTATAGTCTCGGCACTAGTAGACACAGCAAAAATGTTCGCTTCAGCTGTGGAAATAGTAAACATCTCTGAGGTAGCACCCTTTACTTGTTGTTTAACATTCGGCACTTGGATGCCCTCCATAGAAACCATCTTCTGCTCAACAACACTCAGTAAAACATCCTTAGCCATCGACATCTTGCCAACCCTCTTACTTAGTCCCCTATTTTCATGTGCAGGTGGCATCGGCAATTTTTTCGGCTGACTATCTCTAGCAAAACTGGTAAGAACATCAAACTGAGACCCTCCATGTGAAGAATTAAAGTTCTTGGTCTTACTATCAACTCTCTTGGTCGTATTTGAACGTCGCCTCCTTCTTTCAACTTGTATCCACGGTCCATATCCTTCATTTTTAGGTTTTTGTACTTGGGCAACATGTTGCGAGCCCTCAATGTTAATAACTTGGGGTTGGCACGATTCCTTCGAGTGGCCATACTTACCACAACCAAAGCATATCATTGGCAACCCTTCGTACTCTATCAGCTGATACTTGCCATCAATCACCAAACCCAAAATTAACGGCCTATCAAGATTAACCACAATTGCCAATCAAGCAAATCCCCCCATCTTCCTTTTTTGTGTATTAAAATTAACGCGGATCACCATTCCCAAAAGGCTAGCAATGGATCAGAATAAATTTTTTCACATAGTATTTGATAGGGTAACCCAGAAGGTAAACCCATGCAAGGATTTGTTTTGGATACTCAGCTAAAGTAGAAAAATCATGCGACCATGGTTGCACGGTAAGGTAGCTCCCACAAACCACCCAAGGGCCGCCCGTTAAAACCTTATCATAGTCATCATCCAAAATGAAACGAATCAAATAGTAATTGTTGTCCAAATCAATAAGACTTACCTCACCCATCGGGTTCTATAACACTTGGATACGATTCTTAAGAGCTTGATAACCAATCGGCTTCCCCAGTAACCTCACAATTAAAGATTTCGACTGCTTATCATCAATTGCCTTATGCACCCTATCAGAAAATTTGATTTTGGGGAACGATCCCTTGTGATCAATTATAACATCATTATCCGCAAGATCAATATCAATGTCGCTAATGAAATTATCCTTCTGATTAGCAACAACTTGACCCGTGACCATGTCCCTAAAGGACGGTTTTGCAGCTTCTTCGCCCGGCAAAGAAATAACAGACGATCCCACATCTGTGACAGCTACAACCGATTTGTCCTCTTCCACACGCAGGTTGGTGTTATGAGGGACGTCCATATCCATCGTCTCTGCCCCCAGCGTCGCTTCTCTGCTCACAACCCCATCACTTGCCGCAGCACTCTCCACAGCTATCACCAGAGAAACCCCATCGGGCAGCTGCCCAGATGAAGCCAATTCCATTGGCACGTTATCACAGGCAGCCGTTCCTACTTTCTCGGAGCATATACTAGGTTTAAAGTTGAAAAATGTTTGATTATTTTTATTTTCTTTAACTATACTTAAAAATAAAATGCTTCATTAATTAGATTTTTTTAAAAAGTTATAATTTATTAAATTGTCTTTAAAAATAAAATTTAAAATTTAAGCACTAACTTTAAATGGTTAATTATATTATTAGTATATGGTCATATTTAGTAATTAGCAGATTGCTGATAATGGATAACAGTTTACAGAAGTTTATAGCATTAGCTGATTTGACTAACGGGTTGTATTAGTTCATTGTATAAAAATGTTTGGTAAAATTAACTGATAGCTGATTGAATATTTGAACAAGCAAAATGACATATAAGGATACGATTATATTCAATACTTGTTTGACTAATTTATTAGTTATTAATATTTTATATCTATTAATATTAATTAGATTATGAACATCATTTTTTTAATATCATTACTAAGTAAATATGAAGGATGTATATATTAGTTTTTTATTTATAAAATTATTTTTTTAATATAATTTTAATAATTATTAATTATATATATATATATTAATTGCTTATTTAAGATGATGTTTTGTCAGAAAAGGAGAAAAGAAAGAAAGATAGGGCACTTAGAAGAGTGAAGAAGAAAGATTTTGATACCGATTATTCCGAATTAGATGATAGATCTCTCTCCGAAGCAAATTTGGTGGCTCGTCGAGATATACTTACAAGAGAAGCGTGCAAGACTCTGTAGTTGGGGAAGAGATTAGGGGTAGAAATTCAAGGTGATGAAGAAGAAGTGATTAAGGAATTGGTTCAATTAGAATTATTCGAAAATAAGTTTAATTAGCATTGAGGTGGGAGGGGGCTGAGTTTTTGGAAGAGGTGGAGGTGGCTTCGATACGTAAACTGTGGTTGGTTTATGGTGTTTCTTTTCGTTTGATTTTGGCTGTTGGGGATTATGAAGCTTGGGTCTTGAGTTATCATGGTTAGTATTCAAATTAGTTTCAAGATTTTTTAATAATTTTGTTTGGGTTTAGGAATTTGTTTCGGGTGTAGTGCTTTTTAGTATTTGTTTAGGAGTGGGTGAAGTAGGAGAGTGGGGTTATTTTCTGGGGGTATGTGGTTATTTGTTTGGGAAAAACTTGAATACACAGTTTACACAGATTTTTTAATTTTAGCGGTTAGAGGTTTAGTTTAGAGTTTAGAGTTTAAGGGTTTAGGTTGTAGGGTTTAGATTTTAAGGTTAATGTTTAGAATTTAGGGTTTAGGTTAAACTTTAGTTTACATAGACCTTTTAGTTTTAGTAGTTAGAGGTTTAGTTTAGGGTTTAGAGTTTAAGGGTTTGAGTTGTAGGGTTTAAATTTTAAGGTTAGTGTTTAGAATTTAGGGTTTAGGGTTTAGTTTTTTAGGGTTTAGGTTTAATTTTGATTTATAGTAGAAATATGTAGGCTTGTGTAAAATTTATTTTACACCGTCGTTGTATCAAATTTAAACCAAATTTAAACCCTATTTGTTTGTTCCAAAATTGTTTGGTGCTATGTTATACGCTGAAAGGTTATAGGTGAGTGGGGTTGGAGATTCTTTTAAGCTTGGTGGATTTTGTTAGTCGTTCGGTTTTTGAAAGGGTTGCCTTTGGTCTGCTGGATGGCTTATGTTCTGGTGTTTGAACAATAATAGGGGAGTGAAGCCACTTCATGATGCCTGGTTTTGTGGTGTTGATTTAGTGTAATGTTTTAGTTTGTTTGTGTGTTGTTTTTTGGGTTTGAGGTTGTTGGTTTTTATCTAATATATTACCCGATTGTGTTGTATTTTTTTCCTCCACTTAAGATTAGGGAGATTTTTAATGAGACATACAATTCGGATGTTAGTCTTTTAATATATTAATAAAAAATCATTTTACTGAGAAAAAAATGCTTATTTATTATTTATTATTAATTATTAAATTTATATATGTATATTAATTTATGTATTAATTTCTTTTATGAAATTATATTTTAATTTTATTAGTTATTCGAATTTATGTTATTTAGAGAATTTTTTATAATTATCAAGGACTAAAGAATCTTTACAAGTATTTTATCCAAACCTCTAACTCAAAAAGCTCATAAATGATTTTTTTTAAAATGAGAGGTTTCACCATAATCCGCTTTTACAATCTTCTATTTATTAAACATCTAAATTAGTGGATTTGACTTGTCAAACCTCTAAAAATGCTTCAAACCTTTAATTATGACTCAAAAAGTTGTTTACCAAACGAAGCCTATATATTATGCATAACTAAGGGTAAACATTCGATTAGTCGAGTCGAGTGAAAAAATTTCAAGTTAGTTGAGTTGACGAGTCATATTTTTTAATTCACTTTATTTGAAATTTTTTCGAGTTGATTTTATAAAATTTGAGTCAAGTTGTTCGAGTTTCTATTCAAATTTAAATGTAAACATTTATAATATTTGTAGCACCGATTGATTCCAATTTAAATATGATTTCTATAACTATATACCATATACATTTATATTTCTTTATATTTTTCATATAAGATATACATATCATGCGGAGTTGAGTGACTTGACTTGAACTTTAAAACTGATTAATTAATTACTAAAAAATATGATTTATTCTAAGTTCTATTTTATAACTCAAACTTTATCTGAAATTTTTTCAAGTCGAGTCAAATAATTTGAGATTTTTGAGCGAGTCAAAATTTTCTCATCATTGTGAATGAGTTATGGATTTAATCTTTGTACTTTAACTTTGTCATTTTTTTGTTTGAGCCAAGGTATCCACCGCAGATAGTAGTTTATATTCGATATTTAAATTTTGCTAATATACCAATTCGTTTTATAATATAAATTTAATACTTATAAATTTTAAGTTTTAATTATTCAATGGCTTAACAGTCAAATAAGTACCCAAATTATACATTTTTTCAGATGAAGCAGCCTTTTTTTGGGCTCGACGTTTTTAATAAGACAAAAAAAAAACAGAGTCCCCACCAATCCTTTTCAAGGTGTGATTGGATCACCTAAAAATGGGTTATTTTAATAAAATCATTTTATTAAAACAACATTTTTGGTCTGCAAAAAAAAAAAACGGGTTCGAGAGTCAGTTATGCGTGGGGAAGGATTAGCACCCCACAACGCCCAAAAATTGGTACCTAGCTGATTACAAAATGTTTTAATGTCAGAATTTACAAGTTCATATGAAATTTAATTTACTGTCCATTTATGAATATGATTTCATTTTAACGGCCCCATCATTCAGAGAATGAACTCTAATCACCGCCAACATTTCTGGCGCTAACCCGTCACCTCATTTTTTTGTAGGACATCGCATTAGTTAGGTTTCACTTTTATTAACAAACAATCAAAGAAAAGATTAATGTGTTAAAGCTTTTAGTATTCTAGTTGGTTATTAACCCTAAGAATTGTCTAAGTGTTTTTTTTATCTATTATAGTTAAAATATAATTAAGTGTATTTTATGACTTTTGGTGTGAAGAAGAGTTTTATTAAACTTTAAGGCCCTAAATTAACTAAGGCTCTATCACTAGAGAATCTAAAGCTAGGGGTTTTACCTAAACTAACAATTTAAATTAAAGACAAACAATCAATGATTTTAGGGAAACAAATTAACGAAAGATATACATGTGAAGGTAACATTAGTTAAATTCGCAAAATTAAATAAAAACAATTAGAGGAGGGGAATTTTATAACTTCAAAAATGTTTGTATCATTCCCATGATCAAGTCAACACACGATATTCAAATCGGTCTTGTAAAAAGGTTAATTTTGTTTTTTCCTTTAAAAAATGATAAAAAGGTTTAGTAATTTTAAATAATTTAAGATAAAAAGGGGAAAGAATTAATGACCAAATAAAAACAAATTGGAATTATACGCCTGAGTTTATAAAAACATTTAAAGAAACTTTAATAATAAAAATGTAGGGATTCAATAAAATTGAAATGCCCCCTTTATTTAAAATGGGCATAAAGCCCCAAAACACAATTATTTAACTTTGTTTCAAAACAAAGATTAAAACATACTTTTAGATAAAAAAGCATAAGTGCTCATGAGAAAAATAAGAGATGAAGAACAAAGGTGGTGAACCACCGTGTCAGTCACCCTCCACCAGCGCCGGCCGCTGTCCACCGGCGATGGTGCACCAAAAACTCATGTTTTGTGTTTGATTGAAATACTCGAATAAGGTTCTTTAAAACTAAAAAAGGTTAGAATAAAACCCAATTTCCAATATATTCAAAATAAATAAAATAAAATAAATAAAGCTAAAATTAAAAATAAGAAGGAATTACAATGTAAGAGTGGTGAATTACAAGGGTGAGGAATGAATGGGAGGAATGAATGGTGTAGTGAGTGGTGAATTGTGTGTGAAGTGTTGTGTCCTACAAGTGATGGGGAAGGGAGTTTATATAGCATTTTCACTACCTAAAATACCAAAAATCAGAATATTAAATCCCCTAAAAATATTGCCCCAAATTGTTGATTTGATTCAACTTCCTTTTTCCAATTGATTCTTGCTTGATTTTGCTTTAACTATTTCCTTCTTTGATTCGATTTTGACCAGCTTTCCCTTTTGAATTGCTTGAATTTTGGACTGGTATCTTTCCCTTTTTTTGCTTTTGACTGATCTTTCTTGCCTATTTTGATTCTAACTTGGGCTAAAAAACAGTGATAACATCTGCCCCTCTTTGCTTATTTCGGTGAAACAGGAAAAGAGCAAAGAACCAAAAAGAAACTGATTTTTTGGCTGGACTGCAAACTGGACGTTGAACATCAAAATAGGGTTCCATTCTCCTTATGCCTGAACAAATAAGTAGATTCCATTATCCTTACGTCTGGACAGATAGGCGAGCTGCATTCTCCTTACGCCTGAACGGATAGGCGAGTTCCATTTTTATGCCTGAATGGATAGGCGGGTTTCATTCTTCTTATGCTTGAATGGATAGGCAGGTTCCATCTTCTTTATGCCTAAACAGATATGCGGGTTCCATTCTTTTTATGCCTGAACAGATATGCGAGCTCTATTCTCCTTACGCCTGAACAGATAGGCGGGCTCCATTCTCCTTATGCCTGAACAGATAAGCGGGTTCTATTCTTCTTATGCATGAATAGATAGACAGGTTCAATTCTCCTTACGCCTGAACGAATAGGCGGGTTTCATCCTCTTTATGCCTAAACGGATAAGCGAGTTTTATTCTCTTTATACCTGAACGGATAGACGAGTTCTATCTTCTTTATGCTTGAACGGATAGACATGTTCCATTCTCCTTATGCCGAACGAATAGGCAGGTTCCATAATTCTTATGTCAAAACAAATAGATAGGTTCTATTCTCCTTATGCCTGAACGAATAGGCGGGTTCCATCTTCCTTATGCCTAAACAAATAAGCGAGTTTCATTCTTCTTATGCCTGAACAAATAAGCGGGTTCTATTCTTCTTACGCCTGAACGGATAATGGATAGGCGGGTTCTATTCTCCTTATGCCTGAATGGATAGGCGAGTTCTATTCTCCTTATGCCTGAATGGATATGCGAGTTCTATTCTCCTTATGCCTGAATGGATATGCGAGTTTTTTAAATTTTTGTCTTTCATGAATCTATGTCAATTTACTCGTAAGATGCAAGAAAAGGCTAGAATTGAGAATTTAAGGAAACAATCATGGCAAACATGGAAAAGAGCAAAGTCATATGCCCCAAAATTCATACTATGAATGATTCATGAATCCATCAACCGGATAGTGTCCCACTTTTAAATGGCTCTATTTAACTCACACGCTCCTCAAATTTCAATTTTCCACTTTTCTAATCTCAATCAGACATTAGAAGTTTTGAGGTCCCTGAAGAAAGGTTAACTCAATAAGGCGGAATATGTTCTGCAAACAAACTCCTTTTCTCAGATATTCATGTGTGGTCCAAATGGTCTTTAAAGGCTTGTAATGTAGGCTAGGCTCAGGTTACAAAAAAAGATATATAGGCTCAAATACATGTTTTAAGGGTGATTAAACCAATGATCAATCTTTCTTGATGAAATCTTCGTTCTTTTATTCTTTGGATCACTCTAACTGCTCATTTTGGGTTTTTACCCTAGAGTTCATTTCTTTTTCTAGGACATATCTCCCTTGAAGGATTTCGTACATTTTTTCTTTCGTATTTCAGCTTTCATTTCTTCTTTCTTTTTTATTTTTTCTATTTTTCTATTTTTTTATTTTTTATTTTTTTTATTTTAAATTTAGGACATTCAGCTTGATTTGCTGTCATCCTCTTTGCCCCTCCCTAGTGTGGAGAATGATCCTTGGTTAGGGTTCAATCGTAAGAAAAATATCCAGCTCAAAAAGAGACCACAAAGGATTTTTTTTCTTATCCGTGAAGGGAAATGAAGGAATGCCAAAAGTCATTTCAAACACAAATATCATCAAAGAGAAGTAGTCTTTAGTTGGTAGTTGTTTTAGAGTTATCACTTCATTCAAAGACCTTAAAAAATGTCTGAGAGGAAAATCACTCAAAATCTGTTTATGGGATTTCCCATTAATCCTAAACACACTTTATTTCCCTTCTATCTCGGGATTAGATCCAAGAATCATTTATACAATCAGTAATAGGGATTCTACAGAGAAAATGTATTTTAAAAGAGAAATGGATGAAAAATTGAAAAAAAAATATTTACCACTTGAGAAAAATAAAGGAAATGCATCTTTAAACAAGTAGATTAATATAGAAGCCCTTACAAAACATCCCTAATGCTCGCGGGCAAAAGCAAAAGGGCTGGTTCTAGGTATAACCCCAACATTGTTCGGGAAAATCCTCTATTATCCTATTTTTAAGCATTATTCTAGGAAGGCATGGATAAATTCCAGCCAAGCATGCCTATATCTACTCCGTGAAAAGATTCTATTGCTGGATTAGTTTAGGTTATAGGTGTTCATCATATTTTTCTTCCTCGAATCTCCCACTTTTGGTGGCCGCCAATAACAGTTCCCCGTTCATGACCATGTCTGCGAAACCTTTGGTGGCTTGGTTTAACATATGGTCGTAGAAGGGACCATTTAAAGTCTTCACGAACATTGGAGTAACCTCGTTTTCCAATAGTAGAGGTTGAACTTGGGCTGCCACGTCTCGCCACCTCTAAGCGTACTAACGAAAACTCTCGTTGAGCCTTTGTTCCATGCTCTGCAGTATGATCTTGCTTGGGACCATATCTGTCACATGCTCGTACTATTTGAGGAAAGCTCTTGATAGATCTCTTCAAGTATGTATGTTGACCTGTCTCAATTAGGTATACCATTGGGTAGCAGACCCCGATAGACTATCTTGGAAACAATAGATGAGTAGTTTCTCATTTTCCAAGTGTAGTGACATTTTTCGGCAATACATGGTCAAGTGCACCGAAGGGCAAGTGGTCTCGTCATACTTCTCGAAGTCAGGAGTTTTAAATTTTAGAGGAACCACCAAGTCAAACACTAGACTTAGATCTCTAGAGTCTATGCCACCATAGACAATTTTTCCTTGTAGGGCTCTGATGATCTCTTTCGAGCCTGTCATGTTGATCTTCTAGCCTCTTATTCACTTTGGACCTGTCGACTACCTTATGGAGATCTCGTACCTTAATACCTTGGTTTTCCCCATGATTTATCCTAGACCTTTCTAGAAGATGAGCTGAGGTTCCTGCCATGCGAATATGGAACCTCCCCTTCGGTGAAAATGTCTCACAAGTCATCCCGGGTTAGTGCGACAAAACATCAACAGCTTCAAGCATCTTTCCTCTTTCTGGGTCCTTGAATCCCAACATAGCCACTATCTGGATGACAATGTTTTTCTGAGCTTGTGTAATTTCTTCTTTTAAGTCTTTCTCCATTATATCAAGTTTATCTTGGGTACTTTTGTGGTTTATTTCTAGAGTTGTCAATCTTTCCTCTATAGTCATAGCTCGAGTATCATATTTGTGCGGAATCTTGCTATTTGAATAGAATTTACCATAACTAATATTTTTATAATATATGTATGTATGCAATGATCACAACATAAACTAATGCAAGCAACAAACAAACAAAAATGCAAATGCATGAATACAAGCGAAGGGCCATCGATTCCACTAAGATATTACTTTAGAAGTAGTTTTTCATTGGATATCGAAGTCCCTTATTACAAAAGGTTTTGAATTATATCACGAGTACATCTCGACCTGAGAGTCCAACTCTTTTATTTCTTTGATCAACCACATGAGTCTCGGTCTTACTTCTTTTACTAGCCTGACATACTGTCAAAGAACAGTAGCTTCCTTAGCTAGCATCATCATATGCTTGGCTATGTCTTGAATCTGGACCAAGACACTCTTGTTGAATTCATCTCGCTCTTAGAACCTTCTGACGTTGTCCCTAAGTCGGGTAAACCAGTAAGTATTGCCCTCTTCATTGGTATCTTCAAGGACCAAGATCTTTATCTTGAATGTTGTTCTCCATGTGCCCGCTGGTTGACCTCGGACCAACGATGTACACTCGCATTATCTTCTTCTTTCTGAAAGAGTCTTTTATCCATCCCAAAAACTATTTTCTACTTGAGCAATGTGCTTTAGAATTGACCCTTTCTATATATGAGATGTGGATGCAAGAAAAAATGCAAAACAATACAAAACAAAAAAATAATTAGTACTCATAAAAGGTCCAAAATTATTTCATTGTATGAATAATAACTGGGCAGCGCATTCCAACATCTCTGGACATGTCTCCACAGACTATTCTTACGAAATAATTTTGACTGAATTCTAACCCTAGAGTTTTTCACATGGCTCTATTGGGGTGGACTTCTAGATTCACACACAAAGGTTTGGTTCTAGAAAGGTCCCCGAGCTATCCTCGCTGTCCCCTACTAAGGGTAGCAAGGCTCCTGATTCTCACCCATTATAGGCTTCAAACGAATCAAGTTTAACTCAGGGGGACCCATTTTCCTATGTCTTCACGAAGGATTAGTATCCTTACGAAGACATAAGGCATATGAGTCCCAAAGTTCTTGCTAGGCTCATAGAGCTTATAATCAAGCTTTAAAAGCATAAAAAGATATCATATGCATAAATGGACAATTAAGATAAATTTTATACGAACTTAGAAAATTCTGACATTAAAACAAAGTGTAATCGGCTTGTGGCCTGACTCTCTTTTTGTAAAAACAAAAAATGTTTCCAGTGGAGTCACCAAGCTGTCGCAACCATTTTTGGGGCTCGACATGTTTTTTGAAAACAAAATAATGAACGAAGTCGCCACCAATCCTTTTCAAGGTGTGATTGGATCACCTAAAAACGGGTTATTTTAATAAAATCATTTTATTAAAACAACATTTTTGGTCTACAAAAAATAGAAATCGAGAGTCAGTTACGCGTGGGGAAGGATTAGCACCCCCACAACGCCCAAAAATTAGTACCTAGCCGATTACAAAATATTTTAATGTTGGAATTTGCAAGTTCATATGAAATTTAATTTACTGCCCATTTATAAATATGATTTCATTTTAACAGCCCCAGCATCCAGGGAATGAACTCTAATCACCGCCAACATTTTTAGTACTAACCCCTCACCTCATTTTTTTAGGACACCCCATTAATTAATTTTCACTTTTATTAACAAACAGTCAAAGAAAATATTAATGTGTTAAAGCTTTTATTATTCTAGTTGGTTACTAACCCTAAGAATTGTCTAAGTGTTTTTTTACCTATTAGGGTTTAAATATAATTAAGCGTATTTTATGATTTTTGGTGTGAAGAAGAATTTTATTAAACTTTAAGGCCCTAAATTAACTAAGGCTCTAGCGCTAGAGAACCTAAACCTAGGGGTTCTACCTACACTAACAATTTAAATTAAAGACAAACAATCAATGATTTTAGGGAAACAAATTAACGAAAGACATATATGTGAAGGTAACATTAGTTAAATTCACAAAATTAAATAAAAACAATTAGAGGAAGGGAATTTTATAACTTTAAAAATGTGTGTATACTTCTCATGATCGAGTCAACACACGGTATTCGAACTGGTCTTGTAAAAAGGTTAATTTTGCTTTTTCCTTTAAAAAATTGATAAAAAGGTTTAGTAATTTTAAATAATTTAAGATAAACAGGGGAAAAGAATAAATGACCAAATAAAAACAAATTAGAATTATACGCCCGGGTTTAAAAAAACATTTAAAGAAACTTTAATAATAAAAATGTAGCGATTCAATAAAATTGAAATGCCTCACTTTTTTTAAAATGGGCATAAAGCCCAAAACCACAATTATTTAACTTTGTTTCAAAACAAAGATTAAAACATCATTTTAGATAAAAAGCATAAGTGTTCATGATAAAAATAAGGGATGAAGAACAAAGGTGGTGAATCACTGTGCCGGCCACCCTGACCGGCGTCGACCGCCATCCGCCGACGGTGATGCACCAAAAACTCCTCTTTTGTGTTTGATCGAAATACCTGAATAAGGTTCTTTAAAATTAAAAAAGGTTAGAATGGCTTCCAATTTTCAATATATTTGAAATAAATAAAATAAAAATAAATAAAACTAAAATAAAAATAAGAACGAATTACAAAAGTGAAGAAATTTGCTTCGTGTCTTTTCACCAGAATTTCAATACAACTTGATCTTCTAAGGATTTTTGGATACAATGTAAGAGTGGTGAATTACAAGGGTAAGGAATGAATGGTGTAGTGAGTGCTGAATTGTGTATGAAGTGTTGTGTCTTACAAGTGATAGGGAAAAGGGTTTATATAGCATTTTTCACTACCAAAAATACCAAAAATCAGAATATTAAATCCCCTAAAAATATTACCCCAAATTGTTGATTTGATTCAACTTCCTTTTCCAATTGATTCTTGCTTGATTTTGCTCTAACTGCTTCCTTCTTTGATTTGATTTTGACCATCTTTCCTTTTTGAATTGCTTGAATTTTAGGCTGGTGGTTTTCCTTTTTTTACTTTTGATCGATCTTCCTTGCCTATTTTGATTCTGACTTGGGCTAAAAATCAATGACAACATCAGATAGGTGCCTAATGTTTTCTTCCGTGACATATGTTATTTTTTTCGTTATCCAATAAATTTGAACACGTTGAATGATTTGTCATTTTCTGAAATTAAAATCCGAAAATGAGAAAAATAAAATATATGAATATTAATTAACCCAACAATATTTAATTTCTTAAAAAAACTTAAATCCTAACCCTAAATTCTTCCATTTCGACCATCAATTCAACCATTACCGACCACCCTTATCTTCATCAGACCCCCTTCTACTGAAAAACCCATCATCTCGTCGTAAAAAATCAACAATGAACTGACGATTGTACCATTGACAAAAACCCAACAATGAAAGAAAAGAGGCTGATTGGGTTCTCATCGATGGGTAGAGGATGACGAATGTCGAACGATAAGGTACACGACGCTCTGGGCGGTGAACGATGAATTGCCAACTTGTTGGGATTGTCGGGGGGAGATGTGATTTGGGAGTTTGATTAAAAGAAATTAAAACTTTTGGGTTAAAAGAAATTTAAAATTTTAAAGAAATTTAGAAATTAAAAATATAAAAAAAAACATGTCACGTGTCATGTCTGGTTGGATGATAAAAAAATTTTAACGGCCATTGACGAAAAACCTTAATTGGGTCATAGAAAGAAATGCTAGGCACTTATTTAGACTAAAATATAGTTCAAGTACCTATCTAAAAAAATATAGTTTGGGCACTTATTTAACAATTAAGCTTTATTCAATACTTAATATTTTGTTTATTGAATCACACTTTAGTTTAAATAGTTAACATCATTGAGTGTTAGAATGATGTTTTTAAGATATTTATGTCGGCTTTTAACAGGAGTAATTAATGATATTAAATACGTGGATTAACTTATGACATTGTAAAAGTAAATGGAGTAAATGATATCAAATTAAAGTACAGGAACTAAATCTGGATCAGAACTGAAGTGACCATTTTTTTTAAAGAAAAAAATTTGATACATAGGCCGTGTAAACTTTAGTTTACATTGGCCTTTTAATTTTAGGGGTTGGGATTTTAGTTTAAGGTTTACAATTTAGGGGTTTAGGTTATAGCTTTTAGAATTTAAGTTTAGTTCTTAGAATTTAAGGGATAGGATTTAAGGTTTAGGATTTAATTTTTTAGGGTTACGATTAAGAATTTAGAATTTAAATTTTATAATGTAAATATGTAAGCTTGTGTAAAATTAGTTTCACATAGCTGTATATCAAAATTTTACCCTTTCTTAAAATGGCTAAAAAATAATGTTGCCACTGTATCATCTTTAATCTACGGGAATAAATTTTGGGTACCTAAATTTGGCCTAAGGTTCAATTTGGTATTTAAGCCTTCTTTTTTTCTATTTAAATATATGAATTTGACCTCAAGATTTAATTTAGCACCTAAATTTTTATTTAATTACACAACTGTTTTTTTATCCAATTATGTAATCCCCTCAGATCGATAGGGTAATCCGATCCGATATGAGGTGTCACATTAGGGTCACAAGAGCGACCCCCAGTAAAATTTCAAATTAACAAATTGTCAAACATTTAAAATCATAAAACAAATTTTCAATTAAAACATAAGTTCCAAAAATCATTCGAACAATAAACAAAAATCGTGGTTTAAGTTACAATTCAAGTTTCAGACTCTGATATAAAAACAAGACGTGACATACATGCCCCCTAATTACACGAGTACAGTACTTCGCAAGCAGTGCCGAAAGAACTCCCATATTGATGTCGATAATAGACGATGTTCAATCCTTTAGAACCTGTGATGGTAAAGACAACGTGAGCTTGGAAAAGCTCGGTAATACAGAACTACCAAAAGATGCTAAAGGCACAAGCAGGTATATGACAAACTGCAAAGCTAACATGGTGTTCCGGGCAACAATAGAGTATGATTTTTATTCTATAATCAAATAAAGTGGTTTATCTGAAGGTAACATAGTTGTTCTTTATTCGACTACTCAAGTATCAGGCGAGAAGCTTATAGTCCAAAGAATTAGGAGAAAGGTAGTTTATGGAAGTTGATCTCAGAATTTTAATGTGTTTCATCAAGTGCAGATAGGATCCATACGAAGGTTTCAAAAGGTGGTAAATTAATTCAGTAGGGTAGATTTAAAAGAGGCAAGAAGATTTTATTTATGACCTAATTACCCTCCAACGAAACTGAACTGCATCAATAATAGGCATTAACCTAGGCCCATTGGGCGTAGGTGCCATCCTAAGGGGGTGCCATCCTAAGGGGATACCTTATGTAACACCCTTGCCCGGTCTGGTAGAAAACTAGATCGGGAAGTGTTACCGGACTATGAACGATGACCGATACAATACCATGTTTAATTATCTATACAAACATGTGGGATTTAGAAGGATCTTTATAGCATGATTCGACCAAAATAAAACTTTTACAACCTTAGGGTAGTTAGCAATAATTTTTAAGACCTTACTATGAAGGTTTATCAAATTTTAAGGCAAGCGTATCGATACTCCTAAGGGTTGTATTGATACACTATGGCTGACGCAACATCCAAATTTTACAGTGGCAAGGGCCCGTATTAATACTCATCGAGGTGTATCGGTATGCCTAGCAATGACCGTTAATATCTTTAGGTACTGTAGACCCGTATCGATATGTGATCATACCGTATTGGTACGCACCCAAACCGTATCAGTACGGAGCTGAACCTAAAATTACAGTAGCCAATTTTTGTATCGATACACACTGTGCAGTATCGATACACCCCTTGTCCTGTGCCCAGTTATGCATAGCCGTACCGATACGCCATCACCCGTATCAGTGCGGAAGGGTCTGCAACGACAAATTTTGTCTGGTTTATTAATATTTTGACCTAGCAAATGTGGTCCAAAGTCTATGAAAATTTACAAACAACTTAAAATTATGTCAACCTCGATGCATGTCAATTTTCAAAGCATTTCGATTCCATTTACCATGTTTTGTCTGTAACCTGCCAAAAATGCCATTTTAGTCATTTTTACAAACACTTATAAGTTCATTTTAAGCCATGCCATGCATACCTAGATGCCAACTCCTTATAACACATCAAAAGGGCATTTAGGACTTATAGTGCACTATGCCACCAAGCTAGGAGTTTAAGGGCTAAAAGTACATTACAAAATGGCTTAGTGACTTGCAAAATCTTCGCTTGTCCCGATCCTCGAACTTTAATCCGTACCACCTGAAATGCATGGAAAATGAGATGCATTAGGCATAAACTGCTTAGTGAGGTAGTTAATAAACCAAAAAAATGAATAATATGGTAATATCAACAATGTCAATGGCATGCTAAGCACATGATCAATCTACATGCATCTCATTTACACAATATATCCATGAAATTCAAGAGGTCAATGTAGTTCATGTTCGATCAATAATTTAATCCCTTGGATCATTATGTGATAATGGATACACGAATTCCACCTCCTCGCCAAGTCCATGAAATCAATGAATGGTCGTATCCCTCCTCCTCCCAAAAGACAAAGCACAAACATCCCTCATCCTCGCCAAAAAGAGGCCGTAGCCTAGGACCAATGTCCACCCGTACCAAATAAGCTCATGAATTCTATGGCATACCAATTGTATCCGATGTCTATTCGAATCCAAGGTCCAATGATTCAATAGTCCAATAATTCCATAATTCAATGATATCCATGACAAGTTCAATGGTCAATGCGCTTATTTCAATAATCAACATTCTTTTTAATGAAGTTATGGCATTTCCAAAAGGTCCATGATGCTTTCCATGAGATCAATGACCTATTCAATGTTCAATGGCATATCAATAATTTCAATGATCATGTTTTGTAATGCTATGAACTTACCAATCCTACCGTACATGATTTCCATGAAGTTTCCATATAGTCATGCCTTGAAAAAGTATTCGTTAATGTGAAGGCCAATGAAAAGATGACATAGCCATGACTCAACTACACTCACCTAGCCCTTTTAAGAGTTTCTTGGTTCCTTGATGACAATTCCTTTGTTGCTAGCTCTTGGAGGAGATGATGGAGCCTCAATCTCCCTTTCTTGAACTAGACAAAAATCAAAGAAAATTGGTTACAATGATTTCAATGGATCCAATGATATTTTCTAACTTCTTAGCAAACTTTAGCTATGAAAAATAACAAAAGAAAAGGCTAAGAAGTTATGGAGGATATCTTAGGTTTTCCCTAAACTTTCCATATAAAATTCCTCACAAACTAGCCATGGAATTTCAAAATTAATAGAGGGTTTTATCTTACCCACAAGAGAATTATGACTTGGTAGCAAGTAACTTGAGAAAGTTCAAGTTTTCAAGGGATGTAAATGGAGGTGCTAGCTTAGGTTGAAGATGGAGAGGTGTTTGCTTTCTAAAGAAAGAAAGATGGATATAGTTTGAGAATAAGGTCTCGGTTAGAAGATAGAAAACAAAAATATGGTTTAATTCAATCCTTAAAACCCCAATTCATCTGGTGGTTTTCCTTCTATTGAGGGAAACATATTTTTAAACAATATATTCATTAGTCAATAGCCATAATGGTTATGACAACTCCTTCCATTATTATGTCATCTTTGTGACAATTAACCAAAGCCATGCATCTACCACGTGAAGATAGCCAAGCAAGGAGGTGACTCATACCTCAAATTGGGGTAATTACAAAGATGGTCCTTCATCTTTTCAAGCTTCATACTTTTACCCCTTTAAACTTTCAATTTTTACATTTTAAACACTAAGCTAGATTTCAATCTTTACAATGAGGTCCTTAAACAATGAATTGACCTTAATTGTATTCAATGATCACTCTTTTGACCATTTGGTCAAAAGTCAATGCTAGGGTTTGACTCACCGATGTTGGATTTTCGATGGCCAAAATCTGATTTACAACTAGGCTAGTTTTTAGGGTGTTATAACTCTCCCCCTTAAGAAAAACTCATCCCCAAATTTTTACCTAAATGTAAGAGCTTCTTCATTGTCTCTTCTAGTTCCCACGTGGCTTCTTCCACCTTATGATTCCTCCATAGTACTTTAACCAACGGAATTGTCTTACTACAAAGTCTCTTGACTTCCCTTGCAAGGATCTGAACTGGTTCTTCTTCGTGGGAAAGATTTGGGTAAATCTCTATATACTCCGATTCAATAATATACGAGGGATTAGATTGATACTTACGGAGCATCGATACATTAAAGACGTCATGAATCTTGCTCAGCTCAGGAGGCAATGATAACTGATATGCCACGAGGCCAACTCTTTCAATGACTTCAAAATGTCCTATGAACTGGGGACTCAACTTTCCCTTCTTGCTAAATCTGAGAATCTTCCTCCACAGAGATACTTTTAGAAAAGCTTGCTCACCCACAGAGTACTGAATATCCCTTCTTTTGAGATCTACATAAGCCTTATATCGTTCAAAGGTAGCTTGAAGACGATCATGGATGATGACAACCCGTTCATTGGTTTCCCAAAGTAAGTCAGGGCCCAACATCTTGTCTTCACCGAGTTTAGACCAACACAAGGGAGTACAATATTTTCTACCATATAATGCCTCTTAAGGGGCCATTTGAATCGATTCTTGGTAGCTGTTATTGTAGGCAAACTAGATGAGCGGTAAAGATTTCTCCCAAGTGCCCTCGAAATCAATGATGCATGCTCGCAGCATGTCTTCTAAAATCTGGATCACCCTTTCTGACTGACCGTCAGACTGAGGATGAAAGGCAGTGCTAAGATTTACTCTAGTTCCTAGAGCTTCTTGCATTGTTCTCCAGAATTGAGATATGAACCGTGGGTCTCTATCAGAGATGATAGACTTAGGTACACCATGTAATTTGATTATTTCATTGATATACAAGTCCGCTAACTTGGGCAGACTGAAGTCCATCCTTACAGGTAGAAAATGGGCCGACTTGGTAAAATGGTCAATAATGACCCAGATAGCATCATTCTTCTTAGGAGTCAATGCCAAACCACTGACGAAATTCATGGTTATTCTTTCCCATTTCCATTGTGGAAGTTCAATAGGTTGGAGGAGTCTAGTGGGTACACGATGTTCAACTTTAACTCGTTGGCACGTTAAGCACTTAGCCACGAAGTCAATGATAGCTCGCTTCAAGCCAGGCCACCAATACAATTCTTAAAGGTCTTTATACATCTTTATCGATCTCGAGTGAATAGAGAATTTACTAGAATGGGCTTCTTTGAGAATATTATTACGAAGATATTTATTGTTAGGTACGCAAACCCGATCATAGAAATATAGAATTCCTTCTGAATTAACTTTGAAGTCAAGGTTAGGATTTTCATGAAGTTTAGACATGATAGCCTGTAATTCAGGATCACGATCCTGCAACGACTTGATTTTTGATATGATTGTAGACTGAACTTGAAGTTCAGATACAAGCTGGTGATGTTTCTTGAGCCTGAAATGAGCATTCATAGCTTGGGGGCCTACCATGATTCAATTTAAGAAGTTAATACATGGTCAAAAGATTAGATTCTAATGATTAAATGGCAATGCTTACCAAGAGAAGGTTTACGGCTGAGTGCATCAGCTACAACGTTGGCCTTGCCCGGATGGTAATCTATGATAAGATCATAATCTTTCAAGAGTTCTATCCACCTCCGTTGTTGAATATTTAACTCTTTCTGAGTCAAGAGATACTTAAGGCTTTTATGGTTGGTGAATAAATAGCATTTCTCCCCGTAGAGATAATGCATCCAGACTTTCAAAGTAAAGATAACTGCTGCCAGCTCAAGATCATGAGTAGGATAGTTTAATTCATGTGGCTTTAGTTGTCGGGAAGCATAATCTATAACCTTGCCTTCTTGCATCAAAATGCATTCTAACCCAATGTGAGATGGTCATTATAAACGGTGTAGTCCTTTTCGGACTCAGGTTGGGTCAGGACCGGTGCATGAGTTAAAACTTGTTTAAGCTAGTCAAGATTTCTCTGTTGATTTTCAATCCATACAAAAGGAGCTTCTTTACGTAACAACTTTGTCAATGGGGCAGCTAGTATAAAAATCCCTTGATGAATCTTCTATAATAGCCTGCAACACCAAGAAAACTCCTTATTTCACCAACATTCCTCGGTGGCCTACAATCTAATATGGCTTGGATTTTTTTGGGTCCACCTGGATGCCTGCTGATGAAACAACGTGACCTAGAATAGAGACTTCAGCAAGCCAGAATTTGCAGTTACTGAACTTAGCATAGAGCTGCTTCTCCCGGAGGGTTTGAAGCACAATGCGTATGTGCTCTTGATGCTCAACTCGATTCTTAGAATAAATCAAGATTTCATCAATGAATACCACTACAAAATTATCTAGATAGGGTCAAAAAACTCAATTCATAATATCCATAAAAGCTGTCGGTGCATTGGTTAGCCCAAAGGGCATCACCAAGAATTCGTAGTGGCCGTATCTTGTATGGAATGCTATTTTAGGCACATCACATTCTTTCACCTTTATTTGGTAGTACCCAGACCTCAAATCAATCTTGGAAAACATAGAAGCATCATTGAGTTGATCGAAAAGATCATCAATCCTTGGAAGATGGTACTTATTCTTTATGGTCGCTTTGTTTAACTGAGGTATTCTATACATAGGCACATAGAACCATATCTATTTTTTAACAAAGAGGACTGGAGCTCCTCGGGGTAAAGAACTCAGTCGGATAAAACCTTTATCGAGAAGTTCTTGAATTTGAACCTTGAGTTCATTAAGTTCAATAAGGGTCATTCTATATGGTGCAATGGAAACCAGAGTTATCCTAGGTTGCAACTCAATTCCAAATTCCACTTCACGTGTGGATGGTAATCACGAGAGTTCATTGGGAAAGACATCAGAAAATTTTCTCACCGTGTCGATGTCTTGCAATTGAGGTTCATCTACAATGGCATTTAAGGAAGGATTCTTGTTTTGATTGTCAATGAGGGTTACAATTTCCTTACCAAGGCCTCAAAGGTATAATTTTTTTTGCCACAATCCACCCAGGCTTGATGCTCTCCAAGCCAATCAAGTCCTAGGATGACGTCAAATTCATGAATTGAGAGGGCCATCAAATTGGCCAGAAATGGAATTCCTTGAATCAAGGGACAATTCTTACAGATTAAACCGATAGTGACACTATCGTCTAATGGATTGGTTAAATGAATCTTGGACATCAATGGTTCGGAGGGCAACTTGAATTTCTTGATTAACACATTGCTAATAAAAGAATGAGTGAATTCAAGATCTACCAATGTATAAATGGGATGCGAAAATAACTCAGCGGTACCTGTAATGATGTCTGGATCATCATCATCCTCCCTGTTCCGCACATGATACACCTGGTCAAGGGCCTTAGAATTCATACGGTTAGACGTACTATTGGAGCCATGAGACTTTTCGGTGCTTCTCGATGTAACAAGTCTTGGTCTCTTGCCCTTATAAGACTAGGTAGGTGGTGAAGGGTTTACTGGTGTAGCAGCATTCCTGGATGAATTCCCAGGGTAATCTATAATGAATTGGCCTTGCTCGCCACAGAAGTAACAAGCTCCAGATTTCTTTTGGCACTCACCAGAAGGATACATTTTTTAATAATAATTACAAAAAAGATATTGTACTTTCTTTCTCGAGCCTCCAATACTCTCCACTGAAGTAGTTCTTGCAATAGACTGAGATATAGAATGTGGCTTTGATAAATTGACAGATCGAAAAGGTTGTCGGTGAAATTGTTGCTTTACTCCTTGTTGTCTTCCCTTTTTGCAAGGTAAGGGAAGACGAGAATCAAATCGGGGCCTCTTGTCAGGTCGAGACTGTCCACTGGACTTCAAGGGCCTCTGGGTAGCCTTAGTGGCAATGGCTCGATTAATAAGCTCTTAGAATTCCGTGATGCCCAAGGCAGTAAACAAAGGACGTAAATCATCATTAAGTCCAACAATGAACATTATGTATTTTTTCTCCTTCCTTCTTGATATACTCAGCTCTATATTTACAGTACTTGCAAAAATCATAAATATACTATTCAACGGGCCTGTCTCCTTGCTTCAAGTGCAGAAAGATGCTTCGTCTTTTTGCCAGGTAAAATTCACTAATGTACTTCTTACGAAATTCTCAAAGGAAAAAATCCCATGTCACTGTTTCTTCAGGGACTGTGAGAGTAGTAGTCTCCCACCAGTGTTATGCCTCATCAGCAATCAAGGCTAAAGCGCACTTGATTTTATGCTCATTCGAGCACTAAAGTTGCTAGGTCAAGATTTTCAAGGTGTTATCAAGCCAATATTTAGCAACCTCGGGGTCATCAATACTATTTCCATAGAAGGTATAAGCCCGATGCTGGGCTAACTTGTCGATAGGAGCTCTAGGTGCTGGGGTGGCAGCCATAGAAGTCTGTGTAGTCTGTTAAGCTTTTATAGATGTCATGAATTGCTTAAACATGTCAATCATGTTCTTATAGCATTCAACTTGAGCAGCCTGGATCGGCATGACAGTGTTTAGTTTATCATGCTGCGGTCGTTGGGGATTCAAAGGATCTCACCCCTTACTTCCTTACCATGAGTCGAGGATCCCATATCATGATTAAGATCAATGCAGGCTTCGTGAGTGTCCGGCATACTATACTATATAAAGAAAAGAGGATCGGGTCAGTTGCAAGTCACAATATACAATAATAAGTCCTGAGTGGCATAGACAAAGCAATACACATGATGAGTCCAGGTTTAGTCCTAGAATTGACTAAACTCTAGCTTTGATACCACAAATGTAACACTCCCTGCCCGTTCTGGTAGAAAACTGGATCGAGAAGTGTTACCGGACTACGAACGATGACCGATACAATACCATGTTTAATTATCTATAGAAACATGGGGTATTCAGAAAGATCATTATAACATGATTCGGATAAAAATAAAACTTTTACAACTTTAGGGTAGTTAGCAATAAATTTTAAGAGCTTACTATGAAGGTTTATCAAATTTAAGGCAAGTGTATCGATACGCCTAAAGGTCGTATCGATACACTATGGCTGACGCAACATCCAAATTTTTCTGTGGCAAGGGCCCGTATCGATACTTATCGAGGTGTATCGGTATGCCTAGAAATGACCATTAATACCGTTAGGTTCTGTAGACCCATATCGATGCGTGATCATACCATATCGGTACGTGATTAAATTCATTTATAGACTCGATATGGTGTACCGATACACACCCAAACCGTATCAATACGGAGCTGAACCTAAAATTCCAGTAGCCATTTTTCGTATCGATACGTACTGTGAAGTATCGATATGCTCCGTGTCCTATGTCCAATTATGCACAGCTGTACCGATAGGCCATCACCCGTATCGGTACGGAAGGGTCTGCAATAGCAATTTTGTCTATTTTATTAATATTTTGACCTAGCAAATATGGTCCAAAGTCTATGAAAATTTACAGACAACTTAAAATTATGTCAACCTCGATGCATGTCAATTTTCAAAGCATTTTGATTCCATTTTCCAAGTTTTGTCTATAACATGCCAAAAATGCCATTTTAGTCATTTTTACAAACACATAAGTTCATTTTAAGCCATGCCATGCATACCTAGATGCCAACACCTTATTACACATCAAAAGGGCATTTAGGACTTATAGAGCACTATGCCACCAAGCTAGGAGTTTAAGGGCTAAAAGTACATTACAAAATGGCTTAGCGACTTGCAAAATCTTTGCTTGTCCCGATCCTCGAACTTTAATCTGTACCACCTGAAATTCATGGCAAATGAGATGCATTAGGCATAAATTGCCTAGTGAGGTAGTTAATAAACGACGAAATGATTAATATGGTAATATCAACAATGTCAATGGCATGCTAATCACATGATAATCTATATGCATCTCATTTACACAATATGTCCATGAAATTCAAGCGGTCAATGTAGTTCATGTTTGATCAATAATTTAATCCCTTGGATCGTATGCAATAATGGATACACGAATTCCACCTCCTCACCAAGTCCATAAAATCAATGAATGGCCGTATCTTTCATCCTCTCCAAAATACCAAGCACAATCATCCTTCCTCGCCAAATAAATGGTCAAACCCTAGCTCGATATTAGGAGCAAATTCATCCCCAAATCCGAGCCAAATCAGATTGTTTTCTGGAATTCAACCGAAAATCGAGTCCTCTATATGATTTTGGCTCGAATTTATGGATAATAATCCGATTTTTGCCTTGAATCCCAATCCCCTAAACCCTACAAATAATGCTCAATTCTCTATTGTTCAAACACACAAGAAAAATCCATCCAAAAATACCCAGAAAAATACTCTGAAAATTATTGGGAGGTTGCTGGATTTTTTTCGAGTTTTGAGCAGCATTGGTTCAAATTTTCGTGGAAAGTTGAAGCTAGCAATTCGCCGTTTCATCGGTATAATTCCTTCTTTCTTTTTTTCATTTCAAATTTATTTATTTTATTTTTTCGATTAATGCTCTTCTTTTTCAGGATATATTTGGTGTTGCTTTGGATGTTTTAATCTTGTTTGTTTGGTTGATTTTCTAATATTTAGTGTTATGTGGTTGTTTTGGTAGAAAAAAATAATAAAAATGAATATGTGTATTTTTTAAAATAAAAAAGGTGTTTGATCCACTTGACTTTTAAAAGATGTGAAAATTGTGTTTGTGAAATAAAAGGGTCAATTAGTTTTAAAACCACTTTTTTAAACCTCTTTCAATCTGAAAATAAATTTTAAAATTATCATAATAAGGTCACTTAATTACTACAACCCCATTTTGGTTCCCTTTTAAAATAAAAGAGAAACTATTTAAAATATATATATATATATATATAATACAAAATAAACTTTTTTAAGGGAGTAGTTCTTTAGATTAAAAAGTAAGGCCTTTATCTTTTTTAAAAAAATAAATAAAATAAATTTTTTTAAAAATAATAAAAATAATTTTTTTTAAAAATAATAATAATAATTTTTTTAAAAATAATAATAATATTTTTTAAAAAAAAATTATATAAAAACAACAAAGTTCTTTCTAAAAAATAATAATAAACTAACTTTTTTGAAAATACAAGATAATAAACACCTCTTTTAAAATAAAACTCCTTTTCCAAAGTTATCAAAAAGCATAAAAAGAAAGGTAGCAAAATATTTAAAAAAAAGTAAATAGCTTTTAAAACACAAGAAAAAAGTAATATTTTAAATAAAAAGCTCTAAAACAAAAAAAAGAAAATAATATTTCGAATAAAAAGCTTTAAAACAAAAAAGAATAAGAAAACCCTCTCAAATTATCAAAAAATAAAATAAAGAATAAAACAAAAATAAAAAAATAAATATTTTAAAAGATTTAAAAAAATAAAAAAATAAAAACTTTTCAATTTATCATAAAAACAATGAATATAAAAAGAATAAAAACAAACAAAAATCTCCTTTCAAATAAATTCAAAAAAAATATTTAAATAATAAAAATATTTTCCAACTAAAACAAAACTGAACCAACCCATCAAAAAGCTTCGAGTTTTAAATTGTGTTTTTTTTTTGCTTTCGTTTGCTTTAGTATTGAGTTTGCCTTAGAAATAAGTTCTTCAAACCTTAGATAGAGACTTTCTTTGAAATAAAACTTTCTTCACGGAGAATAAAACACACTTAATAAAATTCAAACCCTTAAATAGGAAAAGCACTTAGACCTTTTTAGGATTAATAAGTTTTAACTAAGAATAAATAAAATTTTTCTACAAATCAAGTTTCTTCGTTTTTTAAAAAAAGTAAAATTAAAGTAATGCGGTGTCTTACTAAACAGAAATGACGGGTTAGCGCCAGAGGTGTTGGCGGTGATTAGAGTTCATTTTCGAATAGTAAGGTGTTAAAGTAAAATTAAACTTATGAACGGACAATAATTTAAGCTTTACATCGATTCGCAAAATCTGACTTTAAAACCTTTTGTAACCGACAAGGTACCAATTTTTGGGCGTCGCGGGGGTGCTAACCCTTCCCCACGCGTAACCGACTCTCGAATCCATTTTTTTGTTTTCGCATAACAAAATCGTTGTTTTAATAAAATATAAATGATTTTATTAAAATGACCCGTTTTAGGTGATACAATCACACCTTTTAAAAAAAGATTGGTGGCGACTCTGTTGTTTTGACTTTATTTAAAAAAAACGTCGAGACCTCCTTAAAAAAGTAGTTACGACATAAACATGTATCATGAATGTGTTACTTTCCAAGCATTCCAATAGGTATACTGCACATATGTTTAATATTTAGTTCTGGTAGTGTTGTATAGTTGGACAGATCACTGTCACAATTTATCTTGAAATGAGCCTCGAATTGTTGAATGTGTACCTATGCAGTATTCTTCCATTGTTGTAACAATACCAAGAGTGGTTGGTGTACATAGGCCAGGCTTTCAACCCTTAGGCGTATTACAATCATTTGCGTTATACCAAAAATTTCAAGCCTTTCAAAGCCTTCACTTAACTTAAGCCGTGTGGGTATATCAATCATTTATGCACCCGATGGTAGTTCAATCATTATGGTTCTTTTGGTCCTTCCAAACAATTCATTCATTTTAGAATTCGATGGCATATCTGTCATTTTAGTTAATTTAGTAGTTTTGGTGCCCAAGGGTATTTTTAGTCATTTTTTCCAATTCAATCATATCGGTATTTTCAATCTTTTCAGTCATCTCAATCAATACAATCATTCCAACCTTTATATGTCATCTAATTAATTTAGATGTTCGGGGAAACTTCCAGTAATTTATCTTTAGAGACTTATTTTGGATTTGGGAAAAATCTAAGTACTTTACATTATCGGAGGTTTAAGTCTTATTCCTGTAACTTTCTAAGAAGATCAAGGTTTTCAGATGAAATAGAATTTTATGGGGTAGAGTGTAGGTCTCTAGATCGCAACCATTGACAAGGGTAATTAAGTCATTCTTACACCTCAAGGGCATTTCCATCATTTCTTATATGAGTATTTCAAAAATTAAATCTTTTAACAAGTATAGCCAGATTTAAAGTGTATCAGTCTTATCAATTATTTCATGATCTCAAAAAATTCTTACGGTTTACCAATCCTCTTACTCATGCACCTCAGTCTTAAATGGTTTATTATTCTTTCTTCGAAATAAATTTGATAATAACATAATTAAACATATGCTCAATTATGATAATGTAAGCATTAACCAGGTACTGGCATGTTCCATAAAGCATGCAAGAGGTAGTAAAGTATTACCTCGGCTCCGAGCTATATCGGTCGATCCATGATATTCTATTCAATCACTCTCAAACCCGAATTTGGCATCTCTCAACATCTCGGATACAAGGAACTGTGAATACCTTCAATTACACAAATTCCAATTTTAGTCCTTATTCACATTGCCCTTAACTAGATAATTAAATACATATACAAACTCGGGATCAATGACAGATTCAGAGGCTTTCGGGTTAGAATTTCGCCAAACGGACTACAAAAATAGACTCAAGACGTGAAAAATATAACATAAGGGGTTTCGAAAATTTTGACTTTTTGGGTCAAAGTCAACGCTGACGTTATCGGTTAACACTGATATCAGCAGTCAATTGGTCAATGGTCAACACTGACATAATACTAACATCATCAATCAATGCTGACATCAATAGTTAATTGGTCAACCGGGTTGACTCAGCTTGGTTGAATCGAACAAGTTGATCCAACTGTGTTGACTCAGGCGAGTTGACTCAATTAACGAGTTAACTTAGTTTAGGTCAGACAAAAATGGGTATAGTCGAACACAATTTGAGTTAGGCCGATCGAAATAGGATCGATTAAACGGGTTTGGAACTAGACCAGGTTGGTGTGTCGGACTGGTTATTGGGTTGAACAGACAGGTTGGGCGCAGGCTTGGGCTCGGATCTAATAGGTCAGTTTCTAGATTGGACCTGACAGGTCAGCCCAAAACTTGGTTAACTAACCAAGCTCGGTCTGTTAAGACCGATTGGCTTGGTGGTTCAGACCGGATCATGCATTGGGCCATTAAGAATTGGCCCACTAAACTTTCTGATAAAGCCTTGTCGGCCATTCGCTGAAAATGATCGTCGAAGGCCCTAGATGCACTAATTCTACCAAAAAAATAGATATTATCAAACCCACAATTCAACCCATGCAATAACGCCTTAAAACAAGTGGAATCAAGCCAAAATTTACTTGAAATACCAAAAATCGTGCCGAAATACATGAAGCTTCGACGAGTCTTGCCGACGCCGAAAAAAGTGATCGATCGTTCAGGTTTTGTGCACCCCCTCACGTTGAGCTCGCCTGGCTCGTTAACACGCTAGAATGGTGACGAAGGCCATCAAAAAGCTTCGAGTTTTAAATTGTGTTTTTTTGTTTTGCTTTCGTTTGCTTTAGTATTTAGTTGGCCTTAGGAATAGGTTCTTCAAACCTTAGATAGAGACTTTCTTTGAAATAAAGCTTTCTTCACAAATAGTAAAACACGCTTAATAAAATTCAAACCCTTAAATAGGAAAAACACTTAGACCTTTTTAGGATTAATAAGTTTTAACTTAGAATAAATAAAAATTTTCTACAAATCAAGTTTCTTTGTTTGTTAAAAAATGTAAAATTAAAGTAATGCGGTGTCTTACTAAACGGAAATGACAGGTTAGCGCCAGAGGTGTTGGCGGTGACTAGAGTTCATTTTCGAATAGTAAGGCCGTTAAAGTAAAATTAAACTTATGAATAGACAATAATTTAAGCTTTACATTGATTCGCAAAATCCGACTTTAAAACCTTTTGTAACCGACAAGGTGCCATTTTTGGGCGTCGTGGGGGTGCTAACCTTTCCCCACGCATAACTGACTCCAGAACCCGTTTTTTTATTTTCGCAGACCAAAATCGTTGTTTTAATAAAATAGAAATGATTTTATTAAAATGACCGTTTTTAGGTGATCCAATCACACCTTTTAAAAAAGATTGGTGGCGACTCTGTTGTTTTGACTTTATTTTTAAAATAAATGTTGAGACCTACTTAAAAAAGTGGTTGCGACAGCTTGGCGACTCCGCTGGGGAATTTTTTGTTTTTTTACAAAAAGAGAGTTAGGCCACAAGTCGGTTACATCTTGTTTTAATGTCAGAATTTGCGAACTTAAGTAAAGCTTAACTTAATTTTCCGTCTATAAGTTTAATTTTATTTTATGCATTTAAGACTTAAATCCAAGCTCTAAGCCCGAACTTTTTCCCGATCGTTTAAGTAGGGGAAAACGCTATTGCTCTCGTGGGAATATTGATTCTCAGTATGGGCCTAGCAAGAACCTTTGGGGCCCACACTCTATGTCCCTGTGTGGATATTGATCCTCTGTATGGGCATAGGAGCGGGTCCCCCTGAGTTGAACCTGATTCGTTGAAGCCTATAATGGGTAAGAATCAGGGGTCTTGCTACCCTTAGCAGGGGACAACGAGGACAATTCGGGAGCCCTTTTAAAACCCAACCTGTGTGAGAGTTTAGAAGCCTACCTCATTAGAGCCAAGTGTAAAACCCTAGGCTTTGATTTTGGTCAAAGTTATTTTGTAAGAATAGTTCGTGGAGACATGCCCAAAAGTGTTGGAATGCACTGCCCAGATAGTATTTGTACAATAAAATTATTTTGGACCTTTTTGTTTTTTTCGAAGTATTAATCATTTCATTCTCTTGTCTTGTTTTTGTTTTGCATGTTTGCATTCTCATTCCATATCTATAAGGGGTTGATTCTCAAGACATTTGCTCGATTAGAAAACAACTCTTTCCATGGATAGGAGGTACCTAAAAAATGAGGAAGACAATATGGATGTACGTCACTGGTCTGGGGTCAACCAGCGAGCACACGGGGATAGTTTGACAGTTGATCACAAGACAGAGACATCCGAGTATGCCCATATAAGTGTCAAACAAAACAGTGTACATGAGCTACGAGAGATATGAGGCCATTTTGACTATGCAACAAAGCAATTATTCCTTGATACTTATGGAGACATAGCATATCTGCTACATGTAGAGGTGGATGAACCATTCCTCAAAGCATTGATTCAGTTCTGGAATCCTGGGTACTGTTATTTTACTTTTAATAGTGAAGCTTTGATGCCTACATTTGAGGAGTATTTTGCATTTTTCAACCTACGCAAAGTGAAGAATGACCGAGTCTATGATAAACCTCTTAAGAAAGAGAATGCTCACTTGAGGCTCAAATCTTTTGTTGTCATGGGGGATGGTTGGGTAAAAGGACTGATACAGAAAAGAGGAGGCAACTTTTCATTCCCTTGGTGGAGCATCCGAAACATAATTCCCACTCATCCAGATAAGGAAAATAGAGTGGATCTCTTGGCTATAGCAATTTATGGCTTGGTCATCTTTCCAAGGGTATTGGGCAATATCGATGTAGCTATGCTAGATTTCTTTGAGCGGTTGAAAAGGGAAACTAATCCAGTACCAGTTATACTAGTTGAAACCTTTATTTCTCTGAATGCGTGCCGAAAGCTGGAAGGTGCGCGTTTCAGAGGGTGTGCACCTTTGCTCCAGGTTTGGGCCCTTAACCATTTCTAGAAGTGTCCAACCCTAGCGTTGCCCAACATACACTCCCCAAACTTTTCTCCACTCCGAGAATTTCTGGCAGAGAAGTGGCCGGTAGCTAAGAGGAATAAGTGGGTTGATATCTTCCAGGATCGCCGTGATCAAAACATCGTATGTAGAGTTTCATGGATGGGCCGCACCAAGGTGTTGTATAGGTGTGGAGATTATGATTATTTGATGTTGTTAGGCCTATAGGGTGTAATTGGTTGTGCTCCCTTACTAGTGTCGTGATAGTATGGCTCTCGACAGTTTGCCCCCTTCACCACGGGTCTTAATTTATCAGAATTCGAGTTTCAAGGAGAGTTCAGAGAGAAGATCCAAACTATTAATGATTCATAGAAGCATTGCTACCTCATGGAAATCAAGTACGACAATCAGTGCATGTTCACCCCTGATTACGATGTATGGAGACATGTCAGGATGAATGATAAAATTTTACCACCTACTCCGGGACAGGCTAAATCCTTGGAGGAACATCTGAATGTGGTCTCGTCAGAAGTTGACATTCTGAGAGCCGAGTTGAAGAGGGCCAAGGCTGAGATTGAAGACATACAAAACCAGCACACGAAGGACTTATTTGAGGCAAGCCTAGATGTGGATAAGTATAAAGGAGAGAAAGAGCGGGTAGTGAAGTTGTACAATGACCTAGAAGTGAAATTTGAGATTCAGAGGGTGGATTTTCTCAAATTTTAGGCCACAGTTCAAAATGTTGATTTAAGGAAGACTCCAGAGCAGTGAGGCAGGAAATTGAGCAGGCCGTGAGAAAAGAAAGGGAGCGTGGCAAGAAAGAAGCCAAAAATATAAACGATTGCTTATGGATGAGAAGAAAAGAGGGAAACAGGTGGTTGGGAGTGAAAATAACAAGCTGTCCCTCGAAAAAGAAAAAGAAATTGTTACTGCATGGAAGAGGAAGGCACATGACAACAAGGTTCATTTGTTTAAGTTACAAATGTTATTTGATGAGACAAATAGGAAGCTGAAGTAGAGCCAAGCCTTCATTATTGAGTTGCAAGCCAAAGTAGCAGACCTGAATCATTCACTGCACAGGTTCCAGAATCATCATACTTATATCGAACTCTAGGCCAGTCTGAGTGAAAATAATACATTAAATGAGCAAATAGAAGCTATGGAAAGCATTATTCAGGAGTACAGGACGAAGATTCTGGTTCTCGAAGATATCAATGAAGGGGGCAATGACTATTGGTTTACTCAGCTTAGGGACAATGCCAGAGAGTACCAAGAATGAGATGAATTCAACAAAAGCATCATGACTCAGATACAAGACGTGGCTAAGCATGTAAAGATGTTAGCTACTAAAGCTACGACTCTCCGCCAGTATGTCAGGCCAGTTGGTGAGGTGTGACCAAGACTTATATGGCTGATAGAGGAAATGAAAGGATTAAGTATTCGGGCAGAAAGATATTTGTAAAAAAAAAGAGGAGTTATTATAATAAAGATCCTTCCATCCAATAAAGAGTTCGTTCTTTGAGCAATTACTTTATGGAATCAATGGCCCTTTGTTTACATTCATGTATTTTTCCTTTTTTTTGCATTTCTTTGTTTGTTTTACGTTAGATTAATACCATTGTATACATATACATAACATAAGATTTTAATCGAAATAATTCACCCAAATAGAAAATTCAAAATAGCAAGTCACAAATGCGATACCCGTTCTAAAACCAAAGCAATAGACAAAAGTATTGAAGACAGAATGACATCTCTCGAAATCAACCACAAGAGTACTCAGGACAGGCTGGATAAGATTGAGAGTGACTTGAAACATGAGATTGAATTGGCGCACATGAAGACGGTTAGTCAAATTGCGGCCATGTTTGGGTTCAGAGACCCTGATGCCCAAGATAACCCAAAAGATGTTATCACTTTACCACAGTTTTAGGGGATTCACCCTGGAATACCAAGATGGGCCTCCCCGTTCAAGGCCAAATTCCCGCTCAACTTTGCAGAATCTTCTGCTCGCGCACAAACTGAGCCAGTGGT
This sequence comes from Hibiscus mutabilis, assembly GCA_019671005.1. Lineage (NCBI taxonomy): Eukaryota > Viridiplantae > Streptophyta > Magnoliopsida > Malvales > Malvaceae > Hibiscus > Hibiscus mutabilis. Next base: position 13,138,245 of record CM033726.1, on the reverse strand, counting down.
CAATCTGGGGGTAGTGTATGATCATGAGGTCCCGGACCTTGATGAAATTACTGATAAGGTCAATTTGAACAAAAAACTTGAAGATCATTGTGATAAGTTAGAGGAGATCATTAGGAACTTCCAAGAAGGGAACACCCATGGAGGCATTGATGCTAGAGACCTGAGTCTGGTATCCAACTTGACAATTCCTCCTAAGTTCAAGACCCCCGACTTCGATAAATACGATGGGACTACATGTCCCAAGGCTCACCTGACCATGTATTACCATAGAATATCGATGTACTTAGAAAATGAAAAACTTCTCATTCATTTCTTCCAAGACAACTTGTCTGGGTCCGCCACTTACTGGTACAATCAGTTAAGCCGGGAAAGTATCCAAACTTGGAAGGATTTGTCAAGGGTGTTCGGTGAACAGTATAAACATGTTGCTGATATGGTTTCAAAAAGGCTTGTTTTACAAGGGATGGAACAAAGACATAATGAAAGCTTATGCCAATACGCTCAAAGATGGCGGGATATGGTCGCTCAAGTTCAGCCGCCACTACTGGAGAATGAGATAACACCCATATTTTTGGATACCTTTAAAGGTGCTTTCTATGATCATATGATCAATCATGTGATGAAGAGTTTGCAGACATGTTAATGAACGGAGAACTAATTTTGGCAGCTGTTAAGAGCGGGAAGCTTGATGGAGGAGAGATGAAGAAACCATATAAGAAAAAAGATAATGAAGTCAGTATGACAAGTGTTTACAACCCTAATTACTCAAAAAAGGGGTAGTCCTTAATAAGCATGTTGCCTAGAATACCAATCTTGTGGCTTCAAATCAGCCAAAAGATGAAAAAAATACCAAGGGAATAAGAAGCCGTATTTTCCTCCTATCCCAATGACGTACGCCAAGTTATTCTTCAAATTTGTTGAAGCACGGATGGTGTTACCACGACATGTTCCTCATTTTTCTCCTCTATACCCGCCATGGTATGATGAGAAGGCTCAATGCGAATACCACGCTGGGAATAAGGGGCATACTATTGAGAACTGCACTGCCTTCAAAAGGGTAGTAGATGATTTACAAAAATCAGGCATGTTATCTTTGAATACTTCAGACGCGAAAGATAACCCACTGCCTAACCACCAGAAGACTGAAGTGAATGCAGTGGACGAGGAGGAAGGCAAGCTGGTTAAGGAATATGTTGAGGAAGTTAAGGCACCTATGGCATGGGTATGAGCCCAAATGGTGAATGTTGGACTACTAAGAAACAAGACATGAAAGTTGAAGGAGGATGGTAAGTTTTTCTACGAGTACCATCAAGAGGAAGGACATGAAATTCAAAGCTGTTCTGAATTCAAGAGTTTGGTCCAAGACAAGATGGACAACAAAGAATTGGAGTTCTTTGAAGGGAAGGAAATGAGTTGTACGTCGAATGTATGCACTTCAGATGAAAGCCCCGTAAGAAGAAACTATGCGGGAATAAAGCCCTTAGTAATTAAGGCCAAGGTTAGAATTATTGAGGCTGAGAAGGGAACAATTTTGAAGCTGGTTATAAAGGCACCTACCCTTTTTCCATACAAGGACACTAAACAAGTGCCTTGAAACTACGCTTGCTCGGTAACGACCCCAGGAAATACATCAGATGGAGAAGGAAAATAAGAAGAATCGATCAATCAGGAGGGCAATTTTACAAGAAGTGGAAGGTGTTACTCACCACCAGAGGCTGAGGATAGGGATGCCACCCAGAGGAAGATAGCAACTGAAGAACCTGAAGGAGAAAAAGATTTCTTTATGGAGAAACCCATGACTCACCTTGAGCCAGTGAAAGAATCGGAGGCTCGGGAAGTTTTAAAGATACTCAAACATAGTGAGTACAGTGTGGTGGAGCAGCTCCATAAACTCCCGGCAATAATTTCAACGCTATCTCTATTGTTGAGTTCGGAGGGCCACCGTGACGCCCTTTTAAAGATCCTGAATCAAACTTTTGTTCCAAAAGAGACAACGACTGACAAGATGGACAAGTTGGTCAGCAACATTACGGTGATTAATTTCATCACATTCAATGACGAAGAAATTCCAGCAATTGGGAGGGGATCCTACAAAGCCTTTCATATCTCTACTAGATGCAAAAGGCACATGTTACCAGGGGTTCTTATTGACAACGGATCAGCGTTGAATGTATTGCCTTTGGATACCTTGAAAAAGTTGCTGGTTGACCGCTCTCACATGACTACATACCAAAATACTATAAGATCATTTGATGGAACCCAGAGAGATGTTCTGGGAAAAATAGAGATACCCCTACAAATTGGCCCATCTACTTTTGAAATAGATTTTGTGGTGATGGACATCAAGCCCACCTATAGCTGCCTGTTGGGGCGCCCTTAGATCCACACGGCATGGGCTGTTCCTTCCACTTTGCATCAGGAGTTGAAATTCATAGTTGATGTCCAGATAGTGATAGTCGGAGCTGATGAAGATATTATCGCCTCGGTATTAACCAGTATCTTGTATATAGAAACAGATGAAGGTGCACTCGAGTGTCATTTCAGGACATTTGAGCTCGTTAATGCTACCTTTGTCGCTGAAGGAAACAAGGTCCCTGAGCCGGAATTGTCAAATAACGCAAAAATACAAGTCAAGCAGACTCTGGGAAAAGAGGCAAATGATGGAAAAGGCCTCGGCAAGAAGCTTCAAGGGAGGCCATACCCCGTGATGATCCCTGAAAAGAGAGACAATTTTGGTATAGGCTACAAGCCCAACCCAATGCAGAGAAGAGCAACGATAAGAGAGAGGCAGGAAATAAGGAAAGCAAGACAAAACGGAGAAGAAATTAAATGGGAACCAATGACATTCCCACCTATCAGTCACAGTTTTAGGTCGGAAGGCATCATGAATCCCGAAGCTACAAATGATGAGGAGGAGAAAGGAAAGAAAGACCTCCAAAAAGCTTTTGAAGGGCTGAACATTAACGCCATATCAGAGGAGGATGAAGAAAACACGTACCTTTCCATGATACGCCCATATTCGGAGCTGAACAACTGGACTGTGGAAGAAATTCCTATAGCTTTTAGGCCATCAACAGAGTAATGCTCTTTTGTCTTAGACCCGAAGGTATTAGAGATCTCTTGTTAAGGGTCAATGTAAAAAAAACATTATGGTTCTTATATCAATAAAAGATGTTTTTAAATAAATTTTGTGTGGCAGACTTTCTTTTTTAACTAAAATACCGTAAACAAAACTCAAAGCCAATTAAAGTAAAAACTAAAATAAAAAAAATCATCATTTTATTCTTTTCTTTGACTTTTCATTTCTGTTGTATACATATATATTCCATTCCTTTTAGGTTTCCAGATATCAATGGTACAAATAACTCGAAATTTGATTTAGAAACTGACTTTGAGTTGCCCATGTGTTTAGAAGAGGTCGAAGACTGCAAAGATGGAGAGGAATATAAACTGCCTAACGAGGTGCTCAGGATGTTAGAAAGCAAAGAGAATCAAATTATGCCTCACGAGGAGGAATTAGAAGCTCTGAATCTCGGGACTAAAGAAGAAAGGCGTGAGGTGAAGATCGACACTTCTATCACCACTGAGACTCGATACAAGTTGATCAAGCTCCTACAAGAATATAAGGACATTTTTGCATGGTCATATCAAGATATGCCTGGTTTAGACACAGACATTGTTATGCATCGACTTCCCATCAGGCCCAAATGCAAGCCTGTGCAACAGAAACTAAGGAGGATGAAGCCTGAAATGCTCCTAAAAATCAAGGACAAAGTGAAAAAATAGTATGACGCCGATTTCCTCGTGGTGGTTAAGTATTCTGAATGGGTGACTAACACTATCCCAGTTTCGAAAAAATGTGGGAAAGTACGAATGTGTTGATTATTAAGACCTTAATAGGGCAAGCCTTAAAGATAACTTCACATTGACACGCTGGTGGATAATACAATAGGGAATTCTCTTTTCTCTTTCATGGATGGATTCTCAGGGTACAACCAAATCAAGATGTGTCCAGAAGATATGAATAAAACAACATTTGTAACATGGTGGGGAACCTTTTGTTACAAAGTCATGAATTTTGGTTTAAAGATTGCAGGGGCAACCTACCAACGTGCCATGGCAACCTTGTTCCATGACATGATGCACAAGGAGATAGAGGTATATGTTGATGATATGATAGCTAAATCCCGGTCAGAAGACAAACATATCAAAAACTTGGAAAAACTTTTTAAAAGGTTGAAAAAGTTCCAGTTGAAACTCAAACTGTCCAAATGCACTTTTGAAGTACGATCTGGAAAGTTGCTAGGATTTGTTGTGAGTGAGAAGGGGATTGAAGTCGATCCAGACAAAATTAAGGGCATCCAAGAACTTCTTACACCTCGAACACAAAAAGAGGTTCGAGGATTCCTTGGAAGGTTAAACTACATTGCCCGTTTTATCTCTCAATTAACGGAAAAATGCAGCCCTGTATTTAAATTGCTTTAGAAAAATAATCTAGGAACATGAAATAAAGAATGTCAAATGGCCTTAGAGGAGATCAAAAGGCAGTTGACGAATCCACCTATTTTGGTACCACCTGTTCCGGGGAAGCCCATGATCTTGTACTTAATCATTCACGAAAACTCAATGGGATGTGTATTGGGGCAGCATGATGAAACTGGGAGGAAAGAATGAGCAATCTATTATCTAAATAAGAAGTTTACAAATTGTGAAACTAGATATTCCTCAATTGAAAAACTGTGTTGCGCTTTGATATGGACAGCCAAGAGGCTTAGGCAATACATGTTATACAACACCACATGGTTGATATCGAAGTTAGATCCCTTGAAATACATGATAGAGGCGCCAGCCTTATCAGGAAAAATGGCTCGTTGGCAAATGTTACTTTCGGAATTTGACATCCAATATGTAAGCCAGAAGCAATAAAAGGGAGTGCAATAGCAGACTTTTTGGCAAGTCGTGCTTCCGAAGATTATGAGGCCCTGAACTTCAATTTTCCTGACGAATAACTAATGTGCATTTCGATTGACAAGGATAAGAAGAATCTTGGATGATGAACTTTGATGGAGCTGCAAATGCATTGGAACGTGGCATTGGGGCAGTTTTAGTTTCACCAGAAGGGGATTACTACCCTTTTCTCTTGTCGGTTAAAATTCTTATGCACCAATAACATGGCTGAATACGAAGCTTGTCTATTGGGTTTGCAAGCAGGCATTGAAAGAAATATCAAAGTTTTAAGAGTTTTCAGAGATTCTACACTAGTCATTTACCAGATACGTAGAGAGTGGGAGACTAAGGATGCAAAATTAATCAAATATCATTCGCTAGTTCTTGAATTAATCAAGGAGTTCGACGAAATTACCTTCAAGCATCTCTCGAGAGAGGATAATCAAATGATTGATGCTCTCGCTACTCTGGGTGCCATGTTCAAGGCTAGTGAAGGTACTGAAATAATGCCAATCAAGGTGCAAATGTTAGAATTCTCGGTCCATTGTTACAATTTGGTAGAAGAAGCTGATGGTCTCCCATGGTACCATGGCATTTTACAGTATATGAAAACTCAATAATATCTATTACAAGCAAATGAAAATGATAAAAAAATGATTCGAAAGTTAGCCGCGGGTTATGTCCTTGATGGTGAGCTTCTATATAAAAAGAGTCGAGATCAAGTGTTGTTACGGTGTGTAGACGTTAAAGAAGCTCAAACGATCTTGGAAGAAGTGCATGAAGGGGTTTGTGAGACTCACCCTAGTGGCTTTACTATGGCTAGGAGAATTATGCGCTTTGGATATTATTGGTCCACTATGGAAACAGATTGTATCAACTATGCCCGTAGATGTCACAAGTGCCAGCTATATGCTCACAAGATTCATGCACCTTCTCTACCACTTCATGTCATGACTGCCTCATGGCCCTTTTCAAAATGGAGCATGGATGTAATTGGCCAGATTTACCCTAAAGCCTTGAACGGCCACAGGTTCATCTTAGTAGCTATTGATTACTTCACAAAATGGGTAGAAGCAGCCTTATACGCGAATGTCACCAGGTCGGTTGTTTGCAAATTTTTGAAGAAAAAAAATATCATTTGTCGCTACGGCTTACCGAAGAGAATCATCACTGACAATGCATCCAATTTAAATAACAAGATGATAGATGGGGTTTGTGAACAGTTCCAGATCAAACACCACAATTCGGTAACATATCGCCCAAAGATGAATGGGGCTATCGAAGCTGCAAATAAGAACATCAAGAAGATAGTCGCAAAAATGGATGACACTTACACTGATTGGCATGAGAAGTTGCCATTCGCATTGTATACTTATATAACGGTTGTATGAACTTCCACTGGGGAAACACCGTTTTCATTAGTATATAGAATGGAGGTTGTATTGCCAATTAAAGTTGAAATCCCTTCACTCTGTATTTTGATGGAGGCAAAACTAGAGGAGTCTAAATGGGTTCAAGCAAGATATGACCAGTTAAACCTCATTGATGAAAAGAGGTTGAAAGCAATTTGCCACGGCCAAATGTATCAAAGAAGAATGATACGAGCATATGACAAGAAGGTTCACCAGAGGAAATTTAGGGAAGGCGATATCGTGCTAAAGAAGATGTCTCCAATCCAAAAGGATTCGCGAGGAAAATGGGCACCAAATTGGGAGGGGCCATATGTGGTATCAAAAGCTTTCGATGGAGGCGCGCTAATTCTGGCTGAAATGGGTAGAGACGAGCTCAAAAATCTAGTGAATTCTGATTCAGTCAAGAAATATTATGCATGAAATGATGAAGAATAAAAAAGAAAAAAAGGAGAAAAAACCCGTAAAAGGCGCTCAAAAAAAGAAAAAAAAAGAAAAAGAAAAAAGAGAATAAAAAAAGAAAAAAAAAGAGATGGGGGTTCAAGATGAAAACCCGCAAAGGGCGGCTTGAATTATTACAAACAACGAATAATCCCTTCAGAGGCTTGGCTATTCGGAAGAAATTTCATATCTTCATTCATTGTTGAAGTGGACAAAATTTTCTCGACAAAGGCATCACTCGAGGTTGTTTCGAGGAAAGTTTGGACCTTTGATATCTGGATACTTGTCTTTTGACCCTTCTTTTGTACTTTTCTTTCATGTTTGCCACAACATTAATGAAATTCTTCTTTTTAAGCCGGTCTTTCTTTGAATTCCCCCTTTATATGAACGTCTTTTATTTGGTTAAGGGTCATTTTGGTTTAGACATCATTAAAATATGCAAGAGATTTTCGTGTATTACTCTGGAAATGATTTAAGAACGTAGGAACTATGACATGGTCCTTTGTTAAGCCTCGAATATGGCGCATGTTATGATCAGGGGCAATTGATACCCAACCCCTTTGGTAATAAGCCTGGAAAAAAAAAGGTTAAAATTTCGTGTCATTCGAAGACGTTTTACGGGAATTCATGAAGATCCTCAAAAGGTCCTTGTCATACACAATACTGCTTGAAACTCACTCACCCAATATTGATGTATAAACTACAATGATAGTTGAATGTGCGAAAGAGTAAATAAAAATAATAAAATAATAAAATAATAAGCAAAGCTGTTATCAGGAGAACGGAGTCGATTGGCAAATGGTGAAAATTAGTGCCACCTGTTCTTTGCTATATCCCTGTTTCACTAGAATAAGCAAAGAAGGGGCAGCTGTTATCACTATTTTTTTTAAATAATATAATAAAAAATAAAAAATGATAAAAAGTAAATAAAAGTAATAAAATAATAAAAAAATATAAATAAAAAATATAATATAAAAAAGTAAAAAAATGGACCACGCGTAGCCACGCTCCTGGCGCGTGTGCTGCACGCGCGCGGGTTTCTTCCCCAAATCCCTCCCATGCACGCGAACAGCAGTTGCTGCTACCTCCCCCCGCAGTGCCGGAGCCACAACAGCCGTCGCCGGTGGTGCCAAGATATCCACCAGCTCACGCCAAAGCCACCCATAGCGTCGTCGGTCACCTACAAATCAGAAGGAAAAAGGGTCAAATCCTAGCTCGATATTAGGAGCAAATTCATCCCCAAATCTGAGCCAAATCGGATTATTTTTTGGAATTCAACCGAAAATCAAGTCCTCTATCTGATTTTGGCTAGAATTTAAGGATAAGAATCCGATTTTTTCCTTGAATCCCAATCCCCCAAACCCTATAAATAATGCTCAATTCTCCATTGCTCAAACACACAAGAAAAATTCATCCGAAAATACCCAGAAAAATACTCTAAAAATTATTAGGAGGTTGCTGGAATTTGTTCGAGTTTTGAGAAGCTTTGGTTCGAATTTTCGTGGAAAGTAGAAGCTAGCAATTCGTCGTTTCATCAGTATAATTCCTTCTTTCTTTTTTTCATTTCGAATTTATTCATTTTATTTTTTTGGTTAATGCTCTTTTTTTTCAGGATATATTTGGTGTTGCTTTGGATGTTTTAATCTTGTTTGTTTGGTTGATTTTCTAATATTTAGTGATATGTGGTTGTTTTGGTTTAAAAATAATAATAAAAAGGAATGTGTTTTTTAAATAAAAAAGGTGTTTGATCCACTTGGCTTTTAAAAGATGTGAAAATTGTGTTTGTGAAATAAAAGGGTCAATTAGTTTTAAAACCACTTTTTTTATACCCATTTCAATCTGAAAATAAATTTTAAAATTATCATAATAAGGTCACTTAATTACTACAACCCCATTTTGTTTCCCTTTTAAAATAAAAGAGAAACTATTTAAAAATATATATGTAAAAAATACAAAATAAACTTTTTTGAGGGAGTAGTTCTCTAGATTAAAAAGTAAGGCCTTTATCTTTTTTTAAAAATAATTAAAATAATTTTTTTTAAAAAATAATAACAAAATAATTTTTTAAAAAAAATATATGTAAAAACAACAAAGTTCTTTCTAAAAAATAATAATAAACTAACTTTTCTGAAAATACAAGATAATAAACACCTCTTTTAAAATAAAACTCCTTTTCCAAAGAGTTATCAAAAAGCATAAAAAGAAAGGTAGCGAAATATTTAAAAAAAAGTAAATAGCTTTTAAAACAAAAGAAAAAAAAGTAATATTTTAAATAAAAAGCTCTAAAACAAAAAAAAACAATATTTTAAATAAAAAGCTTTAAAACAAAAAAAAAGAATAAGAAAACCCTTTCAAATTATCAAAAAATAAAATAAAGAATAAAGCTTTAAAACGCAAAAAGTCAAAAAAATATTTTAAAAGCTTTAAAAAAACTAAAACCTTTTCAATTTATCAAAAAAAAGCCTTGAATATAAAAAGAATAAAAACAAACAAAAACCTCCTTTCAAATAAATTCAAAAACAAAAAATATTTAAATAATAAAAATCTTTTCCAACTAAAATAAAACTAAACCAAGCCCATCAAAAAGCTTCGAGTTTTAAATTGTGTTTTTTTTTTGTTTTGCTTTCATTTGCTTTAATATTGAGTTGGCCTTAGGAATAGGTTCTTCAAACCTTAGATAGAGACTTTCTTTGAAATAAAACTTTATTCACAAAGAATAAAACACGCTTAATAAAATTCAAACCCTTAAATAGGAAAAATACTTAGACCTTTTTAGGATTAATAAGTTTTAACTTATAATAAATAAAAAATTTCTACAAATCAAATTTCTTTGTTTGTTAAAAAAAGTAAAATTAAAGTAATGTGGTGTCTTACTAAACGGAAATGACGGGTTTACATCGAATAGAAAGGTCGTTAAAATAAAATTAAACTTATAAACGGACAATAATTTAAGCTTTACATTGATTCGCAAAATCCGACTTTAAAACCTTTTGTAACCGACAAGGTACCAATTTTTGGGCATCATGGGGGTGCTAACCCTTCCTCACGCGTAACCGACTCCCGAACCCGATTTTTTTTTGTTTTCGCAAACCAAAATCGATGTTTTAATAAAATAGAAATGATTTTATTAAAATGGCCCGTTTTTAGTTGATCCAATCACACCTTTTAAAAAAAGATTAGTGACGACTCCGTTGTTTTGACTTTATTTAAAAAAAACGTCGAGACCTCCTTAAAAAAGTGGTTGTGACATAAACATGTATCATGAATGTGTTACTTTCCAAGCATTCCAATAGGTATACCGCACATATGTTTAATATTTAGTTCTGGCAGCGTTGTATAGTTGGACAGATCACTGTCACAATTTATCTTGAAATGAGACTCAAAGTGTTGAATGTGTACCTATGCAGTATTCTTCCATTGTTGTAACAATACCAAGAGTGGTTTGTGTACATAGGTCAGACTTTCAACCCTTATGGGATTACAGTCATTTGCATTCTATCAGAAATTTCAAGACTTTCAAAGCCTTCACTTAACTTAAGCCATATGGGTATATCAATCATTTATGCACCCGATGGTAGTTTAATCATCCTGGTTCTTTCGGTCCTTCCAAACAATTCATTCATTTTAGAATTCGATGGCATATCTGTCATTTTAGTTAATTTAGTAGTTTTGGTGCCCAAGGATATTTTTAGTCATTTTTGCCAATTCAAATATATCGGTATTTTCAATCTTTTCAGTCATCTCAATCAATACAATCATTCCAACCTTTATCTGTCATCTAATTAATTCAGACGTTCGGGGAAACTTCCAGTAATTTATCTTCAAAGACTTATTTCGGATTAGGGAAAAATCTAAGTATTTTACATTATCGGAGGTTTAAGTCTTATTATTGTAACTTTCTAAGAAGATCGAGGTTTTCAGATGAAATAGAATTTTATCGAGTGGAGTATAGGCCTCTAGATAGCAACCATTGACAAGGGTAATTAAGTTATTCTTACACCTCAAGGGCATTTCCATCATTTCTTATCTGAGTATTTCAAAAATTAAATCTTTTAACAAGTATAGCCAGATTTAAAGTGTATCAGTCTTATCAATTATTTCATGATCTCAGAAAATTCTTACGGTTTACCAATCCTCTTACTCATGCACCTCAGTCTTAACTGGTTTATTATTCTTTCTTCGAAATAAATTTGATAATAACATAATTAAACATATGCTCAATTATGATAATGTAAGCATTAACCAGGTACTGGCATGTTCCATAAAGCATGCAAGAGGTAGTAAAGTATTACCTCGGCTCCGAGCTATATCGGTCGATCCATGATATTCTATTCGATCACTCTCAAACCCGAATTTGACATCTCTCAACATCTCGGATACAAGGAACTGTGAATACCTTCAATTACACAAATTCCAATTTTAGTCCTTATTCACATTGCCCTTAACTAGATAATTAAATACATATACAAACTCGGGATCAAGGACAGATTCATAGGCTTTCGGGTTAGAATTTCGCGAAACGGACTACAAAAATAGACTCAAGACATCAAAAAATATAACATAGGGGGTTTCAAAAATTTTGACTTTTTGGTCAAAGTCAACGCTAACGTTATCGGTTAATGCTGATATCAGCAGTCAATGGTCAACACTGACATAATACTAAGGTCATTAATCAACGCTAGCATCAACAGTCAATTGGTCAACCAGGTTGACTCGGCTGGGTTGACTCGAACGAGTTGATTCAACTGTGTTAACTTAGGAGAGTTTACTCAGTTAACGGGTTAACTCAGTTTGGGTCGAAAAAAAATGGGTCTGGCCGAATACAATTTGAGTTAGGCCTATCGAACTAGGTTCAATCAAACGGGTTCGGGACTAGACCAGGTTGGCGTGTCAGACCGGTTATCGGGTCGAACAGACAGGTTGGGCTTGGGCTCGAATCTAATGGGTCGGTTTCTGGATTGGACCTAACAGGTCAGCCCAAAACTTGGTTAACTAACCAAGCCCGGTCTGTCAAGACCGATTGGCTTGGTGGTTCAGACCGGATCATGCATTGGGCCATTAAAAATCGGCCCACTAACCTTTCTATAAAGCCTTGTCGGCCGTTCGCTAAAATTGATCGTCGAAGGCCCTAGATGCACTAATTCTGCCAAAAAAAATAGATATTATCAAACCCACAATTCAACCCATGCAATAACGCCTTGAAACAAGTCGGAATCGAGCCAGATTTTACTTGAAATACCAAAAATCTCGCCGAAATACATGAAGCCTCGACGAGTCTTGCCGAAGCCGAAAAAAGCGATCGATCGTTCAGGTTATGTGCGCCCCCTCGCGCTGAGCTCGCCTGGCCCGTTAACACGCTGGAATGGTGACGAAGGCGGTCAAAAATTTAAAATTATAGAAACGACTAACCCTAGGTTCGTCGAAACTTCAAGCTTCGATTTTCAGCGATCAGGACGATGGTTGCGCGAGTGGTTAATGGGTATTGGTCAGGGGCGATGGCGGTTCAGATGATGGGGGCGGTGACAGCCACGGCGCGACGGTGACTAAAATAGAGCGGCGGTCGATTAAGGCAGGTGAAGGGGCGCGAGAGAGAAGAATAAAAATCTGGATATCGATTTATTCAATGGGGGAGTTGGGGGTTCAGGCTGGGATATTAAATTATCCAACCAGACTCATCATCCAGACTATCCAACCAGACTCATCATCCAGACTTCAATATTATTGTTTGGTTGCACCAAGACAGTAACGAGCCCTTGGCTCAGTGGTTTAAGCAAGGCATAAAGCTTGGGAGCGAGGTCGTGGGTTTAAAACTCACAGGCCTCAAAATTCCCTTCTTTTTTTAAAAAAAACTTATGATTTAATTGCACGACACATCCCCAAACTATGACACTTATTTTAAATTGGTCCCCAAACTTTTGAGCGTTTCAGTTTTATCCTTAAACTTTGACTCTCATTCTAAATTGGTCCTCAAACTTTTTAAACGTTCTAATTTCATCCCCAAATTATCAATATATGTTAATCACATCTTTTGTTAATAAAATCGTTACTAAAATTGTTAATTTTCATGAAACACTTATGTGTATTATGTAATAATATGATGTGATATAAATGATAATTTGAGGTTGGAATTAGAACATTCAAAAATTTTGAGGATCAATTTAGAATGAGAGTTATACTTTGAGGATGAAACTGAAATGCTAAAAAGTTTGGGGACCAATTTAGAATGAAGGCTATAGTTTGAGGATGAAATTAAAATGTTTTAAAGTTTAGGGACCAATTTAAATAAAATGAGGGTCATAATTTGGGGACGTGTGGTGCAATTAACTAAAAACTTATATATATAATACTTGGGTTGTTACAAATTATACACCCGAACTTGTTCTTTTATTTCAATTTAGCACCTAAACTTGAAATCATGGTTCAAATTAATTTAAATAAGGCCTTTGAAGGTACCAATTTAGACCAATTAGCCATTTTCAGATACCAATCTGAGCCTAAAAGCCAAGTCTAAGTTTCTAATTGGATTAAAAAAAAGTTCAGATACCGAATTGAACCTTAAAAATCAAATTTAAGTATCCAAAAACGTTTAGATGCCAAATTAAATTTTGAATCCAAGTACCAAATTATATATTTACCCATACTTTTTAACCACGAACTTATGAAAACAAAGTACTCTAATTTTATGTATGCATACTAAGGAACCGGCATCCAACAATTCATCAAGCGTATCAAACCGAGTAAAAAAGAAACTTATTAAGTCACCGTTCTTTCATTGCACAACTTCAGAGTTCCAACGACACGTGATGTTTAATGTTTAAAGACCAAAACAACTGCACAAAACTCGATAGAAAGCTTAAACATACACAGAAACTAATCAACCTGTTGTTGCCTTGTAGGGACCAGATTTCGACATTTGACGCACACCCAACCAGACACGATACAAATTATATTTCAGAAAAGAAACGAACAAACAATCACAAACCAAAACAGCAAGACCAAAGTTACAATATTCTCCATTTAGAACAAGGAGCTTAGTACTCCCACTTCTTCATTTCCATACCATCTGGAGGACTCCCTTCGACCTTCTTTGCACCGACTTCTTTCCAGTTTGTTGAAAGCACTGTCCCATTTGATTCCACCTGCAATTATTTCATGGCCATGGTAGATGAACAATTAAAGTAACCATAATCTATTCAATTATTTCATCCCATAACCAAAGTTATGCATATATTCAAGGGACAAAAATAAACAATCCGTTGGGGTAAAATCTTACAAAAGATTTTTGCATGGCCCGCCTCATGTCCTCGTCTGCATCCTTATAAATGTCCCGGAAAAACTTATTCAAAGCCGCATCACCATCAAGTTTTTCATCTTTCTCCTGAAAGCCAGCCACAGAGGATCATGCATTGATCATTGTATCCCACAACTTCCTCTAGGCAAGTTGTCCCAAAACACACACACAAAAGAAAAGGGGAAAAATTAGCTTCACGCTCAACGTACCTCCTTCTTTACTTGAGCTTCAATTTCATCCCAATCAACCCTCTTTGGTTTGGAGGATGGATACACCGGTCTTTGATTTGCTGTTACTGCAAACAGAACTAGTTTATGACGTGACCACGAGTGTACAGAGAGAATAAACATTTATATTTCACACTACGATTACATATAGGTTCAAAACTGCAAAAACATACACACTGACACAGCATCACATGGATGCATAAAAGTGCACAGGGAGAATTAACAAGTTAGTAAAGGATGCAAAATCAAGCTCAGACATTTGGTTGTCTCATGGTTTAACATCTTGTAATAAAGACACATGCAACAGATATCAACTTACCTGAAGATACATTAACCCTTTGGGGGACAGCAACTTCCCTGCTGAATTCAAGGGATGGCCAGTGAATTGGTTCAGCTTTCGCCAGCCGAATCTCAATTTTGGTTGACAAAACATTATATCTGCACTTATCAGGTATTATCTGTTCAAACATCGCAAAACAAAACAGAAAAAATGAGCATCTAAACAAGAGATGCAATAACATAGCAAAAGGTTCAGCAAAAAACTTGTTTGTCACTGCTAAACGGAATAGCAATCCACACTTCAGCATTATATTTTCAATATCACCAGTATTATCTACAGGTTCCATGTTTGGCCATTTGCCAAGAAATAAAATGCCAAACATATTCAACGTACTACTCTTACAAACCAGAATCTTGATAACATGAATTTCATGTAATACCTTTCCAAATAATCGAGGTTGGAAATGATATGCATCTTTACCAGGAACTTCAATGGCAACACTTAACTGCAGAGCAACAAAGAAAAATAGCATATCTTTAGCCCAAATGCTGATTAACATCTCAAGGACAGACGGAAGCACCAAAAAAAAAGAAGAAGAAAAAGGGAGACAGATGAGTTAGTATGCAACTTACAATTTGTTCACCATAATGTACTTTAACACATTCTCGCGGTATTCCCTTGGCAAATATTGTGACAACCACTTCCTCTGGTTTCTGGTAAAACGAGTGCTTCACTTCTTTCACAGGCACAGCATTTGTTGCCATTGGAACAGGCACATCCTTCACAGGCTCAACTTCTTTTGGAGGAACGACATTTGTTTCCACCTCTTTCAGCATCTGCTTTGGTAGCTCGCCATTTTCCTCTAAACAAACACACAAATTCATAAACAAGTAATGCTCTTAAGGCATTATAGGTATTTTTTAAATATATATGAATTTTTGTGGATAAATTCCTTACAAATTCATAAACAAGTAATGATCTTAAGGCATTATAGGTATTTTTTAAATATATATGAATTTTTGTGGATAAATTCCTTCCTTCCTAAAAGCCCTTATTAAAAGCTAAGTACCAGCAATGCGCTCTTCACATTCTTTGATCAACTTAGAAAATCTTGACTCTCCTGGTGCCAAAGCAGCACCACTCTCCAATGCAGCCTTAGCGGTCTGATACTCCTCAAGCTTCATACATGCCGTACTGTAGACATTGGTTTACATATTATTATAGACTCTACATAATTGCCTCGAAAGCAATAAAAAAAAAGTAGGGAAAAGTATGAATATACACTTTAGCTATTTATAATAACTATAATTTCCTATAACAATCACCATCACAACAATTCAGGGATTCCTTCAACAATTATATTAAAGGTGCGAATAAAACAGTAAATTTAACGCAGATCGTGAAAGGAAATGAGAAATAAATAAATAAAAACAGCAACATCCAGACTATTTATGAATAAACAACAAAAGCATTGAACCAAACCATATTACCAAAAATAAAGAGAGAAAAAAGAGTAGGGAAATCTACTAACGCTTTACGCAAGTAAGCTTTAGACATGGAGGGATCCAACTCAATTGCTTTGTTTGCATCCGCGACAGCCTCTGCGCAAAAGGAAATTACAAATAAACAAATAACAATTAATCTTTTCCAAAATACATATATACAATAAGATATGATGGGAAACAAAGTAGATACCAGGGAGGCTATTGAGTTTGATGTTGGCTTGAGCGCGGTCAGTGTAGAGTTCAGCGTTTTTAGGGTTGAGTTGAATGGCTTGACAGTAAAGATCGAGCGCAAGTTCGAAGTGGTCATCGATGAAGGCTTCTTTGGCTTTGGTCTCCAAATCAGACGCCATTGCAAGGACAAACCGAGAGAAGAACAAGAAACGGAAGCCTCTAGAAGAGAGACGAGAGAGGGTTTTGATTTGTGAGAAGCGTGGGAGAAGACTATTGACTTTGTTTTTGAGTCTGGGGTAAACTAATCAAATAAAGAGAGAGAGAGAGAGAGAGAGAGAGAGTTAGGATCTCGGAAACCACTGGAATAATTTTTTAAGGGTAAACAACCTACTTACTCTCCCCAATTATTATTCTATTCCTAATTTGGTCACTGAATTTTGTTTTTTGGCAAATTCATCACTGATGTTACATTTTCATTCTAAATTGATTAACGGCAGCTAAAAATTAGAGGGATGGTAACGTCATATGACATGATATGCTAATAATTTTAATCTTCGGAATTTATATAAGAGTATTATATATTTTAATTTTAAATCAAAATAATTTAATTAATTTAATCTTTGATATTTAAATTTTTTTATCAATTTTAATCTTTAAACGCAACAACAACAATATCATTCTGATCAACCAATGAACCTCAATATCCCAATTTTTTCTTCAAAACCAGGAAAAGTACCCACTTCAACTCTTCACTTGTTTTATGCACAAACCCATAAAAAAATACACAAATCTAGTAAACACCCATTTCATTTTTCTCCATTATTGACATTCTTTATGCACTAAACCAAGCTTACGTCATCATATACTTAAATATGAACATAAATTTAAGGCCTTTGCCCTTCAATATAAAGAAAATATTGTAAATAAATGAACATTTTAGTATACTTTAAAGAGAAAATATTTCATGTATCGGCACTAGAAAATTTGTTTTCCAGAAACATATTTAATTTAAGGTTTAAAAGTTTAAGGTGTAGGGTTTAAAATTTAGAATTTATGGTTATAATTTAAGTTTTAGGGGTTTAGGAATTAGGGCTTTAAGGTTAAGGGTTAAAATTTTAGTTTTTATAATAAAATTAGTTATGCTTGTAGAAAAATATTCATTGACTGTGCATGGAATAACCATATTTTAAATATAAAAATTATTTTTAGTATGAATTATAAGTGTCTGCTTCTCCGTTTAACAATTTATTTATTACTATTATTTTTATAAAAGTAATTGTTCGGCTTTTGTTGAGAACCCAATTCCTTTGGCAGGGAGACATGTATCTTGCTTGGTTATCAATCTTGGAATTTGTTATTTTTCTTATCCATTTAAATCGTGATTATTAATGAGTTGTATGAGATTAAATTTTGGATAATATCAATGAGAACTTAAGTGATATCTTTTTTATTATGTTATAAACTTAATTGAGAACATACATATAATTTTAATAAAAAAACATATTTTTTATTATGTTATAAACATCAACTATCCGTTAATTATGTCTTCTCATACGATCGGTGATCTTACTGTCGTCGTTTAATTTTTTCCGTTGCTTTTTAATAAAATCCAACTTCTTGCTCTTGTTTAAAAAAATTACATTAAACATTCGGAACATACGTCTACGGGCCAGGTTGAATTTAATTTAAAACATAATTAGAAATAACATTAACAGATTTTATCAAGGGAAACTTTTTAAGGAATGACCAGAAGTTAAAATCATAGTATAGTTTGTCGTTGGGCCATTACTTTCTTCCCAAAATACATGTCTAATAGGATGTGCCTCTTTTTAAGCTTGATATTTTCACCCACTCAACCTCATTACGAGTCAACCACGCTCGTGATGGGCAACATTGTCATAGTTGTCCACCCTGTCTACCCATTCATGGGCGCTCGATGTGAAATCGAACGCAACACCACCACTTAAATATCTCAATGCCTCCTTTTTCCTTTTCAATGTAAGATTAATTTCATCGCCTCTTCTCAGGCGTGACGCTGACTTATATTACTTTGAGGTGAAGTTTACAATCTAAAGTATGAAGTTGTAATACTCAAAGATGTTATCGATAATTACAATTAATAAAACAATTATTATTTCATGGTCACATTTTAATCTACTATTTTTGTTTAAATGTTTTTAAATATCATACTCAAATCATTTAGAATGTCATGGATTCAAATAACTGTAATTATTTACATTATTATTTTATAACGCTGCAGTAGAAGTTGTGGAAGTAAATTTTCCACGGTCATATGTTAATAAGATGAGCCAAAGAATTTGTGCTGATCAGAACAAGAACATGACTTTCAGTCTTTCACATTTACATTGCAGATGGAAGCTGAAGCTGAAGTTCAGAGGCAATGGTAAATGGTAAATGGTAAATGGTAAAAATGCTTATTATGTTTGTTATACAGGGAGGGAACGGGAATCAATTTCCAAAATCACACGCCATACGGATAATATAACTACCTTAATCGCCTACACCCTTTACCTAAATTTCTTTACATGCAAAGCTCTATGTGAATGTGCCGTACCGCCATCTACCTACTTACGTACAAAACAGGGGCGGGGGATGTTGGTAACTAAGTTTAACCATCACGCCTGATAACCATCATAGATAACGAGGTTTTTCAGTTGTTACCTCCTCGAATCCAATGAGCTGGACCTGTCTTTGCCAACCCTGAATAATAATCACCCACATTTGCAACGAATAATGGATCTCTATCTTCAACTTCTAACTCGCTCATATCACTACCAGTGCCATTTCCCTTATCTGTCTTCTCCAACTCTCGGGTTAGATCTTCCATAGTCTTCTTCAAACTAGATTTGCTCATCTGCCCATCTCCTGTTGAGATCCCAACCATTGTAACCTTTGGAAGAAAGGGGTTATATTCCAAGTGTTTCTTTTTGCATTCGTTTGATGGGCTCTCCGCTCTGAAAGAACAAAAGAAGATGAATTTAACAGGTAAGATCGAAATAATGAAAGACATATATATGAACAATCACTATGGTGGCACCTTGCATCAGATCTCTGTTTAGGTTCCCCTCGTTTCAACCATGGAAACCGGAAATCTTGTCTCTGTCCGTTCTCAGTTTTAAGCTCATCGACTGATTTGCTCTCTGAAGTGCCACGATCTGTTCCAGAGTTGGAAAGGTATGTGGCTGACTGAGAGGCTCTAAGAAAAGAAGCAGAACTCCTGCAACAGGGAAAAAAAACTCCTTCAAAACTTCTTAATTCTGATGTAATTAGGAGGACAAGTTTACTGATCATGAAAACGAAATATATAACCTGTTTACAATTGCAGAGCACATGCAAGATTGCAAATAATGCAATGCTTCGTTAACAGTCACTTTATTTAACCATTCTATAACGTCACCCAGGGACATACTGCTTAATTTGGCGAACAGTTACTAAGTTCTATTTTAGTGAAATTTTTTTGTTCAAGTTAAGAAAAAAATACATCACTTTGTAAACACTTAACATCAATGAAATACAATGAAAGTGAAAGTGATATATGGTTTACCTTCTCTCAAATGAATCAACCATATAAGGAAATTTTGGTTGAATGCCGGTGGCTTTTCGTAACCACCTATTGCCCAGGAGCATTTTGTCAACAACATAGAGAAGCTGAATCTCAGCAGCCTTAGAAATGACACTGAGAGGTATGGCAGGATGACCAACTTCATCCATAACTTCTTGTACCTGGGAGACAAGGACAATACAGTCAAACAAATAATAACCCCACTATTACCGTTTGTGGAAAGCTTCCGTGAGCTAAAATCTATTACATAAGGAGTTTTTATTTATCTTAAATTTTGAGTTCTAATTGTAATTTACTTGTACTTTAGAATCAAATTTTATCATTTTAGAAGATAAGTGATGAGATAAGTTTTCTCAAAGAAATAAAAGATACAAAAAAGTTATCTAGTTAAACTTTACTTTTCTAATTCTCAGCCTTATAAAAGCATGCTAACTTTTATTTTTCAAGCAAGCAATTCGAATATTTTCTCCCCTCCTAAATTCTAATATTATCCATTCCTTTCTCCTTAGAATATTCACATGGTATCAGCTACCCAACCACTCTAAACTTAAACCACCTATTCAACAACAGTAAATTGATGCTAGTCGAATCCATCAGGCCCTCAATGCTTGAGATTAGTACCGACAACCGAAGAGTGAAATCCTAGATAGTCGATTCTTGCGCTTCGGATCACATGACTGGGGATCTCAGTGTGTTTCACAAATTCAGACCACAACCTAGTGGAAAGGATTGAATCAGTTCAATTAATGAAGGACCTTCTATCTTCTGTCGTTATGTTTCAAAATTGACTTGCAATCTAATTTCTGTTAAAAAGTATCTAGTGATTTGAGCAGTCACTAAATTCTATTCCAATCTTTGTGAAATTCAGTTAGTGGATTGCTGAATTTTATGGTAGACTTTACTTAGTCGAAGAGAACTCTTCTCTAAATGGACAAGTCCATTCAAGTATGTTCCTAAATCTTCTCTTAATCCCATTGTTTTAGATCCAGTCATGTTATGTCATTTTTGTCTGGGTCATCCAAACTTCGATTATATTGCAAAGCTATTCCCTCGTTTGTTTAATAATAAAAATCCAAAGTCCTGTCAACTTGCCAAACATACTCGTCATATATGATTTATATCATTAAGGGACCTTACAAAACAAGCACCTTATGAATCAACTCCTCAAACCAAAACACCATCCCTCACTCAACTTGACCACCAACCAAGTATGAAATCTTCATCCTATTGAGAGATATGTAGCCTAAGGGATGCAAGTGAAAGAAAACAATGGGATGATGCAAGTGGATTTAGACAGTCAAATACAAGGCAAATGGAAGCATTGAAAGATTCTTGCGTAGCAAAAGGATTCACTCAATCATGAGATTGATTGCCAGGAGACATTTGCTCTTGTTGTCAAACTAAACACAGTTCAACTACTATTGTCATTAGCAGTAAACGACGGGATACATTTATATCTTGACATCAATAATAGCCATATGTACATGGAGATACCTTCAGGCCTAGAAAGTCAGTCGAATGGTCACAAAGTGTGCAAATTGAAGAAATCTCTCTGGTCTAAAATAGTCCGCATGGTTTGACAGGTTTACCAAAGCAGTGGTTACTTATGGATACAACCAGTGTCGAGTTAATCATACATTATTCGTGAAAACCTCCTCAAAATGTAAAAAGATTATTCTCATCGTTTGCGTTATTGATATTATTACAACTGGAGATGACACAGACG
Organism: Hibiscus mutabilis; assembly: GCA_019671005.1. NCBI lineage: Eukaryota > Viridiplantae > Streptophyta > Magnoliopsida > Malvales > Malvaceae > Hibiscus > Hibiscus mutabilis. Next base: position 13,116,665 of record CM033726.1, on the reverse strand, counting down.
AAATAATCAAGCTAAAAGGATTGGTTCTTGCAGACTTCAAAATCAAAGACCTTTGTGCTCTCAAGTACTTTCTTAGGATTGTAGGTGGCTCGGTCTAAAGTATGCTTGGCTGCAAACCAACAAACAGAAACTCCCATAGATCCTAATCTTCAATTAAGAAAGAGTGAAGAGGGAGTTCTAGTTAAAAAGATCAGTAATAAAGGTTAGTCGACAAGTTGATTTATCTCTCACATACTAGATCAGGTACTGCATACTCGATAAGCATTGCCAGCCAACATATGAACGATCTACATGAATAACACTTAGAGGCAGTCAATTGAGTCCTAAGATACATAAAAGACTCCAGGAGACGGATTACACTTCAAAAAGAGTGAAAACTGTGAGGTACGGGTATTCACTAATGCAAGTTGGTGCGGGAGTATTAATTGAAAGGAGTTCTACTAGTTTCTATTGCTCTATTGTTTGGGGCAATCTAGTCACATGAAGCAAAAAAGCAATATGTAAACTCAAGTAGTGTGGAGGCTGGATTTCAAGCACTTGCTTCAGGAATTTGTGCGGGAATGTGGATTCAAATACTATTAAAAGAGTTAAAGTTGGTTTAAAAGATCACTTCAAGATATAGAGTGATAATCAATAAGCCATAAACATTGCTAAAAATCTTGTTCATCATGACCGGACAAAACATGAGGAGATTGACGGACACTTTAATTATGAAAAAGCCAACAATGGGACTGTGAAACTAAACTATGTTCCAACTCAACAACAGCTTGCGGATATTCTTACCAAAGCTCTTCCAAGAACGAGCTTTGATGGACTCAAGTCCAAGATGGGTTTGTACAACAAATACATTCAGCTTGAGGGGGAGCGTTGAAACTGTCGCGATTTAAAAAGTATTAGAAAAGGAGTTTTTAATCGTCTTAAATTAAGAGTTCTAAGTGTAATTTACTTATACTTTAGAATTAAATTTTATCTTCTTAGAAGATAAGTTTTCTTGGGAGATAAAAGATAGGAAAAAGATATCTAGTTAAACTCTACTTTTGTAATTATCAGCTTATAAAAGCATACTGGTTTTTTTTCAAGCAAGCAATTTGAATTCTCTTCCCTTCTTATAATATCCTTCCTTTCATCTCAAAATATTCACACCGTTAAAAGAAAAATAAGAAACTAGGTGCATCCAACATTGTCTCTTATTTCTCTTGAAAGCCTATGTTGGTTTTCCTTGTGGTATAGTAATATGTAGTGGGTTATTTGACAAACATACAATTGAGTAGACAATAGATGAAAGTCCCAGCTGATACTGGAAAATACTAGAGAAAAAGCAAAAACTACACCTATTTCTCACAAGGCTCCAAAATTAGAAAATAGGGTCAAATTTGATTGATAAGTGAGAGCAGTTTTATCATTTCATTATCCCATCTATCTCACAAAACACAAGGTCTCTAAAATCCATAACACGGAGAATATTTGATAATGCAAATCTTAGGAGTAGGAAATCAGTACCTCTGGAGGCTCCCACATGCCATCTCCAATTTCTTCAATCACTTCAGCTGCCAAATTATCATCAATTACATCACGTCGGCGTTGCATGTGGCGAGTTTGAATTAAAGCATCAAAATGTTGATCAACGGACTCTTCAAGAATATTATCCAACATGTTTTTATCAAAGAAGTATGGAGTATACCTGATGAAAGGAACAGTGAGCTAGACAAACAATTTTAAAGATATGCAAATTCCCATATGATAGTAGAGGGAACTTGTGCAATAAAAACAGAAAACTTTTTCGATTGACACAAAAGAATTTGAAGAACACACCACTTAATCCCATTTGTAGTAGCTATTGCAATATCCAAGTTTTCAGCACCAAAAACAGGAACACCATCAACCTTTCTCCTTTCACCATTTCGTGGGATTGTCTTAAGAAGCTTGTTAGCTGCCTTTACCTGGGAGAGTAGAAAATGTTCTCTTAACGAAAATGTCAATGTATCATAAAGGCCTAATTGGTTGAGGAGAATAAAAACAATTCCATATAGTAAATGTTGACAATAAGTTCGCACCTGTTTCTCATTAGGAACAAACTGAAATAAGTGAGGCTTTTCCTGCACAAGTGTATCATGATAATATCAAAATTAGACTTTAGAAAAACAACAGAAAATGTAAAACCAATAATATGACCAGTTGGTGAAAATCTTGATTAGCGCATCATGCACAGTATGCAAAATCATACATTATATCAGTCCACTCAAATACAGCAATCCAATTCTTCAGGATGACTACAAAAATTGTCCCCTAGTGTGCACTTTACTAAGGGTAAAAAATTTCCCACAAGATTATTCATTCACCAGGACATTCTTATTTCACATTTTACATGCAATAAACTTTTAAATGTTATATGGTACAACAAGAAGCAAAATGAGAAATCAGAAGAAAAATGATTCTTGCATGCATTAAGATGTTGCAGAGAACGCTAAAGAAATACCATATATGATTCAATAGCATCCACATTCATCTCAGTTTTACTCCCACAACATTAATTCACACCCTTACAATTAAAGTACTTATTTAAAAATCAAGCAACAATTTGCATTCAATACAGATGAAGATGCTTCGATTGAATCGATTTAACTTTACCTTGAAATGCTCATAAGCCAAATCAAGACGACAAGCACCCACAACTCCACTAGGAATATTAAGGTGTTTGACATAATTAACTAAGGAAAAAAAAGGTCTTGTTAGATTGCAATTTTTATTTTTACTTTTCCAACCAAAAGAATCTTGGCTAAAAAGTTAAACTGATTAACAAAAGCTCGTATGAAAGCAAAAACCATACCCGCATCACCTAAATCCATGAAAAAACGAAAAACAGGGCCATTCCTTTCGCTCTTAGTAATGCTTGCAAATATCTTCTTAAGCCACTGCGGAGTTCTATACATCAATACAGACAAAAGACTTCAAATTTTTAGAAACAGAACCAATCTCTTATAGGCTTTTGCAGTACGAAAAAAAAAAACCTCTTATATTTACAAACTAACATCCAATTCCTTTTGTTAGAATTTTTTTCAAATCCTACCATTTTCGATACGAAGACTAAAATTACAACCAAAAAATAAGACAGATGAATTAAGGTAAATGATAAAGACCTCTTAGAAATAAAGGGAATGTCAAAGTGAGTTGATACAGCCATAAGACCGGTGCCGGAAAGATCACACATGCTAAAAACTTGGCCAACGAAGGCGGGGCCACCACTCTTTCCATTGGAAGTGACTCCTGAAACCCTGACTTCTGATGAGAAACCGGAGCTGGACTCGGCCGAAGACACGCCCTTGATTGTGGATTTAGAAGAGACGGAGTCATGTTGAGTTGACTCGAAGGGCGAGGGAGTGAGACGGAGAGGGGAATCGGCGAATATGACAGGAGAAACGGAAACTCTGGAAGGTGGAAGGTAAGGCATCGTTTTGGGATTGGGCATGACAGAGAAGATAGAAGCGGCAGTTGTGTGGAGGAAGTTGGTGAGGCTGCGGTGGATTTGGTGGTGCGGTGGCTCCGCCGGTGACACCATCGTTTTGGTTTTGGCTGCCTTTTCTATTCGTCGATTGGGTCTATATTATCGTTCAAATAGAGATGAAAACACAAAAATGCGAGAGTGGAACGGATATTACAAATGGGATTTTTTTTCCTTTTAGAAAAAAAGCTTATAGTATAAATGGGTTAACTTTATATTTGGACTCTAAACTTGTTCATTTTTCTCATTTTGCTACATAGAGAACTTTTTTATCAACTTAGACCCTGAACAAAAGTTTCACCATTATCTTACTGTTACGTGTCCCAATAAGAAACTATCATGTGGTGCAATAGAAAAGTGCGACATGACAGAAAATTATTTTGTAAAGAATCCAAATTTTCTTTTAAAAAATATAATATGATTTATGAATATTGTTTTTAGTGTAAGAAACTCAATAATCGAGCATTTTATCCAAACTGTTCTTTTACAGTATTTACTCATTTGATATTCAAAAATATTAATTTCTGATTTAGCGAGATTTGTATGAACTCTGTTGGTATGACGAATTTTTTTGTGTGTTTTTTTAATAAAATTCGTCTAGTTGGTATGATAAATTTTATGAGATATTCATTATCAGCTCTCATTAAAAAATAAAAATTTATAAAATTCGTCATATCAGTCAGAAGAATTTTATTAAAAAATAAATAAAAATACATACAACTCGTTATTATTAGATCGATAATTAATTTTTAAGTGACAAATATATAAATAATATAAGAACGAGATATTTTGATAAAAACGCCAATAATCGGATGACTACGTATGAAACTTCTAGAAAATTTGTCTTTAGAAACATCAATACTCAAATTTTAAAAAATCAAAAATACCACTGAAAAATAAAAAAAAAATAATAAACAAAACTCCAAACAAATATAGAATCTTTCCAACACTAAAATAGATGCTCGAGTCAAAATTTAATGAAAATTACTTTGAATTCTTTTTTCTTTGATGTGGTCTGACATGGTTATTTGTAGGGCGCATAATTCCTAAAAAATATAGAGCGTATAAGATAAAATTTGAAGCAATTAAAATTTCTCAAGGAATAATAAAATATTGAGTTGATATAGACTTACAGTTAGGGATTAAAGTTTAAAAAGATTGAGATTTTTTGTAATAAAAAATTATTGAGATCTTTTAATTGATGGAATGTTTATAAATATTTATTTATATTTATTTATTTATTATTTTATAATTATCTTTAAATTATTTTAAAAAAATATTAATAATATAAATATTACTAAATTGTATAAAAAGGTTTGAGAACACTGTCAATCTTAATTCTGGACATCCAAAACGTATTTTTTATTTTTTTTCTTCATGAAATTGTCCGGATATAAAACTTGAAATAAAACTAATAGTTCAACTTGTAATCACTTTGATTTGGGTCATCCAGTTCCATTAGTTTTATCCTTATTAGACATGTATCACAAATCGGGGTTATCCCTGTAATAACACCCCAATAGTCTAAATTTTCTAAAATAGCAACAGGCCCCCATTATTTCCCAGGATAGCATCCTTATAATAAACTTGTGGTGCATACACAGCAAGTTTCACTTTTTTATTTTAATTTAATTAATTAATTAACAAATGATTAAGCAAATTTTAATTGAAACTCGCCTAGCATGCACAACGAGTTCCACTTAATTTTTTTAAATCATACATTTTAACTAAAGGACGAAAATAAAAAAAATAAATTATTATTAATCCACTTCACATCTTCAATGTATTGAAGAACAAAAATGAAAAAAAATTAAACTATTGTGAACTAACTTTGAGATTTAGCTCCATGAAGTGCAAAAAAGATGTTGCCATTAATTTATATAGGCATGGTTAGATGTTGGCAAAAAAATTTGAACTATTATGAACCAACTTTGTTTGTAGACAAACAAAGACTAAAACTCTAACCATGCCTATATAAGCTAATGTCAATATCGTTTTTGTAATTCATGGAGCTAAATCTCAAAGTTGTTTCATAATAGTTCAACTTTCTTTCATTTTCATTCCTCAATATATTAAAGATGTAAAGTGGGTTCCTAATAGTTTTTTTTTATTTTCGTAAAAAAATAAGTGGAACTCGTTGTGCATGCTAGGCGAGTTCCAATTAAGATTTTCTTAATCATATGTTAATTAATTAATTAATTTAATTAAAACATGAAAAAATTAAGTGAAACTCATTGTGCATGCTAGCCGAGCGTGCTATTTTAAAAAAATTTAGTTCATTAGGGTGCTATTATAAGGATAACCCCTCACAAATCACTTTGCAAATAAAAAGTCAGGATTAATGGTTTGTGATATATTCGTACTTTTAAAATAAATGATGTGCATTTAATATGGCTCACGGACGTAGAAAAAAATTAATGTTATCTTTAATTAACGAAAATTGATGTTGATTGTTACTGTGCTAAAGTGATATTTTACGATGTTAATATGATAGTTTATATTGTTGGTGCGGCAAAGTAGATTTAATTGATTTTAGAAAGTTTGAGCGCTTATTTAATTTTAAATAAATAATTAAAAACTATTTATAATATTACTAAAAACACTATTAAATATTTTAAAAAAATTAAAAATATCAAAATGCTATAAAATGATAAATTATAAATTATTAAAATTAAATTTTAAAATTATTTATAAAATATTAAAAATTGAAAACAAATCAGAACATATTATATACATGTTTATAAATTTTGATTCTTTAATAATTCATAATTTACCGTTTTATATCTTGTATTTTTAAATTTTTAAATAACTTTTAAAATTTTCAATAGTGTTTATACTTTCGTATTTTTAATATTTTATATTTTATATATATTTTTACTTAAAGATTAAATAAATCATCGAATTAAGATGTAGTGTCACGTTAGTGTATCATCACGTTTGCAACGTAAACTACATTGATTGGGAACCTTAGTAAGCTGCAGTCAATGTATGTTATTGCCTATGCTAACTAAATTGCATATAAATCTAACTAATCTTTTCATTGGGTTTTCCTTATTTTTGTGACTCGAATTTCCTGCATTTTTGTTATGTAATTACTTGTTTGTTACTTTTTCTTGTGTAGGTTGCTTCAGAACAATGTTATTTCAGTTTCAATTCCAACTACCATTGGGAAGTTAGAGAAGCTGCAGACTCTTGGTCTTCGGTTCAAGGCAGTCATTTCCCCCAATACGGTGTCACCGAAAACACTGAACGGCGTACCAGTCGAATGTCGAACGTCGAACGCGAAATTGACGTTTGGTTGGCACGCCGTTCAACGTTTTCGGCGATGCTGTGTTGGGGAAAATGACCGCCTTGGTCCGGCAACTAAAGTGGTGTACTCAGTGGCGGCGATTGGCGGCGGAAGCGGTCACGATTTGGGGTTTGAGTTTGGGTAATTTTAGGGATTTTGGGACTGTTTTGTAAAAATTGAAAATTTTGGGAATTTTCTGAAAATTGAAAATTCTAGTTTTTTTTCTTAAAAATTAAAAAAAACAAATTAGTGCCACTTTTCAAGCAGTGATTGGTTGACAAATTTTTTTAACACCTATTAACAGCCAGGCACCTAAAATTGTAGCACTGTAAACTTTAGGCACTTAAAATTATAAAAGTGTAAACTTTAGGCATCTATTTTTAGAAAAAAATACTTTAGGCACCTAAAGTTCAAAAGATGTATACTTGAGCCACTTATTTATCATTTAAGCCAAAATAAAATAAAGAGATCGTGAAAGATTAAATTTTCGGAGAAGGTAATGACCGTGATGTGTAAAGATTTAAGGTTGAGGACCTATGATGCGACTTTACCATTTTACTTTAGAAGATGGTATTTTGAAATAAAGTGGTGGGAAAGGGGGAGAAAAATCAGAATTTTTTTTCTCTCCATTTTCTTCTCTGCCTTTTCATTTCTTTTCTCTTTCTCTTCAATTCTTTCATCTTTGATCTACCGAGCTTTGATCGTTCATTTTTGACATCTCTATTATCATTGTGTTCATCTCGTCGAGACGAGTCTACCGGTACCAACGACGTCACCACCGGAGCCGTCGTCGGAGAATGTGAGAAAATAAGTTTTGAGTTTTCTAATCAAGGCAGTTTGAGTGTTCAAAACCAAAATTTGAGGTCACCATTGGAATCAGCGTGGCCAAAAACGTCAGACAAGAGCTCGCCGCCGTTGTTCGACCACCAAAGGATGCCACAAGCGTCGCTGCCTGCGTGTGGGAGTGCCTCGCCAGCCTAGTAGCAGACCACAACTAGCTGGACTGAGTCTATTAGACCGGTTGACCCAACGTGCAACAGGCCCAAACGCAGCCCAACCGCACCGCCGGCCTAAACACCAGTCTAGACCATGTCGTCGTTAACCGGCGTTGACTTTTTCTCAAGGATAATACCCAGGGGGTTTTCAATATTCTGAGCCTGTTGGCTCAGTCTGTTTTGCCAAATTCGAACCCAATAAGCTATTTTTATGCGTTTTATCCCCTAAAGTAGTTCGATAATGCGAATTCACTTATGTAGTCATATTTATTATTATACGAGGATAATGCGTACTCGAGCGTGGGATTAAATGAGATGTTTGAAGGAGCTTAAATAAGGAATTGTCGATACCGCTTGAGGTTAGTACACTTCGAACTCCTAACGCTTCATGAGCATCAAAAATGTGATTGCTTTGCGTGTTAGTGTTTGCAAAATAGGTAGATATAAATAAGCATATCAGGGACCGATATTACGGGACTTGATAATTATAAAGTGCATGATGAGATTTAAGGTTATGACGTGATTCGTATGAGCTTTACAGACCATAAGATCGTTTGGATTCTCGTATAATTATTTAATGATTTGTTTGATTAATTAATAAATAATGATGCTTTGTATGCTAGTTCGAATTGATTGGCATGTTCGCTGGAAATTACGCTTATGAGATTAATAGCGGTAAATGTTCGATTAAATGATCATAAAATTGGCAATTGATATTAAATAAGTAAATGTGTTAGTAAACAAATCATAATGACTGTCATAAGCTTTATGGATTGAATAAAGCCTCGTAACTTTAAAATTTGCTAATATGATTTGAGCTTGTGATTAAGGTATCGGTACGAACTTCGATGTACCAGTACACTATTCAATACCGTATCGGTACGAGTCAACCCGTACCGATACTCAGAGAAAATTAAGATTTTCAGTAAACAATTTCAGTATCAGTACGCGTGTGAGTACCGATATTTGAGGGTACTGTATCGATACTCGTGTTCGAGTACCGGTACCTGATACACTAAATAATCTATAAATACAAATTAAAGATGAAAATTGATGTGTATAATTAATAATTGATTTATGCCTTAATAAATGAAATAACGTGGATTAATGGAGACAATAAATTAGATTAATTATATACTTCTCCATAATGTGTTAACAACTCGATAATGAAAAATAAATGATGTGATGATGTTTAGCAACGATAGGTAGATTCTTGGGGATCACGTTGCTTATATGTCGGGTAGGCATTTGACTAGTTGAGTCATTGGTTGATGGGATTCGAATACCCAAAGAGAGAGTGTTGCAACACCATGGCCAGAAATACCAAATGAAGGTTATCAGTGTTGTGTGACCCGAGCCTCATTCGAAGATACTCGAGGGGGATTCCGAGTATGGGTGTATGTTCCGATGCTATATGACCCGGTCTCACCCAGGGTGTATATTCTGATGTTGCGTGACCTGGCCTCACCCATAGAGTATACGTTCTCGATGTTGTGTGACCCGGGCCTCACTCTAGTGCTGTTGTTGTATGGTGTGTATGCTTTGCCTAGATGATACGTTGATATCTTGGGTATGGTTAGGCCTTGTGTGCCATGTATGATGATTGTTATGATGTTAGCATGTGTTTAGGCGACTAGTGTAGCGCTACATGTTTATTATCTTTTCTTATTGCTCGTACTAGTTTGCATGCTTATATTTATAATTAGCATGAAGTAGAGTAGAGTAGACGTGTACCACTGAGCTTCGTAAGTTCAACACTCGAAATCGTTGTTTCTGCGCTTAGGTTGATCGTTGGATCGTGGGATTGAGAAGCACCATCAATACAAGATTCCAGCAAGCGATGATTTCCAGAGTATAGTACTTGTGTTTAGAGAGTTGTGTATTCATGGGACCTTATGTGGTCGAGTCTGTAACTCTTATTTTGGAATTGTATTGATCAAGTCGTATGTTCAAATGTTCTAAATTAAATTAGAGCTCCTTTCTAACGATTTAATCACTTATCTATATTTTCAACTATTGGATTTAAATTTTTTGGAAAATATTTTATTTGGGATAAACCAAGTTGAGAAATTTTATGATAATGGTTTGGGCTTAAGCCCCAAATGTGACATCCGAGTTTAGGGTATTACACAAGTAATCTTCAATCACTAGAATTACAACATATCCAACTTAATTACCAATTAGAATTTAAGTCAAAATATAACACTCATTCAAAGGATAATTGATTAAAAAAGAGAAAAAGAGAGAGGCTACATTGATATATATAATGTAAATATATACAAAATAAACCCAATGTGCTACAAAAACTATCTAATTGCTATAGTCGATGCTTTTATACATGATCGTCACATATTAAGGAATAACCATTATCCTATCAATCTAATAGAATAGCGTAATAAATTGTCGAAGATAAAAGTGAATAAATCAAACCCAAAAACTAAAATGGTTCCTTTCCAAAATTCATCGTGTAGAAAAAGGAATAAGAACACTCCTATAAGCAAGGCTACATAATATTTCTCCTATGGAAATGAGGAAATAAGAAATGGAGAGAACAACCCATATCCCAATATTGAAACACTCAATTTTAAGACCTTATGGGTGATAAACATGACCCCATTCAAATGAAAATAGTAAGTGAAAATAAAGTGATAATTACATATGCAAAAATTCGAAGGGCATATTAAAAATATTAGTTTCTCGAAGGATATTGCTATAATACCTATTTTTCGTCCAGGCTTTAAGCCCAATAATAAATTTAAATGTAAAAATCCAAAAAAAATCAATGTCTTTTAAAGTTTTATGTTACATATTGACCTAAAGTCCAAACTAGTGGGTTTAGGGTTAGCAAAGTAGATCTGATTTGAGTGGGGTTTGAACCAGTTCACCATCGGCCTTCTTGGTCGTCACACAGGGTGACTGGTGAGACGACATCGCCGATGAACGGTGTCTAGGGTTTTTGAGAATAAGAGACCAAGGAAAGGAAAATATCTCGATTTTCAGAGAGCAAAGTTCTTATAGATTTTGTATTGGGAATGTTTTCAAATGAATAAGCTTTTTACTTGCATTTTTGCAATTTTCATGGAATGTCGTGTTTCCTTTTTTTATTAGTATTATATGCTTTTTTTCCCTTTAATTTTTGTCGTTACCTTTTTAATCTCCTGCGTTTTGACCTTAATACATTTATTCTAAATATATATGTTAGTTAAAACCGTATGCTATATTATATATGTTTATATGTTTATTTCTTCTTTTTTTCGTTATTATATATATTATTATTTCATTTTAAGCCTTTAATTTATTTGTTCGAACACAATTCACCTACGGCCTTACGGTGACCCACAATGGGGTATGATCCATATTATTCATGGCACGTTTAATTTGACTAACTAACTAACCCCTAACTCACTAAACCTTAATTTTTGCATTTACTTATTTACCTTTTTTATTCCTTTATTTTGTATATATGCCATGCTTTGTTATGTTACATTTGGGCTTCTTAATTGTTAATGTGGTGTTCCATTATTTGGGGGCAAACTTGGTTAGCGCCAAAAAAGTTGGCGGTGATTTTTGTTTACTTTTCAAATAATGAGGCCTTTAAAATTAACTCGCATTTATAAATGGATTTTAAATTAAATTAATTTCGAACTCGTAATTTCCAATATTAAGGCAACTCGTAATCGATTAGGTACCGATTTCGGGCGTGTTGGGGGTGCAAACCCTTCCCCATACGTAATCGAATCCTGAACCCATTTTTCTTTGATTACCTTTTGGCGTTCGGTCTACCTTATCCAAGTGACCGGTGGCGACTCCACCATCTTTCTTTCATTATTTTTCAAAAATCAAATCGGTTCTTCCAAGTGACACTAGGGATTTTTTTAGTCGCTACAACATGGCGACTCCATTGGGGACCAATTTTTGTTTTTACAAAAAAGAGAGTCAGGCCACAAGTCGATTACCCTTTGCCTTAATAATGGGAAATTGCAAGTTCAAGTCTAATTTATTTTAATATCCTTTTATGAATGCGAGTTCATTTTAACGCATTTTAAAATTTGACATAACATATTTGCTCATTAAGTGGGGGAAAATACTATTGCTTTCGTGGGGATATTGTTCCTCCGTATAGGCTTAACAAGTACTTTTGAGGCTCGAGTACCCTATGTTTTTATGGGAATATCGTTTCTCCGTATGGACGTAGGCGAATGGGTCACCCTGAATTGAACTCGATTGAAAAGAGCCTATAATGGGTGATGATCGGGGGGCTTTGCTACCTTGAGTAGGGGATAACGAAGACAATTCGGGTACCCTTTTAACACCAACCGTTATATAGAGAATCCTAAGAGCCTACCCTTTAGAGCCATGTAGTAACCTCAGAAAACTAGAATATCTTGCAAATAGGGTTTATTTTGTGCCAAAGCATGCAGGTAGATACCATGATGGGTAGGATTTATTTTTCTACAAATAAAGCATGTTGGGTAGAAATCATGTCGGGTAGGTTATTATTTCGTGCAATATTTTTTGTCATTTTATTATAATTATTTAATTCGCACTAACTTGTGTATTCTTTTGACATTTGCATCACATTAGCATATAATATTCATTCGCATTATAGTTGTATGGCATCATCACAATTTCATTTGTATTACATTCACATAAGGTATTGACTCGTGAATGGTGGACAGTTTGGAAAGCGTTCACAAATCGAGAGAAAATCTAGTAACCTGGATATCAGTTAAATGCAATATTCAAAGGTTGCAAATTAATCTCGTATATTTGTGAGTGTTGTTCCACGAAAGCCATGTTTAAATCAATACCTTTGCATTTAAGGGCATACATTTTCATTCATCATCACTTCAATTCGGAATAAAGGATCTTTATTTTCAAGAAAGATGATGCTCTAACCGGTGAAAATAGTGACGAGCTTCATGACTCACAATTGCGAGCCAGGCAGAGTAAGTGATTATGCATTGGGGCACCCGAGCACCCTATCAGTAAGTTTGCGATCTTAAGCCCGAAGGTGGTGGGGGATCTTTTGTAAGGGCAAAAGCCTACTTGTTGTCATTTCAACGATGCATTCTTTTATAAACATTATTTTCTAGATATATCTGTCTATTGGGTCCTCGTATATCAATTGTAAAAGGGACATTGATTTTGACCCAAAGATTGATTCTGAGCAGCTCGTGTCTAGTGGAAATCAAAAGCTGCAAAGATGATGAATGCGTGGCTTACATTCCGATTTAAATTGGTGAATTACTAAGGACCTCACATAAGGGCGAATTAATGCGTTTGGGAGAGCGACAAAAATCTTTCGGAAAAGCAAAAAGAATAAAAAAGATAAGAAAAGAAATATCGAGGGCACCCCGTTGTAGCCTTAAGGTTGAGTTCCTAATAAGGTAGTTATGTTACATCTACTCTAAATCTTGGCTTCATGAGTGACTTTCAAATCCTAAAATAAGATGAAATCTCGAGATAAAAAAAACAAAAATAAAAAAAGGCATAACAGAAATGCACTCCAATGTTCGGAGCCTGGTAAAGAGGTACTTTCGAATAAAAGTGTGGAAACTTTAGGGCACTCCGCTGTAGCAAAAGGACAAATAAAGTACCTATGCACCATCCGAATCAAAAACCTTAGCTTCATGAGTGATGGTAATATTTTTAAATCATGACAATGCCGAGTAGCTCGGGATTTTGTTGTCTGCTCTATCATTTATTTCGAGCCAAATGAATGTGATGAATTGCATTCCCCAAACAAAAAAAATGATAATTTTAAGGTACTTCACATCTTTAGATGTTGACTCAGCTTTTGAGGTCTCTTAGACACTGATATACTTAGGGCAATCCTCTATAAGTCATTTCAGTGTCTCTCCTGCACTTGATATTCGAGGCATCTAATCTAGCTTGACATATTCATAATCTAAAAAAGAAAAATTTAGATTTCCCTAAAAAAGCATCTCACATTAAAATGGGAACATGTAGTCTAAGATTTGTAGTGAAACAAAAGTTTTCTCTGTAGTACTTCACAAAGAAGTTCAAAAGTATAGGGGCCAAGTAGATGAACCCTCTGATTTCACAAGAAAATACTATTTTAACTAAATAAAGCAATCAAAAGTTGACCTTTGCCTAGAGGTGATATTTCAAAAAAAGATGGTCGAACCCATGAGAGTTTGGGGCATCATTGCATACAAGATGACAATAATCATTTAATCAGCCTGCAAGACAGAACTCGAAGAAAAACAAGACCATGTAACCGATATGGCTAGTAGAAGCCAGGGTATCATTTTAAAGGCAAAAATTGATAACAAATGAATTGCATGTAACATTCATGAAAACATCATGCATTTAGATTAAGTGCATACATTACTCATAAATTTAGGTGTATCCAACATAAATGTATTTACTCAAACATGAAAATAGATTCAATGAAGAGACAAAAAGCCTCAATCATAGAGGACAACAACAAAATAGAAAACCTTCAGTCATATAGGAAGTCGAACCCACAAAAGAGTTGAAACCTCAAGATAGAGGATAGCAACGACCAAATAAAAAGGAAAAAAAACTTTGACTGAATAATTACTAAATAATGTTTACTTTATTTCAAGATCTTGTCTCTCCATCAGTGGTGTAGTGGATTAACCTTTTTCTACAAATTAACATTTTCATCAGATCTTACCTCTACGTTAGTGTTGCATCTTGGTCAACCATTATTTTTAGATCTTGCCTCTCCATCAGTGGTGTAGCAGATCAATCTTTATCTTTAGATCATGCCTTTTCGTTAGTGTTGTACCTTGATCAAATTTATCTTCAAATCTCATCTCTCCATCAGTGGTGTAACAGATCAAACTTTACTTTCTTGTCTCGTCACCGATCTTGCCCCTCCGTTAGTGGTGTAGTAGATCAACCTTTTATTTTTAGATCTTGTTCTCCGTCATTGGTGTAATGGATCATATCTTTCTTCAGATCTTAACTCCCCGTCAGTGGTGTAGCAGATCAAACCTGCCTTCAAATCATGCCTCTTCGTTAGTGTTGTAGCTTGATCAACTTTATCTTCAGATCATGTCTCTCCGTCAATGGTGTAGCGGATTAACCTTTTTCTACAAATCAATATTTTTTCTTGGATCTTGTCTCTTCATCAGTGGTGTAATAGATCAAAATTTCAACTTTTTTTCCTCATATCTTGTCTCTCCGTCAGTAGTGTAGTGGATCAACATTTCAACCTTTTTCTTCATATCTTGTCTCTTCGTAAGTGGTGTAGTGGATCAACATTTCAACCTTTTTCCTCAGATATTGCCTTTCCGTCAGTGGTGTAGCGGATCAAACTTTCAACCTTTTCTTAGATATTGCCTCTCCGTCAGTGGTGTAGAAGATCAACCTTTATCTTTAGATCATGCCTCTTCATCAGTGTTGTAGCTTGATCAACCTAACTCTCCGATCATGCTTCTTCGTTAGTGTTTTAGCTTGATCAAACTAACTCTTCGATCATGCATCTCCGTCAGTATTGTAGCTTGATCAAAACTAACTCTCTAATCATGCCTCTTCGTCAGTGTTGTAGCTTGATCAAAACTAACTCTGATCATGCCTCTTCATTAGTGTTGTAGCTTGATCAAGATTAACTCTCAGATCATACCTCTTTATCAGTGTTGTAGCTTGATCAAATCAACCTAACCTCTAGATCTTATCTCGTCATTGATGGCATAGAGGGTCAAACTCATTTTCAGATCATGCATCCTCGTTAGTGGTGGAGCGATTCACCATAATTTACATATTATACTTCTCTATGATTGGCAGAGTGGATCAACCAAATTCTAAAATTTTATTTAAATTAAACCTTTTATATTTTATAGTTTTAAATAAAACAAGTGAGAACTCATTTTGACATAACGTCCTTTTACTCTTGCAGATTCTATCTTTATGATAAAAGGATGAAATAGATAAGTCGACCAGATCTTGTATCTCTATCGGTGGTGCAGTGGACCAACATATGAGTTCTATTTCTCCAAAGAGGTGAAAGAATAGACCAAGTCTAAAAGAAATGAGTTGTGCCAAGAAAGAGTTCTGGCTTGCTCAAACAAAAATGACTATTTTTTAGTCTTTGCTCTATTGCCATTTCGCAACAATGAGCAAAGAGCGACAACTGTATTACCCATTTTTTATTCGGGCCTCAAGCCCAATAATAAATTAAACTAATCCAAAAAATCAATGTCTTTTCAAAGTTTTATGTTACATACCTAATTTACATATCAGATATCCCTCAAACACCAAAACCCATTGACCTAAAGCCCAAACTAGTCCTAACCAACACCTTGGCGCACCTTGATCGAGATCCTTTGCACCCTTGGTTCATCCTTTCTCGGCCACTCACCCCTGCATTCCAGCCACCATAATCCCGAGCCTCCGGTTCTAGTCAGTCGGTCACTCCTAAGCCTTGCTGAACCGAGCAACCGAGTATCTTGGTATACTCATGATCGAGCAGCCTCAGCCACACCTGATCCATGCTCTGACCAAGCCACAACACCAGGCTCTTGTCTCCTCAGCAAATACACGAACCAACCAAATGGTCCCCTACCCCTCTCATCTCCAAAGGACACCTGCACAGGATAACAAAGACAAGAATTTTCTTCACCAACCAATAAGGGGATTTTCGTTTTATTTTTCATTGTAAATATGGCTATAAAGCCCAATCAAACCAAATGTAAAAGGGGCTTTTTTTTCATTCTGAAATACAAAGAATCTAAGCAATTCCTAGGTCTTTTTTCATCTTCCATTTTCGCATAGCATTATGGTTTTTCTTTTCTAAGAAGAAATCAAAGGTTTTTAAAACTTGTTGAATCAAAACAAAAAAGGTATTTTTAAAAGGGTTCAAAACGTTTCTAAATCAAAAAAGGGGAGAGAAAGTATTTTACCTTTTGGGTTTAGGGTTAGCAAAGCAAGATCCGATTCGAGAGGGGTTTGAATTGGTTCACTGTCGGCTTTCTTGATCGTCGCACAGGGTGACCGGTAAGGCGACGTCGCCGATGAACGGCTTCTAGGGTTTTTGAGAACAAAAGACCAATAAAGAGGAAAGGTCTCGATTTTCAGATAGCAAAGTTCTGTTGGTTTTTGTATTGCGAATGTTTTCAAATAAGTAAGCTTTTTACTTACTTTTTTGCAATTTTCATTGACTGCAGTGTTTCTTTTTTTATTAGTATTATATTCTGTTTTTTCTTTTTTTTTTCTCTTCAATTTTTCCGTTACCTTTTTAATATCTTGCATTTTGACCTTAATGCATTTATTCTAAATATATATGTTAGTTCATAATGTATTTATATAACATAACCGTATGCTATATTATATATGTTTATTTCTTCTTTCTTTCGTTATTATATATATTATTATTTCATTTTAAGCCTTAATTTTTTTTGTTCGGACACGATTCACCTACGGTCTTACTGCGACCCGTAACGGGGTATGATCTGTATTATTCATGGCACGTTTATTTTGGCTAAGTAACTAACCCCTAAATCACTAACCCTTAATTTTTGCATTTATTTATTTGCATTTTTATGCTTTTATTTTGTATATATGCCATGCTTTGTTATGCTGCGTTTGGACTTATTAATTGTTAATGCGGTGTTCCATTATTTAGGGGTAAACTTGGTTAGCGCCCAAGAAGTTGCCAGTGATTTTTGTTTACTTTTCGAATAACAAGACCTTTAAAATTAACTCGCATTTATAAATGGATCTTAAATTAAATTCGGACTCGCAATTTCTAATATTTAGGCAACTCGTAATCGACTAGGTACCGATTTCGAGCATGATGGGAGTTTGAACCCTTCCTCACACGTAATTAACCCCCGAACCCATTTTTCTCTTGTTACCTTTTGGTGTCCAGTCTATTTTATCTAAGTGACCGATAGCAACTCCACTATCTTTCTTCCATTATTTTTCAAAAATCAAAATCGATTCTTCTAAGTGACACCGGAGATTTTTTTAGCCGCTACAATTGCAAGAAACGAAAGTAGGACTCAACTACTATCCTAAAACCTTGGAGAAATGGTTTAAACAAGCTTAGAGTTAGAAAGTGTGTTACTATAAAAGTATTATAGGTTGGAATATAAAAAGCAAGAAAACTACTTTGATCCATGACTGATGTCTCTAGGCTCTTAAATTTACTATTTAAAGTGTGGCATACTATCATGCCCTTATGAACAATATGAGGTTAGTCGATTTATTCTTGTTTCATAGGAAATTTGTTGCTTGTTATAAGACACCACTTTGGTGATACTATTTTAATTATAGGGGATATTATCATGTCCCGCACTCTAAAGAGGAAGATAAGTTGCCTTTGAGAGTGACAAAGTGCATAAATCTCACATAAGAAAGGTAGATCTTAAAGTTTAAAAGTGGTAATATTGTTCTTTCCATCATAAATGTCTTTTAGGAAAAGTAACATTTTATAACAAGTGGTATCAGAGCAATCCAAATAATATATTATTGAGGAGAGAAACGTTAGTCGATTGTATAAAGTAATTGATAGAGATGTAATTGTTTTAAGCTACTTCGATAAGGTAAAATTTATTGAGACTATTACACATAGCTATTGAAGAATTGTGCATTGGCTTTGTATTGAAGATCATAAACTTAAATTCTTTCTCGTTAGATTGGAAGTGAGCAAGCAAGTTTGTTGGGCAGGATATTCTAGATCTGCTGAAAACCAGGTTATAGGGCTATCTCTTGCCATGGTAGGGACATTCCCTCTTGTAGCAGTCTCAGTCCCCAATCAAATTCAGTTGCAGAATAAAAAAAAGGTAAGCTTAGCCTGCAGTTTGAGTGTTAAAGGTTGCATGCAGTCCCCGAGGTAACACTTTCTAGATTACCATTATAAGTCCCAGTCTCATTAGTCCCTTACTCTGTCAAGCCATCAGGATCAGAAAAGGAAGAAGGAGAAAAGGAAGCTAGAGATAGCAGATTCTCAGGGGATGAAATTCATTTTGAGTTTAAGTTCTCGTTGCAGCAGTCCCCTTACCAGATGGAGTTGCAGCCTTAGATTTAGGTGCAGTGCTAAGACCTGCTTTGAAAAAAGCAGCTATATTTGAATCTTCTGGAGAATGACTAAATGAGCGTAAGTAGCATACCAGGACTTATAGAACTCTCTTGGATAGTTTTTCCCCTAGCGAACAGCAGAGATTGTGATTCCATCTAAGGGTCTTAAAGAGTTCAAGGTTTATTGCTCTAAAAAAACCTCTATCTATTGTCCCCGTGTGAGCCATATGAGTAGTCCCTTCCCCTTGTAGGAGGGAAAGTCAAAAGATTCATCCACAGATGCCCTGCCCCTAGAGCCCTACCATGGAAGAAAGATATAGCCCCCAAGGGAAAACAACCATGTCGTAAGCCCAAGTTAATTTCTCTCTTCGAATTCTCTTTGCTATTTCATCTGAATCCCTATCTTTTTGAATGTCCATAAAATCCTAAGGCTAGCCAGTAGAAAGACCTTTATTTGAGGTCTGAAAGTCTCGACCGACAGGGGCTTCAAGAAAGGCAAATGATAGACAAAAAGCTTTGGAAAGTAGTTTCTCAACCTCGAAATATTAGATATATCTTCTATTTTGAATATTAAACGTAGTAATAATAAACTAAAATCTATTTAAAATAGACAGATTTAGCCATTATTCGCTAGGAAGCTAAACCACCGAGGCTTAAATCCCGTACATTTTGTAGTCAAAATGGGCAACCAGAGATGATAATGTGTCTATTGAAAGTTGATAAAGATCTTGTTTAGGTTAGAGGAAAGAATGGTGAGAATCCTTTACATTACCTTTATAAATTTGAAAACCAACACTCTTTTTTGGAGAGATTTGTATAGGCGTGTCCCTAATGCATCAAAGATTTTATAATTTAGAATCACACTGCTTTATATAATGCAATTAAAAATTACATATCAGATATTCTTTATGTCCTACTTTAGTCGCTTAAAAAAATTATTATAAGAAAGTGGTGAACAGACATGATGAATATTACAACATTGCACTTACATAACTGCTAGAATAATCAACCTCAAGTTCAACTCATCTCACCCTAATAATAAATATTGCTTGTTACAAGTAACCACCATGATAATAATATTTTGATGATAGAGTAAAAACTGTTACGTCTCATGCTTCAAAGAGAAAGATGGTTGCCTTTAAGAGTGACAAAGTATATTAATCTCACATAAAAAAGAATATGAAAAATCCTAAAGTTTAAAAGTGGTGTTGTTATACATTCCATCAAACATCTCTTTTTGAAAGAGTAATAATTCCATAACAAGTGGTATCAGAATAAATCCTTCATTATTTGATTTCACGTTAAGCACTGCAATAGGTAAAAGTTGCAGATTAGACCAACAATGAATGTGGGCACGTGAACTTTAATAGAAATAGGTAAATTGCATGTTAAATTTTTTAGATTTTTTTGTTTAATTTAGTCCGTAAAAATATTTATTTAAACTAAAATTGGCCCTATTTGTTTCTAAAATTTATAATTCAATCTAGTACTCCCTCCGTTCCATTTATTTTGTTCATTGTTGACTTTTCACACAGTTCTAAGAAGAAAAAGTTTGTGTGAGAATGCGTAAGAAAGATGATGTAAAATAATTGAAACGATAATTTTATCCTTAAAAAGTTGAATTTTGTTTTGTTGGGAAACTAAAAAAAGGGTATAAAGGGAAATGTGCATTATAAAAGTTGTTGATTTTTTAAATGAGACATTTTAAGTGGGACAATTTTCAAACACAAAATGGACATATTGAGTGGGACAAAAGGAGTATTAATTATAGGATTCAATAAAATTAAATTAAATTTATAAGTTTATAATATATTTAAATTAAATTTAAAATATTATAATATATTTAAATTAACTTATAATATTGTAATATGTTTAAATTAAATTAAACTTATAATATTATAATATATGTAAATTAAATTAATAATATTCTAATATATTTGAATTGAATTGAATTGCACTGAATTTATAATATTATAATATAGTATTTAAATTAAATTTATAATATTATAATATATTTAAATTGAATTGAATTAAAATAAATTTATAATATTATTAATATTATAAATAATACTAGATTAAATTAAAATTTTTAGACATGATAGGACAGACTTATCGTCGGGCATGAATAGGAGGGGCACATGCCCATGGCCCAGGGCAAGTATTTTTCTAATACTTGTTATAGAGGTCAAATTATTTTCTAAAACTTTTTATTAAGTGCCTATTTTTTCAATATTTATTATTATAGGTCCAATTTTTTGGGGCATATTTTTAATTTTTTTCCAATACTTGTTATTACAGGTCTATTTTTTTTCAATACGTATCATTATAAGTCTATTTTTAATTATTTTTAATACTTATTATTATGGATCCAATTTTTCTAACATTTATTATAATGGGCATACCTTTAAAATTCTTTTTTTAATATTAATTATTAAGGACTTAATTTTTAGATTCACTCTTAGGCCATCAAAATCTCAAAAATGGATCTGAATAAGACTCGAACATAGGCATTCAAGATTTCAAGGCCCCATCCTTTCTAATAAAACCAAGACATTATTACTCGTAAAAAGATTTGTTGATTAAAGTAATTTTATAAAACGGATCAGTGACCATTTTGTAACAAAAACTAAAGTTTAATGCCCATTATGTAACTTTTGAAAGTTTGGTGACCATTTTATTTTTTAGGATAATTTAGTGATCATTTCTGTACTTTACCCTAGAATCAGAACTTGTATACATGATAATCTCTAACTTACCAGAACTCCGATATGTGAGCATGCAATATTTGTTCTCTAAAGATATCTTATAATCCTCTTAGCTGCTATCCAATGGCTTAATAAGGTTGCTTAAATATCTGTCTAACATTCCAACATTGTACGCAATATCCAAACACATACATATTTAATCATAATTAGATTCTCAATAATTTACGCATATAAAATCTTTTGTATGTTCAAAATTTCAAGGTTACTTTTAAGGCATTGAGAAAGACTAAATTTGCTTTCTTTTACAATATGAGTATCACTTGGTTTACTTTCACTAAATTTGTAGTATTATCAATCAAATTCATATCAAAACTAAATGAGAGAATCAATTGGTGAAACTTATAATACCATTTACGAGAGACATACTTAAGCTTATAGATGAATTTTCTTAATTTGCATATCACTGACTTTGTATCAATATACACAAATTTTATAATTGCACCGTATAAATTATTTCATCAATGTTGTTATTGAAAAAAAACATTCTTAACATCCATCTGATGTAACTCAATATTAACATGAGTAACAAGCATCATGATTTTTCTTAGAGCCTTTCAGTGAAACTAGAGAGAAAATTTCTACAAAATTAATGCTTTCTTTTAGATACAAGACGTGCCTTGTACCTATCCATATTACCATTTGCATCATTTTTTGTTTTAAATATTCATTTGTAACCAATTGATTTTACACCTTTGGGTAATGAGACAAATTCCAAAATTTTATTGCCTTGCTTAAAATCATATTTTTTGTATAACATCAACCTACTTTTGAGAGTTATAACTTTTTTATGGTTTGATGAAAAAAAAAGAATTAAGTCATTTTCTATCATTATATTGTTATCTTTATTTTCTTGAAGAACTACAATAAAATAATATGGAATAGTATTTTTTATTTCTCTCGTGAACCTCTTTAATGACATTTATTTTTTTAGATTGTTGACTTTTTTTTTGAAATAATTGTCTTATCTTGAATGAGAGTTGTTCAATGTTGTCTTGTTAGGGTTCTTGATTCACTTCTTGATCAATGATAGGTGTTAAAACCTAAACAACGTCAAAAGTGAGTATAAATTAAATTATAATCTGATTCCTCCTCAAAAGCAATGTATCTGACCTTATTCCCCCTTCAAACTCAACATCCTAAAAATGTTATAGATCTCTCCTTAAATAATTTATAATTGTGTGATCGTGAAACTTACAACCCAAGGATCACCAAAAAATAACCAAAGTATTTACTCACTCTTTGAAGTTTAATTTCTTCACATGTGTCCTAAAGTTGTTACAAAATAATCAATATTTTGTAGCTTATTCTTGTTTCTTTTGAGTTGGACACTTAACAATTTTATACTAATATTTTTTATTGTCCTTATTCTTAGAGGCGCTAATTAAATGAGCACTTTTGTACTTATAATGCTTCAACTTTTCTTTCTCTCATGCAATGAGAAATGAGCTTAGTTAGAGCCTATTTCTCTTTTTTTTATAGTTATAACTAATTTTGAATTGGTTAAACTATACACGAAGCGGTACCAAAACCATAAGAATAAACAATTGTTAGAAAATTTGATCTTATGTGCCTTAAGTTTTGAAGCAATTAGCGGTGCTTATCGAGCGAGTCGATCGCGAGTTGAGTAGTGCTCAACTCGTGCTCGTTAAAAAAATTTGTTCCCCGACTCAAGGCACATAAGATCAAATTTTCTAACAATGTATTCCATGTATCGATGCTCAAGAAGTATCGATTAAATCCTTTACATATCATTACTCTGAAAGGAATAGAGATTCAACCGGATTTGATTTATGAGAAAGAATCGGTAAAGATATTGGCACATGGAGTCAAATGATTAAGAAATAAAATGATTTCACTTGTTAAAGTTCTTTGGTGAAATTATGAAGTCAAAAAGTGACATGGGAAAGAGAAAAATATATGAGAAAACAATTTCCTCAATTTTTGAACCAGGTATGTGTTGAAAATTCGAGGACGAATTTTTCTTAAGGGGGGAGAATTTTAATATCCCAAATTTTTGGTTAGTGACCAAAATGTGAATTTTGAAAGTTTAGGGGTTAAAGTGTAAACTTTAGAAAAGTTTAGGGACCAAAGTGTAATTTCCAAAAGTTGTGTATTTTAACCCCGTAAATGAATAGTTTACCCACAAGAATGACATTTTCGTGCTACCCGGATTTTTCGTACGGAGTTTGTATTATTGGCTATAAAGCGATAAAGTTTGGAAGAATATTCGGATAATCAGATCGAATCGAATATCTAGGATATTTTGAAGGACGATAAGCCAAGGTTAATTATGTCATTTTACATGTCTAATATATTTTCTTTGTATTGGAAGAATATGAACCCTTGGATTTAAGTTGATTTTCCATGCTAAATATGAGTCGTTGGATGAAAAATGGCAAGATCATAATTTTGGAAAATTGTAAGGGCAAAGTTGGTAAAATACTAACTCGAGATTTAAATTTAGGTCATTGGATGAAGGATGATGATATGAAGAATATTATGGAAATATAGAATTTTCGGAATAGATTCGATAGCTCGGTAAAGGTAAAATCATAGTAGATGTATTTTGTGAATATCGGGAAATCAGATTGAATTGAAATTTTAGAGGCTGTTCCATAATCCATGGAAAATCATAAAATGATATTTATGGAATGGTGGTCGGCTGAGGAGGAACTAATTTAGTTAGATTTTAATGGAATGACAATTTTGAAATAAACTAGTAAATAAAGATTAGTTCGAAGGCAAATTGGTCAATTGGTAGGGATGACAATTTTGAAATATTTGAAGTTACAAGGGCTATTTTTGGAATAAGAAAATTAAAGATTAAATCTTGGCCCTTGATTGATGATAAACTCAATCTCAACCGTTGGATAAAAAGGGCGCTTTTGTAATTTCCCTATTTGAATGAATTTAAAATTCATTTATACAATACAAGTGGCATAATTGGAGGAATGGAAAATTAAAAGGCCAAAAAAAAAGATGATGAAGCATTCTTCATCTTCTATTTTCGAAAATATGGGGGAAAATAAGGAGAAAATTTCCAAGCTCGATTCAAGCCCCGAAACTCAATTTTCAGGTAATCTTTCGAGCTGCAAAGTTGTTCTACTCTTCAAGCTCTATCTTTTGATGTACTTAATTCATGGAATACATGCTTGATTGATGAGAATTTTACATGAGAAGGAAATTAGGGTTTATGAACAAAATTGAGGCTTTTGAGATTTTATGATTCTATGGTTGAATTTAAGTTGGAATCAAGCTTATATGATGTTAAAATCATGTTATTGAGTTAGGATTTAAACCCTACATATTTTGGTTTCTACATAGAAGATTAGGGTTTATGGATTTAAGTCTAACTTAGGGTTTGTGATGTTGGATTAATGATCTAGTAAGCTTGATTTGTCGTTTGGAAGCAAAACCCTAAGTTAAAATTATAGGGACCAATTCAGCAAGCTTCAAAGTTAAGGGACCGAATCTGAATTTTATGAATTTGGAGTGTATTTATGTAATTAATAATGCTGGAGATGTGAAATTAATGTTAGAATGCCAAACCGATGTTGAATCGAATTAGTGACCCTTTTGACAAATTGTCAAAATCAAATGACCAAATAGGAAATGAATTCTTGGATGGGGATTAAATCTGATTTTTAGTTAAAATAATAGAATTAAGGTAGTAGTGTTGATTTGAGGACTAAATTGCAAAGTTAAGAAGTTTGAATTCTTACCTTTGCATTTTAGTGACAATTTTGGGCAAAGAAAGAACATTAGAGGGAATTATTTTGAATAATTATTTGATGAAGAAGAGGATGAATTGGTGGTTTGAAGCAAGTGATGGGACTAAATTGATAAGTAGACAAATAAGGAGAAGTTAGTAGAAATTAGAAGTTTATTATGGAAAACTATGTAGAAGATTGAATTTTGGCAGTGACTTCGAAAATTCACCATAAATTCTACAAAAATGGTTAGATGATGAATTTTATACCATTGTAAAGATGTGTTCGTCTAGTTTCGTCTCCAACAAACGAAAACTGATTTTGAGTTCCGAGTTAAAAGATATGAATTTTTAATCGAATGAAGGTCAGAAAATTTATAGAGCAGATTCTGTAAGGACAGATCTGTGACGGGAGTTTGAAGAAGTTTCATAATTTTTGTAGATTTTATTAATTTTTGTGTCTTATACAGTTAGAACCATTATCGAATTTAGTTTTTCCAGTATAAAGGAAATTAAGATCCGGTATGTAGTCTACCTGGTATAAGTAAATCTTTGAAGGTAGCGCAAGCTGTCAGAAAATAGAATTTGAAATATTTTATATTTAAATGTGAGTTAGCAAGCTCGGAAGAATTATTGGAAGTTCAAATTGGTCTCTAAGGACCATAATGAGTTTTTGAACAGTACAAGGAAGAAAGGAAAAATATTTGGAAATTTTATATTCGAATGATTATATTAGACAACGTGTTTAAGGTATTGTTAGATTTGAATCTAACAAATATTTTATCTTATTCATGTGATTAATGAAGTCAAGGCTGAATCAAAGAAGATTCGAGGTTCTATAAAGAAAAGGATCGAGTAAAATTTAGTGAGGCATGCTAATAAATGGCCAGGTGAGTGCAATGCTTACGTAACATGATAAATATATGTTTTATACATAATTGAGAAGAGTTGCGATAAGTCTACCTGATTTATTTATTGGCATGATATTTATGCCATTGATCATATGATTGACATATTTTAAATATGTCAAATATTGAATATAAATGCATGGATCACTAGTTATATATGATGTTATTCTATGAATGTTATTTCGGGTATGAACTGCCAATAATACATTATATTGATATACATTGCCATGGATGGAATAAATACGAAAATTATGCCCAAATAAGTCATTGAGGGACAGGGTATAGTTGGCATGCCATAGAGTCCAGCAACACGCTGTATATTCGGGAAACCAGGATAGAACTATAGTGTACGTAAAGGACACTTAGTGCATGGTAAGTACGGCCTTATAAATGTGTGGAAAATCAGGAGGTTAGCACGGCCTTATAAATGTGCAGAAATCGGGAGCACTTCGGTGCATATTTGACTCGCGTACTCAGGGTCCTCAAGGTTTAGTTTGGGCTATAAATAAACGGATAATAAATAGTAATCAGGTTAGTGTATATTCGGGTATCCAGTTTATATGAACACTCGAGGCAAATGGCAAGCATATCGGTAAGAAATTTATATCCGGTTTATATTATTGTTGATACATGATTAGTATGATGGTATACTTATCTAGTGATCATGATGCATTTATGCACATACGACATATTATGATAACCGGGCAAGTATGCAAATCTTATGACAGTGACATATAGTAAATAATTAATAATGCAATGTGAAAGTTGATGCATTGGCATATATCATGCTATATAAATGTAGCTATGAAGTTGAATAAAATTTAAATTATTGTTATTAACTTCCTTTATTGCCTCACTAAGTTCGTACTTAGCGTGTGTTTGATTGTACACACGTAGGTAAATTAAGATGAGAGGGAGAAAAACTTTGCATCAATATTGAAAAGCTCAACAGGTAATCACAATAATGACATCCTAATTAAGGTTTGATTATTATAGTGACATGTATACTTGCTAAACCTATTTGAGTGTGATTGACCTTTAAAGTTCGTTATGGTTTCAAGATAAATGGCGTTTCTGAAGAGATTCAAGGTTAAGAATAACCTTAAGTGATGAGTAGCATGCTAAGATAATTGATTTATGATTGGAACTTGAACAAATAATTTAAGTCGGTTTTAAATAAAGTTAAGCGTGCTTGAGCTAGAGAAATTTTAGGATGGGTGACCATCGGGAAGTTTTCTGAAAATTTTAAATTACCATGATTTTTTTATTAAAGTCGTAACATTTCCGACTCGTACCCTGTGTACGGATACGAGAAAAGGGTGTTATAGGAACACTCTCTAACAAGAGAAATTCTAAGCAATCCGAAATCTCTCTTAAAGGTATGTGTTTGCACTCTAAAGCTCTCACCCAAAACCTAAAACACTTGAGCATACATTGACAATTTAAGCTCACAAGTGTTGTCTATACAAGAATGGGAAATTTAAGCACTAAGACAAATTTTGCATCATAATGTTGTTGACTTGAAGATCATTAGTTGTTGCTGAAGCTTGAAGGTCCATGTTATACTCCCAAATGAGTTCCTAGCCGTTGGAGACTGTTGGGATTAAATTGGAGCCGTTGGATACTTTATTTCCCGCTATAAATGCAGTTCTGGAGCTATCCGTATTGATACGCATATAGCTGTATCGGTACGCCCTTCTTGGAAAATAGTCGTTGAGCTCTTAAATGCCTTCCTGTATCAGAACGCCTTGACGTGTATCGGTACGCCGTATCGGTACGGGTGCTTTGTAATCTACAAGGAACTAGCCGTTGGGGTTTTTTGAAAATAGCCGTTAGGATTTAAAGCATAGGATTTCGGTACGCGTATAAGCGTATCGGTACGGCCCTTATCGTATCAGTATGGCAAAGCCTGTACCGGCACGGTTGTTCGGTTCTAGAAAATTATTGAAGCTAAAACCCTTATCTGTAACGATACGGGGTATACCGTATCGGTACGAGCATGTTGAAAACTTTAGTTTGGCAACTTTAAAACGTTTAAAACATTTCCAAAACCTCTCAAAAACTTCTCAAACTTATTTTTAAGTTGTTTGAACTTAAAACCATTTTTGAAATCTTTTCAAATTAGTCCAAAACATTTTTCAATTATTATATCAAAACAAATATCCTAACAGATAGGCTCGATGCATTTCAACTGAATATCGCTGATGAAAGGTGTGAAGGTCTCCTTTGAATTTGGGAAGCAAAAACCGAAATAAAAGATGACAATTTGGCACGATCGATTTTAGAGTGGTTCGACCTTCTCAACCAAGGTCTAAATCTACTACCTTAGCATCCACACTAACGATTTTCCAATTCGCTCATGAACTCTTTCCTTTTTACAGGCTCAATGAGATAACCTTTATATCACTATCTTTTCAAAGTCTAAGATAGAACATCTCCCTAGTTTTGATAAAGCTCAACTAGAACCTATCCCTCAATTACGGGGTTTTAACATTTGTAAACAATATGCCTCTCTAGGGGATGTTTACTCTTTTTGGTTCACTAGGATTGGACTAAAGAATTACAATAAATTACAAAGAAATAAACAATGAAAAACTCTACTTTCTTGATTTTTAAGCTTGAATGTTCATCCTCTTATTCTTCAAGTGTCCTTAGCTTGTATTTATAGTGTGGAATGAAAAACTAGCCATTTATAGCTGTTGGGATGAAAACTAGCCGTTTATAGCCATTGGTGTCTTTATTTCCGACCAGAAATATATTTCTGCAACATTAGGTATCAATACTCGAAAGTGAGTATCGGTACTTGTCAAAACAAGAAAGAGCCATTGCACATAAATATAGAGGGTACCGGTACACGACACATCCATATCAGTAAGGTATTTTAGGTATCGTTACAAAGGCTTCCGTATCGGTACACAAAATGCTCTCTAGAATCTGGAAAACAAAAGTGTATCGGTACAAGGCATTGCCGTACCTGTACGGTTAGCTTCTTATCGATACTAAGAGTATCGTATCGGTATCAAAGGCTTGTTTTTTACTTTTAAATTACTTGAAAATATTTGTTTGAGTAAAAAACACTATAATATAATTTTAAACATATTTTTCAAGTATTTTGGACTTTGAAATATTTTTACACTTTTGTTTAAGTCTAAAAACATTTTTATTAAGTTATATCAAAATAAATATCTCAACAATATTCCCACATTTTCTTGACTCTTATACTTTATAGACATCAAGTAAGTCAAAAGTGAGGTCATGTTAACCTTAACGTTTTCAGTAAAACGTTTCGCAATTTAATCAAGTACATATAATACATCGTTGTAATTGAAAAGTTTGTCACATGTTATCTTCAGAATGACCTTTTCAATGTCAAGTATCTTTGAAGTAGATGCACTCCTATATAGAGTTAGGAGTGAGCATTCGATCGAGTCGAGTAAAAAAATATTAAGTTAGTCGAGTTGAAGAGTTGTATTTTATAACTCAAACTTTATTTTAAAAAAATTCGAGTCGAGTCAAATTGTTTGAGTTTCTGTTCAAATTTAATTATAAACATTTATAATGTTATGATACTAATTAGTTTCAATCTAAACGGTTTTCTATAACCATATACAATACACATATATTTCTTCATATTTTTCATATGTGACGTTCGCATATGAAAATTGATCCACTAATTATAAAAAAATTCGAGATTTCGAATTATTCGAATTTCTATTTTATAACTCAAAATTTATTTAAAATTTTTTTGAGTTGACTCGAGTTTATAAAATTACGAGTTGAGTATTTTCGCATCTAGTTGAATAATTTGGTTTTTTTGAGTCGAGTTTTACCCATTTTGTACAAAGTTGTTCATCATCCACTTCGATACATCCAAAAAAAAAACAATGCTTATGGAATCAGATTAAATTCCAGAGTTCTTTAGTTGGTCCTCAGTTGAGAACTTAGCAAGTTTAAAGTGGTCAAACAGAACAACAACCACTACTTGAAGCTTTTTCCATTTCACTTTTCAAACTTCTCAGCATGCACCACAACGAGTGATTCTACAATCCCTTTCGTAGAAGTCTCGGTCACAATAATTTCAATGTACTAAGGCTACTGATTATGTCAATAAATAAAAGAAAATTATTTTACTTAGTCACTGGTTCATAGCTCAAATCACAATTTATAATCATGGTTCCACCTTTTTTTTTGTCATAAAAAAGTTCTCTGAGAACAATTTCTCGTCACCTATAATTGGATTTAATCATGTTAATGTCCCATTTTTAAATCACAATTATTGAGATAAAAATGCAACAAAGATTAGACCACAAATAAGAGCATCACACATCCTCCCCGTGCCCTTAAAGCAAAAGGCTCGACTAAACTCTCAACACATTACAATAATCTTTTATCTCACCCTCCAAATAAATTTATGTATCAAGGAAACTAAGACTCAATCAGCAGTCCATATGTAGCTAAGTCACAATTCACAACTATGTATCTCGAATTCAATCATCAACTTCATTAAATGATTTTTAGTTCTGTATGAGAAAAGGAAGAAAGAATTCTTACCATCCTATAGCTTGCTTATGTTTACATGAAGCCCAGAACAAACCTAGCCTGATACGGATAGTGATGATACAAAATAATATGACATGAGAAAGGGTTGTTCATCCTTGTCATCTATCTTTCCTTAACTTGCAGCTGAGATCGAGTATATTGCACTTAACTATCGAAGTCAAGGCTTGCTGGATATAGGACTACCAATCAATGAATCAAGAAGTTATATATTAGCTTCAGCGATGAATGTATTTGAACTTGCTTCAGCTTCCTCATGCTTTAAACTCGAATTCTTTTCAGTTTCCTTGTCCTCAGTGACACCTTTGATAACTTCATCAAATTCCTGTACTGTTTTACTTTATTTGAGCTTGCTTCCTCAAGCTCTAAACTCGAATTCTTTTCAGCTTCATTGTCCTCAGTGACACCTTTGGCAATTTTATCATATTCTTGTAGCTGCTTTACTTTATTTGAACTTGCTTCCACTTCCTCATACTCTGAACTCGAATTCTCTTCAGTTTCCTCGTACTCAGTGATGCCTTTGGCGGATTTATCAAATTCCTGTAGCTGCTTTACTTGGATTCTGACACACTTTCCTTTGATGTACCGATATTCCCATTTCGGCGGTGGATATTTCTTCTTTAATTTGTCATATTTGTCCAACATGCCCAACTTTTGGAAGACATTTCCAACCATTGAAACAACCGATATACTTGGTTTTACACCAAGCTCTTCCATGTCAGCAAATACCTGTAAAAGTATTGTGCGGGTTACATTCGTATGCATGGAGAAGCTTAAAACATACATCACTCGCTCATAGAGTCATAACATATTTTAAAACTTAAATTACTAAGGCTCTGTTTGTTTGATGCTTTTTCTTTTTGTTCTTTCCAATAGAAAGTCGGAAGCAAAAAAAATAAAAAAGAACTGACAACAAAATACAAATAGCATTAAGTAAAAGCACCACAAATGGAGCCTGAACTAATTCAGAAATTATAAACGTATAATTAGCTAGTACCTAAAACCAAACTGATCATCATTTTAGGTCAATAGAAGATTTTAAACACGAGGAACTGAAGACTGCTATGCATTGTACAGACAAAGAAAAACACGAAAACATGATGGTGACAGATTTGAAGTTACTGGTGTACAGGAGTTTCTAGCCTAAGGTGTTCCAATGCCACATTATTTTCATTTTTGACTGACCATCTCAACACTGCTACATGGAGTTTTAAGGGAATATAAAACCAGACTTGGCATCAGAATTACATGCAGTAAATTGCTTACTCGGAGAAATCAATGGAAGATAGAAGAAATGCACAACCTATACATTCAAATTACGATAAAGCACACCATTGTAATAAGCATGGACGGAGTCACTAAGGGATTGGGAGGGGCTGTACCCCCCTCTCCAATTTTTTTTGGTACAATGGCATTTTAAGTATTCTTTTAGTTTAAATATTAGTCAAATAAGGCCTTTGACCCTTCCAATTTTTAAATTTAAATACTTAATAGGTCCTTATATTTTGATGTAGAGCGATTTTGCCCCTCCCAATTATTGATCCTAGCTCCTTCATCGGTGATAAGAGTTTTGAATGAGATGACGAAACAATACCTCAAACATCTTCTTGTGCATGTCCTTGTGGTATTAAATCGAAATCATTTTATCAAAGAAAATACGCGGGGTGCTTTCTAAATTATCAGAAAACAGTTTGGTCCACAGCTCTTCAGCCTCTTCCAGTCTCCCATCCTCTGCTAAAGCATTCAGTAAGGTGAAATATGTTCCCATCGTTCTTCCTTGGCCTTTGCTTAGCATCCACTTTATCACCTGCAAGTGCACTTTCTTAGACTTAACTCTTTTAAATGTAGAAAGCCAAAAGCAAAGATAAAATTAAAGAGAAACTAAAAAAAACTGAAATGACAGGTAGTTACCTGAATTATTCTCTTCCACTCTTGTTCATTCTGAAGGAACTTCAATGCTTTCTTCACTATAATTAGAGGGAACTCTAGCTCCCACGCAATAAAGGAGTCGAGAGCCCCGTAAGCTTCCTCCTTGACATTTGACAGTTGCTTTACCTAAATAACCATGGCCAATAATAGATGACTACTATCTCAACATTACCATGAAAAAACTCAGCTTAACTCACTCAATCCAGAATCAGGAACCAACTAGCTAGGATATCTGTTTCTCTAATATTTAACTTGTAAAAGTTAAGCTAGTAAAAGCAAAGAAGAACTTTCACAAGCAACAATCTTTGCTGATTTTGAGACAGTCCCAATTCTCTTCCTTGATTTCCATACCCGAGGATATCGAGGTCTTGGTCCTTTAGCAGCGCATACCTGAAAATCAATAAATTTTTTTAAAAAATTCACATTTCATACATCTTTCATATAATACTGAAGGTTGAATTGAAAACATACCACGCTACTCCTAGGTCTCTGGGTTATTTTAACTGATTCCAATCTTTTAGTAATAAGTGGCAGAGCATATCTACAACAAAGCATCCTGGCATAATGCAAAACCAGAAAGAGAAAGAAGAAATACCGATTAATTCTGATAGCATTAGTGACCGTTAACAAAGCAATTTTCTTGTTTCGAAAAAGCTAACAAAAATTTTCCAGCATTTTCTCAGCAACCAAACTCAATTACTCAAAAGAGACGGAAACTGGCAGAGGCTTACCGGCTTGAGAGTTCGAGGGTTTAAGAGACAGCAGATTTCAATGTTTGAGTCCCAGGAGATGGCTTCAATGTCCGTAGATATAGAAGGTATTTTCTCCCTTGTTCCGATTTTTTTTCTTTTTCTTCTGATTTTCTAGTGATCCAAACAAGGTGTCATTTAAGTTCCTAAGGGCTCATATGTCTTTTTCCCTTTCTCAGATAAAATTTATGAAAATTGAGTATCCAATTAAGTATTCCCACGTGTACGGTTGCAGTAATACAGAAAATCTCATTCGCCGCAGAGGAGATCTACCTTTATACCTCATCTTCTCGTTAAGGAGAACGAAGGCTTTGTGCATCACAAAAGATCGCGGACTCTTTCATATGACCCAATTAATTTTCTTTTTTCTTTTTCTATATTTTTTGAAATGATGATGATTGAATCAGCTATGGCCGTCCGATTCCCCGCCGCTGCAAATTTCTTCTATTCCTCCGCCTTACAACGTAACTCTCCTCCCTATACTTCACCTTGCTTCGTTACATTTTCGAAATTCATAAAGTTTCTATACTGTTTAGGGATTCTCAATTTAGCTGAGTTTATGAAGTAACTCAACTCAACTGAGTTGCAACGAACAACTCGATATGTTTAGCTTTTCTTATATTTTTCTTGCATTTTATTCGTTGCAAAACATAGACTTAACTTCTTTTTTTATATGTCGTGCATTTACTGTTTGAGTAGGTTCTGGTCCTACGTGCAGCTCCGCTGAGGTTACTAATTGCCACCTCACCTCTCGCCGGCTGTTTTGCGGTGGCAGCTTCAACGTAACTTGGTACCAAGTTTAATTCATCTTTTCCTTTTGAGTAATTACTTGTTAGAACTTAGAATCCCCCCCCTCTTTCTCTCCTGTGATTTCAATTTTCCTTTAATAACTCATTTTTAGACTGCAATCTAACCTATAAGGGAAAAATAGTTTATGAGTATTAAGGTTTAAGCATGTGCTTGATGGAGTGAGAAAATAGAAGGACGGAGAAGAGAATGAAAAAGAAGCAAGAAAATAAATTTTAAGTGTGTTAGGAATGAAAGAAAAGTAGTAAGAAAAAATAGAAAAGATGATCATTTTTCATACTTACGTATAAAAAACAAATTATTCTAAATTGGAATGATA
Source organism: Hibiscus mutabilis (assembly GCA_019671005.1). NCBI lineage: Eukaryota > Viridiplantae > Streptophyta > Magnoliopsida > Malvales > Malvaceae > Hibiscus > Hibiscus mutabilis. The sequence continues at coordinate 13,082,123 of CM033726.1, read as the reverse complement.
AGAAGGGAATTTTTACTTAAATATTGTTGTTAATATTTTTCCCCTCAAATATGGCAACACCCAAATTATTTTTGGAAATATTGTTGTTTCTACGGTAACTTAAAAGACAGATTCAATTGATTTCGATTTTAAACAGTAACTTAAATAATTCGAATAAAATATCAAAGATGACACTAGGAGGCTCCGATTTCAGTGTAAAATACGGTTCAAAGTCGAATTCTCTTGACTCTAACTTTAATATTTTTAATCTAAAAAAAAATGTTTACCGTTCAAAGTCGGATTCTCTTGGCTCCAACTTTACTTTCACTGTAAAAAATACCATATTTTTGAAAAATAAACAAGTATGAATCATATTTTTGGGAAAAAAAATTGGTGTTCATATTTCTGGAAATTTGCCGATAAGAAGAGAGGAAACGAGAAAGGTGTAAGTTAAGGGTTAAAATATTTGTTTTGACGGCAATGAATAGATTTTTTTTTTTTGGTTTTACCATCTTTCCTACCAAACACAACAACGGATAGAAAAGTATATTTTCTATCTTTCTACTTTTCTACTCCTTCAATTCTCCATCTTTTCGATTAGCTTTCCATCTTGCTAAGCAAAGTCTAAGTGTTGTTCACAGGAATGGATTTCCAAGACTAAATAGTGCTTCCCTTTCGAGAAGGATAAAGAATAACATTCGAGCAACAGCAGAGCATTTAGGTTCAGCATCTGATCCTGCCAAGCAGAATGGAAGGCCCCATTACCATCCCTTTGAGGAGATGGGTGAGTCAGTGTCTAAAAATAGTGATGATGCTACACTCACAGCAGCTGAAACCTCTAGGACGATCATTGAGGTATTGCGTTCACTGTTGATTATGGAATCAACTCCCATAGGAATGGATTTAATGTAAATAACCTTTTTGTACGTTGTATTCCTGTTTGTTATTATTGAAGAATAGTAAATTATATTTCTTTTATGCATTTTGGTTTGGTTAACATTTGGAATATGTACTCTTATGCTTCTGATTCCTGCTTTTCAGTCTGTTCAAATGGCTAATGTTGGCTGTAGTGTCATTTTCAGGTGAATAGTAAAGCAACAGTTATGTTTTCAGGGATGATTAATGGTGAAGTTCATGAGAATATTATGTGGCCAGACTTGCCTTATGCAACTGATGAAGATGGAAGTAAGTTGACTATTCCTGTTTCAAGTATTTGAGCTTGACAGCCTCCATTGGAAAATTGAAGTAGTTCTCTGATGCCTTGCAGATGTATACCTGCACGTGAAAAATGATGAAGATATTTTGCAAAGTCTTACTGTAGAAAATAACTTTGTGGTATGCAACATTTTTCTTTCTAACAATTTTGTTAATGCATGACTTGCATGCATGTCTCAACTCTCAAGTCGGTATTTAGATCTTGCCGCAGTTTTCGCTTTTCCAATTTGACGTTGCTGTTGTTTGTCCATGTAACCCATTCATAACTGATTCTTGATATGTATTGCATGTTCTATATAATAATGACTGCATCATTCTAACCTGCAAATGGGCCTAATTTTGAGTTGATTTTCTGTCCAATATAAAAAAATGTTTACAAAAGAGTCCTCTTTTTTACTACTGTGTTCCATAAAGCTCATTTAGTTCATATAATGCAGCAAGTCCTTATAGGATTTGACACTACGGAAATCATGAAGGAAATTGAGTTATCAGGTCCATTAGAAGTTGATTTTGGAATTGAGGAAATTGATGATGAAGATTTTGATATTGAAGATGAAGATGAAGATGAAGATGACGATGATGATGATGATGATGATGATGATGAAGATTATGATGAGGTTTGGCCTTTTCCCTTCTTCTCCCCTTTCTTTTCAAATTAACTTACACGTGAATTTAGCTTTCAAATATGAAGATGGATTTAGCTTTTCCTTTCAAATATTAATTTTTTTGTCTGTAGGAGTGGATTGCTGCTTTTGGAGATGAAACTGATCAAGATGACTCTGACGGGACTTTTGTAGACTGGGCAAAATTGGAGACAATGCGTTCATCCCATCCTATGTACTTTGCCAAAACGTTGACCGAGGTAATGACACTTTATGTTTGATACTAAAAGCAAATTAGTCTTGAAGCAATGTTAGGAAGACTACTTCAAGTAAAATCCAAGTTCATAGCTATAGCATTTACTAACATGTATGAAGTTTGAGTTTAAGTGCCTTACCCCGTGGTTGCATCCATATCTACAAGAAAAGATCTTTTCTTCATGGTTTGTTCCAACAACGTTTTCCCCATGGGTTACTCTTAATTTATGTTTTGCAGGTTGCATCCGATGATCCTATAGACTGGATGGAACAACCTTCAGATGGTTTAGCTATCCAAGGTCTTCTAAGGCCTGCCTTCACTGATGAACATTCTGAAATTCAGAAGCATATGTCTACCAATCAGTCTTGTAGTTGTGATACAAGTTTGGCTGAGAAAGTTGAGGGAGACAAATTAGAAGAGCTTGGCATAATTAATGGTCATGGAAATGAATCAGAATTATCAGGAGATAGTTCAACATCAGAAGAATCAGAGAAAAATGAAATCTCATTAAACAGATCTTCGTTTTACAAATTAGAGATGATTAAAATTCAGCTAATTACAGCTCATGGACATCAGGTTTGTAAAAGGCTTTCAGTATCAGTGGTTCTCATTCCTTTTCTCCTCTAAATTTGGTTTGATTAACGAATGGACATATATGTTATGTGTGTGAGATATTAGCAACAGTTATGGTCTCGTTTTTCTCAGATAGAATAGTCACGCTGGTGATTGATGTGCATTGTTTATCTCAGAAATCAAGAGACATTCTTTTATAAATATATGGTTTGCTTGACAAATCTTTTCGAAATAGAACGGTCATTCTTTGGAATGATTTTAGCGCTACTAAGTCCACGATTTTGTCAAGATTTTATAAGCCTATTGCCTTTTTGGAAACATTAAAGGTTTTCCATATTATAGCATGTTATATTCATAGTACCTTTTGCATTATACTACTATGTGGCAAGTAATATGCTTTTCTCGACCTGCCTTTGCTATTGGTATTAGAGTAACATTCACTTCCCTTTTTGTTCTCTTTTCTCCCCCCTCCCAACCCCAATTTAGCCTTTTTATCACCGTATAAGATTTCAGGATAATAATGGATTTCCGTTGCTTCTCCAGACAGAGGTTGGATTAGAAGACTTCAAGCAAGCTCAACCTGATGCTATTGCACACTCAGCTGCCAAAATTATATCTCGCTTGAAAGCTGACGGAGAAAAGACCACACAAGCATTCAAATCACTCTGTCTGAGATGCAAGGGTATTCAAGTTGAGGTAAAAAGGAAGAATTTAAAGGTCACCAGAGGTGTGAAAGTCTGCTGGATATTGATCCACATCTACCCTGTTTGACATGACTATACTCTTCTAAGTTGTGTGAAATTTTTAAGGTTCTGAAGCATATAAGTTGACCCTCTTTTTTAATATACTCCCTTTACCAGTCTGTCCACCAAGTTGTGGAAGGCAGGATTATATATGTTTCTATACGAGGAACCTATCTAGCCTTGGTATTTAGTATCATTTCTTTTTTGGTTAGATCCTAAAAATGATTCATTTTCTTTGCGATCTATTATAGGAGGTGGCTATTATCAGTGTGGATTCCCTTGGATTTGTCCTGAGAGCTTGCTGTGGAACCCAAATTGAAACCTTAAGATTCGGATTTAATGACCGGGTATGTCACTGGTGTATGTCTATACGCACATACCTTTCCTTTTTCTTGGATGCGACCTCTGTTCAAATGAATTGCCGTTTTCAGGCCACTTCAGAGTATAGCGCTGAGAGGCAAATTAACGACTTGTTGTTCCCAAGGAGCCATCAAAGGCCACAAAAACAGAAAACAGGCTCATCAAAATGAATGCTGAAGTTGTCGAGTAGGCGCTGTACAGCATAATTCTGTATCATTTTGCCTACCACTCCTCCAAGGTTTTTGTATATGGCAGGCTCAAAGAAGAAAACAGACAAAACTTTGCGGTTTGCCATCAAATGTATCTTGTTTATGGAGGTAAGGATTGTATTCTTTTCTTCAATCATCTTTCATTGATGAAATATTCAATCAAGCAGAAAACTGTGCCAACTTTAGTTCAATTTCAAAATTGTATGGATAGATTATCCTCTCTAAGCATATTTCAGGAATCAGGGCCTTACAGGCGAAGGGAATTAAAAATATCAATTAAACCCCGCCTTTGAACCAATAAATTTAATCAATTAGGCCATTGAATTAAGAAATTTAATTAATTAAATTATTTGACAAATTTTGACCATTAAATCCCGACTGTTTTTTGGATCTGTTGGTACACTGCGTTGTGTCACAATATTATTTTCACTTGACATTTTAGAATTCTTTATTTTATTTAAAATATTCTTTAAAAGTTCTAAAAATTTTAAAATACTTATAAAAATATTTTTTTTAAAAATTATAAATACAAAATGATAGGACTATAGTGCATCGTGTGTCATAAATATTTAAAGAAAAAAGTGTCAAGATTTAATGGTCAAAATTGGTCAAATAACTTAATTGATTAAGTTTCTTGGTTCAAGAGCTTAATTGGGTGTAAAAAAAATTCAAAAGTTTAATTATTTTTTTTTCAAAAGTTCAAAGACTTTTTACGCTCTAAAATTTTATTTTATATAACATGTCAACAAATATTTTTTTTTAAAGTTTGAGGTGTCAAATTTTTTTTTTTTTTAAAAAAAACTGACGGCTAGTTTTAGCTTAAAAGAGAACAATAGTCAAATGACGAAATGGATCAATGTTGAGAGCTAGTTTTTCTAATATTCTTGTTTTTTTATTTGTGTATTATATATTATTTATTACGTTGTTTACATTATGTTATTAATTGATAACAAGATATTATTATTTACTATTAGGCATAAAGTTAAAAAATACCCAACGTTTGACTGAATAGTCATTTTGGCTCCTATTCTTTTTTAGCAATTCAACCCTCAACGTTTTATTTTGGGTCAAAATGGCCCCTCTGCGGATAAAAATTGTTAGAAAACCGACGGTAAACAATTTGAAATAACTTGATAGAATGACAAATCAACAAAAAGAATTATTTTATATTTTATATAATTTTATAAATTTTTTGACTGATCTAATATTTTTTCAAGTTAACACATTTGTCTATATGATACTGCCATGTCAGCGTGCACTGCCATATAGGTTTGTCACGTCATTTCAAGCAATTTAACGTCAGTTGACTGATAGTTTTTATCCGCATATGGGCCATTTTGCCCCAAAATAAAATGTTGAGGGTTGATTTCTCCAAAAAAAAGAATAGGGGCTAAAGTGACTATTCAGTCAAATATTGAGGGTGTTTTTGACTTTATGCCTGTAGCAACTAATTTTCCCGGGCCACTACAAAAATAATTAATTGATTATATTAAAAGGGGTACCGCTTTTATTTGAAAAATTTATTAAAAAGAGGGATTTTGGGAAAACTCGTATTTTTGAAAATATGGAGTCGCCACCGGCCACTTTGGGTAGACTGGACACCATTAAAACAAAAACCAGAGATTATTTTTTTAAAAAAAAACTTGGGTTAGGGAGTTGATTACGGATGGGGAAGGATTAGCACCACACACAACCCAAAATTGGTACTAAATTATTATTGCTTTATTAATATCAAATTTTACGGGTTAAAGTGACGATTAAATTAAAATTCGATTATATGTGCAAGTGAATTTTAAGGGCTCCAGTGTTTGAGGGATAAACGAAAACTACCATCTACGTCTTAGACTGGTAGCCAAGTTTATCGTCAAAAAAAGGAGCACCGCATTGGCAATTAAATATATTGACTATGCAACTTAATCGAACAAGGTAAAAATTAAATAAATACATGAAATGGATATATATAATTATGAACAAATAACAATATAATTAAAATAAAATACAACAAAATGAATATATAACATAAAGTAGAAATAATACACTATCTACTTATATATATATGTATAAAATATTTACCATAATATATAAAAAAAAACACTAATATATAATATACATATTAGGTGTATAAAAGCTAACATATACATTATATAAAACATATATATATATATATAAAACATTACCAAAAATAATTTGACATAATACACGTATATGTATAATATGTATATATATATATAAAGATACTAAATATATATTCCTATATATATATATATATAAACATATAAGTTAACACAAAACAATATATATACCACGTATATATACATATATATGTAAATACATAACAAATAAGAAAATTGAATAAAAACATGAAGAGGCACATGTATCGAACAAACTAATATCTACAAACATAAATAACATATCGAATATAAAAAAATTAAACAAAATAAAGGAATGAAATTAAATGAAATAAAAGGGCATGGACCAAAAATGCAATTTTACCATAAAAGGAATTAAAATTAAAAGAAAAGGGGCCTAATTGAAATATTGTAAAAAGAAAGGGGGACTAAAATTGTAATTTTCCCTTTGAAAAGAATGAAAACTGGTATTAAGGGTGAAATTAAAAATCGGCCTAAACTCATAGGGACTGATCGGGTAAATAAACCATGCGGCATGCCATTTTTAAAAACAAAAATAAGGCGGGGGACTTTCGGTGGTAATTTGACCATTTAAAATATGATTTAATTAGATTAAGGGATGAGAATGAAACATTTTGAAAATAAAGGAGGACTGATCATGTAATATTACCATGCGAAAGCCCTTTCCTTGAAAATAGTTTGGGGCAGAGGGATTAAAACATGAATAAACCTTTTTTAAAATTAACTCGGTCTATATATAGACCTTTTCAGCTTATGTTTCGGCCTTTGGCCATTTTAAATTTTTATCCCCAAAAAATAAAACCCCTCCCTTATTATTTTCTCTCATCCGATTCAAAAAACCCTTTGATGTTCATCTTCATTTTCAGAAACCACCATGGAACCTAGACCTTGGTGGTGGCCGGCCGCTTCTGCCGCCGTCCGCCACCATCAGCCACCGTCGATTAAACGCCTCAAAACCCAAAAAAGAAGCTTTTTTTCATTTTAAAACCAAACCCTAAAAACATTTCCCCTTCACCAGCTCACCTTATTCGGTTCAGAAGACCAACGACTTTTTACCAGCAAAGGGGAAAACACACCGGCTAAAGGTATAACCCTCTTATTTTTTATTATTATGCTTTTTTATTTGTTTCGAATGCATGCAATGTGAAAAAAAGTGCCCGGTACCTCTGAAATTTCTGGTTTATCTCTTGTGATAAAAACTGAGTACAATGGTTCTGATTTGGTTTACAAAATAAGCAACATTAATTGATTTTTCTGTAGATGATATTGAATCTGACATTCTATTATTTTTTTGTTATTTCTTGCCCATACTCGGAGGTTGGAGAGCCGGTTGAGGAGTTGACCAGATTGATTCTCGACTGTTGGATGAGATCTGATCCAACGACTGAGATCGCTTGAAGATCAGGCGATCGAGATGATGACACATGGTGAGTAGAATATGACTAGCCTTGTGTGTGTATCACACGTATGCGAGGGGAGTCCAACAGCCCACGTGTGGGCTTCACGCGGTAGAGGGATATCCTCCTCGGATTGATCAGGGCCGTTGGATCAAAATATGATCCAACGGCTCAAAGCCGGCTTCGCACAAAAGAAAGAAAATTAGGATTCTTTTTTATTAGATACAAATTAGGGTTTTTTAGTTATTGGGTTTGGCCGAATTGGACCTAATGTAATATATTTGAGTTTTGAGTTATGTAATATAGACTTGGACACTTAAATAATATGGACTTTATTATATTTATTGGATCTGTTTTAAATACCTACAACCCATTAGTAATAATATCAACTACTATTACTAATAATATTAAGACAATAATAATACATGCATATAATATTAATATATACATACACAAACAATATATGTATAATATAAACATATATATATATATATATTCACACATATACATTAACACACATACATACATACATACACACACACATACATACATACATACATACATACATGCATACACACACACAGATATTTTAAAAAAGTACATACAAGCATACAATTGTATACATACAAACATATATATATATATTAACACACTAATGGTATATTAATAATAACACGTAATAAACATATATATGTTTATACCTATGCACATATTAACACACATACATACAAACATTGAACCTATTTAAAAGTGATACTAGTGCAATATAAATACAACAATATATATATATTTAATAATATTAAACATTTATATAAATAGTCGGACAAAAATAAGTAATTCTTGTTCTTGTGAAATGAGAACAAAGCAAAGACCCAAAAACACTCATTTTTTTCCTACTTTCTTGTCCCCAGCTTCAGAATCACAGGTTCTTTTGGAACTTTCCACTCTTCCTCGGCCAACTCTTCAAGCTTCAATCTCTTCAATGCCCCAATTTGTACTCGTCTCGACTTTCAGAAGAAAAGTTTGACATCATGCCCCAGGGTCTTACTGATGGCCCGAAGGTCTTATCACTATGTTCGAAGGACTTATCGATGGCCCGAAGGACTTATCATCATGCCCGAAGGACTTACTGACGGCTCAAAGGACTTAAAATCTAGATTCACGCCAAAATGGCTACCAATCTCCCTTAAAATATGGATTCACGCCAACATGGCTACCAATATCCCTTAAAATGATGCCCCCGATTTCTACCAGTCTTGACATCATAATAAGGTTAGCATCATGCTCGAAGGACTTACCGATGACCCAAAGGACTTATCACCATGCCCGAAGGACTTACTGATGGCCTAAAGGACTTAAGATCTGGATTCGCGCCAACACAGCTACCAATCTCCTTTAAATCTGAATTCATGCCAACATGGCTACTAGTATAAATCTTCAAGAAAATCTACCTCTTCATCATGAAGCTGCAGATCAAATTCTTTGGTAATCTTCAAACATTTATTTAAAACAAGCAAAATACTTTTAAATTAGCATGCCCCTATCTATATGATGCATACAATGTAACATTTTCTTCTTTTCTTATTTCTTTTCTCTTTTTCTCATTCTTCTCTTGTTTTCTTTCTTTTTTCTTTTTTCTTTTTTCTTCTTCTTTCTTTTTTTTCTTCTTATTTCAATCTACTTTAAAATCCTATTCCCTGAAAGGTCATTCTTTGGATTTCTTCACTTCATTTTTTCTGCAGTATGCTCTATAATCTTCATTTCCATCAATCTTCATTTTATCAATACCTATGCTCTTATCTTTCTTGCGCGGGTAATTCTCTTCTTCTTCTTCGAGGTCACTACCCATTTTCGCAGATCTTTCTTCTAGTCCATATTCTACCTTTAGGTAGGGACTTTCATCATTCTCCTCACTCAACATTTCCCCATTCAATCTATGGGATCAATCTAAGGTGAGCCAAAATGCCTTTACTCCCCGAACTCATCTCTAAATCCAATCCTCTTGCAGCATTTCGGCGGGAACCAACTTTCGGTCCCTATGCTTTAATTCTTATCAAATAAAAATCAATCATTTTGAAAATAAAACTAAGAGAAAATGCCCCACATTTTGAAAACTAGCATTTGGGAGAAAAACTATAGATATCTTAAAAAATCAAGGTTTAGAAAAGAATGTCAAACATTTTTGAAAACCGATGTTCGTAAGAATGGTAAATATTAAAAAAAATCAAAATTCGAGGGAAAATGCCAAACATTTTTGAAAACTGATGTTTGGAGTAAATGATAAGTATTAAAAGAATTAAAATTCAGAGAAAAATGCCAAACATTTTTGAAAACTGATGTTTGGAGTAAATTAAAATTTAGAGTAAATGCCCCAAATATTTTTGAAACTAATGTTTGAGAGAAATGACAAATATGTAAAGAATTGAAAGTTGGAGAAAAATACCCAAACATTTTTGAAAACTAATGCTTGATCCTAAAATATCAAATGCACTAGCAAATTTATATGTTTAGAAAATCTTGACTATTCTGGCAATATAAGTATATGTATGGTCTCCCTAGTCTATTTAGGCTTTCGAGAGGAACACTTCCCATACTAAGGTAGCTCTATTAATCTTACCACTCACTATACCCCCATCTTTTCCTCATTTTGGGTGTCGATCAGGCACTTTGAAGTTTGACGTTTAACCCTTATAGGCGGAATGTAATCTGAAGACAATCTTATTCAATTTAGATATTTATGAATGATCAAAATGGTCTTCAAAGGCTTGTACTATAGACTACGTGTCAAAAATCGTGCTCCTAAACTTGTTTAATTAGTAAAGCTCCTATGGAGTATTATCTTCTCTTTCATTCATTGGATCGCTCTAGACTGCCTATTTTTGGGTTTTCACCCTAGAATTCATTTTCTTTCTCTATCTTCAAACCGACTTGGATTCTGGTTGGCATTGTTGTTCGCTTTCTAATCAAGGTGATCGATCATCTATAACTCTTCCAAACTGATATTTACTTGAATAGAGGATTTCATATAAATTCTCTAGGGGATTTTTCTTCTGATCAAAGCCTTCATCCTGTGCTTAACTTGCTTAGACAAGATACTTTTTTCTCTTTATTTTTGGGATCGCTCTAAACTGCCCATTTTTTGGGTTTTCACCCTATAGTTTATTTCCTTCTTCTGTATCTTTCGATCGGCGTATTGGCTAGACATTGATGCTAACATGTTCAGGCATATCAGTTTTTCTTTTCTCTCTTTATTTTTGAGATCAGTCTAGACTGCCCATTTTTTGGTTTTCACCCTAGAGGTCATTTTCTTTCTCTATCTTCAAACTGACTTGGATTCTGGTCGGCATTAATGCTTCATTTCTGTCCAAAGGTGACCGATCTTTCAAGGTTCTTCCAAAATTAAGATTTCTTGAAGGGAGGATTACACCAAAATCCCTTACTCGTTTTTCAGTCAGAGCTTCATTCTTGCACTGATGGATCTAGCTGCACTCATGTTTTTCTTCTCTTTTATTCTTTTCTTTCCTTTTTCCTCTCTTTCTTTATCTTTTTCTCTCTCTTTTTCTTTCTCTTATTTTTTTCTTTTTTCTTCTTCTTTTTCTTTCCTTTTTCTTTTTCTTCTTTTATCTATATTAGACCTTAACGTTTATTTCTGCTCGATTCTCCATGATTCTTCTAAATTGACGCTTATTGGCTAAGGACTTCTTCATGTGTCCTCTTTTTATTGCACTATTAAATTTACTATGCTCACTATTTATTGCTTCAATTCTTTGCCTGGCATTTTTTTTTCTTTTTTGCCTGGTTTACTCGCTGAACCTAATACTGTCTTTGATCGATTCCCTCTGGTGATTCTATGGCCTTCATATCTAATATCTGGTCTCATTTCTTCTTGCTTGGAAGGTGGAAGAATACCATTCGTCATCCCATTCATAGACATCAAGAGAAAGTCTTCAGGGGGATAGAAGTTTAGGGTTAACACTCAATTCAAGGATCTTAAGCGACAAGCGCCTAAAAGGGGAAATTTCCTAAAATGGGAACTGCCCAGTATCTAAACACTTATTTTGTTCCTCTGTTGGCCTAAATGGACTAGAGAATACTCGCATTCGCAATATCCCCACGGTGTTAAATCTAAGATCGAAGGTACTCTTACATTTGAAGTTCAATGACATAAAAATGGTATGTACCTATGTAAAAAAATGTGTATGTATGTATGGGACAACAAAAAATATCCCATAATAATGAATGAAAAGTTTAAAGAATCAAAGAATGCAAAAAGAATACATAAATGTTTTCTAAATAATAAAGAAAATACGATTTTCATTTTGACAAAAATAAACAAAAATATATCTTTATAAAATATTTCTACTGCTTTTGGGCCTAAACCGTAGGCTTTTTCTTATATACAGTTTAAAAGGAAAAACCAAAATATAGGGAATCAAACTACCATCTTTGTATAAGGTGAGACATTCAAGCATAGGACCAACTCATTCTAGCCTTCTTGCCGCTACAAAAACTTGCCCCAATTCTTTTGTTTTCCACAGTTGGATTAAATCTTATGTTAGGACTCCTCTGTTGACCAGCTTCTTAATTTCTTTCAGCAACAGTCTACACTTCTAGGTAAGATGCCCCGTTACCCCTATATAGAAATCACAAGTGCTATTAGGATCAAAACTATGAGCAGAAGGGTTAGGTATAATTTTTATCGGTCAGGGAGTGAGATAACGACCTTCAGCTAATCGAGAAAATATGTTCGAAATGGGCACCCCAAATATCTCCAAGTCTACGCTCGTCCGAGTAATTTTCCTTGAAGACTCAGAGGGATCAACATTTCTTCTTCTCCTATGGTTACAAGTGCTTTGGAGATGACACCCATTTACCTCTTTGTCTTCTTCTATTTCTTCATTAATTTGGTCTTTAGACTTAGGCCCCAATTTTCCTTCTTGGATTGTGTAGTCTATTCTTTCCCCTATCATCATGAAGTCTTCAAATTTGATCCTCGATTTCTCCAGCATTACATCAAAGAAAGGGAGGGGAAGTGTCACGTGGAACAAGGGCGTCATTTCTTCTTCAGCCACAAGAGGCTGAACTTGGGCTGCCAGACACTGCCATCTTAGCGCACTCTTGAAGCTCTCGTCTGGTCTAATTTTCATGCTTTGAAGATACTGACGAGTCGTTGCTAGGTCTAAAGCATATCTATATTGTCTTAAAAAATTATTGGCTAAATCATTCCAAGACTGAATCTGATTTTTGTTCAATCAGTTGTACCATATCACAGTGGGTCCTACCATACTTTCGTGGAAGTAGTGGATCAGTAACTTTTCATTCTTAATGTAGCCCTCCATATTTCTGCAGAACATGGTCAAGTGAACCCTCAGACAACTTGTATCGTCATACTACAGAATCTCAAAGCCTTGAAATCCGGAGGAATGACCAAATCAGGGACTAGGCAAAGCTCCTTTGTATTGAAAACACATATTTTTCTTTCTTCTTGAATTCCTTCCTAACTCTATCCTCTAATTGGTCAATTCTCGATTTCCTAACTCTTTCTATTCTTTTTCAACTGGTTCTGCCATCGAACCCCCAAAAATTTTAGATTCCAAGAGAGGAACATAATGATAAAAATGCAATGAATGCAATGCAATGCAATGCGATGCTAAAATGTAAATATGAATGCAACAAGGTATTGATTCCAAAAGTGATCCCCATAGAACATCTTTTATTAAGACCAAAAAGTTTTATTACATCAGGTAGTGGATATTTACAAATACTGATGAGCCTTAACCCTAACTTTTTAACTTCGTCCAACAAGTGAGTCAGCTTTCTATCGCGGTCCAATGCAGAATTTAAATTTTGACTCAATGGCATTGTTGCGTCGGCCAAATCTGCTACTTGCTGAGCCACTTTACGTGCTTGGGTCGTAGCAATATTCATGTCTATGTCCCTTTCTTGTATTTCTAGATTGGCCTTTTGCAACTTGAGAGTTACCTTTTCGACACTTTCATAACCAGCCTGCTTGTAAGCTTCGGCACGAATCTCGCTTGTACGCAAAGAAGTCCTAAGCTCATCTGTTTGTTCTCTGAGCGTTGCATTCTTTGTTTGAAAGGTGCGGGATTCATTCTTACTCTACTGCAGACTTGATTTCAGAATCTCGTTCATATCTAGGCTACTTTTTAACTTATTCTCAAGGATGTCACGTTGGCTCTCGACTTCTTTTAACTTTTGTGACAATAATCAGGCTCTATTTTCACTAGCCTGACCTTTCTGTTTCCAATGCCCTAAATCGTTCTTCAGCTGAATCATGCCATTCTTCTATTCTTCAAAAGTGTCACCCAAATAGGCATTTCGAAACATACAATGAAGCTCATGATGCTTATCTTGTAAACTCTTCAGTTTCTCACTTAAATTGTCTCTCTCTTGCTTGAGGTATTCATACTCAAACGAAAGCCCCTCTTCTGGGATGCCCCTATCTTTTATCTCTGAATTTAACTTGCCTTTATTCAACCCTTGCCCTGGGTCTTGGCTCTTTTTCAACTTGTCCCATTAGGAAATTGCTGGTTCACTGTAGAATCAGGGTTGTCCATCTTTGAAACTCAATACACCCATATTCACAAGATCTTTAACTCGGTTTTTCAAAGGCCCACAATTCTCTGTAGTGTGCCCCGAACTTCCTAAGTGGTAACCGTACCTGGCTCGACTATTGTAACCTTTTGGGTAAGGTGGTTCCTTCAGAATAGACTGAACTGGGGTGATAAGGTCCCTCTCAATGAGCCTCGAGAGTAGCTCGGTGTACCTCACGGGCCTTGGGATGTACATTTTGACATTGCTTGTTTTTTCTAAACCTACCTCTATTTTCTGGTAGCTTGACTCAGATGTACCTCCCGCTGGTCTGTTGACACGAATCACAAAAGGGTTCAACTTGTCATATTTACCAATGTTATCTGGCTTGGGATTAAGATTCTGACCATCAAACTTTTTATTCCGATCTTTGATTGGCTCTTCTTCTGGCTTTACGGACACATTGCCTTTATCCATACCAGTCATCATATTCATCATCTCGGCCATTTGCTTCTTCAATTCTTGAACTTCATCTTGCTCGTTACTAGCTTCGATATCGCCTACTATGTTTGACCAAGAGTCTTCAGATGATTCTTCTTTTATCATCTCGGATCTAGCTTTATGACCAAACCCCAAATTCGTATCCTTTTCTATCTGATCAGATAACCCTTTGTCCATTGTGAACGATTTATAATTTTTGGGCAACTATTTGCGAATCAACACCTTATGACTGTATGAAGATGCAAAAAATGCAAAAAAGAAAACAAAAACAAGACATAAAAAGAAACAAGTTAGTGCCGAACAAAAATATTAAATAAAGAAATAAGACAGAAAATTTAATAAACATCGAATAAAATACCCTATTTAAAAACTAAAACATCTAGGGTATCCACATGGCTCTAATGGGGTGGGCTTTCTATATTCTTTACATGCAGTTTTGGTGCTAAAAGGTACCTGAATTCTTCTTGTTTTCCCCTACTAAGGGTAGGAAGGCCCTCAGTCATCACCCATTATAGGCTCCTCTCAGCCGGGTTTAATTCAAGGGATCCATTCCTCTAAGTCCATACGGGGAAACGATATTCCCACGAAAACATAGAGTAATAGAGCCCCGAAGGTACTTGCTAGGCCCATACGGAGGAACAATATCCCCTCGAAAGCAATAGCATTTTCCCTTCACTTAGACAAATGAGTTTATATGTCTAATTTTAAATGCGTTAAAATAAACTCACATTTATAAACAAATATTAGTTTAACCGTTACTTTAACCCGCAACTTTTGATATTAGTAAAGCGGTAATTTTTTTTAGCTTAACTCCTTTTTGTTTTAAAAAAACCCTAGCGGAGTCGCCATACTGTAGCGACTAATTTTTTCGGTGCCGCTACGAAAATAATAAATTATTTATATTAAAGGGAGTCCCGCTTTATTTGAAAAATTTATTAAAAAGGGGGATTTTGGGAAAACTCATATTTTTGAAAATATGGAGTTGCCACCGGCCACTTTGGGTATACCGGACACCATTAAAGCAAAAACTAGAGATTCCTATTTTAAAAAACTTGGGTTCAGGAGTTGATTACGGATGGGGAAGGATTAACACCCACACACCGCCCAAAATTGGTACTAAATTATTATTACTTTATTAATATCAAATTTTATGGGCTAAAGTGACAATTAAATTAAAATTCGGTTATATGTGCGAGTGAATTTTACTAGCTTGTAAGGATCTACATTTCAAGGTGGGGATGGCTAGTTTTGGTGGAAGAGTGTGTTTTGGTGAGAGTTGAAAAAGGAGAACGAGAATATGTGTTTAGTAGCTTTATTCTTGTAAAGGTTTGAGTTTTAACTCCCCTAATTCTCCCTTGAAAGTAGTGACACGTTTGGTAACATCTCTTGTAGTGAAAGAGTTGGGAGCTCATCTAAGGCTCAAGAAGGGAGGAAAGCTTGAAGCTTTGGAGGAAGGTCTTGTGTTATTAGCTAAGCAAATGTTAGTACACTACTAACTCTCATAGTTTCCTGGAAATCATAAAATTTGGCTTTGAGGCATACATTGATGTGTTTGGCTTGATTTTGGCTTGGGTGGTTGTTAATGGTGAATATTGGTAGTGTTGTTGTAATGGCCTAAAATCAGTAAAAATCCACTTAAAGCTATCACAATAATTTGTAGGAGAGGTTTGGGGTTTAATCATGGGGGTTAAATAGGGTTTTTGGGTGAAACCAGCACATAGAGTTCAAAAATTGGGCTCGCGTACTGGTACAGGGCTTAGCGTATCGGTATGCCTTAGTGAAACAGGGGAAGAAATTGTAAGGGGAGTACCGATATGCCTCCCCGTGTATCGGTACCCCCTTGCAAATTAGAATTCCAATAATGATTTTGCGTATCGGTACGGACTGTTACATTGCCTGGGAAAGGCTTAGCGTACCGGTACACATATGGGAGAGTACCGGTACGGGTGTGGATCGGTACGGGGCGATCCTAGTACCGATGGTGCGTACCGATACGGTA
Organism: Hibiscus mutabilis; assembly: GCA_019671005.1. Lineage (NCBI taxonomy): Eukaryota > Viridiplantae > Streptophyta > Magnoliopsida > Malvales > Malvaceae > Hibiscus > Hibiscus mutabilis. The sequence goes on along the minus strand of CM033726.1, from coordinate 13,065,587 downwards.
CGGAGCATATCGGTACGGCTTATGAATTCAGTTCTTTCGAACCTAAAATGAGTATCGGTACGCATGGTTGGGTATCGATACGCAGAGGGGAGTACCGGTACCCATATAGGAGTATTGGTTCTCACTGGGCATTCTGCCCAAGAAATTTGACCTTACGTTCGGGGGTTCTATAATTCGAGGCAATGGTCCATGGGGGTCCCTTAAGGTGTAAAATAAATACTAAAACTGAGAAACTGAGATTTTAACCCCGTATGAGAATTAATTGGCTAATATTGGGTAAACTGTGTGAGGTAGTAACCCATAGGGATCCTAGGTGGATCAATCAGGGATGTGTGGTGAATTAGGGTCCTTGCTGTGTGCTGAGGGACGCCTAGGTAAACGATTCTTCCCTTGTTGTTGGGATTGTATACTCTAAGTGTGTTGCAACACCTTGAAGATTTCCGAATGTAGGAACCCGATGCTATGTGGTCGCGGGTCTCATTCAAAGATGCTTGATGAGAGATCCCGAGCATGGATGTAGGATCCGGATGCTATGTGGACGCGGGCCTCTTCCCCTGAGTATAAGATCCCGATGCTATGTGGACGCGGGCCTTACTCGTAGTGTAGGATCTCGATGCTATGTGGACGCATGCCTCACTCAAGTGTAGGATTCCGATGCTTTATGGACGCGAACCTCACTTAGTTGTCATTGGTGTTATCTATGTGGAGTCATGTAAATGTATGAGATACTTATATGAGCTGCGTGCGTGATCATACATTCATAATGCCATGTGTTTAGGCGGTTATGGTAGCGCCATTGCTATATTGCCATGACATCATTTATGCTGCATTGCTTTATTTATGATTTGCATGAAGCATGGTTGAGTGGCGGTGTATCCACTGAGCTTGTTAGCTCAGCGTTCAGAATCGTTGTTTTCGTTCGTAGGTTAGTAGGTTACCGTGAGGCTTGGAGGAGTACCATCAAGGTTGGATTTCAACATCAACTATAGTGGTTGAGTACAGATACTAGATGTAATGGGCTATGTATTTCATGGGACCCTATTTGTATTTGTAACTCTTATTTTGTATTATTCGGTCCAAGTCGAATGTTTTTAATATTTGTAAGTGGAGCTCCATATTTACTATTTCAAACATCTGGATTTAACTATGTTTTCAATGTATGGACTTATGTTTTATTGGACTTATTCTTGTGGGCTTGAAAAAGGAAAAAATTTATCGGTACAAAATTCGGGCTTAGGGCCCAAATGTGACATCCAGGTCAAGGGTGTTACACTGATCATGTAATATTACCATGCAAAAGCCTTTGCCTTGAAAATAGTTTGGGGCGGAGGGATTAAAACATGAATAAACCTTTTTTTAAAATTAACCCGGTCTATATATAGACCCTTTTAGCTCATGTTTCGGCCTTTGGCCATTTTAAATTTTTATCCCCAAAAAATAAAACCCCTCTCTCGTTATTTTCTCTCATCCGATTCAAAAAACCACTTTGATGTTCATCCTTATTTCCATAAACCACCATGGAATCCAGATCCCAGTGTTGGCCGACCACTCTGGCTGTCGTCCGCCACCACCGGCCATCGTCGATCAAACACCTCAAAACCTAAAAAGAAACTTTTTTTAATTTAAAAACCAAATCTAGTACTGGATTTTCTAAACAAAACCCTCAAACCTTGTTTTATAAAAAACGGATTTGCTATTTTTTTAACCAAAAGAAACCCTTTTATCTTTTTTAATAAATTGAAACCCTAAAAACATTCCCCCTTCACCAGCTTACCTTATTCGTTCAGAAGACTAACGGCTTGTTACCGACAAAGGGGAAAACACATCGGCTAAAGGTATAACCCTCTTATTTTTTATTATTATGCTTTTTTATTTGTTTCGAATGCATGCAATGTGAAAAAAAGTGCCTGATACCTTTGAAATTTCTGATTTATTTCTTATGATAAAAACTGAGTACAATGGCTTGATTACATCAGTTATATATGCTTCATTTTTTGATCTGATTTGGTTTACAAAATAAGCAACATTAATTGATTTCGCTGTAGATGATATTGAATCTGACATTCTATTATTTTTTGTTGTTTCTTGCCCATAATCGGTGGTTGGAGAACCGGTAGAGGAGTTGATCAGATTGATTATTGGTCGTTGGATCAGATCTGATCCAACGGCTGAGATCACTTGAAGATCAGGCGACCGAGATGATGACACGTGGCGAGTGGAAGACGATCGTCCTTGTGCGTGTATCACACGTGCGCGTGGGGAGTCCAACAGCCCGCGCGTGGGCTTCACGCGGCAGAAGGATATCCTTCTCGGATTGATCAGGGCCGTTGGATCAAAATATGATCCAACGACTCAAAGCTGAATGCGCACAAAAGAAAGAAAATTATGGTTCCTTTTTATTAGATACAAATTAGGGTTTTTTAGTTATTGGGTTTGGCCGGATTGGGCCTGATATAATATATTTGAGTTTTGAGTTATGTAATATGGACTTGGACACTTAAATAATATGGACTTTTATTATATTTATTGGATCTGTTTTAAATACCTACAACCCATTAGTAATAATATTAACTAATAATAATAAGACAATAATAATACATTCATATAATATTAATATATACATACAAAAACAATATATTTATAATATAAACATATATATATTCACACATAAACATTAACACACATGCACATACGTACATACATAATACACACATACATTTTAACAACGTACATACAAGCATACAATATGTATACATACAAACATATATATATATATATATTAATACACTAATGGTATGTTAATAATAACATGTAATAAACATATATATATTTATACCTATGCACATATTAACACACATACATACAAACTAGGGGTGTTCATGGTTAACCAACGGTTAACCATTAAGAAAGAGTTACTAATTTTCTATGTATTATTAGGCACATTCTATATACATTTTCCCTTCTAATTGCATTAAGAACATATAACTTTTGTGTAGCGACCTAAAACTTTTCGAATCGCTAGAAAATAATCAAGTTCTTTGAAAAACGGGGTTTTAGAAAATCTTGACATTTTTTGAAAATAAAAAACTTGGAGCGCCACCGGCCACTAAGGTAGGCCAGACACCATTAAACCAGAGATTCGTTCAAAAAGGGGTTCACGAGTTGGTTATGCATGGGGAAGGATTAGCACCCCCATCGCGCCGGGAAATCGGTACCAAAATATATGTTGCCTTTAATTGATGGAAATTATTGAAATTTAAATTGAATTTAATTAAATTGTTCGCAATTGAATACTAACTTTAATTAGACGGGCTTTTGTCAAATTGGTGAGTTCAAATTAATTAAACATTTAATTAATAAGGGTGATGAAACCTCGGACCATAGATTAAACCGACATTGAATAAACCCGACTGCTGTGCTAATTTATGGTTCGAAGCTCGTTCATCACCTTTATGCATGATGTAAGCAGTTAAGAATGATGTGATGACTTGTCAAAATTTTATCTCAAATTATATTTACCTTTAGACGATAAGAATTAATTCGAATATTTGGTCAACATCCAGTGAGCCAGGACTGTTACGACACAAATATCGAAATTAATAAATATCTCCATTTTATGATTTAAATTGATTAATTACATGCAATGTCCAATTAAAATGAAAGGTCTAATGAATGACAATTAAAATCCATGGCATAGAAAGGCACAAAATTAAAACCTAAGGCCCACTAAAGCTCTAACCTAAAAATGCCCAAATTATTGAAAATAAAATTAATGATCTAATTATTAACTAGGTTAATCCAATATTAGCCCTAAATTAATTTAATCCTAGAAACTAAAAAACCTATCATTTTATTGGTTATCTTAAACCATAATAATCAATTTGATTAATTTTAAACTAGAATCCCAATGAGCCAAGGAAACTATCTAAAATTAATCAAATTAATTAGTCATGAATTTAAATTAGGTGATCTACATGAAATTCCAATTTGACCCCTAAAATTATTAAGAATTGTTCAACCAATTTTAATACGTTTAACATTTACCCCAATGAGCCAAAGGAGAATTTAAATAGATTAAATTGATTTGAACCTATAGTCTAACCAAGGCTCTAAACCTAACCTAAATTTAATTTAATTAGTTTAAAGCCTATGCCCCAATTAAACGAGCGCATAGTTTAAATTAATTAAATTAAATTTTAAACTCTATTTTAATCCTAAAGGGCTTAAACCAAACTACAAAACCTACTCTAATAACAACTGATAAAAAGGCTTGCAAAAGGCATACAATTAAAATGGACGAATAAATAAATAGATGGCACAAATTTAAAGTCATTAAATAAATATAAAACGCAAGGTGAAATTAGAATAAAAACTGAGGGGCACAATTGGTAATTTTTAAAAGTTGAGAAGAGATTAAATTAAAGTTTAAACACTGGAAAAAGGATAAATTTAAAAGATTAAAAAAACATGGACTAAATGGGTATTAAACCCTTTTAAAAACAAAATAATTTAAAATAAGGGCTTAAATGGATGCGAGTTAAAATAGGAAGGACCATATGTGTAATTTAGAAAAACGAAAACCCTTAAAAGAATGTGTAAAAGGACGGAAGGACTGAAGTGAGAATAAACCATTTTTCAAAAGTAAATCTGCTTTGATTTTGGGCAAAATTGAAAATCTTGAAAATATTAAGGGGACCTTGTGCGGAATTAAAAAAGACGAAAGCCCTTATGAGTGTAAATAAAATGGGACAAAAGGCTTTAAAGGTTAAAAGACCGTTTTTAAAATAAGGGCTTAGTATAAAACACTTATTTTCGGGAAAAACACCTTTCCATTTTGAAACTAAAAACCATTTTTTACATTTCCAGGAAAAACTCAAGTCCTCTCAACTTTCTCCCGGCCAAGGATGAACACTGCCGTGGGGTTCATCCGAGCCGCCCTGAAACCCAAAACCCGGCCATAAATGGCCGTCCCAAACCTTCTTCGGCCACCGCTCGCTGGTGATCGGAGAACCCAAAAGCCACCTGAAACCTCTCATTTCTCTTCTGAACCTGAAACCCAGGCCAGATGTATGAGATTCAGGCCCTACTTCACTAGATCTACCCAAACAAAAACAAAAAAAAGGCAAAACCACTTTAAATACAAATAACCCGACCGAGACTAGACCAACAAAACCTCCATCATCCTCTCGGTTCACCCTTGAAGACGCGGAGGCCACAGGCTTCTTACCGAAAGACGATACGACGGTGGGGAAGAAAGGTGAGGTTCTTTTTTGAAACTCTAGATCTAGGTTTCTACTTGTTATTTGAGATGCATGTATGATACTGAAATGAGAGGGAAAATACCTCTAAGGCTCTGTTTTTTTCTTTTGCTTTTGTATTGCTTGTTTCGAAATATTTCCCGTGGGGTTTACACTGTTGTTCTTCGGTTTATATAACCGAATGGTTACATGTAAAATCCTAAATAAAAATGAAACGCTGGTTGTAATATGCTCTTAAATCTGCCGAAATCCTTGCGTTGCTTGTTATTTTTGTTCAATATTCCTTTGATGTCTGTTGCTGATGTTTGTTTTCTTTGATTGTTGCATGTAACGTGGCCGCGCGATAGGGACGAGGACCAGAGAGAAGGCATGTGGCCTCGGTAGAGGAAGAGTCAGGGGCAGTCCAAAAGCCAAGTGCGTGGGCGCGTCTAGATTTTGAGGGTCTCGCGTGCGCCACACGCGCGCGTGATGGAGCGGGAAAGTCGCACGTAGGCGCGTACCGGTTCTGGAAACTTTCTGGGATGATCTTGACCGTCCATTTGAATCCTCAGATCTAACGGTTGGGATGGCGCGACGCTTGGCAAATAAGGGGTCTCCTAAGGTTTTCTCCCAAGATTGAATCTGGACCGTTGATCAAGCTCCCAGATCCAACGGTCCATGATGAGCTGCGTAAAGGATAAGGGGCGTTAGATTAGGGTTTGTGATGTAATCGGGCTTTAGGGTTATTTAGGGTCTTATTGGGCCTTGTATTATAATGTTTATTGGGATTTAATATGTAACTGGACTGTAAATAGACACTTTGGGCCTTTTATTCATTTATTTATTATATTGGGCTTTTTATTTAATATTTAATATTTTGTTTTTTTTATATTCTAGTTATAATAATAATAATAATAATAATAATAATAATAATAATAATAATACGATAATATAATAATACGTGAAATACTAATAATAATAATGCAAACCAAATAGTAATACTGATACGTAACACTAATTAAAGCAAATAAACCTAATAATATTTTTTTTCTTTTCATTTTGAATCACAACATAGTAAAAATGATAACCTAATATGAAACTTTTAACATAGAGATATGTAATATGTTAACAATAGTAATACTTACTAGCTATAGAATAATAGTATTGTTTTTTTTTGTTTTTTTCTTTTTCTTTCAAATTATAATAAGATATAATCAAAACAAATTAATAGCAATTAATTCTACTACTACTAATAATAATAATATTTTTTAGGTTTTTTTTTCACTAATTATTATAAAGAAAGTATTAACAACTAAAGCTCGTTATTCAAATATTTACAAAAGATAAAAACGGGTTAAAACCCCGAATAAAATTAGTGTTTACAATTACCCCCTTTTGCTTATCCCTGTAAAACAAGGATAAAGCAGAGACCATAAGCGCTAATTTTATCCAACTTCCATGTCTGGAGATTTCTAGCTGCGAGTCCTTCCTAAATAGAACCATTCGCCCATTCCCTTCCAGAAACTCTAGAGCTTCAAATTCTTCCCATGTAAGGCCTGAAGAAATGAAACCCCTAAAATTATGCCTCTATCCTCGATCATCTTGACACCAAATGACATATCGCTTTGAGTCTTCTAGAGTGCCTTCGATCTTTATCGTCTTGGCCTGGGGTGATACCTCGTCTTGAGGACCCCGAAAACTGATGCCTTGCTTTCTGATCGTCTTGACATCAAACATCTCACTTTGAGTCTTCTGAAATGCCCTCGATCTTCCTCGTCTTGGCATAGGGTAGTCTCTCGCCTTGAGGACCCCAAAGAATGATGCCTTGCTTTCTGGTCTTCTTGACATCAAATGATACCCTGCTTTGAGTCTTCTGGAGTGCCTTCGATCTTCAACGTCTTGGTAGGGGGTGATATCTCGTCTTGAGGACCCTGAAAACTGATGCCCTACTTTCTGGTCGTCTTAACATCAAACATCTCACTTTGAGTCTTCTGAAGTGCCTTCGATCTTCATCGTCTTGGTAGGGGGTGATATCTCGTCTTGAGGACCCCGAAAATTGATGCCTTGCTTTCTGGTCGTCTTGACATCAAACATCTCGCTTTGAGTCTTCTAGGATGCCTTAGATCTTTATCATCTTGGTATGGAATGTCAGTAAAGATTCTTGACTCCTAGGATCTGCTTCTTGTTGTTTTCTCAAATACCTGAAAGAAACAAACACAATAATTTGCTGATGCTAGTTAGTATGCTCCTATCTTAAGGATGCCTAACTATTCATGATGCACGATTAATGCTCGGATGCCTTGTTTTTCGGCTTCCCGCTTCGTCTTCCTTTAGTTTTCTTTTTGTCATGGAACATTTGTTGTCACTCCTTGTGTCCAAGCTTAGTTCCTGTTTGACCCTTATATTCTCCAAAACTTTGTTCTAAAGAACTCTTTCGAGTTTTCACTTTATAGATTTTTCTTTTTTCAAAGCGCCCTTTCGGGTTTTCACTTTGACTAATGTTTCTTTTCTTTTTTCTTTCTTTTTCTTTTTCTTTTTCTTTTTTTCTTTTCTTTTTTTTGGGGGCGCCTTTGTTGGTTTCCGCTATCAACTCTTCTACCATGTCCTTTAGTCTCGACTTTGGCAGATTTCCTTCTAATGGGATCGATTTCTGTCTTGGAACAACCTGCACTTAAAGGGTCAAGTCGTAGTAATACCAAGAAATCCGTTGTTTTTCAATGATCTATGTCAATCTATTTGAAGGATGCTCATGAAATGAAGGAAAAAAGGAAATAAAATATTTATTTATTAACATAAGAGATGTTAGAACAATTTGAAAGTCATGGCAAACATGATAAACAGGAAAAGATATAAGTAATATAAGGTGCAGCATTCCCGAACATCGACTATATGAATGATGCGAGAGCCCACCGATCGTGGTAAACCTCTCACTACCTGTGCTAGACTGAAATTCCCAATAGGCCAAAAGAGTTCCACAATAACTTAGAGTGGGACACTTGTATTGTACCAGAGCTTATCAATCGGATGCCTAACCTCAAAATTCATCTGAACCGTCATTTTTGAATTTTCAATTCAGTTCCTCCTTTGGTTTCAAGACGCCCGTTTTTGAGTTTTCATCTTGAACCCTCATTTTTTACACATGGGGCGCCCTTTTGGGTTTTCACCACATACGTTTCATTTTTTGAAGTGCCCTTTCAGGTTTTCACTCTGTTTTTTTCCTTCTTTTCTTTTTCTTTTTTTTTTCTTTTTCCTCAAGCGTAATACTTATTCACGGAGTCTGAATTTACAGGATTTCTCAACTTTTTCCCTTATATTTCTACCAGAATTAATGCTCCTCCCGAGAAAGCCTTCTTAACAACGTAAGACCCTTTTCCAATTAGGCATCAATTTCCCTCGAAAGTCCTTTTGAATTGATAGGATCTTCTTGAGCACCAGATCTCCTTCTTGGAACTCTCTCGGGAGAACATTCTTGTTGTAGGCACGCATCATCCTCTTCTGATACATTTGACCGTGACAAATGGCCCTTAATATTTTCTCGTTAATGAGGTTTAACTGATCAAATCTTGCTTGCATCCATTCAGCATCATCCAACTTTGTCTCATTTAGGATTCTCAGTGATGGGATTTCCACTTCGATAGGCAGTACCGCCTCCATGCCATAAACCAAAGAATACAGCGTTGCCCCTATCGAGGTCCTTACAGACGTCCGATAAGCAAACAGTACAAATGGCAGCTTCTCATGCCAATCCTTGAAAGTATCGGTAGTCTTGGCTATAATCTTCTTGATATTTTTACTGGCCGCCTCAACTACCCCATTCATCTTGGGACGATAGGTGGTAGAATTGTGCTGCACAATCTTAAATTGTTCACATACTTCAGTCATCATCTTGTTGTTTAGATTGGAAGCATTATCAGTGACGATTCTCTTTGGAAAACCGTAACGGCAGATAATCTCCTTCTTCAAGAATTTACATACGGTTGCTCTCGTGATGCTAGCATAAGAAGCAGCTTCTACCCATTTGGTAAAGTAATCTATGGCTACCAAGATGAAACGGTGCCCATTAGAAGCTTTAGGGTGTACCTGACCAATAACGTCCATGCCCCAAATAGCAAAAGGCTATGGTGAGTTCATAGTGTGAAGCAGTACCGGCGGAGCGTGTATCTTGTCGGCATAGATATGGCACTTGTGACATTTCTTTGCATATTTGATACAATCTCCCTCCATGGTAGACCAAAAATATCCAAATCTCATGATCTTTCTGGCCATTGAGAAACCATTGGCATGGGTCCCGTACAAGCCATCGTGTACCTCGGCTAAGATGGTTTCAGCCTCCCGAGCATTGACGCATCTCAACAAAATATGGTCCTTACTTTTCTTGTACAAAACTTCTCCGTCAAGGACATAACCCAAAGCCAACCTCCTAATGGTTTTCTTATCATTTTCGTTGGCTTCCTTTGGGTAAACCTGGAACTTGATATACTAGAGGATATCGTAGTACCACGGATTACCATCTTTCTCTTCCAAAATATAGCAGTGAGCCGGTACCCCAAAAATATACATCTCAATCGGCTTTATTTCAGCAGTCGAGCTCGCCTCAAACATGGCAGCTAGAGCCGCTAAGGCGTCAGCCATCTCATTATCTTCTCTTGGTAGATAAGCAAAGCTGATTACTTCAAAAATTTTAACCAACTCCTGGATCAAATCATAGTATTTGACTAGCTTCTGATCTCTCATCTCTCATTCTTTTCAGAGCTGGTAAATCACTAAAGACGAATCTCCGAAGACCTGAAGCACCTTGATCTTTCTTTCTATGGCTTCCTGAAGTCCCATGACGCAAGCTTCATACTCGGCTATGTTATTTGTACAAAAGAACTCCAACCTACTGGTAAAGAGATAGTAGACCTCTTCAGGGGAAATTAATATTGCCCCTATCCCACTACTTAGGGCATTAGATACCCCATCAAAATAGAGCTTCCAAAGTTGATTGGTAGGCCTCTCATCTACTAGAGTACCAATCAAGTCTTCATCCAAAAAACTAAAATTGAGCGGCTCATAGTCATCTAAGGTGCGGCTTGCCAAAAGATCTGCTACCACACTTCTTTTTACTGCTTTCTGGCTCACGTAGACGATATCAAATTCAGATAACAACATTTGCCAATGGGCCATTCTTTCGATTAGCGCTGATACTTCCATCAGAAATTTCAATAGATCCATTCAGGAAATAAAGCAAGTAGTGTGATACAACATGTATTGACTGAGTCTCTTAGTAGCCCATACTAGGGTACAACACAGCTTTTGGATGAGTGGGTATCATGACTCACACTCGGTGAACTTCTTGCTCAAGTAATAAATGGCCTTTTCTTTCTTGCCCGACTCATCATGCTATCCTAGCACACATCCCATCAAATTTTCAAATACCATTAAGTACAGAATTAACGGCCTGTTCGGTACCGGTGATACTAAGATTGGGGCATTGGTCAAATACTTCTTGATCTTTTCTAAGGCATTTTGGCAATCTTCATCCCATATTCCCGGGGCATTCTTTCGGAGTAATCTAAAAATAGGATCACACTTGTCTGTCAATTAGGAGATGAACCGAGAAATGTAATTGAGCATAAGAATCCTCGGATCTCCTTCTGAGTTTGAGGCGGCAGCAGATCTTGAATTGCTTTCACCTTGTCGGGGTTGATTTCTATCCCCTTTCGACTAACCACAAAACCTAGAATTTTTTCTAATATGACTACAAACGTACACTTAGACGGGTTGAGTTTCAACTGATATTTTCTTAACCTTTGGAACAGCTTTCGTAAATTCTCAAGATGTTCTTCTTCGGTTCGGGACTTGGCTATCATGTCGTCCACATACACCTAAATCTCCTTGTGCATCAAGTCGTGGAACAAGGTAACTATGGCCCATTGATAAGTTGCCCTGACATTCTTTAATCCGAACGACATGACTTTTAACAAAATGTACCCCACATGGTTACAAAATTGGTCTTTTCCATGTCTTCAGGATGCATTTTGATTTGATTATACCCTGAAAAGCCATCGATGAAAGAAAACCAAGAATACCCCGCGGTGTTGTCGACCAGGGTATCAATGTGAGGCAGAGGGAAATTGTCCTTAGGACTTGCTCTATAGAGATCCCTATAGTCTACGCACATACGTAATTTTTCGTCCTTTTTGGGCACCGAAACTATATTGGCTAACCACTCTGGGTATTTGGCAACCTTCAAAAATCTGGCTTCAAACTGTTTCCTCACTTCTTCTCTAACCTTTAACAACATATCCGGCCTCATTCTTCTAAGCTTTTATTGGACTAGCTTACATTCTGGCTTTGTTGGAATTTTGTGCACCATTGTATCCGTGTCTAGACCTGGCATGTCTTGGTATGTCTATGCAAACACATCTTTGAATTCTGAAAGCAATTCTACCAACTATTGTCTCACCCTCGGTGATAGAGTGGTACCAAACCCCACTTCCTTCTTTTCTTCGTTGGTCTCTAAATTCAAAACTTTCAATTCTTCTTGGTGGTCAGAATCTGTTTCTCCTCACTAGCCATCAATCTTAGCAATTACCTAGGACCTCATATTCCTCTTTATTATCCCCTTCATCTATTTCAGCCGAGCATGAAGGTTGTTCAAAATCTATCTTGGGATTAGGCCCAGAATCATTCATACAGTTAATGTTCGAGGACCTGCACGAGTTTAGAAGTATGTATTGAGAATAGAAAGAGCTTATAAATGAATAAATAAATAAGTAATAGAAGAATAAGTGATGAATGAATGAATAATGAAAAAATGAGTGTTATGTTTACCATTTGAGAAACATAGGAAACATCATTTTCATTGAAAATAAAAAATAGATTGACATAGTGGCCCTATTACTCTTGGGCCAAAAGCAATAGGGTGATTCCGGGCATTACTCTGATTTAAACCTAAAAGCTACGGGCAGATCCAAGTTGGTACAATTGCTAAGTTCTTCGCCCGGGAAGCATGGGCGGATCTTTTCCAAGGGCTGAACCATCTTGCCATCCCCAGAGATTACATTTACATCCATTCCATCCATGGCTTCGCAGATCAACTCTTTATTGAGGATTCGTTCATTCTCCTGATTGGCTCTTTGGACCTTGAGTCCGGGATTCAGGACTCCACCAGACACGAAGTCTTTCTTCATATTCGTATAGGTGATTGAAGCCCATGGAATATCCTCCCCTCTAAGTCGGGCCTTCCGTTGCTCCTCTCTTCCAATCTTGTTTCTTTTGCAGAAAGCTAGGCCCATGTCCAAGCCCAAAGCGGTCACACTTGTAGATAACCTTTATAGGCCGTAGACGTCATTGCAAGCTCCTTCCCAAACCTCTTCCTCTTTTCGCTCCTCTTCCTAGCATTTTTGTCACCACCATTTTGGTGCAATTTGATAATATCAGGCATAGAATCCTATTCCCCTGAGCAACAAAGGTGGCATTGACGAATTCTAATGCCCTGAAGGCACATTCCAAAGCCTCATCGTCCGTAGGAATGTATGGAGAATCTGAAGTTACCGAAGCCACAACATCTTGCTCGGCATGGACTGTTACTATCTTTCCTTTAATGATGAACTTCAATTTCTAGTGCAAGAAAGATGGGATAGCTCTGGTAAAATGGATCCACGTTCTCCCTAACAAACAGTTGTAGGATGGCTGGATGTCCATGACCACAAAATCCACGATATATTCAGTTGGGCCTATAAGCAGGGGTACTTCAATTTTCCTAACCACTTCTCTTTGGGTCCCGTCGAATGTACGGATGACATTTTGGCAAGGTTTTATATGTGAACTGTCAATTGGCAAGCGTTGTAGGGTAGCTAAGGGCATGACATTCAGGGCAGAGCCGTTGTCAATGAGTACCTCTGGTAGTATGTGACCTTTGCAATGGGTAGTAATATTCAGGGCCTTGTTGGATCCTGTACATTCTTCCTGTATCTCATCATCACTGAAGGTGATATAATTACAATCAGTGATATATCTGATGATCTGGTCAAGCTTTCCAACCGAAATATTATTCTCAACAAAAGTTTGGTTCAAAACTTTCAACAAAGCCTCACGGTTTTTTTCTGAATTCAACAGTAGATCAAGCACTGAAATTTTGGCCGGCTACTTTTTAAGTTGGTCTACCACACTGTATTCACTGTGTTTTAAGAACTTCAGAATTCCTGAGCTTGAGCCTCAGTCACTGGCTCGTTGAGCTTTAGGGGTGGCTTTTCCCCAAATATCTTATAGGTTTGGATTCAGCTGCCTTGCCCTTTTCTTTCATCTCTTCTACTGCCTTCAGATCTTCATGAGCATAACATCGCTCACTTCGTATGAACTGCCCCACATCATTTATCTCCTCGGGGTTCAACTTTACTTGTTCTCCTTTGACAGGCTTCATCTCTTCAACTGGTTTCTTCTCTTCTTTCGAACTGAAACTTCCTTATATAGAGACATTGGCAATGTAGTTCCATGGCACCATCTGGATATCCTTAAAGGAAAATGATGTCGGGGCTAAAATTATAATTTTTGGGGCTATCATGGGATTCTCTTCCCGTGGTGCATCTTCTCGACTTAGTTTGAGGCGAATGATGAATGACCTTTTTACACTGTATTTGGAATCTAGAGTATCTATAGTGCAAACTTCGGGCTCGCTTTTCCTTTCTTCTTCATCGAAAAATTCAATCACTTTTCCATCCATCAACTTCTGGACTACTTGGCGAAACTCTATGCAATCTTGGATTTGATGATCCCTGACTGATGGTATTCACAATAGGGGCTACAACCCCTTTTCACAATTACTATTCAACAACTGATGAGACGAGCCATACATAGTTGCTGAAAGACCAATCTCATGGGGGACCTGACTTCTGATACGCTAACCTTAGGCTTTCTTGCACATCCGTCTTCAATAGCATTCACCCCTTGTCCGCCATAATTTGGCAAAGGGTTACTAGCGGTACTTGGCTCTCCAAGCTGTAGCACTCCAGTCTTGATCAAATTTTAAATAAACTTTTTAAATACTATACAGTTCTCGATAGTATGGCCTGGGACGTCGGCGTGGTATTCGTAATGGGCCTTAGGGTTATACCATGCCGGAAAAGGGGGTTGAAAGGACTAACATGTTGAGGTCGAACTAAATCTGCCTTGTAGAGTTGTGAGTAGAGTTCTTTATAGGTAATTGGCACTGGCGTGAAGGAGTTTTCCTTCTTGGGTCCCCACTCTTCCCTTATACTAAAATTCTGAGGGTTTGAAGCTTGAGGCTAGGATATAGTGATATTCTTAACAGCCTCGTAGGTAGTTGTGGTGTTCACTTCATGGTCTTTCCTCTTGAACTGCTTACGCGATTAATCCCCTCCATCGATCCTTCCGCTTTTGATTGCGGCTTCAATATGCTCGCCAGTCATTACCATACAACAAAGTTACTAATAGGGTTATTGATCAGACAGTCATAAAACGTTTCTTTTAATGTGTCAATGAACTTCAATCTTATTCTCTCGGAGAGGAGGCTAGACATGAGCATCCACATCGCGCCATCTTTGGACGTACTCCCAAAGGCTTTTATTTTTCTTTTGCTCCATTCCTTGCAACAGAAGCCTATTGGGGACCATATCCGTCACATGCTTATACTGATGAGTGAATGCCTTTGCCAAATCCTTCTACGATTTAATTTGAGCTCGTGTAAGCTGATTGTACCATCTCGTGGCGGATCCCACTAAACTGTCTTGAAAATAGTGTATCAAGAGCTTCTCATTGATGGTATAGCCAACCATCTTGCGGTAAAACATAGTAATATGGGCAGTTGGGTACGTTGTCCCGTCAAACTTCTCAAACTCTGTGGTTTTAAACTTATATGGGATTTCTACATCAAGGACCAAGCTAAGATCCTTAACATTCAGACCATAAGAACCGTCTTCATTTTCTCTCACCCAAAATTTCTCTTCGAGGTCTTATTTAGTCTCCTCCAACTGTTTGGAGAATTCCGCTTTCACTTGGTTTAATTTTTCTATTTCGTCAAAATCTGGGATACTATCTCTAACATGCTCAACATTTGCAAATGTCATGGTCGGCTGAGGTGGAGCAGAGGCACCAGCTTGATGGGATGAAGATACCCCTTGTGGAGGGTTCTGTGTAGGATTAATGGAAAGGGGTTTCCAAAAATTGGTGAATATGAAGAGTCTCCCGGGTTCTGAGTAGGGTTCATAGCAGCACTCTTCCCTCTTAGGTCTTCCCCGCGACGGTTTTGCAGCATTTGAGATATTTTCCTCATCATGTCTTGCTGAGACGTGATGATAGTATCTCTTAACTCTTCTTATGTTCGCTCCAACTGGCTCCTAAGATCAGCCTCTAGTTTAGCAAAGCTCTCTTCCATTTTTCTGGCTTGAAAATGTGTGCGGTATGAATGTGGAATGATTGCAATTAACAGAATTAAAATACTCTGAAATAAGAGATTTTTTAACTAGTTTAGATGGCTTTAATAAAATATGCAAATAAATGTGCTATTAATGAATGCAGAGGAAGACACTGATTCTGGCAAATATCATCATTAAACAACTGTCATCAATGAAAATATTGTTCTGTTACAATAACTCAAAGAAAACCACTACGCATACGGTTCTAAGCTAACTCCTAAATCAACAATTTCTCTCAAGATCTAAATAATCTTTTCTCTTTCCTCGGATTTGTCATCCACGCACTCTTAGAGTTCGGCGGCATCTTCCGCTAGAAACTGCACCTTTCGAGCGATTTCTTGCATCTGGGTCATGAAGCGTGCCAAATCTTGCTCTTGTCTTCAAATGGCGTAGGCGGCAAAGTGAAGCTGCTCCATCGTGGGTACTCGGTGCACTTGGATCGTTCCCCTAAAGCTCGTAATTTGATCTTTGAGTTGATGGACCTCGATTTCTAAACCCTCAATCCAATCCTTTAAGGCTTGGTTTTCTAAACTATTGGCGTCTAGTTTATGGGTAGAACTTTTATGATTAAGAATGGATCTTTCTAACTGCTTCATTTGAGTCTTTAACGCCTCGTTCCAACGTTGCTCACTCTCAAGCCTTGTTGAATGAGAAGTCTTCAAGTCCTCCATCTTCTGAGTTATGACAAGTACTTGATCCTTGTGCTCGTAATATTTTCTCTTATAAGCCTCGATTATCGCCCTCTCTTCTTTGAGTCTAAGCTCTAGTCCTCCACTTGGCCCATCACTTGCGACTCTTTTGCTTTTGTTCAACCTTTGTAACTCCTGAATTTCTTCTTTTTCTAGTTTGAGTTCGGATTCCAACATCTCACTTCTTTTTCATAGACCTTTGATTTCTCCTTCGAGCTTTGTCTTGTCTAAATCAAAGTTGAACCTCTCTTGGTCGGCTTTTGCTTCTAACTGGATATACTTCTTTTGGTCATCTTTAAGTTGTCTTCTCATCAAGTCAATTTCAGTAGGAAGTGTATCCAACCTTTCTTGGGCGGACCTCGCACCATCGGGATTCAACTGAGGAATATTTTCATTGACGCGGTTGAAGCACCACACTTCGTATTCAGAAGTTATCATGTATGGAGCACTTAAAATCCTGACCATCCTAGCATAGTTCCACGTAGAAGAAGCGTCGTATACATTCTCTTTATAGCCTTTCTCGATCGTGTAGTCCATGTTGAATTTATTGAGTCCGCTCATGGCCGGTATAAAATGCTTGGAGCTATATTGTCTCAAAACCAACAGGGGCGCGTAGGCTGTATGCCCCCAAAGGCCAAGTAATGATACCCAAGGATGCTCTCCACATCGGTAAAGAATATTCCTTGTGCGTAGCCATGGAGTCTTCCAAACTATGTCTTCATCCTTTAGGTTTCACAAGACGTCTATCCATACCTCCTCGGATCTTCCCGTTGGCCAATCTTTTTTTGCAAGAACTCTTCTAATGAGGAGAATTTTCCATCGAAGAGAGGCCTCGAAAAGTGAACGTCAGACCACAGATGAATGTAAAACCAAACTGTCAGCAGCTGAGGGCATCCTAGAAAGCGACCTCCACCATGTTTTCTACAAAACCTAAGGGACTGGAAAGTTTCAGATAAAATGACAGACACCGGATTGGACTTCCCTTCTAAGCAATCAAACAGATCTAGCACCAAGGGATGAATGAGCCCCAATGCTTTCGAGAATAGAACTAACCCATAAATCAATAATGCAAACAGGTTTTGCTGAACTCGGCCCACCGGATGTACTGAAGCCAAAGCCAAGATCCCTTCTGATTTGAGATACTCTTTTTTGTTCCAAGTGGTGACTTGATCTTCAACCCATGACGGCAAGGTTCCTGAAAATCTACCTAACTTGGCCCGGAATGACTTGTTCTTGGGTGGTTTGGAGTAGACCCGATTCTCTTCGATCATTTTGCAGTTCATGAGGGACAGATATTCCTCGATCGTCGGTGTCATATCGATGTTTTCAATTGTAAAACAACTGTAAGCGGGGTTCCAAAATCTCACCAAGACTTGGAGTAGTGATTGATCAACTGGAACATCTAACAAGTGTGCTATGTCGCCATACTTGCTTTTGAAAACCTCTCTAGCTTCACAGTCCCAACTGTGCCATACTGATCTCAACCCTGACATATCATAGTATTCGGTGCTCATGAAGGTTTCAACTGACATCAGTGATCTATATCCGATAGAAACACTGTCTCCGTCATGAAGCTGCTCGCTTTTGGGCCATATTTTTACCTTGGAGTTCTTTTCATCAATGCTACAAATTAAGTCTCTCATTGATCAAGTCTTTAAGTTCAGACTATTTTCTGAATCAGTGTTTTCTTCATTATATGGCAATATATGCAAAAAAAGTATAACATGGGAAAGAATAAAAAAACAAATGAAACATGTTAGTAACAAAATAAATAAATTCGAACTTGGAAAATAGAAACACAAATTAAGGAGCAACAAGCAAGAAGATACAGAAAAGAAAACCCTAACCACATGAAATCTAAAATACTATGGTTGTCCGCATGGCTCTAATTGGGGTGGGCTCCTAGGTTCTCACATATGGGTTCGGTTCTAGAAAGGGTACTCGAACCTATCTTGCCGCCTACTAAGACAACAAGAGCCCCAATTCTTGCCCATTATAGGCTTGCGAATTGGATTCGGTTCAAGGGAATGCACGACCTAGTGACGTGGAGGGCTGCTCACTTGTCAAAAAGCGTAGACTCTAGAAGTGAATTACCGACCCGTGGAGGGCTACTCACTTGGGTATATGGCGTTTCATTCCCATTCAAGGGAAAAAGCTCGGGTATAGAGCTTGATGATCATGATGCAACACATGTTGATGATTCCTTAGAAATTAAATGAGCAATTAATTCAAAACAACCAATTATCAAAGCCCGTGTAATTAAAGTTATATCTTCAAGAACGAACAAATTAATTGAAGTCAATTTAAATTTCAAAATTTTCATCATTAAAAGCAACATAGATTTCTTGGCTTAACTCTTTTTTTGTTTTGAAAAACAAAAATTGTCCCCAGCGGAGTCGCCAGCTGTAGCGACCTAAAAATTTTTGAATCGCTAAAAAATAATCTAGTTCTTTGAAAAGCAGGGTTTTAGAAATTCTCGACGTTCTTTGAAAATAAAAAAAATACTTGGAGTCACCACCGACCACTAAGGTAGGCCAAACACCATGAAATCAGAGATTCGTTCAAAAAGGGGTTCGAGAGTTGGTTACGCGTGGGGAAGGATTAGTACCCCCATCACGCACGGAAATCGGTACCAAAATATATGTTGCCTTTAATTGATGGAAATTATTGAAATTTAAATTGAATTTAATTAAATTGTTCGCGATTGAATACTAAATTTAATTAGACATTTAATTAATAAGGGTGAAGAAACCTCAGACCATATATTAAACCGACATCGAATAAACCCGACTATCGTGTTAATTTATGGTTCGAAGCTCATTCATCACCTTTATGCATGATGCAAGCAGTTAAGAATGATGTGATGACTTGTCAAAATTTTATCTCAAATTATATTTACCTTTAGACGATAAGTATTAATTCGAATATTTGGTCAACATCCAGTGAGCCAAGACTGTTGCGAGACAAATATCGAAATTAATAAATATCTCTGTTTTATGATTTAAGTTGATTAATTACATGCAATGTCCAATTAAAATAAAAGGTCTAATGAATGACAATTAAAATGCATGGCATAGAAAGGCACAAAATTAAAACCTAAGGCCCACTAAAGCCCTAACCTAAAAAAGCCCAAATTATTGAAAATAAAATTAATGATCTAATTATTAACTAGGTTAATCTAATATTAGCCCTAAATTAATTTAATCCTAGAAACTAAAAAACCTATCATTTTATTGGTTATCTTAAACCATAATAATCAATTCGGTTAATTTTAAATTAGAATCCCAATGAGCCAAGGAAACTATCTAAAATTAATCGAATTAATTAGTCATGATTTTAAATTAGGTGATCTACATGAAATTTCAATTTTACCCTTAAAATTATTAAGAGTTGTTCAACCAATTTTAATACATTTAAAATTTACCCCAATGAGCCAAGGAAGAATTTAAATAGATTAAATTGATTCGAACCTATAGTCTAACCAAGGCTCTAAACCTAACCTAAATTTAATTTAATTAATTTAAAGCCTATACCCCAATTAAACGAGCGCATAGTTTAAATTAATTAAATTAAATTTTAAACTCTATTTTAATCCTAAAGGGCTTAAACCAAACTACAAAACCAACTCTAATAACAACTGATAAAAAGGCTTGCAAAAGGCATACAATTAAAATGGACGAATAAATAAACAGATGGCACAAATTTAAAGGCATTAAATAAATATGAAATGCAAGGTGAAATTAGAATAAAAAATGAGGGGCCCAATTGGTAATTTTTAAAAGCTGAGAAGAGATTAAATTAAAGTTTAAACACTGGAAAAAGGATAAATTTAAAAGATTTAAAAAATAGGGACTAAATGGGTATTAAACCCTTTTAAAAATAGATTAATTTAAAATAAGGGCTTAAATAGATGCGGGTTAAAATGGGAAGGACCATAGGTGTAATTTAGAAAAACGAAAACCCTTAAAAGAATGTGTAAAAGGAAGGAAGGACTGGAGTGAGAATAAACCATTTTTCAAAAGTAAATCTGCTTTGATTTTGGGCGAAATTGAAAATCTTGAAAATATTAAGGGGACCTGGTGTAGAATTAAAAAAGACGAAAGCCCTTATGAGTGTAAATAAAATGGGACAGAAGGCTTTAAAAGGTTAAAAGATCATTTTTAAAATAAGGGCTTAATATAAAACATTTATTTTTAAAAAAAAACCACATTTAGCCATTTTGAAACCAAAAACCATTTTTTCCATTTCCAGAAAAAAAACTCAAGTCCTCTTAACTTTCTCCCGGCCAAGGATGAACACCGTCGTGGTGTTCATCCGAGCTACCTTGAAACCCAGAACCCGGCCACCAATGGCCGTCCCAAACCTTCTCCAGCCACCGCTCGCCAGTGATCGAAGAACCCAAAAGCCACCTTAAACCTCTCCTTTCTCTTCTGAACCTGAAACCAAGGCCGGATCTACGAGATTCAGGCCCTACTTCACTAGATCTACCCAAATAGAAACAAAAAAGCAAAACCACTTTAAATACAAATAACCCAGCCGAGACTAGACCAACAAACCCTCTATCACCCTTTCGGTTCACCCTTGAAGGCACGGTGGCCACGGGCTTCTTACCGAAAGACGATGCGACGACGGGGAAGAAATGTGAGGTTCTTTTTTGAAACTCTAGATCTAGGTTTCTACTTGTTATATGAGATGCATGTATGATACTAAAATGAGAGGGAAAATACCTCTAAGGCTCTGTTTGTTTTTTGCTTTTGTATTGCTTGTTTCAAAATATTCCCCGTATGGTTTACACTGTAGTTCTTCGGTTTATATAACCGAATGGTTACATGTAAAATCCTAAATAAAAATGAAACATTGGTTGTAATATGCTCTGAAATCCGTCGAAATCCTTGCGTTGTTTGTTATTTTTGTTCAATCTTCCTTTTGATGTTTGTTGCTGATGTTTGCTTTCTTTGGTTGTTGCATGTAACGTGGCCGCGCGAGAGGGACGAGGACCAGAGAGAAGGCCCGTGGCCGTGGCAGAAGAAGAGTCAGGGGCAGTCTAAAAGCCGGGCGCGTCTAGATCTGGAGGGTCTCACGTGCGCCACACACGCGCGTGATGGAGCGGGAAAGACGCGCGTGCCGGTTCTGGAAACTTCCCATGATGATCTTGACCATCCATTTGAATCCTCAAATCTAACGGTTGAGATAGCGCGGCGCTTGGCAGATAATGGGTCTCCTAGGGTTTTCTCCCAAGATTGAATCTGGACCGTTGATCAAGCTCCCAGATCCAACGGTCCAGGATGAGCTGCGCAAATGATAAGGGGCATTAGATTAGGGTTTGTGATGTAACCGGGCTTTAGGGTTATTTAGGGCCTTATTGGGCGTTATATTATAATGTTTTTTGGGATTTAATATGTAACTGGACTGTAAATAGACACTTTGGGCCTTTTATTCATTTATTTATTGTATTGAGCTTTTTATTTAATATTTTGTTTTGTTTTTTTATTCTAGTTATAATAATTATTATTATACGATAATATAATAATACGTGAAATACTAATAATAATAATGCAAACCAAATAGTAATATTGATATGTAACACTAATTAAAGCAAATAAACCTAATAATATTTTTGTTTTTCTTTTCATTTTGAATCACAACATAGTAAAAATGATAACCTAATATGAAACTTTTAATATAGAGATATGTAATATGTTAACAATAGTAATACTTACTAGCTATAGAATAATAATATTGTTTTTTTTTCTTTCAAATTATAATAACATATAATCAAAACAAATTAATAGCAATTAATTATACTAATAACTGCAATATACTAATAAAACAATACTAATAATAATATTTTTTAGGTTTTTTCAATAATTAATATAAAGAAAGTATTAACAACTAAAGCCCATTATTCAAATATTTACAAAAGATAAAAACAGGTTAAAACCCCAGATAAAATTAGTGTTTACATTTTGCACTACAAACCTAAGTTATAGGTTAACCATTGTAGTATTTTGGTTAACCATAAACACCCTTAATACAAACCTTGAACCTATTTAAAAGTGATAGTAGTGCAATATAAATACAACATATATATATATATACATAGCCGGACAAAAATGAGTGATTACAATACCTTACTATTATGTTATTCTTTCAAAAGAGAAAAAAACTATTAAATTGTATATCATATACTTTTAATTTGTATTTATTATATATAACATCAAATTATTTGAGATATTTTTTTGTCAATGTTAAATAAAAATATCAATTATCAAATTGTAAATTCAAAGTTAGGTTACTTAAATAGAATTTTTCACAAATTAAGTGGTCAAAGTGTAAATTAGTTTTTAGAAAAAAAGTTATTTTAATAAAACTTTATAATACTATATATACAATGGACATAACATGTTAAATATTGAGACAATAACATGTAATGTATGAAAGGTGTTATATTATCGTATCATTAGTTATGGGTGAGCAAAACTCGACTCGACTCGAAAAAATTGATTTTTTTTTCAATTTTGAGTTATTCGAGTCAAATCGAATAACTCGAAAAATTTTTAATTTAGAGTCGAGTTCAAATTTTCAAATTTCGAGTTATTCGATTTTTCGAATAACTCAAAAATATCCCTTTAAATTACAGGGGTTAATTGCACATTTAACCCCTATAATTTTATTTTCAGTTTTATTTCAGTCTTGTCTTCTCTTTTTTCTATTTTTTTATTTTTGCCTTTTAGTTTTCTTTTCTTTACAATCTGGTCACTTTCCAGATTCATTTTTTATTTTATTTAATGCAATTTTTATTTGTATATTTTATATTATGCTATTTATTTTATGTTTTTTATTTTCAAATTTAATTTATCGTATTTAATTTATCACTTTTAATTTTCCGCACTTTTAATTTTCCTTATTTAAATTTCTGCATTTTAATTTACGCATTTTATTTTGTTCGTCTTGATCCGCTTCCGAAATTTTAATTTATGCATTTATTTCCGTTAATTCGGTCCTTTCCGAATATTTTAATTTACGCGTTTATTTTCCCTAAACATTTTCAAAATGTATTCGAAACAAAAAAACCCCACCATCAAAAAAACCCTTATATCTCAAAATTTTAGTTATTACAACGGCGTGCTTTAAATTCATCAAATATTTCCCTAAACCCTAAACTGGAAAATATATTTTGGGCACTCTTTTTCTCCTTCCGCTATCTTTGGTCTCGCCTTGGTCTTACCTAGATAAGGAGGTTTTTAACGAGGCCCGTAATTTAATAAAATGACTCAAACTTATATGTATGTAGATCTTATATTATTAGAGAAAGTTGTTTAAATTTGAACCAAAACATACTATAATATTATAAATAGTTAAAATTAAGATTTGTACATAAACTCGAAAACTCGACTCGAATAAAAAAAATTCAAATTAATTTCAAGTTGTAAAATTAGACTCGTCAACTCGAATAACTCGAAATTTTTTGACTCGACTCGCTCGAACGCTCACCCCTATCATTAGTGATTAGTGGCTGAATGATCGAATTTCCTTGGGTTTAGTGTTTAAATTGATCGTTCTTATATGTATTTATTATTTTGCTATCAATCAAATACTACTAAGGTAATTAACAACCTCTAGAGCAAGTGGTTAAAGTTCTCAGTTGACATTTTTTCCTCTCCTCTAGGTTGTGAGTTCGAAACTCATTAGGAACAAATTCCCCCTCCCTCCTTTCCCTAGATAGAAATTCTTAAAAAAAGTACTACTAATGTACCAAGTTTATCACCGACAGTGTATAAAATATTTTTCGTTTAACAACGGGTTAGTAAATATTATTCATGAAATATTATCGTTTTACAACTATTAATCTTTATAATTAAAAAAGTAGTACCAATGAGATTGATCCTTAATTTTAATTAAAAAAAATTCGTCAAAGACAAAAAGACTTAAAAGAGATCGATCCTTTTCTCCACAGCTCAATCTTTTCTTAAGGTATCGATTTTTTTATTGGAAATTACAAACCAAAAAACAATTTGATTAGATGATTCTAATGTTAATGAACATACTTCGAACATGTCCTACTAGAAAAAACAACACATAATCATGCATCGTAACATCAAATTAACATTGAATATGTCAATTGGAAGATAAATCTATCTATATGCAATTTAAGTTATTTTTTGGCAACTTACCTAGTCAAATTTAGCATACTTGGTAATATAGGCATTCTAATGAGTGTATTTAACTTTTTTCATTATCTATAACTTGTCCGAAAAAAAATCCACATAAACTAAGGATTTGATGTATAAAGTCAAATTTTATGTTTGAGCATCACTTTTAACACAGACAACATCACACCAAGAAATAAAATATCAGTTCATTATTATCTTAGTATCCTAAATGTACCTATTAACCTAGATTGTTACTTGACATGCTACAATTTTAGAATATTGATTTAAGCTATATGATCATGTTGTAGTCAATGTCCATGCACTTAACATTATACATCCTATATAAACATACTACACATTTTCATCACAGAGCACGCACATTTAAAAATCATCAAAATTAAAGTTTAATGTCCTTTTTATTACAGAGAAAGTATATTTGGTCGGTTGGTCAAGCTTGTCATCTTTTCCCTCATATTTCTTTAGATCATGAGTTTTAGACCCACTAGGAGCACTCTCCTTCTTTCTTCTAGAATCCCCCTCCCCTCCCTTTAGATAGGATTATAATTAGATTTAGGATTTGTCAAAAAAAAGTCCTTTTACTACGTCCACAATTGAAAACTTAAACAAATCTGCATTGTCCTTTTTGCTGCAAATCTTATTATACTTGTCTTTAAAAAAAATAATAGTATCGTACCAAGTGGTATCATTATCTTATTGGATGATATAATTTTTTAAAAAAAAAACTCATTAAATAAAAAATAATAATACTAGTTTTTTTGTTAATGTGACAACATGTCAGTGTATCACGTCGTCACTTACACGTGGAAATGTCACGTCAGTATTTCAATCCACGTGGACATGCTTAGTCAGCAAAAATAATCAAATAACAATTTTCATAAAAATATCAGTTCAACGCAAAACAAAATGTTTGGTTAAAGTGTTTCAAAAAAATAGGAACAAAAGTGATTATTCAATCAAACCTTAAGAGCGGATTTTGACATTTTGTCAAAATAATAATATAATTTTTAAGTCAAAAATATTATTACTATATTTTAAGTATTAAAGTATCACAAAATTTATATATGATAATTTTCTAAACCTAGCTTCGCTTGTTTTTTAGTTTTTATCTTGTCGGCGGAGACATCAGTCTTGGTATTGGTTGTCGACCGCCGACGCTCCGTATTTTTCATACTTTTATATTTTGTTTTAGTTTGTTATTTTCCTTCAGTTTTATCCTACCTTTATAAAAAATTCTTTTGTTTGATTTATTTTTTTTCCGCATGTTCGTCTGCCTTTGTGACATGTTTTCACTCTGCTCTTGTGGCATGCTTTCACTCTGCCTCATGGCACGTTGTTCGCCTACCTCTGCGGTAGATCTACAATTGTATAGAGATTCTCACGTCGCTCGTATCTGATTTGCAATTGTCGGTGGTCTTTCAAAGGTTAGATCTTTTTTGTGTTTGTTTGCCGATGTATTCAAATATGTTTTTGCGAAACAACCTGTAAGTTTGCTTTGATCGCTCGCCACTCCTTCATCTCAAAAGTGTCTAGTTGGATAGAGAGAAAATAGTACTATTGATGGTTACTGGATTACTATAGATGATTACTATAGAGACAAAGGAGTACTATTGATGATTACTATAGATGATAAGCGTCATATTCAAAAGAAAACTTCGAATATCATTGTGACTTTGGGTTTTTCTTTCATTTTACTGTGGTTGTTTGACCCCAAATTCTTCTCTTTGAGTGATTGCATTGTTACAGTTGTACATTTTTTGTTTCAATAAAATTCAGTATCGCTTTAAAAATTAAATTTTTATATATGATAATAATACTATGGGGAGGGACACTTCGCACTTGCCCCTATCTATGTCCCTGGTCGTAGTTCCTTAATTTATACGAAATTCATAGAAAGTTTACTAAATAGAAAGGTGAAAATTCTTAGGAAGCTGCAAAAAGCAATAGAGGCAGCTCTTGGCCTTCTTAAATGAAAAGAGCAGAACCAGAAAACAGCATGAAAATCGAAAAGGGCAGAACCAGAAAACAGCATGAAAATATTACTCATTACAAACAGTGAAAGTTGGTAATTTATGATTTAAAATGTTCAATTCGTTTCCAACTACTCGTGTTTTCATTGCCCAAGTATTAGAATGTGTCACTTCATTACCTAAATCATCCATACTTGGCCGAAATTTTTATGTTGATGCTTTCACCCGTTTTTCCACCTGCACGCGTGTAGGATGATAATTCCACCTGCTCACCTGTTTTTATGTTAGTATTTTAACTAATCTAATGTTGTTAATAAATTCTTAAGAATGTAATAATAATTATATATTCCTGCTTTTCACTCTTGGGTGGTGGAGTACGCGTTGAATGTGAGTTTGGGTCTGCAGTTTTGGCGTTGCATGACGCAGCACTCGGTTTCATTTCTGTCCATTTTTCAATGTATTGGTAACCGCTGCTTTTGAGCTATATATGTACATTTGTTCTCTCTACATTGTTGTTCCAATTCTTCTCCTTCTCCTTCTCCTTCTCCTTCTCCTTCTCCTTCTCCTTCTCCTTCTTCTGCTCGTAATCTGACTCTGAGCGAGCTAAATCAACCGATAGGATGGCGGCCAACGATGTGCCTTGCTGCGAGTCTATGTTCTGTGTGTATTTGGTTGTATGCGTGGTTCTTGTCTCGTTTGCCGGTCTCATGTCTGGCCTTACCCTGGGGCTTATGTCCTTAAGTCTGGTTGATCTTGAAGTTGTCATCAAGGCTGGTGAACCTCAAGATAGGAAGAATGCAGAGAAAATTCTACCAATAGTTAAGAATCAGCACCTGCTCTTATGCACTCTCCTTATAGGCAATGCCCTTGCAATGGAGGTATATATATAACATCTGTTGTTTATACTTTTTTCTGTATGCTTTTCAATCTTTTAGAACACTGAATTCTGAAATTCCATGTACCTGAATGCAAGGCTCTTCCTCGATTCCCTTATGTCCGAGTGGCGTGCAATATTAATATCTGTTACTCTTATATTGGCATTTGGTGAGGTAAATCTTCCATGTTCTGCTTGATAGTCGATCCGACCAACCTAATCCAATGAGAGGTGGTTATGTTTTTAGCTTGAAAGTAACGTATTGTTTTGATTAGATCATTCCTCAAGCTGTATGTTCTCGGTATGGGCTGAGTGTTGGAGCAAAGCTCTCGGTTTTAGTTCTGTTCATCGTAATAGTCCTCTTCCCGATAGCGTACGCTATCCAATTAGTAAGGTAATTTGGGATTTTGAAACCCTTTTGGAACATGAAATGGATGAGGTTTAAAGTGAAAATAGTAAATGTTTGGTTCATTTCTTGTCTCCTGGATTGGCTGCTGGGGAAAAGATGTTCTGCACTTCTTCTGCGAGCCGAGCTCAAAACACTGGTAGAGATGCTTGGAAATGAGGTTGGTAATGCTTTTCAACTTTTTAAATTTGATTAAAACATATCCAAGCTCCAGCCGAACTCGAAAATTTTCCAACTTAAACTGATTAGACCCTTAAAGCAATATTGGTTTAGACTACTCAAACCAGAACAAAATAGGTAACATTTTCATGTTTAATTATATATAGGCTGGGAAAGGTGGAGAACTGACCCATGATGAAACAACCATAATCTCTGGAGCTCTGGATATGACACAAAAAACTGCTAAAGATGCCATGACACCCCTATGTGACATTTTTTCACTCGACGTAAACTCGAAACTCGATGAGTACGATCTTCTTCTACGTTTCTGGCCGTGTACCCATCATTCAGGGGGGCAGCAAATATCATCCGCCTAATACTGGTAAAAAATCTGATCAAGTTCCATCCCGAAGATGAAACCTGTATTAGGAATCTTATTATTCGATGCATTCCCAGGTTAGTTTTTAAGTTCAGATATGTGTCGGACTCGGACATTTGATACAAAACCGGTTATACGATTTTGAAGATGAAGTCATTACCATGAACTGATTGTATTGGTGTTAAATCTGTGACAGGGTTCATGATCGTTCACCTCTCTATGATGTATTGAATCTATTCCAGGAGGGGCACAGTCACATGGCTGTTGTTGTTAAGAGAAAGGATTATGTAAATGAGGCAGCAGAAACCAAAATTCACTCAAATTCCAAAAGGGTGAAGTCAAAGGTGAAAGGTATAATTGGTGTATATAATATATAGCCTTTTCAAATAAGAATGTAAGAATGAAACCTCATCTTGGAGGGAAATCAACATTTCACCTTTCCTCTAGCAGTTTTCTATCGTGAAAATTCCAGTTCACTGGAGATAACTTTTTAACAAAATTCATGAAAGATATATCATGATTGGCTTTTATATTCAAAGATAAGAAGAGAAATGGAAAAGAAAAAGTATGAGAAATTGATTTTTTTTTTAATTTCACAGTTTAAATAATTTAGAGAAGTAAAAATTATACTCTCTTAAAATATGGGTTGGGTTTCATAGTTTATTTCATTCTTACTCTCATATTTTTGTTCTTTTCTTTCTCTTTGATAAACAAAAACGAATGAATTATCTAAAATCAATTACGGTGATCTAATGTCATCCAGGACTATAACCATCTCCCTTGTTAATACATCACATGCGAATAGAAATTATTTGTTCCTTTTAGTGTTTATATGTATATTACAACATTAAAAAATTGAGATTAAAATTAAATTTTAAAATTTATAATTTAGTTTTTAGGGTTTAAGATTTATAGTTAGAGTGTAAAATTTAATTTATTAGGATTGGAATATACATAAAAATATAAAAAAGCAGAGTATTTTTGTTAACTACAGGCTTGGTTAACAACTCATCCCTACTTTTCAACTTTATAAATATGTTATTTCTCTTAAACCGTATATCTCACGTAATTCATAATTTCATATCATTTGAAAAATTAAAGAGTTAATTGCATTATATGTCCCTAAATTATTACTTTTCATTCTAAATTGATCCTAAACTTTTAAATGTTCCTATTTCATCCCCAACTGTAGCTCTCATTCTAAATTAGTCCCTAAACTTTTGAATGTTTCATT
Source organism: Hibiscus mutabilis (assembly GCA_019671005.1). Classification (NCBI taxonomy): domain Eukaryota; kingdom Viridiplantae; phylum Streptophyta; class Magnoliopsida; order Malvales; family Malvaceae; genus Hibiscus; species Hibiscus mutabilis. Next base: position 13,036,050 of record CM033726.1, on the reverse strand, counting down.
TTCATCCCCAAACTATGACCCTCATTCTAAATTGATCTCCAAACTTTTTGAGTATTCCACTTTCATCTTTAAATCACCGTTTATACATCATATTATTACATAATACACATCAATGTTTCATGACAATTAACAATTTTTATAACGGTTTTATTAACATAAGATATGATTTGCATATACTGAGAATTTGTAGATGAAATTAGAATGTTCAAAAAATTTGAGAACCAATTTAGAATGAGAGTCATAGTTTGAGGATGAAACTAGAATGCTCAAAAGTTTGGGGGCCATTTTAGAATGAAACTCATAGTTTGAGGATGAAACTAGAATGTTTAAAAGTTTATGGACCAATTTAAAATAAGTGTATAATTTGGGGACTGTAATGTAATTAACTCCAAATTAAATATATAAATATTATAAAAATACGTTAAATTTGTCAACCAAGTATATGGGGGCTCAAAGGGGCCCAGGCCTCTATTGAAAATTTTAAATATCTGATAAAATTCGGTCTATTAGCATTGTGGTTCTTGTAAAAACAAATAAGTATTTAAATTAAAAATATAATTATTTATTAAATATTTAATCAAGCAAGGGTTAAACTAATGAAGGATAAGCCCATGATCTCAAATATTTTTGTCTACTAATAATTTAGGTCCCCTACAAATTTAAATATTAGATAAAATAAGTTTTGCCCATAAATTTAAAGTTTAAATACTTAATAATTTATTATATTTTTTAAAATTTAATATTTTAACCCCTATTAATATTCATTCCTGAGTTCATATCTGATAACTTTTCGAGCAAATGAAACCAAAATTATGAATGGATATGAACAAAATTTAAGATTCATACTTTGAATGGAATCGAACTTGGACAAGTACGTATGTTATTGGTATCATGCATGGTTGCCTGGCTGAAATCTGGTCCAGTCTAATCTATAAATAACTTTCGTTGTAGTTCTTTACAAAACATAATGTAGAGTTCAGGATTTAATTTAGTTGGTTTATGCAATTAAACATCTACGAACTTATGAATATGATCACCAAATTTTCAATTTTCAGGTATTAAGCAGCATCATGAATATGATCGACATGAGCAGCATAGCATAGCTTCTGCAAATTCTACCATCATCGATATCCAAAGTCCGACATCAAACATGGAGGTCTCCACGAATGAGGAAATGGGAACAAGCCACCCTCTCCAATGAAGATTTGGAATCATTTTCGGCCTCGGAACAGTGGAGGATGCCATGTAAGAACTTTTGCAGGTTTTTCTTACTATTTCATCTCTGCTTCTCTGTTTTCTAATACAAATCCAAGCCTGTATCCAACACTTTTGAGTTTTGCAGGAGGAAATATTCGATGAAACGGATGAATATGTTGATGCTCACAACAGGTAAGCTTCTTTCACATCATTCCATCAACGTTATAACCTGTCATTTTTGAGCTTTTTATTCTGTTTTATCCCCCCGTAGAATTACAATCATCATGCAACCTTCGCGGAGATCGCCATTAAGAGGAGCAACAGCATCTCAGATTCACTGGAGAAGTCCCATTTCTTCGAACCCTCACTCTCCGATAACTCGTTCGCCGATTTCACTGTACGTTCAGTCACCACTCTCCAAGCCAGCTCTGTGTTCTTCACCTGGGAAACCTACCCCAATTTCTCCATCTAACCATCAGGTATGGGGAACTCAATAACACTACATTTTAACTTCAATAGTCAATACCATTGTTGAGGTTGGCGCCTTAAATAATAATACTATATCACATCTAAATTGTTAATAAAATCACATCCCTTTACTACTAGATTTAAAAATTTAGATTCTATATCACAAATTGGTATCTAAATTTTTAAATGTTTCAATTCCATCCCCATCAGGTATGGGGAGCTTATCATGTTCCTCAATCGCATCTATTGTTAATAAAATCGTTTAAAATTTATGTAATAATATGATACGACACAAAAAATAATATTATATCACATCCCTCAAAATCATTATTTAGAATTAAATTGTAAGGTTTTTCGCTTTTATTTTAGTTCTCTCAACTTGTTTATATGATTTTTTATGTTTTAAAGTTAAATTATTATTTTAATTAAAACCAAAATTAATTATCGTTTATATATATATATATATCATATTATTACATAATATGCACCGGTGTTTACATGAAAGTTAACAATCTTTATAACAATTTTATTAGCAAGGAACATGATTAGCATATATTGATAATTTGGGATGAAATTAGAATGCTCAAAAGTTTGTAGACTAATTTAAAATGAGCGTAATAGTTTGAGGATGAAATTAAAGCGCTTAAAAGTTTAGAAACCAATTTAAAGTGAGAATCATAATTTAAAGATAAATTTAAAATGTTTAAAATTTAAAAATCAATATAAAAATGACCGTTGTAATTTGGAGACGCGAGTTTGATTTCAATGAGACGATAACATATAGGGTAAAGTACAAAAATGGTCACTAAACTATATGTAAAAAATACAAAAATGGTCATCAAATTTTTAAATGTTACATAATGGGCATTAAACTTTAGTTTTTGTTATAAATGGTCAATGAACCGTTAACTGTCGTTAATTGGGTGACATGACAGTTACAAAAATTTGAATAATATAACATTTAATCGGTTTATTCCTAATTTAACCCTCATTATTGATGTCAAAATTGATTGAATGTATAAATATTGAGGATTAAATATGTTATTATACAAATTTTTGTTGCTGCGACATCTCCTAATTAACGACAGTTAACGGCCTAGTGACCATTTTATTATGAAAACTAAAGTTTAATGACTAGTATGTAATTTTTAAAAGTTTAGTGACCATTTTATATTTTTAAGAATAGTTTAATGACCATTTGTGTACTTTACCCTAACATCTATTTCACAAACTTTACACGTCAAATATCCCCCCCCCCAAAAAAAAAAAAAATTCTCATATCAAGACTAAAGGAGAAAGTAGTGCCATTCAATGTTTTGGATAAGGTGATTGTGTTATAAGAAGATCAAAATTTGCTTCGCGGAAAGGAAGAAACAATGAAGACTTTACTCTCTTTAGAAACCCAACAATTTTACCTTCCAAAGCCATCTCCATGGGATCCAAGAACCCCAGCAATCCTCCCTTCAATACTCAAAACCCACAAACAAAACCAACCCTCTTCCACATGGAAATTGCACGCCAACGCCAAAGGATTTTCCGGCACACCAACAGCCACAGCCAAAGACTCAAACAACAAAAACAACAACGAGGACGACGAAATCCCCCAGGTAGTGTTCGACAGAATGATAAGGCGGATTTTGGTGTCCGTGGGAGTTCCATTGGTCACGGGTGTGGCGTTGCTGCACCTGTTCGGGGAAGCCAAAGAACGAAACTTGTGGGATGTGCCGCTGTGGCTGCCGTTCTTGACCACACTCATAACGTTTGGGGCATCGACGCTTGGGATTGCTTACGAGACATTGTCTTCCAGTTGGGACGCGGAGAGGAAGGGGTCGTTGCTGGGATTGAAAGAAGCGCAACGCAACTGGGTTGAAATGTGGAAAGAGGAAAACAATGGGTAGTGGACTGGTGATTGGGGGAATCATAATTACGGCTTTTATGTACAAATCCAAGTCTCCAACTTCAACTTTTCTTTTTGCCTTTTTTGGGACCAAATTAAGGAGATTATTAGTCTCTGCAACTGCAATCTCTGTTTTCATTATCCATCTAATAAAGAACATAATGCCACGATCTTCCATTCATGCATATATTTGTTTGGATATTCATTTTCATAAAAGAAATTGCAGCTTAAGATAGGGAATGCAAGAAATAATGATATTTAATAATGCACACTTACCGTGTATATATGGTGCTCGAACCTAAGTCTTTAGATAAAATACATCATCATTTACCAGACGATTCCACATGTAGGTTAAACTCTATCTATATTTTATAATTAATATATTGTTTATATATTAAATAATGCTTAAAAACAAATGTATATATTAGTAATACAATTATTTTATATATAGTAATATATTTTTCATGGCATGGCTAATATTACAAAATAATCATCATTGTGGACTAAACAATCAGGCTTTTATGTTTTGTATTTGATTTGGATTAGAAGTGTCCATTAGTTGGGTTGGATCGATGTCTGATTTTTTTTTAAAAAAAATCAAAGCACAATGTTCCAAATCATCCATTTTCAATTTAAATAATAAAATAATATATTAATATTAGTATATTCCACAATTAAATTAAAATAAAATATGTACTTTTAATTTATTTAAATTATATAAGACCGAGCTAAGTGGCGCACCCGATTTATGGACAGGTCTAATGGTTTTGAAAAGATTAAATCTACAAAACACTAAATTTTAGAGACAAAATTATCTAACATGTATTGTTCCTTACATTCCCATGGAAAAATTAAAGTACCGGAGAAATAAGTGATAATGATTTTTTTGTTTTTGTTTTCAAGTCTAAATGTTTAATCGATTTTTGTTTTTTCACCGTGTTGAATCGATTTTGGTTGGATTGTCCCTTTTGGATGATTGTTAAGAATATTTATTTTTTAGGAAATTGTTAAGAATATTTATTTTTTAGGAAATTGTTAAGAATATTTAGCTTCCGTAATTGTGTAGGTGAATTATTATGCAATTTGATTAGCGAGTCGAGTAGAATTGAACCTTAAAATTGAATTAGGTTATTCGGTAATTAATGTGGGCCTTAAAATTTAGCCGAAACTTTTGAATAGATTTCAAGTTTTACATTTAAAATTTACACGATATTATAAATATTTTACTTTATTGTAATATCTATGACTACCAATTTTTCTAATAGTTTACTAAAGTTTTTAAGGTCGTGCCATAATGCCAGCATATGTAACTTGAATCATAAATACCTAACGCTACACAGAAATATGTACATGCGTACCTAAATTTTATGAATATCCATGATTTCTAACGGGCTAACCAGAATTTGCATACTTTGGTAAAAAAAAAAAACAAAATTTGTATACACAAAATTTTCTATGATTATCCTAAATTTCTGTTCATTTCTCAAAGTTTCTAAATCCGATCAATAATGGCAAAATATGTAATCTTGCACTATAATCTCTTCGAATCAGGATTTTGTCTTTTTTTATTAAGTAGAAAGATATTTATATTTTTCACAATAAATGTTAGGATTTGAATTCATACAAGATAAATCATGAGCATCCTTGACCACTCGGTCAATTAATGAATTTCATCATGTACTATAATCTCTACCACTATACAATATTGTCACGGGGCCATTGCCCTCTTTAATAGGATGTTACTATAATCTCTACCACTATACAATATTGTCACGGGGCCATTGCCCTCTTTAATAGGATGTGCAGCGCCACCGTATTTATATCTCAATACCCCATTTTCTTTTTCGATGTGGGATTAATGACCCCGCCTCTTCTCAGGCGTGACATTCTCCTCCGCTCAATCTCGTGTCGCTCTCGTCACAGTTGTCCACCATGCCTACCCCACTCATGGGCGCTCGGCGTAAAATCGGGCAGTCAAAGGGTCGCTCTGATACCACTTGTCATGGGGCCATTACCTTCTTCCCAAAAGACATGTCTAATAGGATGTGCAGCGTCACCGTATTTATATTCCAAGACCTTCATTTTTCTTTCCAATGTGGGATTAATGATCCTACATCTTCTCAGGCGTGACAATATACACTGGAGTATCTAAATTTTATGAATATGTTCTAAATGGATTGCCAAAAATTTTATATACCAAATTTCATAATAGTGAACCAAAATTTCTAATGGTTTTCCAATTTCTCTAAAGCTAGGTCATAATGTAAAATTTGTGACCAGATAGTAAAGTTTCACCTCTACACCAAACTATGTACTTATGTATCTCGATTTTTATTATACACCTAAATTACTAACCGGTTCACTAAAAAAAATGTTTAGATCAAAGATTTTAACAACTTATTAAAATGTATAACGGCGCCCATATTTTTTATGGTGTTTAACGAAGAACAAAAATCTTTCTTACTCCAAGTATGTCCTTTCTATATTCAACCCTAAAAAACATTAAAAAATTAAATTTTAAGCCTTAACCCTAAGTTTTAAATCCTAAACATTAAACTCTACACTCTAAAAATACACCCCAACCCCAATCCCCTATACCCTAGTCATTAACTCTAATCTTAAACTCTAAACTCATTTTTTAAAGTGGAGAAACAAAATGGGCATAATTAGGGGCAGACGATTTTTATTGTTTAACAAAACATATACATATAACTTAATTTTAAACATTTTAACAAAATATTTAGCAGAATATTCATATCTTTATTGTTTCACCAAATGTTTAGCGATTTGTCAAAATATATAAACCCGAAAGAACCAAAATTTCGAACTTCATACCAAAACTTGATCTATAGATATTTTTTTATAAAGAAGAACATTAAGAAAAGCTAGTTTATGAGTTCAGCCTTCTCCTGGAGCAAGTCCATTAATCCGACCGGTGGCTCCTCAAACACTGAAGAAGTAATAGGTCCCCCACGGCACAATCCTGCTAGCCAATTAGCAGCCCTATTCCTGTGAAGATCAATCCGGCAAACTTGATCTATAGATATTTTGGTTCATAACCAGAAAAATACGAACCCAAATATCTAATATTTGGGCACATAATTTACGACATATTCTTACAATTTTTGTTGTCTAACAAACAATCGGTTAAACAGTTGGTAGCTTTCCTCGAGTGCTCTTTAAGGAGCTCAAAATAGAAGCTCCAAAAAATTGTCATTAGGCATTCTTAAAATTAAAAGTCTCTCACCCACAAAATTGACAATTAAAATAATGATTTAGGTAAATTAGTTGGATAGTTACTCAATTATACGTTCATTTCAATTTTGATTATTCAATTTTAAAGAAATTTTAATTTAACTACTGACATTATAAATTATTATCATTTTGGTCGCTCTACGTTAAATTGTTAATGAAAGTGGAGATTTGATTTTTTTAATTTGTATAATAACACATTTTATTATTTTGATTTTGATTCTTATTAAATCACTGAATTTAACTCATTATATCTACAATTTCTATTGATTTTGCTAAGTACACACTTCAGAATTATTAAAATATATTTTTGCACTGAGATCCACTAATTAACCTAGTGACCAACTATGAAGCACGAGCACTTCAATCTAGTGCCGTACCACGTCCCCGTACCGGGGATATATTGGGTACGACTTAAGTACTCCACAGTGTTTCATTTCCCTAATATTTTCTTATTCTTCCATTCTCCTACGCTTTTCCTGATTTTTTCTTATTTCTTTTAACTTTCTCTTGTTCACATAATTCAAATATAAGTATATAAGTATGTATGATGCCATACTCACATGATTTTATTTAGAATTTTTGTTTTTACATTTTTTATAATATAAAATTTATTCTATATTTGTCGTACCCTTAACGTACCCGTACCCTATAATTTTAAAAATCGCCATTTTCCGTCCCTGTTTTCATACTCGTACCCGTATCTGTATTCGTATCGGTGCAACATAGGTGGCCAAGGATGCTCATGTTGTCCCATTCTATAAGTTTAAATCCTGGCATTTGACTTAAGAATGTAATACCTCAAAAGGTATGTTTTTATTTATAAAAATACCCATCTGACTGTTCATCGTCTTCCTCTAGCAAATGACACAACCAGTTGGTTCATCATGAACTACTCTACAGTAACTGTAATATTCGGGCACTGAACTATAACTATATGTGGGCATCAGAGCTTGATATACTAACGGATAGTGGTAGGCTAAAGGTGCTGTCGGGGCATCTTTCTTACTTTCTTCTGCTTTTTTGGGCTCCTCTTTCTTTGGTTCTTCTTTCTTTTTCTCTGGCTCTTTTGCTGGTCCCACCGAAACTATCTCTGTATAACAAAGCTTCCTTAGTTTACTCACTGCCTTCACTGGATCAATGTCTCCTACCACTGTCAGTTTATGGTCTTTCGAGTCAAAGGAAACTGATTCAACCCCTGTAGAATTAAGAGTATGTAAGATATTTTCATGCTTGGTTTGTAATTACGATAAAATTAGTTTAACGTGAAAGAAATATACATTACCTGAAAGGCCAGAGGTTGTTTTCATGGCTTTCTGTCTGTATTTGTTGTCGTGTAAATCCAATTTCAACACAACTTTCTGTCAAAAACAAAACCACTTGCTGTTAATTATTGCTCAAATCATAACTCAAAAAACAAGGAGGGAAAAGACCACTCAAATTCAGTTAATTTCCTTGCTTCTCTATGTGTTTGGGTGCGTGCTGAAAACTAAAACAAAAAAGAAGCAAAGATGAAAATCTAACCTTCATTTCCAACTTTGGGAGAATGTAATGAATAATAAAAAAGGAGAAGGGGGAAGAATAAGTTGAGTGTGTAAGCAACTTTCGATAGCTTGGGATTGGGTTGGGACATATATATTTATTTATAGCGAAGTGAAGTCAAACAAAGTGAGTTGGGTCTTCGTTTCTGTCGCTAAGTAGAGTTTTGTCACAGATGTCAGGTTCGAGGAAGACACGCCAAGAGCCCTTTTTGAAAAGGAAAAGGCTCCTTTCTTTTTATTCTTCCAAATAAAGGAGGAGAAAACTGAAAAGAATTGTCAGAATCATAATTATAGTAATTGTTTACTGAAGAAATTTCTTTAAGCCTTCCAATCAACCCGGTCAAGTTAATGTAGGGGACTTTACGCTCTATTGTATTTGTTCGATGGCGAGAAAGGAAAGGAATAGTTTAGGATCCAATTTGGACTAAGACGGTATAAAAAAATTAGTATCATGTTGAATATAAATCTTCTTTTTGATCCTCAACACTAAAAAATAGGTTTTAAGATTGAAGTTTAAAATTTCAGGTTGGGTTTGAGAGTTTAAGATGTATGATTTAATTTTTAATGTTTAAAATTTAAAATTTAAAGATTAAGATTAAAGTGTAAGATTTAATTTTTTTAGTGTTATAGCATAAATAAAAACACTAAAAAGAATAGATGATTTTTGTTCGTATCCAATAAGTTATCACTCTATTTTTCTATTTCTCGGAATGGTGGTCTTGTGAGTTTTTTTTTAAAGAGAGAGTAAGATTTAGGCAGATTCATGAGCAAAACTACAAGAAGAGTAATATGGATCATTGGTGAGGAACCTGTTAACTCTTTCAAGGTTAGCCATATTAATCTTGCCTTTAAAAACAAGCCAAATGAAAAGGCAAATACAAACTGGCAATTTTCAGATGAACTTCCCGCATCTATTCTCCTCATGCCAATGTTGTTCAACCAGCCAACAATACGCAGAGTTAATGTTGAAGGTATGTCTTGGGGTTCAGCGACATATGCATGCGTCCTAAAAGTCTGACCCCACAGGGGGCCTAATATTCATTAACCATTACGCGCGGTATCACACTTAGGTGCAGCAAGGCGGAGAGGGGTTTGATATCCCAATTGTCAGGTGACTTGTTTATTTTAGTTTGTATAATAGTACATATTATTATTTTGCTTCTAATTCTAATTAAATCAACCAAATCAATTTACTATATTTATAATTTCCACCTATTTAGTACATACTTTAAAATTATTAAAATACATTTTTACACCCCCAAATTTTAAACACTTTTCAATAAAATGCTAAAAGCAACCCATAATTTATCTCAACAACATATTTTTGGAAGTTTAAACTTTTATAAAATATACAACAGCCTTATCAGGCATTGCTCTGTCGTTGTAACACTACCAGAAGTAGATTTTTATACAGATTCATTTGAGAAATGAGAATCATAATTGAACTTCAAAATTTTGTTCAAAAAAACATGTTCTGGTCACTATTTTTTTTAAAAAATACATATCAGAATTACATGGGTTCATAAAATGAAGATATGCTTATATATATATATATAAATGTTAGAAAAAAAGGTGTAGTAATAATCCAAGTATAATAGAATATCGTAAAAAAATAATAATACATTAAAAATAGAATCTGAAATCAGACATAGTTAAAATTAAAAGAATTTTTGTTGAGGCTTGTATAAACAATTTTCTTAAGACATATTCGTCATATCTTCGATGCCAAAAATATTATCAAAAAATCTAATATTTTTAATTTAAAAATAAATTTTAAAATTTAGTATCTTTTAATCACATCCTAAATATATGTACTTTAAACTCAAAGTAGGGTCTGAATTAGAATAGTGGTAATTGTTTACCGAAGGAATTTCTTTTAGCCTTCCGATCTACCCGGTCAAGTTACGTAGGGTAGGTACATACTTCACGCGCTATTGTATTTGTTCGTATTAAATTAAATTTTATTCTGATTTTATTTTACTGACTTAATACCACTCAGCCAAAATCTAATGTTAATTGGGATTTTCTGTGCTAGAGCTGGATCTTAATAACTCCTGTGGATTTTTTATGACAAGTCAAATAGGATTATTGATGAGATTCAGATTTTGATTTTTATCAAAATACTACTAAGTATTCAATCAACTTAATCAACCTATGCTGATGTGAATTTGTATATGTACATGCTTTCTATGTGTTTGTTTAATAAATTCAGATATCAAAATTCTACATAATATCCGATTTTGAATTTTTAAGGTCTAAAGACATTTTTTACCTTCAATTTTTTCAAAAATTTATTTTAGTCTTTAATTTTTTTGTCTCTTTCTATTCTATAACTTTTATTTTTTAAAAAAGTAAACCAACTGAAAAAAATTAACAGACTTTAATTTTTCCCAATTTTACATTATAATAATTTTTACTTTTGTTAAATATATTTATTTACAATTTTTAATCTTATATTTTTAAATATTTTGAATTTTGAATTTTTCACGTAAAATGACAAAATAGTTTATGTTTATATTGATAAAGTGACAAAAGTATTGGCGGCGACGTAATATATTTGTTACTTTTCCTCAATTGGTTCAATTTAAAAAATTAAAAGTTTGAAAGAAAATATTTAAGACTAAAATAACTTTTTAAAAAGTTTGAGGGCCAACATTGTCATTAAGGCAAATTTTTATTATTATTTGTGATGAATGCAGTATTAATAATGAGTTACTCATAATCTAAATAGGACTTACTTTTAAGAAAAATATAGAATTCTTGTACATTTGTAATGACTTCTCCGCCCTAATAACTCCGGAGAATTCTCTAGACAATTACTATCAAAGGCATGAGCTAATCTTTATTATAGCTCCTAAACTTACCGGATGACCCTATCATCTAACAGTCGACTTTACCTTTACAACTTATTATTGACTATCAAATATAAAACTTATCACAACCATCAATTAAAGGGGTTTAAGTGCCCATAAAGAAAAAAAAGTGTAACACCCTCATCGTATATTCAAAGATTAAATACACATTGAAGATGTTACTAAATTATTTAACTGATTATCTGACTTGTAATTAAATTTTATCATGTAATTTTTTTATAAAATAATCCTTGAAAACAACCAACTAATAAATTAATACATGCCCACTAGAGAATATCATAAATTAGAATGTCTTACTAATGTTTGACAGATTGCAGCTTGATTAACAAGCTTGACTCCTCTTATGGTAAGTTTCCAATAACCTACGTATGAAACAACACACGCTAAGTATTCACTTAGCGAGGCAAGTATAACTTAAAGTAAATCGTTTCAAAGTATAGAATCTATAAAATAGACTTATCAAGTCATTCCTCTGTCATATAACAGTACAATACATTTCCTACAAAATGGCAAGTGATTCCAGTACAACTTATATCATATCATAAAACAAGTATAAATAACATATTCTCAGTATTTATCAGTCATCATGTAATCATTTGCAATATAACCTTTCTTTAGAGATAGCCGAAGTATATAATATGAGATCAAGTTACGTGAGCCATCTTGATAAGACACCATAGTGTCTAACATAATGTGAACATGAGTATGTACTCGAGGACGCTCATTGCTCCCCATAAAAGCACCTCGCTAGGGCCATAGCACTATGGGCTTGGACCCCCAAGGTGCACACCAAGGGCTTGGGTCCCCAAGGTGGAAGTGATACCGTAGTGCCTAACTTGAACATGACAGATGAGTAAGTATTCAAGGGCGGTCTTTGCTCCTCATTAAAGCACCTCGTTAGTGCCATTAACACTATGGGCCTAGATCCCCAGGGTGCAACACCAAGGGCTTGGGTCCCCAAGGTGGGTGTATGTGACACCTTAGTAGTCACAAAACATGAAACATAACATAACTTGCACGATGTTGTTGCTAAGGACTCTATGGATATCCAACAATACCATGAACTCTCATATCATAATACTTGAGCATTTCATTTCATTATCAATCAATCATTATCATTCATGTAAATGGGCAATTCACATCCCATATTTCATCATATGTACTTCCCATTACTGTATTATGCATCAATGTAAATCATATAGTCGATATTAGGCAATTCATACCCAATATCTAAAATCTGATTTATCTTAGATAAATCTATATGCCATGTCAATGTATCACATATGCCATTTAATATTTCATGTCATTTGCATAACTTTGATCAACATATATTTTTATTTTTTTTATTAATATCAAGGTTGACTCATCGTAATTCTTCCTTATATATATATATATAATAGGTAAAGATGCACTCACCTTGGCCACTTAACATGATGCCTTACTAAGTCCTAGTTCGATCCTTTCTTTCATAGTACCTCGAACCTTCTCTGATTCGGACTGAAAATCGAGATTCAGGGCTTAAATCAAGCTTGTAAAATCTTTTCTCTTCTTTTTATATTCACCACGGTTTTAGAGGGTATTTGGCTGATAATTGCTTCATATTTCATGTATTTAAGACACTTGTATGATTAACAATGAATTTTTAATTCAATAAATTCCACTTTCCAAAAATACCCTCCAACTAGATTTATATTTCTAATCTGCCATTTTGTAACATTCCAACTAGACTTAGTTGGATTCTAATCAGCCACTATTTATCCATAAAAGAAATCTCAAAATTCCCTCCATGCCCCTTTTGGGCAAAATGACCAAAATGTCCTTTACTGATCAACTTACTCACAAAATTGCCATTCTATGTCATTTCGATCGATTTAAATGTTTATCGATCTTTTTAACATACAAATATCCATAAAATGATATTTTATGACTCTTCAAAGGTCCATGGAACTATTTCTGAAATTTTAGCTCGATCCGATTATCTGAATATTTTTCTAAATTTTATCGCTTTATTGCCATTAATACAAACTCCGTACGAAAAATCCAGGTAACACGGAAACATCATTCTTGGGGGTAAACTATTCATTTACGAAGTTAAAATACATAGCTTTTGAAAATTACTCTTTGATCCCTGAACTTTTCCAAAGTTTATGCTTTAGCCACAAAACTTTCAAAATTTACATTTTGGTCACTAGCCCAAATTTGGGATATTAAAATTCTCCCCCCCTTAATAAAATTTGTTCTCGAATTTTCAAGACGTACCTGGTTCAAAAAGATAATGAATCTACTTTCTCATATCTTTTTTTCTTTCCTAAGTCGTTTTTCTCAATTTCATGATTTTGCCAAAGAACTTTAAAAACGAAATTGACATTATTCTTAATTCAGAAATCAAAGCACCATCTTCTTTTAATGCCAGTCTCGCATTCATAGCTCTTAAGGCAACAAATATCTTTCGACTGAAGGCGTTAGCTACCACATTAGCTTTTCCTGGATGAAAGTCAATGATCACATCATAACCCTTAAGAAGCTCGATCCACCTTCTTTACCTCAGGTTCAACTCCTTTTTAGTTATCATATACTTTAAACTTCTTTAATCTGTGTAAATATATAATCATTCACCATATAATAATGACACTATATCTTTAAAGCAAATACAACCATTGCCAGCTCCAAATCATGAGTAGAATAATTCCTCTCAAGCGTCTTAAGTTGTCTCGAAACATAAGCCACTATTTTTCCTTCTTGCTTAAGTACACTTCTCAAACCTTTATGAGAAACATCGTTATAAACCACATAATCTTTGCCCGATTCTAGTTGTACTAATACCGAGGCTTTCATTAATATCTTCTTTATTGTCTCAAAGTTTTATTGGCACTTATCTGTCCAACTGAATGGCATATCTTTCCCCAATAGCTTGGTCAGTGGGGAGGCAATCATCGAGAATTCTTTACAAACTTTCAATAATAACCAGCAAGTTCCAAGAAACTTCGAACCTCGAAAATATTCTTCAGGGGTTTCCATTCAATTATAGCTTGTACTTTCTTGGGGTCTACTCTTATCCCCTCTGCCAAAACCATATGACTAAGAAAAGCAACTTATGGCAACCAAGATTTACACTTTGACAGGTTAGCATATAGCTTTTTTTCGAAGAGTCTGAAGAACAATGCGAAGATAGACATCATGTTTTTCCTTTGTCTTCAAATTGAATATCTTTTCCATAATCTCGAGCTCAATTATACAAGCTTATAACATATTCTCAAGAAATATTTCACAGACCTTCGATCATAACCAATAAGTCTTAAGAAACTGTGAACCCTTATAATATTTTTAGGATCGACTTGGATCCCTACAGGTGAAGTTATATGACCTAAGAAAGCCACTTTTAATAACGAAAACTCATATCAAGTCTTTTTGGTTCAGGTTAACTGGTAATCCTGATAGAAAATATATTATTACCTTTTTCTTATTTCATTTTATAAATAATCATTACATGGTTGTAAAGAACTATCTTCATTCTTTACGAATAATTCTAAAGCTTCTCATAGTAGTACACTGGATTAATTATAACTCTAGTCTAACAATTTTTACAGTTGAGCTTTAAGCTCTTTTCACTCATTCTAGAAAATTTTCCAGGTCACTTCTATTGCAAGTACTACTTTGTGGCATTAATCCTCCCAAATACAAAAATGTTCCCTTAGGAATAATATTACTTCTTCTAACTTTTTCAATATTCATATCTTTCAGACCTTCCAATATGATTTTTATCATCCTTTAACTTCAGATAAGAAATCATCAATTCACTTTTACTATAAAATTTAGGGCACTAAGAAACTTAAACTTTTAACAATCAATGCTCCAACAAAAACATATACTAGAAGTTAAAACCTCTCATGTATTTCTTCTAATATCTAAAATAGTATTCCATGTTTTTGTGCTTGAGCTCCCTACTACACAAGTAGCTCAACCAACTTAGAGGTCGAGAACAATACATACTTTACTTCATTTATACTACTACAAATCTCTTTCTGACCCCAAGCATTTATATTTCTCAAGTAAAGATACTTTTTCTCCTTCTTACTTCTTCATATCCGAATATCTTAATATCATTTAATCATAAATTTACAGTTCTATGACTGTCTTTTTACCTTAAAATGTGAGTCCTTACTTGACCTCTAAAATTCGTCGATTGAGGAAATTCGGTAACGACTTACTTTTCTTACTATAACCTTATTATATCTTATATTAATGAGGAGCAGCTTCAAGTCATACAATCAACACATCAGTAATATGACATTCTAGGAGCATGTATTTACTAACAAACTTATAACAAACTCGGTTTAGTATCCAAAACCGACTAAACTTGTGGCTCTGATACCACCAAATGTAACACCCTCAACGTACACATTGAAGATGTTACTAAATTATTTAACTAATTTCCTGACTTGTAATTAAATCTTGTCATGTAAATTTTTTTATAAAATAATCCTTTAAAACAACCAACGAATAAATTGATACATGCCCACTAGAGAATATCATAAATTAAAATGTCTTACTGATGTTTGGCAGATTGCAACTTGATTAACATGCTTGACTCCTCTTCTCGTAAGTTTCCAATAACCTACGTGTGAAACAGCACACGCTAAGTATTCATTTAGTGAGACAGGTATAATTTAAAGTAAATAGTTTCAAAGTATAGAATCTATAAAATAGACTTATCAAGTCATTCCTCTATCATATAACAGTGCAATACATTTTCTGCAAAATGGCAAGTGATTCCAGTACAACTTATATCATATCATAAAACAAGTATAAATAACATATTCTCAGTATTTATCAGTCATCATGTAATCATTTGCAGTATAACCTTCCTTTAGAGATAGCCCAAGTATATAATATGAGATCAAGCTACGCGAGTCATCTTGATAAGACACTATAGCGTCTAACATAACGTGAACATGAGTACATACTCGAGGACGCTTTTTGCTCCTCATAAAAGCACATCGTTAGTGCCATTAGCAGTATGGGCTTGGATCCCTAGGGTGCACACCAAGGGCTTGGGTCCCCAAGGTGGAAGTGACATCGTAGTGCATAACTTGAACATGACAGATGAGTACGTATTAGAGAACGCTCTTTGCTCCTCATTAAAGCACCTCGTTAGTGCCATTAGCACTATGGGCTTTGATCCCCAGGGTGCAACACCAAGTGCTTGGGTCCCCAAGGTGTATGTGACACCGTAGTAGTCACAAAACATGAAACATAACATAACTTGCATGATGTTGTTGCTGAGGACTCTATGGATATCCAACAATACCATGAACTCTCATACCATAATACTTGGGCATTTCATTTCATTATCAATCAATCATTATCATTCATGTAAACGGGCAATTCACATCCCATATTTCATCCTAATATTTTTTTTTCATATGTACTTCCCATTACTGTATTATGCATCAATGTAAATCAAATAGTCAATATTAGGCAGTTCATACCCAATATCTAAAATCCGATTTATCTTAGATAAATCTATATGCCATATCAATGTATCACATATGTCATTTAATATTTCATGCTATCTGCATAACTTTGATCAACATATATTTTTATTTTTTTATTAATATCAAGTTTGACTCATTGCAAGTCTTCCTCATATCATATATATATAATAGGTAAAGATTCACTCACCTTGGCCACTTAACACGATGCCTTACTAGGTCCTAGTTCGATCATTTCTTTCATAGTACCTCAAACTTTCTCTGATTCAGACTAAAAACTGAGATTCGGGGCTTAAATCGAGCTTGTAAAATCTTCTCTTCTTTTTCTCTTCACCACGGTTTTGGAGGGTATTTGGCTGATAATTCCTTCATATTTCATGTATTTAAGACACTTGTATAATTAAAAATGATTTTTTAATTCAATATTTATACTTTCCAAAAATACCCTCTAGCTAGATTTATATTTCTAATTTGCCATTTTGTAACATTCCAACTAGACTTAGTTGGATTCTAATCAGCCATTATTTATCCATAAAAGAAATCTCAAAATTCCTTCCATGCCTCTTTTGGGCAAAATGACCAAAATGCCCTTTACTGACCAACTTACTCACAAAATTGCCATTCTATGTCATTTCAATCGATTTAAATATTTATCGATCTTTTTAACATTCAAATATCCATAAAATGATATTTTATGACTCTTCTAAAGTCCATGGAACTATCTCTGAAATTTTAGCTTGATCTGATTATCCGAATATTTTTCTAAATTTTATCTCTTTATAGCCATTAATACAAACTCCGTACAAAAAATCTAGGTAGCACGGAAATGTCATTCTTGTGGGTAAATTATTCATTTACGGAGTTAAAATATATAGCTTTTGAAAATTACACTTTGATTACTGAACTTTTCTAAAGTTTATACTTTAGCCACAAAACTTTTAAAATTTACATTTTGCACTAGCTAAAATTTGGGATATTACAAAAAGCAATGTCAAATGCTAACTTCTTCTCTCTTCTTCCTCATTTATCTCCTCTCTCCATTAACCTACATTTCAAATACCATTTGCGCCTCTCCCTTCAAACCAGAAAGGGTGAACCGTCATATACCACCAGAACTTCATTCTCACATTCAATTCTATGACAAGTCACTATATTATTTTTTTAATATATAATTTTTGGCACAATGCCTATACTTTTTAGATCTATTCTCATTTATAACTCAAATAATATTGAGCATTTAAACATGCTCAAAATCACTCAGTGACGAAACTTAATATTTATTTACTGAGGGGGTCATTTTAAATTTTTAAATTTAGAGGAGGCAACAATGAATTATATACTTTTTAGGGTTAAAAACAATTTTACCATAGATTAATTTAACTTGAAGGCTTAAGGGTGCTTAAAGCCCTTGAACTTTGAAAAAAATCAATTATGCCCTTGAACTATTTTTGCACCCAACTAAATAGTCGAACCAATAAATTTGATCAATTAAGACCTTTGATCAATTTTGACCATCGATCTTTTAACTTTTCTTTCTTGAGATATTACTATCACGTGACACACTACAATTCTGTCATGTGACATTTACAGATTTTTTTAGTAAAACTACTTTTATAAATTTTTAAGCTTTTTAGAATTTTTACAACTTTTAAAGAATTTTATAAATAGAATAAAAAATTTCTGAAAATGCCAAGTGCCAACAGTGTAACGAAACACGTTGCACCAACTGGTCCAAAAAACTATTAGATTTAACTGTCAATGTTGATCAAAGGGGTGAATTGGTGAAATTTTAGAGTACAAGGACTTAATTAGGTGCAAAATGGTTCAGGGGCTTAATTGATTTTTTTTTCAAAAGTTCAAGAACTTATAATACCCTTAAGCTTTTCTTTTAATATTTTTGTGGGATTCATGACTAGACCTGGCAAACTTGACATGAGACCTGAACCGATTCACCCGACCCGAGACCCATCTCGACCCGAACATGATCTGAAACCTGAAATTAACCGAAATGAACCCGACCCAAATTTTAGTTAAACCAATATGGACCCAAACTGGTTTTCAATTGAACATAAGGCAACCTGAACTGATTTCAATAGAACCGAAGGCAACTTGAACTGATTTCACCTGAACCGATTTCACTTGTACCAAAAGCTACAAGAATTTATTTTACCCATACCCGATTTGACCAAACTATTTTTTATTGGTTTGTTGCTGAATACATATAACAATATATATGAAATTGCTACAATGTTAATTTATAATAATATATGTGAAATTGCTACAATAAAAAATTAATTTTTAGAGTTGAAACCAGTTTTGCATTAGCGTGTATTAGTTATATTTAAGAATCGAAATCTTCCTTTAAAAAAAACTAAATATAATTGACAAACAAAAAATGTGTTTTTACAAAAGTATACAAATATTCTATATATACGTCAATTTGACTCATACTCAACCTGAAGATCCAAAGGTTGACCTGAATAAAAATCAACTGACCCCTATTGACCCGAAATCGAGCCGACCCAAAATATTCGACTCGATACCCAACTTGAATTATCATAGAATCGAACTTAAATCGAATGAAGTTAGACATGAACCGAACTTAAACTAAATGAAGTCGAATGACCTGTTTGCCACCTCTAGTCATAACCACCTTAGTTAATGGACATTCTACCAATGATATTACTCGTCCTGTATGTTGTACCAAAAAAATAATCAAATGAGCTAAACTAAATTAGTAGAATATATAGATTTGGATTCAAATATTTAAATCCATTATGTATTATGAATTTCTGGGAAATTTGGTGAGTATTGGTGTTTAGAAAAAAATAGGAAAATAAGGTATGTTAGAAAAATTTTAGGAATCTATGATATTTTCTATAGTGGCAGGGAAGAACACCTTCTGCAGGAGGCGTTTTTTGTCCAAAAAATATTAAAAAATGCAGGAGGCGTCCTGCAGGAGGCGTTCTCAACCGGCTCTCTAAAAAATGTCATAAATTTCAAAATATCCCTTAACATACCCTATATTCCAAAAATTCATCCATAAACACTCTATTTACCCAAAGAAACCATGAATTTCACTTTATTACTTATACAGTGAATAGTTATGCACATAATTTAATTTAAATAAAAAAAACCACCCTCCTGCTCCATCTACTCTCACTCAAGCAGTTTTCATTATACCAAAACTTTTACAAAAATAAATGATTACGGATTTTAAACCGTGTATGCGAACCAAAATTGTATATTAGCAAATTGCAGATATTCAGCGGGTTGGCTCATGCTCTACAGAGACTAGAGTGGTTTCCAGGCTTTCGAAGCACACAGTTTACTTTGGAATGATCGATCTTTTTTTATGATTTACATTCGTTTAAAGGTTTATGTTCAAATTTGTAATTGTTCCTCCTAATAATATTAATTTTAAACTTAAAATATGAATTTCTCTTTGAAAATATAAAGCGACTCGTAAATTAATTGATCATTCATTGCAAGACTTGGTTGTTTTGAAACAGGAATTTTGTGATTGGTCGCCCCTCTTTTGTCAATTACGCGTGGAAAAGAAGATACGGAATTTTGGTAGGTCATCTGTCAACGTGATCAATAGAAGAAGTCTAAAATAGCTTTTCCTAGCGCTTTTTCAATTATGTATGCTTGGGCGGAAGAAGTGCCTGTTATTATTGTAATCACTATTTTTTTAACGAGTTTTAGTATTATTAGTATTATTTTAATAATAATATTATTAATATAAAATTAATGAAAAATAAAAAAAATAATAAAAAAATATATTAAAAAAAAGGAAAAAATTGTATGGAGCAGGATGCTCCACGTCACCCATTTCATCCACCCCTTGCCTATAAATACAAGGCAGGGGGCAGCCACAATTTCACGCGGAAATTACACAACAATTGCACGCCAAATTGCCATAAATTGGCAAGGCAATTGGCTCCCCAATTGGGAGCCCGACCAATTGGGAG
This sequence comes from Hibiscus mutabilis, assembly GCA_019671005.1. Taxonomy (NCBI): domain Eukaryota; kingdom Viridiplantae; phylum Streptophyta; class Magnoliopsida; order Malvales; family Malvaceae; genus Hibiscus; species Hibiscus mutabilis. The sequence goes on along the minus strand of CM033726.1, from coordinate 13,015,356 downwards.
CCCGGGGTTAGGGGCAGTGCCCTCGACCCCAGTTGGTTCGATCCAACATTCGATCGTGGTCCTATTTTGGATCCGATCTAGTTAATATTTTTGGAGGGGTCGCGGTAGATCTCGATGGGGTTCAGTCGGGGTTCGTCATTCGAGCTCCTAGTTAGGTATATTTTCTTCCCTTTTTATTAGTGTTGTAATTTTTATAATTTAATGAAGTATTAGTTATTTTAAAATTGTAGTCTTATTTTTTTAGTTTGTATGTTTATGTTTTAGATTAGTATTTAATATGTTTTAAATTTGTGTTTTATATTAATATTTTATTTATGTTAGATTCGTTTTTATTTATGTGTTAGATTAATATTTATGAATGTTAGTATTTTATTTATGCTAGATATGTTTTTATTTTATGAGTTAGATTAATATTTATATATGTATGTTTCGGATTAGTATCTTATTTATGTTAGATTATTATTTTATTATATTAGTATTTATTTATATTTTTATCGCTTTGTATTCATTTTGCTTTCTAAGGTTGCATAATGAAATATAAATTGTCAATGTGGTGTCCTTTTATCGGAGCGTAAACGGGGCCAGTATCAGGCGTAGTGATGGTGGTTGGGCGTTTACCCTCGGATAGCGGGGCCTTTAAAATTTATTCGCAATTATAACCGAATATTAAACTAATCGTCACTTTAACCCGGAAAATCCAATATTAATAAAGAGGTAATTATTAAAGTACCAATTTTGGGCGGTGTGGGGGTGCTAATCCTTCCCCATCCGTAACCGACTCCCGAACCCAACAGTTTTTGAATCTCTGGTTTTATGGTGTCCGACCTACCTAAGTGGCCGGTGGCGACTCCTCTTTTAAAATAAAATATGATTTTTTACAAGACTCCAATTTCTAATATAACGCGTTTAAAAATACCCCACAGATAAATATTTTAATACCCGAAAAACCACAAACACTTCGAAAACCTGTTTTTTAGCGAAAAGGACATCGCTACAGATGGCGACTCCGCTGGGGATTATTTTTTGTTTTTAACGAAATAAAGAGAGTCAAGCTTTTTCAAATAATTACCGCTTTAATAATATTAGAAGTTCCAGATTAAAGTGACTATTAAATTAATATTCGGTTATAATTGCGCGTTTATTTTAACGCATTTAAAATTTGGCATTTAAACCCGTTTTTAAGTGGGGGGAAAACGCTAATGCTTTCGTGGAGATATCGTTCTCCCGTGTAGGCCTAGCAAGTACCTTCGGGGCTCGAGTACCTTATGCTTTCGTAAGGATATCGTTCCTTCATGCAGGCATAAGCGAATGGGTCCCCCTGAATTGAACCCGGTTGAAAGGAGCCTATAATGGGTGATGATCGGGGGCCTTGCTACTCTTAGTAGAGGACAACAAGGACAATTCGGGTACCTCCTAGCACCAACACTGCATGTAGAGAACATATAGAAACCCACCCCTTTAGAGCCATGCGGATAACCTTACGTGTTTTAGACGGGATAAATAGGTTTTTTTTTGTTTACCTTATTTTATTTGTCATTTTATTTATGTATTTATCCGGTACTAACTCATTTTTTGTGTTTTTTTTATATTATTTTACACATATTTTTGTTGCATTATCATTGCATCCACATTACATAGAGGCGTTAATTCAAGTGGTTTGCCCGATTAGAAAATCTTTCATCATGGAAAAAAGGTGTCTTAGGAAAGGACGACATCAATCCAGTCGCGCGACATTGGTCAGAGATTAATCAACAGATCCGAAGTAATGATTTGCCGAGCAAGCGTGTAGTGCCAAAGTATACACACGAGACTCTGATGATGGACATACAACGAGCTACAAGGTGTGAATGACTTAGCTACCGAAGCCACGACTCTCCGATCTTTCGTAACCCCGGACATGGAAGAAACAACAAGGTTTATCAAGTTGCTCAGAGCTGTCGAGGAGCTATGAGGTAGAGCTAGGGCTTATGTGTAGAAATTTGTTTGGTAATTATGACTTTTTGTAATAGAGACTCTTTTTGTAATTGGGACTCATTTTGTAATATGAACCTTTTTTTGTAATCTGGACCCTTTAATTCCCATGAAAGTCGTTCGAAAGGGTGATTACCAGCGGAATCAACGCTTTTATTTGCATTCATGTTGCATATCATGACATGGTGTTGATTCAAGAACAGTTCATTAAAAGGCTTTCAAAATAGAAAAAGTCTGCTTTGCTGAGAACGATAATATTACAGTATCAAGTTAGGCCGAGCAAAGACCAATCGAGAAGGAAGACAGTACGATAGTAAGGCACGTACGACACAGAAGATTCAGTCAGGGCCGTAGAACCCCAATTTTAAATCTTCACATTTGACCATTTTTTAAAAAAAATCTCTCAGATTTTAATTTAACTCCTTTAAAAAATTTTGAAAGTATTATTTTGCTTTAAATCTTTTTCCTCCTAAAACTTTTATAATAATAATAATAACAAAAAGAAACCTAAAAGTTTTTTTAAGTAGGTTAAAACCTTTTGATAATAAAAGGGGGAATTTTTAAACCAAATGGTCCTTGAAAATTTTAATTTTAACCCTAAAAAAGTTTTAAAGTACTCCCCTAGGATCGATAGAATCCATCCCTGTTTAGACGTACCCAGATCTACAAAAGAAAATATATTGCCAGATGTCCTTTTCAGAAGCCACAAAAATAAAGATCATGACGTCACGAGTCCATAGAATATAATAAGAGGAGAAGACGGAGTCATCCATCATCTTGAAGACGACGTCGAGACGTGGAGCACATGTTTTGCTTCCCGAAGGCAAGGTCTCTAGAATAAATTCAACTGTTGACTGTAATTCATTATTAATTTCTTGCAAACATACATTTTCTCTATTGAAAGTTTTTCAAAGACTGTTCGATAATCAACATCGCATTTGCATGCATTCTCGCATTTATAGGGTATTGATTCCCGAAGTGGTTCCTCAAATCTCAGAAAACGTTCATAATTGGCAAAGGGTCGTCTGGTCAGATATTAGAGGGCACGGATCCAGGGTTTTTGTCCCATAACAAGATCAGAGACAATAGAAGAGGAACCATCTGAAGACTTCAGGTCAGACACGGTAAGGAGACACGGTACTAGTAATGAGCAAAGTAAAGTTAAAGGGCTGAAAGAAGCAGAGGGAAGACGTGATGAATCAGATGAATACTTTGACGAAAGGTGAGGGATCCATCAAACCGAAAGAAGAACCGATTAAGGATCAGAATAGAGAGCGAGATAGTCAGAATTCTACCTCCAAGTCAGCCAAATACGACAAATTGAACCCTTTTTGTGATCTGCATCAATAAACAGGCGGAAGGTATGCTTGAGTCGGCCTTTCAAAAAAATAGAGCTCGGTCCAGAAGAAACTTGAGAAGCAAGTAATGAAAAGAAGTATATCTCGATTCCTGTGAGGTACACCGAACTACTCCTAATGTTCATTGACAAGAGCCTTATTACCTCGGTGAAGTCTCTAGCGAAGAGACCGTCTTATCTGAGAGATTACAACACACGTGCTAGAGGCAGTTACCGTTTAGAAAGTTTGGGTCACGGTATTGAGGATTGTGGGGCCCTAAGGAATGAGTTCAAGATCTTATCGATATGAGGATTTTAGGTTTCGAAGACAGAGTTCCCCAATTCTATAGTGAGCTAACAATCACCCGAGGGGCAAAGTTGAGGAGGAATCGATATCCAGGACAAAGTTCAAGTAATACCGAAGTGGGTCACTCAAGCGAGTTAAGTTTGAAGATCGGAGATAAGGGAATCCCAAGAGAGGGATATTCTTTCGAGTTTAGCCAGCTCAGATAAAAGAGAGATAACTTGGATAAAATTGAATTTGCAGAATGATCACCAGAAGCTTTACTGAGTGTTTAAGAATATCAGATTGGGTCACCTTTAAAGAATAAACGGTGTTGTCCAGTTGAAGGGTGACTTAGAATATTGGAAGAAGAGAAACTAGTCAAGCAAGAATCAAGTCAGGCTGTTATTAGGTAAGTTTGAGGAAATTGGGATTAGGTACGACAGTCTCCAAAGATGAGCTATAGAATAACTTAGCCATTAACAAGAGTTTTAGAAACAAGTTTACGACAGAGCAATGACAATTCAACACTCTTCAGTTGGAAAGGGCAACTTCCAAGCTACGAAAGACTAAGCAGGGGATAGATGAAGACCCGGAGATCGATATTACTCGAGCAGGTAAGGCGGCTCAACAAGGTGGCAGGCTTTGTCAGAACATAGATCAAGTGTTGGACTACAGAGGCAAGCTGACTGGACTATTGGATGAAGTTAAGAAAGTAGGCACTGAAGCTTATCAGTAACTGTAAATATCTAATATCTGATATAATAAAACATTTTGGCCTCAATGAACGTCGTTCTATGGGGATCACTTTTGGAATCAATACCTTATTGCATTCATGTTTATATTTTAAGATTGCATTGCATTGCTTTGCACGATCCTGGCATGTTTTACATGACATTATCATTACCTTGCATTATTATTAGCTTGTATAAACTTTATGAAGAGTAATTCAAAGACCAATTGAAGACACTAAAAAACCAATATTCGAGCAGTTAAAAGATGGGTTCGAGAGGAAAAAAGAAAAAAGAAGAAGTTTGATGCCTTCGATGCAAGAAAACTCTGTTTGAACCCTGGTTTGGTCGTTCCTCCAGATTCCAAAGATTCCCAGATTTGCATGATAACGGAGCAAGATGCCCCAAAATTCACTCGACCATATTCTGCAAAAGGATGGAGGGCTGCATTGAAAAATTGCCGATCCACTACTTCCCCAACAGTCTAGCAGGACCTACCGTGATATGATATGCTTTGGACCCAACACCAAGTCGTCAGTATCTCCAGGGTACGAAGATGAAACCTGATGAAAGCTTCAAGGAATGTGCTTTGAGGTGTATGTGTTTAGCGACCCAGGTGCAGCCTCCCGTAGATGAAGAGGAGAGTGACTTCCATGCCACCTTTCTTATTTCTTCTTTGATATGGTGCTCGAGAAAATGAAGGCCAACTTTGAGGACTTAATGACAGTCGGAGAGAGAAACGAACATGCACTCTGAGACCTAAGTTTAAAGACCAGGCCTGTCTAGGAGCAAAAGGAAAGAAATAGATAAATGGGTACCACTTTCAAGGAGCTCGTAATCGTAAGAGAAGAAGACAGGCAGATTCCTCCGAATCACTAAGAAAAATTCCTCGAACAAGTACATATTTAGAGATATTCAGAGTATTCCATATGGCCTCATCTGGTCAAGGGTTAGTACCTTACCTCCGGGCCGATAAAGACTAAGCCCAGCTCATCTGCCCACAGTTTTAATCCATACAGTGCATGTGAGTTCTACATTAAGGCATTGGGGCATGGCACCAAGAAATTTGAGGTTGTTAATAGAAAAATTAAAAAGCTGGTTGACGAGGGAGTCATGACAAGAATTGATCCAGCAAGGAAAAACAAGAGAAGTGGCACAAGCCTACACTACAAAGGACCAGAATGAGTTAGTACTCGGGTGGTAGTCCGAAGGTCCCTATGGTTTTCCCATCAGTTCACAAAGAAATGCTCAATGCTTTGAAAAAAGAAAAAAGAAGAAAAAAACACTCAAACAGATATTTTTAGAATTAAAAATCACATTTCCATTTAGAAAAACATTTTTACATTATTGATTCTTTAAACATTTTATTTTTATAGGGTAGTTTTGTTCTCCCATATGCATATACACGCATTTTTGAATGGACATATGTATATATCATTTCTATACCAGGTCCTCGAATTTTGAATGCAACAGTACATTTGCTTCAAATCCAAAGATCAACTCTAAGTTGCATATATTTAGAAGAGATTGAATGTTATGAGGATACTGTAAATGTGAGTATCTGCTAGTTTACTTAGGCCAATAGAGGAACAAATCGAGTGTTTAGACAATGGGCAGTTCCCATTTTAAGAATTTATCTTCTCAGGCACTTGTCGTTTAAGATCCTTGAAACGAAAGTTGACCCTAAACCTCTACCCCCTGAAGGCATTCTCAGGACATCTGCAAATTTGACAACAAATGATATTCTTTTACTTTACCAGAAGACAGAGATGAGTCCAGACAGATTGGATACGAAGATCAGAAAATCATTAGAAGAAACTGGTTGAAAACAAGGATATGTCCAAACAAAAAACCAAAAAAGAAGAGAAATGGTAATCAGAAGGTCGAAGCAATCCAGATCGAGTAAATATCAGAAGAGCTGCAGAGAGGCAAGTAACTTCGAGCAGAAGATATCATCAATACCAGTATAGATACGTGTTGATTTGAGGATGCATTTATAGACTCGAATAAGAAGAAAGAGATTCAAGGCTAAAAACCCAAAATGGGCAGTCTAAAACAACAAAAAAAACAAAACAAAAAAGAGAAGAAAAGAAAAAATAAAATAAAAAAGAAGAAAGAGAGAGAAAAAAAAGAAAAAAAAAGAAGAAAAGGAAAAGAAAAAAGAAAAAGAAAGAAAGAATATTGTATATGCTTCACACATAGATCAAACAATACAAGAACAAGACTTCAACTATGAGCAAGAGACACAAGGAATCCACATTTCAAGTAAATATCAGTTTTGAAAATCTGTATAGAAGCTCGAATTGAAGCCAAGTCAAGACAAGTCGGCCTGAAGATTGCCAATTTCGAAAAAGGAAATGACCTCTAGGGTGAAAACCCAAAAATGGGCAGTCTAGAGTGATCATGAAAATGAAGAAAAAGAGTAGTCTGCCTGAGCCTGCTGGCATCAATATCCAACCAAAATACACTGAAGGAAGTGACCTCTAGGGTGAAAACCTAAAAATGGGCAGTCTAGAGCGATCCAAGAAAAAAAGTGAAAAAAAAGAAAAAAAAGAAAGAAAAGAAGAAAGAAAGGATAACATTTCATCTGGGCGTGCCAATCACAAGAATTCTCATAAATGTATTCATAGTCCTTCATTCAAGAAATCTCAATTCCGAGGAGTTTTGGAGTATCAAACATTCTTGAACAGAAAACGAACATTAGTATATGGCCAGTATGCAAGGCAGCCTACAGTAAAAAAAGGAAATGAACTCTAGGGTGAAAACCCGAAAACGGGCAGTCTAGAGTGATCCAAAAAAGGGAAGGAATAATGGGCATATCCAAGTTACACAAGTACAGAAATACTGTTTCACTTAACCATAAACCAAAGGCCTACATTACAAGCCCCAAAGACTATTCTGGTCATCCATAGATATCCAAATTGAATGAGAATGTCTTCAGATTTTATTCCGCCTATAAGGGGTTAACTTTGCTTCAAAGAACGTCAAACTTCGAAGTGCTTGATCGACACCCAAATGAGGGAAGGATGGGGCATGGTGAGATAGTGAGATTAAGAGAGCCACCTTAAACGGGGTAGAAACTAGGTAGGGTTGTTCTTCTCAAAAGCCTATTAGACCAGAAGAAACTATACATTGGCATATTGATAAGTGTTCAAAAGTAATGCAAAAGCCTATTAGACCAGAAGAAACTATACATTGCTCAGGGTTGTTCTTCTGTTGGCCACTTTAACCAATATGGTCCAGAACATGCAAAAACCAAACAACACACATGAAGTCAAGGTAATGGATTCTTTTTGTGAGTTATGTGGTGATAACCATAATTCTTCTGAATGTATGCAGAATCCGGAATCCAGCTTCTATGTGGGGAATTACAATTGGAGCAACAACATGATGGCCAATACATACAATCCAGCTTGGAAGAAGCACCCGAATTTTTCATGGAGTAATCCCAACAATGCTCTAAACCAGAACAATCAGAATGCACAAGCATTGGGATTCCAGCAGAATATGCCACGGCAACAGATGCCACATCAACAACCGACAACATCTAGTTCTTTGGAAAATTCTCCAAATGCTTTTATGATGAAAACTGAATCTTATATGGCTGAGAAGAGTAATTTCATAAAAAGAACTGATGATTTTATTAACAGGACCGAGATGAGATTGCAAAACCAAGAGGCGGTAATCAAATCGTCGGAAAATCAAGTCGGACAGTTTGCTCAAAATCTGAACACTAGACCGCAAGGAGGTTTACCTAGCGATACTGAAGTCGCAAGAGGAACTGGCCATGAGCAATGTAAGGCAATCACCACCAGAAGTGGCCAACAACTTAGAGAGGTTCAAACCCGCTCGTCAAACAAAACTCCACAAAAAGATCAAGACGAACCTAGCGGCAAAGCCTCAGATGCTGAACCAGGAATTACCGCGGCAACCGGCAATAAGCATGCCTCGGCAACCGACGATAAAGATGTCTCGGCAACTTGCGATAAGCATGCCTCGGCAACCCCAGTTGATAATGGCTCGGCAACTCCAGATGTCCCGGCAATGCCGTCAATCAGGTTTCAAACCAATGAAAGGATCGAAGATATCCGACTTCCACCACCATTCCCACAAAGGTTGAAGCGACAAAAGCAAGAATACCAATTCAAGAAGTTTCTTGATATCCTAAAGCAAGTCCACATCAACTTGCCATTGGTGGAAGCAATTGAACAAATGCCAAACTATGCCAAGTTTCTTAATGACATTGTGTCCAAAAGAACAAGGCTAGGAGAGTTTGAAACAGTTGCCGCGACGGAGGGATGCATGGCAATGTTGCACAATCGTATGCCACCTAAGTTGAAGGATCCCGAAAGTTTCACAATACCCTGTTCCATTGGAAATCACTATGTCGGGAAAGCATTATGCGACCTTGGGGCTAGCATAAACTTGATGCCTAAATCGGTTTTCCCAAAAACTAGGAATCGGGAAGGCAAGACCTACAACAGTCATGCTGCAGCTAGCCGACAGATCCTATGTGCATCCAGAGGGAAAAATCGAAGACATACTGGTAAAAGTCGATAAATTTATTTTTCCCGCTGACTTTATTGTTTTGGATTGTGAAGCAGATGAGCATGCACCTATCATTCTCGGGAGACCATTCCTAGCGACAGGGAGAACCTTGATCGACGTTGAAAATGGAGAACTCACAATGAGGGTGAATGACCAGCAGGTCAAACTAAATGTGTTCCAAACACTAAGGCATGCCGATGATCCAGAAGAATGCCAACTACTTCATGCCACGACAGAGTTTAACTTCGATGAGGAATTTAGTTGCCTCGGCAACTACATTGCCAATCAAGAGGAACCTGAGGAGTATGAAGAACCGGTCGATGAGGAACAACCAAAAGAGGCAAATTGGCTAGTCAATCGACCAGGTACATAATTTGAACCACTGGACTACTCAGGTAAAGAAGGTAAGCTCGAAAAACCCTCTATTGAACATCCACCAATTCTTGAGTTGAAACAATTGCCAGAGCAACTAAAATATGTATACTTAGGGACCGATAATATATTGCCTGTAATTATTTCTTCTAAGTTACAGCCTGAGCAGGAAAAGAAGCTGATCGAAATGTTGAAGCTACACAAAAAGGCAATAGGGTGGACAATTGCCGACTTGAAGGGAATTAGCCCGGCGGTGTGCATGCACAAGATCTTGTTGGAAGATGATCACAAACCTTCAATTGAGGCCCAGAGGAGACTGAATCATGCCATGAAAGGGGTTGTAATGAAAGAAATCATCAAGTGGTTTGACGCCGGCATTATATACCCTATCTCCGATAGTACGTGGGTAAGTCCGATACAATGTGTACCAAAAAAGTGAGGTATAACAGTGGTAAGCAATGAAAATAATGAACTTATCCCAACCAGGACTATGACCGGTTGGAGGGTTTGTATGGACTATCGAAAGCTAAACAAAGCCACTAGGAAAGATCACTTCCCATTACCCTTTATTGATCAAATGCTTGACCGTCTTGCAGGTAAACCCTTTTATTGTTTTCTTGATGGTTATTCAGGTTACAATCAGATTGCCATAGCACCAGAAGATCAAGAAAAGACAACCTTCACATGCCCATACGGTACTTATGCCTTCCGAAGGATGCCGTTCGAATTGTGTAACGCCTCGGCAACCTTCCAAAGATGCATGATGGCACTCTTTTCAGACATGGTCGAAGACTTCCTTGAGATCTTCATGGATGATTTTTCGGTTTTTGGTAATGACTTCGACGGCTGTCTCGGCAATTTAGAGAGGGTGTTGGCAAGATGCGAAGAAACGGATTTAGTCCTCAATTGGGAGAAATGCCACTTTATGGTAGATGAGGGAATAGTGCTCGACCACAAGATTTCATCCAAGGGAATTGAAGTAGACAAAGCCAAGGTGGACGTGATCGAGAGATTATCCCCACCAAATTCGGTTAAAGGAATTCGAAGTTTTCTCAGACATGCAAGTTTTTACAGGAGGTTCATTCATAATTTTTCTAAAATCACTAAACCCTTGTGTAATCTGCTTGAACAGGATAAAGTCTTCGATTTTGATGATTCTTGCACTCAAGCATTCGAAACCCTAAAGAAAAAGCTTGCCTCGGCACCCATTGTCGTTCCACCAGATTGGACACTACCTTTTGAGCTCATGTGTGATGCAAGTGATTTCGCGGTAGGAGCAGTCCTAGGCCAACGCACAGGTAAGACCTTCCATGTGATATACTACGCTAGTAAAACTCTTAATGATGCTCAAGTGAATTACACAACAACGGAGAAAGAGTTACTAGCTGTAGTTTTCACATTTGACAAGTTTCGATCCTATTTAATTGGTACAAAGGTAATTGTTCATACGGACCATTCGGCAATCAAATACTTATTTGCTAAAAAGAATGCTAAACCTCGTTTGATTCGTTGGATATTACTTTTACAAGAATTTGATATTGAAATTAAGGACAGGAAAGGAACAGAAAATCAAGTGGCCGATCACTTATCACGTTTGGAACGGAATAGGGAGGAGGACGCGGATCTTGAGATATGCGATGCATTCCCGGATGAACAAATTTTAGTTGCCTCGGCAACCCTTGACGCCTCGACAACCTTCGACACCTCGGCAACCATGGATGCACACGCCTCGGCAACTCTCGACGCCGCAGCAGTCTTTGACGCGCACGTCTCGGCAATTTTGGGAGCAGTCGCCACGGCAGCACATGCCTCGGCAATACCCTGGTACGCGGATTTAGTTAATTTCCTTGTTTGTGGTATTTTTCCTTATGGCATTACTCACCAAGGGAAGAAGCGGTTCCGCCATGATGCTAAGCATTACTTTTGGGACGAGCCTCTTTTGTTTAAACAATGTACAGATCAGGTTATACGCCGATGTGTCCCTGAAGAAGAGCAACAGAATGTACTCCGGCAATGCCATTCTTCACCCTATGGAGGACATTTAGGAGGAACTCGTACCGTGGCCAAGGTTTTGCAATCCGGGTTGTATTGGCCAACATTGTACAAAGATGCCCAAGACTTTTACAAGCAATGTGATCGTTGCCAGAGGACGGGCAATATCTCTAGACGACATGAGATGCCACTCCAGAACATCATCGAGGTGGAACTGTTCGATGTATGGGGGATCGATTTTATGGGACATTTCCCATCTTCATTCGGTAACCTCTACATTCTACTTGCCGTCGACTACGTGTCTAAATGGGTTGAGGCAGCTGCAGTTCCCAACAATGATTCCAAGACCGTGCAAAGATTTTTGCAGAAAAATATATTTACACGGTTTGGGATGCCGAGAGCAATTATCAGCGACGAAGGCAAGCATTTTGACAACAGACTAATTGCCAAGATGTTGCAACGCTTCGGCATATCACACAAGATCGCCACGGCATATCACCCACAAACCAACGGGCAAACAGAAATTTCCAACCGGGAGTTGAAGGGAATACTCGAAAAAGTTGTAAATCCCTCAAGGAAGGATTGGTCATTAAGACTAGATGACGCACTTTGGGCATAACGCACTGCATTCAAAACACCCTTAGGTATGTCCCCCTTTCGACTTGTCTATGGCAAAACATGCCATCTACCGGTGGAAATCGAGCACAAGGCGTACTGGGCAATCAAGACCGTGAATATGGCTTGGGAAAGTGCCGGACAAAAGCGCTTGATGGATCTCAATGAGATAGAATAATTCCGTGCACTCGCCTATAACAATGCACGAATCTACAAGGAGAAAACAAAGCGATGGCACGACAAGAAACTATTGCCACGACAATTCACGCCAGGGCAACTAGTTCTCCTATTCAATTCTCGGCTAAAACTTTTCCCAGGAAAGCTGAAATCAAGATGGTCGGGACCATTTGAAGTCGTCAAACCATTCTCCCATGGCGCCGTGATAATCAAGTCCATCTCTGACAACCATGAATTCAAAGTTAATGGACAAAGATTGAAGCACTACAATGGTGCCCATGTGGAACGTAACAAGGAAGTGGTCAATTTAGGAGATGCATGAGCATGCTCTCCCTTTTTATATTTTTATTTTTATTTTTATTTATTTTTATTTTTATTTTTTCGACTATTTAATTATTTTATTTTTCCGATTTTTTATTTTATTATTTTTTTCGATTATTAGTAGTTTTAGGATAGATTTTTTTATTCAAGTTTAAGAATCCTATTACACATCTTTATTTATTTTCTCTATTAATTTATATTTAATTTTAATCCTGATTTGATTTGTCTTTGAATTGTAGGAAAAGAAGTTCAAGATAAAGAAGGAATTCTAAACCAAGTAGGAAAACATCTTCAACGAGGAAACTAAGGGGCTGAATCTAAAGCTTATATAAAGCCTCCAATTCATCCTAACCAAAACCCCCTTGTCGACAACTCCTACAAAACCCTAACCCCTTTTTTCAATTTTTTTTCAATCACACCCACCTATCTTTTCTATAAAACCCATCACCTTAACCTATTCCTACTTTCTATCTTGCACCTTTTGAGTTTCTTTTCTTTTCTTTTCTTTGTTTTTACTCACAACCAATATCATACATGGCATCCAAGATTAAACTTTTAGTTCATCCAAGTTCCTCCAAAGAACCAAGATACAAGAAGTTTGCTACACCGGCGGTTCAAGAAAGATTTCAATCAAAGTTTGAAAGCCGGAAGATTCATGAAGAACAAGGTTTTGAATACTCCAACTCTCATCAAGATTTCGGCCTTGAACCATTCATCTTCAAGAGGATTGCACATCAAAAGTGTCAAATCTTTTGCCATCAAACAAAACCGGGTAATATCTCATGGGTAAGAGAATTCTATGCTCACTTACCTAACCCGGATAATCCTTATGTTTTTGTTCGTGACAAGGCCATACTTATAAGTCCCGAAAGCATCAACACCTTTTACAGACTTTACATTGAGAAGGACGAGCATCAAGCTTTCGTTGACCAAATCAATCCCAAGCAACTCGACAAGGTGCTTCAAGAACTCACTCAACCGGGAACTCATTGGAACGACGGTAAATACAAGGGCACGGTAAATCGCCTTCGGCTTAAACCCGAGGCAAAACTATGGAATAAGTTTGTTAAAATTTCTTTAATGCCCTCCACACACAATACTACCGTTGATATACCACGTCTTTTGCTCATACATTCTATTTTGCATAATCGCATCATTAACATTGGAAAAATTATTTGTGATGAGATTTTTGTATGCAGCTCAAAAGATAAGGGTTCTCTTTTCTTCCCTTGCTTAATTTCTAATCTTTGCAAGGAGATGCATGTCCCGAGTGAGTCCACCGATGAAAAGGCCCTACCCAAGTCTGGTTGGAATCAACCACTAATCTGAAAGCTAATGGGAGAGGCACCGGGAGATTCTTCAAGGCCTCCAATTGTCACGACAACTCCTGTCGCCGCGGCAATCCCTAATGCCCAAGCACCTAACGCTAGGGCAACTCGGCCATTAATCCCGGGACACTTTGAAGCACTTTTGCACCCATTGGTAAGCCGCCTAAGGCAAATTGAAGATCGGCAACTAATGTTCATGCGGTACATGAAGGAGCACAACAATGCCATCACCCAAGTCATCCTAGAAAAGTACCCGGACAATCGCGTGCCATTCCCAATCTTTCCCGCCGAGATCCTTGCCCCGACAATCAATGAAGCAGTCACCACGGCAACCAAGGAAGCTGACGCCACGGCAACCAACCCTGAAGATGCCACGGCAACCAAAGCTAAAGACATCCCGGCAACCACTGCAAAAGCCAAAGGTAAAGCACCTATGCCCGAATCAACTCCTACGGAATCATTTTCTAATTTTTCAGATTCGGATGAGTCCTCCATTGAACCAATAAAGACCGCACCAATTGAATCCTCCAAGCGAAAAACCATTGACATTGATGAAGAGGACGATGAGGACAACCCCGTACGAGGATCGATTCCACCACCGGCAACAAGAAAACAACCATCGCGTTCAAGCAAGATAATCAAGACACCGACTAGAAGGAAACTAATCATCTACGATGACGAACTCTCGGAGTAAGTCCTCGTATGCATTTTTATTTTTATTATTTCTCGTTATTTTATGCATGCATTGAGGACAATGCCTCTCTCGAGTTTGGGGGGATTGTTATTAGTAGTTACCATGTCTAGTTACATTCACTTAAGTATTACATTTAGGATACATAAATTGCTTGCCATGCCGTTAATTGAAACAAGAATTGCTTAAATTTGATGAATATTCGATGATGACATTGCCAATGCACTTAATTGATAGAATTTTTATTCTAGGATAACCATGGAAAAACTTAGAATTTTACAATGATGCTAAATTTAATGAAACACTGTTGTGGTTTGATTGATTTAAGGAGTTCTAGTAAACTTAGGTTGATAATTAACTAATTGGGGGATTAGAATAAAAATTGGATGAATGCTAGAGGTGCCTGAAATTGGCTCTAGCATATGCAAAAAAAATTGATCACTAGAGGTGCCCGAAACTGGCTCTAGGAGGCGTTAAATTTTTTTTAACTAGAGGTGCCCGAAACTGGCTCTAGTCGATTAAATTAACTTAAGAAAACTGAAAATAAAACACTAGAGGTGCCCGAAATTGGCTCTAGTTAAAACATGTTAAAAAGAACCCAATGAAGTAATTTGAAAACCTATTGTTTGCATAGAATCCGAAAAATCAACTTGCACACAACTCCGCACACACTCACAAGCATTATAGTTTGATTCCGAGTAACTCCTCAGTTTTCGAAAAATAAAAAGCCAATCATACTTTGTGCCCTGGTTGAGAATTGAAATCAAGTTCAAAGCTAAGTTTGTGAAAATTTGAAGTCTTGGCAGGTAATTATGAGTTTGCATTGCTTGAGGACAAGCAATAGTTCGAGTTTGGGGGTGTGATAAGTGTTCAAAAGGAATATTTTTCTTACCCTTTCTACACATATTATTGTTAGACTTAGGCTCATATTAGTTGCATAGTTAGCCATTCATGCATTAATCCATGTTTCCTTCAATCGTTGAGCTTGATTACATAACTTGGTGATTTTTGTGGAAATAGATGCTGCTTTGGTGTGTTTTTTGTGTGTATGTGCAGGATCACTTGCCAAAGGATATGCCGAGCTAGTTGCAGGGCAATACATGAAGGAGACGCGAGCAGTTGCCATGGCATTTGTCGACAAAGACAAAGAGCAATATGGATGTCGAAATTCATGACTTTACAAGCCCAAGATGACATGGAGCAAGGCCCAAGCCCAAAGGAATTTGATTGCCATGCAGAGATTAAAGAAGAATTAAATTCCAAGAAGATAGGAGAAGTTCTAATAGGAATAAAATTATAATAAATAATTATATTCTTTAAAGATAATTTAATTCCAACTCAAACTCCTCCTCAAAGAAGGACTTTGGCCTAGCCCTATAAATATCAAGGAGATTTCGACAAGATGCATAGAGAGAGCAAGAGGGAATTTCGACAAGACCAAGAGAGGAAGCAAAGGGGAATTTTCGACAAGCTTCATCTTTTCTTTCTTGTTCGATTGGGTTCATGCTAGTTGCCAGGGCAATGCATGAAGGATATGCCGAGCTAGTTGCCAGGGCAATGCATGAAGGAGACGCCGAGCCAGTTGCCATGGCAATTGTCGATAAAGAGAAAATGCAATAGGGATGTCGAAATTAATGACTATACAAGCCCAAGATGACGTGGAGCAAAGCCCAAACCCAAAGGAATTTGATTTCCATGCAGAGATTAAAGAAGAATTAAATTCCAAGAAGATAGGAGAAGTTCTAATAGGAATAAAATTATAATAAAGAATTATATTCTTTAAAGATAATTTAATTCCAACTCAAACTCCTCCTCAAAGAAGGACTTTGGCCTAGCCCTATAAATAGCAAGGAGATTTCGACAACTTCAAGGGAGAGAGCATTAGGGAAATTTCGACAAGTCCAAGGGAGAAAGCAAGGGATTTTCGACAAGCTTCATCTTTTCTTTGTTGTTTCATTGGGTTCATACTAGGGATTGTTTATCTTGTGTTTCTTTGGAACCTAGCCATGAACTAAATCTACTTGGCTATGGTTATTGTGTTTTGTGGTTGTGAGAAACTATTGGTTTTTGTTTAGGTAATAAGAGTTTGCACTTTTCTATTTCAAGGTTTATTCATTCTTGGTTCTTATTATTGTTTGCGAGTGAATTGGGAGAGGATCTCGTGATTTCATCTATTTATCTAATATCGGGAGAGTTAGATTCAAGAAACGAATGAATATGATCTTTATTCAATCTATTGATGGTGAAGATTAATCCGGCTTAGGAATAAGTTAAGGATTTCAACGGCTAAGAGGAGCGCAAGATTGGTTGTTGTTCATCCTTGATTCACGCAGGGATGTATTATCAAGGCATGCACAAGTAGCTAGAGTTTCGACTTAGGGATAAGAAGAAACCATTGAAGAACGCTCTGCCGAACCTTGAAGGTTGCTGCCCAGATGCCCAAGTAGTTGCCCAACTAGTTGCCCAGGCAACCATCGATTAGTTGCCAAGGCAACCCCGTTGTGCAAGTTGCCACGGCAACGGAGTTGCCCGTGCACTCTTTTACCAAAACGATTCAATCGGCTATCACACCTCAACTCACGATAACCTGGCCTATCTCTCTCTCATTTGAATTTATATTTTCTTTTACTTTATTGCTTTCTAGATTAGTCATTAGTTAAACTCCTATAATCCTTTACTTGTGTTTTTACTTTTACAGTGCAAGAGACTAGATTCTTGAAGTAGCACCAATCCCTGTGGAGACAATATCTTTTATACTATAACTTGCGACGTGTATACTTGCACATTTGCGTAGCACTTATTACGCGCAACACATATATCTCCACAATGGTCAAGATCTTCTAAATATGCGCTTCATTAGAGTTGATCTATGGCAACTTGAAGCAGATGCGCTATGGTGTTTGATATTTGGGGGGCAAACATGTTTTAAAAGGTTTGACATTTTCTCCCAAAGTTTTGATGTTTACCATTTCCCCCAAACATTAGTTTTTAAAAAATGTTTGGCAATGCACTTCGAATTTTGTTTACCATTCCCCAAGCATTATTTTATTAAAAAAATGTTTGTTCCTTAAAAAATAAGAAGAAAAGAAAAAGATGTTTACCATTTGTTCCAAACAATGTTTTCAAAATGTTTGGTATCCCGTCCAAGTTGTAATGACTGTTATCTTTTCAAACAATCATTATTTTTTGAAATATACACAAGTAAATTGCCTTTTGCATTACTTTAAAAATGAATGATGATGAGATTTAAAGTATAGGGACTGAGAGTTAGTTCCCGTTGAAGTGCTACGAGAAGATCAAGTATGAGCTCAGGGGATGGAAGCATTTTGGCTCACCCTGGTGACTAGAAATAGATCAAGGCTCTGTATAATGGGTTAAAAAATTCAAAGCAGTAGAGCCCGTGGTTGAATGGGGCAACGCCAAGCGAAGAAGATGACAATGGTTCTTATAAGAACAATATAAGAACCAAAAGATCATTTATGAAGACAAGTGATAACCCTTAAAATAAGAAAGCCTTTCGCACAAAAGGTTTAAAAGAATGTTCAAATGAGGATTTAAGAGCTCAGTGAAGAAGTAAAGAGATGAAGAAATCTGAGGAGCGAACTTTCAGAGTGTAAGACTTTAGAACAAAAAAGGGGCTGAAAGAAAAAGGAAAAAAGAGAAAGAAAGAGAGGGAGAAGAAAAAAAAAGAAAAAAAGAAGAAATTGAAGGAAAAAAGAAAAAAGAAGAAAAAAAAGAAAATAAGAAGAGAGAAAAGAGAAAAAAAGGAGAAAGAAAGCATTACATTGCATGCATCATATAGATAGGGGCATGTCAATTTTTGCTTATTTTGGACAGGTACATGAAGAATTATCAAAGAGTATTAAGAAGTGGATTTCATAAAAAAAAAGTTTGGCAGCCACCTTCGGCGTGAGTCCCTAAAATTTGAAGAAAGTTTGGCAGCCACCTTCGGCGTGAGTCCCTAAAATTTGAAGAAAGTTTGGCAGCCACCTTCGGCGTGAGTCCCAAAAATTTGAAAAAAGTTTTGGCAGCCACCTTCGGCGTGAGTCCCTAAAATTTGAAGAAAGTTTGCCAGCCACCTTCGGCGTGAGTCCCTAAAATTTGAAGAAAGTTTGCCAGCCACCTTCGGTGTGAGTCCCTAAAATTTGAAGAAAGTTTTGGCAGCCACCTTCGGTGTGAGTCCCTAAAGTTTGAAGAAAGTTTGGCAGCCACCTTCGGCGTGAGTCCCCAAAATTTGAAGAAAGTTTTGGCAGCCACCTTCGGCGTGAGTCCCTAAAATTTGAAGAAAGTTTGGCAGCCACCTTCGGCGTGAGTCCCCAAAATTTGAAGAAAGTTTTGGCAGGCACCTTCTGCGTGATTCCCTAAAATTTGAAGAAAGTTTGGCAGCCACCTTCGGCGTGAGTCCCTAAATTTTGAAGAAAGTTTTGGCAGCCACTTTCGGCGTGAGTCCCTAAAGTTTGAAGAAAGTTTGGCAGCCACCTTCAGCGTGAGTCCCCAAAATTTGAAGAAAGTTTTTGCAGCCACTTTCGGTGTGAGTCCCTAAAATTTGAAGAAAGTTTTTGCAGCCACCTTCGGCGTGAGTCCCTAAAATTTGAAGAAAGTTTGGCAGCCATCTTCGGCGTGAGTCCCCAAAATTTGAAGAAAGTTTTGGCAGCCACCTTCGGCGTGAGTCCCCAAATTTGAAGAAAGATTGGCAGCCATTTTCGGCGTGAGCCCCAAATTAAAGAAAGTTTGGTAGCCATTTTCGGCGTGAATCCCTGAATCTGAAGAAAGATCGATAGCCATTCTTGGCGTGAATCCCCAAATTGAAGAAATATTTCGGCAGCTATAGTAGCGTGAGTCCTAGAAGATCGGTAGCCATTTTCGGCGTGAATCCCCAAATCTGAAAAAAGGTCGGTAGCCATTTTCGGCGTGAATCCCAAAATTTGAAGAAAGATTTCGGCAGCCTTAGCAGCGTAAGTCCAGAAAAATCGGCAGCCATAACAGCGTGAGGCCCATATATTAAATCATTCGGGTCATCGGTAAGTCCTTCGAGCACGGTGTTATGTCCTTCGGGCCACCAGTAAGTCTTTCGAGCCTGGTGATAAGTCATTCGGGCATGATGCGGCAACCTTAGTAGCGTAAGTCCAAAGATATCAACAGTCTTGTAAAAAAATGAAAATGAGATAGGAAAAAGAGAAGAGAAAAATGAAAAAGAGAAAAAAAAGCAGAAAAAGAAGGGAAGAAAAAGGAAAAGAAAAAAGAAAAAAAAGAGAAAAGAAAAATTTGAAGATAAAGTTCTATATAGGAAGGGCCTATATTTTCAAGCTCCCGTAGCAAGAGGTTCTATGTAGGAAGAATCCGCCGCTCCGAGGCTTCAGGAGCTGAAAGTTTTATATAGGAAGGGCTTGCAACTCTAGGGTGAAGACTAGCAGTTCTATATAGGAAGAACTCCCAGTCGAAGGAATTCACCCATGACACATAAGGTTTTATATAGGGAAAATCTGTTGTGTTGAAGGCGAAGAGTCCTATAGAGGAAGGGCTCCGAGCTTTAATGTCTTAGAGTGAGAGGTTCTATATAGGAAGAACCCGTAGCTTCGAGATTTCAGAAGCTAAAAGTTCTATATAGGAAGGACTGACGGCTCCAGGGTGAAGACTAGCAGTTCTATATAGGAAGTACTCCCAGCCGAAGGAATTCACCCATGATACACAAGGTTTTATATAGGGAAAACCTGTTGTGTTGAAGGTGAAGAATCCTATAGAGGAAGGGCTCCGAGCTTTACTGTCTTAGAGTGAGAGGTTCTATATAGGAAGAACCCGTAGCTCCGAGATTTTAGAAGCTAAAAGTTCTATATAGGAAGGACTGACGGTTCCAGGGTGAAGACTAGTTGTTCTATATAGGAAGAACTCCCAGTCGAAGGAATTCACCCATGATACACAAGGTTTTATATAAGGAAAACATGTTGTGTTGAAAGCGAAGAGTCTAATATAGGAAGGGCTCTGAGCTTTACTGTCTTAAAGTGAGAGGTTCTATATAGGAAGAACTCGTAGCTCCGAGATTTCAGAAGCTAAAAGTTCTATATAGGAAGGACTGATGGCTCCAGGGTTTGAAGACTAGCAGTTCTATGCAGGAGGAACTCCCAGCGGAAGAATCCATCAGCGGCGCAAAAGGTTTTATATAGGAGAAACCAGCATTGAAGGTGAAGAAGTTCTATATAGGAAGAACTTACAAGCTTGAAGATTCAGCTAAGGAAGAGCGGACGGTTCCAGAAGAACACGTGATTTCGAAGCCAAAGACAAGAAAGTAGGTCCAAAATGAGTGTTTTTGATCTTTGCTTTGTCCTCATTTCACAAGAACAAGCAAAGAGGGGCAACTGTAATCACTCATTTTTGATCGGGTTTTAGTGTTATTAGTATTATTTTAATAATATTATTATTAATATAAAATTAATGAAAAATCAAAATATATATATATATATTAAAAAAAGAGAGGAAAAAATTGTGTGGAGCAGGGTGCTCCACGTCACCCATTTCACCCACCCCTTGCCTATAAATACAAGGCAGGGGGCAGCCACAATTTCACGCGGAAATTACACAACAATTGCACGCCAAATTGCCATAAATTGGCAAGGCAATTGGCTCCCTAATTGGCAGCATGGCCGGCCGGGGTTGGGGGCAGTGCCCTGGGCCCCAGTTGGTTCGATCCAACATTCGATCGGGGTCCTATTTTGGATCCGATCTAGTTAATATTTTTGGAGGGGTCGCGGTAGATCTCGATGGGGTTCAGTCGGGGTTCGTCATTCGAGCTCATAGTTAGGTATATTTTCTTCCCTTTTTATTAGTGTTGTAATTTTTATAATTTAATGAAGTATTAGTTATTTTAAAATTGTAGTCTTATTTTTTAGTTTGTATGTTTATGTTTTAGATTAGTATTTGATATGTTTTAAATTTGTGTTTTATATTAATATTTTATTTATGTTAGATTCGTTTTTATTTATGTGTTAGATTAATATTTATGAATGTTAGTATTTTATTTATGCTAGATATGTTTTTATTTATGAGTTAGATTAATATTTATATATGTATGTTTCGGATTAGTATCTTATTTATGTTAGATTATTTTTTATTATATTAGTATTTATTTATATTTTTATCGCTTTGTATTCATTTTGCTTTCTAAGGTTGCATAATGGAATATAAATTGTCAATGCGGTGTCCTTTTATCCGAGCGTAAACGGGGCCAGTATCAGGCATAGTGATGGTGGTTGGGCGTTTACCCTCGGATAGCGGGGCCTTTAAAATTTATTCGCAATTATAACCGAATATTAAACTAATCGTCACTTTAACCCGGAAATCCAAGATTAATAAAGCGGTAATTATTAAAGTACCAATTTTGGGCGGTGTGGGGGTGCTAATCCTTCCCCATCCGTAACCGACTCCCGAACCCAACAGTTTTTGAATCTCTGGTTTTGTGGTGTCCGGCCTACCTAAGTGGCCGGTGGCGACTCCTCTTTTAAAATAAAATACGATTTTTTTACAAGACTCCAATTTCTAATATAACGCGTTTAAAAAAACCCCACGGATAAATATTTTAATACCCGAAAAACCACAAACATTTCAAAAACCTGTTTTTTAGCGAAAAGGACATCGCTACAATTATTCTATTCGAAAATATGGTTATTTGGAAATTTTGAGGCATAATTTCAATAGTAAATGTGTAAATTCGAATTATGAAGTTATGGTTTCATGTTCTGCTTTATGAGACCTTTATAATGGTATTTCATATGCTCAAAGCGATTCACTAATGAATGAGAAATCGGTGCTCAAAGTAGGCTACTTGGAGTATCGTTTCTGAGGGGCCATAAGGGCGACGGCTCAGGGCCTACCCCTATACAAGGCCTACCGCTCATAATAATAATTGTTTAATTTTTCTTCAATATTTACTATTAATGTCTAATTTTTTAATAGTTGTTATTAGGGGTGTACTATTTTTTTTTCAATACTTGTTATTAGAGGTAAATTTTTTTCAATACTTGTTAATAGGGGCCCAATTTTTTTAATACTTGTTATTAGGGGTCTACCCTAAAAGTGCAAAATTTTTCAATATTTTTTATTAGAGATCTAATTTTTTCCCAATGCTTGTTATTAGGGTCTAATTTTTTCCAATATTGTTATTAGGTACATACTATTAAAATTTAATTTTTTCCTATTACTTGTTATTAGAGCCTAATTTTTTCCTATTACTTGTTATTAGGAGCATATTCTTAAAATTCATTTTTAATACTTATTATTAGGGGCTTAATTTTTAGGTTCGCCCGTAGGCCACCAAAAGCTCAGGAAGAGTCTGGTTATTTGTGAATTGTATTAGGAAGAAAAATAGGAAAGCTTATATCCCACACAGTTGGGATACCAAATGTGTGATATACTCATATAAAAGATTCAAATTACTATTTTTTGGCTTAAGGGTATCATAAGTCTTTAAATTTTTGAAAAAAATCAATTAAGCTCCTAAACTTTTTTTGCACCCAATTAAGCCCTTATACTTAAAAATTTCATCAATTCACCCATTTGACCAACGTTGACTATTAACTTTAACAGTTTTTCTTGGATCAATTGGTGCAGCGTGTCGTGTCACAGTGTTGCCACTTGATATTTTCAGAATTTTTTATTTTATTTAAAAATTCTTTAAAAGTTCTAAAAATTCTAAAAAACTTTAAAAATTATAAAAAATAAGTTAAGATTAGTATGAAGTTTGATAGATATTCATAAGATGAATATGTGAATGAGATTCAAATCAAATTCATATATGTATTTGTTGAGAATAAATATTAGGATCGACTCGTCTTGAGATTAATACATGGATTAAAGTTATACATTAATCTTCAACAGTTGTGACATTAAATACTTAGATTTGAAATTGCTATGGTTCTCAACATGACGATTATTATGTTTTGACATAGTCAAACATCGTTTTTAATCGAATATTTATAAAGGTTATGCTTGAACATAATAAAGAATCATGCAGTGAGATGTGAGTGATTAAAATGGAATTTATCCCTCTTAACATAAGAGAGATATCTTTGGTCCCCTCGATAATTGAGACTGAGAAATGCATGGCCGTGCTCAAATGAGTTGATAGAGATCAATGTCATTTGTTTAGAGTCAGTTCAACTACGCATCGAGAAACTAAAGATAGAACAATATAAGGTTAATATTTTCCATGCCTTATATTCTATCAAGATATTGTGAGATAAAATGATAATGACATAAATTGAATTAAGGTTGTATCGGATTATGAGCTTTTCATTTAACTTGGGTAGTCATAATGTCTTGCTAGAGGGCACTTATGACTTGTAGGATAAAATGTAATTTTATCTATGCACATATAGAGTCACACATTAGGAATGGATAAAAACAGTTGTGGTTATTACTCTCAATAATAAATTTAAGATAATGAGATTATTTTAAATTATAATGTTAAATATTATTTATTCAAATTTAAAGAAGTTAAATTCGTATTCTTGTGATAGAATATTTTATTTTTTATTATTTTTTTGAAAATAATATTAAAAAAATATTTATTTTAAATAAATAATATTATTAAATAAATCACATCATCTAGATTTGGTTGAATTTGAATTCCTTATTAGATAATGGAATTTATTTTTAAATTATAATTTATTAAAAAAGAGTTTTAATTAAATTATAATAGTGAGTTCAACCTAATATATATATATATATATAATATGTCTGTCAAGGGTTTTAGATCACTTGAGTCTTTCGACTAGCCACCAAAAACCACAAAATCTCTATTTTCAAAATATGATAGGAACTAGCATTCCGATAGCCGTTCGCCGTCCATTAGTACGTGGATACCTGTAGAGGGCGGTCGTCTTTCAGAAAGGCAGTGCCTTAGCACATCAGGATTACTAAATCAAAGATTAAGATAACCTTTTTAATTTTTTCCATCGTACAGTAATATGATTGCATGAGATCTTAGAAATTTTTCGTAAGATAATTTTTCCGCTGCGTTAATTTGCTTGATTAGATCAGTTTTATTTTCTATGAATTCCTACAGCCATGACAGTAATATCTTGGGCCCTTTGGGGGCTTAGAAATAGTTTAGCCTAAATTTGAAATATTTTTCTTAAATAGAGCATATCTTTTTAACTATGTTAAATTAAAAAGACAAATATATGATAATATATTGCATTAATGGCTCATTTAATTTATACATTATTTTAGCTCATGCTACTTTAATTCACATGCGATATATACGAGAATATATGGTACTAATGGCTCCTTAATTCCCGAATATTATTTTTTCAACAATTCTCATATGTAAAACCTTATATATATATATATACACACACACGCGGTGTAAATCTACAAGGTTTAAACACATAAAATTCTCTTAGTTTTTGAAATTTTCTTGCATGTTTTCAAAATAGTTTTGTTGGTGATAAAAGAAGACAATGTTACGGTTCATTGATCACTGCAGATGTTCTACTATTGTGCTCATCTCGTTGTTGTATCCTAGATATAGACGTCCAATATTTTTCAAGCAACATAGGAGCAGGCGAATATGTCTTAAGGAAACTGTGTTACACAAGCCTCAACAAATTTGTTCATCCCAATTTGTCTACATACAAGTAAACAAGTAAACGGTTTCAATTTGGTTCTTATTTTTGTTTTCTTATTTTGGATATATTTGTTTAATTTGTTATGGTCGATCTAATAATAGTATCAATATTTTCATTTATTGTTTATTTTATTCTCGAATTAACACTTTTCTAACATATTCTTACTTATCCATTCACTTGCTTTCATGATATCACCAAATATAGGAAGTTTTTGTTGCGGGCTTCTTAGTGAATACTTTCTAACGCTCTAATTGTAAAAAAAATATACCCAAAATTTTCGACTATAACCAACAGTAAATATTATAAAAATAACGTTTATCACCATTTGATGTTGGATCAATAAGTATGCATATATCGAAGTGAACCAACTCCAACACTTTCTTCTCTCTCTTTGTTTGTTGACAATACATTCTTCGCACACTTGAAAAGAACTTTAAATTTTTGGAAGACATGTTACCATGTTTTTCTGCTGTAGCATTTTTAGACCACCAAAATTTAGATGTATATATCGAAAATGTCACAACCATACATCATTTTTCAATCTTGTAGAAAAACATGCTTGTGTGGCGTTGTTGTGATATAGTGGAAACAACTAGTTTGTTGTCCCGTTGACTTGAGCAGTTAAGTCCATTTTTCATTTTGAATGCGACAAAGTTTATATTTGATAGAGATCTCATGTCCTTTCTCTTAAAGTTGACATACACTATGTAGCGACCCGTATTTTAGAAATCCAAGGGTCGGGTTTAATCGAGGCATGGCTCTCGTATTTGGGTCATGTTATGGGGCTTATGGGAGTCTTTGGGCTAGCTTGTGTGTTGAGCTTATGTGGTTGTTGGGTTGGGTTGGGTTGAGAAGAGATGAAGAGGGGTAATTTGGTAAATGCTTAATTTGAAGAGGTGTGCAGAGAGGTGAGATCACCTTGTCTTAAAGCCTTCTTCTTTCTTTTCAAACTTTCTTTCTCACCCAAAACACCACTATCAAAGGTAGAATTTTGTGAGGTTGTGTTGTGAATCGCGTTTGGCTTGTGGAGGGAAGTTTTACCATCATTCAAGGATCTACATTTCAAGGTAAGCTTTTTTTGAGTTGGTGGAAGGAAGAGTTGTTGGGGGTTAGGAGAGTTGAACGAGATTGGAGTTTTGGGAGATCCAACTTAGGCTTAGATTATGTTTTTAATCTTTTTAAACCCTCAACAATGTTATGTAGTGAAAGAGGTGGGGAGTTAATCAAGGGTTCAACAAGAGAAGAAGGCTTGAAGCTTGGAGGAAGGCTTCATTTCAACTGCTAAGCTAAGCTTAATACACTACTAACTCTTATCGCTTCCTGGAAATCATAAAATAGGTTTTCTGCATGATTTGGGTGTTTATGGTTTGATATGCCTTGGTTGACCACTTTAATGGTAAAATGTGGATTCGACGTTGTTAAGGCTTAAAAATTGAAAGAAACCCGCTTAATAGCTTCACCATAACTTGTAGAATCGAATTAGGGCTTAACCATACAGGTTAAGTGGGATTTCTATTTGAAATCCAAAACCAGTCTTTGAATTCTAGGATTGCGTACCGGTACAGGGTGTTCAGTATTGGTATGCCTATGTAATAAAGGGTGACGGGTTGTGATGGGTGTACCAGTATGACTTCCCGTGTATCGGTACCCCTTACGTAGTAAGAATTCTAGTAGCGTTTTCACGTACCGGTACGCTAGATGGCGTATTGGTACTACAGTTACATTGCCTGAGGAAGGCTTTCACATACCGGTACGCAAATATAGGAGTATCGGCACAGTTTGGGATCGGTACGGGATGGATACGTACTGATATTACGTATCGATACAGAGGTTAACGTATCGGTACGACTTGTTGTACCAATTTTTTTGAACCTAATTTGGGTATCAGTACTCGTAAGAGAGAACCGATACCTAGAGTGGCGTACCAATACCCATATAGAAGTATCGGTACTCGCTGTGTAATATCCCAATTTTTGGCTAGTGACCAAAATGTAAATTTTGAAAGTTTTGTGGCTAAAGTATAAACTTTGGAAAAGTTTAGGGATCAAATTGCAATTTTCAAAAGTTATGTATTTTAACCCCTTAAATGAATATTTTACCCCAAAGAATGACATTTCTATGTTACCCAGATTTTTCGTACGGAGATTGTATTAATGGCTATAAAGTGATAAAGTTCAAAAAAATATTATGATAATTGGATCGAGCTAAAATTTCAGAGATAGTTCCATGGACCTTATAAGAGTCATAAAATATCATTTTATGAATATTTGTATGTTAAAAAGATCGGGAAAAATTTAAATCGATTGAAATGACATGGAATGACAATTTTGTTAATAAGTTGATCGGTAAAGGGCATTTTGGTCATTTCACCCAAAAGAGACATGGAAGGAATTTTGAGATTTCTTTTATTGATGAATACTGGATGATTAGAATCCAACTAAGTCTAGTTGGAATGTTACAAAATGGCAAATTAGAAATATAGATCTAGTTGAAGGGTATTTTTGGAAAGTGGAATTTATTGAATTAAAAATTTATTTTTTTTATAATAAAAGTGTCTTAAATACATGAAATATGAAGGAATTATCAGCCAAATACCCTCCAAAACCTTGGTGAAGTGAAAAAAGAGAAAAATTTTACAAACTCGATTTAAACCCCGAATCTTGGTTTTCAGTCAAGTCCGATTAAGAGAAGGTTCGAGG
Organism: Hibiscus mutabilis; assembly: GCA_019671005.1. Classification (NCBI taxonomy): domain Eukaryota; kingdom Viridiplantae; phylum Streptophyta; class Magnoliopsida; order Malvales; family Malvaceae; genus Hibiscus; species Hibiscus mutabilis. Next base: position 12,987,670 of record CM033726.1, on the reverse strand, counting down.
TACTATGAAAGAAAGGATCGAACTAGAACTTAGTGAGGCATCGTATTAAGTGGCCAAGGTGAGTGCATTATATGTATGTATGGCATGTTACAAATAGGACGACTTGCAAAAAGTCGACCTTGATATTAATTAAAATGCATGTTAATTAATAATTGTATGAAGGTTATGAATTAATAATGTGACATGTATGATACATTGTCATAGTTTATAGATTTATATAAGATAAATCAAACTTTTAAATTTTGGGTATGAACTGCCCATTATCGAATTATGGATGATAGTATTGATTGATTGGATATTGAATATGAAAATTTTATATTGTTGTGCCCAAGTACTAGTGTGAGAGTCTTTGGTATAATTAGATATCCATAGATTCTTAGCAGCTACATTCCAGCACTAAGGTGCGTTCCAAACACTTCGTTGTTGACTTCAGACACTACGGTGTTGTTTAGACACTTCGGTGTTAACTAGTACAAAAGGTGCGATAATGAAAAGCAAAGGGCGTCCTCGAGTATGTACTCACCATCAGACGCTACGGCATTGCAGACACTACGGTGTTGTTATGAGGACTCATATACCATAGGTTCACTTGAATTTATACTTTGGGCTATAATTTATGAAATGCTTTTATGCATGTGGATAGGCCAATAAGTGTATCGTATTTCCTACTGATAAAGTAAGAACGATATTATGACTTTGGATATATATACATAGAATTATGATTTATATTGATGCTTTGAACATGTAATGTTGATTTTGCCCAAGTACTATTGTGAAGTCTTTGGTATAGTTGGATATCTATAAAGTCCTAGCAGTTGCGTCATAGCACTACGGTTCGAGATAGACTCTTCGGGGTCAAGATAGACTCTACGGAGTCGAGTTAGACTCTACGGAGTTGGTTCAAACACTACGATGTTACATAGCACGAAATGTGCGAGTATGAGGAGCAAAAGGCGTCCTCGAGTATGTACTCATCATTAGACACTACTGCGTTGTAGACACTATGATGTCAGTTATGATGACTCATGTACCAAAGTATTGCATTATATTATACCTCGGGCTATAATACATGAAATGCATTTATGGAGGCATTTAAGTTAAAAAGCTTAACGTATATTTGTTTAATAAAATAAAGGCTTGATGTCATTTTGCAGGAACTGTATTGCACTGTTACATGACAGAGGAATGGCTTTAATAAGTCAGTTTTGTACGATTCTATATTTTTATATAATATACACATTAATTTGTTTATTTATGTTATTTCTATACATTGAAATGCTTTACTTTAAATTATAGTTGTCTCACTAAGTTAATACTTAGCGTATGCTATTTCACACGTGGGTTATTGGAAACTTACTAGAAGAGGAGTCAAGCTTGTTAATCAAGCTGCAATCTGCCAAACATCAGTAAGACATTCTAATTTATGATATTCTCTAGTGGGCATGTATCAATTTATTCGTTAGTTGTTTTAAAGGTAAAATTTTTAATTATCGTTTATCACGTAATGATTTAAAAAATTAAGAAAGGGTATAGGCAGTATGCCTAGCCTTCACCCTGAGTTATATACTTATTTTAATAACTGATTAACATGTTTTATAAATCAATTCAAGGTCAAAACTAGCAATATGCAAATAGGTTATGAGTACTTTGAAACTCGAAACGGGTTATTTTATAAACTAGTTTTATGTCAGATCTTCTAAAAAAAATTACAATTCTAGAACTCTATTAAATAATATTGTGACATCCTTAATGTATATTCGTACTACGAGTATACGTTGAGGGTGTTACATGCTGGGTAATATGCCTAAGAAATTTGAGTTTGCGTTCAGGGGTTCTATAATTCGAGGTAAAGGGCCCAAAGGGTCTCTTAAGGTATAAAATGAATATTAAAACTGAGGATTGAAGATTTTAACCTGTGTGTGAAATAAAAGGGCTAATGTTTTGGTAATATTGCATAATTTGTGTGAAGTAGAAACCCATAGGGATCCTAGGTGGATCGATCGATGCTGTGTGGTTGCTACGGCCTTTACTGTGTGCTGATGGGTTGCCTAGATAGTTGAGTCATCCCTTGTTAATGGGATTTGGGTACCCATAGAAGTGCGTTGCAACACCTTGAAGACTCTCCGATGTAGGATCCCGATGCTTGATGAGAGAGTCTGAGCATGAATGTAGGATCCCGATGCTTTATGGATATGGGCCTCATCTCCACGAGTATAGGATCCTGATATTTTGTAGACGCGAGCCTTACTTATAGTGTAAGATCCCGATGTTGTGTGGATGCGAGCCTCACTTAATATTTTGGTATATCTGTGTGATGCTTTGTAAACTTATGAGGTATATGTATGTGATGTGTGCATGATCATACATTTATGATGTTATGTGTTTAGGCGATTATGGTAGCGCCATCATTATCTTGCCATGATAACATTCATGTTGCATTGCTTTATTTATGATTTGCATGAAGTAATGGTTGAGTGGCAGTGTATCCACTGAGCTTTGTTAGCTCAGCGTTCGGAATTGTTGTTTCCATTCGCATGTAAGTAGGTTGCCGCGAGGCTTGAAGGAGCACCATCAAAGCTTGGATTTCAGCATCGACTTTAGTTGTTGAGTACAATTGCTAGATGTAATGGGCTATGTATTTTGTAAGACCCTATATGTAATTTGTAACTCTTATTTTGTATTTAGTAGTCAAAGTCGAATGTTTTTAAATATTTGTAATTGGAGCTCCACTAATACTGTTTTGAATACTTGGATTTTACTATGTTTTAATCGTAAGGATTTATGTTTTATTGGACTCGTTATTATTTTGGGCTTGGAAATAAAAATTTTATTTGAAAGGGGTTATGGGCTTAGGGCCCAAATGTGACATCCGGGTCAAGGGTGTTACACAGTAGTTTAGCATTGATTTTGAAAAGTGTTTTTTAGAAGTTATTCTGAATTTTTGGGTTTGAAATTTAAGTATTTAGCTGTCAAAAAGTGCTTTTAACAAAATAAATGACCATTTAGACATGAAATTTAAGTATTAGCTTAAATTGTCATAAAAATATAAAAATTTTTTTTATTAATAAATATATATTTTTCTAACAGTTGTAAGTGTTCCATAAAAATATAATAAATTTAAAATATTTTATTTAAAAACTTGACATGAGTATATATATATAATTTTTAAACTAAAAAATAAATTATTAATTATATAATTATGTCTTCATAAAAAATTATAAATTATAAATAAAAACAATAGCAAATGAATGTTAAAATTGTAATTTGGCTCTCAAAAGCACTTTTCTAATCGCAAAAGTTAGAAATTTTAGTTTTTGTGTTTGGGTTGAAAATCACTTTTCAAACGTAATTTTTTTTCCCAAAATTTAGTTGTTTAGCATTACTTTTGCCTCCAAAAATACTTTTGGCCCCAAAAGCACTTTTGAGAAGCAATGCTAAACGGGCCTAAGCAGGTTAGTTCTCAAATCTCAAATAATAAAACATTAGAAATAATCTGAGTAGCATTCTCCATGATGTGTGTTAGAGTTATAACTCAAATTCTTTTTTAGACCAGTCCGAATATTAATAAAGAAGTAGTGAAAAAATGGGGGCCTTCTCACACCAGCGAAGAGTTGGAAACTCAGTTTGAGTATATTTATATTCTATGTAAGTTTCCTTTGTAACCATGTAATTTATTCCTGTAAATAGATACTTGGGATTAAGGGTTAAATCATTAGTTGTAATCACTTTTTTTGACATAGTAAAAATCTCTCTTCTTTACTCGTGATTTTTTTCGATTTAAGCTTTCCACGTAAATTTTAGTGTTTATTTTATTTTATGACTTTGTGATTGTTTGTTATTTCGACACTATAGATCCGATAATTATAACAATGTGAATCTTCACATTGTTTCGCCCAAAACAAAAACTTTGAAGTTATCACTAAATGAGGCAGTGCTTCGAAATGCTTCATCTGATAAAAAAAAACGTCTTATCACCACATTGTTGTATCTTGTGTCTGAATATTACATATTCGGGTGAATTTCTTCTTTCACATGACATGTTATTAAGAGGGAAACTTCTTCCTTTACTTGTTGTACAAAATTGAATTTTACATCACTATATCTGTCAAGATTAATTTTACATTTTGATTTATATTGTCCATACTTGTGACATCTGTATCATTCAATATTTGATTCGTCTAAAAACGTATGTTTGTAACCATTTGAATGATTGTTGTCACAACCTTTTACTTTCTATTTGGAATCCTTGTGGTGGTCCTTTTTGTCCTTCCATCTTAATTTTTCATCTCGAGGACCTTTTGGATTGAATGTTGCCTTTTAACACTTGTTCCTTTTTGTCAGATGGGAATTTTTTTTTCATGATCCAACACAGAGCTTTGCAATTCATCAAGTGTAAAAGAATTAATATCTCTCGATTCTTCTATAGAATAGACAACAAATTATATTTTAGAGTCATCGATTTTTCTAACGGTCAACGTCAGAGGCTGACATGGCATGTCTGTATGGCATGGGAAGATGATTTGGCGATGCCACATAGCACTTTGCTGACGTGACATTTCAAAAAATAATTGATAATTAATTTTTTATAAAATATTTTTTTATATTTTTAACCAATCGGATGATGCCACATGGCACTTTGCTGACGTGGCATCATCCCATTGGTTAAAAGTATTTAATTTTTATAAAATTAAAAAATAATTAATTTTCAAAAAAATTCTAAATTTTCCAGATTTCACAAAATAGCCCCAAAATTCAAAATCCCTAACTCCCCCAAACCCAAATCTCGATTTGAGTCGATTTCACCGCCGATTGCCACGCCACCGCCCACCACATTATTCGCCGGACTATCACGATCATTTACCCCACCATATCATCGTCGAAAATTGATCGACACCGTGCGAAACGCTGGACGAAGGCGAAATCCTCAAATGGTTCATTTGAACGATTCGCGACGAACAACGACAGAACGGACGACAAACTGTGTGTGGGTCGTTCGGTGAGGGAATGACACTTCGTTCCGTCGCCGACAACGCGACCAACGCTGGCAGAAGTGGCTGAATTTGGGATTTAGGGATTTGGGGACTATTTTAAAAATATTTGAAAATTTTAGGATATTTTATTTAATATATTTATAATAATTATATTTAAAAAAATATATTTTTTAAAATATTTTTAACTAATCGAATGATGTCACATCAACAAAGTGCCACGTGGCATTATCCGATTGGTTAAAAATATTTTTTAAAAAATAAATAAATAAATAAATTTTTGAAATGCCACATCAGCAAAGTGCCACGTGGCATCGCCATATCATCTCCCCATGCCATGCAGACATGCCACGTCAGCCTCAAGCGTTGACCGTTAGTTGACTAACGGTTTTCATCCAATGAGGGTGAAATTTGAACAAAAATGAAATGTTAGGTGGTTGTTTAGACCAAAATAAAGAATAGAGACTAAAGTGACCAAAAGGTCAAACGTTGGGGTTACTTTTGACCTTTTGCCTAAAATTATCTTTTAGATTTAAACATGAATTTCTCTTCGAAAAATGTAAAGGGACTTGTATTGCATTACTTATAAATTAATTGACCATTCATTAGCAATCATTGCATGACTTAGCCATTAGTTGAAACACAAATTTTGAGAATGGTCGTCTCTCTTTGTCAACTACGCGTGGTAAAGAAGATAGAAGATATGGAATTATGGTAGGTCATCTGTCAACATGATCAATAGAAGAAGTCTAAAATAGCGTCTTTTTTTTTTTTTCCGAATTGCATAGAGAGGAAAAGCTAGAGATTTACAACAAATGCATCATGTCATATTCTAAAAGAGGCAGCAGAGAGATTTACAACAATCGCAATCTTTACGGCACACGCAAAGTCCAAAGTATTCTCCAGCATGGGGATTTAAAATCCCAATTGCCACTCACCAAAGAGGCATAGTCAGACTGTATATCAAAGTAGTGTTTATTATTCAAACTCTAAATCGGCTTGTCAGGGATATCCGAGGGGTCAGGGCAACGAATGCTTAAAATGTGGGGGATGGCTACAGGATCAAACAAACCTATAAGCTGCGTAATGTCCCAGTTGCCATTATTGTCCATAAGATCCGAGATGCAAAGCACCGATGGAGAGTCCAAATCTTGCAATAAATGGGGACGCAGGGGTCCTATCGTTGGTATCCAATTATCATCCAAAGGATGTACATACTCACTAGTGCCAAGTAGGGATGGGCATTTTACATGACCCGGCCCGATCGAGTTAGATTTTTTAATGAAAAAATGGGTTCGGGTCGGGTCGGGTCGAATTTGGGTTTAGGTTGGAAAATATTCGACCTGACTCGACCCGGGACTAATTATGCAATTTTCCCCTAAATTTTTAGGTATATTTATAATAATACCCCATCTTTATACATTATTTTATAATTATTTCCTTAAAATTGGATTTTTATTTATAATTTAGTCCTTAAAATTATAATTTTTACAATTAAGTCTTCTAATTTTTTTTTACAATTTGGTCCCTAAAATTATTTTTTTTTATAGGACGGGTTAGGTTTTTTAAAGAGCGTGTTTGGGTCAGGTTTAGATTTAGGCTATTTATTTTCGAGTCAGGTTCAGCTGGAACAAAAACCCGACTAGACCCGTGCCTATCCCTAGTGCCAAGTGACTAGGCTAGGATTGCACATAGCTCATCTCAGGCTGCTGAAATTGCCCTCCATAATGGCGTGCAGTTTCTCGATGAACCGATATGGGACGCGTCTCGACCATCTTATATTTCTAACACAATAAGCGAACCCATAGAGCACTGGTATCAGACACGAGAGAGAATCCAATCTTCAACACAAAGGCCATATTGAAATCAAACATTCACTGAATGCCAAGTCTACCGCAATCTACTGGCTAACAAATAGTCTTCCAATTTACAAGGGACATTTTGGATGATGATGTAGAGGACCACAAAATAAATTGATGCAGGATTTTCTCAATGTCATTACAGACCCTTTTAGGTAGGATAGAGGTTTACATAAAATAGACAGGGATGGCTGCGAGAACTAACTTGGCCAGGGTCACGCGACCAGCCATGGATAGAGTGCGGCTAGCCCACCCATTTAAGTTTTTTTTTTTTCATCTTGTCTAAAATGAAGTTAAAGTCTGAGCATTTCGCACGAGCATGAAGAACCGAGATGCCAAGATACTTTCCCAAAGAGTCCACATGTTGGTAACCAAAAAATGCACTGATCTCATCTTGCAAGGACGGAGCTGTATTTAGCGAGAAATAAATTTGCGTCTTCCTTTTATTAACACGATGCCCTAAAAACATACCAAACGTAGCGAGCACATGCTGTATATTCTCAGCTTGTCATAAATCCGCCTTTGTATAGAGGATGAGGTCAAGGACAAAGATATATGGCAAGAGTGGATCACCTTGACGAATGCCTAGGCCCAGCAGGAAAATTTGCGAGAGCCCCTCATTCCATTGAATTTGAAAGCTAGAGAACGTGGTTGAATTCATGATAATGCATTGAATACCCGGTGGAAACCTCGCATCCTCCATAGAGTCAGATATGAAGTCTCATTTCACTCTATCAAATACTTTTTCAAGGTCTACTTTGATCGCCATTCAGCCATCTTTGCATTTAGACAACCGTATAAAGTGTATATTTCTTGATTAATCATAACATTTTCCATGATGTTCCGACAGGATATAAAGCTTGTCTGATTATGTTCAATAAGCAACAGAAAGATAGGCTTAAGTCTGCGCACAATTACCTTTGATAAAAGTTTGTAAAGTACTGTGCAAATGCTTGTAGGCCTAAAATCCGTGAAGGTTGTCAGGCTATCTTACTTGGGAAGAAGCACAAGAATGGTCCGGTTTAACTCCGGCACCAACACACTAGCCCAAAAGATGCCCTGAATCATTGAAGAGATCGACGAACCCACAGTGGACCATTGCCATTGAAAAAATTCCGCATGCAAACCATCTCATCTGGGAGATTTCAATGAAGCCATTTCTATGAGAGCACCACGAATTTTAGCTCTCGAAAGAATAGACTCTAGAGATTTCAGTAGCTCATGAGGGATTTTCAAAAATGACCAATGATGGGGTAGGGTCCCACAAGAGGATCATTATCTGTGAAAAGTTGTGAAAGAAGCTAGATGACTCTTCTTTGAGAATCGACTCATTCTCACACCACGTTCCATCATTAACTTGAAGAGCTGTTATTTTGCTTTGTTGTCTCCTGGAAATAGCACGCCTATTGAAATAGCGTGTGTTACGGTCACCTTGGGTTATCCAATCCGAACACCATTTCTGCCACCATAAATTTCTTCCTGATCTAGAAGATGTTCAAGTTCGATTAACAATTCAATTTCCAAATTATTCAAGAATTGAGACTGATGAGAACTAAGAGCTCTCTGGATGTCTCATAAACAAGCCATGATTATACACTTTTAGTGCCCAAATAGCCGAACACAGTTTTATTCCAAGTGTTTGCATCTTTAGAAAATGTATGGTCTCTGTCATTGAGGTACCCTACAACCAATTATCTGCTACCATTCATGAAAAATCGTCGTGAGATAGCCAATCAGAGAAGTAACGAAAGGGCTGGCATGAGAGTTGCACAAGACATTATTAATCTGCAGAAGGATAGGGCGATGGTCAGAGCGTATACGAAGTAGATATTGGACCCCAAATTTAGGAAAAGCTTCATCGAAATAGCTATTGCATAAGAAATGATCCGGTAGAACATAAGCTAGACCCTTGGAGCATATAAAGTTGGGACCTTGGTACCCCATGTCCCGTACACCATTGTTAAAAAGAAGACTTTGGAACGCTTTGCTTGGCTTCGAAGAAGATGCCCAACCCATACGATCAGCTGGATTAAAACTTGCATTAAAATCCCCAAAAAAAAATCCACAGACATCAAATGGATGCGGCAAGAAGGCATAGATACGGCCAAAGAAGCTTTCTACCCGATACTGACTGGGAAACATAAATAGCTATAGTATATAGAGAAGAGCTCTCCTTTTTATTTGTAATACAGAAGTGGATGAATTGAAAATGAGTTATGGCAATAGTGACTGAAACTATATTGTACCAAGCAACCCAAATTCCAACGGAAAACCTAGCTGCTTCAACTCGATGAGAATGTGGGAAGTCCAAAGATGAAATAACTAAATCGGCTCGCCGGCCACTAATTTGAGGCTCAACAAAAACCACCACATCAGGTTTGTTATCTCTTAAGAATTGTTTTGCTGCAGGCAAGAAACGATAGTGACCACAGCCCTGTACATTCCAACATAAGACTTTTAAATCCATAAAACCAATATGAGAAAGGAGAAAGACACTTATCATTCAACCATTGCCATTGCACGGTCCCCACCCGAGCCTTGGTTAATATCATCAACTACAACATCAGCAGCTGCAGAGCATAGAGGAGTCCTAAATGGAGGATCAGACTGTAAATCCCCAAAAATAAGGTTAGAAGGTTTAAGGGTTTGACCGGGTTTGGTTCGTACCGGTTAAATCGGATTAATGGATTGAATATGTTTCAGGTGAAATTAAAATATAAAAATAGGAATTTTTACTAATTAGGAAAGGTTTGGATTTTTAAAAGGTGTTTATTCAATATATTAAAAATTTTGGGTTTTTAATTAAAGTCAAATTTAATTTAATTAAATGGATTTTTGATTTAGTGACTGAAATGTAAACTTTGCAAAACTATTTTAGTGACTATTTTGTAAATAGGCCAATACTAAGAATCCTTAGAGCTATTATTTTCTAATATTTTTAATAAAAAATTGCCACCTTAATTGAGTAAGGAGTTGACAGTTAATTGGTTTCTAAATCATTTTCCTATTCTTTCTAATTTTCTATCATTATTTTCCCTCACTTTCCATTTCAATTTCCAAACAAGATTTTTAGAATTCCTTGATAATTTTCAATGGAGAAATTATCATTTGATTCTAATTTTGATTCCTAATAAAACCTTACAAAGTTTTCTCAAGATTTCATCAATTTCATACGGTTGATTTCAAGAAAATACTTACGTCAATTTTGGTGGGAGTTTCTTCAAAGGTGAATTTCTTCTTCTCTCTTAAAACTAAGGTTGTTTATTGATAATACTTAGTAGTTGGCTGATATTGGATTGATTTTAACTTAGTTTTGCAATGGATTTCAAGAATTGATTGATTAATTGAGATTTTTGATGATTTACTTAAAGATTTGATTAAGTTGATGGAACCTGGAGATTTGATTGGGTAGATTCAATTTTGATAATTTAAACATAATGTGAAATGAGGTTGTTGAAATAATTCCCGAAACTATTTGATTGATTAATTTTTAGGTGAGTTTTTATTGGTTTTTGGGGCTGTTATGTGTGTTCTTGAATTGCTGGAGGTATAAGGATGTCTAGGAGGTTTTATTGGTTGTGTTTTGATGAGGATTAAATGTCAGAATTGTAGGGTTGATGATAGGTGTTGGGTGAATGAAGATCGATGTTATTTTCAGTAGTTTCAGCTAGTTTTAGAAGATTTTTTTAATGATGCAGGGGGATTATTGTTTGGCAGTGAGTAGAATGCATAATTATGCATTTTTCCCTTTGGTTTTATGTTGTTAAAATAGATTACGATCATTGCAAGGTTGCCTAGTTGCGTACATCGCTTTTCGGTGGCTCGATTCATGTTGGTAATCAAAGCTAAGTGTATTGGTGAGTGTATAAACGCATTACAGCTCTTTAAAAGTTTAATCGATGGATAATGGGGTTTTTTTATATGCTAAAAAGCTTTACCAAGCTCAAGAATAAGTTTTCCCTATTTCAACTTTGAGTATTGGCTTGATATGAGCCTACGGATTTCATGCTTTGGTTTAAAAGGATAGTTTGATTTACTTACTATAAATGCATCATTTTGGTTTAATATGCAATGCATATCAAATTTTATGTATGCCTATGAGCATTGAGATTAATTCCTTGGAGGAATATGTTGTTTCCTTCGGCAATGTGGTTTTGCATATAAAATGATTTTGTGAAATGAATTGGAAAATAGTAAGTAATTGTATTTGAAAATGATATATTGGCTATGTGACATAAACAAAAAAGTATCAGATATAGTTGGCATGCCATAGCATTTAAAGTGCACTATAATATAAATTCGACCGCTCTACGACTCTTGAGGTATAGCAGTATGGCTACTCAGGCTGATGGTATTCTTTGATTTCTTGCAATAGGGGTGAGTCTATTGCTGGTGGTAGAGGTAAGTCTATCACGATGGGTAGGGGTGAGCCTATCTTGGGCCGAAGTGAGATTTGGTGGAGGTAAGTCCATTGGGGAAATCTGTGTACCCGATGTGTTGTGATAAACATTCTATTTTTGAATGAAATGATAGAGGTAAGTCTATTTGAGGTCACAATACTTGCCAATATTTGAGATTTATGAGACATATGAGATATATGAAAAGAGTTTTGTTTCATATGGTTGTTATGCATGATACGGTTTGGAAACAAATGGGAAAATGCTTTGGCTGACTAAGCATGATTTTCACTTGAAATGTTATTTGGTTTCAAAAGGGTTTTGAAATGCATCAAAGTTTTGTCTTTGAGCAATCTCACTAAGCGTTGTTTGCTTACGCTCTCTTTACCCATTGATGTAGAGAAATAGAGTTTAAGTGCAGCATTTTCCCAGCAAGGAAGGTCTACGTATATGACAACCACTTGAGTATGGGAACTTAGTTTTAATTCGGTTAATAAGGCAATATGTTACCGTGTTATTAGGGGTTTAGTAATATAGATTTTATTGTGTTGTGGAGGTTTATATTTTTTTGGTTTGATAGACTATTATGTTGATAGTTTGAAGCATGATTGATGGTTGTTTACATATGTGCTTGATGCTAGGAGGCTTACCTAGTTTTTTCATATAGGTTGTGAATGCTTATGCTTATGCTGTAATAGTTCAAGCATGCTTTAAATGATGCCAATAATCAATTGATGTGATGCCAATGTTGAGTTGTTCCTTTGATCTCTTTTGAGTGTTGGGTTGGAATGATTTTAGGAAGCATGCCTCTAGTATTGTGATATGAATCAATCCATCTTTAATTGCTTCTGTTGTTTAGGGTATTTGGCTTGCTTTAGTCCATAGTTTTATGGTGTTATATATGAGTTTTATCTAAGCATGTTTAGAGTATCAATTGAGTATTAAATCAACAAAAAATGGACATTTCAGGTCTAGGGGTATCGATACTCGATCCCTAGTATCGGTACGCCCCTTTGAAAAATTAGCATTGTATCGATACTCGGGGAGGTGTATCAGTATGAGTTTTAGCTATTAAAATATGGTATTTTGGTATTTTGGCCTGAGTATCGATACTCGGGGAGGGTATCGGTACTGCTGCGCGTAATAAGTGCTATGCAAATGTGCAAGTATACACGTCGCAAGTTATAGTATAAAAGATATCGTCTCCACAGGGATTGGTGCTACTTCAAGAATCTAGTCTCTTGCACTGTAAAAATAAAAACACAAATAAAAGATTATAGAAGTTTAACTAATCTAGAAAGCAAATAAGTAAAAGAAAAGATGAATTCAATTGAGAGAGATAGGCTAGGTTATCGTGAGTTGAGGTGTGATAGCCGATTGGATTGTCTTGGTAAAAGAGTGCACGGGCAACTCAGTTGCCGTGGCAACTTGCACGACGGGGTTGCCTTGGCAACTAATTAATGGTTGCCTGGGCGACTAGTTGGGCAACTACTTGGGCGATCGGGCAGCAACTTCAAGGTTGTAAGCGTTCTTCAATGGTTTCTTCTTATCCCTAAGTCGAAACTCTAGCTACTTGTGCATGCCTTGATAATACATCCCTGCGTGAATCAAGGGTGAACAACAACCAATCTTGCGCTCCTCTTAGCCGTTGAAATCCTTAACTTATTCCTAAGCCGGATTAATCTTCACCATCATTGGATTGCATAAAGATCATATTCATTCATTTCTTGAATCTAACTCTCCCGATATTAGATAAATGGATGAAATCACGAGATCCTCTCCCAATTCACTCGCAAGCAATAATAAGAACCAAGAATGAATAAACCTTGAAATAGTAAAGTGCAAACTCTTATTACCTAAACAAAAACCAATAGTTTCTCACAACCACAAAACACAATAACCATAGCCAAGTAAATTTAGTTCATGGCTAGGTTCCAAAGAAACACAAGATAAACAATCCCTAGCATGAACCCAATCGAACAAGAAAGAAAAGATGAAGCTTGTCGAAAATTCCCTTTGCTTCCTCTCTTGGTCTTGTCTTGAAATTCCCTCTTGCTCTCTCTATGCATCTTGTCGAAATCTCCTTGATATTTATAGGGCTAGGCCAAAGTCCTTCTTTGAGGAGGAGTTTGAGTTGGAATTAAATTATCTTTAAAGAATATAATTCTTTATTATAATTTTTTTCCTATTAGAACTTCTCCTATCTTCTTGGAATTTAATTCTTCTTTAATCTCTGCATGGCAATCAAATTCCTTTGGGCTTGGGCCTTGCTCCATGTCATCTTGGGCTTGTAAAGTCATGAATTTCGACATCCATATTGCTCTTTGTCTTTGTCGACAAATGCCATGGCAACTGGCTCGGCGTCTCCTTAATGTATTGCCCTGGCAACTAGCTCGACATATCATTTTGCAAGTGATCCTGCACATACACACACAAAAACACACCAAAGCAGCATCTATTTCCACAAAAATCACCAAGTTATGTAATCAAGCTCAACGATTGAAGGAAACATGGATTAATGCATGAATGGCTAACTATGCAACTAATATGAGCCTAAGTCTAACAATAATATGTGTAGAAAGGGTAAGAAAAATATTCCTTTTGAACACTTATCACACCCCCAAATTCGAACTTTTGCTTGTCCTCAAGCAATGCAAACTCATAATTACCTGCCAAGACTTCAAATTTTCACAAACTTAGCTTTGAACTTGATTTCAATTCTCTGAACCGGGGCACAAAGTATGATTGGCTTTTTATTTTTCGGAAAACTGAGGAGTTACTCGGAATCAAACTATAATGCTTGTGAGTGTGTGCGGAGTTGTGTGCAAGTTGATTTTTCGGATTCTATGCAAACAATAGGTTTTCAAATTACTTCATTGGGTTCTTTTTAACATGTTTTAACTAGAGCCAATTTCGGGCACCTCTAGTGTTTTATTTTTAGTTTTCTTAAGTTAATTTAATCGACTAGAGCCAGTTTGGGCACCTCTAGTTAAAAAATTTTAACGCCTCCTAGAGCCGATTTGGGCACCTCTAGTGATCAATTTTTTTAGCATATGCTAGAGCAATTTCGGGCACCTCTAGCATTCATCCAATTTTATTCTAATCCCCCAATTAGTTAATTATCAACCTAAGTTTACTAGAACTCCTTAAATCAATCAAACCACAACAGTGTTTCATCAAATTTAGCATCATAGTAAAATTCTAAGTTTTTTCCATGGTTATCCTAGAATAAAAATTCTATCAATTAAGTGCATTGGTAAAGTCATCATTGAATATTCATCAAATCTAAGCAATTCTTGTTCCAATTAAAGGCATGGCAAGCAATTTATGTATCCTAAATGTAATACTTAAGTGAATGTAACTAAACATGGTAACTACTAATAACAATCCCCCCCAAACTCGAGTGAGGCATTGTCCTCAATGCATGCATAAAAATAATGAAAAATAAAAATAAAAATAAAAATAAAAATGCATACGAGGACTTACTCCGAGAGTTCGTCATCGTAGATGATTAGTTTCCTTCTAGTTGGCGTCTTGATTTTCTTGCTTGAACGCGATGGTTGTTTTCTTGTTTCCGGTGGTGGAATCGATCCTCGTACAGGGTTGTCCTCATCATCCTCTTCATCAATGTCAATGGCTTTTCGTTTGGAGGATTCAATTGGTGCCGTCTTTATTGGTTCAATGGAGGACTCGTCCGAATCTGAAAAATCAGAAAATGATTCCGTAGGAGTTGATTCGGGCATAGGTGCTTTACCTTTGGCTTTTGCAGTGGTTGTCGGGGCATTGTCAAGGTTGGTTGCCGTGGCGTCAGCTTTCTTGGTTGTCGTGGCAAGGATATCGGCGGGAAAGATTGGGAACGGCACGCGATTGTCCGGGTACTTTTCTAGGATGACTTGGGTGATGGCATTGTTGTGCTCCTTCATGTACCGCATGAACATTAGTTGCCGATCTTCAATTTGCCTTAGACGGCTTGCCAATGGTTTCAAAAGTGCTTCAAAGTATCCCGGGATTAATGGTCGAGTTGCCCTAGCGTTAAGTGCTTGGGCATTAGGGATTGCCGCGGCGGCAGGAGTTGTCGTGGCAATTGGAGGCCTTGAAGAATCTTCCGGTGCCTCTCCCATTAGCTTCCGGATTAGTGCTTGATTCTAACCAGACTTGGGTAGGGCCTTTTCATCGGTAGACTCACTCGGGACATGCATCTCCTTGCAAAGATTAGAAATTAAGCAAGGGAAGAAAAGATAACCCTTATCTTTTGAGCTGCATACAAAAATCTCATCACAAATAATTTTTCCAATGTTAATGATGCGATTATGCAAAATAGAATGTATGAGCAAAAGACGTGGTATATCAACGGTAGTATTGTGTGTGGAGGGCATTAAAGAAGTTTTAACAAACTTATTCCATAGTTTTGCCTCGGGTTTAAGCCGAAGGCGATTTACCGTGCCCTTGTATTTACCGTCGTTCCAATGAGTTCCCGGTTGAGTGAGTTCTTGAAGCACCTTGTCGAGTTGCTTGGGATTGATTTGGTCAACGAAGGCTTGATGCTCGTCCTTCTCAATGTAAAGTCCGTAAAAGGTGTTGATGCTTTCGGGACTTATAATGGCCTTGTCACGAACAAAAACATAAGGATTATCCGGGTTAGGTGAGTGAGCATAGAATTCTCTTACCCATGAGATGTTACCCGGTTCCGGTTGATGGCAAAAGATTTGCCACTTTTGATGTGCAATCCTCTTGAAGATGAATGGTTCAAGGCCGAAATCTTGAGAGCTGGAGTATTCAAAGCCTTGTTCTTCATGAATCTTCCGGCCTTCAAATTTGGATTGAAATCTTTCTTGAACCGCCGGTGTAGCAAACTTCTTGTATCTTGGTTCTTTGGAGGAACTTGGATGAACTAAAAGTTTAATCTTGGATGCCATGTATGATCTTGGTTGTGAGTAAAAACAAAGAAAAGAAAAGAAAAGAAAAGAAAAGAAACTAAAAAGTTGCAAGATAGAAAGTAGGAATAGGTTAAGGGTGATGGGTTTTATAGAAAAGATAGGTGGGTGGGATTAGGGGAAATTGACAAAGGGGTTAGGGTTTGGTAGGATTTTTCGACAAAGGGGTTTTGGTTAGGATGAATTGGAGGCTTTATATAAGCCTTTGATTCAGCCCATTAGTTTCCTTGTTGAAGATGTTTTCCTACTTGGTTTAGAATTCCTTCTTTCTCTTGAACTCCCTTTCCTACAATTCAAAAACAAATCAAATAAGGATTAAAATTAAAGATAAACTAATAAAGAAAATAAATAAAGATGTGTAATAGGATTCTTAGACTTGAATAAAAAAAATCTATCCTAAAACTACTAATAATCGGCAAAATAATAAAATAAAATAAAAAAATTGAAAAAATGAAAAATAAATAAAATAATAAAATAATCGACAAAAAAAACAAAAATAAAAATAAATAAAAATAAAAATAAAAATATCAAAAGGGAGAGCATGCTCATGCATCTCCTAAATTGACCACTTCCTTGTTACGTTCCACATGGGCACCATTGTAGTGCTTTAATCTTTGTCCATTAACTTTGAATTCATGGTTGTCAGAGATGGACTTGATTATCATGGCACCATGAGAGAATGGTTTGACGACTTCGAATGGTCCCGACCATCTTGATTTCAGCTTTTCCGGGAAAAGTTTTAGCCGAGAATTGAATAGGAGAACTAGTTGCCCTGGCGTGAATTGCCGTGGCAATAGTTTCTTGTCATGCCATCGCTTTGTTTTCTCCTTGTAGATTCGTGCATTGTTATAGGCGAGTGCACGAAATTCTTCTATCTCATTGAGATCCATCAAGCGCTTTTGTCCGGCACTTCCCCAATCCATATTCACGGTCTTGATTGCCCAAGACGCCTTGTGCTCGATTTCCACCGGTAGATGACATGTTTTACCATAGACAAGTCAGAAGGGGGACATACCTAAGGGTGTTTTGAATGCAGTGCGATATGCCCAAAGTGCGTCATCTAGTCTTAATGACTAATCCTTCCTTGAGGGATTTACAACTTTCTCGAGTATTCCCTTCAACTCCCGGTTGGAAATTTCTGCTTGCCTGTTGGTTTGTGGGTGATATGCCGTGGCGATCTTGTGTGATATGCCGAAGCGTTGCAACATCTTGGCAATTAGTCTGTTGTCAAAATGCTTGCCCCCGTCACTGATAATTGCTCTCGGCATCCCAAACCGTGTAAATATGTTTTTCTGCAGGAATCGTTGCACGGTCTTGGAATCGTCGTTGGGAACTGCAGCTACCTCTACCCATTTAGACACATAGTCGACGACAAGTAAGATGTAGAGGTTGCCGAATAAAGATGGGAAAGGTCCCATAAAGTCGATCCCCCATACATCGAACAGTTCCACCTCGATAATGTTCTAGAGCGGCATCTCATGTCGTCTAGAGATATTGCCCGTCCTTTGGCAACGATCACATTACTTGTAAAAGTCTTGGGCATCTTTGTACAATGTTGGCCAATACAAACCGGATTGCAAGACTTTGGCCGCGGTACGAGTTCCTCCAAAATGTCCTCCATAGGGTGAAGAATGGTATTTACGAGTACATTCTTTGCTCTTCTTGAGGATACATCGGCGTATAACCCGATCTGCACATTGTTTAAACAAAAGAGGCTCGTCCCAAAAGTAATGCTTAGCATCATGGCGGAACCGCTTCTTCCCTTGGTGAGTAATGCCATACGGAAAAATACCACAAACAAGGAAGTTAACTAAATCCGCGTACCAGGGTATTGCCGAGGCATATCTTTGCCGCCGTAGTGTTCGCTCCCCGAATTGCCGCGGCGTGTGCGTCAAAGACTGCTGCGGCGTCGAGAGTTGCCGAGGCGTGTGCATCCATGGTTGCTGAGGCGTCATGGGTTGCCGAGGCATCTAGGGTTGCTGAGGCGTCAAGGGTTGCCGATGCAATTAAAATTTGTTCATCGGGAATGCATCGCATATCTCTAGATCGCGTCCTCCTCCCTATTGCGTTCCAAACGTGATAAGTGATCGCCACTTGATTTTCTGTTCCTTTCCGTCCTTAATTTCAATATCAAATTCTTGTAAAAGTAATATCCAACGAATCAAACGAGGTTTAGCATCCTTTTTAGCAAATAAGTATTTGATTGCCGAATGGTCCGTATGAACAATTACCTTTGTACCAATTAAATAGGATCGGAACTTGTCAAATGCGAAAACTACAGCTAGTAACTCTTTCTCCGTTGTTGTGTAATTCACTTGAGCACCATTAAGAGTTTTACTAGCATAGTATATCACATGGAAGGTCTTACATGCGTTGGCCTAGGACTGCTCCTACCGCGAAATCACTTGCATCACACATGAGCTCAAAAGGTAGCGTCCAATCTGGTGGAACGACAATGGGTGCCGAGGAAAGCTTTTTCTTTAGGGTTTCGAATGCTTGAGTGCAAGAATCATCAAAATCGAAGACTTTATCCTGTTCAAGCAGATTACACAAAGGTTTAGTGATTTTAGAAAAATTATGAATGAACCTCTGTAAAAAAACCGCATGTCAGAAAACTTGAATTCCTTTAACCGAATTTGGTGGGGGTAATCTCTCGATCACGTCCACCTTGGCTTTGTCTACTTCAATTCCCTTGGATGAAATCTTGTGGCCGAGCACTATTCCTTCATCTACCATAAAGTGGCATTTCTCCCAATTGAGGACTAAGTCCGTTTCTTCGCATCTTGCTAACACCATCTCTAAATTGCCGAGACAGCCGTCAAAGTCATTGCCAAAAACCGAAAATGATCCATGAAGATCTCAAGGAAGTCTTCGACTATGTCTGAAAAGAGCGCCATCATGCATCTTTGGAAGGTTGCCGGGGTGTTAAACAATCCGAACGGTATCCTTCGGAAGGCATAAGTACCGTATGGGCATGTGAAGGTTGTCTTTTCTTGATCTTCTGGTGCTATGGCAATCTGATTGTAACCTGAATAACCATCAAGAAAACAATAAAAGGGTTTTCCTGCAAGACGGTCAAGCATTTGATCAATAAAGGGTAATGGGAAGTGATCTTTCCTAGTGGCTTTGTTTTACTTTCGATAGTCCATACAAACCCTCCAACCGGTCACAGTCCTGGTTGGGATAAGTTCATTATTTTCATTGCTTACCACTATTATACCTCCCTTTTTCGACACACATTGTACCAGACTTACCCACGTACTATCGGAGATAGGGTATATAATGCCGGCGTCAAGCCACTTGATGATTTCTTTCATTACAACCCCTTTCATGGAATGATTCAGGCTCCTCTGGGCCTCAATTGAAGGTTTGTGATCATCTTCCAACAAGATCTTGTGCATGCACACCGCCGGGCTAATTCCCTTCAAGTCGGCAATTGTCCACCCTATTGCCTTTTTATGTAGCTTCAACATGTTGATCAGCTTCTTTTTCTGCTTTCAGCTGTAACTTAGAGGAAATAATTACAGGTAATGTATTATCGGTCCCTAAGTATACATATTTGATTTGCTCGCAATTGTTTCAACTCAAGAATTGGTGGATTTTTCGAGAGGTTTTTTGAGTTTACCTTCCTTACGAGTAATCCAGTGGTTCAAAGTATGTACCTGGTCAGTTGACTAGCCAATTTGCCTCTTCTTGTTGTTCCTCATCGACCGGTTCTTCATACTCCTCATGTTTCTCTTGGTCGGCAATGTAGTTGCCGAGGCAACTAAAATCCTCATCGGTTAAACTCGCCGTGGCATGAAGTAGTTGGCATTCTTACGGATCATCGGCATGCCTTAGTGTTTGGAACACATTTAGTTTTACCCGCTGGTCATTCACCCTCATTGTGAGTTCTCCCTTTTCAACGTCGATCAAGGTTCTCCCGCCGCTAGGAATGGTCTCCCGAGAATGATAGGTGCATGCTCATCTGCTTCACAATCCAAAACAATAAAGTCAGCGGGAAAAATAAATTTATCAACTTTTACCAGTATGTCCTCGATTTTTCCCTCTAGATGCACATAGGATCTGTCGGCTAGCTGCAACATGACTGTTGTAGGTCTTGCCTTCCCGATTCCTAGTTTTTGGAAAACCGATTTAGGCATCAAGTTTATGCTCGCCCCTAGGTCGCATAGTGATTTCCAATAGAACAGGGTATTGTGAAACTTCTGGGATCCTTCAACTTAGGTGGCATACGATTGTGCAACATTGCCATGCATCCCTCTGTCGCGGCAACTGTTTCAAACTCTCATAGCCTTGTTCTTTTGGACACAATGTCTTTAAGGAACTTGGCATAGTTGGGCATTTGTTCAATTGCTTCCACCAGTGGCAAGTTGATGTGGACTTGCTTTAGGATATCAAGAAACTTCTTGAATTGGTATTCTTGCTTTTGTCGCTTCAACCTTTGTGGGAATGGTGGTGGAAGTCGGATATCTTCGATCCTTTCATTGGTTTGAAATCTGATTGACGGCATTGTCGGGACATCTGGAGTTGCCGATGCGTTATCAACTGGGGTTGCCGAGGCATGCTTATCACAAGAGGCCGAGGCATCTTCAGTTGCCGAGGCATGTTTATTGCGGTTGCCGCAACAATTCTGGGTTCAAGATCCGAGGCTTTGCCGCTAGGTTCGTCTTGATCTTTTTGTGGAGTTTTGTTTGACGAGCGGGTTTGAACCTCTCTAAGTTGTTGGCCACTTCTGGTGGTGATTGCCTTACATTGCTCATGGCGTTCCTCTTGCGACTTCAGTATCGCTAGGTAAACCTCCTTGTGGTCTAGTGTTGATTTTGAGCAAACCTGTCCGACTTGATTTTCCAATGATTTGATTGTTGCCTCTTGGTTTTGCAATCTCATCTCGGTCTGTTAATAAAAGCATCAGTTCTTTTTATGAAATTACTATTCTCAGCCATATAAGATTCAGTTTTCATCATAAAAGCATTTAGAGAATTTTCCAAAGAACTAGATGTCGTCGGTTGTTGCTGCGGCATCTGTTGCCGTGGTATATTCTGCTGGAATCCCGATGCTTGTGCATTCTGATTGTTCTGGTTTAAAGCTTTGTTGAGATTACTCCATGAAAAATTTGTGTGCTTCTTCCAAGCTGGATTGTATGTATTTGACATCATGTTGTTGCTCCGATTGTAATTCCCCATATAGAAGCTAGATTCCGGATTCTGCATACATTCAGAAGAATTATGGTTATCGCCACATAACTCACAAAAAGAATCCATTACCTTGACTTCATGTGTGTTGTTTGGTTTTTGCATGTTCTGGACCATCTTGGTTAAAGCGGCCAATTGTGCCAAAATTGAATCTGATGATCCTAGTTCATGTATTGTGGCTTGGCGTCTAACTCCTCCTCTTCTAGTAGATGGGAATTGATAATCATTCTTGGCCAGCCTGTTTAAAATTTGCATTGCTTCTTCGGGCGACTTATCTAGGAGTATGTCGTTTACCGAGGCATCTAGCATCATCCTTGTTGGTGTATTCACGGCATTGTAAAACATTGTTACTTGAGTCCACACCGGGAATCCGTGTAGAGGGCATTTATGTAGAAGTTCTCTATATCGCTCCCAAGCCTCGTACATGGATTCATCATCTGCCTGCCGAAAAGAAGTAATGTCGTTACGAAGCTTATCAGTCAAATTTGTAGGATTAAATCTAGCAAGGAAATCATGACAAAGATCAGTCCAAGATGCTATGGATCCGGCAGGAATGCTATTCAGCCATTCTTTCCCCCTATCCCTTAGTGAATAGGGGAATAATCTTAATCGTAGGACATCGGGGGTGACTCCGTGTATCTTGAACGAGTTGCAAATCTCGAGGAAAGATTTCATATGTTGCCATGCATCTTCAGTTGCTGAGCCGCCAAATTGACCAATTGTGTTGATCATATTAAACATTACCGGTTTCAACTCAAAGTGGTCGGCTTCAATTTCAGGTGCGACAACTCCTGGGTTAAGTCCATCAAGATCTTCTTCAAGATACTCTCGAATAGTTCTGTTTCGTGCAAGAATCACTCCTCCTCCTGCTCGAACATCTTGATTCATATTGCCGTCTTGATTTGCCATTGCTTCTCTTATCCTTCGTCTAAGTCTTTGTAAGGTTCGTTCGATTTACGGATCAAAGGGATATTACGGTGAAGTAGGTCTCGCCTGGTCATATACCAATGCAAAACCAAAGTTTGTTAGCCCTTTGAATTGTAAATAAGAAAAATAAAAAGAAAGTGCAAGAAAGTAAAAACAAAGTCGCTATTGCCAATCCCCGGCAACGGTGCCAAAAACTTGTTGCGCGTAATAAGTGCTACGCAAATGTGCAAGTATACACGTCGCAAGTTATAGTATAAAAGATATCGTCTCCATTGTGGATTGGTGCTACTTCAAGAATCTAGTCTCTTGCAATCTTTGTAAAAATAAAAACACAACTAAAAGATTATAGAAGTTTAACTAATCTAGAAAGCAAATAAGTAAAAGAAAAGATGAATTCAATTGAGAGAGATAGGCTAGGTTATCGTGAGTTGAGGTGTGATAGCCGATTGGATTGTCTTGGTAAAAGAGTGCACGGGCAACTCAGTTGCCGTGGCAACTTGCACGACGGGGTTGCCTTGGCAACTAATTAATGGTTGCCTCGGGCGACTAGTTGGGCAACTACTTGGGCGATCGGGCAGCAACTTCAAGGTTGGCGGAGCGTTCTTCAATGGTTTCTTCTTATCCCTAAGTTGAAACTCTAGCTACTTGTGCATGCCTTGATAATACATCCTTGCGTGAATCAAGGGTGAACAACAACCAATCTTGCGCTCCTCTTAGCCGTTGAAATCCTTAACTTATTCCTAAGCCGGATTAATCTTCACCATCATTGGATTACATAAAGATCATATTCATTCGTTTCTTGAATCTAACTCTCCCGATATTAGATAAATGGATGAAATCACGAGATCCTCTCCCAATTCACTGCATAAGCAATAATAAGAACCAAGAATGAATAAACCTTGAAATAGTAAAGTGCAAACTCTTATTACCTAAACAAAAACCAATAGTTTCTCACAACAACAAAACACAATAACCATAGCCAAGTAAATTTAGTTCATGGCTAGGTTCCAAAGAAACACAAGATAAACAATCCCTAGCATGAACCCAATCGAACAAGAAAGAAAAGATGAAGCTTGTCGAAAATTCCCCTTTGCTTCCTCTCTTGGTCTTGTCGAAATTCCCTCTTGCTCTCTCTATGCATCTTGTCGAAATCTCCTTGATATTTATAGGGCTAGGCCAAAGTCCTTCTTTGAGGAGGAGTTTGAGTTGGAATTAAATTATCTTTAAAGAATATAATTCTTTATTATAATTTTATTCCTATTAAAACTTCTCCTATCTTATTGGAATTTAATTCTTCTTTAATCTCTGCATGGCAATCAAATTCCTTTGGGCTTGGGCCTTGCTCCATGTCATCTTGGGCTTGTAAAGTCATGAATTTCGACATCCATATTGCTCTTTGTCTTTGTCGACAAATGCCATGGCAATGCCTGCTCAGCGTCTCCTTCATATATTGCCCTGGCAACTAGCTCGGCATATCCTTTGGCAAGTGATCCTGCACATACACACACAAAAACACACCAAAGCAGCATCTATTTCCACAAAAATCACCAAGTTATGTAATCAAGTTCAACGATTGAAGGAAACATGGATTAATGCATGAATGGCTAACTATGCAACTAATATGAGCCTAAGTCTAACAATAATATGAGTAGAAAGGGTAAGAAAAATAGTACTTTTGAACACTTATCAGGTACACCCTTTGAAATACCGATACCCAAGGTGTTATTTTTAGTTAAAGTGATTGCATGGTTTTATATTCTTTCATTTTTGTCCATGTTTTATATATACGCAAATTGAATGTGTTTAGCTGATCGGTTTAAGCTAAAATTTGACAAGTATGTATGTAACCTGATTAATTAAAGATTGGTAACTTCAAATTAAGTAAGTCCTTGTAGTTTTCTAGATTGATGTTTTGGTCCCAAAATTGCTATTTGTACAATTGGATGTTGATGTGGCACCGTTTTGTCTTATTTGTAACCGCTACGAGTATGTACACCCTAAGTCATTATGTTGCATCTAGATAAGATAAAAAGAAAAAATATACCTAATTCAAGTTAATAGTTTTGGGTTTATTTTCGCAAACCAAATGTAACTCGCTCGGTTCGGTCTAGCGTTTAGGCCAGGTTGAAGGGATTTCATTTTGTGGTATCAGAGCTAGGTTTGCGATTGTTGAGTGTTGATGTTGAATTGTTTGATTGATATTTTATTGTTTGTATACATGATTATGAATGATGTTGAAGATATCTTTTGTGGTGGGTATAATTGAGAACACATTGCTTATTACCGTATTTTAAAATAATTTTTAAGGTTGCCTTGGATCCTTCGCCGAATGCTAACTTAACTCTATTATGCTATGTTGTATGGCGTAGGCTATTGTAAGTATGCCTCCGAGATGCCAGGGATGCAGATTAACCGAGAAAGATTGGTTTCTCACAATCCTTTACCTCTTTGTCCTATTATTCCTCCTATTGGTGCTAGGGTTAGAGGTGTACTCTCAGGCTCTACAAGGGCCAATTTTTGGTGATATGATGCCGTTGATCCAAGCGATGACGAGAGCTTTTCAGGCAGTGATAACTAGAGTGTATGTGCAAGCATCAGCGCCTGCAATAGCCTTTAACCACGGGTTACCGTTAGAACATCTTCGTAGCTTGAAAGGTGTGGAATTCAGAGGATTAAAACCTAGGGCGGCTGAAGAGTGGTTGGAGAGTACCATCCATATTATGGGTCAGATGAAGTGTAACGATGCGCAAAAGCTAGGTTGTACTATATCTTTGTTGCACGGTGATGCTTATCATTGATGGGTAACCATGATTGCTAAAGTACTTGATGTTGATGTAAATTGGGAATTCTTTCGGAGAGCTTTCAAAAGGAAGTATCAAG
This sequence comes from Hibiscus mutabilis, assembly GCA_019671005.1. Lineage (NCBI taxonomy): Eukaryota > Viridiplantae > Streptophyta > Magnoliopsida > Malvales > Malvaceae > Hibiscus > Hibiscus mutabilis. The sequence continues at coordinate 12,962,493 of CM033726.1, read as the reverse complement.
ATGCCAAAAATGAGAGTTCATGTCGTTCGTGCAAGGTGGCATGTCAGTGTCAGAGTATGATGTAAAATTTGTCCGCTTGAGCCAATATGCTCAAGAGCTAGTTCCAGATGATCATCAAAGGTGTGATAGGTTCTGGTACAGGTTTGTTAAGGACATCAAACCATATTTGTTGGCCATAGATTACACAGATTTTGATGTATTGGTCAACAGGGCCAAGGATATTAAGCAATCCTTGAGTGGTCCGATACAAGTTGTGAATGTAGATTTAGGGAATAGAATCATTGAGTCCAGCTATGCTAGGAGATAAAAGAAGAGGTCGTGTGATAAGTGATACAAGCCGGATCACAAGCGTGGTGGTGATAGTGGCCATAATCAGGGTATACGTGTTGCTACCGACTATGAGCATTGTGGGAGACGTCATCTGGATGTAAACTAAGGGTAACTCCTGGAGCTTGTTGGAAGTATGGATCATCAGATCATCTGAAGCGTGATTGTCTGTATGTTATGAGAGGTGCACCGACACATGCTGGTGTTGTACCTACTAGAGACCAAGGCCGTAGCAGGGGTAATTTTTAGAGGCATGATAATGGTTCGAGGACTGTGGCTCATACAGTTTTTGTTCAACTAGAGAATGGTGGGCCAGCTCGAGTTTATGCTTATCGCATGGACCGTAATAACACTGATGTGATCGTAGGTACTTTTACCTTGTAATATTTGTCATTATTTTCTTTGGTTGATTTAGGGCCTACGCGTTCATACATCCCGAGTGAGCATGCATAGTTATTAGATATTCCTGTTGAGATTTTGGATGTTGGTATGTTGGTAACTAGTTCTTTTGGTGAGACGATTACTATTAGAAGATTATATAGGAGATGCCCTTTGGTTGTTCAAGGTCATGTGTTTGCCGTGGATTTGATAGAGTTGCCATTTTATGGTTTTGATGTTATTTTGGGTATAGATTGGCTAAGCGAGCATAAAACAGTTGTGGATTATGAATCTAAAAGTATTTCTTTGAGGCTTACCGATTATTACAAGGTTGTGGTGGTTGAAGAGAACGTTATGTTCTTGTCTAATGTTGTTTTGGCTACGCAAGCTGAAAAAATTATGCGAGTGGGTTTCTAAGCCTACTTGGAAATTGTGATGAACCTGGACATCAAAGGGGTTCAAGTGCAGGACATTCGGGCTGTGTGTGATTGTCCAAAAGTGTTTCCTGAAGAGTTGCCTGAATTACCGCCAGATAGGGAGGTAGAGTTCAGCATTGAGACGTACTTGGGTACGACTCTAGTTTCTATTGCTCCATATCGTATGACATCGAAAGAGCTAAAAAACTAAAGACTTAACTCTAAGAGTTGTTAGATCGGGGGTTCATCCGACCTAGTGTTTCACCTTAGGGTGCACCAGTTCTTTTTGTGAAGAAGAAGGATGGAACAATGCGTATGTGCATTAACTATCGATAATTGAATAAGTTGATGGTTAAAAACAAGTATCTGTTACCTCAGATAGATGATTTGTTTGACCAATTTCGTAGGGCGGTTGTGTTTTCAAAGATTAATTTGAGATCAGGGTATTATTATTTAAAGGTTAAGGAGGTTGATGTATCCAAAATTTCTTTTCAATTTTTTTTGTTTGACCAATTTTTTAATGATGCTGTTTGGTTTGACTGATGCCCCAACTGTTTTCATGGATATGATGAATAAAGTGTTCTATGAGTATCTTGATTAGTTTGTAGTTGTGTTTATTGATGATATCCTTATGTACTCTCGTACCGAAAAGGATCAAGATCGGTATTTTTGAATTGTGTTACAAGCTCTGAAGGGTCATCAATTGTATGTTAAGTTGAGTAAGTGCGAGTTTTGGCTTAAAGAGGTGATGTTTCTTGGTCATGTTGTTTCAGTGGAGGGTATCCGTGTTGATCCACAGAAGATTGAGGTTGTCCTTAATTAGAAACAACCTAAGTCGGTATTTAAGGTCCGTAGTTTTCTTGGGTTGGCTGGATATTATAACTATTTTATGGATAGATTTTCAAGTATTGCTACTCCCTTGATGAAATTGTTGTAAAAAATGTTCCTTATGTGTGGAAGGAGAGTCAACAGTGTAGTTTTGAGAAGTTGAAGAAGGTTTTGACTCATGCTCCTATCTTGATTCAACCCAAGTATGGTAAGGAGTTTGTAGTCTATAGTGATGCATTCTATGTTGGTTTGGGTTATGTGTTGATGCAAGACAAGAAGGTTGTGGCTTATGCATCAAGGCAATTGAAAGTTCATGAGCGCAACTACCCGACTCACGATCTAGATCTTGCGGCAGTTGTGTTTTCTTTGAAGAATTGGAGACATTATCTTTATGGTGAGAAGTGTACCATTTACATTGATCACAAGAGTTTAAAGTATTTGTTGTCTCAAAAGGTGTTGAATCTTAGGAAATAAAGGTGGATTGAGTTGCTTAAAGATTATGACTTGTCAAACGAGTATCATCCTGGGAAAGCCAATGTAGTAGCAGATGCGTTGAGTTGTACGGCTGCAGTTGAGCTTAGGGTGATGTTTGCAAGGTTGAGTGTGATGCGAGAAGGTGGATTATTGGTTGAATTGTAAATTAAGCCCACATTGTCTCAAATGATTAAAATGAGGCAGTTGTATGATGATTCTTTGGTTCTGCATGTTAAGGATATTTCGGATGGTAATCCAACAGATTTCTATTTTGATAATGATGGTGTTTTGTGCTTTAAAGGTTAAATAGTTGTGCTAGAAGATTCAGAGCTGAGGCGTACTATTTTAACTGAAGATCTTTCCAGTCCTTTTGCTATGTATCCTGGTAGTACCAAGATGTTGTAGGATCTGAAGGAATTATATTATTGGGTTAGCTTAAAGAAAGATATAGCCAAGTTTGTTTCTCATTGCATGGTGTGTCAGCTAGTTAAGGCTGAACATCAGTTTCCTTTTGGGTTATTACAAACTGTTCAGATTTTAGAATGAAAGTTAGAAAAGATCACCATGGATTTTGTGGGTTTTCCTTTGACATCGTCCAAAAAAGATTCGATATGGGTTATTGTCAATCATTTTACGAAGTATGCACATTTCTTTGTTGTGCATACGACGTATACGTTGGACAAGTTAGCAAATATGTATATTGCTAAGATTATAAGGTTGCATGGGGTTCTTATGTTGATTATATCGGATAGGGATTCATGTTTTACATCAAGGTTTTGGGAAAGCCTTCAGACAACTTTAGGTACAATGCTTAATTTCATTACGTCCTATCATCCTCAAACGGATGGTCAGTTTAAATGTGTTATTCAAATTTTGGAGGATATGTTAAGATGTTGTATCATTGAGTTTCAAGGGACATGTGAGAAGAAACTACCATTAGTGGAGTTCGCTTATAATAATAGTTATCAGTCGAGCATCTGATGCCTCCCTATGAGACTCTTTATGGTCGTAGATGTCATACGCCTCTCTGTTGGGCAGAAATAGACAAAAATCATGTTGCGAGGCTTGATTTGCTTAAGTATACGAATGAAAAGGTAAAACTCATTTATGAAAGGCCTAACGTAGCTTCGAGTCGGCAAAAATCTTATGTAGATTCAAAGCAAAGAGTGCTTGAATATGAAGTAGATGATAAAGTGTTTTTAAAGGTTTCACCTTAGAAGAAGCTGATGAGGTTTGGGCGTAAGGGTAAGTTAAGCACTAGGTTTATTGGACCTTATGAGGTGATTGAGCATATTGGTCCTGTTGTATATAGACTGAAGTTACCGATCGAGCTTGAAAAGATACATGATGTTTTCCATGTGTCGATGCTCTAAAAGTATAGATCAGATCCGTCACATGTTTTACCTGTTGAGGAGATTGAGTTGCGACCAAAGTTGGCTTATGATGAAGTACTAGTAAGGATATTGGATTCTAGTACAAAATTCCTCCGTGGGAAGACTATTGAGTTGGTTAAGGTGTTGTGGCGACATCGAGGAGTTGAAGAAGCTATGTGGGAGACGAAAGTGCATATGAAGGAACAATTTCCTCATCTCTTTCCTTTAGGTAAATTTCATGGACGAAATTTCTTAAGTGGGGGAGAGTTGTAACACCCAAAAATAGGGTTATAAGGTTTAGGGGTTTGACCGGGTTCAGTTCGGACAGGTTAAGCCGAATTAATGGATTGAATATGTTTTGGGTGAAATTAAAATGTAAAAATGGGAATTTTTACTATTTGGCAAAGGACTGGACTTTTAAAAGGTTTTTAGTCATTATATTAAACATGTTGGATTTTTTAATTAAAGGCCAATTTAATTTATTAAATGGATTTTTGATTTAGTGACTGAAATGTAAATTTTGCAAAACTATTTTAGTAACTATTTTGTAAATGGGCCAATACTAAGAATCCTTAGAGAGATATTATTTTCTAATGTTTTTAATAAAAAATTAACACCTTAATTGAGTAAGTAGTTGACGGTTAATTGGTTTCAAAATCATTTTTCCAATCTTTCTAATTTTCTCTCCTTATTGTCCCTCACTTTCCATTTCAATTTCCAAACAAGATTTTCAGAATTCCTTACTGATTTTCAATGGAGAAATTATCATTTGATTATACTTTTGATTCCTAATATAACCTTACAAAGATTTCTCAAGATTTCATCCATTTTATAAGTTTGATTTCAAGGAAATACTTATGTCAATTTTGGTGGAAGTTTCTTCAAAGGTGAATTTCCTATTCTCTCTTAAAACTAAGGTTCTTTATTGTATTCTCTAGTAGTTGGTTGATATTAGATTGATTTTAACTTAGTTTTGCAATGGATTTCAAGAATTGTTTGATTAATTGAGATTTTTGATGATTTGCTTAAAGATTTGATTAAGTTCACGGAACCTAGATATTTTGATAAGGTGGATTCACATTTTGATAAGGTAAAAATAATGTGAAATGAGATAGTTGAAATAATTCCCGAAACTATTTGATTGATTAATTTTTAGGTGAATTTTTGGTGATTTTTGGGGTTATTATGTGTGTTCTTGAATTGTTGGAGGTATAAGGATCTTTAGGAGGTGTTCTTGGTTGTTATTTGATGAGTATTGAATGTTAGAATCATATAGTTGATGATAGGTGTTGGGTGAATGAAGATCGATGTCGTTTTTGGTAGTTTCGGCTAATTTCTAAAGATTTTTTTTAATGATACATGAGATTATTGTTTGGCAGTGAGTAGAATGCATGATGATGCATTTCCCTTTCTTTTTATGTTGTTAAAATATGGGACGATCAAGGCAAAGTTGTCGACTTGCATACATCGCTTTTCGGTGGCTCGATTCACGTTGGCGAGCAAAACGAAGTGTATCGGTGAATGTATAAATAAGTTACAGCTTTTTAAAGGTTTGACTGATTGATCATGGGGTTTATTTATATCCTAAAAGACTTAACTAAGCTCAAACATAAGTTTTCCCTATTTCGCCTTTAAGTATTGGCTTGATATGAGATTGTGGATTTCATGTTTTGGTTTAAAAGCATGGTTTGATTTACTTACTGTAAATGTATTATTTTGGTTTAATATGCAATGTATATCAAAGTTTATGGATACCTATGAGCATTGAGATTAATTCCTTGGAGTAATGTGTTGTTGCCTTTGGCAATGTGGTTTTGCATATGAAATGGTTTTGTGAAATGCATTAGAAAGCAGTAAGTAAATGATTTGAAAATGATATATTGGCTATGTGACATAAATGAAAAAGTATCGAATACATTCCATAGGGTTTAAAGTGCACTATAATATAAAGTCGATCGCTCCACAGCTCTTGAGGTATAGCGATATGGCTACTCAGGCTGATGGTATTCTTCGGTTTCTTGCAATAGTGGTGAGCCTATTGCTAGTGGTAGAGGTAAGTTTATCACGACAAGTAGGGGTGAGCCTATCCCAGGCCGAAGTGAGATTTGGTGGAGGTAAGTCCATCGGGGAAATTCGTGTATCCGATGTGTTGTAATAAACATTCTATTTTTGAATGAAATGATAGAGGTAAGTTTATCTGGGGTCACAATACTTGCCAATATATGAGATTTATGAGACATATGAGACAATACGCCCCTTTGAAAAAATTGCCTGGTACCGATACTTAGAGAGGTGTATTGGTACAAGTTTTAGCTACTGAAATATGAGATTTTGGTATTTTGGCCTGAGTATCGATACTCGGGAAAAGGTATCAGTACGCCCTTTGAAAATTAGGCCTGGTATCGATACCCTATCCCGAGTACCGATACAGAAGGCGCTATTTTTAGTTAAAGTGATGGCATGGTTTTATATTCTACCATTTTGGTCCCTGTTTCGTGTGTAAATTGAATGTGTTTAGCGTATCGATTTAAGATGAAATTTGAAAAGTATGCATGTAACCTAATTAATTAAGGAATGGTAACTTTAAATTTAAGTAAGTCCTCGTAAGTTTCTAGATTTACATTTTGGTCCCAAAACTACTATTTGTGCGATTGGATGTTGATCTGGCACCATTTCGGTCGAGTTTGTAACCGCTGCGAGTATGTACACCTTAGGTTATTATGTAGCATCTAGACAAGATAAAAAGAAAAAAATAAACCTAATTCGAGTTAATTGTTTTGTGTTTGATTCGACAAACCTAATGTAACTTGCTCGATTCGGTCTGCGTCTAGGTTGGGTCGAGGGGGTTACACAGATTGACCTCTTGTATTCTTAGTATGATCATGGGGCTCACCTAGATTAGGAAGTTCCACTTGTTTCTTAGGCAAACTAGTTTCCAAAGGCACTTACACCACGTTAGGATCTGTATTTTCTTCATCACAATGTCTGAGTGCTTTGTTTTATCGCGATAAGTCTCCTGGTACATAGGCGGGGTAGAACGAGAGCAATATGCTTTAGAGGAAAACCTGGATAGTACTGGGAAATTAGAGAGGCTGACTGTGATGGGCTGTTGTATGGTGTACATTTTGGTGCCTTACATACTACAATCATCTTTTTCTTTTTTTTTTCTGTGAGAGTATATGGAATAGTAGGCTTTCGAGTCTATTAGGTTGTCAAGGGAGGAACAACAATATTTCTTATAGGGGAAGAAAAATCTTCATCCCTGTAACCCCCTCGACCCGGCCTAGATGCCCGACTAAATCGAGAGAACTATATTAGGTTTGCCGTAGTAAACCGGAGAAAGGTTACGAGAAGTCGGTCCATTTTTTTCTTTTATCTTGTCTAGATGCATAATTATTATCCTACATGTACATACTTGCAACAGGTGAAATAATGGAGGAAACGGATCATGGAAAGACCTTCAATCACATAATATACAATCTAGGGACTAAATTGCAAAACTCAACAATTTTAGGGACCAATACAAAAATTTAAGTTACCAATCCTCAATTAGTTAGGTTCCATGTCAGCATGTCAAATTTCAAATAAATACGATCATCCAAGCTCACACAATTGCATTCACACAACTTAGGGACCAAAACGTAAGGAAACAGAACTTTAGAATATGCCAAACTAACCGATTTAACTACCACCGTACCGGTACGGTCAATGGTGTTTCGATAAGCCCCTATTATTTAAAATGCCCATATTTCCAGTAGCCAATTACAGTTTTGATACACCCCTGCGTATCGAAAGGCCATTCACAAAACCCTTAAATCGTATTGAAACGCCTTCCACCGTACCGAAACACTGGCCAATTTTTCCTTGGCTCGTACCGAAACAGTTTCCCGCGTACCGGTTTCCTAAGCCTGAAATGGCTTACCCGTACCGAAATAGGGACACCCATACCGGTACGCCTGGACCTATAATGTCCATTTTCACTAGTTTAAGATGCTTTTGAACATAGCAAAAACACCTCAGCATGCTCCTAACATACAACCAATATATTCAAGGATCGAACCACACCACAACAACTCAGGTTCAACATCAATTCATGGCATCATGCATCAAATGGTAAACTAGAGGCATGCTTCCTAGTAAACCAATCAAACAAGGTATCAAACTTCAAAACCATCACCAAAACAATCCAAAATGGCTATTTACAATCCAAGAGCAACAAACAAAACCTGCTCAAACAGGGAGTTTAACAAATATCTCCCAATACAACAACGGAAACCCCATTGCCCTTATTACTTATAATCTAGTTCCAAAAACATACTTTGGTTACCAAGTCTTGTTGAGATCCCTTGCTTCTCGCTGCTTCCCAAACCTTTAGTTCTCTGCATTAATGGACAAAGAGAGCGTAAACACTCTAGGCTTAGTAAGGAGTGCTCAAAACAACACACCATCAATGCATTTAAAACCATTTCCCATCAACACATTAAAAATCCCATTTCAAACCATGTTTATCAACGAATAAAGCATCATGCCTTTAAAACCATGCACTTTAACACTTTCAAAACTAGTATATTAAACCATATACAACTTGTATCGTTAACCAACAGCAAGTCCCATTGCTAAACCTCAATTTAAGCCTTCCCACGCATAACTACCATATGCAAAGCTTAAAGAGTAACATGTATAAATCACATTAAAGAACATAGACCTTTCAATGATACATTAACAATCACATTGGCTTACAAGTGATCAATAACCAAGTTCTGTTACCAAAATAGTTCATCAGATACACGGATTCAAACAAGTGTCCTCGCAACACTTCAAGCCATCTCAATCGGAATAGCGATACAATCACAATCGTGGTACATTACAACCGGATACCCTTTCAACCCACGGGGACACCAACCCCAACCATCGGTTAGATGCTTAATCCACTAACGGGAGTTTACGGTACCATATAACCTCTCTACCGTTAGGGTACTTGGATAGAGTTTATGGTACACGGATCAAAACCCCTCAACATCCAAGGCGACTTATTATAGTGCACTATCAATCCTATGGCCGGCCAACTATATCCGATAACAATTTTAAAATCACATCACTTGCCAATATAATTAACCATTTACCATTTACCTCACTGTTTTTAACAAGCATTAAACCAACATGTTTCCAAAGCAACATATCATGCTTTAAACTACAAGTATAAACCATATACTTACATGGATCACTTACCACGTGCATCCATCAACATTTCATAATAAAAAAAGTATCTCAAATACTTTAAATCATGCTTAAAAAATAGGTAACTTGTAAATCAAAACAAGTGCATATAACCATTTCATCATAGCACGACCGAGAGAGAAAAACCATTTTACTTATTTTTGAGCTTTACCCAACATTTCAAGCTAAGTTTAAACTCTCATAAACCACCTTCAAAACATCCAAATATGGAATCCACGTTCTCACTCACCGATCGCCTCCAGATCAACCTCCCCTATTTTAATCACACTGCAACAGATGATTAATGCATCTCAATGCATTCAAAACACAGAAACAACAAATCCTTACGGACTTCCACAATCCTCTCACAATTACTCAACCACAATAACCGAAATCATCATCTAAACCTTTCCGAACACAACCCAGCCACCAATTAACAATCTAACACTCCCAAAATCATCAATTAACACTAAAAAAATAGAATTAAACCATCCAAAAACTTCCAACAATTTCACAGCCACCGAAACTCCACAAAAACACCAATCTAACAACCTAATCAATTAGAGATTTAAGAGTTTCGGGATTCCTTTACTAACAACGACTTAACAACATTATAAAACATCCATTATATGTTTAAAATCAATACTCATCTCTGGAAAATAGATCCAATCCGGATCTTTATCTATTCACCATTTAATCCCAATTAAATCTATTAACTCAATATAAAAACACAAAATCAGATTATAAACCATAAATCAAGGATCAAATACTTGGGAATATCAATAAAGAACCATTCAATAGAGGAGATCATGGACCTTACCCCTAGTGTGTGATTTCTCCCTCAATTGGCTTGTTTAAAAGCTAGAAAACACAAGATTTCAATAGGATTTTGTAAATCAATGATAAAGAAACAACTACAAATTAAGAAATTAAGAATATAAGTCTCCCACCTCTGGAATTTGATGAAAACAATAGTGTTTGGTAGAAAAGAAGTGGAGAGAAAAGTTGAGAGAAAAATTACGTAAATTTGGTTTAAAAGAAATAACTAGCTTAAATATCCAAAATCCTTTTAAATTAACTTTTAAAACACATGTTAAAATGACTTAGTTGAAGGGAGAAATCAGCAGATAAAACTTGGTAAAATAGCTCCTTAAGGATTCTAATAATTTGACCCTTTTCATTTTAGTCACCTTTTAAAAATAGTTTTCAAAAATTATATTTTGGTCACTAGCCAAAATGCCACACTTCCAAATATCATTTTTACAAATTTGATTTTACCAATATTAATCATATATTTAAAAATGATTTTTGACCATTTTTCCATATTTTATCTTACCAAAAAATATACAGCCCCGAATTTTACTCGAATCTCTAACCCGGTCCACTGGACCATCTAATAAACCTCAAAACTGCTAGGCCCAAAATCGGGGCGTTACAATTCTCCCCCACTTAAGAAATTTTGTCCTCGAAAGTTACCTAGAGGAAACAGATGCGAAAACTACTCCAGCATCTCCGACTTGTGTTCCCACGCGGCTTCCTCAACACCAAAGTGCCTCTACAACACCTTAACAAGCTTGACCGTCTTGCCACGCAGAACCTTCCTAATGGTATCAAGGATCTCTACAGGTTCCTTGTAATAAGATAAATTCGGCCTCAACTCCACATCCTCCACCGACATAACATGCGATGGATCTGATCAATACCTCTGCAACATCGAAACATGAAACACATTATGAATTTTCTCAAGCTCGGGAGGTAACCTCAACCGTTACGCCACTAGACCCACACGCCCCACAACATCATATGGTCTTATAAATCTCGGACTAAGCTTACCCATACGTCTGAACCGCATCACCTTCTTCCACTGTGACAGTTTTAAAAACACACGATCACCAACTGCGTACTCAATTTCCCTATGCTTCAAATCCACGTAGGATTTTTGAAGATCCACAGCCGCTTTCAAGCACTCACAAAAAAGCTTAACCTTTTCATCTGTGTCCTTCAACACGAGTAGTAAGAAAACATGTTTTTCCCCTACCTTGGCCCAAACGACGGTGTATGAAACCTCCAGCCATACAACGCCTTATACGAAGCCGTCTGGATACTCGTCTGATAACTGTTATTATAAGCAAAGTCAACCAAAGGTAAATGCTTCTCCCAGGTTCCCTAAAACTCGATAATACAACACCTCAACATGTCCTCCAAGACCTAGATAACACGCTTAGACTGTCCATCCGTCTTAGGATGATATGTGGTACTGAAATTCAACCTTGAGCCCAGGACTTGATGCAAAAATCTCCAAAACCTTACCGTAAACCTTAGATCTCTATCCGAAACAATAGACTTAGGTACCCTATGCAACCGCACAATCTCAGCGATGTACAAATCCGCTAATTTATCCAATGTGTAGGTCATATGCATTGGCAAAAAATGTGCACACTTCATAAACCGATTAACAACCACCCATATGGAATCCTTTTTAGCCGGTGTCAACGACAATCCTGTCACGAAATCCACGGTAATTCTCTCCTATTTCCACTCTGAAATTCTCAATGGTTGCAACAACCCGGATGGAAACTGATGTTCAGCCTTTACATGCTGACATACCATGCAGTTGGATACAAACTCCACTACATCCTTTTCAAACCAACCCAATAATAACTTTCCTTCAAATCACGATGCATTTTGGTACTACCAGGGTGTATAGAAAAAAGGACTAGAATGTGCCTCCACCAAAATAGTATACCTAAGCTCTGCAACTTCTGGCACTACTATTCGGCCTTTAAAACATGGGAAACCATCATCATAAAAATGAAACTCCGATGGCTTACCTTCTGATATGTCATTGACATGAGAAACCAAAGAATCATCGAATAGTTGCTTAGCTTTGATCATTTGCGACAACGTAGGCTTAACTTGTAATTCAGCCTGCAAACCACCTTTCTGCGTCACACTCAACCTTGCAAACATCGCACTAAGCTCAACCGCAACCTTACGACTTAACGCATCCATAACAACATTGGCTTTCCCCAGATGATATTCGATTGTCAAGTCATAATCCTTAAGTAATTCCAACCATCTACGTTGCCTAAGGTTCAAATCCTTTTGAGACATCAAATATTTCAAACTTTTGTGGTCCGTGAAAACCACACACTTGTCACCATAAAGGTAATGTCACCAAATCTTTAAGGTAAACAGCACGGCCAAGTTCGAAGTCATGAGTCAGATAGTTCCACTTATGAACTTTCAACTGCCTCGATGCATAGGCCATCACTTTGCCATCTTGCATCAGCACACACCCAACCCAACGTATGATGCATCACTATAAACCATAAACTCCTTCCCTAACTCGGGTTGAATCAATACATGAGCGTGTGTCAAAACTTCCTTCAACTTCTCAAAAATCCATTGTTGCCCCTTCGACCACATATAAGGAACATTCTTCTGCAACAACTTCGTCAGCGGGGCTGCAATATTAGAACACCCTTCCACAAAACGATGATAATAACTAGCCAACCCAAGAAAACTACGCACCTCTTAGGTTACTTCCAATTGAGAGTGGCCTCGATTTTCTGTGGATCAACACGAATACCCTCCGCAAATACCACATGACCAAGGAACATCACCTCCTTGAGCCAAAACTCGCATTTGCTCAACTTGGTATACAACTGATTATCCTTCAAAACTTGCAACATGATCCGCAAATACTGTTTGTGATCCTCCTCGGTACGAGAGTACCCAAGTATATCATCAATAAACACAACCACGAACTGATCAAGGTACTCATGGAATACTCTGTTCATCATAGCCATAAAAGCGGCTAGGGCATTTGTCAAACTGAATAGCATTATTAAAAACTCGTAATGCCCGTACCTCGTACGAAATGCGGTCTTATAAACATCCACATCGTTAACCTTCAACTGGTAATACCCCGACCTCAAATCAATCTTCGAAAACACTGCTGCTCTGCAAAACTAGTCAAACAAATCATCGATCCACAGCAACAGGTATTTGTTATTCACTGTTAACTTATTCAACTGTCGGTAATCTATGCACATATGCAACGTACCATTCTTCTTTTTCACAAACAGAACTGGAGCACCCCAAGGCGAAACACTCAGTTGAATGAACCCATGATCCAACAACTCCTAAAGATGCGACTTCAACTCATTTGCTACCATTCGGTAGGAAGTAATGGACACCAGAGTTGTAACCTCGTATGTCTTCATACAAAAATCCACCTCCCTATCCGCAGGTAAACTCGACAATTCTTCGGGGAAAACTTCTGGATAATCGCAGATAGCCCGAATGCCCTGCACCCGAACACCCTTGACTTCAGGGTTCATAACAATAGCCAAATAAGCTTGGCAGCCATCAAACATCATTTTCTCTGCTCGAGTAGCCAAAACAACATTGGATAAGAATTTCACATTCTTTCTAACCACCACAACTTCATAATCATCGGCTAATCTCAAGAAAACCTTTTTGGATTCATAATCCACCACTGCCTTGTGCTCACTCAACCAATCCATACCAAAAATAACGTAAAAACCATGGAATGAAAATTCCATCAGATCTGTAGCGAACTCATGCCCTTGCACCACCAAAGGACAACGCTGATACAACCTCTTGGTTGTAGCCGTTTCTCCAAAAACACTAGTTACCAATATGCCAGCACCTAGAAACTCAACAGGAACACTCAACAATGATGCATTATCACTTAAGATATATGAATGAGTGGATCCCGAATTAATCAAAGAAAATAGCGACAAATATTAAAAGGTAAAGGTACCTGCTATCACATCCGTGTCGTTACGCCCCTCACGATGAGCATACACTCTAGCCGGTCCATCATCCTCAGGCTGGATAGCAACGATATGAGCCACAGTCCTCTGTCCACCATCTCTGCACTGGAACGGGCCATGGCCTTGACCACGACCCCTCTACGGAGCAACAACAGGTACGGCACCCTACCCACATCCAGCTAACAAAAGACAGTCACATCTTAGATGGTCGCCAAACCCACAACTCCAACAAGCATTAGCCACAACAGCTGTAGGTGCTTGACCCTCCCTGGCCAAGTATGGACAATCTCGCCTCAGATGATCACGCGATCCGCAAGCCCAACATGTGTTGTGCAGAGCTCAAATCTAGGCACTATGCCCTTGCGCTCCATGCCCAAAAACTCCACCACCATGCCTTTGATCCAGGTGAAACCTCCTATCACGGTGTCTCTTGGCTTGACCACCGTCAAAACTAGAATCAGCCGATCTCTTGCCAGAGCTAACACCCCGAGATCCAAAAGCTAAACCAAGATTTTGCTCAACATCCTTGGCTCGCGTGACCAACACATCAAAATCTGTATAATCAGAAGCAAGCATGTATATCGTAACATCCTGAACAAGCTCGTAGCAGAAATGGTCACATCGCTGACGCTCGTCAGGAACTAACTCGGGAGCATACTGGTGTAACCTCCCAAATTGTACCTCGTACTCATAAACAAACATATTACCCTGCACCAGAGCCATAAACTCTCTCTTATTTTTATCCTGATATCAGACCCCCAGATACTTCTTTTGAAATACACTACAAAAGAACTCCCAAGACACATCCGTGGTTGCCATCCCATTTATCAGAGTAGTCCACCAGCTATAAGCATCTCCCTGCAGCAGGGACACGACACAACCTAGCTTACGGGTATCTGAGCAACCCATTTGTTCTAGAATCCTCTTTGTACTAGCCAACCAGTCCTCAAAAGCCTCTGGTGTTAGACCACGAAAGTTAACTCTGCCTAGACTACAGAGTCACTCTAACGATAAACCTTGCCCAACTAATGGTGCTGACACTTGAACACCCACAATTGTTGCCTGAAAAACACAAGTGGCACTTGCTCCACTCCCTCAAGTGGATTAGGTCAGGGCGGTGGCAACCCTCGAGGAGGTATAACATCCTCCTCATTTCTCTACCCAACGACAGCAACAATCATACCAGGTCACAACTCTCTCTTCGATCCCATCGTGTTAAAAATATATCTAAGGCATGATAAACATTTCAAAACAACACAGTTAGGCCAGCTTCAAGCAAGGATCCAAGACCTCCATCTTAATTCCAAACATTTCAGACTTAATAATAAGGCAATGGTTTCCCGTATTTTCCCCCAACATGACATAAAGCAATCAACATACATATCTCAATCACCATACATAGCAAAGAACAACTACAACCCACTACTTTATCACAACAGTTATACCAACACATATATCAACATGCATATCCAATCACCGTGTATAACAAGCAATGGTATACAATCAAACTACAACATCCCAACCTTTCGTAACCTGGCTCTAATACCAACAAATGTAACCCCCTCGACCCGGCCTAGATGCCTGATCAAATCAAGAGAACTACTTTAGGTTTATCGTAGCAAATCAGAGAAAGGTTATTAAAAGTCAGTCCATTTTTTTTCTTTTATCTTGTCTAGATGCATAATTATTATCCTACATGTACATACTTACAGCGGGTGAAATAATAGAGGAAGCGGATCATGGAAAGACCTCCAATCGATAACATACAATCCAGGGACTAAATTACAAAACTCAACAATTTTAGGGACCAATACTAAAATTTAAGCTACCAATCCTCAATTAGTCAGGTTCCATGCGAACATGTCAAATTTTAGATTAATACGATCATCCAAGCTCACACAATTGCATTGACACATCTTAGGGACCAAAACATAAGGAAACAGAACTTCAGAATATGCCAAACTAACCGATTTAACTACCACCATACCGGTACGGTCAATGGTGTTTCGATACGCCCCTAATATTTAATAACCTAGATTTCCAGTAGCCAATTACCGTTCTGATACACCCTCGCGTATCGAAACGCCCCTCACAAAACCCTTAGACCGTATCGAAACGCCTTCCACCATGCCAAAAAGCTGGCCAATTTTGCCTTGGCCCGTACCAAAATAGTTGCCCGCGTACCGGTACGCTAAGCTTGGAATGGCTTACCCATACCGAAATAGAGACACCCGTATCGGTACGCCTGGACCTATAATGTCCATTTTTACTGGTTTAACATGCTTTTAAACATAGCAAAACACCCTAGCATGCTTCTAACATACAACCAACATATTCAAGGATCGGACCACACCACAACAACTCAGGTTCAACATCAATTCATGGCATCATGCATCAAATGGTAAACTAGAGGCATGCTTCCTAGTAAACCCATCAAACAAGGTATGAAACTTCAAAACCATCACCAAAAGAATCTAAAATGGCCATTTACAATCCAAGAGGAGCAAACCAAACCTGCTCAAACAGGGTGTTTAACAAATATCTCCCAATACAACAATGGAAACCCCATTGCCCTTATTACTTATAATCTAGTTCCAAAAACATACTTTGGTTACCAAGTCTTGTTGAGATCCCTTGCTTCCCGCTGCCTCCCAAACTTTTAGTTCTCTACATTGATGGACAAAGAGAGCGTAAGCACACTAGGGCTTAGTGAGGAGTGCTCAAAACAACACACCATCAATGCATTTAAAACTATTTCCCACCAACAAAATGAAAATCCCATTTCAAACCATGTTTATCAAAGAATAAAACATTATGCCTCTATAACCATGCACTTTAACACTTTCAAAACCAGCATATTAAACCGTATGCAACATGTATCATTAACCAACAACAAGTCCCATTGCTAAACCTCAATTTAAGCCTTCCCATGCATAACTACCATATGCAAAGCTTAAAGAGTAACATGTATAAATCACATTATACAACATAAACCTTTTAATGATACATTAACAATTACGTTGGCTTACAAGTAATCAATAACCAAGTTCCATTACCAAAATAGTTCATCGGATACACGGATTCAAACAAGTGTCCTCGTAACACTTCAAGCCATCTCAACCGGAATAGCGATACAATAACAATCACGGTACATTACAATCAGGTACCCTTTCAACCCACGGGGACACCAACCCCAACCCTCAGTTAGACACTTAATCCACTAACGGGATTTTACGGTACCATATAACCCCTATACCATTAGGGTACTTGGATAGAGTTTACATTACACGGATCAAAACCCCTTAACATCCAAGGTGACTTTTTATAGTGCACTATCAATCCTATGGCTGGCCAACTATATCCGATAAAATTTTTAAAACCACATCACTTGCCAATATAATTAACCATTTACCTCACTGTTTTTAACAAGCATTAAACCAACATGTTTCCAAAGCAACATACCATGCTTTAAACTACAAGTATAAACCATATACTTACATGGATCACTTACCACGTGCATCCATCAACATTTCATAGTCAAAAACTGTATCTCAAATACTTTAAATCATGCTTAAACAGTAGGTAACATGTAAATCAAAACAAGTACATATAACCATTTCAGCATAGCATGGCCGAGAGAGAAAAACCATTTTACTTACTTCCGAGCTTAAACCAGCGTTTCAAGCTAAGTTTAAACTCCCATAAACTACCTTTAAAACATTCCAAATCTGAAATTCACGTTCTCACTCACTGATACGCAAAACCTTGATTTGCCAATATGAAATCAAACGTCCAAAGCCTCCAACGCTTCACCGATCACCTCCGGATCAACCTCCCCTATTTTAATCACATTGCAACAGATGATTAATGCATCTCAATGCATTCCAAATACAGCAACAACAAATCCTTACGGACTTCCACAATCCTCTCACAATTACTCAACCACAACAACCGAAATCATCATCTAAACCTTTCCAAACACAACCCAGGCACAAACTAACAATCTAACACTTCCATAATCATCAATTAACACTCAAAAATAGAATTAAACCAGCCAAAAACTTCCAGCAATTTCACAGCCAGCAAAACTCCACAAAAACACCAATCTAACAACCTAATCAATTAGAGATTCAAGAGTTTCGGGATTCCTTTGTTAAAAATGACTTAACAACATTATAAAACATCCATTATATGTTTAAAATTAATCTTCATCTCTAGAAAATAGATCCAATCCAGATCTTTCACTATTTCATCATTTAATCCCAATTAAATCCATTAACTCAATATAAAACACAAAATCAGATTATAAACCATAAATCAAGAATCAAATACTTGGTAATATCAATAAAGAACCATTAAATAGAGGAGATCATGGACCTTACCCCTATTGTGTCTTTTCTCCCTCAATCGGCTTATTTAAAAGCTAGAAAACACAAGATTTCAATAAGATTTTTTAAATCAATGATAAAGAATCAACTACAAATCAAGAAATTAAGAATATAAGTCTATCACCTCTGGAATTTGATGAAAAAAATAGTGTTTGGCAGAAAAGAAGTGGAGAGAAAAGTTGAGAGAAATGTTACGTGAATTTGGTTTAAAAGAAATAACTAACTTAAATATCCAAAATACTTTTTAATTAACTTTTAAAACACTTGTTTAAATGACTTAATTGAAGGGAGAAATCATCAGATAAAACTTGGTAAAATAGCTCCTTAAGGATTCTAAGAATTTGACCCTTTTTCATTTTAGTCACCTTTTAAAAATAGTTTTTAAAAATTATATTCTGGTCACTAGTCAAAATGTCACACTTCCAAATACCATTTTTCAAAAATTGATTTTACCAATACGAATCATATATTTAAAAAAATTAACCATTTTTCCATATTTTTATCTTACCAAAAAATATACGACCCTGAATCTGACTCGAATCTATAACCCGGTCTACCGGACAGTCTAATAAACCTCAAAGCCGCTAGGCCCAAAACTGAGGCGTTACGATCCCAATCCGATGCAAAAATTAGGTTGAAAAAAGATCTTTGGATCGGCATAGTCGTAGTTTTTTTGTTTCATTATGTGTTCTTGTGTTACGGCGTGGACGTCTTTCAGCCACTAACCATGGACCAAAAGAACTAACATCAATGTTATTTTCCTGATTGTAAGCATGGATCTCATTGACTTCTCCATGTCAGTACTGGTCTGTGGGTTCTCGGATCACACGTCTGGGTAGCTTTCCTAAGAGTGGCCATATCTGCCACAGTGGAAATTGTTAACTCCTTAAAAGATGTACTCTATATGCATATATTGCCATGATATTGCTCAACTTTAGGTACATATTAGTCTATTTTTCTAGACGTTTCATGTATTTGCATCTAGGACTTGGGGAATGTATAGTAGTTATTGCCAAAGTAATGGGGTATTTTCTTGTCTTGGTGTGTAAGATCGGCAGGAATAGAGTAAGTATATGTAGGAAAGAAATGTCGAGTATAGTTGGAAAATGCAGGAGGAGAATGTCGAGCTTGGTTGGTAAATGAAGGGAGAAGAATGCCAAGCTTGGTTGGCAAAAGAAGGGAGAAGAATGTCATGGTTGGTTGGCAAAAGAAGGACGATATGTTGTAGCCACATAAGTCCTAGATACAATAATGCATGGATGCCGCGTCTGAAGAGTGCGGAACCAAAAATTTGGGACTCAAACCTAACCCTAATTAGGGCTTCACCTGCACCTATAAAGGAATTCAAGAATGAGCCAAAAAAGAGATAGAGCCGCGAGAATAAGAGAATGGTAAAGCAACCTGGGCAGTTTTGCCTAGAGCTCTGGATGCATTGAAGGGTTGCATCGAAAGAACTCCTTCTTTGTTTCTTATCTCTTGATTTAATTCTGGTTTTTGTGATGATGAATCAAAACGGTGCTTGTTTGTTGGTTTCCTCAGCCATGAACTAATCTTTTAAGTTGGCTAGGGGTGTTTGCGATAAACGCTTAGTTTAGGTTTTTAATAATTAAATGCTTTGGCATTATTGTCTATTTCATATATACATCATGGTTTCATATTTTATGTCATACGATAGTTGGCATTGAATGCTCATTATCCCCTAATATCTTAATAGACTTAGAATATAAGGATTAATTGCCAAGTACTAAAAAGAGAAACTTCGACAAAAGATATTCAAGTAGACGAAACTTACACCTAAAGTGAATCATCCCCTTAGGAGTATAGATCGAATCTTCACCAAGTTAATTGTTTGAAAATTCTATATAGACATATAGGTGTTGAAAGTAATTAACTTAGGGTATTGCCATCGACAGAGGAAATACTAACTTAAAATCTGCTCGACAATAGAACCAAAGTTTAATGTTATTAATTTCTGGTTGTACTAGCGTGGAATCTAAACATCTCTTGCCAAGCCTTCCAATCTTCTCCGCACTAGTTATTTGCCAATCTACCTCGATCTTCACTTCATTTCCTTTATCATTTTAATTTTTTAGTTCTTTTATTTTACTCGTTCTCTCAATCAATTGCCATCACCTTTATTTTCCAATTCACAAGTATTAATTGTGGCAATTAATTCCTAGACAATCCTTGTGGAGACGATACTCAACTCATTACTTTATTATTTGCTGACCGTGTATACTTGCACGTAAGAATACATATTCTTGGCATTATTTATTTGAATAATTATATAGAATCCTTAATCTTTTACCAAGCAGTATTCCATCGACAAGTTTTTGACGCCGTTGTCGTGGATTGCAACATGATTAATTGTTTTGATTTTTACTTATTTTCCTTTTTGTTTTACTTATTATATTTTGATTGGTGTATGACCAGGAGCCGCACTGCGAAAGAAGATTTACAATACGATCATAAAATTAAGAGAACACACCATAGATGGTGCGGAATAGGAATATGGAGTTAAGAGATAACCAACCCATCAGAGAACACTTAGAACCCACCATAGATAATTTGGTGCCAAGACTAATCGGTCCAGAGGTAAATATGGCTAACTTTGAGCTTAAATCGATAATGGTTCAACTGCTATTAATGTAGGACAATGTGATGGATCACCTACTGGAGACCCAAGGTAGCATTTGAATCAATTCATGGAAGTTTTTCAGCTATTTCAAAAGCCTGGTGTGAATGAAGAAACAATAAAGGTGGGGCTACTTTTTTTTTCCTTGTGAGATAGAACGAAATTGTGATTAAATTTATTTCCACCTGGTTCAGTCACTACATGGGCAGATTTATGCCAGAAGTTCCTACTGAGATTCCAGCCACCTACATTAAATGTCAACCTGTTGAGAAGATGTCTCATGCATGGATTCCCTACTTGGACCCAAATAGAGATTTTTGATACCAGACTCAATGTTCATGCCAGGATCATTGCAGACGCCGCGACAAATGGTTCTTTACTGGATAAAATTTATAATGAGGTATATGAGATACTAGAAGGGATTTCCACCAATGATCTCCAATATCCTACCAAGTCAGGATGAGAGCAGCTAGAAATTTAAAACTTGATGCACTTTCATCTATCAATGCTTAAATTGCTAGCCTTACTAATACATTGAAAACAATGCAAAAGTCTGCTAAAGTTCGAGTAGTAAAGGTATTGGAACCATTTTGCACTATTTACAGTGATGACCATATCATGAAGGAATGCTCGGAAAACCTAGAGCCGGTGTATTTTGTTGGCAAATACAACTGCAATAACAACTTGTACTCCAATACATATAATGTAGGGTAGAAGTAGCATCCGAACTTTTCATGGTCGAACCAAGGATGTAACCAATTTAATGCCCAGTATTAGAGCACCAATGCATCACCAGGTTTAAACAAGAATGTGATGCCATAGAGAGCGCAAAATAATTTACCTCTGGTGCAAGATCTTTCGATGAGAACACCCTGAAGGATTATGTGTAGTATAACGATGCAACTGTCCAGAGTCTAGCCAAATCTATGAGGAACTTGGAAGTTCAAATAGGACAGATTGCTAGCGCACTTAATGTCAGACCTTCAGGGACTCTGCCAAGTGATACAGAGAATGCTTGGCAAAAAGGGAGAGAACAATGCAATGCCATCACTCTCCTAAGTGGCAAACAAGTCGAGATTTCAATACGTGAAAAAGAGCCAATTGTTTGCTACAAGAATAAATCAGTGCCAGTAGAAGAAACCAAGGAAGTTGAGAAATGGGAAGCAAGAACCAGCAATGCCAAATCATAACCTGATGCAAACCCTACCTTGGTAAAACAAGCATGTGTTATTGTTGACATTTTTTGTAACACCCCTTTCCCGGTCTGGTAGGAATCCGGGTCAAAAGGCATTATCGGTGAATAATATGATGACGGATCAATGATTTCGATAATTTATTCAATAAATTATGTATCAATCACTTGTAATATAAAAAATAAATATTTCTAGTCAGTAAAGTTTACACAATTTATAATTTAGGACCAATTGGTAACTTATACAAATTTAGGGCTAAACTGTAAAACCAATAAATTTCAAGGTCTTAACAAAATTGGAGTTACCAATGTGAAATACAATGCATGAATGTCCTGCTTACAAATTTTTAGAACAATCAAAGTTCGTTTGCACCTTCAATCAAGCCTTATAACATTTAGTGACCAGACTACAACATTCTGAAACTTCTTTAATCATATTTTATCTAACTTACATACCTCAGCACCGATACTCGAAGAGGCCGTATCGGTACACCTATGTCATGGTCATTAAATCAGTTACAAACATTAAAGGTCGTACAGTTACGAGGACACCCGTATCGATATGCCAATATCTATATCGATATGCCTTTATATATACGCCCCAAATTGCATACTTGTACCGATACGCCTTCACTTGTATCGATACGGACAAACCTGTAATGACATATTTAGTCTGGTTTTTACTCATTTTAGGGGTCTTAACCTTGTCCAATTAATATCAAATTTTACAAGCAAACTTATAATCAGTAAATCTATATGTATTTCATGCCAATACGAATCCATTCACTACGATTTCCCTTGTTACGGCGTTTTAAGCCATTTTTCAATTTTGCCAAATTACCAACATGTCATATTTTATATTTTAACCCTTTTCTAGTGAACAATACATATACACAAAATACATCATTTCAGACTTATTCTTTATCATGCAATACATATCTAACACCATAACATCGAATGGCCAAATTATAGCATATTTACATAATCCTCATGCCCTCTTTATTACTCCATGCATACAATACCTCAATAAACATATTTAATCACATTTTTCATTTTCTTATTCTAGTATGTCATGATCATGCATCTCATAAACTTATCTTATTTATCTTATATAATTCCATAACATATATCTCATGTTTACACATACACCCATAAATACATGCCATATGCCACCTTTCTAGGAGTTTTAGGGAACAAGGATACATTACTTAAAAGTCGTAGAGAGTGACTTGCAACCTCGTACCACGATCATGTCCTCGGTAGTCTTAACCTGAAATGATGCATAACAATGAATGTGTTAGGCATACTTTTCCTAGTGAGGTAGTAACCCAATGATATTACAATGGCACAAATATAGATTTTATGAGAATAATGCAATCAATGAATATGGTGGCCTTGATGAATACATGTACATAAATAATACTCAATGTCGTAGATCCGTTTTCATGTTTATTATTGTCTATTTATACCATAATATTATCCATGACTTGTCTTTTAGCATTGTTTGCCTTGGAACACATTTGGACATAGGTAACATTGGTTTGTTTAAACAAGCTCAAAGCATAAAGCAATGGCTTGTATCAATTAATAACAATAATACTTCCTCCATCAGCATCCATCATTTCCCCCTAACCTCCAACATCGCCAATATAGATTACCCTTGAGCTGTAGCTCATGGACCGTAATCCAAATACACTATGTACCATACTAAAGTGTCCAAGGGCTTCCATTGCAAGGCAACTTACATGTCTTATGATTTAACAATAGGAAGTTTTTCTTATTCGATAGTTGAGCCTTAGCTCCAATAATCCTTGTCAATACAATAGTTTCATCATTACAATAGCCTTGCCAATACAATGTCTTTTTCAATATGGTAATCTTATTAATACCATGTTTCATCGATACAATGATTTAAGTAATGCTATAAACTTGCCGAAGCAATGAACTTACCAATGCAATAATCTTTGCCAATGCAACATGATGCAGGGCAACACAAAAAGACTTACCAATGCTTTCCAATGACATGGGTATTGCCACCAATTGCTCTATAAGAGCCAATGAACAATTCAACAATAAGTATACAATAAAATGAAGAAGAAGATAATACAACAAGGATGACACCTAGCCATCCAAACCATAAACTACACTCACTGAACCATATGAAGTGTTTAGAGCTTTCATAGGATGATTCATTTGCTTTTGGATTACTTAACTTGGATGGACGAGATGATTCCTCACCTTAGAACACTTAACTTAGCCATGGAAATAGCAAGAGGATAAATCATGCATGGTGACTTGGGATTTCTCCAAACTTAACTTGGAGAAACCAACCGAGATCTCATTATCTAGGATCAAAAGTATTCCAGACATTCCTACTAATTATTAACACATAAGAGAGCTTTTTATCAGACGTAGATCACAAGCACTTATCAAATTTAACTTCTAGGTGGCACATTTATAAATAAAAATGTACAAGACTCAGTTTAGTCCTAGGATCGCCTAAACCATAGCTCTGATACCAAATTGTAACACCCCTAAATCTGTATAGAAGATATACTTAATTAAGGAGTATCACCAAACAACCAAGGACATTCAAGCACACAATAAAGGGAAGACTACCTCATTGAATAAGAAGAAAAAAGGATATACATGGGAGAATGTAGAATAAAAATATGTTTTACTTAACAACCAAGTTTTATACTTGTTTTCAACCAACTAGTTAACATGTTAACCTTTACCAAATCTTGAACTAATTCATTCATATTCAAAGGTACCACAAGACACAAGCAAACATCCAACAACTTACATTACTCAAGTTAACCAATATGACATGTTCAATAAACTCCTTAAGGGCTAACTCCACCATTCGGACATGATATGAATATATACAAGCTAGACACAAGTAGCCATTCTAACTCATTCAATCAAACTAGTATATGCAAGGCCTCATTCGAGTAGCTAACAACACAAACATACTTCCATCCACACATCTTAATCAACCATATAAGCCAAGTAGAAACTACTTAAACCGAATATTTAGAGAGCCCTTTTTATAAAACACTTTCAAGGATGCATATTGCTCTCAAATTACATAACATATGCACACATATATACTTCTAAATGCATTACAAAACATGTTGCCACCCATCTGGAGTCCTAAACAAAGAGTTTACATAACATACTTTATAATACTTGTGATCTAGCCAAGCTCCCAAGCTAACTTGTAATCCAAGCTTTACCCTGGAATAAGATGAAAGGATTGCATAAATTTTCACTTAGTGAGATAGTTTAAAGTAAATAAAACATGAACAATAATCCATCCTTTCACTTAGATCCATCAATCATATATACGTGCATTTCTAAGCTTGGATAAGAAGGCACCCATTTTAAGGCAAGCCAATCAACCAAGTAATCTTACATATACAAGGATAATTCAAACCAAGCTTGTTCATATATATATATATATACAGTTACTTGAATAGGGCTTAGCTTATGTGTATTCACATAAACATTCGAATAGTGTATCTATTATCCCAATTAATACTTTATGATCGATAGAAGGACATTACTTGTTATGCAAGACATTACCATAATTCATTGACTTAACTTATAAACTTTCTTGGTTTCTTTTAAATATAGCTTAACCATACATAAGTTTCTTGTCATGCCAATCATCAACATATTATACTATAACATGAGTTACTTTTCGAATATGGCATCAACTTAACATATGTCTTCTTCTAAAGGTTAATTAAGAAGTTCATTCGAAACATCTTACCTGTCATATAATTTATTGTAAGGAGTCACACAGAGCATTCTAACAAGCATACACTTACACCCAAATGGAAATTCAAGAGTCGAGCAATGTAAATTATTGTTATATCCACTTATACAAATCTCATTGATTTATCTTATAAATGTTTATGAATTCATTTTAATATAGTATACTATTACATGAACTTCTTAGCATGTAAGATATCAATCATATCTTAACATAAGGTTCTTAATTTGTATTGCAATTCCATTCTTGTTCTTGTACATAGCCTTACTTATCATTTGAGTTACCAAACATCACATATTATGGTCATCAATTACTTATTATCAAACATATTACTTCAAGATCAATGTTACTTGACATTTAATATAGTAAATATATCTTATTGTAAGGATAGATCTTTGTCTCACATGGTATTAAGATTATCCCGCAACTTAATTGTAAGTTTCATTATAAGTCTTTAACATAGCCTTGAGAATCGAATAACAGCCTAGGTACACGAATCCCCAACCAACTGTCACAAAAAATGGTACTCGCAGTACTGGTCAATTCCTCATACTGTCACCAAGTGACCACAAAACTTCAGTCCTACTCTCGCCAAATAAGGACTGTAGTCAACCCCAAACATAAGCTCTGTGGACTCTACGGCATGCCAACTATACTTAAGACTGACTCGAAACCAAGGCTTTCACATTTATCATCTTTTATTAGAAACAAAGCGACCATAGCTCTTTATAATGATATCATATCAATAAGCTCATTACGCTTTTTCAATTTGGGTATATATTCACCTCATGTGAACTTCTCATTATAGATGAGCATTGCTCCATATTCTTATTATCATGCCACCAAGGCTTATTTCATAGTGCATCACAAGTTCAACCACTTGTATCGTTCGAACAAAGGATGTATTAAGTGAACATAGTTCATGGATATTCATTTCAAAGTTAAGCATAGCTTCAAATTTCATATACTTACATAAGTAAGTCTTATAACTTTTCATATCAATCATGTATTACCACATGTATAGTTTTCGAATATAAATTGTATTCATTTCCTATCATATCTGAATGATAGCCAAGCCTATTAAAGGTTTCTATCAAGTTTGTAACATTTGAACTAGCATGTATTTCACACATCTCTAATCATATAGTACTTGTAACATAGTACATACCTTGTAGTCCAAGCTTAGGAGCACAAGCACACTTTAATTTGATAAACAACAATATAAACTAAAACAAATAACATGCTAGAGATAGTTTCAATCTATCTCGAGACTTTAAAATACTCTCAACTTATATCCCGAAGTTATAAGATACCTGAATCCACACTTTCACCGTAATACCCCAATTTTTGGTTAGTGACTATTTTGCAAAGAATTAAAAGTTGGTGGTTTTAGTTCAGTGACTAAAATGTAAAATGTTAAGTTTGGTGACCAAAGTGAAATGTTGAGAAAAGTTTAAGGACTGACATGGTAATTTTCCAAATAATTATTTTTATTCTATAATTAAATAGATCACATAAGGGTGTGAATCGAATATAAAATTGTTGGTTCGATTCGATGTTTCTATTATTGGGAAATTATAGTTAAAGTTTAAATGTGATTCGGGTAATCGTATGAGCTCGAAATATGATGAAATTTTGAAGGGAGTTGTAAGAAGACTTGATGAACATGACATTTTATTTTGGAATCATTATTAATCAATTTAGATTCGATTAAAGGCAGTATTTTAAAATAATGCACAAATGGCATTTTTGTGAATACAAGGATTCATTAATGGCATTTTAGTCATTTTGCCCATGCTTTTTAATTAAAAATGATTATGGAAAAGTGATAAGGTTATGTTTCAACACCTAATTGGTCATAATTGAGGGGTAAAATGGTAATTTTAATATTGATGGAGATTTTTATATTAGATTTAAAAGATTAAAATGCCATTTGTCATGTTAATTTAATGAAGAAAAAGCTAGAAATTTTCTCTCATCTTCTTCCTCAATTTGAAAATACCATAGCCAAGGTAAGGAAATTTTTTATTCAATTTTTGGCTTGATTCGATTAGTTTTTGGTTCAAGATATGAAATAGAAAATTAATCTCCATTTAATTCTCTTTCAATTGGTATAATTTTTTAGTGGTTTCCATGCTTATATGTTGAGATTGGAGATTAGGGTTTATGAAGAGAAAGATGAGATTTCATGTTTTTAAGGATTGTTTTAGTTAGATTTAAAGTTGTGATGATGTTGCATGCATGATGTGATGAAATTTCCATGGATTTTGGTGTTAGGTATTATTTGGGAATATTGAAAAATTAGGGGAAACTCTTGCAAAAATTTTATTTGAATTAAGAAATGATGTTAGAAGCTTGAATATGGGTTTGGAGGTTGAATTTATGCTTGAATCAAGTTGGAAAAATTTTGGAGAGTGACCCTTGGTATTCGGCATGTAGGGAAAATTTGAGGAAAATTTAGTGTTGAGGACTAAATTGTAAAGCTGGGAAATATGTGAATTAAGTAGGAATATTATTATTCCTAATATGGTTTTATGTTAGGATGATACTAACATATACTTGAATTGTATATGTTGGTGAAAGTGTTGTAGATTATAATCGTAATCCAAATCGGGAGCCGAACAACTCTAAAGACAAGGAAAAAGTACAAAAGTGAAGCTGTGTATAAGGGTAAAGCTTTCTAGTGAGGCAACAGGTGAGTGCATTTATACTATTTTATTTTATATGAGAAAGACTTGCGATGAGTCTATCTTGAATGTCAATTCACAAATGATATCTTTTCAATGAATGATTTTCAGGTATGAACTGCCCATGCACTTTTATATGATATTGTGAAATGTTCATATCTTTTGATATTTTAAATAAGTGAAAGATATATGATAGTGAATGTAAAGCCCACTGTTTGCATTATGAGATTTCTAGGTATAATTGCATGCTAATGAGGTGGGAGTATAAATGATACAGTGATGTTGTATAGGTGTACAACAGTTATAAAGTGAAACAGTGATGCTGTGTTTTACAGCTATGTCCTAGTGATACAGTGATGCTGTATAAGTTTACAGCAGTTATCAGTGATGTTGTGTTCTATAGCTATGACCTAGTGATACAATGATGCTGTATAAGTTTACAGCAGTTATCAATTGATAAAGTGATACAGTATTTTATTTTGGCACAACAAATTAGTTGATGTCGCACATGTGCATACTCAATAATGACTCGCATACCATACATTCTCATTTATCTTACATTGGGCTATGATTAAAATAATCGTGAAAATGAAATGATTGAGTGAAAGTGAAATAAATTTTTGAACAATAATTTTTGGTATGATCTGTCTTATTTATATAAACTATTATTTTCAATGTTATTTATCGAATTATTTATTGCAAAGTTTAACTGAAATGTTAGTTGCCTTACTAAGTTTATACTTAGCGTGTGATTGTTTCACGCGTAGGTAAAAGAACGTAAGGAGCTGCAGAGAAGACACCATCTATTTTGGAAATGGTACATTATTATCAGTAAGACATCTCTGATGTCCCTTTTTGATATTATTAGTTGGCATGTAAATTATAAATGCTTTGGATACTTTGATAAGAAAATGTTTGAAATGGTTGTAATAGCATAAACATGAATATGAATACTTAGAGTGGATATTAGTAGTTGAATATGTTAGAAATCATATTTTATTATCTATTCAAACGATTTTTAATTTAGGCGGTTTTTAGGCAATTTATTAATTATATATATTAGAATTTGAACCGCCATGTTGTTGCCATAATCTAGGTTCAGATTGAACTTAGAAAAATTAGTTTTTAAATTTTACACGATTAAATATTCTTTCAGAAAATGGTAAATTATTTACATTTTAAAGAAACAAAATTTTACCGATTTTGAAATAAGTATTATTGTACGTGTCATGTGACATTTCTAACTCGTATTCAATGATGGATTCGGGTAAGGGGTGTTACATTCACATACTCCCAAAGTTTCCCGTTCTAGCCTTCATGCCATTATCTTCTTCCTAATCATGGTATGAACCCTAAATTTAAATAACAAATCATCAACACCAATTCAATTCATTTACTAACAGCCCTATTGCACACACACATATATACATACAAATCAATCCATTAATGTTCTTAACTAAGTAAAACAGTCCCAATACACATATGATCACTCATACATTCACAGAACAATCCATTATGCATATATGTACCGACATATTTCCACTAAACAGCCCTCTCATACATTCTTTCATGTTCAAGGCAGTCCAATTACACACTTATATACACAAAACAGGGCAGATTTCACATATACACATTTATTCATTTATAACAGTCCCTAAGCCTTTAAAACAGTCCTTAAATGTGTAAAAACAACCCTCCCCTACTTGATTTATAAAAATAGGGCAGATTTCACATATACATATTTATTCATTTATAACAGTCCCTAAGCCTTTAAAACAGTCCTTAAATGTGTAAAACCAGTCCCTAAGCCAATTACACGCTTATATACACAAAACAGGGCAGATTTCACATATACACATTTATTCATTTATAACAGTCCCTAAGCCTTTAAAATAGTCCTTAAATGTGTAAAAACTACCCTCCCCTGCTTGATTTATAAAAATAGTTTTAAAACAGGTTCTTTCATCCACAAAACTGTCCATTTTTTACTCGTAAGTAAAGCCCTTCAATTGCAGCTCACATATTTGTAAAAAATATCCCCAAATTGTATATAAAACAATCCCCTTAGTTTCATCAAATCAGCCCCTCATTGATTACTGAAACTGCCCTTTAATTTTCAGTTTACAAAATAGTGTATTAACTCTTCAAAACAGTCCCTATTTACTTATATACGTACAAACAGTCCAGAATTTTTATGTTTACAAGTATAAGTACAAAACAGTCCAAAACACACCCTTGTTTAATCTCATATCCTTAGATCCGATTGTTAACAACTTGAAGACTTTAAAATTCAAGATTTTTTTCACAATGGATACCTATAAATTGACACTTTGAGGCTGTCCAAAAGCATTCAAAGCAGAATATACACATGGGGCATTCAATTGTTTCGATTTTGTACTAAAATATACACCAAGACTCCAATCATAATCAAGCCTACTTAATACACTTAAAATTGCATCACTCAAAGGCTCAAGCACTAAAGGACTCATTCTCAATCAATTCTACTAACATAAAGCACATGGAAATCAGATATCAAAACTCAATTTAAACCTAGTTAGGAAGGAAGATCATTATCACCTTTTTATTCTAAATGATCGATTCAAAGCTTCAAGATTTCTGAATCCACAAGCTCACATCTTAAACTTCCATGGCAAATGGATTCTCGCTCTTTCTCTCTCTCCTTAAGGCGGTTCTGGTAACAAGGAGGAAGATAACATCTTTTTCTCCTTTGGTTGATCCTTCCTCTTCCCCCTAACACAAGCTTTCATCTTTGATAGCCATGTGTACAAGATCCTTAGTTTGAATTATTTACCATTCAATTCATTGCTTTTGTTTAGAATTCAATTTGTTCCATTTGAATTTGGCCATCCATGAAACCATGTTTTAAAGTTAGTCCCTTTTCCACATACTTAATCTAATAAGAGACAAATTCCATATCAAATTAGTTGTGACCAAATTTATAGCATAAATCCAAGCTAAAGTTGGGGCATTGAAATATTTAATCAATTTAAATCACATTCGAATTAGCAACATACTTCTAGGCCATATTTTAGGGTGTTAAAATTCTCTCCCTAAAAAGAAATTCTTCCTTGAATTTCCCTGGGTTGAACAAACAAGGGTACTGATCTGTCATAGCAGCTTCGATTTTTCGAATTGCTTCTCAACCTTGTGATTTATTCGTAAGGCTTTTACAAGAGGAAATAAATTTAGTACGAAGCCTTCTAACTTCACGATTAAGAATTTGGATCATTCTTTCTTATTGGTCATCAGACTAAAAAAATGAAGGTTGTACTAAGGTTGATCTTAGTTCCCAACATTCTTTGCAATGAATTCCAGAATCTAAATGTGAATTTGGGGCTTTCAATATGAGATTATCGATGTGGAAATGCCTTGTAATTTCCTGAACTCTCGAATATTGAACATCAGCCATAGATAAAGTCTCCATTTCATTCAAATTTGTAAGAAGTGTTCTGGTGTGGAAGACCTATCAATTACAACCCCAAACAACATTACTCCTCTTGGGAGACAAGGGCAACCCATTCTCAAAATCCATAGCTATACATTCCTCTTTCCATTGTGGTAATTCGATAGGCTAAAGTATTTTTGTAGGGGTCCAGTGTTCGATTTTGACTTTCTAACAAGTTATACACTTGAATACACACTTGGTGGTTTTAAATTTCATCCCTGACCACTAACACAAATTCTTATAATCCTTATACATCTATGTAGATCTGAGATGAGTTAAGAAAGGCTAATATGAGCTCCTTGTAGTATTTCCTTTTTAAGAGTTTCATCACTAAGTTCCTAGACTCTATTTCGATAATAGAGTTACTCATCAGAGTTCGGAGAGAAATCTGATTTGGATTTGTTCTTTTAATTTAGCTAAGACATTATGAAGCTCAGGATCCGTTTGATGAAGAATCTTAAATTTCTA
Source organism: Hibiscus mutabilis (assembly GCA_019671005.1). NCBI lineage: Eukaryota > Viridiplantae > Streptophyta > Magnoliopsida > Malvales > Malvaceae > Hibiscus > Hibiscus mutabilis. The sequence continues at coordinate 12,930,058 of CM033726.1, read as the reverse complement.
AATCAATTCAAGTTGAATTTAAAGTTTGGCTAAAATCTGTCGATTCATTTGTAACTTGATACTAGCATAAGCAAGAGCTTTCTTCATCTGATCAAGGTTTTGTTGCTAGCTTTCCGGCTAAACAAAAGGTACATTCCTTCGAAGAAGTTCGATAAAGAGAAATCAAGGTGGAAAACCCTTTTTACAAATCTTCGATTATAAGCAACTGATCCTCAATCGCCTGATTCACTAACATTTCTCGAAGGTCTCTAATCAATGGATTGAGTCCTCTTAAAATCCACCTTAATCCTTCTACATACATTCGATATCCATGGAAGAAAACTTTGGATAACTAAACATTCATATGTTAAATTTACATATAGTCGATGATCTCGAAGGATTTTATAAATAATTGAAAGGTGTTTTGAATGTTCATCCTTATCTTTGGATTGGATGAGGATATCCCTAAAGAAGGCAACACTAGAGTTATCCAATTAAGGTTTTAACTCATTTCACTAGATCCATGAGTACAGCTGGAGTGTTAGTTAAGCCAAAAAGGCATTATGAGAAACCCATCATGGCCATCTCGAGTTTTGAATGTAGTCTTAGAAACATCTGGTTCTTTAATCTTCATCTGATAGTATCTTGTTCCACGATCGATCTTAAAGAGTAACGTAGCATATTTAATCTGATCATACTAATCTTCAATTCTTGTAATGGGTACTTGTTCTTAATGGTAAACCTATTCAATTTTCGATAGTCGACACTAAGCCACTTCGACCCATACTTCTCCTAAACAAGCAAACTAGAATTTCCCCAAAAAGACGAATTAGGCCAGATAACTCTTTTATCCTGGAGTTCTTGCAACTGAATCATTAACTCCTTAAGCTCGATCGAAGCCATACAATAAGGAGTAATAGAGACCGAGTAAGACCTGGGCGAACTTTGATTTTGAACTTTACTTCTGTATCAAGGGTGATCCCAGTGGTTTCTCGGGAAATCATCAGAAAATTCAGGAACAATTTAGGTAGATTCAAGAGGAAATTTTAGTCTCTTTGACTTCAGGTATAGAAGCAAATACAAAACTTGATTCAGAGGGTTTCTTATCAAGCAAGAATATAGATTATATTCCTAATCCATGAAGAAAGGTCTTTTCTTATAGCAATTTACGCAGGCAGGGTACTCACGTAGGTTATCTAATCTCAAAACAAGATCAAGTTCGTGAAAGATTGCTCAAAAAGATTGGTAGGAAAGAAAGAATTTCCTTATGTAATCAAAGAACAATTCCATCATATACTGTTTACTACAACTCTATCTCCCAAGGATTGATGGCAGTTGAATTACCATTGGTAGGTTTCAGACACGATTCAACTTTCTCAATGAGGATGGAATATAAGAAGGGACAGGTTGATCCATGATCACTTAAGGCATATACAAAGTTTGGGTACAATTCAATTGTACCCACGAAGGTGTAAACTTGATATCGTACTAACTTGTTTATCAAAATTCGTGGTTGCTAAACCACAAGGAAACAAGAGAAGTTTCTTGTTTCCATTTAGCAACGTTATGAAAGATTTTACCACTTCTAATTCATTCTTTCACTTCCCCTTCAATGGAGGAACCAACCGAGATCTCATTATCTCATCTCAAAAGTATTCCAGACATTCTTACTAATTATTAACACATAAGAGAGCTTTTTTATTAGACATAGATCACAAGCACTTACCAAATTTAACTCCTAGATGGCACATGTATAAATGAGAATGCACAAGACTTGATTTAGTCCTAGGATCGACTAAACCTTAGCTCTAATACCAAATTATAACACCCCTAAATCGGTATAGAAGATATACTGAATTAAGGAGTATCACTAAACAACCAAAGACGTTCAAGCACACAATAAAGGAAGACTACCTCATTGAATAAGAAGAAATAAGGATATACATGGGAGAATGTAGAATAAAAATCTTTTTTACTTAACAACCAAGTTTTATACTTGTTTTCAACCAACTAGTTAACATGTTAACCTTTACCAAATCTTGAACTAATTCATTCATATTCGAAGGTACCACAAGACACAAGAAAACATTACTCAACTTAACCAATATGACATGTTCAATAAACTCCTTAAGGGCTAATTCCACCGTTCGAACATGATATGAATATCTACAAACTAGACACAAGTAGCCCTTCTAACTCATTCAATCAGACTAGTATATGCAAGGCCTTATTCAAATAGCTAACAACATAAACATACTTCGATCCACACATCTTAATCAACAATATAAGCCAAGTAGAGACTACTTAAACCGAATATTTAGATAGGCCCTTTTTACAAAACACTTTCAAGGATGGCATATTGCTCTCAAATTACATAACATATGCAAACATATATGCTTCTAAATGCATTACAAAACATGTTTCCACCCATCTAGAAGTGTTAAACAAAGAGTTTATATAACATAATTTATAATACTTGTGATCTAGCCAAGCTAACTTGTAATCCAAGCTTTACCCTGGAATAAGATGAAAGGATTGCATAAGTTTTCACTTAGTGAGATAGTTTAAAGTAAATAAAACATGAACAATAATCCATCCTTTCACTTAGATCCATCAATCATATATACATGCATTTCTAAGCTTGGATAAGAAGTCACCCATTTTAAGGCAAGCCAATCAATCAAGCAATCTTACATATACAAGGATAATTTGAACCAAGCTTGTTCGTATATATATATATACAGTTACTCGTATAGGGATTAGCTTATGTGTATTCACATAAGCAATCGAATAGTGTATCTATTCTCCTAATTAATACTCTATGATCGATAAAAGGACATTACTTGTTATGCAAGACATTACCACAATTCATTGACTTAACTTATAAACTTTCTCCATTTCTTTTAAATATAGCTTAACCATACATAAGTTTCTTGTCATGCCAATCATCAACATATTATACTATAACATGAGTTACTTATCGAATATGACATCAACTTAACATATGTCTTCTTCTAAAGGTTAATTAAGAAGTTCATTTGAAACAACTTACCTGTCATATAATTTATTGTAAGGAGTCACACAAAGCATTCTACCAAGCATACACTTACACCCAAAGGGAAATTCAAGAGTTGAACAATGTACATTATAGTTATATCCACTTATTCAACTCCCATTGATTTATCTTATAAATTGTTATGAATTCATTTTAATATAGTATGCTATAACATGAACTTCTTAGCTTGTAAGATATCAATCATATCTTAACATAAGGTTCTTAATTTGTCTTGCAATTCTATTATTGTTCTTGAGCATAGCCTTACTTATCATTTGAGTTACCAAACATCACATATTATGGTAATCAATTTCTTATTACATAAGATACCAATATAGCATCTCATGGTCATCAATTACTTATCTATGACTTAGCAAATTCTTTATCAAACATATTACTTCATGATCAATGTTACTTGTCATTTAATATAGTAAATATATCTTATTGTAAGCATAGATCTTTGTCTCACATGGTATTAAGATTATCTCGTAACTTAATTGTAAGTTTCATTATAAGTCTTTAACAAACCTTGAGAATCGAATAACAGCCCAGGTACACGAATCCCCAACCAACTGTCACAAAAAAATGGTACTCACAGTACCGATCAATCCCTCATATTGTCGCCAAGTGACCACAAAACTTTCATCCTACTGTCACCAGATAAGGATCGTTGTCCACCCCTAACAATAGCTTATAGACTCTATGGTATGCCATCTATACTTAAGACTGACTCAAAATCAAGGCTTTCATATTTATCTTCTTTTATTAGAAACCAAGTTAGCATAGCTCCTTATCATGATATCATATCAATAAGCTCATTACCCTTTTTCAATTTGGGTATATATTCACCTCATGTGAACTTCTCATTATAGATGTGCATTGCTCCAGATTATTATTATCATGCCACCAAGGCTAATTTCATAGTGCATCCCAAGTTCTACCACTTGTATCGTTCGAACAAAGGATGTATTAAGTGAACATAGATCATGGTTATTCATTTCAAAGGTAAGCATAGCTTCAAATTTCATAAACTTACATAAGTAAGTCTTATAGCTTTTCATATCAATCATGTATTACCACATGTATAGTTTTCGAATATAACTTGTATTCATTTCCTATCATATTCGGATGATAGCCAAGCCTATTAAAGGTTTCTATCAAGTTTGTAACATTTGAACTAGCATGTTGATAAGTGTTCAAAAGTACAAATTTTCTTACCCTTTTTACTCATATTATTGTTAGACTTAGTCTCATATTAGTTGCATAGTTAGCCATTCATGCATTAATCCATGTTTCCTTCCATCGTTGAGCTTGATTACATAACTTGGTAGTTTTTGTGGAAAAGATGCTGCTTTGGTGTGCTTTGTGTGTGTATGTGCAGGATCACTTGCCAAAGCAATGCCGAGCTAGTTGCCAGGGCAATGCATGAAGGATATGCCGAGCTAGTTGCCAGGGCAATGCATGAAGGAGACGCCGAGCCAGTTGCCATGGAAATTGTCGACAAAGAGAAAATGCAATAGGGATGTCGAAATTAATGACTTTACAAGCCCAAGATGACATGGAGCAAGGCCCAAGCCCAAAGGAATTTGATTGCCATGCAGAGATTAAAGAAGAATTAAATTCCAAGAAGATAGGAGAAGTTCTAATAGGAATAAAATTATAATAAAGAATTATATTCTTTAAAGATAATTTGATTCCAACTCAAACTCCTCCTCAAAGAAGGACTTTGGCCTAGCCCTATAAATAGCAAGGAGATTTCGACAACTTGAAGGGAGAGTGGAGGGCAAATTTCGACAAGTCCAAGAGAGAGGAGGGCAAATTTCGACAAGTCCAAGAGAGAGCATTAGGGAAATTTCGACAAGTCCAAGGGAGAAAGCATGGGATTTTCGATAAGCTTCATCTTTTCTTTCTTGTTCGATTGGGTTCATGCTAGGGATTGTTTATCTTGTGTTTCTTTGGAACCTAGCCATGAACTAAATCTACTTGGCTATGGTTATTGTGTTTTGTGGTTGTGAGAAACTATTGGTTTTTGTTTAGGTAATAAGAGTTTGCACTTTTCTATTTCAAGGTTTATTCATTCTTGGTTCTTATTATTGTTTACGAGTGAATTGGGAGAGGATCTCGTGATTTCATCTATTTATCTAATATCGGGAGAGTTAGATTCAAGAAACGAATGAATATGATCTTTATTCAATCTATTGATGGTGAAGATTAATCCGGCTTAGGAATAAGTTAAGGATTTCAACGACTAAGAGGAGCGCAAGATTTGTTGTTGTTCACCCTTGATTCACGCAGGATGTATTATCAAGGCATGCACAAGTAGCTAGAGTTTCGACTTAGGGATAAGAAGAAACCATTGAAGAACTCTGCCGAACCTTGAAGGTTGCTGCCTAGATGCCCAAGTAGTTGCCCAACTAGTTGCCCAGGCAACCATCGATTAGTTGCCAAGGCAACCCACAGCAAGTTGCCACGGCAACGGAGTTGCCCGTGCACTCTTTTACCAAAACGATCCAATCGGCTATCACACCTCAACTCACGATAACCTGGCCTATCTCTCTCATTTGAATTCATATTTTCTTTTACTTTATTGCTTTCTAGATTAGTCATTAGTTAAACTCCTATAATCCTTTACTTGTGTTTTTACTTTTACAGTGCAAGAGACTAGATTCTTGAAGTAGCACCAATCCCTGTTGAGACGATATCTTTTATACTATAACTTGCGGCGTGTATACTTGCACATTTGCGTAGCACTTATTACGCGCAACAAGTTTTTTGGCGCCGTTGCCGGGATTGGCAATAGCGACTTTGTTTTTATTTTCTTGCACTTTCTTTTTTTATTTTTCTTGTTAAAATTCAAAGGGCTAACAAACTTTGGTTTTGCATTGGTATATGACGAGGGCAAGACCGACTTCTGAGAATATCCCTTTGATCCGTAAATCGAACGAACCTTACAAAGACTTAGACGAAGGATAAGAGAAGCAATGGCAAATCAAGACGGCAATATGAATCAAGATGTTCGAGCGGGAGGAGGAGTGATTCTTGCACGAAACAGAACTATTCGAGACTATCTTGAAGAAGATCTTGATGGACTTAACCCGGAGAGTTGTCGCACTGAAATTGAAGCCGACCACTTTGAGTTGAAACCGTAATGTTTAATATGATCAACACAATAGGTCAATTTGGCGGCTCAAAGAATCAAGATGCACGACAACATCTGAAATCTTTCCTCGAGATTTGCAACTCGTTCAAGATACACGGAGTCACCCCGATGTCCTACGATTAAGATTATTCCCCTATTCACCGAGGGATAGGCGAAAGCATGGTTGAATAGCATTCCTGCCGGATCCATAGCATCTTGGACTGATCTTTGTCGTGATTTCCTTGCTAGATTTAATCCTACAAATTTGACTGATAAGCTTCGTAACGACATTAATTCTTTTCGACAGACAGATGATGAATCCATGTACGAGGCTTGGGAGCGATTTAGAGAACTTCTACACAAATGCCCTTTACACGGATTCCCGGTGTGGACTCAAGTAACGATGTTTTACAACGCCGTGAATACACCAACAAGGATGATGCTAGATGCCTCGGAAAACGGCATACTCTTAGATAAGTCGCCGGAGGAAGCGATGCAAATTTTAAACAGGCTGGCCAAGAATGATTATCAATTCCCATCTACTAGAAGAGGAGGAGTTAGACGCCAAGCCACAATACATAAACTAAGATCATCATATTCAATTTCGGCACAATTGGCCACTTTAACCAAGATGGTCCAGAACATGCAAAAACCAAACAACACATGAAGTCAAGGTAATGGATTCTTTTTGTGAGTTATGTGGTGATAACCATAATTCTTTTGAATGTATGTAGAATCCGGAATCCAGCTTCTATGTGGGGAATTACAATCGGAGCAACAACATGATGGCCAATACATACAATCCAGCTTGGAAGAAGCACCCGAATTTTTCATGGAGTAATCCCAACAATGCTCTAAACCAGAACAATCAGAATGCACAAGCATCGGGATTCCAGCAGAATATGCCACGGCAACAGATGCCGCAGCAACAACCGACAACATCTAGTTCTTTGGAAAATTCTCTAAATGCTTTTATGATGAAAACTGAATCTTATATGGCTGAGAATAGTAATTTCATAAAAAGAACTGATGCTTTTATTAACAGGACCGAGATGAGATTGCAAAACCAAGAGGCGACAATCAAATCGTTGGAAAATCAAGTCGGACAGTTTGCTCAAAATCTGAACACTAGACCGCAAGGAGGTTTACCTAGTGATACTGAAGTCGCAAGAGGAACTGGCCATGGGCAATGTAAGGAAATCACCACCAGAAGTGGCCAACAACTTAGAGAGGTTCAAACCCGCTCGTCAAATAAAACTCCACAAAAAGATCAAGACGAACCTAGCGGCAAAGCCTCAGATGCTGAACCAGGAATTGCCGCAGCAACCAGCAATAAGCATGCCTCGGCAACCGACAATAAAGACGCCTCAGCAACTTGCGATAAGCATGCCTCGGTAACCCCAATTGATAATGCCTCGGCAACTCCAGATGTCCCGGCAATGCCGTCAATCAGGTTTCATACCAATGAAAGGATCGAAGATATCCGACTTCCACCACCATTCCCACAAAGGTTGAAGCGACAAAAGCAAGAATACCAATTCAAGAAGTTTCTTGATATCCTAAAGCAAGTCCACATCAACTTGCCATTGGTGGAAGCAATTGAACAAATGCCAAACTATGCCAAGTTTCTTAAAGACATTGTGTCCAAAAGAACAAGGCTATGAGAGTTTGAAACAGTTGCCGCGACGGAGGGATGCATGGCAATGTTGCACAATCGTATGCCACCTAAGTTGAAGGATCCCGGAAGTTTCACAATACCTTGTTCTATTGGAAATCACTATGTCGGGAAAGCATTATGCGGCCTTGGGGCTAGCATAAACTTGATGTCTAAATCAGTTTTCCAAAAACTAGGAATCGGGAAGGCAAGACCTACAACAGTCATGTTGCAGCTAGCCGACAGATCCTATGTGCATCCAGAGGGAAAAATCGAAGACATACTGGTAAAAGTCGATAAATTTATTTTTCCCGCTGACTTTATTGTTTTGGATTGTGAAGCAGATGAGCATGCACCTATCATTCTCGGGAGACCATTCCTAGCGACAGGGAGAACCTTGATCGACGTTGAAAAGGGAGAACTCACAATGAGGGTGAATGACCAGCAGGTCAAACTAAATGTGTTCCAAACACTAAGGCATGCCGATGATCCAGAAGAATGCCAACTACTTCATGCCACGGCAGAGTTTAACTTTGATGAGGAATTTAGTTGTCTCGGCAACTACATTGCCAATCAAGAGGAACATGAGGAGTATGAAGAACCGGTCGATGAGGAACAACCAGAAGAGGCAAATTGGCTAGTCAATCGACCAGGTACATACTTTGAACCACTGGACTACTCAGGTAAAGAAGGTAAACTCGAAAAACCCTCTATTGAACATCAGCCAATTCTTGAGTTGAAACAATTGCCAGAGTAACTAAAATATGTATACTTAGGGACCGATAATACATTGCCTGTAATTATTTCTTCTAAGTTACAGCCTGAGCAGGAAAAGAAGCTGATCGAAATGTTGAAGCTACACAAAAGGCAATAGGGTGGACAATTGCCGACTTGAAGGGAATTAGCCTGGCGGTGTGCATGCACAAGATCTTGTTGGAAGATGATCACAAACCTTCAATTGAGGCCCAGAGGAGACTGAATCATGCCATGAAAGGGGTTGTAATGAAAGAAATCATCAAGTGGCTTGACACCGGCATTATATACCCTATCTCTGATAGTACGTGGGTAAGTCTGGTACAATGTGTACCGAAAAAGGGAGGTATAACAGTGGTAAGCAATGAAAATAATGAACTTATCCCAACCAGATGTGTGGACGGTTGGAGGGTTTGTATGGACTATCGAAAGCTAAACAAAGCCACTAGGAAAGATCACTTCCCATTACCCTTTATTGATCAAATGCTTGACCGTCTTGCAGGTAAACCCTTTTATTGTTTTCTTGATGGTTATTGAGGTTACAATCAGATTGCCATAGCACCAGAAGATCAAGAAAAGACAACCTTCACATGCCCATACGGTACTTATGCCTTCCGAAGGATGCCGTTCGGATTGTGTAACGCCCCGGCAACCTTCCAAAGATGCATGATGGCACTCTTTTCAGACATGGTCGAAAACTTCCTTGAGATCTTCATGGATGATTTTTCGATTTTTGGTAATGACTTCGACGGCTGTCTTGGCAATTTAGAGAGGGTGCTAGCAAGATGCGAAGAAACGGATTTAGTCCTCAATTGGGAGAAATGCCATTTTATGGTAAATGAAGGAATAGTGCTCGGCCACAAGATTTCATCCAAGGGAATTGAAGTAGACAAAGCCAAGGTGGACGTGATCGAGAGATTACCCCCACCAAGTTCGGTTAAAGGAATTCCAAGTTTTCTCGGACAAGCAGGTTTTTACAGAAGGTTCATTCATAATTTTTCTAAAATCACTAAACCCTTGTGTAATCTGCTTGAACAGGATAAAGTCTTCGATTTTGATGATTCTTGCACCCCAAGCATTCGAAACCCTAAAGAAAAAGCTTACCTTGGCACCCATTGTCGTTCCACCAGATTGGACGCTACCTTTTGAGCTCATGTGTGATGCAAGTGATTTCGCGGTAGGAGCAGTCCTAGGCCAACGCACAGGTAAGACCTTCCATGTGATATACTACGCTAGTAAAACTCTTAATGGTGCTCAAGTGAATTACACAACAACGGAGAAAGAGTTACTAGCTGTAGTTTTCGCATTTGACAAGTTCCGATCCTATTTAATTGATAGAAAGGTAATTGTTCATACGGACCATTCGGAAATCAAATACTTATTTGCTAAAAAGGATGCTAAGCCTCGTTTGATTCGTTGGATATTACTTTTACAAGAATTTGATATTGAAATTAAGGACAGGAAAGGAACAGAAAATCAAGTAGCCGATCACTTATCACGTTTGGAACGCAATAGGGAGGAGGACGCGGATCTAGAGATATGCGATGCATTCCCGGATGAACAAATTCTAGTTTCCTCGGCAACCCTTAACGCCTCGGCAACCCTATAAGCCTCGGCAACCCTTGACGCCTCGGCAACCCTTAACGCCTCGGCAACCCTTGACGCCTCGGCAACCATGGATGCACACGCTTCGACAACTCTCAACGCCGCAGCAGTCTTTGACGTACATGCCTCGGCAATCTTGGGAGCAGTCGCCACGGCGGCACATACCTCGGCAATACCCTGGTACGCGGATTTAGTTAATTTCCTTGTTTGTGGTATTTTACCTTATGGCATTACTCACCAAGGGAAGAAGCGGTTCCGCCATGATGCTAAGCATTACTTTTGGGACGAGCCTCTTTTGTTTAAACAATGTGCAGATCAGGTTATACGCCGATGTGTCCTTGAAGAAGAGCAACAGAATGTACTCCGGCAATGCCATTCTTCACCCTATGGAGGACATTTTGGAGGAACTCGTACCGCGGTCAAAGTTTTGCAATCCGGGTTGTATTGGCCAACATTGTACAAAGATGCCCAAGACTTTTACAAGCAATATGATCGTTGCCAGAGGACGGGCAATATCTCTAGACGACATGAGATGCCACTCCAGAACATCATCGAGGTGGTACTGTTCGATGTATGGGGGATCGATTTTATGGGACCTTTCCCATCTTCATTCGGCAACCACTACATTCTACTTGCCGTCGACTACGTGTCTAAATGGATTGAGGCAGCTGCAGTTCCCAACAACGATTCCAAGACCGTGCAAAGATTTTTGCAGAAAAATATATTTACACGGTTTGGGATGCCGAGAGCAATTATCAGCGACGAAGGCAAGCATTTTGACAACAGACTAATTGCCAAGATGTTGCAACGCTTCGGCATATCACACAAGATCGCCACGGCATATCACCCACAAACCAACGGGCAAGCAGAAATTTCCAACCGGGAGTTGAAGGGAATACTCGAAAAAGTTGTAAATCCCTCAAGGAAGGATTGGTCATTAAGACTAGATGACGCACTTTGGGCATATCGCACTGCATTCAAAACACCCTTAGGTATGTCCCCCTTCCGACTTGTCTATGGCAAAACATGCCATCTACCGGTGGAAATCGAGCACAAGGCGTACTGGGCAATCAAGACCGTGAATATGGATTGGGAAAGTGCCGGACAAAAGCGTTTGATGGATCTCAATGAGATAGAAGAATTTCGTGCACTCGCCTATAACAATGCACGAATCTACAAGGAGAAAACAAAGCGATGGCACGACAAGAAACTATTGCCACGGCAATTCACGCCAGGGCAACTAGTTCTCCTATTCAATTCTCGGCTAAAACTTTTCCCGGGAAAGCTGAAATCAAGATGGTCGGGACCATTTGAAGTCGTCAAACCATTCTCCCATGGTGTTGTGATAATCAAGTCCATCTCTGACAACCATGAATTCAAAGTTAATAGACAAAGATTTAAGCACTACAATGGTGCCCATGTGGAACGTAACAAGGAAGTTGTCAATTTAGGAGATGCATGAGCATGCTCTCCCTTTTGATATTTTTTTTTCCGATTATTTAATTATTTTATTTTTCTCTTTATTTTTCCGATTTTTTTTTATTTTATTATTTTTCCGATTATTAGCAGTTTTAGGATAGATTTTTATTCAAGTTTAAGAATCCTATTACACATCTTTATTTGTTTTCTTTATTAGTTTATTTTTAATTTTAATCCTTATTTGATTTGTTTTTGAATTGTAGGAAAAGAAGTTCAAGAGAAAGAAGGAATTCTAAACCACGTAGGAAAACATCTTCAACAAGGAAACTAATGGGCTGAATCTAAGGCTTATATAAAGCCTCTAATTCATCCTAACCAAAACCCCCTTGTCGACAACTCATACAAAACCCTAACCCCTTTTTCATTTTTTTTCAATCCCACCCACCTATCTTTTCTATAAAACCCATCACCCTTAACCTATTCCTACTTTCTATCTTGCAACTTTTTAGTTTCTTTTCTTTTCTTTTCTTTGTTTCTACACACAACCAAGATCATACATGGAATCCAAGATTAAACTTTTAGTTCATCCAAGTTCCTCCAAAGAACCAAGATACAAGTAGTTTGCTACACCGGTAGTTCAAGAAAGATTTCAATCCAAGTTTGAAAGCCGGAAGATTCATGAAGAACAAGGCTTTGAATACTCCAACTCTCATCAAGATTTCGGCCTTGAACCATTCATCTTCAAGAGGATTTCAAATCAAAAGTGGCAAATCTTTTGCCATCAACCGGAACCGGGCCATACTTATAAGTCCCGAAAGCATCAACACCTTTTACGGACTTTACATTGAGAAGGAAGAGCATCAAGCCTTCGTTGACCAAATCAATCCCAAGCAACTCGACAAGGTGCTTCAAGAACTCACTCAACCGGGAACTCATTGGAACGACGGCACGGTAAATCGCCTTCGGCTTAAACCCGAGGCAAAACTATGGAATAAGTTTGTTAAAACTTCTTTAATGCCCTCCACACACAATACTACCGTTGATATACCACGTCTTTTGCTCATACATTCTATTTTGCATAATCGCATCATTAACTTTGGAAAAATTATTTGTGATGAGATTTTTGTATGCAGCTCAAAAGATAAGGGTTCTCTTTTCTTCCCTTGCTTAATTTCTAATCTTTGCAAGGAGATGCATGTCCCGAGTGAGTCCACCGATGAAAAGGCCCTACCCAAGTCTGGTTGGAATCAAGAACTAATCCGAAAGATAATGGGAGAGACACCGGGAGATTCTTCAAGGCCTCCAATTATCACGGCAACTCCTGCCGCCGCGGCAATCCCTAATGCCCAAGCACCTAACGCCAGGGCAACTCGGCCATTAATCCCGGTACACTTTGAAGCACTTTTGCACCCATTGGCAAGCCGCCTAAGGCAAATTGAAGATCGACAACTAATGTTCATGCGGTACATGAAGGAGCACAACAATGCCATCACCCAAGTCATCCTAGAAAAGTACCCGGACAATCGCGTGCCGTTCCCAATCTTTCCCACCGAGATCCTTGCCCCGGCAACCAATGAAGCAGTCGCCACGGCAACCAACCCTGAAGATGCCACGGCAACCAAAGCTAAAGACATCCCGGCAACCACTACAAAAGCCAAAGGTAAAGCACCTATGCCCGAATCAACTCCTACGGAATCATTTTCTGATTTTTCAGATTCGGATGAGTCCTCCATTGAACCAATAAAGACCGCACCAATTGAATCCTCCAAGCGAAAAGCCATTGACATTGATGAAGAGGACGATGAGGACAACCCCGTACGAGGATCGATTCCACCACCGGCAACAAGAAAACAACCATCGCGTTCAAGCAAGATAATCAAGACACCGACTAGAAGGAAACTAATCATCTACGATGACGAACTCTCGGAGTAAGTCCTCGTATGCATTTTTATTTTTATTTTTATTTTATTTTTATTATTTCTCGTTATTTTATGCATGCATTGAGGACAATGCCTCACTCGAGTTTGGGGGGGATTGTTATTAGTAGTTACCATGTCTAGTTACATTCACTTAAGTATTACATTTATGATACATAAATTGCTTGCCATGTCGCTAATTGAAACAAGATTTGCTTAAATTTGATGAATATTCGATGATGACTTTGCCAATGCACTTAATTGATAGAATTTTTATTCTAGGATAACCATGGAAAAACTTAGAATTTTACTATGATGCTAAATTTGATGAAACACTGTTGTGGTTTGATTGATTTAAGGAGTTCTAGTAAACTTAGGTTGATAATTAACAAATTGGGGGATTAGAATAAAAATTGGATGAATGGTAGAGGTGCCCGAAATTGGCTCTAGCATATGCTAAAAAATTAATCACTAGAGGTGCCCGAAACTGGCTCTAGGAGGTGTTAAAAAATTTTAACTAGAGGTGCCCGAAACCGGCTCTAGTCGATTAAATTAACTTAAGAAAACTAAAAACAAAACACTAGAGGTGCCCAAAACTGGCTCTAGCTAAAACATGTTAAAAAGAACCCAATAAAGTAATTTGAAAACCTCTTGTTTGCATAGAATCCGAAAAATCAACTTGCACACAACTCTGCACACACTCACAAGCATTATAGTTTGATTCCGAGTAACTCCTAAGTTTTCCGAAAAATAAAAAGCCAATCATACTTTGTGCCCCGGTTCAGAGAATTGAAATCAAGTTCAAAGCTAAGTTTGTGAAAGTTGAAGTCTTGGCAGGTAATTATGAGTTTGCATTGCTTGAGGACAAGCAATAGTTCGAGTTTGGGGGTGTGATAAGTGTTCAAAAGTACTAATTTTCTTACCCTTTTTACTCATATTATTGTTAGACTTAGGCTCATATTAGTTGCATAGTTAGCCATTCATGCATTAATCCATGTTTCCTTCCATCGTTGAGCTTGATTACATAACTTGGTAGTTTTTGTGGAAAAGATGCTGCTTTCGTGTGCTTTGTGTGTGTATGTGCAGGATCACTTGCCAAAGCAATGTCGAGCTAGTTGCCAGGGCAATGCATGAAGGATATGTCGAGCTAGTTGCCAGGGCAATGCATGAAGGAGACGCCGAGCCAGTTGCCATGGCAATTGTCGACAAAGAGAAAATGCAATAGGGATGTCGAAACTAATGACTTTACAAGCCCAAGATGACATGGAGCAAGGCCCAAGCCCAAAGGAATTTGATTGCCATGCAGAGATTAAAGAAGAATTAAATTCCACGAAGATAGGAGAAGTTCTAATAGGAATAAAATTATAATAAAGAATTATATTCTTTAAAGATAATTTAATTCCAACTCAAACTCCTCCTCAAAGAAGGACTTTGGCCTAGCCCTATAAATAGCAAGGAGATTTCGACAACTTGAAGGGAGAGAGGAGGGCAAATTTCGACAAGTCCAATAGAGAGGAGGGCAAATTTCGACAAGTCCAATAGATAGCATTAGGGAAATTTCAAAAAGTCCAAGGGAGAAAGCAAGGGATTTTCGATAAGCTTCATCTTTTCTTTCTTGTTCGATTGGGTTCATGCTAGGGATTGTTTATCTTGTGTTTCTTTGGAACCTAGCCATGAACTAAATCTACTTGGCTATGGTTATTGTGTTTTGTGGTTGTGAGAAACTATTGGTTTTTGTTTAGGTAATAAGAGTTTGCACTTTTCTATTTCAAGGTTTATTCATTCTTGGTTCTTATTATTGTTTGCGAGTGAATTGGGAGAGGATTTCGTGATTTCATCTATTTATCTAATATCGGGAGAGTTAGATTCAAGAAACGAATGAATATGATCTTTATTCAATCTATTGATGGTGAAGATTAATCTGGCTTAGGAATAAGTTAAGGATTTCAACGGCTAAGAGGAGCGCAAGATTGGTTGTTGTTCACCCTTGATTCACGCAGGGATGTATTATCAAGGCATGCACAAGTAGCTAGAGTTTCGACTTAGGGATAAGAAGAAACCATTGAAGAACGCTCTGCCGAACCTTGAAGGTTGCTGCCCAGATGCCCAAGTAGTTGCCCAACTAGTTGCCCAGGCAACCATCGATTAGTTGCCAAAGCAACCCCGTTGTGCAAGTTGCCACGGCAACGGAGTTGCCCGTGCACTATTTTACCAAAACGATCCAATCGGCTATCACACCTCAACTCACGATAACCTGGCCTATCTCTCTCTCATTTGAATTCATATTTTCTTTTACTTTATTGCTTTCTAGATTAGTCATTAGTTAAACTCCTATAATCCCTTACTTGTGTTTTTACTTTTACAGTGCAAGAGACTAGATTCTTGAAGTAGCACCAATCCCTGTGGAGACGATATCTTTTATACTATAACTTG
The DNA here is from genome assembly GCA_019671005.1 of Hibiscus mutabilis. NCBI lineage: Eukaryota > Viridiplantae > Streptophyta > Magnoliopsida > Malvales > Malvaceae > Hibiscus > Hibiscus mutabilis. The sequence continues at coordinate 12,914,105 of CM033726.1, read as the reverse complement.
CGACGTGTATACTTGCACATTTGCGTAGCACTTATTACACGCAACACATGTATTTCACACATCTTTAATCATGTGTAACATTGTACATACCTTGTAGTCCAAGCTTAGAAGCACAAGCACACTTTAATTTGATAAAAAACAATATAAACTAAAACAAATAACATGCTCGGGATAGTTTCAATCCATCCCGAGACTTTAAACTACTCTCACCTTATATCCTGAAGTTACAGGATACCTGAATTCGCACTTTCACATACTCCCAGAGTTCCCCTTTCTAGCCTTCATGCCATTATCCTCTTCCTAATCATGGTATGAACCCCAAATTTAAATAAAAAATCATCAACACTAATTCAATTCATTTACTAACAGTCCTATTGCACACATACAAATATATACATACAAATCAGTCCATTAATGTTCGTAACTAAGCAAAACAGTCCCAATACATATACGATCACTCATACATTCATAGAACAATCCATTATGCATGTATGTACCTACATATTTCCACTAAACAGCCCTTTATACATTCTTTCATGTTCAAGGTAGTCCAATTACATGCTTATATACACAAAACATGGCAGATTTCACATATACACATTTATTCATTTTTAACAGTCCGTAAGCCTTTCAAACGGTTCTTAAATGTGTAAAAACAACCCCCTTGCTTGATTTATAAAAACAATTTTAAAACAAGTTCTTCCATCCACAAAATTGTCCATTTTTGGCGTAAGTAAAGCCCTTCAATTGCAGCTAACATATTTGTAAAAATAGCCCCAAATTGTATATAAAACAGTTCCCTTAGTTTCATCAAATCAGTCCCTCATTGATTACTAAAACTGCCCTTTAATTTCCAGTTTACAAAATAGTTTATTAACTCTTCAAATTAGTCCATATTTACTTATATACGTACAAACAGTTTAGAAATTTTATGCTTTCAAGTATAAGTACAAAACAGTACAAAACACACCCTTGTTTAATCTCATATCCTTAGATTCGATTGTTAACAACTTGAAGACTTTAAATTCAATATTTTTTTTCACAATGGATACCTATAAATTGACACTTTGAGGCTGTCTAAAAGCATTCAAAATAGAATATACACATGGGGCATTCAATTGTTTCAATTTTGTACTAAAATATACACCAAGACTCCAATCATTATCAAGCCTACTTAATACACTTAACATTGCATCACTCAAAGGCTCAAGCACTAAAGGACTCATTCTCAATCAATTCTACTAACATAAAGCACATGGAAATCAAATATCAAAACTCAATTTAAACCTAGTTAGTAAGGAAGGAATATCATTATCACCTTTTTTTTCTAAATGGTCGATTCAAAGCTTCAAGATTTCTGAATCCACAAGCTCCCATCTTAAACTTCCATGGCAAAAGGATTCTCTATCTCTTCTTAAGGTGGTTCGGGTAACAAGGAGGAAGATAACATCTTTTTCCCCTTTGGTTGATCCTCCCTTTTCCCCCTAACACATGCTTTCATCTTTGATAGCCATGTGTACAAGATCCTTAGTTTGAATTATTTATCATGCAATTCATTACTTTTTCTCAGAATTCAATTTGGTCCATTTGAATTTGGCCATCAAATTTAGTCCCTTTTCCACATACTTAATCTAGTAAGAGACAAATTCCATGTCAAATTAGTTGTGACTAAATTTAAAGCATAAATCCAAGCTAAAGTTGGGGTATTGAAATATTTAATCAATTTAAATCACATTCGAATTAGCAACATACTTCTAGGCCATATTTTGGGGTGTTACATTATGTATCAATCACTTGTAATATAATACAATAAACATTTCTAGTTAGTAAAGTTTACCCAATTTATAATATAGGACCAATTGGTAACTTATACAAATTTAGGGGCTAAATTGTAAAACCAATAATTTTCTGGGTCTTAACAAAATTGGAGTTACCAATGTGAAATATAATGCATGAATGTCCTGCTTACAAATTTTTAGAACAATCAGAGTTCGTTTGCACCTTCAATCAACCCTTATAACATTTAGTGACCAAACTACAACATTCTAAAACTTTCTTAATCATCTTTTAACTAACTTACATACCTCAGTATCGATACTCGAAGAGGTCGTATCGGTACGCCTATGCCATGGTCGTTAAATCAGTTACAAACATTAAAGGTCGTATCGATACGAGTATACACGTATTGATATGCCAATATTCGTATTGGTACGCCTTTATATATACGCCCCAAATTGCATACCCGTACCGATACGCCTTCACCCGTATCGGTACGGATAGACCAGTAATGACATATTTAGTCTGGTTTTTACTCATTTTAGGGGTCGTAATCTTGTCCATTTAATATCAAATTTTACAATAAAACTTATAAATAGTAAATCTATATGTATACCAAATTTCATGCCAATACGAATCCATTCACTTGATTTCCCTTGTTAGGGCGTTTTAAGCCATTTTAACAATTTTGCCAAATTACCAACATGCCATATTTCAGATTTTAACCCTTTCAACATAGTGAGCAATAAATACATACAAAATACATCATTTCAGACTTATTCTTTGTCATGCAATACATATCTAACATCATAACATCGAATGGCCAAATTATAGCATATTTACATAATCCCCATGCCCTTTTTATTACTCCATGCATAAAATACCTCAATAAACATATTTAATCACATATTTCCTTATCTTATTCTAGTATGTCATGATTATGCATCTCATAAACTTATCTTATTTATCTTATATAATTCTATAACATATATCTCATGTTTTCACATACACCCATAAATACATGCCCTATGCCATATTTCTAAGAGTTATAGGGAATAAGGATACATTACTCAAAAGTCTTAGAGAGTGACTTGCAACTTCGTACCATGATCACGTCCTCGGAAGTCTTAACCTGAAATGATGCATGACAATGAATGCGTTAGGCATAATTTTCCTAGTGAGGTAGTAACCCAATGATATTACAATGGCGCAACTATAGCTTTCATGAGAATAATGAAATCAATAAATATTGTGGCCTTGATGAATACATGTACATAAATAATGCTCAATGTCGTAGATCCATTTTCATATTCGTTCTTGTCTATTTATACAATAATCTTATCCATAACTTGACTTGTCTTTTAGCATTGTTTGCCTTGGAACATATTTGGACATAGATAACAATGGTCTGTGTTTAAACAAGCTCAAAGCACAAAGCAATGGCTTGTATCAATGTAATAACAATAATACTCCCTCCATCATCATCCATCATCTCCCCTTAACCTCTAACATCGCCAATATAGGGTCATTACCCTTGAGCCATAACTCATGGACCGTAGTCCAAATATACCATGTACCATACCAAAGTGTCCAAGGGCTTCCATTGCAAGGCAACTTACATATCTTATGATTTAACAATAGGAAGTTATTCTTATTCGATAGTTGAGCCTTAGCTCTAATAATCCTTATCAATACAATAGTTTCATCAATACAATAGCCTTGCTAATACAATGTTTTTGTCAATACGGTAATCTTATTAATACCATGTTTTCATCGATACAATGATTTAGGTAATGCTATGAACTTTCCAAAGCAATGAACTGACCAATGCAATAATCTTTGCCAATGCAACATGATGTAAGGCAACACAAAAAGACTTACCAATGCTTTCCAATGACATGAATATTGCCACCAATTTCTCTATATGATCCAATGAACAATTCAACAACAATTATACAATAAAATGAAGAAGATAATACAACAAGGATGACACCTAGCCATCCAAACCATAAAATACACTCATTGAACCACTTGAAGTGTTTAGAGCTTTCATAGGATGATTCTTTTGCTTTTGGATTGCTTAACTTGGGTGGAGGATATGATTACTCACCTTAGAACACTTAAGCTTGGACAAGAGACCTAGACAATAGAGTACAAATTTCATATAATTTTCCAAAGACACAAACTCATTCCATAGCATCACTTAGCCATGAAAATAGCAAGATGATAAGCTTAGAAATCATGGATGGTGACTTAGGATTTCTCGTAACTTAACTTGGTAATTCATCTTGATTTAAACACTATGACACCAAATTAATAGAGGGGTTTTCTTGGACCAATAGTTAAAAGTAGACTACGAGTGAAAAACTTAGGAAAACTCATGCTTACCTTGAGTAACAATGGAGGTGTGTGCTTGAGGTGATTACTTGCACCTTAGGTTGAAGATAATAATGGCTTCCCTCAAACTTTCCTTCTTTCCTATTTCCTTACTTAACCAAAACCTACATGAATGTTTTCCATCCATTCTTATCATCTTTTCTTTTATTCTTATCAATTTCTAAAGATAACTTATAAAAATCCTTATTTATCTCCAACATCATCATTAATCTACTATCCAAATTTCCACCATCCCCGCTATGATTAGCTATAGTAAAGGTTTATGAAAATGGGGAAATAAAAAATAACATCCTCCAAAAACCTTTCCTTTCTTTAAAGATAGGTCATAGGGAAATTACACTCTTAGTCCTTGCAATTCTTAACTTTTATAATATGGCACCTTAACTTTGAATCTTTTCAATTTAGTCACTAATCATACTTTCGTTCTTTTCAATTTAGCCACTAGGTGGTCTAACTACCTACCTAATCACCACATTTTCATAAGTATCTTACACATTACCCTATATTCCAAATCTTCCATATTTAGTCAAAGTTTTCACCCTTTCATAACTTTTTAATTTGGTCCTTAAATTACCAAATCTTGCTAATTAACCGATTTCAATCCATTAGTCAAATTTTAATATCTTTCTTACCCAATCACAAATTTTTCGGTAATCAAAAACTAAATCCTGACTAAGTCGGTTTTGGGGATATTACAATTTCAAAGCTCTTAAGTGTGCAGGTGAACTTGACGAATGCCATGCTATAAAAGAATTGCCATGAAATGAAAGCTGATGTCATGAAGTGAGGTATGCTCAAATGGCTAGTTATAGGAAGAAAAAGTGGATTCCAATTGACTGGGAATGAAGAACTGAAGTAGGCAAAATTTGGCCGCAACAAAAATGCCAGAGATGCTGCGGCTAGAAACTGAAGATTTAGTAAAGCTTTCTACAGCAATTTTGGAACAATATGAGGATGACTATTCCTCAACATCAAAGGAAAAAGGAGCAGCAAAGCCTAAGCACTAATGGGTGTTGAGTTTAATCAAAGGGTCTCTAGACTTACAGTAAAGAGATTCTTTGGTTTTCTAAGGTAGTTGTACAAAGCCACCATGATGAAACGTACTCTTTCATTGTGCAATCGGGAGTTTAGAATACTCAAAGGAAAGTAATCCTTCAACTTTCTACGTTGGTTATTCAAACAAAAGATTGCCACATACTACCATCCACCAACCAAGGGCCAAAGATTGAAGCACTATGTAACCCTCTTGACCCGGTCTAGTCGCAAGACCGAACTGAACGAGCTATATTAAGGTTTGCTGAGGCAAACCCAGAAGATTTACATTGAAATGGTCCATTTTTTCTATTCATCTTATCTAAATGCATATTTAAGTCCTTAGGTGATCATTTTGGTTATGGTGAAAGATCCAACCCAATCGGGCATCAACACGACTCTAATTGCATGAATTAACGATACAGGGACTAAAACATAATTTTTCGTAATTAAAAGAACATTCATGAAATTAATGTTACCAATCCTTAATTAATCATATTTCATGTGATCAGGTTAAATTCTAGCTTAAAATATTCACCCGTACTCATATAATTGCATGTTTAAGAAATAGGGACTAAAATACAAAAAAATACAAACTTCAGAAAGCATCTCAACTGAAATAACGACTAGCGTACCGGTACAAGACATTGTCGTATCGCAACGGGTGAAAGTGAAAAAGGCGTACCGATACGATCCTTACTCGTATCGGTACGGGCATGTGCATTTCAAAAATTGGAATTCCAGTGGCTAAAGGCATACCGATACGGTTACCGGTGTACCAACACCATGCCTATTTCCCAGCCACGTGTACCGATACGGTCTTTAGGCGTATCAATACGGCAAGGTAATTTTGCCCTGATTTAGCTGTGAAAGGTCCCCGTGTATCGATCCCTGAAGACCCGTACCGGTACGGATAGACCTGTAATGACCTCTTGGTCCAACATATGACTCTTTGGCTCAATCTAACATATAGCAATCAACATCTAAACATCATAAGACTTCACAAACATCAATTTCTCAAACATAGCAGCATGGTAAAGATCATATGCAACAAAGCATATTCAAAGCAAACCCCTAAAGGCATGATTTCTACCCAAGCATGCATATTGTTTCCCAACCCCTCAAACCAAACATTAAGCACCTTACAAGTCCAAAACAATCAACAAAACTTATACAAGTAGGGAGTATCCAAAATAAACCTCCCAAATACAGCTTGGTCACATTGCCTTTACTACTACTTAGCATTTAAAAAGCATACTTTAAAAATGTCACAATTCTTGGATCCCCACTTGTACGCTTGCTGGCCGAGAAGTGTCTATTTCTCTGCATTGATGAGAAAAGAGAGTGTAAGCTATAAGATTAGTGAGGGATTCACAAAAACACTCATCAATGCATTAAAAACCACTTTAATCAAACCAAGTTTATTATGTTCATTCCAAAATTATCTCATGCTTTTTAAATCATCTCAAATATGCACATTAATATCATTTGCAACGCATGTATCAAGGATTCTAACCCATACCTCAATTTAAGATTCATAACCTCAAAATCTCTATAACAAGCTTAAAGAGCATCGCATGTATGAATCACATTATACAAACATAATCCATTTCTCATGATACATTATCTCATATATTAGCTTCCAAGTGACTAAAAACCATTACCATTCTATTTTATAAAACACATCGGATACACAGATTTCCCAGGTGGTTCCTAGGACCACTTCACATACATCCTCGAACCGAAGCAACGGAACAATTACCCACCTCAACCGTGTATAAATCCACCAGCAGGAGAAAACGGAACAATTACCCACCTCGACCGTTGTGGTTCTCATGGTGGAGCAACAAAACAATTACCCACCTCGACACACATGAGGCGACTTATTATAGTGCACTTTAAACCCTATAGCTAGCCAACTACATCAGATAACATTTTAATCTCTGCCACTTGCCAATATATTCAATAAATCAACATCACCTCACTACTTTACATATGCATCAAATCAAATCAAATCAATTTCTAATACATCAAACCATGTATTCTCATAATCATAAAATACTTTCATAAATCATTTTCAATAATCATCATATATGATCATTTGCAACATCTTTCATTTCTAAAACATGCATAATACATTGAGTACTCAAAACCACAAACATGTGCATGAGATTTCATTTTGCAAAACCGCAAATGAGAGAGAGCATAACCAACGCTTACTTCCGAGCTTAGGTAAGTGTTTCAAACTTATTCTAAACTCCTACAACTTCTTTCAAACCTTTTAATAACAGTAAAACGTGGTTCCATTCACCAACAATCCAAAACTCGATAGCCATTGCAAAAATCAAGCTTCTGCAACCTCTCCAAAAGCTATAGGATTCACCTTCCCTACTTCACCCAATCAAGAACAGAGGATTAAAACATATCTCAGCATCTCTAATTTCCAGCAACCAACAAACACAACTTCGCCTCACAAGAAAAATCAAACGCCTCTCTAAAACAACCGAAAACATCACCAACCCTCATCTAAGCAAATCTCAGCCAAAACCTATTAATTCTAACATCTTAACAACATCAATTAACATCCAAAAACATCTTAATAAGATCCTTATACCTCCAACAACTCTACAGCACCAAGATCACACCAAAATCTAACTATATACAACCTAGAAAATTAGCAATTCACATAGTTTTGGGATTCATTTACTTAAACACTTCTTTCAACATTAAAACATATCTTAATAGAGGTCTAAATCAATTAGATTCAACACAAAATAGATCCAAAATAGTATTTAACAAATTTCCACATAAACTCAATTTAATTACCAAATCCATGTTTTAATCATAATTCCATACCATAAATCAGTTGTAAAGGATCAAGAACTTGGAAATTTCAATAAAGAACCTTTCATTATAGTAGATAAATGTAAATCACCTCTAATTGTTGATTTCTCCCTTAATTGGCAAAGCTTGGTTGAAGTCCAAGTAGATTTTGCAATAGGAATTAAAGAAATCAATTAGGAAACAAAAAGGAAATCAATAAGAATTGATTCCTAAGAATTTTGGAATGAAAATATTAGTTTGGCTTCTGGGAAAGTTGAGAGAAAAAGTTGGAAGAAAAGTAGCTATGTAAGAAAGTGATTTTGTAAAAATAGAAATCCTTTTATTAAATCCTATATATTTTAATAATAAAACCAATTAAAAACACTTTTAAAATATCCTAAATTAAGGGGAAAATCTGATGAAAAAGTTTGGTCAATTAGCTTCTTAAAGATTCTAAGTTTTAACCCTTTCACGATTTAATCACCAAAAGTAGTTTTGAAAACTTTTCATTTTAGTCACTAAGCCAAAATGTCCCAAAATCATATTTAATTTATTCAAATTAAATTTACCAAAACAATTAAAATATTAATTAAGTATTTTATAGCATTTTCCCATATTTTATTTTAACCAGAAAATTATTAATATTAAATTCCTGAAACTAGCTCGAATTGCCTAATCCGGTTCTCCCGAACCGTATACCCAATCCAATTAACACCTAGGCCCAAATTCAAGGCGTTAAAACTCTCCCCCTCTTAAGAAAATTTTTCTTCGATATTTACCTGGCAAAAAAGGTGAGGAAACTGCTTCAACATGTCACCCTTACTTTCCTAAGTGGCTTCCTCGACACCACGATGTCACCACAACACTCTCACCAACTCTATGGTCTTTCCACAAAGAACCTTACTGCTTGAATCCAAAATTCTCACTAGCTCCTCATCATGGGCCAAATCCATATTCAATTTGATCTCCTCAATAGGCATCACATACGAAGGATCCGATCTATATCTCCGAAGAATTGATACACGAAAAACATCATGTATCTTCTCTAACTCCGTAGGCTATAACACCCTAAAACTTTGTTAAACAATATTAAGGTCATTTGGTACTAAGTTAGTAGCTTGAAAGCTAACTTAGTGACTAAAATGACAAAAATGGAAAAGTTATGATTTCTTTAATTAGGAGCTTTAGAAAATGAATGTTTTAGGTTTAAAGGTATCATGAGATAGAAGATAAGCAGATGAGGGTACATGCAAAATTAGGTTAAAATCCAATAAAATTGGAATGGGAATTGAAGGTTAAAGTTTAGTGACCAAAATGACAATTTTCAAAGGTTGGTTGCTAAATCATAAAGAAAGGACAAGTTTAAATCCATAATAAAGGATTTGCTCAATAACTAGTTTTATCCTATAGAAGGATAAATTCAGTCTGAGTAAAATCTGATATAGGTCCCGGGAATGAAAATACAGTATAAGATATCGAATCTGGATCGAATAAAATTGTTAAGCGTGCTCAGGCCAGAGTAGTACTAGGATGGGTGACCTCTGGTAAGGTCCATATTCGTGTTTTTGATCAATAAAAAGGACTCTTAATAAGTAGAAATAATTCGTATGAATATCTGTTAAAGGAATTTTAAGGAAAAATTGTATCTGATATAGATTTTGGGTAATTATCGGTATTTTGGTTTGAGTCCAAGTTTTGGAGATTGGCTCCATAAATATGGGAGATTTATTATGAAATTATTATTTATTTATGGAATTTAGAAATATGATATTTTTGAATTAGATTTGATAGTTTGATTAATGGAAAATCATATTAGGTGATTTTTGAGTAATTAGATCGAATAAAAAATCACAAAATATTATTTTGTGATTTAATGAAGTATAGACGGTTATGAAGGAACCAAATTGGTTCAAATGTAATGGGATGGCAATTTTAAAGGAGAATTGTAAATATGATTTTGGTTAAAGGACAATTTAGTAAATTGGATTAAAATGAATTTAAATTCATTTTAATCACACAAGTGGCAATATTAGAATTAAACAAGTATATTAGTTAATAAATGAACAAAATTTGTTCATTTTATTCTACACATGTCGTGAGCTATAGAAGAAAAGGGGGGACAAGAAAACTAAACTTTCAAGTGTGATTTTGAAGGCTTTCAAGTAAGATTCAAGGTACAATCCTTTAGAATAATTTGTTCTACATTCAATTCTCTACATTTTGGTAGTAATATTGCATAGTGTTTTGAAGAATTACTTGAGTTATTGATGAGAAAAAAATTAGAGAATTGATGAGTTTGAAGTTTGATTTGAGTAGATTTGATGTTGTAGACATGAAAACAAGCTTGATTTGGAATTAATTTTATGTTCAAGACATAAACCCTAACCCTAAGTTTTGGGAATTTGATTAGAGAATTGAATTAGGGATGAAAATGAACGAATTATTAAACTAGAAGCCTTGTTTTGATGTTAGAATGATTAATTTCCCTTTGTTATGTCAAGTGACCAATTCGATTAGAATTGAAAATATAGGGGAATTATTGTGAAATTTATTCTAGCATTAGAATTAATGAGATCTTGATTGAAGTAGCTTGATTTGGTAATTTATGACCAAAATGAAAATTTTTGAAAAAAAAGGGACCATTTTGGCATGATGAAGAAGTGAAAGGGGTGGTTCTTGAATTGATAAATTAATGAGCTATTGATGAATATGAAGTTGGAATTAGCAATTTAAGCATGTTAGGGACCAAATTGAATGAAATGCAAACTTATAGAAAATTAGTGGCCATTTTGGCTAAGTAAGGAAATATTGAAGAAAATGTTGAAAAGTTTCCTAGTATGTGATACTTTGATTTGAATATGTATATGGAAGCTTGAATTAACCTTAGGAAGTAAAGGATTGAAATGACAAGAAAATAAATGGTGAAGGACCATTTAAAAAAAGGGAGTAATTTGTAAGGGACCACTTTGGTCAAAGCTTGAAAGTCAAGGGAAAGTTTATGGAAATGTTAGAAATGAACAATTAGTTGATTTGTATTTGAATTCAAGTCCAATGGTGAAATTAGTGACTAAAGTGTCACTTAAGTAAAAGTTAATGGTTGAAAACCAAAGAATGAAAGTTAGTGAATAACACAGGAATTATGGAATAATTGTTCTTTAAGCATGAATAAATTGTTAAGGTTCAAAATGGTCACTAAGGGCCATAATGAGCATTTGATAAATACATGGGAGAAAAGATGTAAAGGGAAGTTAGAGTAAAATATAAGTTAATTATGGAAGTTGTGTTGAGCTTTGTATAAAAAGATGTGAATTTTTATTCGAGCGAAGGTCAGAAACATTATAAAGCAGTTTTCTGCTTGGACTAGTATGTGACGTGGATGTCAAGATTTTTTATAATTCTTGTAGATTTTATTAATTTATGTGGCTTATACCGTTAGAACTGTTATCGAATCTAGTTTCTCCAGTATAAAGGAAATTAAGATCCAGTATGTATTCTGCCCTATACAAGTAAATCTTTGAAAGTAGCGCAAGCTGGCAGAAAATAGAATTTGAAACATTCTGTATTTAAATGTTAGTTAGCAAGCTCAGAAGAATTATTGGAAGCTCAAATTGGTCACTAAGGACTATAAGGCCCATTCGGTAATTGCAAAGAAAAGTTGGGGAAATTTTAGAAATATTTTATTTTCAAATGATTATGTTAAAAAGCAAGAATAAGGTATTGTTAGAATTGAGTCTAACAAATATTTTACTGTATTTAAGTGTTTAATGAAGTCGAGTTCGAATCAAAGAAGGTTCGAGTTACTATGAAAGAAAGGATCGAACTAGGAATTAGTGAGGCATCATGTTAAGTGGCCAAGGTGAGTGCATCTTTACTTATTATATATATATATATATAAGGAAGACTTGCAATAAGTCGACCTTGATATTAATGAAAATGAATGTTGACCAAAGTTATGCAAAATGGTATGAAATATTAAATGGCATATGTGATACATTGATATGGTATAAAGATTTATCTAAGATAAATCGGATTTAGATATTGGGTATGAACTGCCTAATATCGACTTATATGATTTACATTGATGCATAATACAATAATGGCAAGTACATATGAAAAATTATGATGAAATGTGGGATGTAAATTGCTCGTTTACATGAATATTAAGGATTGATTGATAATGAAATGAAATGCCCAAGTACTATGATATGGGAGTTCATGGTATAGTTGGATATGTTTCATGTTTTGTGACTACTACGGTGTCACATACACCTTGGGGACCCAAGCCCTTGGTGTGCACCCTGGGGATCCAAGTCCACATTGCTAATGGCATTGACGAGGTGTTTTTATGAGGAACAAAGAGCGTCCTCGAGTACGTGCTCATGTTCACGTTATGTTAGACGCTATGGTGTCTTATCACGATGACTCACGTACCTTGATCTCATATTATATACTTTGGGCTATCTCTAAAGGAAGGTTATATTGTAAATGATTACATGATGACTGATAAATACTATGAACATGATGTTTATACTTGTTTTATGATATGATATAAGTTGTACTGGAATCACTTGCCATTTTGCAAGAAATTTATAGCACTGTTAAATGATAGGGAGATGACTTTGATAAGTTTATTTTATGTTATTTCTATACATGGAAATGCTTTACTTCAATTTATAGTTGCCTCACTAAGTGGATACTTAGCGTGTGCTGTTTCACATGTAGGTTATTTGAAACTTACCGGAAGAGGAGTCAAGCATGATGATCAAGCTGCAATCTGCCAAACATCAGTAAGACATTCTAAATTATGATATTCAACTAGTGGGCATGCAAATATTTTTAAAGGTGGATTATTTGATATCATCTAAGTTTATCTTAGTAGTATGTTAATATGAAAATATATATATGTATATTTTGAAAGCTAGAAAAGGGTCTAGGAAAAACACACAGTTTTCATCCTAAATCGTATTTTCGTTTTTCTACTTGAACTATAAGTTTTATAAACCAATTCAGGGCCAACCACTGGACTAGTTAAGTAGTTTTGTGAAACAGTTTTTAAAAAAAATTAGTCCTGACTTTTGAAGTGCGACTTCGTGTCATCTTTAATGTATATTCGGTCTATGAGTATAAATTAAGGGTGTCACATAGGCAGCCTCAATCTATATGCAACTGGACCCATGCGCTCCAATACTTCATATGTCCCAATAAACCTAGGACGTAACTTGCCTTTCCGTCTGAACCCCATCACCTTCTTCCAAGGCAAAACCTTAAGGAACACCAGATCACCAACCGCAAACTCAATCTCCCTATACTTCAAGTTAGCATAAGAATTTTTCCTATCCAAAGCTGCCTTCAACCGATCACTAATAAGCTTCACCTTCATATTGGTATCCTTTAACACGTGAGGCAAGGAAACATACTTCTCCCCTACCTCCGCCAAACAAAGTGGCGTGCAACACCTCTACCTACAATGCTCCATACGGTGCCATTCGGATACTAGCCTGATAGCTATTATTATAGGCAAACTCTACCAAAGGTAACTGCTTCTCCCATGTTCCTTGGAAATCAATGATGCAGCACAGCAACATATCCTCTAAAATTTGGATAACACGTTCAGACTGACCATCCGTTTGAGGATGATAAGAAGTACTAAAATTCAGTCGCGTACCTAAAGCTCTATGCAAACACCCCCAAAACCTTGCTGTAAAATGTGAATCTCTATCCGATACTATAGACTTAGGCACTCCGTGCAACCTCACAATCTCAGCAATATACAACTCTGCCAACTTGTCCAAAGTATACTTCATATGCACAGCCAGAAAATGTGCACACTTCATAAACCTATCGACAATCACCCATACAAAATTCTTCTTTGATGGTGTTAAAGGCAATCTGGACACAAGATCCATGGTGATTCTCTCCCACTTCCATTCTGGAATCTTTAACGGTTGCAACAACCCAAAAGGAAATTGATGCTCAGTCTTAACGCGCTGACAAACCAAAAAACGAGCAGCAAAATCTGTGACATACTTTTTCAAACCAACCTAGAAATACTCATTTTTCAAATCCTGATACATCTTTGTACTCCCCGGAAGCATAGCAAAAAGACTCGAATGTGCCTCAATCAGGATAGTGTGCCTTAACTCATCATTTTTCAGCACCACCACTCAACTCTTGAAACATAAAACTCTTTCATCACTGAAACAAAAATCCGTTTGATTGCCATCTAGTATATCCTTAACATACGGCACCAAAGAATCATCATACGGTTGGTTCTCCTTGATCAACTGCAACAACGATGGCTTCACTTGTAACTCAGCCAGCAAACCTCCATCACGTGTTACACTCAACCGAGCAAACATCGCTCTCAACTCAACTGTAACCTTTCTACTCAAGGCGTCAGCTACAACATTAGCCTTTCCCGGATGATACTAGATTGTCAGATCATAATTTTTAAGCAACTCCAACCATCTCTGTTGCCTAAGATTCAACTCTTTCTGCAATATCAAATACTTCAAACTTTTGTGATCCGTGTATACAATACACTTTTCACCATAAAGATAATATCGCTAAATCTTCAACGCAAATACCACCGCAGCCAACTCAATATCATGCGTAGGATAATTGCGCTCATGCACCTTCATATGCCTAGATGCGTAAGCTACAACTCTTCTTTCTTGCATCAACACACTTATCAGACCCATGTAGGATGCATCACTATGCACAACAAAGTCCTTCCCTGACTCAGGTTGACCAAGATTAGATCTTACGTCAAAGCTTTCTTCAATTTATCAAAAGCCTGTTATCTACCCTCTGTCCACTCAAAACTCACATCCTTTTGCAACAAATTCATTAAAGGAGCAGTATTCCTCGAAAAACCATCCACAAAACGTCAATAATATCCTACCAACCCTAGGAAACTATGAACCTCCGACATTGACTCCAGTTGCTTCCAATTCACAACAGCTTCAATTTTTTGCGGATCCACACAAATACCCTCAGCCAAAACAGCATGAACAAGAAAAACCACTTGCTTGATCCAAAACTCACACTTACTCAGCTTAGCCTAAAGTTTATCGTCCAAAAAAACTTGCAACCCAATCCCCAGATGTCGATCATTGTCTTCTTCGATACGAGAGTACACAAGAATATCATCGATGAACACCACCACAAATTGATCCAAAAATTCATAGAACATCCAATTCATCATATCGATGAATATTGCTGGCCCATTTGTCAACCCAAACGGCATCACTAGAAACTCATAATGCCCGTAGCGCGTGCGAAAGGCTATTTTTGACATTTCTTTGTCGTTCACCTTTAACTGATAATACCCAGATCTTATATCACTCTTGGAAAACACCATAGCACCCCGAAACTGATCAAACAGATTGTCAATCCTCTACAAAGGATATTTATTCTTAATAGTCAACTTGTTCAGCTGCAGATAATCAATGCACATTCTTATCGTGTCATCCTTCTTTTTTACAAACAACACCGGTGCTCCCCACGGTGACACACTAGGCCAAATAAAACCATAATCTAACAAATCCTGAAGATGCTTCTTCAAGTCCTTTAATTTCTTCAGTGCCATTCAATACGGTGCAAGCTGTAATATCCCAAATTTTGGCTAGTGACTAAATTGTAAATTTTGAAAGTTTAGGGGGTTAAAGTATAAACTTTGTAAAAGTTTGGGGACTAAAGTGTAAATTTCCCCAACAAGTAATTTTATTCAGTATAAGAGTGAATCGGATCAAAATAGGTACCTTGATATCAGTTTTAAGAATTAAGATACAGAAAAAGGTATCGAATTTGGATCGAATGAAATTGTTAAACGTGTTTAGGCCAGAGAATTACAAGGATGAGTGACCTTCGGGAAGGTCTCATAAAAGTGTTTCGGATCGATATTTTGGACTCAGTAAGAGTAAATAATATTTGAACGAATTATTGATAAAGAATTTCTAAGATAAATTTTATTCTATGAAGATTTACGATAATTATCGAGATAATAAACTGAGTTAAGAAATTTCAGTCTAAGTCCTTAAGGAAGGAAGTTTTTATGAGAATATAATGTTTATTTCCCAAATATGGAAATATAGAATTTTTGGAATAAATCTGATAGTTCGGAAAAGGTAAAATCGTAGTAGAAGCATTTTACGAATATCGGGAAATCAGATCGAACTAAAATTTTAGAGACATATCCAAAAGCCCTGGGAAAGTCATAAAATAATATTTTATGAATATTTTATTATAGTTGGTTGGATTCCAACTAGACTTAGTTGAATTTTTACAATAATAGCAAACTAGTAAATAAAAACTAGTTAGAGGGCAAATTGGTCATTTTGCCCCAATGGCATTTTTAAAATATTTAAAAAGTTACAAGGATAATTTTGGAAGAATGAAATGAAAGAGTAAATTTGTCCCTTGATTAACGATAAGATCAATCTCAACCGTTGGATTAAAAGGGTATTTTAGTAATTTCACTACCTAAATGAATTTAAAATTCATTTATATTTACAAGTGGCATAATTGGATGGAATGGAAAATAAAGGATCCAAAAGATGAATTCTCCTTCATCTTCATATTTTCGAAAATGAGGAGGAAGAAAGGAGAAATTTTCCAAGTTCGATTCAAACCCCGAAACTCGATTTTCAGTTAATCTTTCGAACTACAAAGTTGTTCTACTCATCAAGCTCTATATTTTGGTCTAAATAATTCGTGTAAAATATGTTTGATTGATGAGAATTTTGTATGAGAAGAAATTAGGGTTTATGGACTCAATTGGGGGTTTCGAGATTTTATGATTCGTGTTGAAATTCAGGTTGAAATCAAGTGTTTGTGATGTTAAAATCATGTTATTGAGTTGGGATTTAAACTCTACATGTTTTGATTATTATGAAGATAATTAGGGTTTATGGATTCAAGTTTAATTTGGGGTTTGTGATGTTAGATTAATGATTTAGTAAGCTTGAATTGTTATTTGGAAGCAAAACCCTAAATTTATTAGATAGGGGTCATTTCAAAAATTTTAAAAGTTAGAGGATCGAATCTGATTTTTATGATTTTAAAGTGTATTTATGTTATTATTGATGTTGGAGATGTGAAATTGAAGTTAGGATGCAAAACCGATGTTAAATCGAGTTAGTGACCATTTTGACAATTTGTCAAAATTAAGTGACCATTTTGGCAAGGAAGTTTTGAATAAGGACTGAATCTTATTTTATTTGAAATAATAGAATTCAAATAGTAATGTTGATTTGAGGACTAATTTGCAAAGTTAAGAAGCTTGAATCCTTATCTTTGCATTTTAGTGACTATTTCGGAAAGAACAAAAAAATAGAGGGAATTATTTTTCAATAATTATTTGATGAAGAAAGTGATACATTAGTGGTTTGAATCAATTAAGGGGGCCAAATTGACAAATAGCAAAGTAAGGAGAAATTAGTATAAAGTTTGAAGTTATTTACGGAAGTTGTGTAGGAAAACTGGATTTGGCAGTAAGTTTGAAAATTCACCATAAATTCTACAAAAATGGTCCGATGGTAAATTTTATATCGATGTAAATATTTATTCTTCTAGTTTCGTTTAAAACAAACGGTGATTGATTTCGATTCATGTATTAAAAGATACGAATTTTTAAGTGATGAAAGGTCAGAAAACATAATAGCAATATGTTCCGAAATTCAATACTGGAATTCGACTTTGAAAATTTGCCATAAATCATACAAATTGAAAATTGGTTATTAGTTTATATGGTTGAAAATCTTATCGAATCTAGTCTCGTTTCCAATAAACGGAAACTGATTTCGAGTTCTGAGTTAAAATATATTAATTTTTAATCGAATGAAGGTCAGAAAAATTACATAACAGTTTCTGTCAGGACAGCCCTGCAAACGGGAGTTTGATGAATTTTCATAATTTTTTTAGATTTTATTAAATTATGTGGCTTATACCGTTAGAACCTTTATCGAATCTAGTTTCTACGGTATAAAGGAGATTAAGATTAAGTATGTATTCTTCTCTATAGAAGTAAATCTTTGATGGTAGTGCAAGTTGCCAGAAAATGGAAATTGAGACAATTTGTGTCTAATGTTGGTTAGCAAGCTTGGAGGAATTATTTGAAGATCAAAATGGTCATTAGGGACCAAAAATGAGTTTGTGAACAGTATAAGGAAAGAAATTTATGGAAAATTTTTATGTTGAATGATTAAATAGCTTAATTGAAATATTGTTAGAAGTGAATCTAACAAATGTTTATTTATATTTATGTGATAAATGAAGTTGGATCCGAATCAGAAGAAGGTTCGAGGTACTATAAAGGAAAATATCAATAGAGCTTAGTGAGGCGTATTAATAAATGGCCAAGGTGAGTGCAGTTTATATGCTTTCATAATGATGAAAAATGGAAGACTTGTGATAAGTCGACCCTAAGTTGAAAATAATATTGCATTATTTATATGAAACTTGTCTTGTTGCATATTTCAGTAAATGTAAACTTCAGTAGAATATGAGGTAAGAATTTATCTTGCATAATGGCAATGCATGTTTGTATAAGGACTATGGATAATAACAAGACTAAAATGAAACAAGATACACCTGGGGATCCACGCCCATAGTGCAAATGCACTAACAAGGTGTTTATATAAGGAGCAAAGAGCGTCCTTATATGAGGAGCAAAAAGCGTCCTCTCGAGTACGTACTCTACATGGCACTACAGTGCAGATAGGCTACGGGGTTTTCATGAGCCTCTAGCCAGACACGATGATAATATAACAAGATGATTACATGAAAGAACATGATACAAGATAGAGATGTTACATGATACATGATACAGATGTTACATGATACATGATAGAATACATGTTATGCAAATGATGGCATAAAGAAAGCATGACCATGATAGAGCACATGATATGCAAATGATTGCATAATGAAAGCATGACCATGATATAGTACATGATATGTAAATGATTACATGATGAAAGCATGTCCATGATAGAGAATATATTATGCAATAATAACATGATTTATATGATAGTTATGATACATGACATATGTACATTGTGATATACTTGCCATGTTATAGAGAAAACGAAATGCACTTTTGTATATGACATATTGTATTACATTATTTCATGTCTTTAAAATAAATAAGTTTAACTGCCTCACCAATTTCGTACTTAGCGTGTGTCTTATGTCACACGTAGGTTATCCGGATTTGTCTAGCAAGGAGGAGCAAAAACTTTGAAAAAAAATCAAGTTACCACATTAAACACAGTAAGTACATCTTTATCGTAATTTGATAGACTAGTGGGCATGTAGTATTTCTAAAGGTGAATTGTTTTATAAGTTTAACTTTACAACGTATTTATGCATTGTTATTGAAGTATGGACTTAGAGAAATGGTTTGAAATTTTGGTATAAAAAATAAAAAATTTATTTCAAGAAAAAATTTATTTGAATAATTCTATAACATCTTTAACGTATATTCGGTCTACGAGTATATGTTAAGGGTGTTACACAATCGACACTAGAGCCGTATCTGCGTACGTCTCAATGCAAAACTCTACCTCCCTATCCGGCGGTAAACTAGGCAATTCTTTCGAAAAACACTCCTGGAAAATCGCAAATAGTATGAATATCCTGAGCATGCACTTCCTTCATATTAGGGTTCGTAACATAAGCTAGGTATGCTTGCCCCCTAAATTCTAGAAACTTCTGAGCTTCTAAAGTTGAAACCATATTAGACAAAACTTGACATTCTCACCTACAACCACTAATTTGTAATCCACTACAAGTTTTAGCGAAACTCGTTTGATCTTACAATCCACTACAACTCCATGTTCAAACAACCAATCCATCCCCATGATCACGTCAAAACCGTGAAACAGTAATTCTATTAGGTCAGCCTCAAACACGTGTCCTTGAACCGTCAAGTGACACCTTTTATACAATCTCCTAGTTACTACCGTCTCACCAAAGGAACTGGTTACCCGCATACCAACATTTAACTCCTCTACAGGTATATCAAGCAAGCAAGCATGTTCGTGCAGGATATATGAATGCGTAAAACCAAAATCTATCAAAGATAACAATGGTATAAACTGTAAAGTAAATGTACCTGGAATCACGTTGAATTCATTCATGCCCACACGATGCGTGAAAACCCTCGCCTTTCCACCATCCTCAGGCCAAACAGCTATAGTATGAGCAACTACCCTTTGACCATCCTCTCTACACTGGAAATGTCCACGATCGCGCCCACGGTATTTCTATGGCATAACAACAGGTGCAGGAGCTTGACCTTCCTTGGCTAACTGCGGACAATCTCGCCTGATATGATCCTATGATCTACAGCTCCAACACATGCCGAGAGCTCTCCAGCACTCCCTCGAATACTGCCTACCACATCGCCTACACTCGGGTACTCTAGCATAGGTATTCGGACCATGGTGTCTACGCCTGGCACCATTCCCTTCGTGTCTCTAATCCAGACGGTACCTCCTATCTATATGCTTCTTGTATCGATCTCTATCAATATTTGATTCAGCACTCCTCTTTCCCGCAAAAGAACTCCCTAAACAAACAGACAACCCAAAATTATATTCTATGTCCTTAGCTCGAGAAACCAAAACATCAAACTTTGTGTAATCCGTACTAGCATATAAGTCTTCACCTCCTTAACCAGCCCATAATAGAAACGATTACATTGTTGGCGTTCATCAAGAACCAGCTTAGGAGCATACTAGCTCAACCGAACAAATTGGATCTCGTACTTAGAAACAAACATGTTTTCTTGCTCTAAAGCCATAAACTCCCTCTTCTTCTCTTCTTGATAGCGAGATCAAAAAAATATTTCTTCCGAAAAGTAGCACTGAAGAACTCTCACATAAAACCAGTAGGTGCCATACCCACGATAGTAGTTATCCACCAGCTGTAAGCATCACCTTGAAACAATGACACTATGCAGCCTAACTTGCGAGCATATGTATACTCTATCTGGCCAATGATCTTCTTCGTACTAGCAAATCACTCTTCAGCTGCTTTTGGAGCCAGACCTCTAAACTTGGTACCACCCAAGCTACGTAGACACTCTAAAGGTAATCTGGTATTAACAGCTACAGGCGCCGATGTAGGTACTTGCACTCTAGCTATGGCCGCTTGGAAAGCTCCGGTAATCACTTGGATTAACGGTGTCATATCACTGAAAATAGGTTCTTGTGGTGCCTAAGGCATACCACCCCCAATTTCAGCACCAACAGGGGAAATTAGTGGAGAAGGAGGCAACACATCTTGCCTATCTACCACACTCCCCATATGAGCTCTAGTCTCTCGTCTCGGCCCCATATGCAAAATATGAGTCTAAAACATGATAATGCAACAAAGCAAACTAATTAGGCCAGCTTGCAGCAAGAATCCAAGTCACTCTTGTTTAAAAACAAAATCATTTAATTCTAGTGGTAATAAGGCAATGTGTCCCCAAGCTAACACCCAAACATATCTCATATCAAACATAATTTCACAAATTCAAACACTGTGCATAACAATCAACGGAATCACGCATCAACAATACATTAAACAACCATAACCCACCACCCAACAATCATAACCTGGCTCTGACACTAATAAATATAACCCCCTTGACCCGCTACATTACGGTTTGCCGAGACAAACTCGGAAGATTCTATTGAAATGGTCTATTTTTTATTTTTATCTTTTTTAAATTCATATTTAAGTCCTAAGGTGATCATAATGGTTATGGTGAAAGATCCAACCCAATCGGGCGTCAACACGACTTCCAATTGTACGAATTAACGACACGGTGACCAAAACATAATTTCTAGTAATTAAAAGAACATTCACGAAATTAATGTTACCAATACTTAATTAATCATATTTCACGTGATCAGGTTAAATTCCAGCTTAAAATATCCATTCGTACTCATATAATTGCATAATTAAGAAACAGGGACAAAAATGCAAAGAATACAAACTTCAGAAGGCGTCTCAACTGAAATAACGACAGACGTACCGGTACAGGACATTACCATATTGTAACGGGTGAAAGCGACAAAGGTGTACTGATACGATCCTCACTCGTATCGATACGAGCATATGTATTTTGAAAATTAGAATTCTAGTGGATAAAGGGCGTGTTTATACGATTGCCCGTATACCGACACTAGGCCTATTTCCCATCCACGCATACAGATATGATCCTTAGGCGTATCGATACGGCAAGGAAATTTTGCCCAGATGGAGCCATAAAAAGTCCCCGCGTACCGATCCCTAAGGACTCGTACCGATACGGACAGACCTGTAATGACCTATTGGTCCAACATAATCTAACATACACCAATCAACATCTAAACATCATAAGACTTTACAAACATCAATTTCTCAAACATAGCAGCATGGTAAAGATCATATGCAACAAAGCATATTCAAAGCAAACCCCTAAAGGCATGATTTCTACCCAAGCATGCATATTGTTTCTCAACCCCTCAAAACCAAACATTAAGCACCTCACAAGTCCAAAACATCCAACAAAACTTATACAACCAGGGAGTATCCAAAATAAACCTCTCAAATACAACTTGGTCATATTGCCCTTTATTACTACTTAGCATTTAAAAATCATACTTTGAAGATGTCACAATCCTTGGATCCCTACTTGCACGCTTGCTGATCGAGAAGTGTCTATTTCTATGTATTGATGAGAAAAGAGAGCGTAAGATATAAGCTTAGTGAGGGATTCGCAAAAAACTCATCAATGCATTAGAAACCACTTTAATTAAGCCAAGTTTATTATGTTTATTCCAAAATCATCTCATGCTTCTCAAATCATCTCAAATATGCACATTAAAATCATTTGCAACACATGTATCATGGATTCTAACCCAAACCTCAATTTAAGCTTCATAACCTCGAAATATCTATAACAAGCTTAAAGAGAATCACATGTATAAATCATACTATACAAACATAATTCATTTCTCATGATACATTATCTCATATATTGGCTTTCAAGTGACTCAAAACCAGTACCATTCCATTTTATAAAACACATCGGATACACGAATTTCCCAGGTGGTTCCTACGACCACTTCACATACATACTCGAATTGGAGCAATGGAACAATTACTCACCTCAACAGTTATGATGTATAAATCCACCAGCGGGAGAAAATGGAATAATTACTCATCTCGACCTCTGCGGTTCTCATGGTGGAGCAATGGAATAATTACCACCTTGACACACATGAGGTGACTTATTGTAGTGCACTTTAAACCATATGGCTAGAAAACTACATCCGTAACATTTTAATCTCAGGCACTTGCCAATATATTCAATAAATCAACATTATCTCATTGTTTTACATATGCATCAAATCCATTTCCAATACATCAAACCATGTATTCTCATAATCATAAAATACTTTCAAAAACCAAAAATCATTTTCAATAATCATCGTATATGATCATTTGTAACATCTTTCATTTCTAAAGCATGCATAATACAGTGAGTAATCAAAACCATAAACATGTGCATGAGATTTCATTTTGCAAAATTGAAAATGAGAGAGAGCTTAACCAATACTTACTTTCGAGCTTAGATAAGCGTTTCTAACTTATTCTAAACTCCCACAACTTCTTTCAAACTTTTTAATAGCAGTAAAACATGGTTCCACTCTCCAACAATCCAAAACTCGCTAGCCATTACGAAAATCAAGCTTCCACAACCTTTCCAAAAGCTATAGGGTTCACCTTCCTTGCTGTCAAGAAAAGAGGATTAAAACACATCCCAGCATCTTTAATTTCCAGCAACCAACAAACACAACTTCGCCTCACAAGAAAACATCAAACGCCTCTCTAAAACAACTAAAAACATCATCAACCCTCATCTAAACAAATCCCATCCAAAACCTATTAATTCTAACATCTTAACAACATCAATTTACATCAAAAAAAATCTTAATAAGATCCTTATACCTCCAGCAACTCTACAGCACCAAGATCACACCAAATTCTAACTATATACAACCTAGAAAATTAGCAATTCACATAGTTTCAGGATTCCTTTACCTAAACACTTCTTTCAACATTAAAAAACATCTTAATAGAGATCTAAATCAATTAGATTCAACACAAAACAGATCCAAAGCAGTATTTAACAAATTTCCACATAAAACTCAATTTAATTACCAAATCCAAGTTCTAATCATAATTTCATAATATAAATTAGTTGTAAAGGATCAAGAACTTGGGAATTTCAATAAAGAACCTTTAATTATGGGAGAGAAACGAAAATCACCTCTAATTGTTGATTTCTCCCTTAATTGGCAAAGCTTGGTTGAAGTCCAAGTAGATTTTGCAGTAGAAATTAAAGAAATCAATTAGGAAACAAAAAGGAAATCAATAAGAATTGATTCCTGAGAATTTTGGAGTGAAAATCTTAGTTTGGCTGCTGGGAAAGTTGAGAGAAAAAGTTGGAAGAAAAGTAGTTACGTAAGAAAGTGATTTTGTAAAATTAGAAATCTTTTTATTAAATCCTATTTTCTTTTAATAATAAAACTAATTAAAAACACTTTTAAAATAGCCTAAATTACAGGAAATCTGATGAAAAAGTTTGCTCAATTAGCTCCTTAAAGATTCTACGTTTTGACCCTTTTACGATTTAGTCACCAAAAACAGTTTTGAAAACTTTTTATTTTAGTCACTAAGCCAAAATGTCCTAAAATCAGATTTAATTCATTCAAATTGAATTTACCAAAACACTTAAAATATTAATTAAGTATTTTCTAGCATTTTTTCATCTTTTATTTTATCCAAAAAATGATTTATTAAGATTAAATTCTTGAAACTAGCTCGAATTGCCTAATCCAATTCTCCCGAACCGTCTACCCGATCCAATTAACACATAGGACCAAATTCAAGGCATTAAACACTAATGGG
Source organism: Hibiscus mutabilis (assembly GCA_019671005.1). NCBI lineage: Eukaryota > Viridiplantae > Streptophyta > Magnoliopsida > Malvales > Malvaceae > Hibiscus > Hibiscus mutabilis. Next base: position 12,889,124 of record CM033726.1, on the reverse strand, counting down.
ATGGAAGTCAGATTAATGCCAAAGAGACCATTCTCCTTGCAGACATTTAGTAAATTTTTGCCAACCTAGTGTGATCATTGTAAATAGGTTTAGGGGAGTTATTTTCTTTTCAGTACTTAGGAAATTGCAGTTTTAAATTTTTATTTATTGTTTTATTTCTTTTTCTATTTTGAAATGTTTCTTTGATTCTTAGCATAGAAAATTTTGCCAAGAGACCATGCCGAGTTCTGCTGCCAAGATACTCAAGGCTGAATCGACCACTCAATTGTCAGCTGATATTGTGGGATTACTCTCCCAGATATATCAACGCCAAGAACTCTTCCTCTAAAAGTTTCAAAATGTTTAGGAGCAAAACCTGGCACTCTGGTAATATATTAAGGCCAGAGATCGTGCCCTGCGGATAACTCTTGAAGCAATGTCTGCTAATCCTTTGCCACCATATCTGAAGTTCTCAACTGAGATCCGTGCAACAGAAGAAATGCTAGCTAGCCATCGGCCTACTCATACTCCAACCCAAAATTTTGATGTCAATGTACTAGTATCACATGCCTACGACAATTCTGCCAGAACTAAGACCCAGTATAGCGATGCTGAGTCTGATGATGACGTGCTTGCAAAAATTGATTTGCCACTAATGGATCCAGTTTCATAAGCCACCCATATTGCTCCTGCCACATCTAAGGCGGCAAGGGTAATTGAAGAGGTTTTACAAGAAGTGAAGGCTTCTACTACTGCCCCAAAGCCACAGCTGAAAAGGAAAAAGTTAGTGGCACCAAAACGAGGATCCATCATCGAAAGAAAAACTCGCTCTACTCGCCAAGATCATTCTTTAAGGGAGTCCTCATCCCCTTAACTCCTTAGATTCATGTTTTTTGTTTCCAGCATGCATTGCATTTGTATATACGTGTTTTCATGCATTGAGGATAATGCCTACCTTAGGTTTAGGGGGTGTTGCCTCACATTTATTGCCATGACATTCATTTTTAAGTTTATGTTTACAATATGTTATTGCCATATAGATAGAGTAGAACCATGCATAACAGACCATTTTTTTTTTTTTTTTGCCAAGCCTTGATTTTGAACTGATAATTTTGCCAAAATTGCTAGCATAGTTAGATTTCATCCTAGTATGCCACAGTTTGATGAAGAATTGAAAAATCTCTAAACTTAGTAAGAGCCAGTAGACTTAGTAAGGACGAGTTGCTTGGAAATTGATCTCTAACTTAGAGAAATTTAGTTTCACTTAAACACGTAGTATGCATCTAGTTCCCAAGAAAAACTTAGGATTTTTGAAACTAAACTCAGAAAACAAAAAGAAAAATGTCAGGGTAAAAATAAAGAATAAGGCAACAATGTTTTGCCAAAGGCAAGAAAAAAATTAGAACAGTCATTTTCCTTAGAGACAGTAAGTATCTTGGGGCTTCGTGGTTTGCTCCCTCTTAGTTCTCAGGCTAACAAAATCTTTAGGGTATGAGTGTAATGGGATAGCTTAGTGATGTAGTTTGGACTAACGTGGGGGTTCGTGGTATGCTCCCTCTTACTTCCCACGCCAAACAACATTATGACGCGAACCTAAAAATATTGCCAAATGAAAAAAAAAGAAACACTTGGTGAATAAAAAAATTCTGAGTTTGGGTAGTAAAATTGACTAAGGGAGTTGAGGTATACTTGATGCAAACCACCTGCACTTCATGTACGCTTCATGACTTTAGGTTAGAGTTATATTGCTGCACTTGAATTTGTTGATCTGTTAGGATTACTACTCTGAGATATCTGAGAACAGAACTAGGGCAAGATTTTGCTTGTTAGCTTGTGTTGCTAATTAGAAAAATTTTGTTGAGGTACTTTACTTTATAGTTTTTAAGTTTTTAGTTTTGCTTTACTTGAGGACAAGCAATGAGCTAGGTTTGGGGGGTGTTAACTCCTCAAAAGATGTACTTTCCATGCATATGTTGCCATGATATTGCTTGTCTTTAGGTACATATTAGTCTATTTTGCCAGAAGTTTCATGCATTTGCATCTAAGAGTTGAGGAATGTATAGTTTTTATTTCCAGAGTGAATGGGTGTTTTCTTGTTATAGTATGCAGGATCGGCAGGACTGGAGCAAGTAGACGCAAGAAGGAAATATTGAGCGTAGTTGGCAAATGCAAGAGGAGAATGCTGAGATTGGTTGGCAAAAGAATGGAGAAGAATGCCAAGCTTGGTTGGCAAAAGCAAGGAAAAGAATGCCAAGCTTGGCTGGAAAAAGAAGGACGATGTGTCAAAGCCACGTCAGTCCTAGTTACAATAACACGTGGATGTCGGGTCCAAAAAGTGCTGCACCAAAAATTCAAGACTCAACCCTAACTCTAATTAGGGCTTTGTCTGCTCCTATATAAAGGAATTCAAGAATGAGCCAAAAAAGAGCTAGAGCCGCTAGGAGAAGAGAAGGGTAAAAGCAACCTAGGCATTTTTGCCTTGAGCTCTGGATCCATTGAAGGGCTGCATCGAAAGAACTCCTTCTTTGTTTCTTATCTCTTGATTTAATTCTGGTTTTGTGATGATGAATCAAAATGATGCTTGTTGTTCGTTTCCCCAACCATGAACTAATCTTTTAAGTTGGCTAAGGGTGTTTGCGATAAACACTTAGTTTTAGGTTTTTAATAATTGAATGCTTTGGCACTATTGTCTATTTTGCATATGCTTCATGGTTTCATATTTTACGTCATACGACAGTTGACATTGAATGCTCATTATCCCCTAATATCTTAAGAGACTTAGGAGATAAGGATTAATTGTCAAATACTAAGGAGAGAAACTTTAACAGAAGATATTTAAGTAGATGAAACTTACACCTGAATTTAATCTATCTCTTATGTGTATAGATTGAATCTTCACCAAGTTAATTGTTTGAAAACTCACTATAGACATATAGTTGTTGAAAGTAATTAACTTATGGTATTGACATCGATAGAGGCAATACTAACTTAAAATCTTCTCGGCAATAGACATATAGGTGTTGTCTGTACTAGTGTGAAATCCAAACATCCCTTGCCAAGCCTTATAATCATCTCTACATTAGTTATTTGCCAATCTACCTCGATTTTCACTTCAGTTCCTTTATCATTTTAATTTCGTTAGTTCTTTTATTTTACTCGTTCTCTCAATCAATTGCCATAACCTTTATTTTCCAATTCACAAGTATTAATCGTGGCAACTAATTCATGGACAATCCCTATGGAGACATACTCAACTCACTACTTTATTACTTGCTGACCGTGTATACTTGCACATAAAAAGATATATTCTTGGCATTATTTATTTGAATAATTACATAGAATCCTTAATTTTTTTGCCAAGCAATATTCTATCGACAAAAACATATCAACGGGAGCGACTCGTACTCTATTAGTTGAACGCGTCCATTAACAATTATCTTTGAGATAGTGGTTTTGACCGATCAATAGAGAGAGCCATTCGAGCAAAATGGCCACGCCTTCCCCATTTTGTTTGATAATCAAGTTTAATCATAGGGCCAATAGATGCACCAATCTCTTCAATTATGCTTTTCTTGTAAAGAGTCATGGGTAAACCAGGGAGGCGGATCCAGACCATTACCTGCGTTGGATATGGGGTGGCAGTCGTAAAGTCTGGTGTCCACTGTTGAATAGTTAGGTAGTGGCCGAAAATCGTCCAAGGACCCCCGGCCAAAGCATTAAGGTAATTCGATCGGAGCCTAAAAGTGACAAGAAAATAATCATTTTCAATATCCATCAACCGGGTGGCCTGTTTAGGTTTCCATATTTCATAGATCTTGGTGCACATGGTGGTATAACTAATTCTTCGACCTATCAATTTCAGAATCATGGTCTGATCAAGACTTTTTTTTTTTCTGCCAGGGATTGGATGCGATCCCAGAAATCAATGGAGATGACTCCATCAACGAGGGAACGAGTGACATCTCCTTCCTGGACCTCAATATCATCATCTTCAAAAATTTCCTCTGAGTCTTGTGTATTTTCCACATTTTCATTCATGAGGGAGTCCTTATACGAGGGCATAGAGGTGGTTTTAGAGGCCGTAGCCTCTGAGGGAGAAGGGTCATTACCAACCGGACGGGTCTCACCGTCATCGTCTGGTGGATCATCGTCCAATCTCCTATGCTTTCTAGGATTTGGGGGACATCGGCAACGGGATCAAAGATTCCAATCATAGAGAGAGACTAGGGTTTTTCTTTTTTAGCTTCTCCTTTCTTTCTATATTTTTAATCCTAAATCATAATTCGTTTTATAGCTTCTTCTTTTTTTTTCAATTATGTATGATTAGGTAGAAGCGGTATTTATGAATGGTCTTCTCCATTCACACGTTTTCAAGGTATTGTTACGCGCTTCTTAATGAATATTTTTTTTTGACACATCAACCATGCAAATTTATTGATAATGTGAGAATTTTAGCATGGTGGTCGGAGATAATGTTGAATGGTATAACAACCTGCTAGCTAATTACATTTAATTTTCGACTAATTATATTCTATATTCTAACATATAAACCAAAGTAAAATCAAAATATAATCTAATAGAGATTTTAAAACATCCGTAAAACCATCAAAAAAAGAAAATAGTAAATCTAAAAATAAAAGATAAGCGTTGCACTAGTCAGATCAAACACTTCCTCCTTGCACCAAAGAAAATTTCTATGTTCCATTGTATAAAGGGTCTCTGGGGAGTTGTCAAAACACGAACTAGATGAAATCCCTAAAATTGGCAACCACCTTTCACGCATATTCTAAAAAATGACGATCCGCTATAGATTGCATCGAAAAACAACCCAAAAGGGAATGAAACTCTACGTGGCCACAAGCAAACACAAATAAAAAATGAGCATCGTGAGGGTCATCGTACAAACACCAAAAACCCGCAAAATTAACCATAGTAACGTGTCATAAGGTAGAGATATGCCATAAAGACAGAGAAAACGTACTATAGAGACAAATGAAGGCACAACAAGATGTGCGCAGAAAAAGACAAAACAAATAAATAATTAAAAGAAATATGAATTATCGAAGGTCGGCAAACAACACCAAAATTGATGTCATCGTCGATTAGATAAAAAAAAGTTGTTAGGGTTAAAAGACTTAATGGATACTTTCTAAACGATGTAATCTTTGCAATCGATTATAAATAAATACTAATATATGAAGAGCATATCATAATTTTTATACGCATATCATTAGATATTTTGGTTTGTGTTTCTTCTCGTTAGGCATGTCAAAAATACTAAAATCTCTATGGACCAACATATTTGGTGTAGGACCAACAATTTCAGTAATTGGGTTTACATATCTTGACAAACGGTTAAACATTTCGATGTGTTAAAATAATTTAAGGCTATGTTGGTAATTTTTTTTATTTTTGATGGAGTGCGAAGTCAAGATTCGATATATTAGCCGAGAGGTGAATGCTGTGGCAGATAAATTGGCCGTTGCTGGCCGTGGAGCTCCAATTGGAGAAATCCTGTTCAATGTCCCGCCTGACATAGTAGCTTCATTAGTTAACAAGGAATCTCAATGTTCTAGCTGGCTGTTATTCTTTGTTCAGTATTAGCCAAAAAAATTGTTTTAATGTTTTTAGATGAGGCCATATTATGGTAATAACTATAGAAATTATGAGACCCTTTTACATAATTTGACAATGTGTTAAAAGTTTCTGTGTAAACATTTTTTTTGGTTTAACCGTATTTTTGTTTAACTGTTAAGAATTTCGGTGTATATACTGCATAACTTAGTGTAGCGTTAGATATTATTTTGGGCAGTTGCCCATACTCTTGCTTCATGGGTCCTTAGATCAAATTCCTCTATTTTTTTTTTTACTCAGTTTGTATTGAGATTATTTCTTCTTATGTAACCAACGATGCCTCTAGCATTTCAGTTTAATATATTCAGGTACTCATTTTCTCCTTAAGTAGCCAACATCGAACTTTAGTTTGATTTTGGTTTTAGTGGGGGGAGGGGGTTAAAAAAGTCCACCTTTCCATCAAAAAAAAAAGTTAGATATATGGGTATGTGGTGACATATTTATAGAGTATTACAAACTTTGGTAAAGGTCTAGAAATTTAGGTTCATCGTAGAAATTATGATGTAAACATATTTTAGTAAACGGTTAGGAATCACGGGGTTATTCATAAAAGATAGGTACGTGTGTACATATTTTGGTGTAGCAATAGAAATGATGCTATCTGGATACATATTTGTACATTATAGTGTGACTTTAGAAACTTTGGTAAACTGATAAATTTTGGTGTACAAAAATTTTGATAATCCGTTAGGAATTATGGCAATTTCAAAAAATTGGGGTACTTCGATGCATATTTTTGTGTAGCTTTAAACACTCTGTATCTCAAATTAAATGATAAATTAAGATTTAAGGCGTAATTTTCTTTATGTAGCAATCTTAAATCAGTAATGTTGCCCCTCCTTTTTAATTTCATCAATTTAACTCTCGAACTCCTGAATTGTATCAATCTAGCCATTTGGCCGTCGTTGATTGACAGAACCATTAAATTTTGTGCATGTGATCATTATTTGTATCCATATTATTCGTTATTGCCAACTGTCTTGGCATGGCGATGATGGCGGGTTAGTTTTGATGACATTATAATATAAATTAAGAGTTTTAGAATTAATTATTTTAAAACACAATTTAAAAAAAAGTTTATACGTTAATTGTATTGTCACGTCATCAAAATTGATATGTTAACATCTTATTGGAGGACATTAATTTATTAAAGAAAATGACATATGACTCGCTAACACATGTTAATTATTTAACAACAGAGTATCTGACATTGCAAAGGGCGACTGATAATAACAATTATGTTAGTCAACGACAATCAAAGGGCAATATTAGTGCAATTCAAGAGTTTGAGGGCTAAATTGATAAAATTAAAAAGAATGGACGAAATTTCTGTTTTAGGTTACTATAGGGGTAAAATTACCCCTTAAGCCTAAAATTAATTGTTTTTCCTCCTAAGCATGCATCATTCTCCCTCAATTGAAAAAAAAAATCGTCTTGAATATTAACAATTGTTGATCACAACCTTTAAGTGTTCGAGTATATAAACATCGAAACTATGACCTATATAAAAAATATCTTTTTCTTTTATTATTTCAACTACTAAGAAAATAGTAAAATATATTTATTTAAAGGTTAAATTACATTTTCTATTACTCAACTTTTTTTTACTCCTATTTTTATTATTAAAGTTTAAAAATTTTTAATTTAATCATTTAATTTTGACATTGTTCCTATTTTAATCACTTTGTCCCTTAATTTATTAACAGAGTGATGACATGGATTTTAAATTAGATTTTTCAACTTGTTAATGTTTTTTACTTTTTCATTGACTTTCTAATTTTCACTTTTTTTATTTAAAAAAACTTTTTTTCTTCGTCAAAAGACGCCATAATCATTATTGAAGCACAACACCCCCCCCCCCCCCACACACACACACACACAGACATCAGTTTTGGTCCGTTGATCATCTCTTATTCTTTCTTCTCCTTAGCCAAAGAACAAAGATCTCGTAGGTTGGATATATGAAAGCACATGTAGTGTAATCAAGGACCCTCTCTCTATTATTATACTGCAAACTCGGGACCTTTTTACTTCCTTTCTCTACAAGAAAATCTGTGAAACATCAAAAAGACCTGGTAACCTTTTTTTTAGCTTTTTATTTCTATTTTCTTATCATGCTTATTGCTTTTTTATTTTAGTTTGAGAATCTTTAGTATGGACTTGGCCACTCGAGGTCTAATTTTTTTGGAAATATGATGTTTTGACTGTGAGAAAATAGAACTATATAATCTTTTTATTGACATGTTGATCAATATTGGATTTTTGTTTTGAGTTTTAGAAAAAAAAAGTTTTTTTTGGGTACTTTTTATTGATTGTTTTGGTGTTTCTTTATTTAATTATTGATATGCTTATTAAAATGGACTTTTTGATGCTTTTGTGAATTCAAGTTTTTGAATCAAAATTTGTCAAAATGGAAAATAGGGTAGAAAAGGTTGTTTGTTGATACTGCTACGGTAGACATTGCAATAAGGTTGTGGATTGATGAAAACGTGCAGGAGAAGGTTGTTGGGGGTTCATATAAAACAGAGCATTAATGAACAACCTGAGATTAACTCCAATCTATTATGAGTATGTCAGCTCCCCAGTTCATTTATTTTATACTATTACTAGCAATAGCCATGCATGGGGATTACATGAGTTTGAATAGATTAAAACAAACAGACGCTAAGTAATTAAGCAAACACACATACAGTTATGAAGGTCCAGCTCTTCAAATTTATTGTAGCAGTGGTAGAAGGCTAGAAGTAGTGCATGGACTAGTAGAGGAGTAGCTGTTGCCTGTCGGGTGATTCAGTCATCGATGTTAACCCTCTTTCTTTCATCAATTCTATGCGGTAGAATTTGCGGGAGCTGACAGAAAGTGTTGAACTGGGGGATGACAGCGGAATTGCTGGTGCAATTGGAAATGGCGAGATATTTGGTGAATCTGGTTTCGAGGAAGTCGATAAGAATTCAAATTCACAAACTGGGGCTGAGAACTTTGAAGAGGCCATCGGGGTTTCAAGTGATGTTGATGAGGAGGGATTAATGAACTGAGTGGTGGAAAGGAGGTACCACAAATTGGTTGTACGGGAGAAACTGAAGTCCCAAGGGACTAGAATGAAGGAAACATGAAGTTGGATACAGCAATTGAAGAAGAGGAAGAAAATTTTAAGAAGTAAAAAAAAAAGGTGGAAACTAAAAAGTCAATGGAAAAGTCAAGAACATGTGCAAGTGAGAAAAATTAATTTAAAATACCATGTTATCACTTTGTTACTAAGTTAACGGCAGAGTGATTAAAATAAGAGTAATGTCAATGTTGAATGATTAAATTAGAAAGTTTTAAATTTTATTGACTAAAATTAGAGTGAGAAAAAAGTGGAGCGATGAAAAATGTAATCTACCCTTATTTAAAACATATTATATTTTGAATTTCTTAATATTTTTAACTAAGCCCCTTGCTAAAATTTTAAAAAAGCTCTAATTAAGTTTTAGATGTTTTTAAAATTTTAGTTAAACCTATTCTTTTTGAAAATTTTAATTTAAATAATTAACTTTTTTAATAGTGAAAGTGAATATAATGTAGTATATGATCATATTTTTTAATTATTTGATGAGAAACATATATTTTACAGACAAAACTGCTTGAACTCATATCGTTTTCACTAAGACTACTCGTTGAGTTCTAAACAATCAATTTTTTAAAAGTGTTATATGTATTGTTGTCCGTTGAGATCTATCACCTGGATACATCATGATTCACGACCTATAATCCCGATACCTTACCACAAAGCTATAATAGTAGTAGCTGTGAAATAATACATAGAAAACATTTGTGGCCCTTCATAATGGTCCCTAGATTACCCTTGGTGTGTTAGTGCAACTAGCAATACAAGGGATGAGTCAAACAAACACGTGAAACGATAACATAAATGAAGATGGATGACCCTTACCCACAAAGTACTACATGATCAAACATTTCAATATTCTAAAATTTACATTTAAAAACACCCTTAATTGATTCCCATAATTATCCTTAAAATTAAAACATATGACATTATTAGGTTACAAGACCATAAAGTTTTAAATTTTCAAATTCGTCACGACATTCATGGTCTCAAACAATAAAAATAATTAACTTTATTAAATTTTTTCATGTCATATTTTTACCAATTGAAAAGCTCACCTATATTTATGTAAATCAAAATTTAAAAAATAGTTTTTAGCACGTGAATTACTTGGTAAAAAATGACATGAAAAAGATTAATGAAATTGATGATTTTTATTGCCTATTGGTTGAGGTTTGGGGCCATAAATAACATGTTAATGATGATCCATGATATAATTTCTCTTATTTACATGATTTTGGGAGACTACTTTTAAAGTAGGTATAGATAGATATATAAATATTCTATAACACCCAAAAATACCCCAATTCAGAAACCTTAATTTTAAAATCCCTAAATTCAAAACCTAAACTAATAAAGTTAACCCTCAAGAAAATTAATTTTAAAAAAAAATTATACTTTAATTTAAAAATATATATATCGATAATTTAATAAATATTAATATTAATTATGACATTTATGTTTTATTTATTATAAGGTATTTATTAAATTATCGATATATATATATATATATATATATTTAAATTAAAGTATAATTTTTTAAAATTAATTTTCTTGAAGGTTAAGTTTTCAAACGCGACTTCTTAGATTCACACTATTTCTTTTAGGCTAGGTTTAGGGGGTTACATATTCCCATTGTCCTAATAAAGTTGTCATTATTGTGTTTTAAAACTGAGAAATTATATCATACGACTGGCTCGTCATATCATACATGGTCCAAACCAATAAAAATTATTCATATCATTAATTTTTCGATGCCATATTTTTACCTAGTGAATCTTTACTTGGTAAAAATTATTTTTTAAGTTATTTTACAGTAGATATGAGTGAAAATTCACTTGGTAAAAAGGTGACATAGAAAAAATTAATGAAATGAATCATTTTTATTAATTGAAACTGTGAATGATGTGGCAAGCGGAGCCTATGATATAATTTTTCTTTAAAATTGTCTTATTCAAATTGTCATATTGATAAATCTAACAACTTTTATATGATACATTTACTTGTATGTTTTTTTAGTTTTTCAACAAAAAAAAATAACTCTCTAAACTTTTCTTTTAAATTATTTTACATAACACATTTTATATAAAAAAAAATCTTAAAATTTCGTAGGAAAAAATATCTAATAATATCAGAGAAAAAAATACCAAAAGAAAAGAAAAAAAAGCAACATAAAAGTAGACAATAGGGACCCACTACAAAATATCTGCTACAAAACATGTGGCTATATTGTTTCACGCTTCTTATGCTCCTTTACTCTTGTCACGTGCAATTCGTTGGGAACACCTCTATCTCTTAAGTTGACCTGTCCTTTTGTTTTTCACCTTGCCCACAAATTCCCATGCATCCTAGTCTACGCTAACCGATTTTATAAATCAAATAACGGCCGTCCATTCACTACTGAAAATAAATTCTTAATCCGAACTTATTAATTTATATACCCAATTGCCTTATTTACTGAAAAAAATCAAAAATTCTAATTGATAATCAATATTTGCTTAATAACTAAACTAAATATACAAAAAATATATCTACACAATTTTAATCATGAACTAAATCATAAATCTTTTTAAGAGGAAAAATTATAAGATTTTAAATGATTATGATATAATTTTATTGATACTTTAGCTTATAATTCTATGCAAAGTCTTCTCACTCTCTCGTTAAGCCAATATCTAATTTAACCAATGATAAAAGTTAGGTATCTTGTCAATTATTTTACTTATGAAAATAAACCATCTGCTTAAAATAAATTCTAAACTAAATTTATATATTATTGAAATTCTCGATTGAATTAATGTTATTGTTTAATTGGTTCTCAATACTTTCTGGAAAAAAATGCATGCTCATTTATAGTTTATGTTCAGGATTCGAGATTTTTTCTTTTAACAAAGTCTTTTTTAAGGTTCGATTCTCAATTTTTTTAAATAGTATTAAATTTTTAAATTGATAATTAATATTATTATATGGTATTTTTATCATTTTATACTCTAATGTATTGTTAAAAAAATAAAACTATTATGTAAGAATCAAACACGATACACGAATTTATATATAAATTCTTTACTCATTTTTATTGAACTTTCATAAATATATCTTTTGTTTTTTATTAATTAGAGATATTATATTCTCAAGATAAATATCAGAGTTCGAACTAATACAAAATAAGACAACATAAATATCAATGACCACTAGGTCAATTAATGAATCTCATAAATATATCTTTTACTGAAAATGTTTTATTTCACTCAGCATAGGTGCGAAAAAATCTAAATAATTTGATTACAACAAATCAAATTTTAAAAATTACCTTAAAATCGACTAAAATATACAGTGTCTCATTAATTTTGGATATATCGGATCATCTTATAAAAAAATTTAATCAGTCTATAAAAGAAATCATCAACATCTTGATTTTCAATTGTTTCCTAACATGCCTTTTCCGTTTTAGTAAAATTTATAAATTAAAAAAAATAAAAACTGGATTACAGACGAATATTATTAAGTTAAAATAATTCCCTTTGAAGGCGTTGCAGATTCTTATTGGTCCGTTCTACACCTTAGATGAAGGAGGAGAAGCATTGGATCGAATCCTGAGCCCTTTATATGCAAACTCTACCGCCTTCCCCAACCGTCACATCTCTGATTTATCCGATGCTTCAAAGCTAAAGAAAAATTACATGGTATCCGAAAACCCGAACTCAGCTGACGGATTTTACCTGGATCCGACTGGATGGCTTTGCCCGGCCTCGGACCCTTCGCCACCACGGATACGGCGGGCTCAACTGCCTCATCTTCCTACGATTCCAATAAGAAAATCAGAAAGCCTTACACCATAACCAAGTCTAGAGAGACTTGGACTGAACCTGAACACGACAAGTTCCTCGAAGCTCTTCAACAGTAAAGTCCAAACTTTTTCCCTCTTTAACTCTACCAATTTGAATTGCTTCCATTTCAAATTAGTTTTTTTTTCTTTTCTGAAAATTGTTTGTGATTGTTTTATGCAGTTAAAATTTTAAGGTTTTCATAGTATTTTTCCCTACTTATTTCTTGTTACTTGTGTCAAGTATGCGTTCCTTTCCTTATTATGTTCAGTTAGATTTAGGTTTCATATCTAGCTGAAAAGGCACTGAATTGTGATAAGCTTTGTTATTTGAAGAGATGATGGCAAATCCTCTAAGCTCCCAAACTGTAAATTGTAGAATCTGTTTTGATCAGGGATGGACCGGGGTATGGAGGGGACGATCGTCACTAAAAATTTGAAATTCGTAAATTTTTTAAAAAATTTCTATTTAATTTCTATATAAATCTTGCCTCAATCTCTGGTTTTGATGGTAATATACTTTTTTTCGACCACTGTGAAAGTTGTACTCTTTTGAATGTTTATATGTTTTGTCATCGTTAAGTTTTTTTTATTAAGACAACATGAGATCTATTATTTAAAAGGCTTTTGTGATATTATGGGGTGTTCTAAAATATCTAATCAATCTGATTCGATTATCCGTTGTTCCGATCCTAAAATTTAGATAGCCGATCCGATTTTTATTTTCGGATCGCATATCCGATCCGATTTTAAATTTTCCGAATCGGATACGGGTCGTAATATTTTAAGTTTCGGATTATCCAAAAATTCGAAAATTTAAATTTTCATGAATATTAATTTTGCTATTTTTAACAATTTAATGCTTGTTATATCTAAAAATATAAAAAATTTATAGATGTAAATCTTGTTATATTTAGCAATTTGTTGTTTGTTATATTCGAAATTCAAAATTTTCATAAATACGACCTTCAAAAAAATAATTAAATCAAAATATATTTTCGAATATCCGAATATCTTATCCGATTATCTGGATATCCGATTTTTTTTCAGAATCGGATATAGATCACTATATCGTCGATTCGAAAAATTGAATATTTGAAAAAATCGGATCGGATTGGATCTGATATCCAACAATGAACACCCCTAATTATGACTCAGTGAAGTTGTTATAGTACTAGTATTTTATTTTTTTTTGGGGGGTGGGGGCGTTATTACATCGGTTTCATGTTTGAGTCATGCTTTTTTCTGCAAGTATATTTGCCAAAAAGGTTTTTCTTTCTCTCACCCATTTTTCCCTCCTTTATTCTGTTCAGCTTTGATCGTGACTGGAAAAAGATTGAAGCATATATTGGTTCAAAGACCGTTATTCAGGTAAACTGAAATATACCCAACACTTTCTTAGGCAAGTTTCATTTTGTATTTTGGAAGGAAAGAGATAGAAGGGTTGAGGAATGAAGGATATCTTTATTCTTGTCAGTTGTAGTTACTTAGTAATCTCTCCTTTGCATCCTTCATTTCAAGTTTCCTTTTGTATTTTGGAAGGAAAGAGGTAGGAGGGGTGAGGAATGAAGGATACTTTTATTCTTTTCGGCCATAATTAGTTGGTAATCTCTCCTTTGTATCCTACACTGCTTTCCAATGTTTCAATTATAAGGCAATGCAGTTATGATGATGTGAAAACGAATTTGATTTCTATTTAGTGTTTTAAGACAATATATACCAATGTACATGACAAACATTTGAGTGAGGTGCCTCTTTTTGTGTGCGCGTAGATTCGTAGTCATGCCCAGAAGTACTTCTTAAAGGTTGAGAAAAATGGAACGAGTGAACACCTCCCTCTCCCTCCACCTCGACCTAAAAGGAAAGCATCTCATCCATATCCTCAGAAAGCCTCGAAAACCGGTGAGGATATTCTGTCTGAAATAAGAGTTGTAATTACTGCACAAAGTTGATATAATAATCCTGTGGTGTCAAATCTTGCAGCTTATGGACACGCACAAGTATAAGGATCTTTACAGTCATCAACTTCTTTACTTGACACTAGATATGCTCTAAGATCTGATCCCTCGTCGATGCTTATGGACCCTATTACCAATGCTGCTCCATCTTCATGGACAAGCAAAGCACAAACCATCAGTTTCTCACAAGCTAAAAATGGTTTCCTATTCTAACTAATTCTAGTATTCAAACATTGGATTCATTTATTATTGCATAGACCTCTTTGAAAAGCTCTATAATTTTGATTACGTGTTGTATATTTTCCCTTATAGGGTTAGGCTTGGCCAATAACTCTTGTAGTAGTAGTGAGGATACCCCGAAGACGAGACAAATTGAGGAAATAACTGATCAGAGAAATCACGGTCATGCACTGAGAGGTTTGTGTCCTAATGGACATTTCTAATATCTTATACTGTCATCCTCACCCCCTTTTAACTGGTCGTTTGCTTGATGCAGTGTTGCCTGACTTTGTTCAAGTATACAGTTTCATTGGCAGTGTCTTTGATCCAAAAGCTACTGGTCATCTGCAGACACTTAAAAAGATGGATCCTATAGATGTTGAGACTGTATATTATACTTTAAACATGACCATTTATACAATCTTGCTTGATCATGTTGCAGATATTATTGCTTATATTTCTTTCTCCCGTGTAGACTTTGCTGTTGATGAGAAATCTCTCCATCAATTTGACAAGTCCTGATTTTGAGGATCACGTATGTTTCTACTTTCTACTTTCTATTTCCGAGCTCTTCCTATTGGGTTACTGTCTCCTTCATGGTGTGCATGATGTAGGTGAACTAGTAGCGTCATTCTTTGCTTTTGTAGGTCTATTAGTAGTTATAGCCTTCTTTAATAGGTCAACTGGTTTGAGTACTGAGAACAGATGTTGTTTCAGTTGCAACATTCTATGCTATCGTAAACCAGGGCCAATTATTCTTTGGTTTCAACTGTTTTCAGCACGGCCCTTTCTGCCATGTAAGCTAAAATGAGTTCTCTGTAGTTGGCATTGAGTATTATGACAGTTTGCCTAAAGTATGATGATGGTTCTTATGAATTTAAGATATTATAGCCATATCTTGGGTGTAATTTGCTAGCTGCATTATTTATTTTGCATGTTGGAAGTTGTTTCGTGATACTGTCATAATCCAAAAAAGGATGGGTTGTTAGAACAGGCATGTATTGTCTGATGAGGCTGAAAATATAAAAGATAGATACACACATATGTATATATGTGTGTACTTTTTATATATCATGATACCTGTATTTTAGGAACATAGATTCGCTCTAATTTTTGTTCCCCGGGACTGTACATTTACCATTTGGTAAAAGGTGTCATTCCTTTGAACTTCCTGTCCGCGACTCCTCTTCATTCCTACATAATTTATAAATATTTGATTTTTAAATTCTGTGGGGTTTTTTTTTAATGCAGAGACGGTTGCTTTCATCATATGAGATTGACACAGATAGCCTTGATGAGGACCGATCCCTAAGTATGACTTAAGATTGGAGTTGATAAGAGTTGCTTTAATTTATGCTAAGCGTACTCTGTATTTTTATGGCGTGGAGTATTGCCTCTTACTTAATGGCAGGCAAAAAGGGGAAATATACCAAGATGTTCTGTTAGATACATACAGTGTTGGCAGGATCAGTGGTTTCGAAATATGCGTGTAACTTCCCCCATTCTGCCGTCAAACTGGTAATAATATTGTAAGAGGAGTTGAAAGAAGCAGGTGCAGAATGAAAGGAGAAGAATCAAGATGAGTGTACAGTGCTTTTTCTTTTCTTTTCTTTTCACTGCATAGTTTTTACTAATGATATATGTAACATATGCTGTTGTTTTGGTAGACTACTCACAGAACTAGAAAGTAGTTATCCTCTTCGTCTCACAAAAAGAATGTGAGTTTAAGGGCTTAATTGATTTTTTTTTTGTTCAAAGACTAAATTGAGTGTAAAAAAAGTTAAAGGGTTTAATTGATTTTTTTTTTAAAAGTTCAAGGGTTTTCTACACTCTCAAGCCTAAAGGTAATTATTCAGGCCCAAATGATTTAAACCAGTTTGTGATAGGTCTATTGTCTAAATGTCAAAGATATGTTAATGTGGCCCTTAATTTTTTTTTATCACTGATTGATAAGTTCTAGGTATTATGGGACTCAAACTCAACCATTAGGCTAAACTGTTATTTTCGAAATTTATGGCAAGATATGATACATATAACATGAGACGCAGATAAAATACATATTACATGAGACGTGGACCATTGATAAGACCTGTAAACAAATTAGAATAACACGAATGAAGGTATTTTTATATTCGTTTGTTTAATTTTAACTAAATGAAAATGAACAACTAAACGAACATAATTTCTTGTCGCGTTCATTAACAGAGTATTGTTTAATTTTTTCTTTTAAGTTTAAAGTCTCGCAAGTTGAGTATTGTTTAATTTTTTATTTTTAAAATATAATATTTTTGTTATTAAAAATAATAAATATAAATGTACAGATGTGAATAAACATAAACGAATTACCGAATGTTCACAAACAAGCCCTTTATTCGTATTCATTCATTTAATTAAACGAACATAAAATCTTATTCATGTTCATTCGTTTAATGAATAAAACGAATAAATGAATTCCCCGGTTCGCTTAATGTTAGGTCGGTTTACGACCCTACCATTGATAAAAGCAAAGAAATAGAAGAACCCAAACAGTCCCCTGCTTGTTGTAAGCTAGATCGAGTGAAGGTTAGGATTCTGGATTCTAGGCAACAAGAGATGGGGATTCTTGTTTTTCATCTTAAGACACTGCTTCTTAAGACATCTTATGCTAATGCAAGTTCCAGCTTAATGCATTCTATTTAGGTTGATTGGTTGCCTAATCTAAATCTGTTCATTCTGCTTCCAATTGAATCATTTGAACAAGTTCAGATAAACTACGAGCTGTGAATTCACTAAAAATAATATTCACCAGATTCTGGTTCATAGACCCTATTCAAGAGTTTGAGCAATGAAAATGTGCCAACCCAACTCGACTAAATCTCCAAACAAGAACAAAATTTTCAGACAAGCTCTTAGAATGCAAATGAATAAACTTCATATAGAAGCAACAAACACAAAACCTAAAACCCAAACTCTACAAGCTTAGCTCTATACCAAAAGAAAGCTCAGATCAATAATAGCATGAATTCAAAGGAAAACTAACCTTTACTCACTCTACATATAGGTCCCTAAGGAGACCAACTCCATTGTCCCTACCCTCCAAAGAATGAGAAAAAGCCACACTTTTTTGGCTCCTCCTCAACCATAACAGCCTTCATACTATCCTGCTCAACAAGCCTCCAAGCAGCTTGCTCGAACGCCAATCCGCTTATTCAAAACAAGCGTATAACCTCTAATGGCGTTCTTAACCACCTCCGAATCCTCGGGAATCACCCCTAACAATGGCAGTCCCAACATCTCCTGCACATCCAAAACGGACATCATATCTTCTCCTTTTATCATATCCGTCCTTACTCTGTTCCCCATCATTTTGATATCTCTTATCCCATCACATTCTCACAGCCCCGTCACCCTAACCGCGTCCCTTAAGCTAGTTATGTCCGGCGTCGTCACCAGAACCGCCTCGTTTGCCGGAGTTATTGCCGTTATGAACCCCGCGTCGATCCCCGCAGGACAATCTATTAGAATGAAATCCGGAGACCTATCCTCACGCGCTTTGAGTGCGTCGACTAGCCAAACCAACGCTCTCCCGCCGAATCCGATGGGGAGTTTCGATCTGGGCTTGGAAATGCAAAGCAATTCGAAGTTGGACCAACGCTTGTCTCGAACCAATGCTTGGTCCAGCCGGCAATCACCGTTGAGTACCTCGACGAACGTGTAATTCACGCGATTCTCGAGACCTAGCAGGAGGTCTAGGTTGCGTACGCCAACATCGGCGTCAATGGCTACCACAAAGAATCCGAGGCGGACTAAGGAAAGCCCGACATTGGCGGTGGTTGTTGTTTTTCCAACGCCGTCTTTCCCGGATGTTATAACCACCACGCGCTGGGTCTCCCCCGCCAGCTCAGGCTTTCTGTTCCATTGAAGGACTGACGAAATGGAGGCGTGCTTTGACTTTGGGTAGGGTTTTAGCGTTTGTTGATTCAAAAGATGTTTGAATGAAGGGCTGAGAAAAGTGGGATTAGGGTTTGAGGGGGAGAGCTGTAAAGAGAGCATTGCTTTTTAGGATTTTAGCCTTAGGAAGACGAATAGGAAGAAGGAAATCGTTTCATTTTACACTTGGAATTTGTTCTCTACGAAACGACCCTTTTACCGTATCATTATACTGTTGAGATCTACGATCACATCCGTTGACATGCGGAGAAATCTAATCGGACGATTGTTATTTACCTGAGACAATTGGTAGGGATGACAAAATAACCGTTCCCCTAGGATACCGGCTCGACCTTATAGGGGCGGAATTTTTATTAAAAAATCGGGTTTAGGATGGGACGGGCGGGTTATGAAAAAAAATAAAATCGGGGCGGGTTCGGGTTTAGGGTGAAAATTTCCCGACCCGACTCGATATTTATATATATATTATACTTTTATAAATTATATTTAATATTTTTATTAATTTTTTTCAAGTTTAGTCAGATTTTGTATTAAAATATCGAGGATAATTCGAAGTCGGGTTAAATTTTTTATTATGTTAAATCGGGACGGGTCACAGCATACAAATACAAAATAAACACAAAGGGGCTGAATTCTTAAAAAACTCCCTTAAAATTATACGGCTCAATGCTTGAATTTGTCCATTAAAAATACACCACCCGACCTTTTCTTTTTTGGTAATATGCATGTCCATCTTATGGTCCATGTTTGTGGTGCAAGACTGCCCCTCCCAACAATGTCATTTCAGAGTTCGAACTCACATCTTCACTTTGGGAGTGCAATGTGCCTTACCAATGCACCCAACACTTGTTGGTTCTTTATATTCATAATTTAACATTTGAATTCAATTATTTTAAATTTGAATAAATTACATAATACAGACTACACTGCTCAAATTCAAATCATTTAGGATGCGTTTAATTCACAGAATGTAAGATTAGCTCTAAGAATAAGATTCTTGAAATGTAACATTACTTGACATATTACAGGGGACGTTACATTAGCTTATTTGGTTTATTTGTGTAAAACTTAAATTTGATTTTGATATAGCAAATTGTTTTAAGGACCAAATTGCAAAAGTAAATAAATTTTTAAGTATTCAAAAGTCTCACAAAATAACAAGGAAAAGTTTTTCTAAGTCTAAAACTTAAACCCAAAATTTTTCCAAGTGTTTCAAAGCCAAATTCAACAAATACACCTAGGCGTATCAATACAACTTAGGTGTTCGATATGATTTTTCACTACTGGAAAATTAATTTCGCAAACCGTTTCGATACGGATAAGCCCCTTTCGATATGGCCTTCATCTGGGCTTGTATTTTAGGTTGTGTGTATCGAAACGACTATGTACGTTTCGATACGACATTCATCTGGGTTAAGTTCTTGCTTAAGCGTACTGATACGGTCTCCATCGTATCGATACGGGGTGTTAAGATCTTCAAAAAATTTTGCATTTAAAATATGACTGTTGCCTTGTCAGTTATGGGAATCAGCGAACTTTGAAAATTGGTTAACCGTATCGGTACGCCCCTAGGCGTACCGATGCATTTTTCACTAGATTTTTTCCTCAGATTCCAGTGAGCAAAAATCGTACCGATACAGCTATACCGTTTTGATACGCCCCTATTTTTACTTTTTATTCGTTTCGATACGCCTTGAAGCGTATCGATACACTATTGCACAACGGATTTTTCTTCTTTTGACATGTATCGATACGACTCTTCGTGTACCGATAGGGTTGGTTGGCAGACATCATTTATTGCGGGAAATCAACTCTCCAACAGCTATATTCAATTCTCCAACCACCCAAACGGATAGAAATCAATGAAGAGGTATAAATAGAAGTCTCCAAAGCCACTACAACAACTATTGAACAAGTTTAAAGCAATCAAGCAAAAATCCAATCATCCAAGAGCTTTTAGAGTCAAATTTTATTGTAACTCACTTGAGTGTCATTCATTGTAATTCTTTGTTCAAGATTGGGTTGTGAGAACTTGTATTGGGGCAAAATACTATCTTTGAGATGAATTTTCTTTTGCCATTCCACTTCTTGTAAAAAGAGTAAACATTGATCAAGCTTTGGGTAGAAAGCTTTGATGGATTTGTAACGGTTGCCTCCTTAGCCTAGAAAAGTAAAAGAATTCATTAGTGAATTGGTTGAAATCCTTAGTGGGAAGCTAAGGTAGTGGATGTAGAGCTTGTTAGAAGCTTGAACCACTCTAAATCACTTGTTCATCTTTTTTATCTTTTTGCTTTGCTTCCCTTCAATTTTTTATTTACCAATTCACCCCCTCTAGGTCATTCGTCGTCGATTGATCATCCTAACAATTTGGTAGAAATGTAAGATTGTTGTTTTTGGTTGGAAGTATATAAGATTATCTGAAAGTGAAATTTACTAAATTGACTACGTGTTATATTTTCTTTTTTAACATGTTAAACTTTCAATATTAAATTAAAAATATATGCATAAAAAGTAATAGAATTATTTTTGTTACACTATCTAAAATTTGCAAAATTATATATTTATCATATTATTAATATAATTATTATATTAACTATTTTTAAAAAAAATATAATTTATATTTACATACTCTCGTTACCCTCTATTAAAATAATTTTGTGAATTTTTTGAAAGGTATTTTTGTGAATTTTTAAATGTTAAATTTTTAATATGTTCAATTTTTTAATTTTTTATTACTTGTGACAGATTGTCAAGTAAATTAAAATAAACAATAAAATAAATCTAAAATTTGTATAATATTGATAAGAATTTATATCATAAGTTTAACATACTAAAATGTTTTATAAGATGATAAACATCTTATAATTCAAAGAATAAAATTAAAAGCATCAACGCTTAACTTATTAATTTTCAAGCAATATGCAATCCCAACATATAACCTATAAACATCATAAATACAATATTAATAAAAATACATTAAATATTAAAATCTTATTTAAATATGTGTAACATTATTTAAATGTTAAATTAATATTGAATAAAAATATTTAATTATCACACATATTTAATCATCTAATTAAATTTAATAAATGATTCATGTGAACAAAATTCATTAATATAGGGGTAATATGATCCAAGTGGGTGGAACTCGACAAATACCTAAGAAATTCAAGGGAATCACGTCCACCATTTAATGAAAAAAGCGCTATTGTTGGGAATACAATATTATCCCTTGGAGGGAATGCTCCCCAACCAAACGTGAGTATGTGATTCCGGAAAAAATCATTCCCCAAATAATAATCTTTTTCGCGAACCAAACACTCTTTTAAAGAAAAACATCATCTTTTATCATTAAGACAGTTCAATAGGCTCATTTTATTTGTTGAGATTGTGATTTTATTGTATATTTTTTTCTTTATTTATTTAATAAAAATAATTGTTTTTATTAGTTACAAACAAAACAGGAATAGTGAAATCTCCTCACCATCGAAAAACAATATAAAGAGAGTCAGAGAGATTGTAGATTTACCTGCAAAATTCATATTGTATTGGCAAAAATGACCAACATTTACTGCTCTCCAGTTTTGTCTTTCCATACCCTATGGAGCGGTGGAGATCCCCCTTTCCCCTCGTTAATATTCTCGATGAGGTTAGATTCATTCATCTATATGCTAAATTTTCTTTTTGATTTTTGTGGTTTCAGATTCATGATTATTTGGGTCCCAAGCTGTCTTAATTTGGTTATTTGGATAACTGCATTGAGTTTGTCATTCAAGTTGCTTCTGTCTTAATTTATCAAAGCCTGCAATTTAATTTATGATTGCCTTTGTATTTTCCCCCTTTACCTGTCATTTGTGATGACATCAAAATGTTAAATAGAATATGCAAGGTTCAGCGTTTTATTCATGCATATGTTGGGGGAAAAAAACATAAAATGTAAAATAGAATATGCAATCAGAATCACTTTATAAAAGGCCCGTACTTTAGGGGAGTTTCAATATTACCTACACAATGAGTTCTCGGATAATCTTTTCAATGACTTAAGTTCACGGGTCATGATAAAATTTCAGTTTGGACAAGAAATTGAACATTTTACATTTGATACACAATGAATGATTGGCTATGCAGATTTTCAACTATTACACAACAAATGAAGCTTTTCAGCCACATATCATGCCATAAGTTCAGCCACCATGGTTGTCCACATATTGAGAAATCTATCACTGTGGTCTTTCCAAATCTTGGAAATTCTGCCGCATGGTCTGTGCGGAATTCTGTTGCAGATGCTGTGGAACAGAGTTGCCATCCTGAGCTTCCGTTTCAGAGCTGCTAGATGGTTTGGCACCGGTAGTGATGCGATTTTTAAACCAAGCTGCTTGAAATCTAGGGCTTCCCCTGTTTGAGTTGCCGGGGGTATCATTACCACCATTAGAACTAGAAGTAACACCCACAAGAAAACGATATGCCACTTTGCTAGCTGATACTATCTCTGTCTTGGCTTGTCTCAACTGCAATAATTGACAGCATTAATTTCAAGCACTGAACATAGCAAGGTTTCAAACTTAAGCACCGACTATGTTGCAATTTTCAGTTTGCGACTTCCATGCTTGTCAATTCACATTCACAATAACATGCTCTCTCTCTCTCTCTGTGTGTGTGCGTCTATCTTTGAAATATCAGGATGGGAAATGCAGTTCACAATCAGATGTTACACCAACTTTCCTATTTTTGCCAAGTTCTACAGGCAAACGCTTCCAATACAGCCTTTGAAACAGACAAATGGTCCTTATAACAACTGAACACATCAAGAAAGACTCGTACTTAAGTGATTAATGGGAAGAAGACCAAAGTGATGACAGGAAGAGATTCTCCTCGTAAAGTACATAAAACTATATTCCTGTAAATGTATCCATATGGTGGTACGCATTGCTTGTTTGGTCCTAGATATTTAGAGATTTTCAGCTGATTATGCAATCATTAACTGAAGGGTTACTCACCCGTAAGGCAGTGTTTTCTGCTATTTCTATAGCAGCATCACCAGCGTTAGCAAAACGGTTGACCCAACCTGTTAAAATTTGTAAGAACAAGCTAGCTATTGTAAGTTGAAATGAAACCAACCGGGAAACACACATGCACACACTCTAAAAAGATCACATTTTATCTCATCAAAATACAGCCAGATATGGGCCAGCATAACAAGTGAAAGTAATATAATTACCCCTTAGCCTCACAACCAAACATTGAGAATAAAGTAGCCCAAGCCAGAACCTAAATCGTTGACATTCAGGTTTATTTGAAGGCACATATGATAGAACTGAAGAAGCAAAGCACTAAGGTTAGAGTTAGCACCCACAAATTACGCGTTCCCATTAAGCACAACAGTCTGCACCAATTTATGTCAAGCAAAAGGCCATACATAACTTAGATAAGGCAGGCATCTAATTGTGTACTAGTATCATACTATTCATATAAGAAAAATAGGCAAGAAAAAAAAAATCACATTCCTCGAAAGTTCAATTAAAAGGCTATATTAATGAATTTGACCATATGAGAATGGGTGGAAAAACTATAGGGATAGGAAAAGCAGCAACTGTTAGGGCTACCTACAGCTGTACACCCATGTACAAGAATACAACAAATCATAAGTTTACCTGGGAGCTTTTGGACACCAAGCCTTTCACAAAACTCATCACAGAAGTGATTACAGTTTTTGGATAACAAGTCGTAAGAACTTCCAGGCCACTCTCTACTAAGCTCCTGCAAGATCTGGTTTACCTTGAATTTTGAAAAGTTAGTTCTTCCAAGGACCATGGACTCACGATATGTGTACATTGGATTTTTTCCAGAAGGACAACTAAACACCCCAGATCCATGATCACAGAAGCCAAAAGACCATTCCTCTTCTCCATATACCTGCCAACAGGGAAAACTAAGTTATTAAACCAAAGAAGAACAGGTATCAATACAAGATAAATTATAAAGTTCTGAGAAGCTGGCAACAGAAATTTGTGCATCCATGTCTGAAAATGTTCACTTTGGGGAACAAATATGTAAAATGATATCTGCAAGAAAATAATAGATACACACGGGTATCCCATCCATGAATTACTGGTTTGGTATTAAAAAAATAAGAACATAGAAAACAACAATGAGCAAGTATAACCATGAGACTAAAGAGTAATGACAAAATGAATCTAAATTTTCCAAAAAGGAAAGTAACCATTGCCAGTACCCAAAACTGCAAGAATAAGAACTGTCCTCTTTGTATAGAGTTCTTTCAAAAATAAAACTATAACTAGATACAACAATAATCCAAAAAACCCGAACATCTAGTTGCAAAACCACATACGGTACAGAAAGGCGCAGAAGTTTTAACTAAAATTATGGAAAGCATAGTCCTCTGTTCTGTAACACTTTGACCACTGATGACGACACTGCAAATCTCTTAGATTTCATTAGGAATATTCGAGAAATTAAAATGATAACACAGGCTACCAAGAAACAGGGAAAATATAAACCTTTCTCTCCACAGAGTAATCATCGAATTTTTTCTTTATAGCTTTCTTTTTCCACATCCCAGCTATCTTGAAAGTAGAAACTACTCCTTTTAATCAAAACAAAGATATAAAACCCCTATCTTCTTTCCTATTTTTTTTATCTACATTATACAGCATACTCGAATGCAGCAACAAGAACGACACACCTTGTTTAAATTCGGCATCAATTATTCAATGTGACTTAATTGCACAAGTTAAACCCTAGAAATTAAACACCGACAAAAATAACTTCCATACCAAGAAAGAACCCTAGATCTCATTCAAGCACAAGAGTAAAGAATGTAATGGAACTGCAAAAGTGGAAGACGAGAAGGACCTGAACGGCGCTGTGGAAGATGCCGCCAAGGCCTATTCCGTCCTTAAAGATCTTGTTGATTTGGAGAATGGTGGTGTTGGTTTTATCGGATCCACTGTTGGTCACATCGTATATATGTAATCTCACCTCTGTCATCTTCAACTTCGAAACCCTAAAAACCTTTCTCTGTCGATTCTACTCCTCCGAAACCTAATCTCTTCTTCTTTTTCACTTCCAACTCCAACGATTCAAAATTCCCTTCGGAGCAAAAAAGAAGAAAAAGTTGGAGTGCTCTGTCGGTATTTCGAACTTTGCTTTTGAGCAGTCGCTTACGCAAAGAGCAACGAGTAGTAATTCCCCTTTTCCGCCTCGAAATGCTCAAATCCCGGAATCTCTATTTCTAAATATTAGATTTCTTTAAATGTTTTCCAACTGTTCGAGAATTTGGATTTGAGAATGAAAGCATTTGAAAAGGCCCCTGGAAGTTGGTGAAAATTACGGAAAGGGCACCGAGTTTGTGAAATGATTCGCATCTCCGGGTTGGATAAGATGCCCCACCCACGTCCTCACGTTATGCAATTATTCGCTCTTACGCAATCACCCACATCTTTTCCTTTTTTTTTTCTTCTTTTTTTGATCCAACACATCTTTTCTTTCTTTATAAATTACTGGCATAATATAAAATAAATTCAAACTATACTTATTTTTTCTTAGGTGTTTAAAATTTTTTGTTAAAATATATGTATATTAGGCGTTTAATATTTTATCCTATTAATATTTTATATTCGTTTCGTTAAAAGAAATTGGCACACAATAATTGTTTGACACATAATTTTGATTTTTTAAAAAATATATAATTCTTTTTAAATTTTAAAAACTTAAAATTCACTAATTTCTCAGAAAATACCTTAAATTCATAAAACACCCCAAAAATTTTAAAATTATTGTCGATTGGCACGCCACCGTTGCCGTAATAAAGTATCCTTCTCTTGGCGACGTCGTCCCTTGCTTGCCCGTTCGACGTTCATGATTTACCACTCAATTAAAAGTTTTTGAGGTTCGACTTTCGATGTTCAATTGGTACACCGTTTGTCAAATTTTGACGACGAAATAATAAGATATTTAATAATGGGATCCGACTACGGAAGAGGCAGGCTGTGAAACTTACCATGATTTATACAGATAATTTAGTTAGGTCATTTTGTTGCGGTAAATTTATGGTCCTCGGTCTGGCTCCAGATGTATACAAGGTAACATCAATTTTCTCTTATGCTGATGTTGCAACTATAATTGTTTGCCCTATTACCTCGGTAAATGGCGACGTACAGATTTGAGCGAATCACTCTTCTGGCATCTATTTTACTCGTTCTGGGTACTATTAGCTTCGTAATTTAAATAAGTCACCTGATAACTCATCTAAATTGTGGAAAGTTATTGTTGGGCCGAACACTTTACTAAAAATTAATATTTTTGGCTGGTGCTTGGGGCATAGTGCTTTGTCCTTGGGATATAAAATGAGAGTTGCAGGTCTCAGCTCAGGTCTTTGTCATCATTTCTTATTAAATAATTGTATCATCGTGTCAACATCTCATGAAAGTTTAAACAGCATGATATGACAGCTCTGACGGACAAGTCTTTATTTTTTAACTGAATTAACTGTCAACAACTATTTTTATTAGACAAAAGAGGTAGATTGAGGCAAATTTAAAATTCAAGGGTTTAATTGAGTGTAAAAAGAGTTTAAGGGCTTAATTTATTTTTTCAAAAGTTTGAGAAATTTTGATACCCTTAAACGATTTTTTTTATAAATGTTCACTTTTGCTCGCCAAATTCAGAAAAAATAATGTTGTGGTCAATTACGTTATCGGTTTATAAAATTTTGGTAACTAGACATTAAAAGTCGTTAGTTTAATTATGTGACACGTTAGTAAAATAGGTTAAATTAAAATTTATCCCCTAAACTTTAGATAGAATATTAATTTAACCTCTTAACTGTAGATGAAATATCATTGTGACTCTTAAATTTTAGGTAAAACATCAATTTGACACTGAATTAGACCAAAGTCTCGCCACAGACAACCACTCTGCACCACCATCGATCACCGTCCATCTCCGCCGATCACTATTGTCGATAATTGTTAAACCCTAAAATTTAGGGCGACAAATTAGCATGTTATACTTCTACTTTTTTTTAATTTTATTTTCCTAATATTATATGTTATTTAGATTATATTATTATTTGTTTTTAATTTTTAAAAGTTATTTTTTATTGTTATTCTTTTTTAGTTATTTCTATATTGTTTATTTTATTAATTTGTGCTATTTTCCGGTCCTTTACAATAGACTTTAATATCTTTTTAGTCCTAACTTTGTGTTGCACAGAATTTAATTTTGTATATTATTATTTTTAAAAAAGTGGTGACAGTTAGAATAATGTCACATATGTTGTGGGAGTCCAATGACAAATACTTTATATTTTTTGGTAACAAGCTTGATTTATATTTATTTAATTAAGATTTATAAATATATTATATGAATGAGTTATGGGCGGGTAAAAAGAGGATTAGGTGGATCTCAGGACCCACGTGGTTGATGGGAGAAGATGATTTTAGTCTTGTGGATTGCAGAGCAGTGATGATTTTTTAAATTTTATATTCGCAGTGGGTTGTAGAGCGGGATAGAGATGAAAATTTTTGACGAAAATGAGTGTGAGAACAGTATCATTTGCACCCTCCCTGCTCAATTGGCATCCTTAATTTTATGATATATAATTTGATTATTATATACTCCGGTATATGCATTATTTCAATTGATAATATTAAATACATCTAGAGACCAGACCATTCAGATTCGATTTGCAGTCTAAATTAATATTTAATTGATAAAAATATTTCTAAATTAATTTAAAAATTCTAAATTTAATGTGAATTTTTCAATAATATAACTAACTTCTCGAATTGAATGGAACAAATCATACCCTTGACAAAATTTAATAGCTAACTGAACATGACTGTGCACAACTACTTAGCAAAAGCTAATAATAATTTTTTTTTTGCACAGGACACTTTCTCCCCAATCTTGCTCATTCTCTGCTAGATCACAACAAACAATCAAAGGAATCCATGTTTAACATTAAAGGATTGACCGTAAGTATAACTCTATGTAATTAACTAGATTATATTTATGTTTAACATTAGATATTAGATTTGTTGAGTTCAAGATATTTTTAGTAAAATGACACTGTATTCGGTTCAAGAAGCCAAAAAAAGAGTGAACTAAAAATCTTGGGTTCAACAGTGGCCAACAGTGAGTCGGTGATCGGCGATGGCAGTGAGTGGCTGCTGGTGGCGGGAGACTATGGTCAAATTGATGTTTTACCTAAGTTTAAAGGTGGAAATTGAAACTCATAAAAAATAAGTCACCAAAACTTTATAAATAGGTAAAGTGACCGGAACATTACTTTTTCAAAATTGATGAGCAAAATAGGTATTTATAAAAAATGAGTGACCAATGTTATAATTCACCCTCAAATTAATCATTGTAATGATTGACTCCTATATATATACTAATTGTAACCGCTGTTATAATTAAAAATTGTGACTTAGAGAAATTTTTGAAGTGAGAAAAGTTGAGTATTAAAATATAGTTTTTATTCTATATATTCGTGGTGAAAAAATAAAGTTTCTACAAGTGAGGTTGTTCAAGGGTTTAAGATTTAGGATTTAGAGTTTGTGGTTAGAATTTAGGGTTTAATGTTTAGATTTTGAGATTTTATGATTAAAAATTTAAATTTTAAATTTTGACTTAAAAATAAGTATACTTGTGTAAAAATTTTTTACACTAACAATATATCAAACATCTATCCTTAAATATTAAGTTTTTCATATGTTTCGTTATTTAAAATTGATTTGATTATATTTATCAAGCCTTAGTTTCATGGACGGTAATGGGTTAAATGATGACTGGAGATTTATTTGGCGCTCGGAAGTACACAACGTATAAGAGTCTTTCCTTGACTTGCGTTGTGACACAGTTTATAACTAATGTGGAGTGTGTTCGTCAACATTTAGTATTCTCGAATCTCTGTCAAAGTTGCCGAAAAAATGTGAGGAAACTGTAGAGCATGTCTTGCGATCATGCGACGTGGCCAGCCATACCCGGGTAGGTTGATTCAAATATCCAAATTGAATGAATTTGTCGACTGGTTTTGGGATAATTTGCGAGTTCGGGGTAGTTTTGTTGTGGATGCACCAAATTGGGCTGTTTTTTAAGGACAAAACTATTAAAAAGTGGGTGGGCATTTGTCCCTTAATTCCCATTTTTTATCTTTGTTTTATATAGAAAAATTTAAAGTTAGATTATTTATAAATTTATCTTCACTTTTAAATATTTATGTTTCAGTCTTTCAACTCTAAATTTAATTCCGCCCTGCCTTTTTTCCACGATACGTTGGTAATTATGAAAACGTAGGTGTAACATCCTCTTGAATGAACCTTACACCGAATCCGAGGACCTATTAAATTGTTGTACCAGGTTAGCATATGGATTTGTAACCAGCAATGCTACTCGTAAGGAGAGAGAGAAGGGCAATTTAACTCGTAGTGCAGACAGATCTTGCTTGGCGACGATCAGAACTTGGTTGGGTCAAGGCCAATGCTGATGGAGCGTGTAATACAATAGATAACGTGGCCGCTGCGGGAGGGATGACCCGAGATAATCAAGGTATTTCACTTTTCGGTTTTTCTCGAAGTCTAGATAATTATCCCGTCCTAATTGCGGAGTTTTGGACTGTTCATAATGTGCTATTTGCTTGGAGATTGGATTTCTGTCGTTTTGAACTGGAGACTAATAATATGTTTGGCTCCTAAATTTATACTCTCCTTCCATATTAATCTCTAAATTTATATTTAGTCAAACATATCAATCCTTTGTAAAAATGTTAAAATGGATGACAACGTGTCCTGCTAAAATTGTAATCCGACCAAAAAAAATATTTTTAGAAGTTCATAAACCCTAGAGAAGAAAACCTAAACGCCACTTCTAGTTCTAATCCAATTTTTTTCTTAGTTCTTGATTTATCGGTGGTGGCGTTAATTTTAGTGTTGGTCTCGACCGTCGGTAGTCTTTTTCTCTATCTTTTGTGTTAATTTTTTTTCTTTTATATTTGGTGTTTTTTTTAATTTTTATCTGCTTTGTGACACGTTTTCTTCTGCCTTGTGGCACGCTTTTTCTCTGCCTTATGACACGTTATCGTCTACCATTGTGGTATATCTGCGTTCATGTATATATTTTTCATGACGTTTTGGCTCTGATTTGCGGATTATCGGTGGTCTTCAGTAGATTAATCCTCTTTTGTGGTTCGTTTGCCAATGCAGTCAAATCTATTTTACGAAGTAGCCTCCAAGATTGTTGGTTTTGCACACCACTCCTACTTCAAGCCTAGGTGGGTAGAGATAAAAAACCTTGTTCTCTGCTTCTATTTCTCCGATGTTTCATCTTTGCCGTTGTTTTGTAGCCAATTGGAGGTGTTTTGCTGGACTGATGCTTCGTTTTCTAATTTCTTTAATTTAGATTTATTGTGGTTTTGTTTTTCTTCTACAATTTTATTTCTTTTTGGATTGTTCTTCTATTTTAGTTTCTAATAAAATTCAACTGACATATTATTAAAAAAAATTGTAATCCGACCATCACAAAGTATGTCTCATCTTTACCACTACCCCAATCGAAATAGTCATTGACGATACTTGAAAATTCGAAATTAATTGGAGCCTCGTATTCTTAATGTAATAGTGCTTAAATTGATCTTGGAGTCCTAAAGTGATGATTAGGTTATGTTTTTTAATAGTCTTTAATAATTATAATGCAATATTTGTTCATACTTTTTTAAGCCATATGATAAGGTATATACGTCTTGTAGAATAAACAAAATTTTCACTGAGATCACTCATTTTAAACTGAATATGCTGCTTATCGTGATAATTTACTTATTTAGGGTTTTTTTTTCCGATTTTAATCAAAGACAAGTTACTTATTATTTTTTTGGGTTTAACTTCATTTAC
This sequence comes from Hibiscus mutabilis, assembly GCA_019671005.1. NCBI lineage: Eukaryota > Viridiplantae > Streptophyta > Magnoliopsida > Malvales > Malvaceae > Hibiscus > Hibiscus mutabilis. The sequence continues at coordinate 12,857,563 of CM033726.1, read as the reverse complement.
AAGTTTGAAAGAAATGAGGACAATGGAACATAGCCATGTGTGATGTAACAAAAGAAGAAACATTACTTGTTGAAGACGATGATGAGGAAGAAAAAACTTAAAAAGAGGATCTAATTAAAGTTTTCTTTTTGATAAATTGAAAAAATACTATTACGTGTCTCATTAAAAATTCCTAAATCTAGTCGAAAGAAAATAGTACACACATATCATCCAATAAGTACCTTACAAGAAAAACTTAACTAAAGAACCAAACATGGAAAAATAAACCAGACTATCTCCGAACATCAAAACCAAAACTAGAAGAGTACAAACCATGCTTACAAACGACCAACCTAAAGGCCAACCCTCAACAAATAACCAACAACTCACCCACAATCAAATTGTAGCTAGAGTTGAATCCCTTTGAGGGAGAGAGGAGGCGGTGACACCACATTTCATTCAGGGATGTATTCTTGGCTAACCAATCGGCCACCTTGTTGCATTCGCGTAACACATGTACTATCTTAATATTCCAAGGGCGATGCATCATCTCCATAATGTGAGGAACAAGGGATAGCACACTCATACCAGCCTTAAATTGAGCAATCAACTGAATCGCCTCCAAACTATCCAATTCAACCATTAAATTTCGAACACCAATCGACCAGGCCGTAGCTAACCCCTCATACAAGCCCCAAATTTCAGCTTCTAGAGCCGAACAACCCCCTAAACGTCGTGTAAAACCAATCACCCATTTACCAACCTCTCACGGATCGCTCCACCAAAAGACGCAACACCCGACACCCTATTCACCACCCCGTCCGAATTTAATTTGCACCACCCTACATGAGGCTTTCGCCAATGGGCCAACTCTCGACCAGAACCGGTCACAGTCAGCATGCTCGTTGCATGGGATAAATTTGCCAAACAACTCTCTTGCTGAATACGTAGACTTTGCTGTAAAACGAATTCGCGCCAGGTGTTTGGTGTGCCAAAGAGATTCATTACGCCGACACCAAATATTCCAAGCCAAGGAACCAAAAAGAATTGTCCAGTCGGATGAATTACGGGCAAAATAATTATCATAGGTAAGATTAAACATACGATCAATCCTTCAAATTCAAAGACAAAAACTCATCCATTCTTTCCTGCTTGATCAAAGGAGGCCAAACCATGTATGCGACCGGGCAAAGATGAAGCACATGATTAACACTCTCAACATCAGCGGCACAAGCACCACACCAACTATCCAAGGATTTGATTAAAGTTTTTAAATAGAGTATAATTTTAATTTTTTTAATTAAAAAATATTTAAATAAAAAAAATTAAGTAACGACGTGACACAATAATGCCGTCACGTTGTTTTTTTCAAAAAAAATTGTCTCACTAAAACTGTCACATGTTAAAATATATTTAGGCATATTTTTCTAATTTTGACTGTATTTTTTAAAAATATTTTAATTAATTAAAATCTTTAAAATATATATTTAAAAACTGCTTGATTGAAATTTTTAAAATTTATTTTTCATATTTTTATCAATAATAAAGTGTAAATAATAAAAAAGTTCAGAGATGAAAAAATTAACAAAAAATGTCAACATGTGACAATTTTAGTGGGGCAGATAGAGTAACACTTTTCTCTTTAATCTACGTATTGCAAGTCTTTTTTATTTTATCTTTGTTTGTCCCACAACAATATTAGTTTTAGTGTTGATCACCGACTACCAATATTCCCTTCTTTTAGTCATTATATCTTAGCTTTAGCTTTCCTTTGGTTTTTTCTTTCAATTTTTTAACAAAAATAACTATGCTTTTGTGACATGTTTTCCTCTACCTTGTGATGCGTTTTCATCTACCTCTTGTCTTCATTTTCAATCATTTGATCGTTCTTTTCATTTATTTTTTCTAAAGGTTGAATTTGAAGTCGCCTTGATTGATCAATATGACGCTTATTTGGTTATCCTGCTACTCTTCCTTGTTTTGGACCCTCGAACTAGATTTCGATACGCACTCATAGTCATCGATTCTTGTTCGCGATTGAGTTGTGGTATTGATCGTTCTGTCAACGGGCCTTCATTGTTATACACATTTTTATGTTAGTGTTGGTATTTTTTATCATTCATCTTCAATTAACGATATTGTTTTGTATCTATCTTCTGTTTGAGTATTTTGGTTGGGTTTTTTTAACCTTTTCCTTGCATGTTTCTTTTATGATATTAAGTGACTAGTTTCTTGTTTAAATGGATATAAGAAAATGTCTTGATTATATGTTTATTTTACTCTCATGGTTGTAAACATGGGCGTATCTACCGTAGGTCATGGTAGGTCACTTGACCTACCATAAAAATTGGATAAACTACATTAGAGGTCACTTAATTATTAATAAAATTACAATTGAGTCACTCAATTATTAAAAGTTATAATTAGGTCATTCAATTAAAGTTTTAGTTTCGTTCGGATCACTCCTCTGTTAAAATACAAAAGGACATCTAACAAGATTTGGTATAATGATAGTTTTAGTCCTCAAAACTTATATATTCTACCAATTTAATCATAATTCAAAATAACTCAATAAATTTAACCCTTAATATTAAAAAATACATCAATTTAGTCACTTTCTTCTCCAAATCGAATGTATACCCTCGTTAACACTAGAGTATTTCATTTAAAATCATTAATTAATATAGTACACAAATTTATAGATGTAAATATATTTATAATTATTTTTAATGTTATATCTATAATTAGTATCTACATTAAAATTAAATTCATTGAAATCTATTTAAAATTATTTATGAAAACCTTCGGTTTTAATTATTACTACTCCGTAATTTTTTTACAAAAGTTAAGGTTTTCGTATTATTATATAGTTTTCTTAATAATTTCATATATTTTTAAATGACTTTATTATTTTCCTTTTATTTTAAAATAAATTAATAATTAGACTTCTTAAGTTATTGAATTTTTATTATTTAACAGATTTATTAAATTCTTAGCAGTTCTGTGTATTTTCATTAAAAATGTGAAGTTGATAAAGATTTGGTGATAGAGATTAGTGATCATTCATATAGAAGTGCTAGAAATCATATTAGATGGTTTCAGTTACTTACAAGTAATATAAAATGTTGTGTTTAGAGCATTAGTTGTAAAAATAATGTTTTGGAATGATTTGATTAGAGAGAAAATTTGTATATACTAATGTGAATTCCTCTATACATGTTATTTATTAAAATGTTTTTTTAATAATTTCATATAAAATGTTTTGTGTTGAGAGCATTAGTTGTAAAAATGATGTTTTGAAATGATTTGATTAGGGAGAAAATTTGTATAGACTAATGTGAGTTCATCTATACATGTGTTTTATTAAAGAGAGTTACTAGCTAATCATAGTTGACCTCTTACATATATATTTAGGTGTGATTGAATGGTCTTTCGTCATGTCAATTATGAACATCTTAAGTAATTTTTGATGACTTATTCAATATATTCTTATTTTACATACGATTGTATTTATTATCGGTGGGTGAACTACGAAGTTTAAATTTTTAGATCAACTCTCATTATAATTTTAAATATCTCATCTTTTTGATAAAACTAACAGCTTCTATAAAAACTACTAGAAAGATCTAATCAAATAAAAAAGATTAACGTGTGATAAAAAAATTAGGTAATAGTTCACAAACGGTCACTAAACTATCCTAAATAATACAAAATGACCAAACTTTCAAAAGTTATATAATATACATTAAACTTTGATTTTTGCTTCAAAATGGTCAATGAGTCATTAATTGCTTTAAACAAGTGACATGATAGTTAAGAAAATTAGAATAATAGAAGTTTAATCCTCCAAGTTTGCATGTTCAATCAATTTAGTCTTAATTTAAGAAATCTATAAATTTAGCACTAATTATTTACATATTCTTTCAATTCGATCATATTTTTAATTAGAAATATGTAATATTTTTTGTTACCCAAAATTTCCTCATTCATAAATAGGAAATATATTGAATGCTTAAGCATGTTCGATCTTGCGTCATCTTGTGTATCATACTTATAACAATGTCAATTAAATTATACTTAATTCACTAATCACCAAAATTTTAAAAATTTTAATTAATAGTTTAACAATTATAACCTGACAATCCATTATATTACTATTTATACATTCTCTCCAAATTTCATCATGATTTCGTTACTGTGTAAGAGAGTGTTGAAAGCGCATCATGAATAATTCACAAAAAAAAATTAAATTAAATTATTCGCTCACGAGGAACGTGTATCAGAAGTCACTCGTCAGTATACTATATAATCTCAATGTTTTTAATAAGAAAAAAAGTAATTTCAATGTTTCCCCAACATCACAATTGTTTTGTTTGAAGGTAACAAAAAGGTTTGTTGTAAGATGATATATGAGTAGTGTTTATCAACGAGTCAAATGTTTTTAATATCCAGGAGTAGTAGTTTAGTTTATTGATTTGATAAGTTTTTGAATAAGTTAAGTTGTTTTAAGTTTAAATAAGTTTATTTGGTTTAGATAATTCTCCATACAAGTAGGATAAATTGTAGCTCCAATTTTGTATTTAAAGTCATACTGTAGAGCTTTTTCATCAATATATCTGTGTTGTTTTATGGTGTCAGAGCCTCTCTAATCTCCTTTGTCACCTGGAAAGCTCAAGTTGAATCTGTCATGTTTGGCCATGATCTCTACCCTTATTTAGATGGCACCATGACTGCCCCCAAGAACCATCACTGTTGACAATATTCAAACCTCCAATCCGTACTATAAAATCTGGTTTCGACAAGATCAGTTAATTCATAATGCCTTAATGGGCATCAGTTGATCAAACTATCACTTTTGCAATCGCAAAATCACCCACCTCAAAGGAAGCTTGGGATATGCTGCACACTCTATATGCGAATAAGTCTCGCACAAGATTCTTCAGTTTGAAAAATACCTTAGCCTCCATCACTAAACAGTCTCGCAGCATAGCAGAATATCTACGAGACATCAAGAACGTGGCAGATGAACTTACCACCACAGGTGCCCCTATATCAGATACTAAAGTTGCTGTTAAAATACTCAGTGGCCTAAGATTCGAGTATGATTCTATATCAGCTACCATTCAAGCTCGTGACTCCCCAATCTCATATGATGACCTTTATGACAAACTCACCAACAGGGAACTTCTTCCCACACACAGAGAAAACATAAAATCCTCATCTCCTATCACTGCTGCAGTTGTTCAAAGATCCTCATCTGGCCACAATGCTTTTCAAAATAATAAGAAAGGTCAATCATCTAGTCCCCAATGGCTATATCAAAATTCTAGGCCTCAGCACCTGCAACAACGTCACCTGGCAATACTCAACACAATCATGTAGTTTGTCAACTTTGTGGTCGTCCTGGCCACACAGCCAATATTTGTCGCGCATGTTCTCATAACCACATAGAAGCTCAAGCCTATTATGCCTCTATGCCATAGATAGTTGATTCAGGAGCATCTCATCGTGTCACAACTGATGCTGATAATATTCAACATCTGCAGGACTACACAAGCACAGATGAAATTACAGTGGATAATGGTAACAAAATTCTCATTTCTTCTACTGGTTCAGTTCATCTAAATGCATCAAACAAAAAGTTCCAGTTCTCTCATACTTTGTGTGCTCCTAACATTAAATGTAATCTTATCTCTGTTTCCAAGTTTTGCCAAGATAATCTAACATCCATTGAATTTTTTCCCTCTGTTTTTTATGTTAAGGATCTGCGCACGAGGACATTGTTAACATGCGGCCAGAATAAACAAGGACTATATGAGTGGCCTACCGAGAGTCTTCATTGCAAACAGACCTACCAATCTTATTACATTAATCAGGAGGAATCTCAACATCTATAGCATAAGAAATTAGGACACCCGAATAAAAGAGTTCTTCAAACAATTTTTCAAAAACTGTCAATCCCATCTTCGACAAGTTTTGATCATTGTAACGCTTGTGCTTCAAATAAAAACCATCGGCACACCCTTTTCTCAAAATACTTTGTTAAGATAAAAGCCATGTCAACTTATTTACAGTGATCTATGGGGTCCCTCGCCAGTTTTATCTATTGATAAAAAACTATATTACGTGATATTTGTTGACCAATTTACTAGATACACTTGGCTTTATACGCTCCAACGAAAAAATGAGGTTCAATCAATTTTTTCAAAAATTAAACCTCTAATTGATATTATTTTCAAACAAAAATACTTTCTTTTTACACTAATGGTGGTGGTGAGTTTGAAGGCCTAAAATCCTTTCTTCAAAATAATGGCATTGAACATCTTGTTTTACCACTATACACACCTCAACGAGTAGCCTTAGCTGAACGCAGACATCGCCATATAATTGAAATGGCCAAAACAATTCTCCATCAAGCATCACTACCCTCTTCTTTTTGGTCATTTGCCTATCACCAAGCCATTTATCTTATAAATAGACTTCCAACCAAAATTTTAGACGATCAATCCCCATATCAAAAGTTATTTGGTGACATACAAATTATAAAAAACATTTATACCTTTGGATGTCTTTGTTATCCTTGGTTAAAACCATATGCGAAACATAAGTTAAAACCTCGATCTACACCACCACGTGTTTACTTAGGTACTCTCATACTCATCATAGTCATTAGTGTTTTGACCCTATATCTCACAAGGTTTTTGCGTCAAGAGATGTTGTTTTCTATGAAAAAAGATTTCCTTTTTCAGACATATTTTCTCATTTACAACATAAAAAATTTTCACATTTAAAATGAGATCATATTACACATGCGCCTAACAATTCAGATCATTGTACTATGCCACCAAGTTTTGATGAGATTCCTCCAATAATTCAGGTTGCTACTCAATTGCAAGCACTACTTTTTTCCGATCTCTCTACAAGTTCAACACAAAGGATTGCTCTATTTTGTTCCCCGCCACATTTCCTCTACCAACATCACTACCTAATCATGCATCCTTTTCCTCTCATATTTCGTTTACTTCTCATCCCTTAACCCCCACAACCCATATCTCTGCCCTCTACCTCGATTCCTACTTCACCTCCTATCGATACTGTCCCTTAAACATCCCATGTTTATTACTCTGAATCTGCTGCTCATCCCTCACCCCTACAACCTGTATCGCTGTCCTCTACCTCGATTCCTACTTCACCTCCTATCGATACTGTCCCTCCACCATCCTTGTCATCGCCCAGTTTCTCGTTCACAAAATAATATCACCAAATCAAAACCTAATTTTGATTATTTAGCCCATGCTACACCAATCTTACTTCCTTCCATATATAAACAAGCCCAGAAAAGTGCACAATAGCGACAAGCTGTGAAACTTGAGTTTGATGCTTTAATGAACAATAATACTTGGGAATTAGTTCCATTATCTGTTTCACAAAATATTATAGACTGCAAATGGCTTTTCAGGATAAAGACCAAACTCGATGGTACAATTGATCGGTACAAAGCTCGTCTTGTAGTCAGAGGATTCACACAACGGCCTGGTGTTGATTATCATTCTATGTTCTGTCCTGTAATCAAGCCTGTGACTGTTTGTCTTATTCTTTCTCTTGCTGTTCAACATAATTGGCCTTTGCATCAATTAGAAGTAAACAATGCCTTTCTCCAAGGTCACCTTGCTGAAACAGTATACACGCGACAACCTCCGGGGTATGAGCATCCTGACTATCCTTCTTATGTCTGTAAACTAAACAAGGCCATTTACGGACTTAAGCAAGCTCCACGTGCTTGGTATTCTGAATTAAAAAACTACCTTGTTCACATTGGTTTTCGGATATCCAACTCTGATTTATCATTGTTTATTTATCATCGTGAAGGTAATATGATTTACATTTTAGTCTATGTGGATGACATCAATATAATCGGAACATGCTCCTCTTCCATTCAAGCTACCATCCAGTCTCTGAATTCTAAATTTTCGTTAAAAGATCTTGACCGTCTCACTTATTTTTTAGGTGTTGAAGTCATTCCCACTTCTGACGAACTTATACTTTCTCAAGAAAAGTACATCTATGATCTGCTTCTAGAGTTTCACATGGTAGATTACAAACCTGTTCAGACGCCGATGAGTTCTAATGCATCTCTCACTCTTCAAGATGTCAGTTCTTCCGTTGATGCCACCTTATATCATCGGGCTCTTGGGAAACTTCAGTACCTATCATTTACACGACCAGATCTTAGCTTTGCAATAAATAAACTTTCTCAATTTATGCATGCTTAAGAGTAACTCATTGGTCCCTTGTGAAGAGAATTCTTCGGTATCTACAGCAAACAAAATCTCACGAGTTGAAGATCACTTTTACGACTACTTTAGCTCTTACTATGTACTCTAATGTTGATTGGGCTGGAGATGTCAATGATCGAACGTCTACGTCTGGTTATATTTTTTATTTTGGTCAAAATCCCATTAGTTGATCTTCTAAGAAGCAACGTGTGATAGCTCGCTCCTCTGTAGAAGCTGAATATAGAGCAGTTGCATCTGCTCTCGCTGAAGTGAATTGGGTTCAAAAGCTGCTAACTAAACTTCAAGTTAAGATTACTTACCCACCCATCATCTATTGTGACAATGTTGGTGCCACTTATCTTTGCCAAAATCCGGTTCTTCATAGTAGGATGAAGCATATTGAAGTTGATTTTTACTATGTTCGTGAACAAGTTCAAAGCGACCAAGTTTCTGTTCAATATTTGCATGCTGCAGATCATCTCGCTAATACCCTTACAAAGCCTTTATCTCGGCCCGCCTTTCATCGTCATCTTGCCAAGCTGAAGGTTGTTCTACTACCCATCCGCTTGAGGGGGCATATCAACGAGTCAAATGTTCCTAATAGTCAGGAGGAGTAGTTTGGTTTATTGATTTGATAAGTTTTTGAATAAATTAGGTTAAGTTGTTTTAAGTTTAAATAAGTTTATTTGGTTTAGATAATTCTCCATATAGGAGAATTTGTTGATCCAATTTTGTATTTAAAGTCATACTTTCATTTCAATGATGTAGAGCTTTTTCATCAATATATCTGTGTTGTTTTAGTGTTGACTGCATAAGTGTGCAACACTCTTAGACGGAAGAACAAGGTGGTTCGGACAGTAGTGAAGGGTGTTTATAGTGGAGAAGAAGAGAGTTTGGCTTGATTTTTGGTGAGGTTTTAGAGTTTAGGCAGGGCTATGGAGAGCTTGCCCCTATTTGGATATGCATTGCCCTTATAAGGGCTTGGGAGAGGCAAGGACATGTGTTAACGGGGAAGACAAGTGTTCTTAGTAAATTGCCGTGTCTCGGATGTCGATATAGATCACGTGCATCATCACGTGGTCTAGGATAATGTTCGCATGTTAAGTTCGCAAAGGGTCGTAATTGGGTGCTCGCGTGGTCATGGTTTGGTGGTACTAACAAAATAGGAAAAGCACAACGTTGTAGAAGAATCACATCCCATTGTCACCTTATTTTAAGTAGATGGGATCTAATTTCAGTAATCTGATCTGAGTGACCTACAATTTATTCTCATCACCTTTTTAAGACAAAAAACGAAAAGGTTAGACAGATTCCACCGCTTCACTTTGCTACAACTTGACATTACAAGACAAGTTACAAACCTCCTCCGTTCAGCGGTCTGTTTTCTCCCAACGACCAATGGGGAACCTTAACTGCTCTCTTGGCTGCGGTACCTTCGGCATATGGCATTCTCTCTCTCAAATTTCTATAAAAAATTAAGTTTTGTAGGGAATGTGTTTTTAATTTCTCTTCTTCAGAACAATTTTTGGGTATTGTAGAGTACTCTAATTAAAGTTGTTAGACTTGGGCAGACCCTTCAACCGGCGAAGGGTCTGTATCCGATGGAAAACTTCCTGTCCTAAAGATAGCAACGGCTGTTGCGGTATTATTAGATATACAATATATTATTGTATATCTTAGTTTTTAAAAAAGTCATTCTTTAATTCATCAGGAGAAAAAACTTTCGACTTTTGTCTTAACCGAACAAGGAATGCTGCTGACAATGGCTTTGTTAATATGTCTGCTATTTGATCAACGGCAGGAACGTAATTGACTTGAACAACACCATCAAGAACTTTCTTACGGGCAAAGCACAAATCTAACTCTACATGCTTCATCTTTGCATGATGAACAGGATTAGCAGTGTGAGCTAAGGTACTGGTATTATCATAGGCGAGGAAGAGAGACTAATACCAAGTTCAGTGAGGAGGGACTGAACCCAAACAGCTGCACAAATAGTATTGGCAACACTTCTTAACTCTGCTTCAGCAGAAGATCACGAAACCACACTCTGTTATTTCCAAGAAACAAACAATGTCCAACGGTTGATCTTCTATCATTGACATTGGTTCCCCAATCAAAATCAGAAAAACCTTTTAGTTTTATCGAAGCTGCAGATTGAAATAGTAAACCATGATTCATGGTTCTTTTAAGATAACGCATGATACGCTTGACGACCTTCCAATGCTTATCAAGGGGTGAGTTCATGAATTGACTGACTTTGTTGACTGCATAATGAATATCGGGTGTTAAAGAGTTCCTACTACTTTTCTGTACAAGGTAACATCTTGAATAGGGTCTCCATCATGAGCCGAAAGGAAAGGAGAAGTAACCATTGGAGTAGAAGCAGGAGTAGCACCAAGCATTTCTGTCATCTTTAGAAGATCCAGTATATGTTTCTTTTGACTCAGGATTATCCCTTGGTTTACACGATGAACTTCCATACCGAGAAAAAAAAAATCAGAAAGCCAAGATCTTTTAACGAAAAACTAGAACTGATCTTTACCACATCATCTATTTCTTCCAAGTTCGATCCTGTAGTAACTATGTCATCCACATACACCATGACATAAACTGTTGCACCATTTATTTTTCGAAAGAACAAGGATGCATCTGCTAACGAAGCTGTAAATTATAATTCTTCAGTGAGACATTTCCTAGACTTGTCAAACCAAGCTCTTGGGGCTTGCTTAAGCCCATACAATGATTTCTTTAGACGACATACTAACGGTTTTCCACTCAAATCAACTTGCTCAAACCCCGAAGGTTGTTGCATATACACTCCTTCCCAATTGTTTGCAAGAGCAATACTAAGAACTCTAACAGTGAGCGGCTTCACAACAGGACTATATGTTTCATGATAGTCAAAGCCAGCTTGTTGAGAAAAGCCTTTGGCAACTAACGTGGCTTTATATAGACAAATAGTATCATCAGGATTTCTTTTGATCTTAAAGATCCACTTACACGCAACTGGATACGATCTGAGGGAAGAGAAACTAAATCCCAAGTCCCCATCTGTATTAAGGCTTTGAGTTCTTTATTCACAGCTTCTTGCCAATTGATGTCCGTCATCGCCTCATGAATATTGTATGGTTCTGTATCCAACAGCTTGGAGAAAAAAAAACCTTCGGTTTAAATATTCCGAATTTCGATCTGGTAAGCATCGAATGAGTAGACTGAGAGACTATGTATTAATTATTATTCCACAGGTCAGGTCTCTCAGTCTAAATATTATTCCACAGCTCGGAGAAAAACACCTCCAAACCGTTCTGTTCTTGTGTGATGATATTGTGCTTATCTTTGTGTTTCCTAGCAGGTATCCTTTGCCATCTGCAGATACAACAATTGTTGTTATTTTGGCAACTGTATTTCCTACTCAGTTTGCCTATCTTGCACCATCAGGGGAGGCTATGGCTGTAATTCTGATGCAGGTAAACCAATCATAACCCGAAATACCCAGTATTTTCATGTTTTCTCTGGTTCAGATTGCCATCCATCTGGTTTTGATTCTGGGACTAGGGAAGCTGTTTGGGCTCCGACTTAAAGCTCTTGCTTATAGCATCGAATGCCAATGTCGGAGGTCCGGCAACAGCATTCGAATGGCAACTGCCAAGGGGTGGGGTTCTATGGTTATTCCTGGTATTCTTGCTGGCATTTTTGGCATTGCCGTTGCTACGTTTCCTGGCTATGCCTTTGGAGTAAAGGTTCTGCAATACATGTACAGACTTGAATTCACAGATGCCAGAATTGGTCTCGGTTGTGTAACTTTTGTAAACTTTAAATAAATTCGGTTGCAAACTCGTTTACTTTCCTAAATTTAAATAAAAAAAGAGAGAGAGGAGTAGGACAGACAGATGAAGGGCCATTTGCAACATTACTAGGATATATTTATAAAAACTCATCATTTCTTTTCCATTCTGTTGATTAAAGAAACAAAAATTATCAAAATTATTTTATTTTCATTTCCTTTACTAATTTTAATTACCCATATAAGCTATTATGTAACCATTTACTTTCTTTTCTTCTAATTTTGTCTTTCATTTCCTTTATTTTTTGACGTTTACATTTTATCAAATTGATTTTTTAATTAAATTTGACTCTCAAAAGTAAAAAAAATAATCAAAATACTTTATGAAATATGTTGAGACAATTTTAATTTTTAGCCGTTATTAGATAACAGATCACACGATAATCTATATTTATTGCATGTTGACTTGACATATTTGACATGTATCTCAAGTCAACAAAGAAATGTAAACAAATTTATACAAAATATACATCGACTACCCGATGAGATATCATGTCAATAACATTAAAAGACTAATATTTTAATCAATATTTTTATTTTAAAAAATAATAATTCGACTCTTTTAGAAGGTTGAGGGTCCAGATAATAAAACCTATAAACATTAAGGCCAAAATTACTTTTATGCCTATATTTCTATTCGAAGCTTTTACTACTTCACTTATGTCTTACATAAAGTTTTCTATAGTGTTTTTCTAAATTTTTTTAAATAGTATGGAGACAATTATAAGGTAGTATATGTTCATACATATTCTTAGCCCTTTAAAAAGGCACACACACCTAGCGGACAAAACGATTTGAACTCGGGTCTCCCAGGGTAGATCCTAAGATTTGGAGGCCCGAGACAAATCGAAAAATTAGGCCCTTAATAATACGAGTTGAAAAAATTGAATTCTAAGAGTATGTCTCTAATAATAAATATTGAAAAATAATAAATTTTAAGGGTACGCCCATAATAACACATATTTAAAAATTTTTGAATTTTAAGAATAAGCCCTTAATAACAAATATTGAGAAAAATTGAGCCTCTAATAACAATTATTGAAAAAATTTGGCCCCCAATAAAAATATTGAAAAAAATAAATTTTAATAGTAGACCCCTAGTAACAGTTATTGAAATAATAATAATTTTAAGAGTATGCCCCTAATAATAAATATTTGAAAAAATGAGCCTCTAATGACCAGTATTAAAAATTTTGAACCTCAAATAACAAGTATTAAAAAAATTTAGACCACAACTAGCGAGCATTGAACAATTTAGACTCATAATAACAAATATTGAAAAAAATAAGAGTAGTCCCCTAATAACAAATATTAAAAAATAAATTTTAAGAGTATGTCCTAATAACAAATATCAGAAAAGAATGAGCCCATAATAACAAGTAGTGAAAAAAATTGGACCCCTAATAAAAAAATATTAAAAAAATAAAATTTAAGAGTAGACCCCTATTAATAAATATTGAGAAAAATTGAGCCTCTAATAACAAGAATTGAAAAAAATGAACCACAAACAACAAGTATTGAAAAAATGAATACTTAATAGCAAATAATAAAAAAATTAACCTATCATTAAAATCTCAATTATAACACTAAAAATCATTAATGCTTAGACTAAATAAATATTGTAATTAGGGATTGTGGACTCCATTATTAAATATTTAAATTTAAATATATATATATATATATATATCACTAAAAAATATAAATAGTAGGTCCCGAGTGGGCATTAGGCCCTGGGCGGATTGCCCTCCTGCCCACCCTCAGGGCTGGCCTTAGGGTGACCTTAGATGAATATCATCCGTTTTCCTACTAGAACCACTTGTTGGGTTTATGCTTTTACTAACTTAAAAGCCTTGATTGAGTTGATGTTATGGGTTAATTCGACACCAACTCAATTGAACAATACTAAGGCATGTTTGATAATTAACGGATAGCTGATAGTTGATTGCATTAACTGATTTGACTAGTGAATTGTATTAGCTGATTATATAAAAATGTTTGGTAAAATTAACTTATAGCTTATAGCTGTTTGATTATTTAAACAAGCAAAATAACATATAAGGACATGATATATTCAATACTTGTTTGAATAGTTTATTAGTTATCAATATTTTGTATCTATTAATATTAATTAGATTATGAAAAATATATTTTTTAATATTACATTACTAGGCATTTTTGAAGGATTTATATATTAATTTATTATTTATATAATTATTTTTAATATAATTTAATTAATTATTAAATTTAAATACAAATATAAATGCGTGAGAATAAAAAGAAAAAAATATTACATTACTAGGCATATTTGGAGATTTTTTTATAATTGTTAAAGGTAAAGGGTCTTTATAACTCTAACGTCAAAGCCTCTAATTTTGAAAAAGATAATTTCAAAAGCTCCTATTAGTAGCTTTTTCAAAATCAGAGGTTTCACCCAAATCCACTATTTCAATCCGCTATTCACCAAACATCCAAATTAGCGGATTCAATCGGTCAAATTTGTAATTTTAGCTCAAACCTCTAATTTTGGCTCAAACCTTTATTTACCAAACATGATCTAAATTATTTTATTTTAAAAGGTAATTAATAATATTATAATAATAATATTTTTATTTTCCATACTTTATTTTCTTTTAGATAAGGCAATTAAAAATAACTTGATGGTGGAACACAAAAGCAATAGATTTACTTACAAGAATTTTCCTCTAGTCCTATATTTATTTGTTAATTACATTTTTATAATATATATACATATATATTATACTTAAAGTGTGTGGCTGAATTTGGTGAGACCAACTCAATTGTGAAAATATATAAAATCATAGTATAATTAATTATCTAAAATATATTTTTAAATTTAGTTAAATTACTTTTAAAATATAACGTTTTTACAATTAAAAAATATAACAATTTTCATAAAATTTATTAATATAAAATATATATTTTCACTCACAAGATGAGCATAATAGAACTCTAGTATTTTTCACTTAACTTTGTGAACCAACTCTATTGAGAAAGTATGTAAAAACTAAAGCATAAAGCAAATGTATAAATATACAAAGTTATAATAGTAATTATATTTTGTACTAATGATAACCATTTTTCTATATTTTTAATAAGTAATTAAATTATTTTTAAAATATAGCTATTTTTTTCATTTTTTTTTATTTATGAAAAGTCAAAATGAGCAACAAAGCAAAAGCAATGGTGCGGGTGCTTTTCCTAGTGCTTTTCATCGGCTGGTTGATGATTTGGGTTATGTTGCCAACTAAACTTTACAAAAACACATGGACACCCAACCTAGAAACCAAGCTCGCTTCTACTTACTTTGGTGGACAAGGTGGGCTTTTGCCTTTGTTTCTTATTTGTATCGTGTTCGTGTTTGTTTGTTTAATTTCTTTTCTGCTCTTTTCTTTCTCCGTGATGTTCATAGCTGCTTTTGGATGCGCTTATCTCCATTTTCAAAACTGACCCACACACTCTAATCACTCCAAAAGGTTGGATTTCCTCTATGCAACATATATCTTATGAATTTGGTTTATTATCTTATGAATTCAGATTATATGTCTGGTTTACACTTACACACAGTGCCACCGCCTTGTTGAAACGCCCGGTGCTGGTAATGGCTTCCCTCGGAATTGTTTCGGCACTGGAGCTAATCTTTGCAGCCATGTTTGTAGCTCTCTTGATCTGGTCCCTTGCAAACTACTTGTATGTCAGCTTTGGACACCTCCACATGCATAAAGAAGGCGAGAAAATGTATATACCATAAAACTAAATTAACCCGCTTGTTTATTTTAATTACTGGCTACCTAGCTAGGGTTGCATTGCATGCCTTTGAATGGTTGATGGTAAATTATGGTTTAATGGGGCAGATGGTAAGCTAAATTCCGAAGTGTATCGTTAAGACTTGGATACATAGGGAACATATGCTGGGCATTCCTGTTCTTCCCTGTAACAAGAGGATCGTCACTCTTGCCTCTGGTCGGACTGACCTCGGAGTCGAGCATCAAGTACCATATTTGGCTTGGACATGTCTCTAACATCCTTTTTGTTGCTCATACTGTTGGTTTCATTATCTACTGGGCCATCACTAATCAAATGGCTGAGGTACAATCTGCATCCACTCATTCTTTCTTAGTCAATTGTGTTTGTAGTTGATTATTCTTGCCCTTCAGTCCTCATGATAAATAATTCTATGCAACGAAAAGAAAGGTGTGGGGTCACTCTTTTATGTATCTTTTTGTGGAGTAGTCTTCTTTGTAAGGTGGGGTGTAGGTTCCTTTGCTCGTCCTTTCCTTTTTCACCTTTAAAAAAAGTAGAGAAAGATAAGACCTTTGAGTGGTTCATTTGTATATCTTATTGATACAACATTGTCTTTTGTTGTTTGTAACGGTTTCATATATTCCATTTCTTGACACTTAAATATGTGGTTCTAATGAACCTAAGGAATAGTCCCGTGGAGAAGGTAATGTTGTATTTCTTAAAAAATCTTAGTTTGAATAATTTTTATTTGTAAGGTGTACTTAATTTTATTAGAGTTGAAATTGAACAAATGTTATCATGAGTCATATTAAAAATGCTTAAAAAATACATGGTTCTAATCTCATCTATTTGTATCCCAACCAAAATTCCCGATGACGTCCAAAAATGTTTTTAGTGTCTAAATAAACTCTTAGTAAAAATTAATTATCGGATATAGTTATTGTTGTTTGATAATAGTAAGTCTTAATATAGTTATTATTTTATGCACAAGCAGTAAAAAAAATACTCCACAAATATGCTTAATTTTACTTCTAAATTAAAATTTAGATCTCTAACCCTAAAATTCTTAAATTCTAAACCTTAGCCCTTAACTTTTATTCATAAATATTTAATTTTAAACCCTAAACTAAACTTATAAACCTTAAACAAGCCGGGAAAAAAAACCTTAAACGAACTCACTTATTTTAATTAAATTAGTGTTAAGTCAAGACAACGGATGAAATAAAAGAGTCTCATAACATTTATTCCACAAATGACATAAACAAAGGTTCTCCAGCATATAAAACAACCATGAATAACCCAAAACAGTACCCCCAAAGACAAGTCAGACCGGAAACAAATGGAGTAATTATATTTACTCAATATTAAGATTAGTAGATTTTTAAAAAATATATATAGTAATTAAATTAAAAATAAATTTTTGTGTATAGTTAAATGAAAATCAAATTTTCATTTTACATAAATACAATTAAACACTCAGCTCAAGTTATGTATAATTTTGAGATTTATCAAACAAATATTATAATATATGTATACATTGGGTTTGCAGATTCTGGAATGGAGCAAAACTTGGGTATCAAATGTAGCTGGAGTTATCGCAATTGTAATTGCAGTACCAATGTGGGTGACAAGCTTCCCTCACTTCAGACGGAAGAAGTTTGAGCTTTTCTTCTCCACCCACCATCTCTACCTTCTCTACATCATCTTCTACGTGCTGCATGTTGGAGATGCCTATTTTTGCATGATCCTTCCCGGTATCTTCCTTTTCCTCATTGATCGATACTTAAGGTTCTTACAATCCCGACAACGAATCAGATTATTGTCTGCACGTATCCTGCCATGTGGCGTTGTTGAACTCAACTTCTCCAAGACTCCCGGTAACCATGACCTATCCTGCAATTCTGCAACTAAATTAATGGTTAATATTTCTGCAACTACCTACATTAATGTCTTCATTCTTTTGATTGGACCTCACAGGATTGTATTATAATCCGACCAGCATCTTGTTTGTAAATGTGCCTAGAATTTCGAAGCTACAGTGGCATTCTTTTACAGTATCCTCCAGTTGTAATATGGAGGCCGATAAGCTCAGTGTGGTGATCAAAACTCAAGGAACTTGGTCTCACAAGCTTTACCAAGAGATCACTTCACCTTTGGATCATCTTCAGGTCGCAACTGAAGGACCCTATGGCCCTAATTCATCTCATTTTCTCAGGTCAGTAAATAGCTTTTGATCCAAACATTAGACGGACAAATCCTATGCCGCTTTTCGGTGTTCCTTTCTTACAATTAAATTTTAAGCCCTAACCCTAAATTTAAAATCAAGCAGAAATCCGAAGACCCGCATGTTGTAATAAGGTATTCCAAGCAAAACTAATAGTTTATGTTTATCAATTTCCAAATGTGCTTACGATTAATTCCAAAAAGAAATTGTTCTTTTTCATTTCAATTGTGTGGAAATTCTTCTATGAGATTTTTTTTCTCAATTGAATTTTTGGGTTTTGTTGGAATCCTTGAAAAATATATTTTCGATTAAAGTTCAATTGGAATTTGTGTTGTTAATTTATACTTAAAATGAGCTTTTCTTTTATGTGATTCATCATGGTGTTAATTTTGCTTTTATATTATTTTGAAGGGATTTTGTGAAAGCTGAGAAAAAGGGGTGTAGAGATGGTGAAAATGACAATGATTGCTCGTGTTACTGACGGTCTTCCTCCGGTGGAGGGATTAGATGATGGTCGGGTTTTGGTAGATGCTGAAATGTACAAAAAACAAGTCAAGGTTTTGGTTAAGAATCTCTCCAAAGGTCATATTGAGGCTTCAAGGATGTCTGTTGAGACCAGACTTTATGTTTTCCAGT
Organism: Hibiscus mutabilis; assembly: GCA_019671005.1. Taxonomy (NCBI): domain Eukaryota; kingdom Viridiplantae; phylum Streptophyta; class Magnoliopsida; order Malvales; family Malvaceae; genus Hibiscus; species Hibiscus mutabilis. Next base: position 12,838,839 of record CM033726.1, on the reverse strand, counting down.
ATCCTTACCATGGTTTCTATATTAGATTCTTATTCTTCCCTACTTTAACTTTTGTAGATTACCCTCGTTGTAATCCAAGCTAGAACTTGACCAATAACTAGATGATTTTAGTACCTGATAAATATATGTTTGTTTTTAAAAGAAAATGCTATGTTTCTTGGGTGTAGATTTGTAACTTTTGTTTCTTTAATAGTCAGATTTCGTTGTTCCAAAATTGTGATTTGCATTAATCATGCAAAAGCTTGCTTCAGCTGTATTGTTCTTTTTCTCATTTGAGTTTTTGTGGGTTTATATTATACCAATTAAAATTTAAAAGAACTTGACTTGTAGACTTTTATTCTCTTTTAGTAATTGGGCCCGTGGTGCAAGGCAATCTCATTTATGGTTACAAGTGATGTTCCTGCGGAGATATACTTGATACTTTTGAGATAAAAGAATTCAATATTTTTATATTAGCAATTTGTATGTTACTTGATACTTCGTGGTTTGTTTTGTTATGGAACTCTAGTGAATGTAATAACAATAATTTTGTACAGTTTTTCTTAGTTCTTTATTGGATATCTATGATGCATTGTAATACAAGATGAGTTGGTATTTCATTTTTGATGTATTGGAGACTTGTTTGAATTGTATTCATAACGTTCTCTGTGTTGCTTTGACGAGCTGTGACACCATGAATGTAACTTCCTTGGCTCCTTACACAAAAGCTGTAAGCATAAATGCCTTGACAATTATTGAAGTCGAAATACAACTCTTCAAGTGCTATTTAGTTATAGCATACTGATTGTTTGAAGGGGACTATAACTTGTTACTTCAGTTTCAATTTTAGATTGTTAGCAATTAACTCATGTATGCAATGCAATAGCATGAGAGAAGATCATAACAAGAAATGTTATGCATATTTTAATTTGAAGTATTTACTAAAAAATAACATTGTAGTATATAAAAATTTGTTGATTATAACTTTATAGCAATAAAATTAACTTAATAAAACAAAAGACAAAAATTCAAGAAATTTGTAATACATGTTTGTTTCACTAAAAATAGATTTTGGTAAATGTTTTTAGAAAAAGTTACCAACAACGAAAAATGAATTACAAAACATCATCCAAACACTAAAAATACTTCTCAGAATATGTTTTTAAAAAAATGTAATTCATTTTCCGAAATTTGTTTACATGAATCAAACAAACCCTTTATTCAATTTGGTAGTTCTGTATTACTAAGCTCTCAAGCTCATTAAAATTATGGGTAATCTTCATTGAAGGTCCCTTTTGTTTGGGGAGTGTTCTATTTTGGTCACTCATTTGAAAAAGGATAATAATGGTTACTTATGTTTTCGACGTTTATCGTTTTGATCACTCGATCGGTAACCTTCGTTAATAAAAATTGTTAATTGTAATTTTGACCCCTAAACTTTTGAAACTCTATTTTTCACCTATTTCAAACAACAAATCTAAGCAACTATCTTTCTCTCACAAAAAATCTCTAACCCAAACCCTAACCCCTTCACCCATAGATGTCACCACCTTCAACCACTATAAGCCTTCACTTTGTTGTTGTTATTGTTATCAGTCGTTGCCCCGCTGTCAATTGTAGTTGCAGGATAAGCAAGAGTCTCAACCAAATTCTCTTGAAATTTCATAAATATCTTCTTTGTGTAAAGGTTGGCTGGTTGTTTTTCCATAGGAGATTGAGTTTTTAAATTTGGTGATGCATTTAATGTATCGTAATCGATGATAGAGTAGCGTAATCGTGGATTTGGAAGCCTTCAATTAAGTTGTTACAAGAACTATGTGCTCTAGACTCAATCAAGTAAAATTGGATAAATGTCAAACTTTGAATTTTTCCAAACCTAGAAATTCGGAAATAATTAGATTAGAATAGATAGAAAACACAAAAATAAGAACAATGGAACAAGAATAAATGAAAATGGAGTTGAAAAGAAGAAGATATTCAAAACTGAATAAAAATCATGGGAAGTATGAAAACCCCTAGTGGAAGAAGGTGAGAACAGAAACAATGGTTTGAATAAGGCTGAATAAAGATTGCATGATGATGTTGAAGGATATTTTTTCCTCGGGCACCCTTCTAATTGTAATTGACTAGGCAAACACCCTCAAGCGACTCTAACCTACCCTCTTAGATGCAATTACCTAGGCAAGTAAGAGTGTGAATATGACTTCCCTCACAAGAATTCGAAGAAATTATGTTGAAGAAAACTTCAAAGGAACAAGCTATCAACACTTGCAAAAATATACTCACTAAATATTTCATATATCAAAGAAAGTATGAATTACAATGGTGGAGGCTTCATCATTTTTTAGGTGAAGGATAGCCAAAAGAATCGAACTTCTACTAAAACAAGAAACTACTAATGAATAAAAAATAACAAATAAAATCTCATAAACTACTTGTATTGGGTGGATTTGATGGAGGCCCTTGAATGAATTTTAATCCAATGATCTAGCTTTGGTTCAAGGTAAATGGATAACATGACAAATCTGGTCCCTTGATTTATGGTGGTGAATGGATTGGATGAAGTCTTGTTGAAGCATGGCAACAAATAGGAGTATGATTCAATCTGAGCCATTAGATTATATTTAAATACAATGGTGGATGGCTCGGAGGGATTTAGGCATGTTTGGGTGTCAAGTATAAGGCTTTAGGGCTGATTACATGTGTTTAATTGTGGAAATAAGGCCTAAAATAAAAATCTGTCCTAATTGGGCTTCAGGTAAAAATGACCCAAACTTTTATAACATTAAGTATTCGGTTTAAATAAAATATAAATCATGTTCATCTCACAAGGGGTAGCAAGTTGGGTTTTTGTAACCCAATAATTCTTGAAGGATGTTAAGTGTGGACTTCCTTCAAGAAATTCTTCATTCTTTGAGGTAGCTTGCTATCCTTTCCTTATGAATCATTGGATGGTTGAATTCAGCTTGTCCTTGATCTTTCTAAACTTGGCTCGAGTGATTGGGCCAAGTGAGAAAGTTAACCAATCTCGTTCATGGACTTGCTTTGCGGTGCATGCATCAGTTGACCTTTACTTCTTTTTAGGTATGGGTTTTTCTAAATCGAGCAATTTATGTTTGGATTTCTATAACCCCCTCGACCTGGCCTAGTCGCAAGACTGAACCGAACGAGCTACATTAGGTTTACCGAAGTAAACCGTGAAGAAAACTCTAAAATCGTGACCATTTTTATAACACCCCCTTCCCGTATCCGTACACTAAACACGAGTCGGAAATGTCACAGTGATTTAAAAACATTTTTACGTTCAAAAATAGGGACTAATAAAAATTTTCATATAACATATTAATCATTATATTATCATATCAAGATCCTAATATAATATATATCAAAATTATACATATAGTATACCGTTAATTTTACAAGTACAAAACTTTTGCAAGGCGGGCCGGTTTAAAAACATTTTACACAAAATAAGTAGATTATCTTATACATGCCACTATTCATACAAAATAAGGAAGTCGTAGATATTGAAATAACCTGTTGATATGTTATCTCCCCGAAAGAGATGTCGATGCAAAAGCTCTGCTACTACTTCCGATTACCTACGTGTATAACCAAAATACACGCTAAGTATAACTTAGTGGGGCATGAGATAAGTAACATTTATAAACGCTTAATAATGCATGATAATCAATAAATCATATAACTTGTAATGCATGAATATTTATGCGGTAAAGCATACTGTAATCATTCTTTAACATAAAAGCATATGTTATCTTGTAAAACCATATAGTTATCATATGACATCATAAAGCACATAGTAATTATCAAGTGACTTGTATTATTATTTTATTACTCGTAGACACATTGAAATGTCGAGACACAATGAAGTGTCAATATCATGCTCGTAGACACATTAAAGTGCCGAGACATATAGAAGTGTCGATAACTTACTCATAGACACAGTAAAGTGCCGAGACACATAAGAGTGTCAATATCTTACTTTTAGACACAAGGAAGTGTCGAGACAAAATAAAATGTCAATAACTTTATAATACAATACTCAACACTATAATTACCAAGGGCAAACTTTTAAAAACAATTCTTGCAATTAATGGCAAATAATTCAAATTCCATACTTTCAAACATACATATATACATCATGTAAATATCTTTATACTGAAGCAGTTCACACTCCTATATACTTTATAACATTCATGGTATACTGTCACTTAAAAATTTCATCAAATAACTGTCATGCATTTGTCATGCTATAAAACATATATAAGCATGAGAATGTATCATAATCTTTAAATCATTAAAATAAAGTATCATGCTAAAATTCATGTCATGCTTTATAAAAATAAATATTTACCTTTAAAAAATGCATGTTAACAAACATACAAGTTAAAACATGTATGCACTCACCTTAGCCTTGCAAAGATTTCCTTCACTATTCGATATCAATCTCGAATTAGTTCTTTTCCCGGTCTATTAATACAACCTCAATCTTTATCGGTATCTACAATAAAATAACATATATCATTTCAAAGTATATGTTAGAATATACTTAATCCATATAAAATAATGGAAAGCAAATAAATAACTATCCATTATTTACAAAAAATGATCCAATAAAACCTTATATATTCGAATCAATATTTCTCATACTTTTCTTTAAATTTCTAAATTTTCCCAAAATTTACATTTTAGTCCCTAAAGACACTTTTAAGCTTCCAACCACCATTTAAAGCCTAATACGTACATTTTTCATCATTTACACTTTAGGACCCAAACTTTAAAAATTTACAACTTAGTTCCTATAATTTCTGAAAATTTTAAATTGGTCCCAAAATCACTATAAACTTCAAAATCAACTCTCAAATCACTTAACTTAATTTTTCAACCCAATATACTTCAAAAACAAGATCAAACATCAAGTTCCTAAACTTTCCAAAATTTACAATTTGGTATCTAATGCAAAATAATTAGAGATTTTTATTCTAAACACCTTATATCATCACTTTAATTCATTCTTCCTTCAATCACATCTTAAAATTCCAAACTTAGCATAAACCCTAATTTTCCATAATTCAATAACATAGGTATTTCTTCATCCTAACAACAAAATCACACTTATATAACATCATTCTCATCATTTCCATCATCAAAAAAATATTTGCAAGAATTTCCCTTATTTCTTCATCATAGCCGAATGGTCACCTAAACTTTTTTCCATGGAATTTTCAACATTTGAACCATAGAAACAACACCACCAGCATGTTTCCAACATGAAAAACCATAAAAACTTAAGATTCCATCATCCTCTTCATCAACCCTAATCACCAAACTCAATCTTAGAGTCATGGAAACTAAGTGAAACTTATAACAAAAGATAGAGAATTTAATGTAGATTAAATTCCTATTTCATGTCTCAAGCTCAAATATAACCATAGAAGCTTAAAAATTGAATTGAAAACATTCTCACATTATGTTGGAACCCCACGGCTTGAGCAAGAAGATGATGATAAATTTTTTTTCCAACTTTTCTTTCTTATTTTAATGCCAAATGGCATTTTTAACACCAAATTAAATAATAATAAATCCTTAATAGTCAATTGACTATTTTCCCATGAATTATAACCAATAATACCATAACACTTATAATATCTTATCTTAAATAATCAATTATCTCAACAAATAAGGGTAAAAAGTCCCTTTTATCCTCTAACTAATTTAATATTCACTAGTTGGCCTTTCTAGTAAAAATCCAACCATACTAGTTGAAATCTAACCAAATCTAGTTGAAATCAAACCAACCATAATCGAATATTCCCAAAATAACATTCTATTACTTTTCCATAGCTTTTGAATCAATCTCTAAAATTTTGATGCGATCCGACTTCCCGATATTCATAAAATACTTCTATTACAATTTTACCCTTTTCCAAACTATCGGATTTAATCCAAAAATTCCATATTTCCATATTCGAGAAATAAATTCTATTATTTCAATAAATCTTTCTTTTTCAAAACTTAGACTGAATTTTCCTAAATCAGTCTATTATTCCAATAATTATTGAAAATCTTCATAAAATAAAATTCTCTTAAATTTCCTTTATCGATAATCCATACGAATCTTTTCTACTCTTAATGAATCCAAAGTATTAATCATAAGCACATTTATGGAACCTTCCCAGAGGTCACCCATCCTAAAATTTCTCTGGCCTGAACACGCTTAATAATTTTATTCGATCCAATTTCAGTACCTTTTTTCCCATCTTTATTCTAAAACCTGGCATCAAGGTACTTAGTTCAATCCGATTCACACTTATACTGAATAAAATAACTTATTGGGGAAATTACCATGTTGGTCCCTGAATGTTTTCTAACTTTTCACTTTGGTCACCAAACTTTAAAATTTTACGTCTTAGTCACTAAACTAAAACCACTAACTTTTAATTCCTTTCATTTTAGTCACTATGCTAATACTGGGTATTACAAATTTTCCCTTTTTACCTTACCTAGATGCAGGTTAATACCCTACATGTATATACATACCACGGAAGAAAACCCAACTCAATCGGGCATCGAATTGATATCCGATTGACCATATTACAGGAAGAGAGACTAAAACGTAAATATGAAAATTTATAAGGTTTTACTTGTAATTTGCTTTACTAATCTTTAATTAGTCAGGTTGCAAGCATACATGCCAAATTTTGGCTTAAAACGATCATCCGAACTCAACCAATTGTATATATAACAATCAGGGACCAAAATGCAACTTTAGAAACTATTTTTTAGCTTAGCAGATGAGTCCCCATGATTAATATCGAAACCTTTACAAGTGGTTTCGAAACCTGTACTCTAGTAGCCAAATTGGGCCTGCTGGTTTCGATACCTCCCTGGAAAATAATAGCCCATGGTTTCGAAACCTGCTAACTGGTTTCGAAACCTCCATGTAGGTTTACAAAATCTTCACATTCAATACACCTTAAAACTTTTCGAATCATATCCGAGTCACCCCAACATCATTTAACACTCAAAGCAACATCATCATTGAACAATTTCAACCCTAATATTATCGGACAATCATCAAGTAATGGCAATCATGCTTCAAAGATAACTATAGGCATGCTTCCTAGAACTCGAGTAACCAAAACATAGATCATATGCAAGATCCGAAAAACAATCTTATTAAAAATCCAAACAACAATATAAACTAACTCAAACAAAGAATTAAGCACTCAAACCCTCCCTACAACATTCAAGCCACATTGCCTTTATTACTACTTTAAAACCCAAACATACTTTGATAATTCAAGTCTTGGAAACTCCCTCCTTGCTTGGTAGGCCACTTGCACTCAATCAATCTGCATTGATGATAAAAGAGAGCGTAAGCAATCATTGCTTAGTGAGGAGCGCTCAAAACATAAAACGTCACCCAATGCAATTTAGAACCATTTTTAAACAATCATGCCATTCTTTCAAAACATGCACTTACTCTTTACAAAACAAGCATATTAAACCATATGCAACATGTACCATGTATTCCACAACATAATCTCTTATGCACTTCCCTCTACTTAAGCCTTCCCATGCATAACATCCCATATGCAAAGCTTAAGGAGTAAAACATGTATAAAACGCATCGTACAAATCAATCCATCACATGATACATTTAAAACATTATATTGGCTTGCAAGTGATCCATTACCATATACGTCATTTCCATAAACCATCATTAACATCGATAACATCAGATACATGGATTTCTAAGAGATCTTGCAATCTCTTCAGCTCAATGGCATGAAGTCGTGCAACACATGCACCACCTCTACACTACCAAGGCTAATCCTCCAACTTGGAGTACACACATTTGACGCATCAGCCTCCACAGCGCGTAGCTAGAGTAAAAGCCATCAAAGTGCTACATCAACAACATTGGGGTTCACATGATCGAAGTAAGTACCTCTCGTACCACCTTGAAAGCCACGGGCGACTTATTATAAGGCACTTTAAATCCTATGGCTGACCAATTATATCCGATAACATTTCCATAACATTTTCAATTCATCACTTGCCAATATAATTCACTTTTATAAACATACCTCATTGTTTTCATATGCATCTTTCAAATCGTTTCAACATGCATTAAACCATGCATAAACCATGTTCATAAACATTGTTTAAAACCGTGCATTACTTTCCAAATGCCTCTAGCATCATTTCATATCAATTTCCAGCATTAAACCATGCCTATTTCATGCATAAAACAGGAGGTAAACAATCATTTAACAAGTGCATTTCATAAATCATTTGCCAACCGAAATCAAGAGAGAAAACCACTTTACTTACTTTCGAGTCTTAGACCTGTGTATCAAGTTCAGTCTAGACTCCCATTAAACATTTTCAAACCTTTGAAAAGCCATTCTTATCCGTTTCACTCACCGACAAAGCAATGCCTCTCTTGCCGATATCGAATCATGCCTCCGGCAACTCCTCAACACCAAGATTCACTTCAGAACTATTTTCCCCTGTTTCAAACACATTACAACAGAGAATCCAATGCATTATAATGCATCCAAACTCACAGCAAACAACAATTAACACTATCCAACTATAATCCCCCACAAAACCACATCTTAACAACCGAAAACATCATCGATTCACTCAACCTTCAAATAACACCAAATAACATCAAATCAACAACTCAACCTAACTTCCTACCTCCAGCAACGATAATCAACCATAACAACTCAAAATTTCTTTACTATCAACATAACAAATTAGAGATTCACTAGATTTCGGGATTCTATCATCAAAGCTCACTTCATTAACATTTTGAACATCAAAATCAAGTTACAAACCAATCCTTAACTCGCCAAAAACAGATCACTACGAATTTCTTCCATTTTTCATCATAAATCATCAATTAAACCATAAATCCGAGTTTAATTAGTTAAAACGCATCAAAATTCGTATAAAATGGATCAAGAACTTGGGAATTTCAATAAAGAACCTTTCATTAGAGGAGAAGAACGAATCCTTACCTCCAATGCTGAATGCCCCTTAATTGCTTGTTAAAACATGAAAATCAAGGTAGAAACAATAAGTGTTTGATGTAAAATCTTTAGGAAATCAATTAGAAATCAAAACTCTATAAAATCATGATTGTTACCTGAAGAAATTGAAGTTAGAAATGTGCTTGGCTGGAGAGAACTTGAGAGAAAAGAAGTTACAAAGTTAGTTATGTGAAATTCTTTTTAAAAGCTTTATTGTGTTTAATTAATTCTCTCCACTATTTATACCTCTTAAAAACTTATCTAAAATATTTATTAAAGGGGAAAATCTGATGAAAACCTTTTGGATTATTATCTCCTTAAAGATTCAAAGTTTTAACCCATTTCCAAAACTGTCACTAAAAGCAGTTTTGCAAACTTTGCGTTTTGGTTACTAACTCAAAATGTCCTAATTCCAAATTTCATTTTCCAAAATTATTTTCACCAAAATCATTTATATATTTAATAATGATTTTAGTCTATTTTCTATATTTTTATCTCCCATAAAAATATTTAATTCAATTTAAATCCCGAATCCGATTCGAATCTCTAATCCCGATGCACTGGACCGACTAAACCATCCCCAAAACTCCTAGGCCCAAAATCGGGACATTACTATTAAGTGTTCAAAAGTACTATTTTATTACCCTTTTTATTCATATTATTGCTAGACTTAGGCTCATATTAGTTGCATTATTAGCCATTCATGCATGTTTGCATCGTTTCCTTGGTGGACAAGCTTGATTTCATATTTTGCTTAATTTTGTGGAAAAAAGATACTGCTTTGGTGTGTTTTGTGTGTGTGTGCAGAATCACTTACCAAAGCAAGGTTGGAACCAGTTGCCAGGACAATACATGAAGGAGATGTCAAGCTAGTTTCCAGGGCAATGCATGAAGAAGATGCCGAGCTAGTTGCCAGGGCAATTTTCGATAAGGGAAAAGATGATATGGTAGTCAAAATTGATGACTAGATAAGCCCAAGATGACGTGGAGCAAAGTTAAATCCCAAATGAGTTTGATTTCCACGAAGAGGTTAAAGAAAAATTAAATCCCAAGAAGATATGAGAAGTTCTAGAAGGAATTTAAATATAATACAGAATTATATTCTTTAAAGATATTTAATTCCAGCTTGACTTCCTCCTCAAAAAAGACTTTGACCTAGCCCTATAAATTGAGGACCAAGCCGTCAACTCCAAGGGGGAGAGAGATGAGAGAATTTTTGACAAAGAGCAAGGGAGATTTCGACAAGGCTTTGGAGAGATTTCGACAAGGCTTTAGAGAGATTTCGACAAGGCTTTGGAGAGATTTCATCTTTTTTCTTTCTTGTTCCATTAGGTTTATGCTAGGAAATCTTTGTTTTGTGTTTCTTTGGAACCTAGCCATGAACTAAATCTATTTGGCTAAGGTTATTGTGTCTTGTGGTTGTGAGAAACAATTGATTTTGTTTAGGTAATAAGAGTTTACACTTTCAATTCAAGGTTTACTCATTCTTTGTTTTTCTTCTTGTTTGCGAGTGAATTGGGAGAGGATCTTGTAACTTCATCTATTTATCTAATGTTGGGAGAGTTAGATTCAAGAAACGAATGAGTATGGTCTTTATTCAATCTATTGATGGTGAAGATTAATCCGGCTTAGGAATAAGTTAAGGATTTCACGGCTAAGAGGAGTGCAAGATTGGTTGTTGTTCACTCTTGATTCACACAGGGATGTATTATCAAGGCATGCACAAATAGCTAGAGTTTTGACTTAGTAGGGATAAGAAGAAACCATTGAAGAACGCTCCGCCGAACCTTGAAGTTGCTGCCCAACCGCCCAAGTAGTTGCCCAGCTAGTCGCCTAGGCAACCATCGATTAGTTGCCAAGGCAATCCCGCTGTGCAAGTTGCCACGACAACTGAGTTGCCCTTGCACTCTTTTACCAAGATGATCCAATCGGCTATCACACCTCAACTCACGATAACCTGGCCTATTCTCCCTCATTTGATTACATCTTCTTTTACTTTATTGCTTTCTAGTTTAGTTGTTAGTTAAAACTCCTACAATCTTCTACTTGTGTTCTTTTACTTTTTACAGTGCAAGAGATTAGATTCTTGATGTGGCACTAATCCCTGTGGAGACGATATCTTTTATACTACAACTTGCGACATGTACACTTGCACAATTGCGGAGCACTCAATACGTGCAACAAGTTTTTTGCGTCATTGCCGGGGATTGGCAATAGCAACTTTGTTTTTATTTTCTTGCATTTTTTATTTTTCTTGTTTAAGATTCAAAAGGTTAACAAACTTTGGTTTTGCATTGGTATATGACCAGGGCGAGACCGATTACACCAGAATATCCCTTTGATCCAGAAATCGAACGAACCTTGCAAAGACTCTGACAAAGGTTAAGAGTAGCAATGACTAATCAAGACGGCAATATGACTCAGGATGTTCCAGCAGGAGGAGTGATTCTTGCACAAAACAGAACTATTCGAGACTATCTTGAAGAAGATCTTGATGGACTCAATCCAGGAGTTGTCACACCTGAAATTGAAGCCGACCACTTTGAATTGAAACCGGTGATGTTTAATATGATCAACACAATTGGTTAATTTGATGGCTCAACAACTGAAGATGCACGACAACATCTTAAATTTTTCCTCGAGATTTGCAATTATTCAAAATACCAGGAGTCACCCCCGATGTTTTACGACTAAGATTATTCCCCTATTCACTGAGGGATAGGGCAAAAGCATGGTTGAATAGTATTCCTGCCGGATCAATAGGATCTTGGACCGATCTTTGTCATGATTTCCTTGCTCGATTTAATCCTACAAATTTGACTGATAAGCTTCGTAACGAAATTACTTCTTTTCGGCAGGCAGATGATGAATCCATGTACGAGGCTTGGGAGTGATATAGAGAACTTCTACACAAATGCCCCCTACACGGATTCCCAATGTGGACACAAGTAACAATGGTTTCCAACGCTGTGAATACACCAACAAAGATGATGCTAGATGCCTCGGCAAACGACATACTCCTAGATAAGTCGCTGGAGGAAGCAATGCAAATTCTAAATAGGCTTGCCAAGAATGATTATCAATTCCCATCTGCTAGAAGAGGAGGAGTTAGACGCCAAGCCACAATACATGAACTGAGATCATCAGACTCAATTTCGGCACAATTGGCCACTCTAACTAAGATGGTCCAAAACATGCAGAAACCAAACAACACACATGAGGTCAAGGTAATGGATTCTTTTTGTGAGTTATGTGGTGGTAACCATGATTCTTCTGAATGTATGGAGAATCTGGAATCTAGCTTTTATGTGGGGAATTACAACCGGAATAATAATGTGATGTCCAATACATACAATCCAGCTTGGAAGAAGCACCTGAATTTTTCATGGAGTAATCCCAACAATGCTCTAAAGCAGAACAATCAGAATGCACAAGCGTCGGGATTCCAGCAGAATATGCCACGGCAACAACTGCCGCAACAACAACCGACAACATCTAGTTCTTTGGAAAATTCTCTCAATGCTTTTATGTTGAAAACTGAATCTTATATGGCTGAGAATAGTAACTTCATAAAAAAACTGATGCTTTTATTAACAAGACTGAGATGAGATTGCAAAACCAAGAGGCGACAATCAAATCATTGGAAAATCAAGTCGGACAATTTGCTCAAAACTTGAATACTAGACCGTAAGGAGGTTTACCTAGCGATACTGAAGTAGCAAGAGGAACTGGCCATGAGCAATGTAAGGCGATCACAACTAGAAGTGGCCAACAAATTAAAGAGGCTCAAGCTCGCTCATCAAACAAAACTCCACGAAAAGAACAAGACGAACTCATCGGCAAGGCCTCAGATGCTGAACCAGGAATTACCGTGGAAACCAGCGATAAGCATGCCTCGACAACCAGCGATAAGCATGCCTCAGCAACCCCAGTTGATGATGCCTCGGCAACTCTAGTTGCCCCGACAATGCCATCAATCAGGTTCCAGACCAATAAAAGGATCGAAGATATCTGATTTCCACCACCATTCCCACAAAGGTTGAAGCAACAAAAGTAAGAATATCAATTCAAGAAGTTTCTTGATATCCTCAAGCAAGTCCACATCAACTTGCCGTTGGTTGAAGCAATTGAACAAATGCTGAACTATGCCAAGTTTCTTAAAGACATTGTGTCCAAGAGAACAAGGCTAGGAGAGTTTGAAACAGTTGCCACAACAGAGGGATGCATGGCCATGTTTCACAATCGCATGCCACCCAAGTTGAAGGATCCTGGAAGTTTCACAATACCCTGTTCCATTGGAAACCACTATGTCGGGAAAGCATTATGCGACCTTGGAGCAAGCATAAACTTGATGCCTAAATCGGTTTTTCAAAAACTAGGAATCGGGAAGGAAAGACCTACAACAGTTATGCTACAGTTAGCCGACAAATCCTATGTGCATCCAGAGGGAAAAATCGAAGACATACTGGTAAAAGTTGATAAATTTATTTTTTCCCCTGACTTTATTGTTTTGGATTGTAAAGCAGATGAACATGCACCTATCATTCTCGGGAGAACATTCTGAGAAACAGGGAGAACCTTGATCGATGTTAAAAAGGGAGAACTCACAATGAGGGTGAATGACCAGCAAGTTAAACTAAATGTGTTCCAAACACTAAGACATGCCGATGATCCGGAAGAATGCCAACTTCGCCATGCCACGACAGAGTTTAACTTCGAAGAGGAATTTAGTTGTATCGGCAACTACATTACCGATAAAGAGAAACATGAGGAGTGTGAAGAACCGATCGATGATGAATAACAAGAAGAGGCAAATTGGTTAGTCAATCGACCAGGTACATACTTTGAACCACTGGATTACTCAGGTAAGGAAGGTAAGCTCGAAAAGCCCTCTATTGAACAACCACCGATTCTTGAGTTGAAACAGTTGCCAGAGCAACTAAAATATGCTTACTTGGGAACCGATAAAACATTGCATATAATTATTTCGTCTAAGTTATAGTCTGAGCAGGAAAAGAAGATGATCAAAATGTTGATTCTACATAAGAAGGCAATAGGGTGGACAATTGCCGACTTGAAGGGAATTAGCCCGACAGTGTGAATGCACAAGATTTTGTTGGAAGATGATCACAAACCTTTGATTAAGGCCTAGAAGAGACTGAATCATGCAATGAAAGGGGTTTTAACGAAAGAAATCATTAAGAGGCTTGACGTCGGCATCATATACCCTATCTCTGATAATATATGGGTAAGTCTGGTACAATGTGTACCGAAAAATAGAGGTATAACGGTGGTAAGTGTTGCGCATAATAAGTGCTACGCAAATGTGCAAGTATACACGTCGCAAGTTATAGTATAAAATATATCGTCTCCACAGGGATTGGTGCCACTTCAAGAATCTAGTCTCTTGTACTGTAAAAAGTAAAAACACAAATAAAGGATTATAGGAGTTTAACTAATAACTATTCTAGAAAGCAATAAAGTAAAAGAAAATATGAGATCAAATGAGAGAGAGATAGGCCAGGTTATTTTGAGTTGAGGTGTGATAGCCGATTGGATCGTTTTGGTAAAAGAGTGCACGGGCAACTTGCACAACGGGGTTGCCTTGGCAACTAATCGATAGTTGTCTGGGCAACTACTTGGGCGTCTGGGCAGCAACCTTCAAGGTTCGGCAGAGCGTTCTTCAATGGTTTCTTCTTATCCCTAAGTCGAAACTCTAGCTACTTGTGCATGCCTTGATAATACATCCCTGCGTGAATTAAGGGTGAACAACAACCAATCTTGCGCTCCTCTTAGCCGTTGAAATCCTTAACTTATTCCTAAGCCGGATTAATCTTCACCATCAATAGATTGAATAAAGATCATATTCATTCGTTTCTTGAATCTAACTCTCCCGATATTAGATAAATAGATGAAATCACGAGATCCTCTCCTAATTCACTCGAAACAAGAATAAGAACCAAGAATGAATAAACCTTGAAATAGAAAAGTGCAAACTCTTATTACCTAAACAAAACCAATAGTTTCTCACAACCACAAAACACAATAACCATAGCCAAATAGATTTAGTTCATGGCTAGGTTCCAAAGAAACACAAGATAAATAATCCCTAGCATGAACCCAATCGAACAAGAAAGAAAATGATGAAGAAGGAGGCTTGTCGAAATCCTCCTTTCCCTAGATGCTTGTCGAAAATTCTCTCCTATTGCCCTCCTTGGAGTTGTTGAAATTTCCCTCTCTTACTCTCTATGTATTGTCGAAATCTCCTTCCTATTTATAGGGCTAGGCCAAAGTCCTTCTTTGAGGAGGAAGTTAAGTTGGAATTAAATTATCTTTAAAGAATATAATTCTTTATTATAATTGTATTCCTACTAGAACTTCTTCTATCTTCTTGGAATTTAATTCTTCTTTAATCTCTGCATGGCAATCAAATTCATTTGGGTTTGGGCTTTGCTCCACGTCATCTTGGGCTTGTCTAGTCATCAATTTCGACTACCATATCACCTTTGCTCTTGTCGACAATTACCATGGCAACTGGCTCGGCATCTCCTTCATATATTGCCCTGGCAACTAGCTCGGCGTCTCCTTCATGTATTGCCCTGGCAACTAACTCTAGCCTTGCTTTGGCAAGTGATCCTGCACATACACACAAAACACACCAAAGCAGCATCTTTTCCCACAAAAACTACCAAGTTATGTAATCAAGCTCAACGATGGAAGGAAACATGGATTCATGCATGAATAGCTAATTATGCAACTAATATGAGCCTAAGTCTAACAATAATATGAGTAAAAAGGGTAAGAAAAATAGTACTTTTGAACACTTATCACACCCCCAAACTCGAACTATTGCTTGTCCTCAAGCAATGCAAACTATAATTACCTGCCAAGACTTCAATTTTCACAAACTTAGCTTTGAACTTGATTTCAATTCTCTGAACCAGGGCACAAAGCATGATTGGCTTTTTATTTTTCGGAAAATTTAGGAGTTACTCGGAATCAAACTATAATGCTTGTGAGTGTGTGCGGAGTTGTGTGCAAGTTGATTTTTCGGATTCTATGCAAACAATAGGTTTTCAAATTACTTCATTGGGTTCTTTTTAACATGTTTTAACTAGAGCCAGTTTTGGGCACCTCTAGTATTTTGTTTTTTTTAGTTTTCTTAAGTTAATTTATTCGACTAGAGCCGGTTTCGGGCACCTCTAGCTATCAATTTTTTTAACACATACTAGAGCCAGTTTCGGGCACCTCTAGTGATAAATTTTTAGCACATGCTAGAGCCAATTTCGGGCACCTCTAGTATTCATCCAAATTTTATTCTAATCCCCCAATTTGTTAATTATCAACCTAAGTTCCACAACAGTGTTCATCAAATTTAGCATCATAGTAAAATTCTAAGTTTTTCCATGGTTATCCTAGAATAAAAATTCTATCAGTTAAGTGCATTGGCAAAGTCATCATCGGATATTCATCAAATCTAAGAAATTCTTGTTCCAATTAAAGGCATGGCAAGCAATTTATGTATCCTAAATGTAATACTTAAGATGAATGTAACTAAACATGGTAACTACTGATAAAAATCCCCCCCAAACTTGAGTGAGGCATTGTCCTCAATGCATGCATAAAAATAACGAAAAATAAAAATAAAAATGCATACGAGGACTTTTGGTTGGTGTCTTGATTCTCTTGCTTGAACGCGATGGTTGTTTTCTTGTTGCCGGTGGTGGAATCGATCCTCGTACGGGGTTGTCCTCATCGTCCTCTTCATCAATGTCATTGGCTTTTCGCTTAGAGGATTCAATTGGTGCGGTCTTTATTGGCTCAATGGAGGACTCGTCTAAATCTGAAAAATCAGAAAATGATTCCGTAGGAGTTGATTCGGGCATATGTGCTTTACCTTTGGCTTTTGTAGTGGTTGCCGGGATGTCTTTAGCTTTGGTTACCGTGGCATCTTCAGGGTTGGTTACCGTGGCATCATCTTGTGCGTGCACGATGTAGGTTGCCGTGTCGGTAGTGAATTTCCTTAGCATGGTGGTTGTGAGTCTTGTTGTGGAAAAGAAAACAAAGAAAACCTGGAAACTAAAGATAATGAAGAAAAATAAAATATCTCCTAAAAATAAAAATAAAAATGAAAATAAAAAGAAAAAGAAAATATTGAAAGGAGAGCATGCTCATGCATCTCCTAAGTTGTCAACTTCTTTGTTACGTTCTACATGGGCACCATTGTAGTACTTCAATCTTTGTCTATTAACTTTGAATTCATGGTTGTCAGAGATGGACTTGATTATCACAGCACCATGGGAGAATGGTTTGACGACTTCGAATGGTCCCGACCATCTTGATTTCAGCTTTCCCGGGAAAAGTTTTAGCCGAGAATTAAATAGGAGACTAGTTGCGAATTACCGTGGCAATAGTTTCTTGTCGTGCCATCGCTTTGTTTTCTCCTTGTAGATTCGTGTATTGTTATAGGCGAGTGCACAAAATTCTTCTATCTCATTGAGATCCATCAAACACTTTTGTCTGACACTTTCCCAATCCATATTCACGGTCTTGATTGCCCAGTACGCCTTGTGCTCGATTTCCACCGGTAGATGGCATGTTTTGCCATAGACAAGTCGGAAGGGGGACATACCTAAGGGTGTTTTGAATGCAGTGCGATATGCCCAAAGTGCGTCATCTAGTCTTAATGACCAATCCTTCCTTGAGGGATTTACAACTTTCTCGAGTATTCCCTTCAACTCCCGGTTGGAAATTTTTGCTTGCCCGTTGGTTTGTGGGTGATATGCCGTGGCGATCTTGTGTGATATGCCAAAGCGTTGCAACATCTTGGCAATTAGTCTGTTGTCAAAATGCTTGCCTTCGTCACTGATAATTGCTCTTGGCATCCCAAACCGTGTAAATATGTTTTTCTGCAAGAATCGTTGCACGGTCTTGGAATCGTTGTTGGGAACTGCAGCTGCCTCAACCCATTTAGACACGTAGTCGACGGCAAGTAGAATGTAGAGGTTGCCGAATGAAGATGAGAAAGGTCCCATAAAATCGATCCCCCATACATCGAACAATTCCACCTCGATGATGTTCTGGAGAGGCATCTCATGTCGTCTAGAGATATTTCCCGTCCTCTGGCATTGATCACATTGTTTGTAAAAGTCTTGGGCATCTTTGTACAATGTTGGCCAATGCTAACCGGATTGCAAAACTTTGGCCGCGGTACGAGTTCCTCCAAAATGTCCTCCATAGGGTGAAGAATGACATTGCCAGAGTACATTCTGTTGCTCTTCTTTAGTGACACATCGGCGTATAACCTGATCTGCACATTGTTTAAACAAAAGAGGCTCGTCCCAAAAGTAATTCTTAGCATCATGGCGGAACCGCTTCTTCCCTTGGTGAGTAATGCCATAAGGAAAAATACCACAAACAAGGAAATTAACTAAATCCGCGTACCAGGGTATTGCCGAGGCATGTGCTGCTATAGTGACTGCTCCCAGAATTGCCGAGGCGTGCGCGTCAAAGGCTGCTGCGGCGTCGAGGGTTGCCGAGGCGTGCGCATCCATGGTTGCCGAGGCGTCAAGGGTTGTCGAGGCATGTGCGTCCATGGTTACCGAGGCAACTAAAATTTGTTCATCCGGGAATGCATCGCATATCTCTAGATCCGCGTCCTCCTCCCTATTACGTTCCAAACGTGATAAGTGATCGGCCACTTGATTTTCTGTTCCTTTCCTGTCCTTAATTTCAATATCAAATTCTTGTAAAAGTAATATCTAACGAATCAAACGAGGTTTAGCATCTTTTTTAGCAAATAGGTATTTGATTGCCGAATGGTCCGTATGAACAATTACCTTTGTACCAATAAAATAGGATCGGAATTTGTCAAATGCGAAAACTACAGCTAGTAACTCTTTCTCCGTCGTTGTGTAATTCACTTGAGCACTATTAAGAGTTTTACTAGCGTAGTATATCACATGGAAGGTCTTACCTGTGCGTTGGCCTAGGACTGCTCCTACCGCGAAATCACTTGCATCACACATAAGCTCAAAAGGTAGCGTCCAATCTGGTGGAACGACAATGGGTTCCGAGGCAAGCTTTTTCTTTAGGGTTTCGAATGCTTGGGTGCAAGAATCATCGAAATCAAAGACTTTATCTTGTTCAAGCAGATTACACAAGGGTTTAGTGATTTTAGAAAAATTATGAATGAACCTCCTGTAAAAACCTGCATGTCCAAGAAAACTTCGAATTCCTTTAACCAAACTTGGTGGGGGTAATCTCTCGATCACGTCCACCTTGGCTTTGTCTACTTCAATTCCCTTGGATGAAATCTTGTGGCCGAGCACTATTCCTTCATCTACCATAAAATGGCATTTTTCCCAATTGAGGACTAAATCTGTTTCTTCACATCTTGCCAACGCCCTCTCTAAATTGCCGAGACAGCTGTTGAAGTCATTACCAAAAATAGAAAAATCATCCATGAAGATCTCAAGGAAATCTTCGACCATGTCTGAAAAGAGCGCCATCATGCATCTTTGGAAGGTTGCCGGGGCGTTACACAATCCGAACGGCATCCTTCGGAAGGCATAAGTACCGTATGGGCATGTGAAGGTTGTCTTTTCTTGATCTTCTGGTGCTATGGCAATTTGATTGTAACCTGAATAACCATCAAGAAAACAATAAAAGGGTTTACCTGCAAGATGGTCAAGCATTTGATCAATAAAGGGTAATGGGAACTGATCTTTCCTGGTGGCTTTGTTTAGCTTTCGATAATCCATACAAACCCTCCAACCGGTCACAGTCCTGGTTGGAATGAGTTCATTATTTTCATTACTTACCACTGTTATACCTCCTTTTTTCGGTACACATTGTACCGGACTTACCCACGTACTATCAGAGATAGGGTATATAATGCCGGCGTCAAGCCACTTGATGATTTCTTTCATTACAGCCCCTTTCATGGCATGATTCAGTCTCCTCTGGGCCTCAATTGAAGGTTTGTGATCATCTTCCAATAAAATCTTGTGCATGCACACTACCGGGCTAATTCCCTTCAAGTCGGCAATTGTCACCCTATTGCCTTTTTGTGTAGCTTCAACATCTTGATCAGCTTCTTTTCCTGCTCAGGTTGTAACTTAGAAGAAATAATTACAGGAAATGTATTATCGGTTCCTAAGTATGCATATTTTAGTTGCTTTGGCAATTGTTTCAACTCAAGAATCGGTGGTTGTTCAATAGAGGGTTTTTCGAGCTTACCTTCCTTACCTGAGTAATCCAGTGGTTCAAAGTATGTACCTGGTCGATTGACTAGCCAATTTGCCTCTTCTTGTTGTTCCTCATCGACCGGTTCTTCATACTTTTCAGGTTCTTCTTGATCGGCAATGTAGTTGCCGAGGCAGCTAAATTCCCCATCGAAGTTAAACTCTGTCGTGGCATGAAGAAGTTGGCATTCTTCTGGATCATCGGCATGCCTTAGTGTTTGGAACACATTTAGTTTAACTTGCTGGTCATTCACCCTCATTGTGAGTTCTCCCTTTTCAACATTGATCAAGGTTCTCTCTGTTGCTAGGAATGGTCTCCCGAGAATGATGGGTGCATGCTCATCTGCTTTATAATCCAAAATAATAAAGTCAGCGGGAAAAATAAATTTATCAACTTTTACCAGTATGTCCTCGATTTTTCCCTCTGGATGCACATAGGATCTGTCGGCTAGCTGCAGCATAACTGTTGTAGGTCTTGCCTTCCCGATTCTTAGTTTATGGAAAACCGATTTAGGCATCAAGTTTATGCTAGCCCCAAGGTCGCATAATGCTTTCCCGAAATAGTGATTTCCAATGGAACAGGGTATTGTGAAACTTCCAGGATCCTTCAACTTGGGTGGCATACGATTATGCAACATTGCCATGCATCCCTCTGTTGCGGCAACTGTTTCAAACTCTCATAGCCTTGTTCTCTTGGACACAATGTCTTTAAGAAACTTGGCATAGTTTGGCATTTGTTCAATTACTTCCACAAATGGCAAGTTGATGTGGACTTGCTTTAGGATATCAAGAAACTTCTTGAATTGATACTCTTGCTTTTGTCGCTTCAACCTTTGTGGGAATGGTGGTGGAAGTCGGATATCTTCGATCCTTTCATTGGTTTGGAACCTGATTGACGGCATTGCCGGGACAACTGGAGTTGCTGAGGTGTTATCAACTGGGGTTGCCGAGGCATGCTCATCGCCAGTTGCCGAGGCATCTTTATCGTCGGTTGCCGAGGTATGCTTATTGCCGGTTGCCGCTGCAATTCCTGGTTTAGCATCTGAGGCTTTGCCGCTAGGTTCATCTTGATCTTTTTGTGGAGTTTTGTTTGATGAGCGGGTTTGAACCTCTCTAAGTTGTTGGCCACTTCTAGTGGTGATCGCCTTACATTGCTCATGGCCAGTTCCTCTTGCGACTTCAATATCGCTAGGTAAACCTCGTTGCGGTCTAGTATTCAGATTTTGAGCAAACAGTCCGACTTGATTTTCCAATGATTTGTTTGCTGCCTCTTGGTTTTGCAATCTCATCTCGGTCCTGTTAATAAAAGCATCAGTTCTTTTTATGAAATTACTATTCTTAGCCATATAAGATCCAATTTTCATCATAAAAGCATTTAGAGAATTTTCCAAAGAACTAGATGTCGTCGGTTGTTGTTGTGGCAACTGTTGCCGTGGCATATTCTGCTGGAATCCCGATGCTTGTGCATTCTGATTGTTCTGGTTTAGAGCATTGTTGGGATTACTCCATGAAAAATTTGGGTGCTTCTTCCAAGCTGGATTGTATGTATTGGACATCACATTGTTGTTCCGATTGTAATTCCCCACATAGAAGTTGGATTCTGGATTATGCATACATTCAGAAGAATTATGGTTATCACCACATAACTCACAAAAAGAATCCATTACCTTGACTTCATGTGTGTTGTTTGGTTTTTGCATGTTCTGGACCATCTTGTTTAAAGTGGCCAATTGTGCCGAAATTGAATATGATGATCCTAGTTCATGCATTGTGGCTTGGCGTCTAACTCCTCATCTTCTAGTAGATGGGAATTGATAATCATTCTTGGCCAGCCTGTTTAAAATTTGCATTGCTTCCTCCGGCAACTTATCTAAGAGTATGTCGTTTGCCGAGGCATCTAGCATCATCCTTGTTGGTGTATTCACGGCGTTGTAAAACATTGTTACTTGAGTCCACACCGGGAATCCGTGTAGGGGGCATTTGTGTAGAAGTTCTCTATATCGCTCCCAAGCCTCGTACATGGATTCATCATCTGCCTGCCGAAAATAAGTAATGTCGTTACGAAGCTTATCAGTCAAATTTGTAGGATTAAATCTAGCAAGGAAATCACGACAAAGATCAGTCCAAGATGCTATTGATCCGGCATGAATGCTATTCAACCATGCTTTCGCCCTATCCCTCAGTGAATAGGGGAATAATCTTAATCGTAAGACATCGGGGGTGACTCCGTGTATTTTGAACGAGTTACAAATCTCGAGAAAGATTTAAGATGTTGTCGTGCATCTTCAGTTGCCGGGCCTCCAAATTGACCTATTGTGTTGATCATATTAAACATTACCGGTTTCAACTCAAAGTGGTCGGCTTCAATTTCAGGTGCGACAACTCATGGGTTAAGTCCATCTAGATCTTCTTCAA
Source organism: Hibiscus mutabilis (assembly GCA_019671005.1). NCBI lineage: Eukaryota > Viridiplantae > Streptophyta > Magnoliopsida > Malvales > Malvaceae > Hibiscus > Hibiscus mutabilis. The sequence continues at coordinate 12,816,131 of CM033726.1, read as the reverse complement.
GATAGTCTCGAATAGTTTTGTTTCGTGCAAGAATCACTCCTCCTCCTGCTGGAACATCTTGATGCATATTACCGTCTTGATTAGCCATTGCTACTCTTATCCTTCGTCTAAGTCTTTGTAAGGTTCGTTCGATTTCTGGATCAAAGGGATATTCTGGTGAAGTCAGTCTTGCCCTGGTCATATACCAATGCAAAACCAAAGTTTGTTAGCCCTTTGAATTTTAAACAAGAAAAGTAAAAAGTGCAAGAAAATAAAAACAAAGTCGCTATTGCCAATCCCCGGCAACGGCGCCAAAAACATGTTGCGCGTAATAAGTGCTACGCAAATGTGCAAGTATACACGTCGCAAGTTATAGTATAAAAGATATCGTCTCCACAGGGATTGGTTCCACTTCAAGAATCTAGTCTCTTGCACTGTAAAAAGTAAAAACACAAATAAAAGATTATAGGAGTTTAACTAATAACTAATCTAGAAAGCAATAAAGTAAAAGAAAATATGAGATCAAATGAGAGAGAGATAGGCCAGGTTATCGTGAGTTGAGGTGTGATAGCCGAATGGATCGTTTTGGTAAAAGAGTGCACGGGCAACTCAGTTGCCGTGGCAACTTGCACAACGGGGTTGCCTTGGCAACTAATCGATAGTTGCCTGGGCAACTAGTTGGGCAACTACTTGGGCGTCTGGGCAGCAACCTTCAAGGTTCGGCAGAGCGTTCTTCAATGGTTTCTTCTTATCCCTAAGTCGAAACTCTAGCTACTTGTGCATGCCTTGATAATACATCCCTGCGTGAATCAAGGGTGAACAACAACCAATCTTGCGCCCCTCTTAGCCGTTGAAATCCTTAACTTATTTCTAAGCCGGATTAATCTTCACCATCAATAGATTCAATAAAGATCATATTCATTCGTTTCTTGAATCTAACTCTCCCGATATTAGATAAATAGATGAAATCACGAGATCCTCTCCCAATTCACTCGCAAACAAGAATAAGAACCAAGAATGAATAAACCTTGAAATAGAAAAGTGCAAACTCTTATTACCTAAACAAAAACCAATAGTTTCTCACAACCACAAAACACAATAACCATAGCCAAATAGATTTAGTTCATGGCTAGGTTCCAAAGAAACACAAGATAAATAATCCCTAGCATGAACCCAATCGAACAAGAAAGAAAAGGATGAAGAAGGAGGCTTGTCGAAATCCTCCTTGCCCTAGATGCTTGTCGAAAATTCTCTCCTATTGCCCTCCTTGGAGTTGTCGAAATTTCCCTCTCTTGCTCTCTATGGATTGTCGAAATCTCCTTCCTATTTATAGGGCTAGGCCAAAGTCCTTCTTTGAGGAGGAAGTTAAGTTGGAATTAAATTATCTTTAAAGAATATAATTCTTTATTATAATTGTATTCCTACTAGAACTTCTCATATCTTCTTGGAATTTAATTCTTCTTTAATCTCTGCATGACAATCAAATTCCTTTGGGTTTGGGCTTTGCTCCACGTCATCTTGGGCTTGTCTAGTCATCAATTTCGACTACCATATCACCTTTGCTCTTGTCGACAATTGCCATGGCAACTGGCTCGGCGTCTCCTTCATGTATTGCCCTGGCAACTAGCTCGGCGTCTCCTTCATGTATTGCCCTGGCAACTAACTCTAGCCTTGCTTTGGCAAGTGATCCTTCACATTCACACAAAACACACCAAAGCAGCATCTTTTCCCACAAAAACTACCAAGTTATTTAATCAAGCTCAACGATGGAAGGAAACATGGATTCATGCATGAATAGCTAATTATGCAACTAATATGAGCCTAAGTCTAACAATAATATGAGTAAAAAGGGTAAGAAAAGTACCCGGACAACCGCGTGTCGTTCCTAATCTTTCCTACCAAAATCCTTGCCACGACAACCAATGAAGCAATTGCCACGACAACCGCAACAGATGATGCCGCGGCAACCTACATTGCGTCTGCCCAAGCAGTTGCCACGATAACTAACACTGAAGATGTTGCGGCAACCAAAGCTAAAGACGCCCTGGCAACTACTGCAAAAGCCAAAGGTAAAGCACCTATGCCCGAATCAACTCGTACTGAATCACTGTCTGATTTTTCAGATTCAGACAAGTCCTCCAGTGCACCAACAAAGACCGCACTAATCGAATCCTCCAAGCCCAAGCGAAAAGCCAATGACATTGATGAAAAGGACGATGAGGACAATCCTGTACGATGATCGATTCCACCATCGACAACAAGGAAGCAACCATCGTGTTCAAGCAAAAGAATCAAGACACCAACCAAAAGGAAACTAATCATCCACGACAACAAACTCTCAGAGTAAGTCCTCGTTTTCATTTTACTTCTCTTTATTTTTATTTTTCTTTGTTGCATGCATTGAGGACAATGCCTCACTCGAGTTTGGGGGGATTGTTATTAGTTAGTTACCATGTTTAGTTGCATTCATCTTAAGTATTGCATTTAGGATACATAAATTGCTTGCCATGCCTTTAGTTGGAACAAGAATTTCCTAGATTTGATGAATATCCGATGATGATTTTGCCAATGCACTTAATTGATAGAATTTTTTATTCTAGGATAACCATGGAAACACTTAGAATCTTACTATGATGCTAAACTTGATAAAACACTGTTGTGGCTTGATTTATTTAAGGAATTCTAGTGAACTTAGGTTGATAGTAAAAAAAATTGGGGGATTAGAATAAAAATTGAATGAATACTAGAGGTGTCCGAAATTATCTCTAGTATGTGCTAAAAAATGATCACTAGAGGTGCCCGAAATTTGCTCTAGTATGTGCTAAAAATTGATCGCTAGAGGTGCCCAAAACCGGCTCTAATCGAATAAATTAATTAACTTAAAAAAACTAAAAAACAAAATACTAGAGGTGACCGAAACTGGCTCTAGTTAAAACATGTTAAAAGAACCCAATAAAGTATTTTGAAAACCTCTTGTTTGCATAGAATCCGAAAAATCAACTTGCACACAACTCCGCACACGCTCACAAGCATTATAGTTTAATTCCGAGTAACTCCTAAGTTTTCCGAAAAATGAAAAGCCAATCATACTTTGTGCCACGGTTCTATGAATTGAAATCAAGTTCAAAGCTAAGTTTGTGAAAATTGAAGTCTTGGCAGGTAATTATTAGTTTGCATTGATTGAGGACAAGCAATAGTTCGAGTTTGGGGGTGTGTTAAGTGTTCAAAAGTACTATTTTTATTACCCTTTTTATTCATATTATTGATAGACTTAGGCTCATATTAGTTGCATTATTAGCCATTCATGCATGTTTGCATCGTTTCCTTGGTGGACAAGCTTGATTTCATATTCTGCTTAATTTTGTGGAAAAAGTTACTGCTTTGGTGTGTTTTGTGTGTGTGTGCATAATCACTTACCAAAGCAAGGCTGGAACCAGTTGCCAGGGCAATGCATAAAGAAGATGTCGAGCTAGTTTCTAGGGCAATGCATGAAGGAGATGCCGAGCTAGTTGCTAGAGGAATTTTCGATAAGGGAAAAGATGATCTGGTAGTCAAAATTGATGACTAGATAAGCCCAAGATGACGTGGAGCAAAGTTAAATCCCAAAGGAGTTTGATTTCCATGAAGAGGTTAAAGAGAAATTAAATCTCAAGAAGATAGGAGAAGTTCTAGAAGGAATTTAAATATAATAAAGAATTATATTCTTTAAAGATATTTAATTCCAACTTGACTTCCTCCTCAAAATAGACTTTGACCTAGCCCTATAAATTGAGGACCAAGCCGTCAACTCCAAGGGGTAGAGAGAGGAGAGAATTTTCGACAGAGAGCAAGGGAGATTTCGACAAGGATTTGGAGAGATTTCGACAAGGCTTCAACCATTCTTCATCTTTTTCTTTCTTGTTCCATTAGGTTTATGCTAGGAATTATTTGTTTTGTGTTTCTTTGGAACCTAGCCATGAACTAAATCTATTTGGCTAAGGTTATTGTGTCTTGTGGTTGTGAGAAACAATTGGATTTTGTTTAGGTAATAAGAGTTTGCACTTTCAATTCAAGGTTTACTCATTATTGATTTTTCTTCTTGTTTGCGAGTGAATTGGGAGAGGATCTTGTAACTTCATCTATTTATCTAATATCGGGAGAGTTAGATTCAAGAAACGAATGAGTATGGTCTTTATTCAATCTATTGATGGTGAAGATTAATCCGGCTTAGGAATAAGTTAAGAATTTCAACGGCTAAGAGGAACGCAAGATTGGTTGTTGTTCACCCTTGATTCACGCATGGATGTATTATCAAGGCATGCACAAATAGCTAGAGTTTCGACTTAGGGATAAGAATAAACCATTGAAGAACGCTTCGCCGAACCTTGAAGTTGCTGCCCAGCCGCCCAAGTAGTTGCCCAGCTAGTCGCTCAGGCAACCATCGATTAGTTTCCAAGGAAACCCCGCTGTGCAAGTTGCCACGGTAACTGAGTTGCCCTTGCACTCTTTTACCAAGACGAACCAATCGGCTATCACACCTCAACTCACGATAACCTGACATATTCTTTCTCATTTGATTACATATTCTTTTACTTTATTACTTTCTAGTTTAGTTGTTAGTTAAAACTCCTACAATCTTCTACTTGTGTTCTTTTACTTTTTATAGTGCAAGAGATTAGATTCTTGAAGTGGCACCAATCCTTGTGGATACGATATCTTTTATACTATAACTTGCGAGGTGTATACTTGCACAATTGCGGAGCACTCAATACGCGCAACAGTTACAACTCTCCCCCACTTAAGAAATTTCATCCTCAAAATTTACCTGGAGGAAAAAGATACAGAAATTATTTTTTTATGTCCGACTTACTCTCTCACGTGGCCTCCTCACCTCCTTGATGCTGCCACAACACCTTGACAAGCTCTATCGTCTTTACACGTAGGACTTTACTGCTGGTGTCAAGAATCTTTACCGGTTCCTCATCATAGGACAAAATTTGGCCTCAACTCAATGTCTTTAATTGGCATAACATGCGATGGATCCGAACAATACCTCCGCAGCATTGAAACATGGACAAATCATGAATCTTTTCCAACTCGGGAGGCAACCTCAACCGATAAGCCACGGGAACAACACGATCTAGAATTTCATAAGGCCCAATAAACCTCGGACTCAACTTCCCTTTACGCCCAAAGCGCATCACCTTCTTCCAAGGGGAAACTTTCAAAAACACTTTGTCACCAACAGCGTACTCCACTTCCTTACGCTTCAAATCCGAGTAGGATTTTTGTCGATCGGATGCTGCTTTCAAGCATTCAGACACAAGCTTCACTTTCTTATCAGTGTCTTTCAAAACATGGGGTATAGAAATATACTTCTCCCCAACCTCTGCCCAACACAAAGGCGTACGACACCTCCTACCATATAAGGCCTCATACGGCGCCATTTGAATACTCCCTTGATAGCTATTATTGTAAGCAAATTCTACCAAAGGCAACTATTTTTCCCAGGTTCCTTGGAATTCAATAATGTAGCATCTCAACATATCCTCCAAGACCTGGATCACACGCTTAGACGGTCTGCCCGTCTGAGGATGATACGAAGTGCTAAAATACAACCGAGTATCCAGAGCTCGGTGCAAGCATTCCCAAAACCTTACTGTAAACCTCGGATCTCTATCTGACACGATCGACTTAGTCACTCCAAGCAACCTTACAACCTCTGCAATATAAAGATCAGCCAATCTATCCAATGTATATGTTGTATTCACTAATAGAAAATCTGTACACTTCGTAAACCGATCCACAATCACCCAAATAGAATCCTTTTTAGTCAGTGTCAAAGGTGACCCCGACACGAAATCTATGTTGATTCCCTCCCATTTCTATTATGGTATCCTCAACGGTTGCAGCAACCCAGAAGGAAATTGATTCTCAACCTTAACACGCTGACATACCATACATTTAGCAATGAAATCAGCCACATCTTTCTTCAAACCAACCCAATAATACTCGTCCTTCAAACCCCCGATACATCTTGGTACTATCGGGATGCATAGCAAAAGAAATCGAATGAGCCTCGGTCAAAATGTTCGTCGCAACTCCTTATCACAAGACACCACTATTCGGTCCTTAAAACACAACCCCCCATCTTCATCAAAATGAAAATCCGATGGTTTCCCATCCATAATATCCTTAACATGAGGTACCAACTCATCATCGTACAGTTGTCTATCTTTTATTATACGCGACAACGATGGCTTCACTTGCAACTCGGCTAACAAGCCTCCATCTTGAGTTACACTTAACCGAGCAAACATAGCTCTCAACTCAACAACTGCTTTCCTACTCAAAGCATCCGCTACCACATTCGCCTTACCCGGATGATACTCAATGGTCAAATCATAATCTTTAAGCAACTCTAGCCATCGACGCTGCCTAAGATTCAACTCTTTTTGTGAAATCAAATACTTTAAAATTTTGTGATCTGTGTACACCACACACTTCTCACCATAAAGATGATGCCTCCAAATCTTTAACGCAAGCACCACTGCGGCAAGCTCAAGATCATGAATAGGGTAGTTATGCTCGCGCACCTTCAATTGTCTAGATGCATAAGCCACAACCTTCCCATCTTGCATCAACATGCACCATAAACCAACATAGGATGCATCACTATACACCACAAACTCCTTTCCCGACTCAGGTTGAATCATGATTGGAGCTTGCGTCAAAGCTTCCTTTAACTTTTCAAAAGCTTGATGTCGATCCTCCGTCTACTCAAAACGAACATTCTTCTGCAGCAACTTGGTCAAATGAGCTGCAATCTTTGAAAAACCATCTACAAACCGACGATAATATCCAGCCAACCCAAGAAAACTACGCACCTTCGTCACCGACCTAGGTGACTTCCAATTCACCACAACCTCAATCTTTTGTGGATCCACACGAATTCCATCGGCCGACACCATATGTCCAAGGAAAACCACTTCCTTCAACCAAAGCTCACATTTACTCAGCTTGGCATATAACTGATTATCTAATAATCTCTGAAGCACAATCCGCAAATACTCATCATGTTCTTTCCGGTACGAGAGTACACAAGAATATCATCAATAAACACCACCATAAATTGATCCAAAAACTCATGAAACACCCGACTCATCATATCTATAAATGCAGCGGTGGATTGGTCAACCCAAACAGCATCACAGGAATTTGTAATGCCCATACCTCTTACGAAAGACAGTCTTTCGCACATCCATATCCTCCACCTTCAACTGATAATACCCGAAACTCAAATCTATCTTAGAGAACACCGAAGCACCTCTAAATTGATCAAACAAATCATCAATCCGAGGCAATAGATATTTGTTCTTAATCGTCAACTTATTCAGTTGCCGATAATCGATGCACATCCTCATCGTGTCATCCTTCTTCTTTACAAATAACACCAGCGCACCCCAAGGTGAAACACTAGGTCTAATGAAACCTCGATCAAGCAGCTCTTACAGTTGCGTCTTCAACTCCTTCAATTCCTTAGGCACCATGCGATAAGACGCTATGGACACCAGAGCCATATCAACGTACGTCTCAATTTTAAACTCCATCTCCCTATCCGATAGCAACCCTGACAACTCTTCAGGAAAAACTCTTGGATAGTCACAAACTATACGGATTTCCTGCATACACACATCCTTAGGTCCTGGATTCATAACATAAGCCAAATACGCCTGACATCCACGTTCCAACATCCGACTTATTTCCAAAGCCGAAACAACATTAGACGTGAACTTTGTATTCTCACCAACCACCAAAATCTCATAATCATCAGCAAGACGCAAGGATATTTGTTTGGTTTCAAAATCCACGACCGCCCTATGATTGGATAACCAATCTATTCCCGGAATTACATCAAAACTATGGAATGGAAATTCAATCAAATCCACAACAAACACATGAACTTGCACCATCAAAGGACATCTACGATATAACTTCCTAACTACAACCGTTTCACCCAAAGAACTAGTCACTCAAACACCAACATTTAAAACCTCAACAGGTATGTCAAGCAACTATGCATGTTCACTCAAAATATAGGAATGGGTGGAACCAGAATCAACCAATAAAAATAACGGCAAAGATTACAAAGTAAAGGTACCTGTAATCACATCGGTATCGTTGCGTCCCTCGCGATGCGCATACACCCTCGCAGGACCTCCACCCTCTGACTGAATAGCAACAGTGTGTGCCACAGTCCTACGCCCACCATCTTTCAGCTAAAAATTTCCTCGTCCACGCCCTCGACCTCTCGGGGTAACCACAACAGGTGCAGGAGCATGCAAACCTCTAGCTAACACAGGACAATCATGCCTCACGTGATCAGCCGACCCACAACCCCAACAAGAATAAGTCGCAACCAGCACAGGAATAGACCCAGCTCGTCTAATCTGAGGATAATCACGTCTAACATGGTCTCGAGATCCACAACCCCAGCAAACTCTATCTGACCTCCAGCAAACCCCAGAATGCCTCTTCTCACATTGAGCACACTCGGGTATGCCACCTTCTAAACTTTTTCCCAATTGACTTCTTCGTCCAAGCTCGGGTCTATATATCTGATCACGATGCCTCTTATACCGGCCACCCCCGACGCTAGCATTAGCAACTCTCTTACTATGACCAGATCCTCCAGCACGAGATGTTAAACCCAAACTCTGCTCAATATCCTTGGCTCTTAAAACCAACACATCAAAATCAACATACTCAGAAGCCAACATATATGTCTCAACCTCATACGCCAATCCATAACGAAAGCGGTCGCAACGACTCTTCTCATTGGACATCAGCTCGGTAGCATACTGACTCAGCCTCACAAATTGTATCTCATACTCAGATACCGACATATCTCCCTGTACCAAAGCCATAAACTCACATTTTTTTTTCATCTTGGTACCTAGCTCCGAGATACTTCTTCTTGAAAACAAACCAAAATGTTTCCCATGTTACATTATCAGCCTCCATGCTTGGAATTACCGTAGTCCACCAGTTATACGCATCTCCCTACAGCAGAGATATAGCACACCCCAGCTTACGGGCGTTAGAACAACCCATCTGATCCAATATAAGATCTGTGCTGATAAACCACTCATCAGATGCCTCGTGCGTCAACCTTCTAAACTCGACCACTCCTAGACCACGTAAACACTCTAAGGGTAATCCTGGATTAGCAGCAACAATCGGTGCTGGTGCAGGTGCAGGCACTTGCATTCCAGTCATCATAGCCTAAAACGCTCCCGTCATTGCCTGTATCAAAGGCGTCATGTCACCCAATGCTGGTCCAGTTGGCACATGTGGTACTTGTTCCACACCCACAGGTGGATTCGGTGGAGGATGCGTTAACCCCTCAATAGGCATAACATTCTCCTCACCCTCATGCCTTCCTGCATTCGTATTAAAACTTAATTCTCTCCTCGGTGGCATCGTAGCAAAGAATCTATGGCATAATAATACATCAAAAAATAAGTGATTAGGCCAACCTCAAGCAAGGATCCAAGACTTCCATTTCAAATCAAGAACATTTTACATCAGTATTATAAGGCAATGTGTCCCAAATCATACCCCCAACATGGCATATAACAGACAAGCAATCAATTACCGTGCATATCAACCAATATGAATCAATCATCATACTCACCAACCAACTTCTCAACAACATAAACTAAGCATAACCCACTACCAACAATCATAACCTGGCTCTGAAACCACCAAATGTAACCCTCTCGACCCGGCCTAGTCGCAAGACCGAACTGAACGAGCTACATTAGGTTTACCGAAGTAAACCTTGAAGAAAACTCTAAAATCACGACCATTTTTTTCCTTTTTATCTAAACTAGATGCATGTTAATACCCTACATGTACATACATACCACTGAAGAAAACCCAACTCAATCAGGCATCGAATTGATATCCGATTGACCATATTACAAGAATAGGGGCTAAAGTATAAGTTTACAAATTTATAAGGGTTTACTTGTAATTTGATTTACTAATCTTTAATTAGTCAGGTTGCAAGCATACATGCTAAATTTTGGCTTAAAACGATCATCCAAACTCAACCAATTGCATATATAAAAATCAGGGACCAAAATGCAACTTTAGAAACTATTTTTCAGCTTAGCAAATGAGTTCCCGGGATTAATAACGAAACCTTTATAAGTAGTTTCAAAACATGTACTCCAGTAGCCAAATTGGGCCTGCTGGTTTCGAAACCTAGGGGTTGGTTTTGATACCTCCCTGGAAAATAATAGCCCTTGGTTTCGAAACCTGCCAATTGGTTTCGAAACCTCCCTATAGGTTTACAAAATATGCACATTCAATACACCTTAAAAGTTTTCGAATCATATCCGAGTCACCCCAACATCATTTAACACTCAAAGCAACATTATCATTGAACAAATTCAACCCTAATACTATCGAACAATCATCAAGTAATGGCAATCATGCTTCAAAGATAACTATAGGCATGCTTCCTAGAACTCGAGTAACCAAAACATAGATCATATGCAAGATCCGAGAAACAAGCTTATTACAAATCCAAACAACAATATAAACTTGCTCAAACAAAGAATTAAGCACTCAAACCCTCCCTACAACATTCAAGCCACATTGTCTTTATTACTACTTTAAAACCCAAACATACTTTGGTAATTCAAGTCTTGGAAATTCCCTCCTTTCTTGCTAGGCCACTTGCACTCAATCAATCTGCATTGATGATAAAAGAGAGCGTAAGTAATCATTGCTTAGTGAGGAGCGCTCAAAACATAAAATGCCATCTAATGCAATTTAGAACCATTTTTAAACAATCATGCCATTCTTTCAAAACATGTACTTACTCTTTACAAAACCCGCATATTAAACCATATACAACTTGTACCATGGATTCCACAACATAATCTCTTATGCACTTCCCTCTACTTAAGCCTTCCCATGCATAACATCCCATATGCAAAGCTTAAGGAGTAAAACATGTATAAAATGCATCGTACAAATCAATCCATCACATGATACATTTAAAACATTATATTTGCTTGCAAGTGATCCATTACCATATACGTCTTTTCCATAAACCATCATTAACATCGATAACATCGGATACACGGATTCCCAAGAGATCTCACAATCTCTTCAGCTCAATGGCATGGAGTCGTGCAACACATGCATCACCTATACACTACCAAGGCTAATCCTCCAACTTGGAGTACACACATTTGACGCATCAGCCTCCATAGCGCGTGGCTGGAGTAAAAGCCATCAAAGTGCTACCTCAACAACATTGAGGTTCACATGATCGGAGTAAGTACCTCTCGTACCACCTCGACAACCATGGGCGACTTATTATAGTGCACTTTAAATCCTATGACCGGGAAATTATATCTGATAACATTTCCATAACACTTTCAACTCATCACTTGCCAATATAATTCACTTTTATAACCATACCTCATTGTTTTCATATGCATCATTCAAATCGTTTCAACATGCATTAAACCATGCATAAACCATGTTCATAAACATTCTTTAAAATCGTGCATTACTTTCCAAATGCATCTAACATCACTTCATATCAATTTCCAGCATTAAACCATGCCTATTTCATGCATAAAACATGAGGTAAACAATAATTTAACAAGTGCATTTCATAAATCATTTGCCAACCGAAATCAAAAAAGAAAACCACTTTACTTACTTCTGATTCTTAGACCAACATATCAAGCTTAGTCTAGACTCCCATTAAACCTTTTCAAACCTTTGAAAAGGCATTCTTATCTGTTTCACTCACCGACAAAGCAACGCCTCTCTTGCCGATGTCGAATCAAGCCTTCGGCAACTCCTCAACACCAAGATTCACTTTCAAACTATTTTCCCCTGTTTCAAACACATCACAACAGAGAATCCAATGCATTATAATGCATCCCAACCCACAACAAACACCAATTAACACTATCCAACTATAATTCCCCCACAACACCATATCTTAACAAACGAAAACATCATCGATTCATCTATAACCTCAACCCAGCCATTAACTACAAATCTCAACCTTCAAATAACATCAAATCAACAACTCAACCTAACCTCCAGCAACGATAATCAACCACAACACCTCAAAATTTCTTAACTATCAACCTTACAAATTAGAGATTCGCTAGATTTCGGGATTCTATCATCAAAACTCACTTCATTAACATTTTGAACATCAAAATCAAGTTACAAACCAATCATTAACTCAGCAAAACAGACCACTACGAATTTCTTCCATTTTTCATCATAAATCATCAATTAAACCATAAATTCGAGTTTAATTAGTTAAAACCCAACAAAAATCATATAAAATGGATCAGGAACTTGGGAATTTCAATAAAGAACCTTTCATTAGAGGAGAAGAACGAATCCTTACCTCCAATGCTAAATTCCCCCTTAATTGCTTGTTAAAACATAAAAATCAAGGTAGAAACAATAAGTATTTGATGTAAAATCTTTAGGAAATCAATTAGAAATCAAAACTCTATAAAATCCTGATTGTTACCTGAAGAAATTGAAGTTAGAGGTGCGTTTAGCTGGAGAGAACTTGAGAGAAAAGAAGTTACAAAGTTAGTTATGTGAAAATTTTTTAAAAGCTTTATTGTGTTTAATTAATTTTCTCCACTATTTATACCTCTTAAAAACTTATCTAAAATATTTAATTAAAGGGGAAAATCTAATGAAACCCTTTTGGATTATTAACTCCTTAAAGATTCAAAGTTTTGACCCATTTCCAAAACAACCACTAAAAATAGTTTTGCAAACTTTGCGTTTTGGTTACTAACTCAAAATGTCCTATTTCCAAATTTCATTTTCCAAAATTGTTTTCACCAAAATAATTTATATATTTAATAATGATTTTATACTATTTTCATATTTTTATCTCCCATAAAAATATTTAATCCAATTTACATCTCGAATCCGATTCGAATCTCTAATCCCGGTCCACCAGACCGACTAAACCATCCCCAAAACTCCTAGACCCAAAATTGGGGCGTTACAATTTCCATTTGGGATATTTGAGTTTTTAAAGAATCCAAACTAGAAGAAGAATGTGAGAAAGAAAGCTTTCGTTCATTGGTCTTGGCTCGTCGAAGAAGGACGTGCGGTGATTGAAGGTTGTTCAAAGCTGGTGGTGAGACGAATAACTGCAGCGACAACAAGTGTAGGGTTTAGGTTAGAGGAGAAGAAGAATATTTTGGAGGATAAGTATATTTAGATTTTTTTTGAAAGGGGTGGAAAATGAACTTTTAAAAGTTTAAGGGTCAAAATTAAAATTAACATTTATTTATTAACAGAGCTTATCGCTCGGGTGATCAAAATTATAACGGTAAAAAATATAAGTTTCTAGAATATTACCCTAAAATTATTCATCCTCACATGTTCATAGGTTTGAATTGTTTGGAGAATCGACATCAGATTTGGAGTTTCATTAGCTTGATTGAGGAGTACTATACTTATGAGTTTAGTGGGCATGTAGGCTATAACACATAGTTCTAGACCTGAGTTTGTATTTGATTTTTGTTGTTTAGTTCCTGAATTATGTTTTAACCTTTTGTAAATGTTTTAGTAGTTGATTTGATTTCATATTTTTAAATTATTTGGTAAAAATTTATGTTATTTTGATTTTAAATTATATATGTTTATCAAAGATTTTAATTTAATCGTCTTTCGTATGTGTGGGTCGCTCTTGTGACCTGAATGTGGTATCTCGGGTCGGGTCACCTGAACCGGTCGAAGATGTTACATTTCATGGTATCAGATCTTTAGGTTAAGTTCTTTATGAGTAAATCGACCGATCACTGTAAGATGTCTAGATAATACTTGCCTCTAGGTTATAAAAGTGCTCTTTTGAAGCTGGAACTCTGATGTCAACTTCTCTTCTCTATATTAAGTGCTTCTGAATATCCAGTCCATTAGGACTCTATTTGTTGCAAGTAGGACATGTTAATGACGTTCGTTCGAATTTTGGGGAAATGCTTCTTGTGTACCCTATGAGTTGTATGTTTGGGAATTTTGATATGATTGTCATGAATTGGGTTATTTGATTAGGAAGTACGACTTGAAGTGCGAAAGTCTAAAGAATCCAAAACTCAACTTTGAAATTTTCTTGACCGAAGCCTTGTACGCCTTAGAAGTATGCCATTGGAAGTACGCATTTTGTTTGTGTTGTAGATCACTGAGAATGCAAATTTGATTTTTGACAGCTCAACTAAGCGACCGTGCAGAACTGAAGATTGTTTTTGAGAATTTGGGATATGTTCGCCAAAATGCTATGTGATTGGAAGCTTTTTGCCAAGCTTAGCAAATGGGACTTCGATGTTTCTTTTTGAGGTAATTTCTTTCTCCTTTTTATTATTTTTTTAATATGATAATAATGTATGTCATTAATTATTGTAATTAAATTCTGACATTTCTCTTTCCTCGATATTTATAGGGTTGATCATTGCTGAAGTCGTGGCTGACGTCATGTGGATGATGTCATGGCCAACTGGATATTAGCTGGAAACAATTAACACATAAAGAAGCACAATTCTTGTGTTTGTTTCTTGACCAATGGGCAGACGACACGTAGCAAGGCTGGAATAAACTGGAATTTCAGTTATATTTTTAGGTTGGAGACAGTTGTAAATTTGGGCTTTGGGTGTAAATAGGCTTTTGAGTTTCAAATTGTAAATGGGAATGTTTTATTTATTTATTTTGATTTTATTTATAGTGAATTATAATAATAAAAATAAACTTGGGCAAAATATGAGTATTGCAAAGATTTGTTTAAAAGCACGGAGTACGTCAGAGACATCTTAGCAGAATATGTTAGAGACATAGAGTAAAGGGACAACATTACCGCAAACTTATCTAGAAACGTGGAACACAACATAGTCAACTCCGTAGGATAAGTCTGTGACACGGTGTATAGTATAGTCATCTTCGCAGAATAGTACAGCAGGGTAAGGCCAAACTCCTCCTCCACAGATAGTTCCTCAATATTCTCTTACAGTAGACAAACTAGAAGGAATATTAGAACATAGGTATATGAAGGCTGAGTTAGTGGCTCATGCGTTGAACGCGTCGAAGGATATATATATATATATATATATATATATGCAAGTCGAAAATCATCATCTTATAACGAGAAGGTTCATTGTGAAAATGCAAGCAAGCAGATGTTTGTTGTTAAGAGCAGATAGAATTAGTTAATCAAAACAGTACATGGAACCCAAGTGAGGCTTCTTAATTGTAAAAGAGTTGTTCATGGTAAATGAGTATTTCAGAAGAAAGAAGAGATTTCGAGAGTCCAAGAACCTAGGGACAAGATAAGAGTAGTGGCAAAATGCTACAATCTAATTCCAAGCATAGACTTCACATACATATTTGGTCCTCCATAAGTATAATGACTATGTCACATCATACAACCAAGTTTGAGCGATGCTTGAACTTGGTCAAAGTTCATTGTTGAAGATTATCCCTTCAAAGAGTTTCGTGAAAAAGGCGGAGATACATTGCTCGATAAAAAATTTCTATAAAGGTGGAGATTTTTAGAGTTTTGACCCAAATTCTTTTAAAAATTTGGTTTAAAGTGCGGATCTTACTTTTAGGAGATTTCTTTTACTTTACATTTACTAAAAGTATGATACCTATGTTGAGTAGAATTACTTTCTATGCAAGTTTCCTTTGTAAACAAGTAACATATCTCTATAAATAGATACTAGGGATTAAGGTTTTAGACACAACACATAATAAGTAGATAAAAAAATCTAAATAGCATTAAGACGTAAACTACATGTCGTCTTTTCTTCTTTCGTCATAGGAAAAGTTTTCATTCTCTGCCCATGGTTTTTCCTGTTTGGATTTTCCACGCAAATCTTGATGTTCTTTTTTTCTTGTTTTGTTTGCAATCACCTTCTTCTTTGTTTTGCCATTATCATTCGTCTACAATATAATATATTTGAAGGTTGAAAATAAATCATTGATACTCTCCTTAGAACATGAATTTCAAAATTTAGATATAAATTTCATTTGCTATGTATGATGAATTGCAACATTATAGATAAATAGTTAAGGCATAGTTGGAACATAGAAAAACGTTGTGGCAAAACAATGAAAGGAAGAAAAGCATAAAGAAATTGCATTTATCAAATCCAAAATATATTAGGAATGCCAAATTCATTCACTACATCAAAATAGATTTTTAGCGACACTTTTAGAGGCATTTTTTGAGTTAACGTCGCTAAATTTGTACGTTTAGCGGCGTTTGTTGAGTAAACGTCGTAATAAACTGATATATAGCGGCGTTTTTGGGAAAATGCTGCTATAGACAAGTACTTTAGTGGCGTTAGTTATACAAACACAGCAAAAACGCCGCTATAGACAAGTACTTTAGTTACGTTACTTATACAAACACAGCAATAGGATTTAAATGTTTAATCCTACATCGACTCCATTTATATATTACTGAAACTTTATAAAGAAGCGAAGCACAAGTATAGATCGACGAGCTAAGTAATGAGCAAAGCGGAAGATACATAGTCAATAACGGCTTTTGGAGGAACAAATACCACTAAAGACAAGGTATATAGCGGCAATAGTTCCTCCAAACGCCACTAAGACAATGTATATAGCGGCGTTTGGAGGAACAAATGCTGCTATATAACTCGACCTTTTGTTGGTTTTTTTACAAACGTCGTTAACTGTTGCGCCGTTTGATCTAGTGGCACTTCTTGCTGCGTTTTCCTAGCACCAGGAAGGTTTTTAGTTGCGCTTTAAAACGGCGTTAAAAGCCTATTTTGTTGTGGTGATTACAAATAGATATCTATGAATTTGAGAAGTATTCATGAATATTACATTTTAAGTGTTTTATTACTCAATTAAAAAAAACTTTGATATTCAAATCCAAGTTCAAGAATAAAAAACTTTTAATCTTTGAACTTGGCAAATAAAACAACTTTTAGTCGGTGAACTTGACAACTTTTTCTCATTTTAGTCATTTTGATGATGTGACGCTACGAGACTTTTTATATGGTACACTCTCAGTAAACTTGACAACCTTTTTCTTATTTTAGTCATTTTGATGATGTGACGCTATGAGACTTTTCATATGGTACACTCTCAGTGTGACTAATCATTTAAAGACTAAATATGAGATGCAAATCCAAATTCAAAGACCAAAGTAGACAAAAAATACAATCAAGGACCAAGTAAAAAATTATAAGTTCAAGGACTAAAAGTTTTTTTATCCCATGATTTTAATTAATATTTCAATAGTTTTGTAATATTCTTACATTTAATCCTATTATAAGTTGGTGTACCAATCATTAATGGTACACATTAATTTATATTATCTTTTTAGATGTTCTGATTTTGTAAATTTGATCCGACAATCTAAAATTTTTACTCCGACTTAGTCCTATGGTTAGAGATATTTATAGGTCGACTCAAGTCATGTTCCAATTGAACTTATGTATAGTATTTGTGCACACAGCATGTTTGTTCAAGTTTGGACTGGTCTGAAAGATGGACTTAAATTTTTTAAAGACTTAAAGTTTATTTGTATTTGTAAATGGCTAACCTAATATCATTTTAGGTAGGTTATTCAAACAACGGATTCGATCAATAACAGAACATAATTAGCTTTAATTGAATTAACTGAAATTTTAAAGACTTAAAATTTATTTATAGGCCAACTCGACTCATGTTCCAATTGAACTTAGCCATAATTCAGTAGTTTAGATATATTTATAGGCCGATTCGATCAATAACAGAACATAATTAACCTTTATTGAATTAACTGAATTCTTAAAGACTTGAAGTTTATTTATTAGCCATAACTAGCCTTAATTGAATTAACTTGACTTTGACTTAGTCTTATGGTTATAACATAATTTTTAAAGACTTAAAGTTTATTTATTAGCCATAGCTAGCCTTAATTTAATTAACTTGAATTTGACTTAGTCTCAGGGTTAGAGATATTTATGGGACGACTCAAGTCATGTTCTAATTGAACTTAATAATTATGTATAGTATTTGTGCACACTTTATATTTTTTCAAGTTTGGATTGGTCTGAAAGATGGACTTAATTTTTTTTAAGATTTAAAGTTTATTTGTATTTGTAAATGGCTAACCTAATATCATTTTAGGTAGGTTATTCAAATGACCGATTCGATCACTAACAGAACATAATTAACCTTAATTGAATAAACTGAATTTTTAAAGGAAAATACTTTGATACACAAGTTTGTAAAAATTATACTTTACACAAAATTTTTAATTTTAGGGTTTAGAGATTTAGGTTGTGGTTTAGGGTTTAGGGGTAGGATGTAGAATTTCGGGTTTATGGTTAGAATTTAGAGTTTAAGGTTTAAGTTTTAGGGTGTTATAAGGCTAGAGATTTTGGTTTTAGATTTTATAGTTTAAATATGAAGAGTTGTGTAATTTTTTTTTACACAACTTGTGTATTAAAATATAACAATTTTTTAAAACCCTAACTATTAGCAAAACCAAATTAAAAAATTTAATCCTTTCGTTTTCAAATTAACATAAATCTTAACAACTTTTCTCATTTTAGATTAATATAAGTTTTAAATTTAAATTTTTATTTGTTTTCTTTGAGTTAGGTCTATTGGGTTTGAAATCTTTAACACTATTAAAATTTCAATTTTAAAATGATTGGGAGGGAGAGCCACGAATCACAAATATAAATCATAAAATAGACATGAACTATACTAAAAAAATCCACTTCATAAATGTATATTAAATAATTTAAAGTTTCACTTAATTTGTTAATTCAATTAAGAAATTTATTTTAAATAAAATTATCTGATAACTAAAATTTCAAATTTTTTTAACCTATTCCCAATTAAAATAATTTCAGTAGCTGACCGATTAATTGAATTAGTTCGATAAAACCTAAATATGCACACTCCTAATTTAGGGATATATTGTTTCTCAAAATTTTGAAAATATAATATTTTTATTTAATATTTATTATTGTATAATTTTTGTTTCTATTAATATTTTGAAACCTAATAACTTAACATGGTTTTTGTGAATTTTTTCCTGTTTTTCGGTATTTATTACGCGAAAAATCTTCTACCTTTTTTGGTGTCCTTATATATGCTCCAATACTTAAAAAACTAAAATTTACAATTTATCTCTAAATCTTAAACCTAAACTCTAAAACCTAAACACTGCCCCATAAACTCTATAACATAAACCCTAAATCTAATTTTTTTAGTGTTTTAGCATATATGAGAGTACCAAAAAAAGGACATAATTTATTTTTCCTTATAAGTAGCATGATTTTTTAGTTAAAACCTAAATCAAACTAAATATATTTTTATTAATAATAAGTATTAAATATTAATTCTAAAAACATTTTAAATATGTCAAAATTATAATTTTTCAATATTATTTTTGGTATAATATTTAGTATCCAACCTATTGGCTGATTAATTCGGATATGATAATGCATGTCCTTTATGGGGCGACCCTTCAAATCTAGTTTGCTCCATTCATAATGTCATGGTTCAAACCTCTAACCTTGTTTAAGAGATCTAGTATCTATTCCCACTAAACCAACTTATTGTTTGTTTAATATTATTAAAAATTCTCATTTATATAGTATAATATAATGTAACATAATATAATAATAATTCAAATATTATTTTAGAATAAACATATTCGACATATTGATATTAAAAATTAATGATTTAATCAAAACTTTTAAATGGTTAACGTTTCAATATTTCTTTATAAACATGTAAAATAACATTTTAATAATAATAACATTAGTAAAATTAATACTTTATAATATTTTAAAAATAGTATTATTAAATTTTTAATAATGAACAATATTATTTTATAAATTTAACATAATTCAAAAATGCTCCCTAACGCTTTGACTTAACATCCACTTTTAAAAAACATTTTACTTTCCTGAAAATCTTCATATTTTCTATTAGTAAATATTTAATTTTGTGTAATATAATTACGTAGGAGTAATATATAAAAACAAAACAAAACCAAATGGAGTATTACAAAAGTATAAAGCGTCCATGCCCGACTTTGAATAATGTAATGCAGCTAACATTTTTTGGTCCTCTAACTATTGGTCTAATCTCAATCTGTTCTGTTTGAATTTTAGATATCATAACTTGACTATGATTACGTTCAGGAATGATATAAAATGATTTTCATAGATTTTGCAGCGGACATTGATTAGAAAAGCTAAGATCAATGATCAATGTTTCAACTATAGATACACATCATCTTTATGCATTTAGCATGCAAAAATGATCCATTATTGCAGCAGTGGGCGGGTACTCAAGTTTTATACGCCAGGAGCAAACTTGTCCATATTATCAACTTCAAGCTCAGTTCTAATGCTATTGCTATCACTTGCTTTGTATTTATACCAATTTGCACATATTATAAAATACCCTAAATTAATCACCTCCAATCCAGCAACCAAGTAATAAAAATAGTCCAACTTCCCTTTGTTAAGATCTTCTGGCAACCAGTCGCCCTTTGAGGTCCCTTGAGAGATTTTATGAACAACTGATATCAAGAAACTGCTCAGGTAACTCGACAATGCTAGGCCAATGAATGTGAAAGATCCGGCAATGCTTCTCATGTTTTCTGGGAACTGTTTGTAGTAAAATTCGATTAAGCCAATTATAGTGAATGCCTCCGACACACCTATTAAAGTTAGCTGAGGGATTAACCACATCGTTGACAGTGGAGAAATAGATCTTTTCTTTGAATCTATGCCAATGGGGTTACTGAGAGCTAAACCTCTTCTTCTGTCTTCAACAATGCCGGATATGACCATGGTCACTATGGCAAGAACCATGCCCACGCTCATCTTTTGCAGCAACGTGATCCCTCCTTCCTTTCTGGTGTACTTTTGGAGCCATGGAACTATTATACGGTCGTAGATCGGTATCCAGATCGAAATGCCGATCATGGTGAAGACGTTGAACGATGCCGCTGGAATGTTGAATCCTGTACCAGCGAGACGTCGGTCAGATTGAATGGCTTGGAAGACTACGTATGTTTGCTGTTGGACCATGGCTACAGCGTATATGATCCCTGACGCCCATATTGGAACAACTCTGATCAAACACTTAATTTCTTCTACTCTCTGTAAACTGCAAAGTTTCCATGGATTCACTGCCGATCCATCCGAGTTGATTTCATCCTCAGGTATCAGTATTGCAGCTTTGTTTAGAAACCTATTTAAGAAGGATACACAAGCAATTTGCATATCTTCACTTTTCGTTTTTCTATGTTTTAGTAAGGTTATTTGT
Organism: Hibiscus mutabilis; assembly: GCA_019671005.1. Lineage (NCBI taxonomy): Eukaryota > Viridiplantae > Streptophyta > Magnoliopsida > Malvales > Malvaceae > Hibiscus > Hibiscus mutabilis. The sequence continues at coordinate 12,794,783 of CM033726.1, read as the reverse complement.
CTAAATTCAAAGTTGCATCCCAATTTACCTGAATTGATCGGAGTAAGAAAGCTTGGAGTTGATAGATCCTTTAGGGATATGGTTAAACAGGGATATCCATGGCTCATCTGGTAGCTTCAATTTCCTCTTTCGAACTGCAGCAACCATGACTTGAATCACAGTTGTAATTGGACTACCTTGTGGCTTTACCTTCACATAAATTCTGGTACCCAGGAAGAACATGACGCATGATAAGAACATCATGAAGGCAGGAATGGCTAGACCCCATGCCCAGCTCACATCGGATTGCACATAAACGATGACCGTCAAAGACACCATCATGGCAAACGTGAAGGTGAAGTAATACCAATTGAAGAAGCTGGTTATCCCCCTCTTTCCGGATTTCGTGTCGGGATCGAATTGGTCGGCTCCGAAGGCGAGGTTACATGGTCGAATCCCGCCAGCACCAACTACCATAAGTCCCAATCCGCTCAAGAGAAATGCCATTTGCCATGGTGTTGGCCCTTGACATGTTCCACTTTCACTCGACTCACAAGCTGGAGGATGCAACTTTGAGACTGCAGCAGTTAGTGTAAGTAAAACCATTCCCTTCATCAAAGAACAAAAAACAAGGAATTCCATATACAATTAGATGCCTTAATGTATAAGATTATGAAAGTTTCAACCTATAAAATAAGTCATCCCGATATCAGTACCAGACAAGAAGAGACGGAAGCAAACCCCAACGTCGTGTATCGGCCGAAATAAGTATCCGAAAGGAATGCGCCAAGCAAGGTAGCCAAGTTGCAGGTTCCATTGAAGACGTTAACAAGATTTGTAGCCGAGATGCTTTTCATGTTGAAGACAGTAGTGAGATAAACCAATAGATTGTTTGAGGTCCCAGTAGTTCCCAATTTCTCAAAAGTTTCATTCCCTGTAGTTATTAATGAACACAAGATCAATCAGAGATGGACATAAGAACATATAAAATGCAAAAAAGTTTGACATCTCTCTCAATCTTACCTATGACAAAAGGCATGGCTTTAATTCCTTTGTAGTTAATCTCTGGTTCGTCTGTAGTTGCAGCACTACACTTCTCACTCTTTTCCATCTTATTTTTCTTTCCTTCAGTTTCTTGGAATGTTTAGCTTTTGCTGAGCGCCAAGTTGAAGATATTTTCAAGTTTATTTATATGGTTTTTGGTCCCATTGGACGATAATTCGTGAATTTTTGTCACGTTACGTTAAGTTTTTGGTCACTCTCAATGTTTGATTTTAATTTTGTCCCTTATAATATGAAACCGAGACTTTGGTTTTGCAAAAGGTTTGATCATAAGTTTCACATCAAAGCTATATCTTAAATCAAGTCGAGAAGTCTTTGTCATATGCCTCTAGCTAGTATTTCTATTTTGAAGGTTTGGGTTTCTCTTGCATGAATATTGAACGGAGAGAGATGAAGTCATGGATGATGTAAAATTTTATGTTATCGGTGTTTTTAGGAAATAATATTAAAAAATTTAAGGGTATTAAATTAAAAAAAATTATGAGCTATGAAATTAAATCATTGACAAAAAATATAAAAAATTAAATTATATAAAAAATTAAAAATTCAAGGGCACGATTGCATCCAATATTAAGGATGAAGTTATAATTACATAATTTTTTTAGAAAAATCTTTTTGGTGATATTTTTATCAATTGATTGTAAATTTCTTTGTTTTATTATCCAAGTGATACTCTGTGATAGTGATTAATTATATGAAGGAAGAGTAGTGACCAGGATTTTGGGGCTTTGACTCAGACATAAAGAGATATTTGAATCAAGTGATAGAGCAAGTGCAGTCTCCCTACTCCCCTCCCTTGTTGTCATAGGATTGATTCAAAATGGGAAGTGTAAAGAGAGTAGGTATGGTTCACGTGGATCATCTTCATCAATTTCGTAGAGTGAGTTCAATAATTGAGGAAACCAGGGTCAATATTTCTCCCAATCTCGCCATCATTCAACAAACCATAGATAATTAGGGTCGGAGTTGAATTTTTAGTCGTCTTGATTTCGATCCGAAAAATTAAATATCTTAAACCGTCTTCGATTTTATTATAATTTTTTTTGATTTAATTCCGATTCGACATAATAAAAACATATTCCGATCTTTATCCTATCTCAAAATTTTAATTAAAAATTCGGATAAACCCACTCCATCTCAAAATAAATTAATAAAATTATATATATAATATAAAAAATAATTATAAAATAAAAAAGATATTTTAGTAAATATATCGGAACAAGGCAAGACAGGTATCATCTAAACACGACCCAAAAAATTCAAACAAAACCAAATCCGGTCCCAATTAAAAATAAAAAACAATCGTTTGGGACTTATCGAGATCGGGTAAAATTGCCACTCCTACATAGATTAAAGAAGATGAATACTGTTAATAACCAACTTTGAAGCCTCTAAAACTGAAATTGAATAATACAATAATTTTTCTTTGAATACCATTTTTTTAAAATATAGTTTAATACTTGAAGTTTTATAGGATTAACAGAAATATTCAAGTAAAATTTGAGATGAGCTTAGTCGGTTTAAGAGTAAATTTTTAATCACTTTTATTATCAATATTACATAAAATGCTAAAATTTACTTAATACAAAAAAATCTAAACAAAAAATAATTTACAGGGAAATAAAGATTTGAGATTGATATAATTACATTTCAAGACAAATGTTTGAATTTAAACACATATAAGATTAAACAACATGAACATCATTGACCATTCAATCAATTAGTGGATCTCTTCATAAAAGAGTTTATTTAAATCAAACTTAATATCAAAAACATATACAACCGATAATTTTAATTTAGCTTTTTATAAATTCTGAGATATTACTTTTCTATAAAATTAGTTAATATTGTTTTATATTTTTATTATATTATTCGATAACATGTTTCTATTTTCTTTAAATAAGAAATATATAAAGTTTAAGAACATATATTATCATGTAATTATATCAAAATATTAAATATATATATATGTATGATAAGTCTACAGAAAATACCATGTACCGATATGCACCACTAATGATATGAACCAATATATACCATTAATTATTTTAATAACTTTTGAAGACATGGAGACTTAAAACGTGATTATTTTTTTAAGAATAAAATCTGTTGAAATATTTTTGTGTCTTTTTTAATTATTTTCTTTTTTAATTAAAAAATAATAAATTTTATTAACATAATAATTACTAAATTTAACGTTTAATTAAATTCTATTAGAAAAACTGTGAAGTAAATTAAACGTTTTATTGTTTAATATTTAACTTAAATTCACCTGTCCGACTAATTGGTGACGCCGTACATCAAGTTTCGACGGTTTGCGAGGGCTGCGACGGCCACCAAAAGTTTTTTTGGTTTAAATGAATTTATTTTACAAACCTGTAAATTTTAATAGCTTTAGCTGCGACTTGGTTGATTTAACACAATCAAGAAATTGAATGTGACTATAATTTTTTGCTTGTTTTGATTGTTGGCGTGTTTTTGGCTTAATTTTTAATCTCCTTTTGTTAATTTATTATAATTTTTTAATAGAATTTAATTAAAAATTAAAATAATTATTATTGGATTAATAAAACTTGTTATTTTTTTTTATTTAAAATGACATAAAAATGTTTCAACATATTTTATTCTAAAAAATAAATAGTGACATTTTAATTTTTCATATTTTTAAAAGTTATTAAAATAATTAATGATGCATATCGGTGCATATATATGATTTATATTCAATACACAGGCGATAGAAACAAAAAGTTTTCATAAGCGTCTTAGTTTTGGAGTTTAAGGTTTAGAGATTAAGAGTTTAGTTTTAGGGGTTGTGGTTGAAATTTAGAGATTAAGTTTATAATTTGGGATTTAAAGGTTATAATTTAGAGTTTAGGATAATATGATTAAGGATTTAACTTTAACTTACAAACCTTAAATTTTATACTACTAAACCTAAACCTCTAACCTACAAACCCTTAAATTTAATCTTAAACCTTAAACTTAGACATTGGTGACACTTCTTGTTTCAACCGTAATAATTACCCATATAATGGCTTAAATGAAAAATAGGTGTCCAACGTATGCCTTTTTTGAACTTTAGGTGCCCAAAGTATTTTTTTTGTAAAAATAGGTGTCCAAAGTTTCAAAAGTTATAATTTTAGGTGCCTGGCCATTAATGGGTGTTAAAAAAAGTTTAACCAACCAATGCTTGACACATGTCATATTTGGGGTACCTAAAATTATAATTTTTGAAACTTCGGGCACCTATTTTTACAAAAAAAATACTTTAGGCACCTAAAATTATAACTTTTGAAACTTTGAGCACATACTTTTACAAAAAATAATACTTTAGGTACTTCAAATTAAAAAAAAATACTTTAGGCATCTATTTTTCATTTAAGCCCCATATAATATATAAATAAATAAAGAATCTCGTCGTCATTCAATTATTGTCTGTTCGGTTGACTTAATTGTCTTGGAGATGGAATTTTATTTTCCCAAGAATTTTTAGAGTAGGCCAGCCGTATAACATGTTATGGTGCGGTTAAAAAATAATAAATTTATAATAAAATATCAGAACTTACAAAAATAGATATGGAAACTTACTTTTAAACTGGAAATATTAGACTTCTTGATAATATTTTTAATTGGTTTTTGAGTTTTTCTGCAAATATCGATATCGATACTTAGTTTTTGATAAATTTTCAGTTCGGGACAAAAGTATCGAAACTTACAAAAATTAGTATCGATACTTGTTCTTGAACTGAAAATGTTAGACGTCTTGATAACATTTTCGATTGTTTTTTTGAGTTTTTTCTGCAAGTATCGATATTTTTTTAAGTATTCAATACTTATTTCGAAAGTTTCTATACTTTTGTCCCAAACTGAAAATTTATAAAAAAAAAACTAAGTATCGATACTTGCAGGAAAACTCAAAAAACAACAAAAAATGTTATCAAGAAGTCTAACATTTTAAGTTCAAGAACAAGTTTCCATACTTATTTTTGTAAGTTTCGATACTTGTGTCCCGAACTAAAAATTTATCAAAAAATTAAGTATAAAAAAACCAACCTAAAATGTTATCACGAAATCTAATATTTTCAGTTAGAACAAGTTTCCATACTTATTTTTATCAGTTTCGATACTTTTGTCTCGAACTAAAAATTTATCAAAAAATTAAGTATCGATACTTACAAAATAAGTATAGATATTTGCATAAAAAAACAAAAAAAACAAACCACAAATATTATCAAAAAATCTAACATTTTTAGTTTAAGAACAAGTTATTTTGATATTTTAACTCAAATTTCATTTTTTTAGCCGTATACTAATATGTCTAATATGTCGCTCTGCACCTCAAATTTCTATGGCAAGTTGGGTGTTTGGATTGGGACGCCGCCTTTGGTCAGACATGCGCCAATGTAGTTATGGAGACTTGGAGTGTAGTGTCGAGCAATGGGAATGGGATACTAATATTTTACTTGCAAATTGCTATGCCAATTTGACTTCATCAACCTTTCTTCTTCCACAATTTGAGGGCTTCGACTACAATTTCCTTTCTTTCAGGGGAATCTTTTACTCTCCTTTTCCTTTACAATTTGTTAAGGAGGGCCAAGATTAAATAAAACGTTAACATCAACTTAATTAAATAATACTTTTCCTTTTTTATTTAAATCAAAGTTCGTGATAAATTTCAACAAAATCCAATGCTTTTTTAGGGAACAAATCTGAAGTTTAATGGCAAAGGTTTTTTTATCAAGTACAAAGGAAAATAGAAAATGTCGAGATTTAAGTTTATACAAAATGAAATAATATGAGTATTTTTAACCACTCGACCAGTTAATAATTTTTTTTATTTAACCATCAGTATGCAACCCATTGACTAACTAATCCAGATTGTGTACTGCAGAGGCCTATTATGGGAGGCGACCCTCCTAATCAAATTTGCTTCATTCATAACACTATGAATCGAATCGTGACAAGGGATAAGGGATCTAGTGGAAAACATCAATCAAAATAAAGTATAACAATATAGCGACAAATTTCAATATTTTTTTATGAAGAAAGGGAATTATTACCATGTGCCTCATTAAAAACCTCATTATGCCTACCAACAAGTGTTGAGTGCATTGGTAAGGCACATTGCATTTCGAATGAGAGGACATGAGTTCAAACCTTGGAAAAGACATTGTTGAGAGGGGCAGCCACGCACCTTGAACATGGACCATAAAATGGACATGAATATTACCAAAAAAAAAAAATCTTCCATAAGCCTAGTTGGAGGAAAAGAGTACACACGGTAATAATGAAATACACCAAGAAAGCAAACGAGCTAGGCATCTGATTTATTCCCCAAGCTAGCTCCAACCCTATACTTGTCACGGGGCCATTACCCTCTTCCCAAAAGACATGTCTGATAGGATGTGCAGCGCCACCGTATTTATATCCCAAGATCTCCCTTTTTCTTTCCGATGTGGGATTAATGACCCCGCCTCTTCTCAGGCGTGACATTCTCCCCCACTCAACCTCGTGACGCCCTCGTCACAAGCTTCCACTCTCGTGATGGGCTACCTTGTCACAGTTGTCCACCCTGCCTACCCCACTCGGCGTAAAATCGGGCAGTCAAAGGGTCGCTCTGATACCACTTGTCACGGGGCCATTACCCTCTTCCCAAAAGACATGTCTGATAGGATGTGCTGCGCCACCGTATTTATATCCCAAGATCTCCTTTTTTTCTTTCCGATGTGGGATTAATGACCCCGCCTCTTCTCAGGCGAGACATTGTCTTTTGGGAAGAGGGTAATGACCCCGTGGCAAGTGGTATCAGAGCGACCCTTTGACTGCCCGATTTCACGCCGAGCGCCCATGAGTAGGGTAGGCAGGGTGGACAACTGTGACAAGGTGGCTCATCACGAGAGCGGAAGCTCGTGACGAGGGCGTACGATCAATCACTGATCCCCGGTCCTACAAATCAGAGTTGAATGTAACTGTGTTCCTTTGTAGCCAACAAGTTCCAGGTAATAGCACCAAATAACAAGTCCCAATCACTTGCATCTCGGGCAAAATAACCAGGATTAGTTAGATTAACTCGAACCCATTCTCGAAAATCCATGGTGAAGAACTCACCAATTCTATCATTCTTAATTAACGCCACCCAGACTGGGCCTGCCGAGGAGCATGTGTGAAGAACATGACTCACCGTTTCAACATCTAAAAGGCAGTTGGATCGGTTATCCACTGCACAATATAGTCGAACCCTCTCTTCATTAGTCATAAGCTTGTTGCAGCAAGCAAGCTAGAGAAATCTTTTAATTCGCTGTAAACCCCTGTATTTATGTATCACTTTCCATAATGCATCACCGACACCATTCGGAGTTCCTATCCGAACAACATATGTAGCTTTCACCGAGAATCCTTTGACGTCACACCCCTTCCAACCCACCATGTTACCAAGGAGCTGTGGTAGGGGCCCTTTGATCGCAGCCAGGCGTAGAAGAACAAAAGAGGGAAAGAGATGATCAAACTTGTCCCACAATCAATTTCCCCATTGATCGGCCGTCTTTGCCACAACAACTTGGGACAAGTCTACCCCAATACCAGATGTTGCATGCTCAATCAACGTAACAATATCCCCAATCCAAGGGTCATGCCAAAACTTAATGCCACGCCTATTCCCTAGATTCCAAACCATATTCTGATAAACGTCATTCCAAACAAGTCATAAACCTTTCCATAGACGAGAACCACTACGTGTATTGAGAACATCCAGAACTGTCGTATCACATTTATACTTTAGCCCAAAAAAGACGCATCTATAACGTATCTTGCCGAGTCATAAGCTAAAAAACTAATTTCATTAAAAAGGCTTCATTCTGTGTAGCCAACTTATGGATTCCATGCTCACCATGAAATTAGGGAGTACAAATGTCATCCCATTTCACCAGGTGCAGTCCACTATCGTTAGCTGTAATTCCTCATATAAATCGCCTCACCACATGCTCAATTTCCAAACATACTATTTTTGGAATAACTGCAGTCTACATCGTATATATAGGGATCGCCATTAAGACGACCTTGCAAGGGTAATTCTTCTGCAAGAGATAAAGACTTCGCCTTCCAACCACTTAACTTCTGTCAGACCATCTGAAGCAAATAATCATAGGATGCCAAGGTCACTTTGTTATGTAAAGTGGCACTTCGAGGTATTTCCCCAAATCATGGACCTCCGCAAATCCAAACTCAGAACAAATATGTGTGTGTAGATCTGTTAAAACATTTTTAGAAAAGAACATGGTGGTCTTAGCAATACTTACTCTGTGCCCAGAATCCATATAAAATCTATTCAGCATCTCCCGAACAACAGTTAACTGATCAACAGAGGCTTCAACAAAAATATCATATCATCCGCAAAGAAGAGATGCCACATTATTGGACTATTCTTCGAAGTACGAAACGACTTTCATTTCCCTCTATCTACTACCTATAACCTCATTGACCCGGCCTAGGCGCCAGACCAAACCGAGCGAGCTCTATTGGGTTTGCCAAAACAAACCCAAGAGATTCACTCGAGAAAACGGTCAATTTTTTTTCATTCTTATCTTACCTAAATGCTTTATTAAGTCCTAAGGTGATCATAATGATTATGGTGAAAATTACAACCCAATCAGGCGTCGAATTGACATTTAATTGTACGAATTAACGTTAAAAGGACTAAAGCATAATTTCTAATAATTAAAAGGACATTCATGAATTTAGAGTTAACCATCCTTAATTAGTCATATTTCAAACAGTTAGGTTAAATTCCAACTTAAAACAACCATTCAAATTCAATTAATTGTATGATCAAGAAATATGGATTAAATTGTAAAGAAAATAAACTTTAGAAGTCATCTTAACAGGATTAACAACCTGCGTACCGGTGACCTTATCTGTATCGCAACGGGTGTGATTTACAAAGGCGTATCGATACAGTCCTTAAGCGTACCGATACGGGTATGTGTTTTTGAAAAATATGGATTTCATTGGCTAAAGGGTATACCGATACGGTTGCCCGTGTACCGACACGAGGCATATTTCTCAGCTACGCGTACCGATACAGTTACAAGGCGTATCGGTACGCCTAGGCAATTTTGCCCAAATTGAGCTAAGACAGGTCCTCGCGTACCAATCCCTGAGGACTCGTACTAGTACAAACAGACCTATAATGGCCTCTTGGTCTAACATATGACACTTTAACTCAATCTAACTAACTCCAAACAACATCTAAACATCATAACACTTTACAACCATCAATTCCTTAGATATAGCAGCATGGTATAAGATCATACTCAACATATCAAATCCAAACATAACTCCTATAGGCATGATTTCTACCCAAGCATGCATAATGTTTTCCCACCCCTCAAAACCAAGCATTAATCACCATACAAGTCCAAAACATTAAACATAAATTGTACAAACAGGGAGTATGCAAAATAAACCTCCCAAGTACATCTTGGTCACATTGCCCTTTATTATTACTTAGTATTTATAAAACCATACTTTAAAATGTCACAACTCTTGGATCTCCTCTTGCGTACTTGCTGTCTGTAAAAGCCTATTTCTCTGTATTGATGAGAAAAGAGAGAGTAAGCTATAAGCTTAGTGAGAGAATCGTAAAAACACTCATCAATGCATTTAAAACCATTTCATATCAAAACATGTTTATAAGATTCATTTCTAAATTATCTCATGCTTCTCAAATCTGCCCATATATGCACATTTAAATTATTTGCAACACATGTATCATGGATTCTATCTCAAACCTCAATTTAAGCTCCATATGCCAAAATATCTATAGCAAGCTTAAAGAGCATCACATGTATAAACCACCTTATATAAGCATAATTCATTTCTCATGATATATTATCTCATATATTGGCTTTCAAATAACTCAAAACCAGAACCATTCTATTTTATAAAAACACATCGGATACACAGATTTCCCAAGTGGTTCCTACGACCACTTCACATACATCCTCGAACCGGAGCAATAAAACAATTACCCACCTTAACGGTTATGATGTATAAATCCACCAACGGGAAAATACAGCACAATTAACCCCTCGACCGCTGCGATTCTCATGGTGGAGAAAACAACACAATTAACCCCTCGAAACACATGTGACGACTTATTATAGTGCACTTTAAATCCTATGGCTAGCCAACTATATCCGATAACATTTTAATCTCAGCCACTTGCCAATATATTCAATAAAACCACATTACCTCATTGTTTTACATATGTATCAAATCAATTTCTAATACATTAAACCATGTATTCTCATAATCATATTATAATTTCATATACCATTCTTAATAATCATCATATATGATCATTTGCAACATCTTTCATTTCTAAAACATGTATAATATAGTGAGTAATCAAAACCATAAACATGTGTATGAGATTGTATTTTGCAAAAACCGAAATCGAGAGTGAGATTAACCAATACTTACTTCTGAGCTTAGATAAGTGTTTCAAACTCATTCTAAACTCCCAACATCCATGCATCTCTAATTTCCAGCAACCAGCAAACACAACTTCGTCTCATTAAAACCATCAAACACCTCTCTAAAACAACAGAAATCATCACCAACTTTCATCTAAACAAAGCCCAGCCAAAAGGTATTGATTTTAACATCTTAACAACATCAATTAACATCCAAAACCCCCTTTACCACGTCCTTATACCTCTAGCAACACTACAAGACCAAGATCACATCAGAATCTAACTATAAACGACCTAGAAAATTAGCAATTCACATAGTTTCGGGATTTCTTCAATTAATCTCTTCTTTTAACATTAAAACAGATATCTTAAGTGTTCTAAATCAATTAGAATCATAACAAAACAGATTCATAACAATCCTCTTGCAATTCTCTTCAAAACACAATTTAATCCATAAAATCTCAATTAAATCATAAACACATAACATAAATAAGTTTTAAAGGATCAAGAACTTGGGAATTTCATTAAAGAACCTTTAATTAGAGGAGAGAAACGAAAACCACCTCTAATTGATGATTTCTCCCTTAATTGGCAAAGATTGGATGAAAACTTCAAGAATCCAAGTAGATTTTTCACTAGGAATTAAAAAAATCAATTAGGAAGCAAAAAAGAAATCAAAAGGAATCGATTCCTGATAATTTTGGATTGAAAATCATAGTTTGGCTGCTAAGAAAGTTGAGAGAAAAAGTTGGAAGAAAAATAGTTACGTAAGAAAATAATTTGTGAAATTAAAATCTTTTTATTAATTCTATTTTATTTTATTATAAAACCATTTAAAAACCTTTTTTAAAATATCCTAAATTAAGGGAAAATTCTAATGGAAAATTTTGGTTAATTAGCTCCTTAAAGATTCTAAGTTTTGACCCTTTTACAATTTAGTCACTAAAAACAATTTTGAAAACTTTACGTTTTAGTCACGAATCAAAATATCCAAAAATCCAATTTATTTTCTTCAAATTGAATTTGCAAAAATTCTTATAATATTAATTAAATATTTTATAGCCTTTTTCCAAATTTTATTTTAACCAAAACAATTTATTAAGATTAAATTCCTGAAACTATCTCGAATTGCCTAATCCGGTTCTCCCAAACCGTCTAACCAACCTATCTAAATCTAGGCCTAAAAATCAGGGCGTTACAACTCTCCCACCTTAAGAAATTTTATCCTCGAAATTTACATGGCGAAAAAGGGTAAGGAAACTGCATCTTCATCTCATCCTTACTTTCTCAAGTGGTTTCCTTAATTCCACGATGTCGCCACAACACTTTCATCAACTCTATGGTCTTGCCATGAAGAACCTTGGTACTAGAATCCAGAATTTCCACCGGCTCCTCATCACAGGTCAAATTCGGATTCAACTCAATCTCCTCAACATGTATCACATGTGAAGGATCTGACTTATACCTCCGAAGCATCGATACATGAAAGACATCATGTATCTTCTGCAACTCCGCTGACAACCTCAACTTATAAGCAACTAGACCAACATGTTCCAACACCTCATAAGGCCCAATGAACCTCAAACTAAGCTTAACCTTACGTCCAAACCTCGCAACTTTCTTCCAAGGCTAAACCTTAAGGAACACACGATCACCAACCAAAACTCAATCTCCCTACGCTTCAAGTCAGTATAAGACTTTTGCCGATCCAAAGGCCGCCTTCAGCCTATCGCAGATAAGCTTCACCTTCTCATTGGTGTCCTTCAACACATTTTGAAAGGAAATAAATTTCTCACCTGCCTCCGCCCAACAAAGTGGCGTGCGGTACCTTCTGCTATACAAAGCCTCGTACGGAGCCATTTGAATGCTAGCCTGATAACTATTGTTATAGGCAAACTCCACCAAAGGTAACTTCCTCTCCCACGTTCCTTTAAAACCAATGATGCAACACCGCAACATATCTTCCAACACTTGGATAATGCATTCAGACTGACTATCTGTTTGAGGAAGATACGAAGTACTAAAATTCAACCGCGTACCCAAAGCCTTATACAAACACTCCCAAAACCTCATTGTAAAGCGCGGATCTCTATCCGATACTATCGACTTAGGCAACCTGTGCAACCTCACAATCTCTGCAACATACAACTTTGCCAACTATCCAAGGTATACGTCGTAAAAGCTGCTAAGAAATTCGCACACTTCATAAACCTATCCATGATCACCCAAACAAAATTCTTCTTCGTTGACGTCAAAGGCAAACCGGACACAAAATCCATGGTGATTCTCCCATACTTCCATTTTAGAATCTTTAACGGTTGTAATAACCCAGAAGGAAACTGATGCTTAGCCTTAACACGTTGGCAAACCATACAGCGAGCAACAAAGTCTGATACATCCTTTTTCAAACCAACATAAAAATACTCTTTTTTCAAATCCTGATACATCTTTGTACTTCTCGGATACATCGCAAAAGGACTCGAATGAGCCTCAGCCAAGATAGTGTGCCTCAACTCTTCATCTTTCGGCACAACCACCCGATCCTTAAAGCACAAAACGCATTCCTCACTAAAACAAAAATCTATCTGGTTGCCATCCATAATATTCTTAACATGCGATACTAAGGAATCATCATACGGTTGTTTCTCCTTGATCAACTGCAACAATGATGCCTTCACTTGCAACTCAGCCAACAACCCACCATCTCGCGTCACACTCAACTGAGCAAACATTGCCCTCAGATCAACCGCAACCTTCCTACTCAAAGCATCTGCTACAACATTAACCTTTCTTGGATGATACTCTATCGATAAATCATAATCCTTGAGTAACCCCAACCATCTTCATTGCCTAAAATTCAACTTCTTTTGCGACATTAGATATTTCAAACTCTTGTGATCCGCGTACACAGTACACTTCTCACTATAAAGGTAATGTCGCCAAATCTTCAATGCAAACACCACCGCAACAAGCTCAATATCGTGCGTAGGGTAGTTGCGCTCGTGCACCTTCAGCTTCCTAGATGCATAAGCCACAACCCTTCATTCTTGTATCAGCACACACCCCAAACAAACATAGGATACATTGCTATACACAACAAACTCCTTTCCTGACTCAGGTTGAATCAAGATCGAAGCTTGTGTCAAAGCTTCCTTCAACTTATCAAAGGCTTATTGTCCACTCTCCGTCCACTCAAAACTTACATCCTTTTGAAACAACTTTGTCAAATGAGAAATAATCCTTGAGAAACAATCCACAAAGCGTAGGTAATACCTAACTAAACTACGAACCTCTGTCACCAACTTTGGTTGCTTCCAATTCACAACTGCTTCAATCTTTTACGGATCCACCCGGATACCTTCAGCTGAAACAACATGACCCAAGAAAACCACTTGCTTGATCCAAAACTCACACTTACTTAGCTTGACATAAAGCTTATTATCCAGCAAAACTTGCAATACAATCCGTAAGTGTTGATCATGATCTTCCTCAGTACGAGAGTACACAAGAATGTCATCGATGAACACGACCATGAATTGATCTAAGAATTCATAGAACACCCAATTCATCATGTCCACAAAAGCTGCAGGTGCATTTGTCAACCCAAACAGCATAACCAAGAACTCATAATACCCGTAGCGCGTGCAAAAAGCTATTTTTGGTTCGTCTTTATCCTTCACCTTCAACTGATAATACCCAGACCTCGGGTCAATCTTGGAAAACATAGTAGCAACCTAAAACCAATCAAACAAATCATCAATCCTCGGTAAAAGATATTTATTCTTAATCGCAACTTATTTAGTTACCGATAATCAATGCACATTCTCATAATGCCATTATTTATTTTCACAAACAATATCGGTGCTCCCTACGGTGATACACTAGGCCTAATGAACCCATGATCCAACAACTCCTAAAGCTACGTCTTCGGCTCTTTCAATTCCTTCGGTGCCATGTGACACGGTGGAATCGACATCAGAGCCGTATTCACGTACATCTTAATGCAAAACTCTACCTCATTATCTGATGGAAAATCGAGCAACTCTTCCATAAACACTCTTGAAAATTTGCAAACAGTGCGTATATCCTGGGCATGCACCTCCTTCGTATCCAGATTCATGACATAAGCTAGGTATGTCTGACTTTCAAACTCTAATAACTTCTGCGCCTCCAATGCTGAAACCATGTTAGACAAGAATTTAATATTCTTGCTGACAACCACTACTTTGTAATCCTCTGCAAGTTTAAACAAAACTCGCTTGGTCTCAAAATCAACCATATCTCAGTTCTTCGACAACCAACCTATTCTTAAAATTACACAAAAACTATAAAACGACAACTCCATCAGGTCCGTCACAAACACGTACCCTTGAACTATCAAGGGACACCTCCTAAACAACCTGCTAGCTACTATCGTCTCACAGAAAGAGCTGGTTACCTTCATACAAACATATAACTCCTCTACAGGTGTATCAAGCAAGCAAGCATATTCGTGCAGGATGTAAGAATGTATAAAACCAGAATCTATTAAGGAAAACAAAGGCAGGGACTACAAAGTAAATGTACCTGCAATCATGTCTAATTCATTCATGCCCACACGATGAGCGAAAACCCTCACCGGTCCTCCACCCTCAGATTGAACCACTATGGTATGAGCCACTGTCCTCTGACTATCCACCCTGCATTAAAAATGACCTCGACCATGCCCACGACCTCTCTGTACTACCATAACATGTACAATAGCTTGTCATTCTCTAGCCAATTACGGGCAATCTCATCTAATATGATCTCATGATCTACAACTCCAACATGTCCCAAAAGCACCCCGACACTTCCCTGAATTTTGTCTACCACAATGCCTACACTCGGTTACTCCAACATAGGTATTCTGACCTTCCTTCCCACGTCTGGCATTACTTCCACCTCGTCTCTATTTTGGATGATGCCTCTAGTCCCTTTGCTTCTTGTATCAATCTCTGCCAACATCCGACTCAACATGCCTCTTCCCAGCTGAAGAACTCCCTGATCGCGAAGACAACCCTAGATTCTGTTCAATGTCCTTAGCTCAAGAAACCAAGGCATCAAACTCTATATAATCTGTAGCCAACATATACGTCTTCACCTCATTAACCAACCCATACCAGAAATGGTCGCATCGCTGTCACTCATCAGGAGCCAGTTCAAGAGTATGCTGGCTCAATTGAACAAATTGTATCTCATACTCGGACACAGACATGCTTCCCTGCTCCAAAGCCATGAACTCCCTCTTTTTTAATATTGGTAACGAGAACCCAAATACTTCTTTCGAAAAGCAGCGCAAAAGAACTCCCACGTCACATCAGCAGGTGCAATAGCTACGATAGTAGTTGTCCACCAACTATAGGCATCACCATGAAGCAATGACACTATACAACCCAACTTGCGTACATTCGTACACTCATTCTAGCCAAGGATCATTTCGGTACTAATAAACCACTAATCAGATACATCTGGAGCCAAATCCCTAAACTCAGTACCACCTAAGCTACGCAGACGCTCTAATGGAAGCCTGGCATTAACAACTACAGACGCCAGTGCAGTTACTTGCACCCCAGCTATTATCGCCTGAAAAGCTTCAGTCATCGCCTGGATCAACGGTATCATATCTATAAAGACTGGTCCTTGCGTTACCTAAGGTGCACCACCTTCAACTTTAGCACCAGTAGAAGGAATCAGTGGAGGATGTGGCAACTCTTTATTTTGTTCATCCACAACACTCTTCATATAAGCTCTTGTCTCTCGTCTCGATCCTATTTTGCAAAAATATGAGTATAAAACATGATATGCAATAAAATAATTAGGCCAGCTTATAACATGAATCCAAGTCGTACATGTTTCAAAACAAAACCATCTTGCACTAATAGTAATAAGGCAATTTGTCCCCAAGTTTATACCTCAAACATATCATTGTTCACTCATAACCATTCAGAATCAAACACCATGCATGTCAAACAACATATTCATGTAACAACAATCAATCAAACAACCATAACCCACCTCCCAAAAATCATAATTCGTCTCTGATACCATCAAATATAACCTCATTGACCCGACCTAGGCACCATACTGAATCGAGCGAGATACATTAGGTTCGTCGAAACAAACCTAAGAGATTTACGAGAGAAAAAGGTCTTTTTTTCATTCTTATCTTGTCTAAATGCTTTATTAGTCCTAAGATGATCATACTAATTATGGTGAAAATTACAATCCAATCGGGCGTCAAATTGACATCCAATTGTATGAATTAACGTTATAGGGACTAAAGCGTAATTTTTAATAATTAAGAGGAAATTAATGAATTTAGAGTTAACCATCATTAATTAGTCATATTTGATACAGTCAGGTTATATTCCAACTTAAAACAACCATTCAAATTCATTTAATTGCATGATCAAGAAATAGGGATTAAACTGTAATGAAAACAAACTTCAGAAGGCATCTTAACAGACTTAACGACTTGCGCATCGATACGGCCCTTATCTGTATCACAACGAGTGTGATTTGCAAAGGCATATTGGTACGGTCCTCAAGCGTATAGATACGGGTATGTGTTTTCGAAAAATATAGATTCTAGTGGCTAAAGGGCGTACCGTTACGATTTCCCATATACCGACACAAAGCTTATTTCTCAGCTACGCATACCAATACAATTACCAGGCATATTGGTACTCTTAGGCAATTTTGCCCAGATTGAGCCGAGATAGGTCCCTGCGTACTGATCCCTAAAGACCCGTACCGGTACGGATAGACCTGTAATGACCTCTTGGTTCAATATATAACACTTGAGCTCAATCTAACTAACTCCAAACAACATCTAAACATCATAACACTTCACAACCATCAATTCCTCAGACATAGCAGCATGGTAGAAGATCATACTCAACATATCAAATCCAAACATAACTCTTATAGGCATGGTTTCTAACCAAGCATGCATAATGTTTCCCCAACCCTCAAAACCAAGCATTAATCACCATACAAGTGCAAAACATCAAACTTAACTTGTACAAATAGGGAGTATCCAAAATAAAACTCCCAAATACATCTTGGTCACATTGCCCTTTATTACTACTTAGTATTTATAAAACCATACTTTGAAATGTTTCAATTCTTGGATCCCATCTTGCGTACTTGCTGTCTGTAAAAGCCCATTTCTCTGCATTGATGAGAAAAAAGGGTGTAAGCTATAAGCTTAGTGAGCGGATCGCAAAAACACTCACCAATGAATTTAAAACCATTTCATATCAAAACATGTTTATAAGATTCATTTCTAAATCATCCCATGCTTCTCAAATCTGCCCAAATATACACATTTAAATCATTTGCAACATATGTATCATGGATTCTATCTCAAACCTCAATTTAAGCTTCATATGCCAAAATCTCTATAGCAAGCTTAAAGAGCATCACATGTATAAACCACATTATACAAACATAATCCATTTCTCAAGATACATTATCTCATATATTGGCTTTCAAGTGACTCAAAACCAGAACCATTCCATTTTATAGAAACATATCGGATACACGGATTTCCCAAGTGGTTCCTACAACCACTTCACGTACATTCTTAAACCAGAGCAACAGAACAATTACCCACCAGAACGGTTATGATGTATAAATTTACCAGCGGGAGAATACATCATAATTAACCCCTCGACTGTTGCGGTTCTCATGGTGGAGAAAATGATAGAATTAACCCCTCGTCACACATGAATCGACTTATTATAGTGCACATTAAACCCTATGGCTAGCCAACTATATCCGATAACATTTTAATCTCATCCACTTGCCAATATATTCAATAAAACCACAATACCTCACTGATTTACATATGCATCAAATAAAATCAATTTCCAATACATTAAACCATGTATTCTCATAATCATAATATACTTTCATAAAGCATAAATCATTCTCAATAATCATCATATATGATCATTTTCAACATCTTTCATTTCTAAAACATGCATAATACAATGAGTAATCAAAATCATAAACATGTGCATGAGATTGTATTTTGCAAAAACCAAAATTGAGAGCAGAATTAACCAATACTTACTTCCGAGCTCAGATAAGTATTTCAAAATTATTCTAAACTCCCAACATCCATCTTCAAACCTTCAAAAATATAATAACGCCTTTTCCAAATTTTATTTTAATCAAAACAATTTATTAAGATTAAAGTCTCGAAACTACCTCAATTTGCCTAATTCGGTTCTCCCGAACCGTCTAACCAACCTATCTAACAACTAGGCCCAAAAATCAGGGTGTTACACTACCTGTTGGATGGCTTGTGCCAAGTGTTCCATACAGAGACCAAATAAATATGGTGAAAGTGGGTCTAGCCGTCGTATCCCTCGAAAGGGATAACAGGTGTTAGACATGGAACTACTCTATAAAATTTGCATTGAGGCTAGGGAGACGCAGTGCATAACAAGTTGTCTTAGCGAGTTCGGTAACCCAATATCACGTAGGGTATCATCGATAAATCCCCACTCAAGGCGATCATATGCCTTCTCTGGATCAATTTTAAGGGTCATTATTCCTTTTTTTCCCTGACTTCTTACGCATGGAATGAATGACCTCATGGGTAATAATGATATTATCGGTAATGCCTCAATCGAGAAAAAATCTTGTCTGGTTATCAGAAACCCAACTAGGAAGAAAAGGTTTCATATGGTTAAGAGTTACTTTCGTTATGGCCTTGTACACCACAATGCATAAGCTAATTGTGCGAAACGGAGTCAATTATTCAGGAGTAGATACCTTCGGTATAAGAACAAATAGAGTACGATTAAAGTCATCTAGAACAACTCCATCCTCAAAGGCCTTATGTATGATTGCACATACGTCCCTGCTAATAACATCCCAATTGGATTGGAAGAAGCCCGAATTAAAACCATCTGAAACAACTCCGTCCTCAAAGGCCTTCTGTATGAATACGTATACCTCTTTGCCGACAACATCCCAATTAGATTTGAAGAAGCCCTCATTAAGACATTTGTACCTAGAGCCTTAGAATGATTCATTTTGAAGATAGCATGCCACACTTCATTATCCAAGAAATGTCGAGCAAAATCACGTGTTTCCCCATACGACAGCTTTGAAATACAACCCCTGATCTCGTATATAGTAGAATCCACAACATCACTCGAAAATAGTTTCATATAGAAATCCTGAGCTATTTATTTTGTCTCCTATTAGTCTCTACACCAAGTATCATCACCAATCCTTAAAGAACTAATCAAATTTTCTCAAGGACTGGCCATGGTAAAAACATGGTAGTATTTTGTGTTTCGATCACCATTAAGGATCCACTGAGTACAAGCTTTCTACTACTAAAAGATTTTTTCTTATTCCAACACAGTATCTAGCTCTTCTCGCAACCGATTCCCCAAACAGATAAGAGACTCGAAATGATTAACAACCAAGGCTTTATCAATTCCCTGAATGCGAGCTAATAAGTACTTCTTTCGTTCACCAATCTGTCCAACAACATACTTGTTCCAAAGAGGCACCCGTGTACCGATCCTTGAGGACCAATACTGGTATAGACAAACCTATAATGACTTATTGGTCGAACGTATGACACTTTGGCTTAATCTAACATTCTCTATTAAACATCCAATCATCATATAACAACCTAAATAACATTTCCACACACATATGAGAATGGTAAAAGATCATTAACATCATATCATATCCAAAATAAATTCCTATTAGCATGATCTCTACCCAAGCATGCATATTGATTCCCAACCCCTCAAATCAGAATATAAAGCACCAAGCAAATCGAAAACATCAAATACAACTTATAGAAAACAGGGAGTAACCAAAATAAACCTCCCAATACAGCTTGGTAACATTGCCTCTTATTACTACTTAGTATTTATAAAAGACATACTTTGCAAAACACTTCACTCTTGGATTACCTTGCTTGCTTGCTATCCCGAAGAGTCTATTTCTCTGCATTGATGAGAAAAGAGAGCGTAAGCTAT
Source organism: Hibiscus mutabilis (assembly GCA_019671005.1). Taxonomy (NCBI): domain Eukaryota; kingdom Viridiplantae; phylum Streptophyta; class Magnoliopsida; order Malvales; family Malvaceae; genus Hibiscus; species Hibiscus mutabilis. The sequence goes on along the minus strand of CM033726.1, from coordinate 12,774,229 downwards.
AAGCTTAGTGAGGAAATCTTAAAAACACTCACCAATGCACTCAAAACCATTTAATTTCAAATCAAGTTTATCATGCTCATATCAAAATCATCTCATGCTTCTATAATCTTTCCAAATATGAAAATTTAAATCATTTGCAGCACATGTATCATGGATTTCTACCACAAACCTCAAATTAAGCCTCAAATGTCAAAATCACCAAATAGCAAGCTTAAAGAGCATCTCATGTATAAACCATATTATACAAAACATAATTCATTTCTCATGATACATTATCTCATATATTGGCACTCAAGTGACTCAAAACCAAGTTACATTCTATTTTATAAAAACCATCGAATACACAAATTTTCCAAGTGGTTCATTCGACCACTTTACATACGTCCTCGAACCGGAGTAGCCCTTAACAATTATAACGTATAAATCCACCAGCGGGAGAATTGGCATACTCTTGACCCCTTGACCACTGCGGTTCTCATGGTGGAGCATGGCACACTCTTGACCCCTCAACACATATGAGGTAACTTATTATAGTGCACTTTAAACCCTATGGCTAGCCAACTATATCTGATAACATTTAATCTCAGCCACTTGCCAATGTACTAAATAAAACCACATTACCTCACTGTTTTATATATGCATCAAATCAAATCTATTTTCAGTACATTAAACCATGTATTCTAAGATTCTCAACAACCTTTCCTAAAGCATTTTTAAATCTCAATAATCATCATATAAGATCATTTGCAACATTTTTTATTTCTAAAACATGCATATAACAGTAGGTAAACAAAATCATAAACATGTGCATGAGATAGTATTTTGCAAAATCGAAAATGAGAGAGAGATCCATCAATACTTAATTCAGAGCTTAGATAATCATTTCAAACTTAATCTAAACTCCCAACAACCTTCGTCAAACCTTTTTAAAGTAGTAAAACGCATTTCCACTCACTGACAACCAAACGCTCTACTTGCTGATGCACAATCAAACTTCCAAAGCCTCCAAAACCTATCCAAAAGCTAAAGGATTCAACTCCCCTACTTTACCCAAACAAAAACAAAGGATTAATGCATTCCATGCATCTCTAATTTCTAGCAACCTTCAAACACAACTTCGCCTCACTAAAACCATCAAGCGCCACTCTAAAACAACCGAAATCATCACCAAACTTCATCTAAACAAAGCCCAGTCAAAACCTATTGATTTTAACATCTTAACAACATCAATTAACCTCCAAAAACAACCTTATAACGTATTTATACCTCTAGCAACATTACAACACCAAGATTACATCAAAATCTAACTATTGACAACCTAGAAAATTAGCAATTCACATAGCTTCGGGATTTCTTTTAATAATCTCTTCTTTTAACATTAAAACACATCTTAAAAGAGATCTAAATCAATTAGATTCAATATAAAATAGATTCATAACATTGTTCAACCAATTTCCACATCAAACTCAATTTAATCTATAAAACCTTGATTAAATCATAAACACATAACAAAAATCAGTTGTAAAGGATCAAGAACTTGGGAATTTCATTAAAAAACCTTTAATTAGAGGAGGGTGTAATCACTCATTTTTATCCGGTTTGTAGATATTGTTAATATATTAATATAATAATTAATGGGTATTATTATTGCATGTATACATGTTATGTTATATGCTTATTATATGTACATGATTAATGTGTGTAATATACGTGTGTGATATTTTCCAATGCATGTATGTTATATATTATGTATGTGTACGTATTAGTAATTATTTATATGTATGCTCGTATGTTATATGTTTGAATTTTTGATTAATTTGCATGTATGTTGTGTGTGTATATATAATATGTGTATTCGTATTAGTTATGTGTGTAAGTATATATATGCTGGTATACGTATGTGTGTCCGTATGTATATGTATGCATGCTTGTATGTCATTAAATGTTTGTGATTTGCATGTACACGTATTGTATGTGCATGTGTATATATGTTTGTATTATTATTATTATTATTATTAATGCACTAAATTAAAATGAAAACCATAAATTATAAACTCAAATTAATTAACAGTCCAGTCCATATACAAATAAAAACCCCAAAAATATTTACCTAGGCCTAAACCGGCCAGCCCAATATTTAAAACCCTAATACATTGGATAAATAAAACCCTAAAACATTATTTTCTTTTTGCAGCAGCCAAAAGAGGCTCGTTGGATCAAATCTTGATCCAACGACCGAGATCAATCCAAAAGACTACTCCAATTGGCGCGTGTAGCTCACCCCCAGGGCTGTTGGACTGCCACGCGAGCGTGTGGAGAACGCGCGAGATTCTTTATATCACTAGGTGCCACGCGTTATCGATCTATGCCGTCCAAACCCCCAAGCACTTCTAGCCGTTAGATTAGATATGATCCAACGGCCAGAAATGGATCTAGCAGATTAAGTCTCTCCACCATGCCAGCCGTACTACCACCCTCACCAGCTGCTCACCAACTGGACATGCACGAGATATGGGAAAAAGAAAGGAAATGTCAGTGCCATAAAAATCAAATCAAAAAAGGGTATTTTATGTATGGGTTTCCTACCAAAAGCGGGGATCAGAGAGAAAAAAAGAAAAAAAAACAATATATGTATCAGATCTGAGATTTTCTTGTACACAACCAGATCAAAAATAAATAAAAAACACAACAAAAAGGTTGAGAAAAAAGGTATTCTTTTTTTCTTGCTCTGCATGTTCATTTGAACAAAGAAAAATAACGAAAAAGGCAAGTCGAGAGGAGAGTTTACCCTTTGTCATTTCGTCTTTCCTTCCCCGGCGACAATCCTCATATGGTGAGCTGGTAGAGGAGGGAATATCGTTGGTTTTGGTTCATAAAGGGTTTTAAAAATTGTTTTTTAGGTTCAGTTTTTTTAGATATAAGAAAATAAGAGGCTTTTTTTAAAAAAAATCCAAGGTTGTGGTTGAGTTCTGGTGGAAGAGAGGGTTGTTTTGGGGAGGTTTGAGGCTTTGCTGGCACCGGTTAGCGGCAGAAGATACGGCGGCCCGTGGTTGGGTTCTGGAAATGAGGGAGGCTTTGTCTTTAAAGTCAGAGAGGAAAATGGGGGTTGATATTATAAGCAAAAAATGAATAAATGCTGAAATCGGTTAGGATAGGGTTGATTTATAGGCGTTTAGGGTTTTTAAAATGGTTAAATCATAGTCGAATCCCCCGTGTTCTGTGTTTTTTTAAATTGGGCTTGCCCCTTGGGTTATTCATAATCCCAGACCCTCATTCTTTTCAGAGTTTTTAATTTAGCCGCTAGATTAAATGAAATCAGCGTGTAAATGGTGAAATTACACCCTAAGAGTTTCCGTGTTTCTGATATTTTCTTTTTAAGCTTGCCCCTTGGTCTTTTTAGAAGTCTAGTCCTTGTAACTTCATTCCAGTTTTTTAATTTCATCCTTAAATGCGAGTTTTCCTCTTTTAATTTCTGTTCTCTTATTTTGTTTTTATTTTACTCCAATCCTTTTAATGCTTTAAACATTTATGCCTTTAGCTTTTATTTTATTTTAATTAATTGTTTTTTAGCATGTTCATGTTGCTTATTTTATTCACATATGTTTTGCTTATGCCATGTTTATTTTTGTTTTCTTTGGGTATATTGTATCTTTTTAATTTTTTTGATCATATTATATGTCCAATTTTACATATCATGGCTTTGTGTCTTAATTTATTTTGTTTGTATTATATATGTCCAGGTTATTTGTATGTTTTAATTTCGTTTACACATCATGTTTATGTAGTTCTTCATGTTTTTATATTTTGGTTGGTATTATGTGCATTTATTTATGTTTCCATAACATGTGTATATATACCATTTAATTTGTCAGTTCATGTTGCATACACATGTTTTGTTAAGTGATCATGCTTAATTTGGTTTTTTATGGATATATGTGTCCTTTTTTAATTTTTTATTTTAGGCTGTATGTTAAAAAGTGGGTGATATTGGGTTGCATATTAATGTCGTTTTTCATTTTAAATTGTGTCATATGTTAAGTATTAGTTTCTTTGGTTAACATTTTGCTTTGATTTGTTAGTTTAATATCATATTACACGTATGCCATGCATTTGTTGTATTTATGTTTTTATGTGTTTAAATGTGTTACAATTAGTCAATTTAATCTTGAAGCATGTGTTTTCTCTTTTTCTCGTGTTTATGTTTGTTTTTGTGTTTGGTCCTGGTTTTTGAATATGTCATTTATACTTATTTTCATGCATTTTATTATTTTTTGTTTAATATTAGAATATGCATTTTTTTATGTTTTAATATTATGAAAATGTAAATTGTATGTTTTATATTTTGCTTTCTAAGGTTGCATAATGGAATATAAATTGTCGATGCGGTGCCCTTTATCCGAGCGTAAACGGGGCCAGTATCAGGCGTAGTGATGGTGGTTGGGCGTTTACTCTCGGATAGCGGGGCTTTTAAAATTTACTCGCACTTATAACCAAATTTTAATTTAATCGTTACTTTAATCTAGAAAGTTTAATATTAATAAAGCGGTAATTATTAAAGTACCAATTTTGGGCGGTGTGGGGTGCTAATCCTTCCCCATCCGTAACCGACTCCCGGACCCAACAATTTTAAAATCTCTGGTTTTACGGTGTCTGGCCTACCTTAGTGGCCAGTGGAGACTCCATATTTTAATAAAACACGATTTTACAAAACCTCGCAGAATAATTATTTTTAATATCCGAAAGACCCCAAACACCCTTGAAACCTCGTTTTTTAGCGTAAAAAGGGATATCGCTACAAATGGCGACTCTGCTGGGGACCAGTTTTTATTTTTCAAAAACAAATGAGAGTCAAGCTTTTTCAAAATAATTACCGCTTTACTAATATTGGAAGTTTCGGATTAAAGTGACTATTAAATTAACATTCGGTTATAATTGCATGTTTATTTTAACGCATTTAAAATTTGGCATATAAACGCGTCCTTTTAAGTGGGGGAAATGCTAATGCTTTCATGAGGATATCGTTCCTCAGCAAGTACCTTCGGGGCTCGAGTACCTTATGCTTTCGTGAGGATAACATTCCTTCGTAGGGGCATAAGCGAATGGGTCCCCCTGAATTGAACCCGATTGAAAGAAGCCTATAATGGGTGATGATCGGAGGCCTTGCTACCCTTAGTAGGGGACAACAAGGGCAATTCGGGTACCTCCTAGCACCAAAACTGCATGTAGAGAACACATAGAAACCCACCCTTCAGAGCCATGCAGATAACCTAGGTGTTTTAGACAGGATGTAAATAGGGCTGTTTTGTTCGTTTATCGTATTTAATTTGCCTTTTATTTATGTATTTATAGAATTTAACCGGTACTGACATGTTTTCTTTTTTGTTTTTGCATATATCATCGTATTCGCATTGCATAGGGTATTGATCCCCGATTAGTTTCTCCCGTAATAGAGATTGTTCATGATGGACCAAGAGTTCTTTGACCTGACGATAGGGGCTCAGCTCTAGAGTTCCATCCCGAGGATAGATCGAAGACAGTAGAAGAAGGATCGTCTAGAAATTTCAGGTCAGATTCGGCAAGCAGTTTCAGTCTTGGTAACGAGCAAGGTGGAGTACAAGAGTTAAAGAAGCAAATGGCCGAGATGATGAACCAGATAAATGTTATGATGAAAGGTAAGCAGCCTGTCGAACTCAGAGAAGAATCGATCAAGGGTCAGAATGTAGAACAAAATGATCAGAATGCCAAGATAGACAACATCGTTAAATACGAAAAGTCGAATCCTTTTTTGATCAATCTCAAGAGACAAACTGGTGGCGTATCTGTGACAGATACTCAGGAAATAGAGGCAAGACTAGGAGAAGCACAAGAATCAAATAACGTAAACCGACATTGTCCTATACCCATGAGATACACCGAGTTGCTTCCATTGCTCATTGAAAGGAATATTATCGTACCAGTGAAGTCTGTACCAAAGAGGCCACCTTACCTGAAGGGTTACAACAGTCGTATCTGGTGCAGCTACCACATAGGGGGTTCAGGTCATCACACTGAGAACTGCGAAGCCTTGAAGAATAGAGTTCAAGATCTTATCAGGACGAGAGTTTTGAAAATGGACAACCCCGATTCTACAATGAGCCAGCCATTACCCAAGGGGCAAAATCAAAGAGGGGTCAATGCCTAGCCCAAGGTTGGGGTAACACAGAAGTGGGTTACTCAAGTGGGGCAAATTCAGGAGTCGAAAGTAAAAGCATCTCAGAGGATGAACTTTCATTCGAGTACGGCCAGCTCAAGTAGGAGAGGTATGATCTGAACAAAAAACCAGCTGGGTGACACCTCTAAAAAATGGGCTAATGGCATGATTCAGCTGAAGAACGATTTGGAACGTTAGAAGCAGAAATGCAAGACTAGCAAAAATAAAGCCAGATCATTGTCAGAGAAGCTGAGAGCCAACGCGACATCCTCCAAAGTGAGTTGGAAAGCAGTCTGGCCATGGACGAGATCCTGAAATCAAGTCTACAACAGAAAATAGAGGAATATCAAGCCCTTCAAATGTAAAACACAACACTCAAAGAACATATAGAAAAGCTCAAGACTTCTCTACGTACCAGCGAGATTCGTGCTGAAGAATACAAGCGGGTCGGGTATGAAAGTTTCAAAGAAGTAACTGTCAAGCTACAAAAGGTCGAGCAAAAAATACAGGAGAAAGACCAAGACATGAAGATTGTTATGACTCAAGTGCGACAAGTGGCCCAACAGGTAGCAGACTTAGCTAATGTAGCAGCGCCGATAAGCCAGAATATGGATCCAGCATTGGATCGCGAAGGAAAGCTGACAGGACTATTGAGTGAGATCAAGAAATTAAGTGCTAGAGCTCACCGCTATCTGTAAACTCCTAATACCTGATGTAATGAAAGCTTTTGGTCTAAATGAAAAGTGTTCTATGAGGACAAATCACTTGCGGAATGAATACCTTATTGCATTCATGCATTGTTTAATAATTTTATCATTGCATGGCACTTTATCATTTAATTTTTGGGGTTCAATGGCAGAACTAGTTGAAAAAATGGAACGAACTAAGAAGTCGAGGCTTGACCTGCTAGAAGAAAAAATCGAGAAGGAGCTAAAGAAGAAAGAAAAAATAGATGTTTTCAACACGAGGGAACTCTGCCTAGTCCCTAATTTGGTCATTCCTCCAGATTTCAAGATTCCCAGATTTGTGTTGTATGACGGAACTAGCTGCCCGAAGGTTCACTTCACCATGTTTTGTAGAAAAATAGAGGGATACGTGAAGAATGAAGAGTTTTTGATCCACTACTTCCATGATAGCCTGACGGGACCTGCAACAGTGTGGTATAACCGTTTGAGCAGAAACCAAGTTTAGTCATGGGGTGACCTTGCTAATGCCTTCCTGAGTCAGTACAGATATGCATTAGACTTGATGCCCTGTCGTCAGTTTCTTCAGAACACAAAAATGAGACCGAATAAAAGCTTCAGAGAGTACGCGCTATGGTGGTGATGTTCGGCAGCCCAAGTCCAGCCTTCTATAGCAGAAGAAGAGTTGACTCACATGTTCCATGCAACGCTTCCCTCTCATTTCTTCGATATTATGTTAGAGAAATCAAGAAGCATATTCGAGGATTTTATGACGATTGGAGAGAGGATAGAATACGCAATCCAAGAAGGAAAATTAGGGTCTAAGTCTAAAAACCGAACTGAAGAAAAGATAGATGAAGACAAAGAAGTAAATGAGTGTCACCTCCAAAGTTCTCGTGGCCGTAAAAGAAGAAGACAGACTGACACTTCGGGGTCATCAAAGAAAATTCCTCAAAAGAGTGCAAATTTGGAAGTGTTCGGGGTATCCATCTTAGACATATGGCCTCATTTGGCAGAAGGTCGCTATCTTGTTCCCAGACCGATGAAGATTACACCTGATCCATCTGCCCATAGCTTCGACTCGAGTAGCACATGTGAATTCCACATGGGGGCACCAAGGTATCCCACCAGAAAATGTAGACCTTTATTGGAAGAAATCAAAAAGCTGATCAATAATGGAACCTTGACACAAGAACTGGTCCAGCAGTGGAGAACCAAGGATGAGGGGAAAGTTCACATAGTGCTAAGGAAATTAGAGATGTCTCTATATTAGCAAACTTTTCTGAAGGAATTTAAAGGATCACCTTTACTACATGTGGCCCACATGTGGTAAAGATCTTTTGTGAATGGGCATGTGTCATGTTTGTTGATTTTCATTCCAATGAAGATCCCATTTTGCTTAACATACAATGTTCTTGAAAGCACACAGATGTGCATCTTTTCTCACCGTTGTAGGTCACTAGATATCAATTGCAAGATGTGACATTAGTTGGATGTTGTGATAACGATAAGGTGTGATCTCCCCAACAGACTCTGGTCAGCAAAGCAAGACTACTACGCTTTCAAGGATGTTCAAGGAAGAAAAAGCTCATAATGTTAACCATATCGAGTTGCTTGAAATTGAAACTCTAAGCATAATCTTCTAGGCACTAAAGAGTTAACAATCAAAACAGGACACATGTGTGTGGAATAAAAGAAAATGACAATATTAGGGTGATTAAATAAAAAGCACTCCTATGTTCGAAGCCTAATAATAGGCTTATTCGGATAAGAGTGTGGAAATTTTAGGGCACTCCGCTGAAGCAATAAGGTTGCAATACACCAGTCAAGTCAAGCAACCTTAGCTTCATGAGTGATGGTAATATTTTCAAATCGTGACTATGCCGAGTAACTTGGGGTAATGTTGTTTGCTCTATCGTTATTTTCAAGACAAAGGAGTGCGATGAGTTGATTTCTTCAAAAATAATGATAAAAATAAAAAAAAGATGAAAGAAAGAAAGAAAAGAAACAAGAACAACAAAGAAGAAAAAAGAGAAGAAAAGGAAAAAATGAACAATAGCATAAGCAAATTAAAGCACACACACCCACCTAGAACTTTATTCCTAGAATATATTTCTGCGCTCGAATAGTCAAACAAGTCCACCCTTTTAGGGCAGAGCAAATAATGAGAATTGAGAAAGAGTAGTATTCTGTAGCAACGCAGTAAACATGAGGTTAAACTGAGTCATTTGGGAAGACTTCACAACCTTGAATTGCCACAACATTCAAAATTCTCGTGGACTCAAGCTATGCTTGAAATGATCGCTGAACGGTTGAATCTAAGACGCTCTTGCACGTGATGTCCAGAGTTCCTATTCTGTTGATTTCAATATCCCGTATGTTAATCTAAATGACACTCTTCAGTGGAATACCAATCAACAAATTGACAATTTAAAGCAACCAAGACTTCCATGTATTGCTTCAGAGATAAGATCCAGAACACAAGGCCGTGGATATTATTGGGGCACCTAACCGGAGAAACAACCCCTAAATGTATGAGATAAAGATGATGACAAGAATATATGTGTCAGACAGCTCAAGAGCAAGAAACGGGTTTCATCTATGATGCCTTAGTTGGTTCAAGGAAATGAAAAATAGACTGGGACGAGAATGAGGTTGCAAAATACGGGGGGAGGTAAGAGATAAACATTGATTCTTCAAAGAGTTAGGGCATAGAAATCGAGAGATGGTTTCCGTCAAGAAGCAGCAAGAAGATTGAATTTAGAAATTAAGTTCAGAGCATCGAAGCATTTTGCTCATCACGATGATGAAACTGACAAATACTCTAGATGTTGGGTCAAAGAATTGAAAGATAGCTGAACTCATAATTGAGTGGGGGCAAGGCAGAACATGACGAATGGTAAGAATCCCTACACAAGAATGATATAGAGATTAGAATGAGCTTATTCGTGAAGTGGGTAGAGACCCCGAAGAAGAAAGACAACTGCTTGTGCAAGAGAACAAGAGTGGGTATTCAATTGACAAAGGAAAGATTGATGAAAATAAAGATCAAAACTGAGCATATTACAAAAAAGGAAATAAAGAGATCTGGAGAATAACTTTTCAGGGTATAGGTTTTTTAAAACATATTTAAAAGAGAAAGTAGAAGAAAAAGATAGAAGAAAAAAGAGAAGGAAAAAGAAAAAAAGAGAGAAAAAGAAAGAGAAAAAAAGAAAGCATTACATTGCCTGCATCATACAGATAGAGGCATGTCATTATTTTTGCTTGTTTTAGACAGGTATATGAAAAATTACCAAAGAGTTTTAAGAAGAAGATTTTATTAAAGAAAGAAAATATCGGCAGCCATAGTAGCGAGATGCCAGATGATGGTAGCCATAGCAGCGTAAAGCTGGATATTAAGTCCTTCAAGCCATCAGTAAGACCTTCAGGCATGATGATAAGACCTTCGGGCCACCAGTAAGTCTTTCGAGCATGGTGATAAGTCCTTCAGGCCATCAATAAGTCCTTCGGACATGATGCGGTAGCCATAGTAGCGTGAGGCCAGATGTAGGCAACCATAGTAGCGTGAGGCCAAATGACGATAGCCATAGCAGCGTAAAGCCAGATATTAAGTCTTTCGGGCCATCAGTAAGACCTTCGGGCATGATGATAAGACTTTCGGGCTGCCAGTAAGTCTTTCGAGAATGGTGACAAGTCTTTCGGGCCATCAATAAGTCATTCGGGCATGATACGACAGCCATAGTAACGTGAGGCCAGATGTCGGCAGCCATAGTAGTGTGAGGCCAGATGTCGGCAGCCATAGCAGCGTAAAACCAGATATTAAGTTCTTCGGGCCATCAGTAAGACCTCCAGGCATGATGATAACACCTTTGGGCCATCAATAAGTCTTTTGAGCATGGTGATAAGTCCTTCGGGCCATCAATAAGTCCTTCGGGCATGATGCGGCAGCCATAGTAGTGTGAGGCCAGATGTCGGCAACCATAGTAGCGTGAGGCCAGATGACGGTAGCCATAGCAGCGTAAAGCCAGATATTAAGTCCCTCAAGCTATCAGTAAGACTTTTGGTATAATGATAAGACCTTCAGGCTGTCAGTAAGTCTTTTGAGCATGGTGATAAGTCCTTTGGGCCATTAATAAGTCCTTTAGGCATGATGCGACAGCCATAGTAGCGTGAGGCCAGATGACGGTAGCCATAGTAGCATAAAGCCAGATATTAAGTCCTTTGGGCCATCAGTAAGACCTTCGGGCATGATGTTAAGACCATCAGGCCATCAGTAAGTCTTTCAAGCATGGTGATAAGTCTTTCGGGCCATCAATAAGTCCTTTAGGCATGATGCGGCAGCCATAGTAGCGTGAGGCCAGATGTCTACAGCCATAGTAATGTGAGGCCAGATGGCGGTAGCCATAGTAGCGTAAAGCCAGATATTAAGTCATTTGGGCCATCTGTAAGACCTTCAAGCATGATGATAAGACCTTCGAGCCACTAGTAAGTCTTTCGAGCAATGTGATAAGTCTTTCGGGCCATCAATAAGTCTTTCAGGCATGATGCGAAAGCCATAGTAGTGTGAGGCCAGATGTTGGCAGCTATAGTAGCGTGAAGCCATATATTAATTCTTTTGGGCCATCAATAAGACCTTTAGGCATGATGATAAGACCTTCGAGCCACCGGTAAGTCTTTTGAGCATGGTGATAAATCCTTCGGGCCATCAATAAGTCTTTCGGGCATGATGCAGCAGCCTTAGTAGCGTGAGTCCAGGAAGATCGACAACTATGTTAGCGTGAATAAAAGGGGGAAAAGAGGGTTCTATATAGAAAGGGCCTATATTTTTTAGCCCCAGTGAAAGGTTCCATATAGGAGGAGCCATAACTCCAGAATTTCAAGGAATGACCTTTAGTTCTAAGATTAGAAGGTGAATAAGTTCTATATAGGAAGAACTTACGAGCCTGAAGATTTGGCTGAGGAAAAGGAGAGGGTTCCAGAAGAACACGTGATTCCGAAGCCACAAACAGAGAAGTCGGATAAAAATGAGTACTTTGGTCTTTGCTTTGTTCCCGTTCCATGCGAACAAGCAAAGAGGGGCAGCTGTAATCACTCATTTTTATACGGTTTGTAGATATTGTTAATATATTAATATAATAATTAATGGGTATTATTATTGCATGTATACATGTTATATTATATACTTATTATATGTATGTGATTAATGTGTGTAATATATGTGTGTGATATCTGTGAATGCATGTATGTTATATATATTATGTATGTGTACGTATTAGTAATTATTTATATGTATGCTCTATGTTATATGTTTGAATATTTGATTAATTTGCATGTATGTTGTGTGCGTATATATAATATGTGTATTCATATTAGTTATGTGTGTAGTATATATATGTTGGTATACGTATGTGTGTCCGTATGTATATGTATGCATGCTTGTATGTCATTAAATGTTTGTGATTTGTATGTACACATATTGTATGTGCATGCGCGTATATGTTTGTATTATTATTATTGTTATTATTAATTTTATTATTATTAATGCACTAAATTAAAATGAAAACCATAAATTATAAACCCAAATTAATTAACAGTCCAGTCCATATACAAATAAAAACCCCAAAAATATTTACCTAGGCCCAAACCGGCCAGCCCAATATTTAAAACCCTAATACATTGGATAAATAAAACCCTAATACACTATTTTCTTTTTGCAACAGCCAATGGAGGCCCGTTGGATCAAATCTTGATCCAACGGCCGAGATCAATCCAAAAGACTACTCTAGCTGGCGCGTGTAGCTCACCCTCGAGGCTGTTGGATTGCCATGTGCGCGTGTAGAGCATGCGCGAGATTCTTCAGATCACTAGGCGCCACACGTTATCGATCCAGGCCGTCCAAACCCCCAAGCACTCCTAACCGTTGGATCAGATATGATCCAACGGCCAGAAATAGATCTGGCAGATTGAGTCCATCCACCATGCCGGCCGTACAACCACCCTCACCAACCGGACATGCACGGGATATGGGAAAAAGAAAGGAAATGTCAGTGCCATAAAAATCAAATAAAAAAGAGGTATTTTATGTATGGGTTTCCTACCAAAAGCGGGGATCAAAGAGAAAAAAGAAAAAAACAATATATGTATCAGATCTGAGATTTTCTTGTACAAAACCAGATCAAAAATAAATAAAAAAAAACACAACAAAAAGGTTGAGAAAAAATGTATTATTTTCTTCTTCCTCTGCATGTTCATTCGAACAAAGAAAAATAACGAAAAAGGCAAGTCGAGATGAGAGTTTACCCTTTTTCATTTCGTCTTTCCTTCCCCGGTGACAATCCTCATATGGTGAGCCGGTAGCGGAGGGAATATCGTTGGTTTCGGTTCATAAAGGGTTTTAAAAAAAAAATAGGTTCGTTTTTTTAGATCTAAGAAAAGAAGGTTTTTTTAAATCCAAGGTTGTGGTTGAGTTTTGGTGGAAGAGATGGTTGTTTTGGGGAGGTTTGAGGCTTTGCTGGCCCCGGTTAGCGGCGGCCGGTGGCAGAAGAGTCGTCGGCCCATGGCCGGGTTCTGGAAATGAGGGAGGCTTTGGAAGGTTTTGTCTTTAAAGTCAAAGAGGAAAAGGTGGTTGATATTATAAGCAAAAAATGAATAAAGGCTGAAATCGGTTGGGATAGGGTTGATTTATAGGCGTTTAGGGTTTTTTAAATGTTTAAATCATAGTCTAATCCCCCGCGTTCTGCGTTTTTTAAAATTGGGCTTGCCCCTTGGGTTATTCACAATCCAGTCTCTCATTCTTTTCAGAGTTTTTAAATTTAGCCCCTAGATTAAATGAAATCAGCGTGTAAATGGTGAAAATACACCCTAAGGGTTTCCGTGTTTTTGATATTTTCTTTTTAAGCTTGCCCATTGGTCTTTTTACAAGTCTAGTCCTTGTAACTTCATTTCAGTTTTTTAATTTCATCCTTAAATGCGAGTTTTCCTCTTTTAATTTCTATTTTCTTATTTTGTTTTTATTTTACTCCAATCCTTTTAATGCTTTAAACATTTATGCCTTTATCTTTTATTTTATTTTAATTAATTGTTTTTTAGTATGTTCATGTTGCTTATTTTATTCACATGTGTTTTGCTTATGCCATGTTTATTTTTGTTTTCTTTGGGTATATTGTATCTTTTCAATTTGTTTGATCATATTATATGACCAATTTTACATATCATGCCTTTGTGTCTTAATTTATTTTGTTTGTATTATATATGTCCATGCTATTTGTATGCTTTAATTTCGTTTACACATCATGTTTATGTGGTTCTTCATGTTTTCATATTTTGGTTGGTATTATGTGCATTTATTTATGTTTCCATAACATGTGTATATATACCATTTAATTTGTCGGTTCATGTTGCATACATATGTTTTGTTAAGTGATCATGCTTAATTTGGTTTTTTATGGATATATGTGTCCTTTTTTATTTTTTGTATTTTAGGTTGTATGTTAAAAAGTGGGTGATATTGGGTTGCATATTAATGTCGTTGTTTATTTTAAATTGTGTCATATGTTAAGTATTAGTTTCTTTGGTTAACATTTTGCTTTGATTTGTTAGTTTAATAACATATTACGTGTATGCCATGCATTTGTTGCATTTATGTTTTTATGTGTTTAAACGTGTTACAATTAGTCAATTTAATCTTGAAGCACGTGTTTTCTCTTTTTATCATGTTTATGTTTGTTTTTGTGTTTTGTCCTGGTTTTTGAATATGTCATTTATACTTATTTTCATCCATTTTATTATTTTTTGTTTAATATTAGAATATGCATTTTTTATGTTTTAATATTATGAAAATGTAAATTGTATGTTTTATATTTTGCTTTCTAAGGTTGCATAATGGAATATAAATTGTCGATGCAGTGCGCCCTTTTATCCGAGCCTAAACGGGGCCAGTATCAGACGTAGTGATGGTGGTTGGCGTTTACTCTCGAATAACGGGGCTTTTAAAATTTACTCACAGTTATAACCAAATTTTAATTTAATCGTTACTTTAATCCGGAAAGTTTAATATTAATAAAACGGTAATTATTAAAGTACTAATTTTGGGCGGTGTGGGGGTGCTAATCCTTCCCCACCCGTAACTGACTCCCGAACCCAACAGTTTTAAAATCTCTTGTTTTACGGCGTTCGGCCTACCTTAGTGGCCGGTGGCGACTCCATATTTTAATAAAAACAGTTTTTTACGAAACCCCGCGGAATAATTATTTATAATACCCGAAAGACCCCAAACACCCTTGAAACCTCGTCTTTTTAGCGTAAAAAGGGATATAGCTACAGAGGGAAATGAAAATCACCTCTAATTTCTGATTTCTCCTTTAATTGGCAAAGATTGGTTGAAATCCAAGTAGATTTTGTTGTAGGAATCAAAGGAATCAAGTAGAAAACCAAAAAAGAAACCAAATGAGACTGATTCCTAGAAATTTTGGAAAGATTTCGATAGTTTGGCTACTGAGAAAGTTGAGAGAAAAGTGAAAGCAAAGTTAGTTACGTGAGAAAATAATTTGTGAAATTAAAAACCCTTTTATTAATTCTATTCTATTTTATTATTAAAACCATTTAAAAACCTTTTTAAAATAGCCTAAACTAAGGGAAAAATTAGATAGAAAAGTTTGCTTAATTAGCTCCTTAAAGTTTCTACGTTTTAACCTTTTTACGATTTAGTCACCAAAAACAGTTTTGAAAACTTTACATTTTCAGTCACCATACCAAAATGTACCAAAATCCAATTTAATTTCTTCAAATTGAATTTACCAAAACTCATATAATATTAATTAAATATTTTCTAGCATTTTTCCAAATTTTATTTTAGTCTAAACAATTTATTAAGATTAAATTCCCTAAACTCGCTCGAATTGCCTATTCCGGTTCTCCCGAACCGTCAAGCCAGCCTTTTAAACATCTAGAACCAAAATCATGGCGTTACAACTCTCCCCCTTAAGAAATTTCATCCTTGAAATTTACCTGGCGGAGAAATGTAGGGAAACTGCTTCTTCATGAGATTTTTACTCTCTCACGTGGCTTCCTCGACACCACGATGTCGCCGCAACACTTTCACCAACTTTGTGGTCATGCCACGAAGAACATTGCAGCTAGAATCTAGATTTTCCACCTGCTCTTCATCATAGGTGAAATCTGGATTCAATTCAATCTCCTCAATAGGCATCACATGCGAATGACCCGACATGTACCTCAGAAGCATCGATACATAGAAGACATCATGTATTTTCTCCAACTTCGCAGGGAACCTCAACTTATACGCAGCTGGACCAACGTGCCCCAACACCTCATAAGGCCCAATGAACCTTGGACTAAGCTTACCCTTACTTCCATACCTCATCACCTTCTTCCAAGGCGAAACCTTAAGAAATACTTGATCACCAACAACAAACTTGATCTTGCGACGCTTCAAGTCAGCATATGACTTTTGCTAATCCGAAGCCACCTTCAGTCGGTCACAGATAAGCTTCACCTTCCCATTGGTGTTCTTCAACAAATCGGGCAAAGAAACAAACTTCTCGCCCGTCTCTGCCCAACAAAGTGGCGTGCGACACCTTCTACCGTATAAAGACTCGTACGAAGCCATTTGAATACTAGCACGATAACTATTGTTGTAGGCAAACACCACCAAAGGTAACTGCTTCTCCCACATTCCTTGGAAATCAATGATGCAACACCGCAACATTTCTTCCAACACTTGGTTAACGCGTTCAGACTGACCATCCGTTTGAGGATGATACGAAGTACTGAAATTCAATTGCGTACCCAAAGCCCTATGCAAACACTCCCAAACCTCGCGATAAAGCACGGATCTCTATCCTATAATATAGACTTAGGCACCCCATACAACCTCACAATCTCAGCAATATATAACTACGCCAACTTATCCAAAGTATACGTCGTATGCACAGCCAGAAAATGTGCACACTTCGTAAACATATCCACAATCACCGAAACATAATTCTTCTTTATTGGCGTCAAAGGAAAATCAGACATAAAATCCATGGTAATTCTCTCCCACTTCCATTCTATGATCTTTAACGGTTGCAACAATCAAGAAAGAAACTTATGCTCAGCCTTAACACGTTGACATACCATACAACGAGCAACAAAATCTACTACATCCTTCTTTAACCCAACACATAAATACTTCTTCTTATAATCCTGATACATCTTCATACTTCCAGGATGTATAGCAAAAGGATGAGCCTCAATTAAGATAGTGTGCCGCAACTCTTCATCTTTTGGAACCACCACCCGATCCTTGCAACACAAAACACCTTCATCCCTAAAACAAAAATTCGTCTAATTGCCATCCATAATATCCTTAACATGTGATGCTAAGGAATCATTATACGGTTGCTTCTTCTTGATCAACAACAGCAACGATGGCTTCACTTGCAACTTAGCCAACAAACCGCTATCTCGTGTCACACTCAACCGAGCAAACAACACCCTCAACTCGATTGTCAAATCACAATCTTTAAGCAACTCCAGCAATCTTCGTTGCCTAGGATTCAACTTCTTTTGCAACATCAGATATTTCAAACTCTTGTGATTCGTATACACAGTACACTTCTCACCATAAAGGTAGTTCCTCCAAATCTTCAAAGCAAACACCACCGTAGTAAGCTCTATATCCTACGTAGGATAGTTGCGTTCATGCACCTTCAACTGCCTAGATGCATAAGCTATATCATTTCCTTTTTGAATCAATACACACCCCAAACCAACATAGGATGCATCACTATATACCAAAAAATCCTTCCCCGACTAAAGCTGAATCAAGATCGGAGCTTGCGCCAAAGCTTTCTTTAACTTATCAAATGCTTATTGTTTACTCTTTGTCCACTCAAAGCTTACATCCTTCTGCAACAACTTCGTCAAAGGAGCAACAATCTTTGAGAAGCCATCCACAAGGCATCGATAATATCCTACTAACCCAAGAAACTACAGACCTCTGTAACAGACTTTGGTTGCTTCCACTTCACCACCCTTTCAATCTTATGTGGATCCACCCGGATTTCTATGGTCGAAACAACATGGCCAAGGAAAACCACTTACTTAATCCAAAACTAACACTTGCTCAACTTAGCATAAAGCTTATTATCCAACAAAACTTGCAACACAATCCATAGGTACCGATCATGATCTTCCTCAGTATGAGAGTAGACGAGAATATCATCGATAAACACTACCACGAATTGATCCAATAATTCATAGATTACCTGATTCATCATATCCATGAAAGTTGCAGGTGCATTTGTCAATCCAAACGGCATCACTAAGAACTCATAATGCCTGTAGTGCGTGCGAAAATCTATCTTCTGCACGCCCTTATCCTTCACCTTTAACTGATAATATCCATACCTCAAATTGATCTTGGAAAACATCAAAACACCTCGAAACTGATCAAACAAATCATCGATCCTCGGTAAAGGATACTTATTCTTAATCGTCAACTTGTTTAGTTGTCGATAATCAATGCACATTCTCATCGTGCCATCCCTTTTTTTCACAAACAACATTGGTACTCCCCAAATGACAAACTAGGCCGAATAAAACCACGATCCAACAACTCCTAAAGTTGCATCTTCAAATCCTTCAATTCCTTTGGTGCCATACGATATGATACAATTGACACCAGAGCCGTATCCGCGTATGTCTCAATGCAAAACTCTATCTCCCTCTCTAGTGGCAAACTATGCAACTCTTCTGGAAACACCCCTAAAAAGTCACAAACAACGCGGATATCCTGAACATGCACCTCTTTTATATCTGGATTCATGACATAAGCTAGGTATGCCTGGCTCTCAGATTCTAACAATTTCTGTGTCTCCAAAGTTAAAACCACGTTAGACAAGAATTTGACATTTTCGTCTACAACCATAACTTAATAATCTTCAGCAAGATTCAATGAAACTCGATTGGCCTTAAAATTAACTATAGCCCTATGTTCAGACAACCAATTCATCCCTAAGATCATATTAAAATAGTGAAATGGCAACTCTATCAGATCAACCACAAACACATGCCCTTGAACCATCAAGGGACGCCATCTAAAAAACCTCCTAGCTACTACCGTCTCACCAAAGGAACTAGTTACTCGTATACCAATATCTAACATCTATACAGGTATATCAAGCCAGCAAACAAGTTCGTGCAGGATGTATGAATGTGTAGAACTAGAATCTATCAAGGAAAGTAATGGTATGGACTGTAAAGTAAATGTACCTACAATCACATCAGAATCATTCATTCCCACACAATGCGCAAAAACCCTTTTCGGTCCATCATCCTCAGGTTGAACTGCTACAGTGTAAGCAATTGTCCTGTGTCTATCCTCTCTACTCTAAAATTGACCTCGACCACGCCCACAGCCTATGAGGTACAACAGCAAGTACAACAACTTGACCTTTTCTAGCTAACTATGAACAATCTCGCCTAATGTGATCCTACAATCTACAATTCTAGCAAGTACCAAGGGTACCCCAACACTCATCTGATTGTCGTTTACCACATCTCCTACACTCAGGTGTTCTAACAAAGGTGTTCTGAACATGCTATCCACGCCCAACACTACTTCCACCACGTCTCTGATCCAGATGACACCTCCTATCCCTATGCTTCTTATCTTGATCTCTACCGGTATCCGACTCAGTATGCCTCTTCTCAGTAAAAGAGCTCTCAGAATGAGAAGACAACCCTAGATTCTATTCTATGTCATTAGCTCGGGAAACTAGGACATCAAACTCTGTATAATCGATAGCCAACATATAGGTCTTTACCTCTTTAACCATCCCATACCGAAAATGATTACATCGTTATCGCTCATCAAGAACTACCTCAGAAGCATAATGGCTCAACCGGACAAACTAGATCTCATACTCAGACACAGACATGCTTCTTTGCTCTAAATCTATTAATTCTCGCTTCTTCTTATCCTGGTATCGAGAAACTGTATACTTCTTTCGAAAAGTAGTACAAAAGAACTCTCACATCATATTAGCAGGTGATATACCCGTGATAGTAGTCGTCCACCAACTATAAGCATCACCCTGAAGCAACGACACTATGTAACCTAACTTACAAACATACGTACACTCTATCTGGCCACTAGCAAAACACTCTTCAACTGCATCAAGAGCCAAACCTCTAAACTCGGTACCGCGTAAGCTACGCAAACTCTCTAACCAAAGCCCAGTATTAACAACTACATGCATTGGCACAGGTACTTGCACTCTAGCTATGGCAGCCTGAAAAGCTCTAGTCATCACCTGGATTAATGGTGTCATATCCCTGAAAACTAGTCCTTGCGATGCCTGAGGTGCGCCACCCTCGACTCTAGTACCAGTAGGCGGAATCGGTGGAGGAGGAGGCAACTCATCATTTTTTCCATCCACAACACTCCCTATATAAGCTCTTATCTCGGTCTTATTTCGCAAAAATATGAGTCTAAAACATGATAATGCAATAAAACGAAATAATTAGGCTAGCTTGTAACAAGAATCCAAGTCGCACATGTTTCAAAACAAAAACCATTTTGCACTAGTACTAATAAGGCAATGTGTCCCCAAGCTTATACCCCAAACATTTCATATTTCAATCATAGTCATACTAAATCAAAAATTGTACATGTCAACCAACAAACTCACGTAGCAACAATTAATCAAACAAAGATAACCTACCTCCCAACAATCATAACCTGGCTTTGATACCACCAAATGTAACTCTCTTGACCCAGCCTAGGCGCCAGACCAAACTGAGCTAGCTACATTGGGTTTGCCAAAACAAACCCAAAAGAAATACTTTAGCAAATGGTCTATTTTTCATTTTATATTATCCAAATGCATTATTAGGTCCTAAGGTGATCATGATGACAGCGGTGAAGATAACAACTCAATTGAGCGTCAAACTGACATCCAATTGCACGAATTTACATTTTAGGGACCAAAATGGAATTACAAATAATGAAGGGAACTTCCATGAAATTAAAGTTACCAATCCTTAATTACTCAGGTCTCAAGCATACAGATCAAATTTCAACTTAAAATAACCATCCAAACTTATTTAATTGCATGTCCAAGAAATAGGGACTAAACTGCAAAAAATATAAACTTCAAAAAGCATTTGAACTCAAATAACAAATTGGGTATTGGCACACTAATACCCCATATCAATATGGGTTCAAATTTCAAAGGCGTACTGATACGGTCCTCAAGCGTATCGGTATGGGTATGCAATATTCAAAAGTGGTACAGTTGCCCATATACCGACACCAAACCAAATTATCATTATCGCATACCGATACGGTCACAGGCGTATTAGTATGTCTAGGCAATTTTGCCCAGATAGAGTCAAGACAAGTCCTCACATATCGATCCCTGAGAACTCGTACCGGTACGGACAGACTTGTAATAACCTTTTGGTCGAACATATGGCATTTTAGCTCAATCTAATATTCTCCATTCTACTTCCAATCATCATATAACAACCTAAACAGCATTTCCACAAACATATGAGCATGGTAAAAGATCATTCATATCATATCATATCCAAACCAAATTCCTATAGACATAATCTCTACCCAAGCATGCATATTGATTCCCAACCCCTCAAATCAGAATATAAAGCACCAAGCAAATCCAAAACATCAAATACAACTTATACAAACCAGGGAGTAACCAAAATAAACCTCCTAATACAACTTGGTCACATTGCCTCTTATTACTACTTAGTAATTATAAAAGCCATACTTTGCAAGACATTTAACTCTTGGATTGCCTTGCTTGCTTGTTGTCCCGAAGATCCTATTTCTCTACATTGATGAGAAAATAGAGCGTAAACTATAAGCTTAGTGAGGGAATCTCAAAAAACTCATGAATGCACTTAAAACCTTTTAATTTCAAATTAAGTTTACCATGCTCATATCAAAATCATCTCATGCTTCTATAATAATTCAAAATATGCACATTTAAATCATTTGCAGCACATGTATCATGGATTTATATCACAAACCTCAATTTAAGCCTCAAGTGCCAAAATCTCTAAATAACAAGCTTAAAGAGCATCTCATGTATAAACCATATTATACAAAGCATAATCCATTTCTCATGATACATTATCTCATATATTGGCACTCAAGTAACTCAAAACCAAGTTCCATTCTATTTTATAAAAACCATCGGATACACGAATTTCTCAAGTGGTTCCTTCGACCACTTCACATACGTCCTCGAACCAGAGTAGCTCTCAACAGTTATAACGTATAAATCCACCAACGGAAGAATTGGCACATTCTTGACCCCTCGACTGCTATGGTTCTTATGGTGGAGCATGACACATTCTTGA
Organism: Hibiscus mutabilis; assembly: GCA_019671005.1. Taxonomy (NCBI): domain Eukaryota; kingdom Viridiplantae; phylum Streptophyta; class Magnoliopsida; order Malvales; family Malvaceae; genus Hibiscus; species Hibiscus mutabilis. Next base: position 12,751,963 of record CM033726.1, on the reverse strand, counting down.
CCCCTCGACACACATGAGGCGACTTATTATAGTGCACTTTAAACCCTATGGCTAGCCAACTATATCCTATAACATTTAATCTTATCCACTTGCCAATATACTCAATAGAACCACATTACCTTACTATTTTACATATGCATCAAACCAAATCTATTTTCAATACATTAAACCATGTATTCTAGGATTCTCAACAACCTTTCATAAATCATTTTCAAATCTCAATAATCATCATATAAGATTATTTGCATCATCTTTCATTTCTAAAACATGCATATAACAATAAGTAAACAAAATCATAAACATGTGCATGAGATAGTATTTTGCAAAATCGAAAACGAGAGAAAGGTCAACCAATATTTACTTCCGAGCTTAGATAAGCGTTTCAAACTTAATCTAAACTCCCAACAACCTTCTTCAAACCCTTTTAAAGTAGTAAAACGTATTTCCACTCACCGACGACCAAACGCTCTACTTGCCGATGCACAATCAAACTTCTATAGCCTCCGAAACCTCTCAAAAAGCTAAAGGGTTCAACTCCCATACTTTACCCAAACAAAAATAGAGGATTAATGCATTTCCATGCATCTCTAATTTCCATCAACCTTCAAACACAACTTTGCCTCATTAAAACCATCAAATGCCACTCTAAAACAACCGAAATCATCACCAAACTTCATCTAAACAAAGCCCAGCCAAAACCTATTGATTTTAACATCTTAACAACATCAATCAACCTCCAAAAACAACCTTATAACGTCATTATACCTCCAGCAACATTACAACACCAAGATCACTTCAAAATCCAACTATTTACAAGCTAGAAATTTAGCAATTCACATAGCTTCGGGATTTCTTTTAATAATCTTTTCTTTTAACATCAAAACACATCTTAAAAGAGATCTAAATCAATTAGATTCGTTACAAAATAGATTCATAACATTGTTCAACCAATTTCCACATCAAACTCAATTTAATCCATAAAACCTTGATTAAATCATAAACACATAACAAAAATTAGTTGTAAAAGGATCAAGAACTTGAGAATTCCATTAAAGAACCTTTAATTAGAGGAGAGAAACGAAAATCACCTCTAGTTGTTGATTTCTCCCTTAATTGGCAAAAATTGTTTGAAATCCAAGTAGATTTTGTTGTAGGAATCAAATGAATAAAGTAGAAAACCAAAAAGGAAATCAAAAGAGATTGATTCCTGGAAATTTTGGAAAGATTTTGATAGTTTGGCTGCTGAGAAAATTGAGAGAAAAGTGAGTGCAAAGTTAGTTACGTGAGAAAATGATTTGTGAAATTAAAAATCATTTTTTTTATTAATTTTATATTATTTTATTATTAAAACCATTTAAAAACCTTTTTTAAAATAGCCCAAATTAACGGAAAAATCTGATAGAAAAGTTTGGTTAATTAGCTCCTTAAAGATTCTATGTTTTGACCCTGTTATGATTTAGTCACCAAAATCAGTTTTGAAAACTTTACATTTTAGTCACAGACCAAAATGTCCCAAAAGCCAATTTAATTTCTTCAATTGGAATTTACCAAAACTCTTATAATATTAATTAAATATTTTCTAGTATTTTTCCAAATTTTATTTTAGCTTAAACAATTTATTAAGATTAAATTCCTGAAACTCGTTCGAATTGCCTTTTTCGGTTCTCCTAAATCGTCAAGCCAACCTATCTAACATCTTGGCCCAAAATCAGGGCATTACAACTCCCCCTTAAGAAATTTCTTCCTCAAAATTTACTTGGCGGAAAAAGGTAGGGAAACTGCTTCTTTATGTCAACCTTACTTTCCCATATGGCTCATCGACACCACGATGTCGCCATAACACTTTCACCAACTCTATGGTCTTGCCACAAAGAACCTTGCTGTTAAAATCCAAAGTTTCCACGGGCTCTTCATCATAGGTCTAATCTGGATTCAACTCAATCTCCTCAACAGGCATCATTGCGAAGGATCCGACTTATACCTCCGAAGCATCGATACATGGAAGACATCATGTATCTTCTCCAACTCCGCAGGTAACCTTAACTTATACGGAACAGGACCAACGCGCTCCAACACCTCATAAGGCCCAATGAACCTCGAACTAAGCTTACCCTTACGTCCAAACCTCATCACCTTATTCCAAGGCGAAACCTTAAGGAATACTCGATCACCAACAGCAAACTCGATCTCGCAATGCTTCAAGTCAGCAAATGATTTTTGTTGATCTGAAGCCGCATTCAGCTAGTCACATATAAGCTTCACCTTCTCATTGGTGTCCTTCAACACATTGGGCAAAGAAACAATCTTCTCGCCCGCCTCTGCCTAACAAAGTGGCGTGCGACACCTTCTACAATACAAAGCCTCGTATAGAGCCATTTGAATACTAGCCTAATAACTATTGTTATAGGCAAACTCCACCAAAGGTAACTGCTTCTCCCATGTTCCTTGGAAATCAATGATGCAACACCGCAACATATCTTCCAACACTTGGATAACGTGTGGCTACATGGGGAAGTGAAGAGTATGTGAGAGAATATATGATTTGATGATTAGGGAAAAGGGAACATATTGTAATAAATTACTCAAATATTTTCCCCTTTTAAACTTATGTACACCGAAAATACCCTAGAATATATAGGAACCATATATGCCAAAAGTATTCTTTTCCAAGATCCCAGAATAATTCACTCCTCATACTTGCTTCATAACTGCCAAAATAAAAATAAAAATAAAATAAAGTAAAACTGAACTCAATGCTATAGCATCGAATGAAAAATAAAAATAAATAGAATTAAATGTAGAAAAACTAAATTAAAGTCCAAAAGAAAAAGAAAAATAATGCTGAAAAGTGAAAAATGGGTGAAATGGATGCCTAACCTTCTATTAACGTGACAAAGATCTTGTCACAATGGATTGGTGCACCATGGTAGGCCTTGATATGTTGACCATTGACTTTGAAGGTTAAGTCGTTCTTGAAATCTTTAATGTCGATAGCATAATGTTGGTATACTTTGACGACCTCAAATGGACCGGACCAACGAGACTTCAACTTGCCTAGAAAGAGTTTGAGCCATGAGTTATATAAGAGGACTTGTTGGTCTTTTTTATATCTTGACAGATAAAGTGAATCCATACCGTCTTCGCACGAACGCAAACCCGTAGAACATGGTCTAAATCTTTCTCACCATTTAAGCAAATCGAGCATTGACCATCCAAAGTGAGATGTCGACATCGTCTTTCCACATTAGTCAAGATTTTATCATGCAAACATAACCACAAAAAGGTCTTTACTCTCTACGGAACATTTATTCGCCATATCACACGCCATAATCCATGTTCATTGTCAACTAATGGTTGTGTAAGTGCCTTGTAAGTCGATGTCGTAGTAAATGATCGAGTCGCGGTATACCTTTATGCCGGTCTATCTAGCCCAAGACTCGTCCAAGGCGGTACCACACATGTAAGGCACAGTAGCATATCTCGTGACAACAGCTGCTATAGTCGAGCCCAGTCCTTCTTCTGATGAATCTATCATACTGGCCACCGAAATATATGGCAGAGGTAGCGGAAAATTGCATTTAATCGCCAAAGGCTCAGCATTATCAAGTCATGAATCTCACCAAAAATCTATCTTTCAACCATCTCGGATCTGCCAACACACACTCATACGAACATCCGCCCACAAATTGCTTATCCCCTGCCATAACCTCGAGGAATTAGGCCATCGGATATCAATAGGTACAACCCCTGTCCATTTATATTTCTCTTTCAAAACTCGTACCCAAAGTTTATTCACCGACGTAACCAATTGAAACGCAATTTTCATTAACAAAGTATTGTTATGTCGACTTAGTTTTTTTACTTCCAATCTGCTATATCAATAGGTAACTGTACCTCTTCCCATTTAACAAGTGCAATTGAAGATTTACCATTCGATGTCCCCTACACAAATCGTCTGATTAGTTTTTCTATCGCATCACAAATTCGTTTCGATAACCAAGAAGTTTGCATTACATAAGTAGGAATCGCTTAGAGTACTGCCTTCGCAAGCGTTATTCTACCCACCAACAATAAAGAGTTAGCCGCCTATCCAGAAAGACGACCTTTAATTCTATCAAGTAAAAACTGATATGTAGCTCGTATAACTCGTTGATGCAAAAGAGGCACGCCTAAGTACATACCAAGATCATCTACAATTTTAACCCCAAACATGTCTGCTATCAACTAACGCCTATCCCCTGCACAATTCTTTGAGAAATAGATTTGTGTTTTGGCTACACTTACCCGATGACCAGAGCAAGTACATAATTGTAACAAAGTATCCTTCATAACTTTCATCTGATCAACAGTAGCTTCTACAAAGAGAACTAAATAATCAGCAAAAAATAAATGCGATAAACCAAAACCTTGGCGAGTAAAGCGAATTGGTTTCCACGAACCCTCACCCACTTTATTTTGAATAGCATGAGATAGGCGCTCCATGCGTAACAAAAACAGATATGGTGATAGCGGATCTCCCTGGCGAATGCCCCGAGATGGAATGAAAGCATTCGTTACTTCACCATTCCAAATAATCTGTGTGAAAATCGTACATACACATTTTATGATCCACCAGATAAAATGCTCTGGCAACCTAACTCCTGAAGAGTCTCCTGAATGAAGCTCCACTTTAGGCGGTCACAAGCTTTCTTAAGATCAACTTTTACTGCCATCCATGACTTCGCATCTTGTTTCCTACTCGTCGTATGAATTACCTCTTGCGCCAGAATAATATTGTCAGTAATCTATCTTCCCAGAACAAAACTGGTCTGTGTTTGCGCAACCTAATTTGGTAAATATTGTTTTAGACGATTAACTAAAATCTTTGTAATTACCTTATACATTACCGTGCAAAGACTGATTGGTCGAAATTGGTGAATGCTCTCAGGTTTGGACACCTTAGGAATTAACATAAGAAGTGTATGATTAACAGCCATATTGAGTTCTCAATTCTAAAAAAACTCGCGAACAAAATAAAGAACGGAATCACCCACAGTTTCCCAATTTTTTTGAAAAAAAACCAGCATGAAAACTATCGACTCAAAGAGCTTTCATCGGATCCATACTAAACACCATAACCCTTACCTCCTCATGGGTAATCGGCTTCACAAAATGGTTGGTATTATCATTTGACAAAGGTACAAAACCATCGCAGAACAGCGACAATGTGGCTTGGCACGGCTCAGCCGTGAACAGCTTCTCAAAAAAATCAACTGCATTATTTCGCAGTGTATCCCCATTCGAACACTAATTTCCATTATTATCTTTTAGTGCTCTAATAAAATTACGACACCGTCTACTCAAAGTTGTTGCGTGGAAATATTTTGTATTTCGATCTCCATGCATAAGCCACTTGCTACGGGACTTTTGGAACCATAGACTTTCTTCCTGCACCAAAACATCATTTAGTTTTTTCTTTAGAGCAGCCTCTAAATCAATCAAAACAATTTTCTAAAATGATCTAAAGACATTTCAACCCCACAGATCCTTGCCAATAACCTCGCCTTTCTCCGCCCAATATGTCCAAAAACATCCTTGTTCTATCGTCTAGTAGCCTCTTAGAACTCAGACTGAATATCGAACATAGGTAGCATACTATTCCACTTTTCTTTAAGGTGCCGTTCAAAATCTTGATGCTCATTCCATGCTGCCACAAGCCGAAAAGGCCGAGTACCCATAGATTTCCCGTCTTTTTCAGTGCTAAGTAAAATAGGCATGTGATCAAACCCTAGTTTTGGCAAATGAGTTACTTCAGCCGTAGCAAAAATCTCATACCATCGGCCATTAAAAAATTTCGATCCAACCTCTGGCTAAGATCCTCACACTCCCAGGTGAACCGCGAACCATTAAACCCCATATCTAGAAGCCCATACTGAAACAAAAAATAACAGAATTTTGCGCGTGCTCTCGTTCTGGGGTGGAACTCTCTCTTATGCTCATCCAAGCTACAAATTGCATTAAAGTCTTTTCTCACGACCCATGGCCACTCATTTCTAGGATCAAGTGCACGTAATTGATCCCACAAAAGACTTATTCGGCAATAATCAAGACTCACATAAATAAAGGTGACAAAAAACTTTTGCCTAGTACTCGTTTCCACACAGATCCCATGTAGGAACTGGTTAGACACCATTAAAATATCCAACTGAATAGTATCTTTCCACATAACCTAAATGCCACTAGAAATATCGCCTCCACTTTAAAAGAGAACTCAAACCCTGACCTACGAATATAATTATCCACAGCCACTCCACTCACTCGTGGTTCCATAATAGCAACGATATCTAGCACCTGCGGACTCAACAACAACCTAAAGTATCTATTAAAATTAAGGCCTAAAGTACCTTGAGAATTCCAAAAAATAACTTTAATCATTAAAAATAAAAATAAAAACCAACATAGCCAAACCACTAATCATGGGCAGGCCATTCTCCTTCAAAAGTCGAATTATCAATTTACTGTACATTAGACCATGTATCTTCCTTCGCATTCTTTTCCTTCGCCATACTATACTTAACAGATGAACTGACACCAGTCAAATCCCGAGACATATTCGTAACTCAATCAGAGATCACCACTTGCTTACTAGCAACTTCCTTGGGCTTTCTTTGCTTTCTATTTTTCTGAGGCAACCCAGCGATCACTGTGCTATTACGGTTCAATGCCTTAGTACTTGCTGTTTGAATAGGGCCATACGATGATTCTGACTCCTTAGGAATACGCTTCACCCCTTCCTTAACTACACGAATCGCAACATGTTTATCTGATTTCAAGGATGTCGGGGCCAATGCTACCTTACCATGGGCAGCCACCACCGACACATCAATAGGAGTTATGGTCTTGTCCCTACGGCCTGAGATACCGGCTTAGGTATAGCCTCACTTGATATGGTTTCCATAGGCATGTCACCACCACATTCCCTTTCCTGAACACCATTCGTGTACCCTACACAACCCCCTCGACATGCACTGTCAATATTATTTTCCACTGTATCAACATTCAGTATCGGTCTAGACTTGTGGCTGTCATCCGATCTCCCTACTACCCGTCCACCAAGACCTTCTTGCGGTTGTCCACCCCTATTGGCTGCAGCCAAATTCTCCTCAGATATATCATGCAACGCCCCAAAGTGGGATCCCACAGGTGTAGTAGCATCTACCTTCTCACGAGTTTCACATCTAGTTACCATATTTGCTCGACATCTCCTTCTTTCAACATCCATCCATGGCCCATACAAATCTGTTTCAGCTGGCAGAGGCATTTCAAATGGCTTAGGTGCTCCATTCATCCCAAGCGAATGACTACAAATCTTCTTCGAGTGACCATATTTTCCACATTCAAAACATATGATCGGTAAACCCTCATACTCTATTGGTTGATATTTACCATTAATAATTAACCCCGAAATCAATGGCTTATCAAGATCCACCACAATTGTCAACCGTGTGAAATACCCACGCTTGCCCTCCATAGTATTGAAATCCACACGCACTACTTTACCAGAAGACTAGCAATGGCTCTAAACAAATTCTTGGAATAGTATCTGTAAGGTAACCTAGGTAATCGCACCCACGCAAGAATCTGTTTAGGATACTCTGATGCTGTGGAAAACTCGCGAGACCATGGTTGCACTGTTAAATAACTCTCATACACCATCCATGGACCATCCGATAAAACTTTCTCATAGTCATCCTCCATGGCAAACCTAACAAGATAATAATCATTATCTAAGTCAATCAGATTCACCTCACCCTTGGGATTCCATAAAGCATGGATGTGATTCTTTAAAGCGTGGTAACCAATTAATTTTCCCAGTAGGCGTACAATCAAGGATTTTGACAGTTTCACATCAATCTCCTAATGCACCCGATCAGATAACTGAATTTCCGGCACTGCTCCAGTACAAGCAATCATCACATTATTCTCCTGGAGCTCCACCTCCAAGTCGCTTATAAAATTATCCTTCTGTACCTCACCAGTCGTTCCTCGTACCATATCCCAAAACGAAGGCTTGGCCGGTGCAACAGTCAGAGCTATATCGGTTGCAACAACCATGTTCACATCTGTCGGTATCTCCCTCATCTTCTCCATCTCAACACCAGCCGATCTTGCTTCTAAAGTGGCTATCTCCAATTCTATACTCCCACTATCAGCCGTGTCGTCCACCTTTCCTCTACTCACCACGACCCCTTTCATCACAAAATCTGGTGGCTTACCCGCCAGCGCAACCACATGCTGCGCAACATGCGTTTCAAAGTTTCCTGAATATTCGGAGCTCATACTAGGGCTTTCTTCAAAATCGTCTTAATTAGTTACTTAGTATAATTTTAGGGCTACTTATTATTTAATAAAGAATGGTATCATTAATTTTTTATATTTTAACATTATATTATTCTTTAAATTTAAAATAATTATTTTTATTATTAGTTCATATATTTTTAAAAATAATGTTTATATATATATATATATACACTCTTAAAAAAATTAGGGCATATTTGGCAATTAGCTGATAGCGAATTGCATTAGCTGATTTGACTAGCGGATTATATTAGATGATTGTATAAAAGTGTTTGCTAAAATTAACTAATAGCTGATAGTTGTTTGATTATTTAAACAAGCAAAATGACATAAAAACATGATTATATTCTATACTTGTTTGAATAGTTTATTAGTTATCAATATTTTGTATCTATTAATATTAATTAGATTATGAAAAATATTTTTTAATATTACATTACTAGGCATATTTGAAGGATCTATATGTTAATTTGTTATTTATTGAATTATTTTAATATAATTTAATTAATTATTAAATATAAATATAAATATAAATATAAATGTGGAAGAATTAAAAAGAAAAAAATTAGTTTATAAATGTCACAATGTAAATACGTGAGGATGAAGAATTAAAATAGAAAAGGTTAAATTTATGTAATTTGGATATTTTTTATAATTGTTAAGGGTAAAATGTCTTTATAACTCTTATATCAAAACATCTAATTTCAAAAAGCTACTATTAGTAGTTTTTTTTAAAATTAGAGGTCTCACCACAATCCGCTATTCACCAAACATCCAAATTAACGGATTCGACTGGTCAAACCTCTAATTTTAACTCAAACCTCTAATTTTGACTCAAACTGTTATTTACCAAACATGACCTAGATATATTTAACACTTGATTTTGCATAAATATCAAATAACTTTAGCATTCAAGTCAATACTTAATAAATTAAACATTAAAAATTAATTTTTATTTTTTCTAACTTATTAAACAATACCGTTAAATAATTTTGTTACTATGCAATGCTATGTGGTTAGGGAGTTGGGTATTCTAAGAGATTAGACTAGTCAAAGAAATTGAAGGGTGCACGAGACGCAGATGCAGTCCATCAAAACCAACAATTAAGTTTGGATCAGGGAATATAAGTTTCAAGTTATTACCAACTTTGTGGAATAACTGTTCATTGAAAGCATCAAAGTTATTTCTTGTCTGTTTACCAAGGCACAATTAATTAAAAATGTAAATCTGTTTTGCTTTGAGGGAACTGCACAGAACTCATAATTAGAAGCCAGCGATTTGAAATAGATTTATTCCTTGTTTTACGACAATGCACATATAATTTGTCTTGTGCATGCATTCATTCATTCTTTGATAAACGCACGTCTTGACTAATGTATCGTTTCATACAATCTCAGTATGCATAAAAAGGTAGAATAATTGCTTCATAATAGGATTACAAGGCAGTTGAAAAGGATTGTCGGAAGGTTAGTGCAATGAAGCTGTTTCTGGTGCTCTTTCTTGGGTACATTGTGCTATGGCTCATGATGCCCACGAAGATGTATTTTGAACACTGGTTGCCTGAAATCCGTTACAACTTTGGACCACAAGGTTGATACACTACTTCATAATATTTCAGTTTTTCTTCTTTCAAACTTACAATTATGTGTATCTATAGGTTCAACTATGCTGATTTACACATTTCCCATCGACCTCATTGCTACAATGGGCTGTGTTTACCTTCACTTGGGAAACAAACATGGAGATGAAAGCATTGAAATGTATCATCAATATTCAATACTTGCTTTTGTTTTGGCAGAGTAATTTAATAAACTGCTGCTGACTGATTCCTTGGGAACTGAAGGGACAAACATCTAAGCTTACCACTTTGAAGCAACCAGTGCTGGTGAAAGGTCCTCTGGGTATCGTTTCATGGATGGAGCTGTCATTTTTAACCATGTTTATTGTGCTTTTGGCTTGGTCAACCACTTCTTTCTTGAACGGAATGTTTCTACATATCAACCAAATGGCTTCAGAGAGTGGATTGCTAGTGTAAGAATCCCACTAATTCCTTGTTCCAAATGGAGGGGAAATAATTTGATTACTGTTTCGGGTTGACGTTGCAGGTGGGAGGCTAAGCTGGAAATGTCAGGTTTGGCACTGGGGCTAGTAGGAAACATTTGCCTGGCTTTCCTCTTCTTCCCCGTGACCAGAGGATCTTCAATTCTGCGGTTGATAGGGCTTACCTCAGAATCAAGTGTTAGGTATCGTATTTGGATTGGGCTTATTGCAATGACCATCTTCACTTTTCATGGTTTATGTTATCTTATTTTCTGGGCCAAGACACAGCAAATGGCAGAGGTAAATTTATAAGTTGCCAAGGGATCTAACAGAATCACAATGTCTTGATAGTTTGAAAAGAACAAGGGATGTAACAATTCATGTTTCATTTTTTCCTTAAGTTGCAAATCATATAAGTACTGTGCTTTATCTGCAGGTACTTGAGTGGGATAAAATTGAAGTTTCAAACGTGGCAGGAGAAATAGCTTTGCTCTCTGGTTTAGTCATGTGGGCGACAAGCCTCCCACGAATAAGGCGAAAAATGTTTGAGCTCTTCTATTACACTCATCATCTCTACATTCTCTTCGTTGTCTTCTACGTCTTTCACGTTGGTTTCGCCTATTCTTGCATCGTGCTTCCTGGTTTCTACCTCTTCCTCATCGATCGGTTTTTAAGATTCTTACAATCCCAACAAAGGGTTAGCTTGGTTTCAGCACGTATTTTACCCCGTCAAACTGTTGAGTTGAACTTCTCCAATAGCCCAGGTATTGCCAAGGCCCAAAACACATTGCTTATTACTCGTATATTCGATGTTATGCTTGTCGATGAACTTATCTAAGGGAGGCGTTACTTGCCCAAGTTCTAAAGCTTGCATGACACTTGAGAGGATTTAGACAAGAATATTAGATAATCTTGTTGTTTATTTTGGCAGAGCTGAGTTACAGTCCAACAAGCATTGTTTTTGTGAATGTACCTGGCATTTCCAAGCTACAATGGCATCCCTTCACAATTACCTCCAATAGCAATATGAATCCCGACAAGCTGAGTGTCACGACCATGCCGTCTAGGCCCGATCGGCACACCGTGCGGCACTTGAAAAGGGACCCAACTTAGACAAGTCAGCCTTCAACAAGCCCTTTATCCAAGGACTCAACTTGGAAGCGTCTTCTCATGATCCATCAGGCAACATGCGCGTCGAATATCGTATCCCGCGGGGCCTAGCGAATGCTAGCGACCAACCCCTGACTCTCGCGACGAGCGCGATATGGGGCCCTGTGGCCCCAAACCGTCCCTAAGAGATCCTCCTAGAGAGACATCGTGCCATCCGCTTGGCTCCAATGCCCGCACACCTAAGCCCTACGTGGGCCTAGGAGAAGGTCACTTACACCAAGGCAGCTCGGCTGCTAGCGCTTGGCGAGGAGGATGGTGGAGACCCAACACCAGACCACTTCCCCCTAAAGAGCTAAATAAACTTACCAAGTATGACACAAGTAGACGTTGCTTCGTCCCAAACGAGGACACTTTATGAACAGGGCCTTCATCGCCTTCCCAAAGCATCCTAACTTGCATCCTTGACTTGGTCGCTCTTCAGGCATTGCTCATATCATCGCTCGGTCCGCCTTTGCTCGTCCCGAACAGGCTTGTCAAGGCAGGATCGTAATACAATAAGAGACAGCCTTGACATTCTCCCACACTTCCTATTATCGATGTCCTCATCGATACTGACACTCATTCTTCATCACCTGATGAGTTGATATAGACATCGAAGGCAGTTCCTCTTGGATCTATGCTTGACTTAATACGCTTCTCTAGTCACATCATCTGAACATTCAAGCAGATAACTCGAGCCTCGATCCTGGGTTCTTTTGATTCCCTTATGACCCAGTTTTGCTCCTTCAAGGTCAAGAGCTAGATTCATGCTCCCACACTTTTACTCTGATTGTGGCTCGAGCGAAACACTTGTAGCAAATCATTGACTCAACTAACGCATGCCTTGTAGTGTCTTTGAGTCTCACGAACTAGCCATAGACCTACAAAACAAAAATAGCATACCTGCCGCCCATATGCAAGAGAACTAAGACCCGCCACACAATGGTTTGCTCTTTGGCACTAAGCTCATTCGCCAATTGTGTCGCACCGAATAGTGAGATCTTCAAGCAATGAATGTGTCACCATCTGGCCAATATCCAAACGGGCAGGTACAAGTTCACCTTGCATTTAATTGCTTAATGATGTAAAATGATCTCTGGTTACCAACACGATACAAGCGTGTACTTGTCTCTTTGTCTTTCTTTATATGGCTTGTACTATATGATATACAAGCACATACATTAGTGATAACCTATTTACACAAGTCTCGAACGATACCTGGTTGGTAAATATTGCCTTACGCATTCACCATTTGCCAAGTGAATGTACATCTATTCCCACTCGAACAACCTTGCTCTCATGAACTCATGCATCGTGGTTTTTCAACAGCTAATAACACTTTTCCCACGAGCCAACCGCCTTTAAGGTTATCCAACGTAACATACAACTTGTCTCGCTTCTCTCTGCATCATCTTGTCGACGTCATCGTCGACTGAACAAAAGAATTCCTTCGCTAGTTAGCGGTACCATTGTAACCTGCAAAGACTAACTTTCCTTTGACCAAGTTATGCACTATTGTGCCACAAGCCCAACCACATTCTTCTTTTCAACACAACAAGCGCCTCTGCGCTAAACATAAACGAGCCCCATAAAGGGTTACTTTCCACGTGACATCATGTAAGGATAATCATTTTTGGTTAACGACAGGCACCTCTGTGCACTGTAAGCAATATGATTTCCAGGCATGCATCAACGATTCACAAGTAGTCGGCTTCTCAATACTGAGGTAACCATAGTGATTAACGTCAGACACCTCTTGTGTACTGATTTCACTATGACGACCCAGCTAAGACTTCAAGACATATTGAGTGCCTCGGCACAAAACAACCATAGTGTGTAACATCAGTCACCTCCGTAAACTGATGACACTATGTTTGAACTCGTTTGCACCTCTGTGTGATAAACTATAAGTGTCTCTTGCACTGAAACAACCATAGTGGTTACCGTCAGTCACCTCCGTGTACTGATCCCACCAGGTCCAACTCATTAGCACCTCTGTGCAGCAAGAAATAAGTGCCTCTTGCACTGAAACAACCATGGTAGTTAGCGTCAGTCACCTCCGTGTACTAATCCCACCAGGTCCAACTCATTAGCACCTCTGTGCAACAAGAAATAAGTGCCTCTTGCACTGAAACAACCATGGTGGTTAGCGTCAGTCACCTCTGTGTACTGATCCCACCAGGTCCAACTCATTAGCACCTCTGTGCAATATAAAGATCGAGCACCACATATGCTTCGATCGCTATAGTGGTTACCGACAGGCACCTCTGTGCGCTGGCTCCACTATAAAACTCACATGCACCTCTATGCCACAAATTCACAACTAAGCACCACTGTGCCAAAGGAATGAGCGCCACTGCGCGAAGATAATAACCAAGCACCTCTGTGCCCGAAACAATAGTCAGGCACCTCCGTGCACTAACCAACCCTCAATTTATTTCACATTGTAGACTCACCCAACCCACTCCTTTTCGAGGGCGCTTGGTGTGGAGTCCAACCATCTAATGTCGTACAAAGTTTAGATTCACATTACCCGGCTCGAAAGCCTTGCTCTGATACCAACTGTCACGACCATGCCGTCTAGGCCCGATCGGCACACCGTGCGGCACTTGAAAAGGGACTCAACCTAGACAAGTCAGCCTTCAACAAGCCCTTTATCCAAGGACTCAACTTGGAAGCGTCGTCTCATGATCCATCAGGCAACATGCGCGTCGAATATCGTATCCCGCGGGGCCTAGCGAATGCTAGCGACCAACCCCTGACTCTCGCGACGAGCGCGATATGGGGCCCTGTGGCCCCAAACCGTCCCTAAGAGATCCTCCTAGAGAGACATCGTGCCATCCGCTTGGCTCCAATGCCCGCACACCTAAGCCCTACGTGGGCCTAGGAGAAGGTCACTTACACCAAGGCAGCTCGGCTGCTAGCGCTTGGCGAGGAGGATGGTGGAGACCCAACACCAGACCACTTCCCCCTAAAGAGCTAAATAAACTTACCAAGTATGACACAAGTAGACGTTGCTTCGTCCCAAACGAGGACATTTTATGAACAGGGCCTTCATCGCCTTCCCAAAGCATCCTAACTTGCATCCTTGACTTGGTCGCTCTTCAGGCATTGCTCATATCATCGCTCGGTCCGCCTTTGCTCGGTCCCGAACAGGCTTGTCAAGGCAGGATCGTAATACAATAAGAGACAGCCTTGACACTGAGCATTGCCGTCAAAAGCGAAGGAAGTTGGTCTTCTGAGTTGTATCAGAGGCTTTCATCCCCTTTCTCATTGGATCGTTTCTACCTCTCCATAGAAGGGCCTTATGGACCCACATCAACAAATTTCTTAAGGTACTTGACCCAAAAAACATGATCTCTCCCCCTGCTTCTGCAAAGATAAATACAGAACCCTTTGTGACATATAGAATATCAGCCTCAGGCACGACACGCTAGTGATGTTGAGCGGGGTAGCGGCATTACACCTTTCATATCAATCATTCGGGAGCTCATCTGTAAGGGCAATAATGGTGGTGTCAAGATTCCACAGATCCTCCTCATATGTGCATTCAAGAGATCTATTGATCTCACAATGTTAGAATTGATACAAACAGTTTCAGGCACCACAACAGATATTTCCTGCTTGCAGTTACAGATTGAAGCCTATGTAACAAGAGAAAAGGTGGTGGTCGAAGATAACGACACGCCCCTACAAACTGTATGGTTCAAGCCTAATGCATCAGATGCACCAGTTTCTGCAATTTTAGGCCTCAACATCTGGCCCTGGCTTGGACTTATAATTTCATCATCTTTTGTCATCTTCCTTCTTCTCATTGGCATTCTAACACGATACTATATATACCTGATTGGCCTTGGTTCTAACGTGGTATACGCTACCGCTGCAAGAGCTGGCTTTAACATGTTATTCATATGCCTCGCCATAGCAATGACCGTAACGACCGCTTATCTTTGGAACAAGAAGCGAAATAGTAAGGGGATGAGACAGATTCAAAACATGGATACAACGACATCTCCGGCGTGGTTTAACAACGGTGGTGACCGAGAACTTGAAAACCTTCTGCACCAGTGTTTATTACAAGCGACCAGGGTCCATTATGGTGAACGACCTGACTTGAAAAGTAAGCTATTATCCAATATGCGTTATGTAATGGCATTCTACATTACATATATGTGAGAATATCCAAATTAGTTGACTTATTTTTGTTTTTGTTTTTTTGAACATTGGAACCGGCAAGCTTTATTGTACAAAGAAACAAAAAAGATACAAGACAAAAAGAGAAAATAAATACAAGACAAACAGAGAAAAACACACAAAACAACAGAAGAAGAACAACAATTCTCATGCTCGAAAAAGACGAGCAAAAGCAATAAACAAACCACAAGAAGCAACAACAAAATAAATAGAAACAACCTAACACGAAACGACGAAACAAAAGAAACACAAACGAGAAAGAAACGGTCGGGACATGACCGGGACTATCGGCCAAAGTCATGAAAGCGAAAAGCCAGCAGATCCGGTGTTGCCAAACTGTATGTCTTTTTGGTGATCAACGGAGCTTTGGGGCGGTAACTTGTGATGTAGAGGGACTTCTAACAGCTCATTACGTCAGATCTAGAGTTGTTGACGACTAGAAGAGAGGCGAAAGTACATCCCACGGCCACCATCTACAGAGCGGAGAGAAAGGAGGCAGGAACACAGGCACCAACACCGCCGCACCATCACCTAAAAGCAAAGAAAATCTGACAAAAAATAACAAAAAAATAAAAAAAAAATAGTGATCGTCGGAGGTGACGTCAAACCTCCAAACCGACACCGATACAACCATCCACCTAAAGTCAGAAAAAGCACCGGAACAGGCACGGTAATCTTCCCCCCAAAACTCAATTCAAGGAGATGGAGAAAATTGCCGAAATGACAAGATCACCGCTCTTAGAGGGCACTGACGGCCTATCCATCGAAAGAAATAATTATTAAGAGACGAACCGATTACTGACGATGAGTGACCGGCTAAAAAGATGAGAACGCAATTAGAGTTTGTTTAAGAAAGAAGGTAGAAAAGATAGAGAGAATGTTCTCGGAACTTTACTTATTTTTGTATTTTGGGGTTTGGTTATTTGTAGGGATGCTGCTTGAATGTAATGAAAACAACGTCGGAGTTATTGTAAGTGGGACGAGGGAACTGCGACAAGAAGTGGCGAGCATCTGTGGTTGTGGATTGGCGGATAATCTGTATTTCGAGTCCATTAGCTTCACCTGATGAGCATAACAGAGGAACTGGAAGACTCGCTTTCATTTGCTTGTTTGTAAAATCCCGCCGGATGAATCATTATTCTCTTTTATCTGTAACGATTAGCAGTATTTCTCTCTATCCTTTTAACTGATAACCGTAGTTAATTTTTTTGAATAAATATAAAATTTAATAAAATAAAAATTAGTTTACAAAATTAAAATAGATCAATTACATTAATATCGGTAATAAAGATAAATACTATTAACACAAATATAAAAATACATGTAATAATGACCAGAGACAAAATTAAGATGAAACATAAAAAACATGGGCTTATTAGCTATTTAACTTCAAGATTTATAAGGACAGTGCCTAATTTGACTATTGTTTTAATTCAGAGAGAATTAAAATGTTCCTAGACGAAAAATTTTCGGAGGAGCAAAGTTCCACTAATTGTGTATTTTGTTCTATCATCGGCAATGATAGTGCGTCAACAAAATGACTTTATCACAATTTAATTATAAATAAAAAGTTTTTTTTATTTTTTCTTGATATTTTTATTTATGCTTCAACAATAAAAAAGAATTAAATTTATGGTTATAGTTTAGGATCAGAGTTTAGAGAATTGGGGATATGTATATTTTTAGGGTTTAAAATTTATAGTTTAAGATTTAGAATTTAAAGTTAGTGATTAAAATTTATCTTTTAACGTTGTTGCATGAAAAGGACACAAAAAAGGGACATAAAATTTTTATTCCTCAATTGTGGCATATATTTAGTAATTGTGAGCTTCTATTAATATAAGTGAACCGGTTCAAAGGTCCAAAGCAAAATTAGATTTATAAAATAATTAAGTAAACATCAATAAAAGATAATATTAAATTCAATCCTTAAAAAAAGAAAAAATGCAACAAAAATAAAAAAAATCATTATTTCCATTAAAAAATAAAATAACATACTAAATCAAATAACACAAAAAACTCAGAAATGTAAAAAAAAAAAACTAAATAGATTAAAAAAAGAAAAAGGAAAGATAAGGAAAAATCTGAAAAAGCATGAGTGGTAGTTATTTGGCCTCCTAGACAACCAATGAGAAAAAAAGCAAGTAAGAGAAAAAATAATACAAGATGAATAACATCAATAAATTAATTCCGACATCAACTTAGTTGATAATTATAAATTTATCCCTATATAAGAAATATTTTGTAGGGTTCTTTTTGGTTTTATTATACTTATATAAATATTTAAATAAACTACTAAAATTCATTAGTTGAGATTGAAACACATATCTAGAAGCTTTTATGCACAATCTTTTATTTTATCAGTAAATGTATGAATTTATTCAAGAAAATCATACAAGATGAACATTGCCACGTGTCTCGTTAAAAACTTCCTTAGCATTAGCTGGAGAAAAAAATACAATATGGTAGTATCTAGGACTTAAGCGCCTGAACAAAATAAATGCGATAAAACACTCAATTCAGTACTCCACGGTCCCTACACAACATGTCGACTGACCCTAACAACCCAAGACATCTAAGCACTTAGCCATTTACTAGCGTTCGCGGCAAGGAAATCATTCGCCTCATCTTCATTGCACCGCCTTCGTAATAAAAACAAAGCAAATAATACAATAATCAACAATAAGATGCCCAAGAACCCACACTCAATGAAAGCAACAGACCATCACTCAATATAATCCACCATGCATCAACAGTCCACAAACAAGTAACAAGGCACCTTGTGCAAACCTTCTCCACTCCTTTGCCATATCTTTCACGTACACATTTGAATCTAATCAAATGTTCATGAACAAAATCTTCAATGACGCTTAGAAGCCTCTGGATGGTATGATCTGACAAAACATTGCGACAAGTTCAAATGTTGCATTCTCAATTAACCTATTGAGTTTAGCCATCTCACAAAAACACTACTACAACCTTGACTTTTCGAGGCTGATCTGATCATGGTAAAAACTCCCAAGACACCACGTTATCACGTTACTAACGATAAGATCCGAAAAACTCACTTCAAATCAGAAATTGATTCTCTAACGGGAAAAGAGTATAAATTCACAATATTCGAAGGCTACAAACTTTTAACAAAATTACCTAAAATGGTCTCCATTTGAGAATCCTAATACAAGCACCATATCGCATTTACGAGACTATATATCATCTTGAATTGTCCTTCTCTTTTTTGCCGCTTCGAGACCAACTACATCAAACGCGTCACTGATGCTACTATCCTCGCTCCCTTGCCTCAATAATATGTGTTATATCTTTTACGATGTCCTCCTTAATCCCTCACTATAACGACCTAAATTTTTGAGTCAACAATTTGGACGTTGACCCATGTTAGGGACCTTCGAGTTGGTTGGAGTAATTGGACTCATTGGGCCAAGTTTGGGCTTTGTTGTATGAGTATTGAGCTTTGTGGGTTTGGAAAGTAGCCATTTTGTAAAAGGAGAGAAGCTTAGGGGTTCTATGCTACAATTGTACCCTTTTTTTAAACCAAAAGGCTGAATGCCTTTCAATCCCCTTGGCTGCCACGTGAGTTAAAGAAGAAAAGGAACAAGATGATCTCATTTATCTTTTTTTCTTCTTCCTTCTCCCCTACACTCCCGTTTTCTCTCTACCCAAACACACTTTCTAAAAACTAAAAATCTTACCTTTATGCATCATTTCTTCCAACCAAGGTTTGAGATTGGAGTATGTTAATCCCCTCTTCGTGAGCTTCATGAAAAGCATAATTTTGTGGTGGAAAGATAAGGGTTGTGAATATGGGTTTTGGGAAGGTTTAAGCTTTTAGAGCTTTTCCCATGTTTTTAAGGTTGATAATATGTAGCCAAACCTTTCTTTTGTATTTGGGTTGAGTCTTGATTCATTTCCTTGTTTGTGTGGAGGAAAGGAGGTGATTGAGAGTTCTTCCAAGCTTGAGTAAAAGAAAGTGGAAGGGTTTAGCTTATAAGCTTGTTTCGGTATTTCTAGCTAAAAGTCAGTACATCTCTGACTCCTACTCTTCTTGAAGATCATAAAGTGATTATTTTGCTTGATTTTGTGGTTTAAGATTACTAGTTTGTTGTTAATGTAGCTTAAAGCCTTGTTAATGGTAAATCTCGGATTAAATGTTAGTAAGGTGTAAAAATGGTAGTAAACCACCCTAAACAACTCTCATAAGATGTAGGATCGAGTTAATGAGTTAAAGGTTACATTTTGGGGCCTTGGGAAGTGATTTTCCGAACCTTGGAATCTATTTCTAGGCTTCGATACCGATACATGGTGAGTTTATATCGGTACCTGTGTTCTAAAAGATGAACAAATGCAACTTGTGAAAGACGTATCGATACCCTTGCGGTAGGTATCAATACCCCCTGATTTATCAAGATTCTAGTAGCGAAGTTTATACCGGTACGCTTGAGGGAGTATCAGTACTGAAGGGGTATCGATATGCGGGGTTCGTGTATCGGTATGGGATTAACGGTCAACCCTCTCCTCTATGAAGCTCGAGTATCAGTATACTTGGGTGGGTATCGGTACCCAAAGAGCAGTATCAATACTCGTGAGTGGGTATCGGTACCCACTGGGCAATATGCCTGTAAAAGTTGAAATTAAGTGCGAGGGGTTGATAATTCGAAGACTATGGTCCAAGGGACTTTTAATGTAGTAAAATGAATCGTAAAATTTAGAAACCGAGATTTAACCCTTATGGATAGGTGAAATGTGTAATAGCTTGGTAAGTGATGAATCGAGATAACCTTGATGGCTAGTGTTATGCTTTGGGGCATTTGCTTGATAGCTTGGCTTAGTGCCACTTACCTTTTGGTGAGGTGTCCGAATGTTCATGGAGCATGTGTTGCTTTATGATTGATGAAAAGGAATCTAGATATCTTAAAGTCAATACTACAGGTACTTATATAAGGGGATGTGTACTTTAGGGGCTTAGTGCACAAGTTCATCTGACGTACCCACAGGCTGAGTGAGCTGGGTGCAGTTAGAAACCTATCCGTGGCTATGGTAATCTGGATAAGTTATTAAATCGATAGGCTAAGCAAGCTTGAGTAACCTGATAGGACGAGTGACCTCAGGTAAGGACTACATGTGGCTAATGTGATCTAAGTATATCTAGGACATAACAGTGGCTATGGTGATTCGGATAGGGTCCATCTAACTAGACGGTTGTGTAAAAACGAATATTCTGTCTACTATATGATCACGGGTAAAGTAGGGTTTCGTTGGCCTTTATGTAGATGATGTATGAATTTATATATGTATGCTATGTGGATGCTATTGATAGTAGCTTTTGTACCCGATGGCTGAGTGACCAGGGTACGGTTTGAAACCTACTCGATAGGCTTAATGATCTCGAGCATGGTAAAGCTTTGTAGGGCATATAAGACTTCTTGTAGACTTGTTGATGCCTCGAGATAGGTGATCTAAGAACTTTAGTTGTGTAGGATAGAAGATGACTCATAGATAGTAAAGCCTTATTTATGCTCTCTAGAATGAATTTACCTTGTATGCTTGTTTTATGATAATCAATAGTTGTGGTAGAGTAGAAATATATCACTGATCTTTGTAAGCTCAGCGTTCGGAATCATTGTTTTCGTTCGCAGGTTAGTAGATGGATCGTGGCCGAGGAGCACATCAAGAAGGGATTTTCCAGCACCGTAACGCTTTAGAGTACAATACTTGATATTTAGTTATGGGCTATTGTATTCATATGACTTTACAGTTGTTGAGTCTGTAAACTCTATTTGAAACATTATTTTGAGATACGGTATTTTAAACTTGGAGCTCCTGTTCTGTAAACTTATTTATAATAATTGCTTGTTTACATGGATTTTTGAATATCTTGATGTTTTGATAATGGCTAAACTTATGGTTTTACATGAAAATTCGCAGGTTAGTAGATGGATCGTGGCCGAGGAGCACATCAAGAAGGGATTTTCCAGCACCGTAACGCTTTAGAGTACAATACTTGATATTTAGTTATGGGCTATTGTATTCATATGACTTTACAGTTGTTGAGTCTATAAACTCTATTTGAAACATTATTTTGAGATACGGTATTTTAAACTTGGAGCTCCTGTTCTGTAAACTTATTTATAATAATTGCTTATTTACATGGAGTTTTGAATATCTTGATGTTTTGATAATGACTAAACTTATGGTTTTACATGAAAATTCGATGGGTCGAATTTTGAGTGACCCAAATTTATTACTTTGGATCCGGATCGAAATCGAGGTGTTACACCCATAGTTTCTACGCCTGTAAACTTGCCTAATGCCAAAATTTCTTTCACCTCCACTAAGATAATCTTTTTCCGATGAATGAAATTAAAATCTAACGGCGATCCGTTAGCTATCCCCTCAAACTTTAGCGGGGTCTTATGTGGCCTTCTTCTGCGTCTCTTCCTCAATCTTTCTTCTCTCACAAAGCTTTTTATTACTTCATTTATAATCATTGGTTATTCAGTTTTATAAATGAATTTTTTTATATAAATTATTTATTTTTAATACATATTTTTAAAAAGTCTATTTTAATTTGGTGTCACTTGACTTAGTGAGCTGGTCTTAATTCAAAAAGTACGCTTAAAATAAAGTATAAATAAAAAATGCATATATTTATAAAATTATAATAGTAATTCTATATTCTCTTAAAAATAGTAGCTCAATATTATTTGTACTAATGAATAACTATCATATAAAATTATTAATTTGCTATATTGTGAATGCTTAATTAGTTTTACAATATAACTATTTTAAAAAAAATTTAAATAAAATTTAAAATTATTTTTTAAATAAAATAAATTATTTATTATAAAACAAAGTATTGTTTGCATGTGTACACGTCTTAAAAACTTATGTTTAAAGTCTCTATTTCAATTTGATGTCACTTAACTTATTGGCACCATATGAGCTGGGAAGTATGCTTAAACCAAAGTACAAAATAAACATGTATATATTTATAAGGATATAATAATAATTCAATTTTGTTTGTTAGAATAAATAACTATCATTAAAAAATATTAATTCTCTCTACATGGTAAGTAATTTCATTTTTAACCGTATAACTATTTTACTAAATTTTATTGATTTTTTAATAATAAATTTTAAAAAATAAAATTAATTTTATTTAAAAAATAAATTATAAAGAATAAAATATTTCAATGTAAAATTTGGTATTGTTCATAAAAATTAGTAAATATGTGGATAATTTAGCACCTACTATCTATAAAATTTCTTATAGCCAGTTATAAAGAAGAAACCTTTATAATGGACAACCTATGTATGCCACAATTTACCAAAACATTTGAGAGATAAGTATCAAACTTACACATGAACATTAGTTAAATGTGTAATATTATATTTTAACTTTAACTTTGTATAATTGTATACATATTTTTTATTCCACTTAATTTCACCAATTATTAAAATAATTATTAACATAGCATCATTTTAAATTTTAATATTGAATACACAAATAAGTATATTTTTCTATTATAAAATAAATAGATGCATTTAATTTTTAATAGATGTATTTAATTTTTAAATACGTATAATTGAATTATAATAAAAGTTTCATAGGTATAACTGAACCAAAATTAAAATCTCATGTGAATATTTGCACCAAATCATAGTTTATGTATCACACTACACATTTGATCAAAATTTATGTATAATTTTAATATTTATCCCAACATTAATCATCAAGCCAATAAGTATTGTTTGTATTGTTTTAATGAGATAAGATATTAGATCCTTTAAGTAAACTCAAAGGTTAAAATCATGATATTGTGAATGAGCAAATTAAGTTGAAAAGATTTTCCCATAGTGAACTTATACAATATTTAATTTAAATTAGTCAACTAATAAATTAAATACCGATCGTTATGAAAAAAATATTTTATTATAAAAAAGTATTCATGAGAAAGATTATTTAGCTCCTTCGTTTAGCTTACTAACAGTTTATGGCAATATAGGGATGAGATGGTAACGGGGTGAGGCGGATTTTTGGCCAACCCGACGCCCGAGGGGTAGAGGCATTTACCCCACCCGACCCCAATTTTTGAGATGGTTCACCAGCACAGGACCGGAAGATGAAAAATCCGCCCCGACCCTATCCGCCATGACTTTCTTAGCAATCTAATATTTTTCCAGATTTTCCCACACTTTCTCACCTAAAATTAATTTTTCTCGGCAACCAAACAAACCTTTACAGATTAAAAACTAAAAATCCAACATCAGAATCTTGGGAAAAAACAACGTATATGAAAAATATTGAATGAATAAAAGAAAAAGAAAGCAATATACAAATCTTTTTTGAACAAGGAGCAATATACAAATCTAAAACTCAAATATGAAACTCAAATCTAAAATTAAAAAAAAAACATGTAAATAAAAAATCATATTCAAACCTGAAAGAATATATAGAATGAAACCTAAATTTAAAAGCCATAACGAAATCCGAATTAAAAACACAGCAAATTCAAATATGAAGTATATACAAATTAACAAAAATTAGGGGAAAACAAAAATCAATGGGAAAATGGAAATGAAAAAGTAAAGAAATAAAATATAAAACAAAAATCAAGGGGAGAATGATAATGAAAATGAAAATGTAAAGAAACAGATGAAGAAGAATTAAGAGGAGATTAGAAGTGTTAGGGCGAGGGAGAAGGAGAGAGAGAGGCGGCAAGACAAAGCAAAAAAAATGAAATAGGAAAAGAAAAGCCCTAAAGTATATATATATAATGGCATTTCTGTAAATATACTAACTATATATATTTTAAAGGCTTAAATGAAAAATAGACATTTAAAGTATGTTTTTTTGAACTTTAGGTTCCTAAATTATTTTTTTGTAAAAATAGGTACCCGAAATTTCAAAAATTATAATTTTAGGTTCTTAAAGTATTTTTTTTGTAAAAATAATTGGTTAAAGTTTTAAAAGTTTAAACACTCATTAACGGTCAGACACCTAAAATTATAACTTTTGAAACTTTTGACAGCTATTTTTACAAAATAATACTTTAGGCACCTAAAGTTCAAAAAAGACATACTTTGAGCACCTATTTTTCATCTAAGCCTATTTTAAAATATAACCGGGTCATGTCGGGCCAGGGAATTTTTATGCTAAACCCGAACCTGCCCCACCCCGACTCTCCTTTTCCTACAACCCGCCCCGTCTCGAAATTCAATTTTTTATTTAAAAAATCCACCTCAATCGAATCGGATCGGATCGAGATCCGTTAAGTTCGAATTTAATTACCATCCCTACGGCAATACTAATTCTAACTATTTTTAATAAGGCATTGATAACACCTCCCGTGTATGATCCTCTTTTCAATGAAATCATACCATTTCATCAATTCTACAAGTAAATTTGAGGTATGCATAATGTGTCATTTTAATTAAAAAAAATATTATAACAAAATGAATAATTAATTAATCATCGTCTTGAAGATAAAATGATTTTAAAATTTGTGACAATTATTTTTTTCTAGCTATTATAGATTTCTTTAATAAAATCAATATTTTTCAATTCCGATTACAACTCATTTCAAAGTATAATTAGATATTAATATCTATTAAAAAAATTAGATGCTAATATACTTTGCTCTAAAGAGGGTAGAGAAACTTAAGATTTGGGTGTATGGAATCATGATTTGGATTTTAGTCATTCTCCCCTTCTCCTTGTGTTTTTTCCGTGCTATCATGGTTTATTAACATTATGTTATCTTAAAAAATCTATTTATTTTTACAAATTCAATGACATTTATATTGTATATTTTATTTATTTTTAATATTATATTTATTTTATTCAAAAAATGCAATTACAATTGCTAGTATATTAAAATTATGAATTTTAATATTTTTTTAAAATTAAAATTTTAATATACTAATATTTTTTAAAGTTGATTTTACGTTAAGAACGTGGGGTGTTTATCAACAATTTGATGGTTTAGTGAGATGATGTGCTAGGTACCTTCAGCGATGCCGAAAGTTTGATCTGATATTTTGAATTGAGAAAATTTAGTTGGAAGGTTACTCCATATTAAACATCGGTTAAATCTAACTTAAATTAATTAACTAATAAATCGGATTGTGTAGTTAAACAAAGAAAAAGAACCGGAGGCGTTTGAGCTAAAATGCAACGGCTACTTGGTTATTCCCTTACATAATAAGTACAAAAGGCAACCGAACCCTTTTTCACAGCTTGGCAATGGCTCCCCCCATCAGATCTCCACACTTTTCATCCACTTTATGCATCAATAAAAAGCCGCCCCCTTTCCTTATGAACATCAATCACAAAAAAAAGGCTGAGAAGAACAGCCATGAAAACGTCCCTCAAGAGATCCCCCATTCTCCGCAGGTTGGTATCCAAGTCCAACAATCTTCTTCCAATCTCCATTCTACTTACCAAAATGAAGAACCCCATGTTGATTCATAAGCTTGTTTTTCTCAAGAAATCCAGAAGGTTGAAGAGGTTTAAGCTCCTCAAGCACTACAACTATGGCTTCCTCGGAGAGTACCAGTTCGACTCCCCTTCAAGCACTCCGCTTATCCATTACTACAACCCAAAACATGAGCTCGAAAGCACAAGCATCCGAGATATTTACTCGATGGTGTTTTGGAGCAAGTGTTTTGGTAGCTTGAAAGATGAAGGAAGAGAAGAAGCAGATCAACTGCAGCCAGCTCCCATGGCGTTGCCGTTGGCAATGGAAATGGATGGTGAAGAAGATGGTGAGGATTCAGTTGATGAGAGGGCTGAGAGATTCATTGAAAACTTCTACGCGGAGATGAGGCTGCAGAGGCAGGAATCGTTTTGACTAAATCAGTACCTTTTCTTGATACTATTTGTTTCCTCCGCAATTCCACATGCGTTTTTTGTGTCTTGAGATTGTGGAGTCTTATTTTTGCTATGTTATGATACTGGTTTATTTGGGAATGGGTAATTAAGTTTAATTGCTATGTGGACATTCAAATTTTCTAATAAAAGTAAACTTTAAGGGAATTTTTTTTTAAAAAAAAATCAAATTGATCTCTAGTGAAAACACAGGTTAAAACAAACTCTTTTACATTAAAAAATGGATGCATATTAGGACAACCTTTCAACTTTCACCTCTCAATATTCCTTCACATTTCTTCTTATTGTAACTTTTGTTGTGCAAGACCCCTCAAGAATCGGTATTAACTTTTGTTGGTTTGCTATCAGCCTCCCCGATGTATAATTCCTTTACTTAGAACTGAAGCTCATTAGGATGAATACACAGAGTTTTGACTTGGAGGATAAGAGGAAGACTACTTTTTTTACCTAACTTTCAGGCGACAAACACAACACTTTCTCCGTTGTCTATTCCCATCAAATACAAACCCTGTTTAATCATAATTCATGTTCCAGTAATTTCAATTCAAACATCCCTTTTGACTGTCCTTTCTTGGTAGTTCTTTTATTCTTCTAATTGCTAATATTCCGCTTTTGGTTTGGTTTTAGTTCCGCATGTATAATGTACTTATTTATTTCACATTGGGCCAATTGCTTTGCTTTGGTTTTTTATTGATCAAGCACATTCGGCCGGTTAGCTAAGTTGTTTATCATTATTCTATTATATTTTCTTAGGTCATGAGTTCTAAACTCACTAGGAGCACATCTTTCCTCCCTTAGAGCTTCTTACTCCTCCCCTATGTTTGTGCCAAAATTAGGGATGATAACGGGATGGGCTCGCTTTTTAGTCGTACTGCTTTTTATTTAAAATTCTAAATTTTGATTTGACTCTATCCGAGTTTAATATATTTTCATTCTCGACTTGACCTGATATAATAAAATTATAATTCGATTCTAGTTCGACCTCAAAATTTTAATAAAAATCTCGACTAAACTCGACTCATCCCGAAAAAAATTTAATATATATATATATGTCAGGCCAGGTCGAAGAATTTCCACCCTAAACCTGACTCTACCCAACTCGAACTTTTTCAATATTCAACCTGACCGAAAGTTGAAAATTCAAAAAGAATATGATCCTTACTAATAAAGTCGGGTCAAACCCACCGAATCCGAATTTTTTTGTCATCCCGAGACAAAACACTTTTAATTGCTAAAATAAAGTTATTAATAAATTCTAACATGATTATTTTGTTGTTATTTTTTTAACGATATTAAGATAATTACAAGATAGTATTTGTTCATACTTTAGCTTAAGCTTTTGGTAAAATACACACCTTGCAGACAAAGCTACTCAAACTTGAGTCTCCTAAGATGATCATCATCCTCTTTTCCACTGAGACCACTTATTGAGTTCGACCATTTTGTTGTTGATTGTCGTTAAGTTGATGTCGTGTTCAATTGTATCATTTAAGTCTTATTCTAAAAAATTTAACCATCAACCCCCGCACATGTATCAATTTGATTTGAGTTCTAAAATATAAAAAAATTAAATTCAAATTAAAATATAAAAATATTAAAAAAGAAAAAATGTAAAATGAAACTAATAAATAATATAGATAAAAATACATTTATCAATAAGTAAATTTTTGAGGTAAAAGTAAATTTTTAATCAATTAAACAAAAAATAAAACAAAATCCTCAACTAAAATCGCATCAATACTTGGAATTATTTAACAAGACAACAAAGAAAACTAGTCATAAAATCAAATAAATGGAATTTTGAACGTGAAAACAAAAACATTTTTTTAAAAATATGAAAATGAAGATCCAGAAAACTAATTCTCAACAACCAAGAATAGTTAGTGTATATTTGATCGAGTCAAGTAAAAAAATTGAGTTGACAAATCCTATTTTATAACTTAAACTTTATTTGATATTTTTCCGAGTTGAGTCCAGTGAAATTGAGTCAAGTTGATCGAGTTTCTGTTTAAATTTATCTATAAATATTTATAATGCTATGATACTAATTGGTTTCAATTTAAACGGCTTCTATAACCATATACGACATGCATATATATTTCTTCATATTTTTTCAGATATTATATACATATATCAGGCAGAGTTGAGGGACTCAACTTGAACTTGAAAATTGCTCCACTAATTATAAAAAAAATCAAGTTATTCGAGTCTCATTTTATAGCTCAAACTTTATTTAATTTTTTTAATTTGAGTTTATAAAAATAAATTAAAATCAAATCAAATTTTAAAATTTTTTTTTAATCTAGTCGAGTTTTGTTCAGCCCTAATAACAGCGAGAAGTGTTGAGTTTTGGGTCATTATGGATAGCCAAAAAAAATTGTACCCAATGTGCTCGTATCCGTATGATACCGTTGAGTTTTTTTTTTTAAATAAAATTTGGATTCGGTTTGAACTCTAGTTTAAGGAGAATCCATCCCGGGATAATTAAGAAAATATCATTTTTATATATTATTAGTTAGATTTTGAGAAAAGAAAATATAAATAACATATTAGATACTAAGATTATTGTATTATTAAAATTTACTTTGATTTTATGTTATTAAATAGAATAAACTAATATTTTATTTGATTATTTTTATTTAAAAAATGTAAAAACTGAAATATATGTTAAATCAGGCTGAGTCAAGATTGAGATTTCAATTAAAATTTCGGTCTAAGTTTGGGGCGGATTAAATTATATTTAAATTTAGATTGGAGTCGTATTTTATTAGAATGATTTCGAATGAGCCAAAAACTCACTTTAACTCATCTCGTTGTCATCCCTCTTCATCGTTTTAATTCAAATAAAGGATGGTGAGCCTTTACCTATAAGGTTAACATTATTTTAGCTCGCATAGAGGAGGTTGGGTTAAAACAAAATTAATAAAGTTATTGATATTCAATTTCAGAAAAACCTTTGAAGCATGATATGTAGGGGTTTAACCAAACCTCAAATAGATTTAGTACCTTAGCACACCTAGCAATCCCATTATTGAGACATGAAATTTAAGGAATAGAAAAATCAAAGAGAGGGTTTAATCAAATTCTACCGACCAGACCTATAATACCCTACTGCACCAGTCGACTTTGATATAGATGGGTTTTCGATAATTTGAAAACTGATGTACTAGTTCCCTTAAGTAAGGTTAAGAATTTGAATTATGACGTTGTGAATGGAGCAAATTAGATTGAGAGGGTCACCTCTATAATGAGCATCTGCAGTACCCGATCAATATTAAGCAGTCAATAGATTAGATACCGTTGTGTAAACCAAAAGAAAGAAAGAAAGATGGGATCTTTGATTCTTGAAAGAGAGTGGAAGACTTTTCGCCTTTCCCAAATAGTTTTGATTTCTCTTAGGGAGCGTTTGGTTCGCGAAAATGATCATTATCGGAGGGAATGATCTTTCCCAAAATTACATACCCACGTTTGATTGAGGAATATTCCCTAAAAGGGGTAATATTGTATTCCCAACAATAATGTTTTTTTTCATTAAATGGTGAGAATGTGATTCCCTTGGATTTCTTAGGTATTTGTCAATTCTCACCTCTTTGGACCATATTGCCCTTATATTAATGAATTTTGTTCACATGGATCCTTTATTGAATTTAATTAGATGATTAAATATGTGTGGTATAAATTAATTAAATATTTTTATTCAATATCGATTTAACATTTAAATGGTGTTATACACATTTAAATATTATTTTAATATTTAATGTGTTTTTATTAAAATTATATTTATGATGTTTATCGGTTATATGGTGGGATTGCATATTGCTTGAAAATTAATAAGTTAGAGTTGATGTTTTTAATTTTATTCTTTGATTTATAATATGTTTATCATCTTATAAAAAATTTTAGTAGGTTAAACTTATGATATAAATTCTTAATAGTATTATTTAACTTTTAGATTTACTTTATTATTTACTTTAATTTACTTGACAATCTGTCACAAGTAATAAAAAGTTAAAATTTTGAACATATTAAAAAATTTAGCATTTAAAAATTCAACAAAAATATTTTTTGATTAAATAGAGAGGTATTACATTCTCATAGATTCGAACCTATATAAGATAGGAAAAGATGAGCATTCTTAGCCACTAGGCTAATTACTGGATCTCAATTCACAAAAATATTTTAATAGAGGGTAACAAGGGTATATAAATATAAATTATATTTTTTAAAAAAAATAGCTAATATAATAATTATATTAATTATATGATAAATATATAGTTTTCGCAAAATTTAAATAGTGTAACAAAAATAATTCTATTACTTTTGTGTTTATGTTTTTAATTTAATATTGAAAGTTTAGCATGTTAAAATATATATATATATATATATATATATAATACCTGGTCAATTTAGTAAATTTCGTTTCCAAATAATCTTATATACCTCCAACCAAACACAACAATCTTACATTCCTACCAAATAAACCAAATAAAATAATGTAACATTCCCAGTAATATGTCAAGTAATATTATATTCCAGGAATCTTATTCATAGAGGTAATCTTACATTCAGTGAACCAAATGCGCCCTTAAGTTATTAAGTTTGGATTGTCTTTTATCTCCTTTTTGGACATTCTTAGGATGCAGGGATTGCAGGTTTTCCTCAAAATGGGTTTTGGGGTTTATTTTTAAGATTTGAATGAACATAAAGTCAAAAAATAGCCCCTAACGTTTGCCCTTATTCTTTTTTTTGGTGCAAACAATCACCTAATGTTTCATTTTCGTTCAAAATTCACCATCGACGGATGAAAATCGTTAGTCAACTAACGGTCAATACACTTTGATGATGTGGCGATGCCATGTGACACTTTACTGACGTGGCATCACCGTTTTTCTAAAGTAAAAAATAATTATTTTTTATATTTTTTTGATAAAATAATTATTTTTATATTTTTAATCAATCAAATGATACCACATCAGCAAAGTACCATGTGGCATCATCTGATTGGTTAAAAATATAAAAAATAATTAATTTTTAATATTTTTAACCAATCAGATAATGTCACGTGAACAAAGTGTCACGTGGCATCATATAATTGGTTAAATATATAAAAAATAATTATTTTTCTAAAATAAATTTTTAATTATTTTTAAAAAATAAAAAAACATGCCACGCCAGTAAAGTGCCACGTGGCATCGTCACAAACATGCCATGTCATCAAAGGGGTTGACCGTTAGTTAACTGACGATTTCCATTCGTCGATGGTGAATTTTAAACGAAAATGAAACGTTGAATGGTTGTTTGCACCTAAAAAAAATAGGGGCTAAAGTAACCAAAAGGTCAAACGTTGGGGCTATTTTTGATTTTATGCCATTTAAATATATGATTTGTTTTAGTTTTCATATAAATTCAATCTTTAAATTTTTTTAGAATCAAAACTAAAATGATACAATGAGTAAATGTTATATCAATTGTGATAGTTTTATATTTTTTATTTATTAAAATTATAGTTAAAAATATGTTAAACGACTAAATTGAAGTTTTAGTACTAAGTTAGAGCCAAATTAGATATTATCCCTTTTTTATTAATGATCATAATGTAACTTTTAAAATTTTAGTGCCCAAAATAAAAACTCATTGAAACTTTATTGAAGGTTACTGTAGTTTGCCATTAAAATAAAATAAGCATAAGGCCAAAAAATGTCTATTACGTTTGGCTAAATAGTTAACTTTGCCTTTATTCTTTTTTGAACCAATTTAGCCTCTAATATTTTATTATGGGTAAAAATAGTCCCTATGCGGATGAAAACTGTTAGTCAACTGACGATAATCAACTTGAAATGACTTGACAGAATGACGCGTCAGAAGAAAAAAAATATTTTTATATTTTATACAATTTCATAAAAATATTTTTTGACTGATGTGTCATTAAGTAAAGTCAGCATATTTGTCTGAATAGCATTGCTATCGCGGCATACACTGCCATGTACATTTGTCATGTCATTTTAAGTTGTTTATCGTCAGTTGACTAACAATTTCATCCGCAAAAAGAGTCATTTTGGCCTAAAATAAAACGTTGGTGGTTAAATTGGTTAAAAAATAAATAAAAATTAAATTAACTATTTAATCAGACGTCATGAGTATTTATTGGCATTATGCCAATAAAATAAAATAAAATAGAAAACTGTTTCCTTACTCCATTTTCTCATTTGACCACCAACAATATGAGATAGGAAGAATCTCCGTCAAATTGAGCATTCAAATGGAGACCCCCCTTTTAGTT
The DNA here is from genome assembly GCA_019671005.1 of Hibiscus mutabilis. NCBI lineage: Eukaryota > Viridiplantae > Streptophyta > Magnoliopsida > Malvales > Malvaceae > Hibiscus > Hibiscus mutabilis. The sequence goes on along the minus strand of CM033726.1, from coordinate 12,719,053 downwards.
AATTTGGGCTCTTGAAATTGTTTTCCCCCTAATAATTCATGCAAATATAAACGTGCAATAAATATTTTTTTTAAGTTTCAATTACAATTACAATTATAAGTATAAATAATAGACATTTAAATAATTGTTTATATGAATCAATTATATTAAAGCACAATCGAAGTAAAACTTGAACGTACTAAATTTTGAATTGAGAAACCACACCTAATATTTATATGGTTGGACTTGTACCTAGAATTTTGAAAAATTTAAAACCTCAACTTTATTCTCAAATAAAGATAACATTAGCAATGTGTGATAAATGAATGAATGGTTAACATTTTATACACTAACGAGGAAAATAAAAATTAAAGAAAAATTATAAATAAAAATTATTAATTTATATAAATCTAATTAGAATAAATTATGATTATCATTTTTTTTCACCTCCTTGAATACTACGGTATAAAATTTTCTTTTTTACGTTTTTCTTTATTTGGTCGCTTCAATGGCTGCTCAGCTCTTGAAATTAAGGATTGTACAATGATTTTCTTTTAACAAAATGTGATAAAATTTAGGTTTATATTCACGACTATCTTTTTTCAAGTTTTTTATTTATTTTAAACCTTATTTTTTGGCTTAGGGTGTTTGAAGCCCTTTAGAAAAAAATTAATTAAGCTTCTAAACTTTTTTTTTACCTAATTAAGCCCCCAAAACCAATTTTGACCATCAATTTTTGATGGTTTTTCTTTGAGATATTACTGCCACATGACTATAGTTCTGTCATATGATATTTATAGATTTTTTTACAAAATTATTTTATATTTTTATAAGTTTTTTTAGAATTTTTATAGTTTTTAAAAATAATTTATTTTTGGAAATGCTAAGTGACAATACTGTAACACGACACGTTGCATTAATTGATCAAAAAAACTATTAGATTTAACAGTCAACATTGATCAAATGGGTGAATTGATAAATTTTGGAGTATAAGGACTTCATTGAGTGCAAAAAGATAGAGGCTTAATTGATTTCTTTTTTCAAAAGTTCAAGGGCTTATAATACATTTGACTTTTTTTTCTTTCATTTTTTACATTTTAAGCTATCATTTTCATTTCAATTTACTCTCAAAATAAAAAAAATTAACTAATAAAATATGACACATGACATATTATTATTAGACGACGATATTTTTTAAAACAAAACGTTAAATAATAGTTTATGAAAAATCATAAATCAAACCCAAATTTTGTAATACATTAAAAACATAAAGTTTATAATACAAAGATATCATCTCCCCTTTTGTTTTCCCCCACATGCTTCTTATCAACAAATTTACTTGAACCATGCCGGCGGCAGAGGTGGAGAGTAGGTGACGGGTTTGGACCCTTTTTGTGCATAACATTGTCGCGCAATTACATTGGAAAGGTTTATGGCAATGTTTCGATCGGCATGTCAAGTGGTGGATGTCTTCATTCCGACCAAATGGGTGAAAGATGGATCCCAATTTGGGTTTGTGCGCATGCGATCAGAAACGGAGGGTTATGGAGCGTTTGGGTGGATTTCGACTGTATGGATGAAAGGTTCGGGTATCATTTGCAAAAAGGGAGAGGAGACAATCGTAGTGGAATTGTAAATTTGGTGAACAGACAAATCGGCAGGGAACGTTGTCTCCTAGGAATTGAGGGATTGTGCAAACCAGTCATCGACCGAGAAAAGAATGTAACAGGGGGTGTTCGATGATGAGAAGGTTGCAATTCTACAGAATTGTGCTTTGAGATAGTGTCATCGGACCGATAGGAACCGTTGAATTGGTTAAGGAATTAAATGCTGCTGGATTAAAAGGTTGCTTTATTATGCGCATTTCAGGACCGAGAGTTCTATTGATGTTTTCTAGTGCATAATTAAGAAAGGGAGCATTCAGAAAGGGCAAGTGGGACTTATGTTTTCATCGTTTGTTGGAATGGTCGCCAGAGTTGGATAGGGGCAATAGGTGGGTGTGGTTGACGATTTTTGGGCTGCCGATGCATGCCTGGTCTCGGGAAACGTTTGTGAATGTGGCGGCGGTTTGTGGATGTTAGACAATGATTAGTCAGTCGATGAAGTTGTTATGAATTAGTTAGATAGTTACTAATGTTGGGGAAGAAACCGAAATCAAGCGGAAGCACAATCAATGTTCTTTCTCTCCCTATAACTCAAGTCAATAATTATGGCAAGCACAACATCACAAATATGTTCTCTAGCAACACTAATCAATAACAAATCAACAATGCAACCACAACACAAGTAAATCGAGACAATGATATTTTTACGTGGAAAATCCCTCTAAATCAAGGGTAAAAACCACAGGACTTTAGAGTCCAATCAAAAGTTCCACTATAATCAAATGTTCAACTACAAGACTACAATATCCAACATACAACAAGCATTCAACTCCAAGAAGGCTAATAACAAGTAGTCTTTAGGAAAAAATAGAAAAATGAGAATATCACCAAAAACTGAAGCTGGCTGTAAAACTCGTATTCCTGCTGTTACAAAGCTCGGATGAAAAATCTGACCGTACAAAGTCAAGAACGCCAAGTTGCCTAGCTGCTGTCCAAAAATCAGCTCAATCGAACCACGGATGGACCTTCGATCGAAGAATTGATCAAAACTGCTCAAAGCTGGAAAATGATTTCCTCTCATGTTTTTCTCTCGAATGATTTTCTGAGCTCTCTGTCTCTTTCAAATCTGCCCACACCTATAATATACTAATAAAAGTCATAGTTAAAGGCTTATAGAAAGTCAAGCAAAATAAATGTGGCAGCAGCAACCCCTTTGAATTTGGGGTTCAACCGGGTTACCCACATAGTGGGACCCTCACCCAACAAATCTCCCCCTCTCGCTATGTGGGGAATGTTTTCATGCCGGCCATCAAGCATCGTGCTTCAAACTTCCTTCTTGGTACGGATTTAGTCAAAATATCAGCACCATTATCATCAGTATGAATCTTCTCAAGCTCTAACAATTTAGCTTCAAGAACATCTCGTATCCAATGATACCTCACATCAATATGCTTAGATCTAACATGAAAAGTTGAGTTCTTACCAAGATGAATCGCGCTCTGGCTATCACAATACAAGACATACCTCTCCTAAGTAAACCAAGTTCATGCATAAATTTCTTTATCCAAAGCATCTCCTTGCACGTTTCGGTCGTTGCAATGAACTATGATTCGGTGGTGGATAAGGCAACGCACTTTTGTAATATCGATTGTCATGCCACAGTATATCTCCTCGAGTCAATGTCCCCGTCCATGTCTGAATCTGTATATCCAACAAGAACAGGTTTTTCGTTGCCAAAACAAAGTTTCATGTTGGAATTGCCACGGAGATGCCTCATGATCCACTTCACTCATTCCAATGCTCTCTGCCTGGATTAGAAAGAAATCGACTAACTGTACCAACAATATAAGCCAAGTCTGGTCTCGTGCAAATCATTGCATACTTCAAACTGCCCACGACTAAAGAGTAAGGAACTTTTTGCATCTCTTCTTTCTCATTTTCTGTGGAAGGACTATGCTTGACACTCAATCTGAAATAAGTAGCAAAATGAGTATTCACCGCTTTAGCTTTATCCATACTAAACCTCTGAAGTACTTTCTCAATGTACCTCTCTTCTGATAACCATAATTTCTTGGCATTTCTATCACGTGTGAACCTTATGCCAAGAATTTGCTTTGCTTGCCCTAAATTTTTCATCACAAAGGACTTACTCAACTCTTGCTTCAACTTGTCAATTCTGGAAGCATTACGACCAACAATAAGCATATCATCAACATAGAGCAAAAAGATAATAAAAGCGTCACCAAAGAATCTCTTAACAAAAACACAATGATCAGAAGTAGTCTTCTTGTAGCCTTGCTCCCCCATAACAGACTCAAACTTCATGTACCATTGCCTAGGAGCTTACTTCAAACCATACAAGCTCTTCTTCAATCTGCACATGTAGTCATCTTTCCCTTGTGCAACAAATCCCTTTGGCTACTCCATATAAAGCTCTTATTCCAAATCACCATGAAGAAAAGTAGTTTTCACGTCCATTTGTTCAACTCTAAGTCATAATAGGCTGCTAAACTCAATATAGTTCTAATAGAAGATACTTCACAACTAAAGAAAATATTTCTTCAAAATCAATCCCTTTTTTCTGAGTATAAACTTTGACGACCAATCTAGCTTTGTATCGCGGAGATGAAGACTTTTCTTCTTGCTTTAGCCTATAAACCTACCGATTCTTCAAAGCTTTCTTACCCTTAGGTAGTTTCACCAACTCAAAGGTATGGTTATCATGCAAGGATTGAAGTTCATCTTTCGTTGCTTCAACCCACTGATAATTGCATTCACTCTCCATAGCCTCTTCATAACATTCAGGTTCTCCCTTGTCAGTCAAAAGAACATATTCATCAGAAGAATACCTGACAGAATATCGTCGTTGTCTAGAAGATCTTTGAAGTAAAATTGCTGGTGGAGCTATAGGTGCTTGTTGTTGATCATTCACAACATCATCTATGGAAGTATCAAAGTCACATATGTCCTGCTGGTCATTATTAACATCACCTTGTACATCATCTTGAATAGGATTCGGTGAAGGGTCCAAGGGAACTAGATTCACATCGTTCAAGTCACCATTGTCTTGTGAATCCTCTTTCTCTGTCTTATCAATGTCATCAATGGTCTGATCCTCAATGAAGACAACATCTCGGCTTCTCATGAGCTTCTTCTGAATTGGATCGTAGAGTCTATAACCAAACTCACCATCTAGACCATAACCAATAAAGACGCATTGACGAGTCTTGACATCCAACTTCGATCTTTCATCCTTTGGAACATGAACAAATACTTTACAGCCGAACACACGCAGGTGATCATATGAAACATCTTTACCAAACCAAACTCTATCTGGTATATCACCTCGTAAAGGAACACTAGGAGACAGATTAATCACATGTGCCACTGTATTCAAGGCTTCAGCCCAAAATGATCTTGGCAACTTTGCATCTGACAGCAAACATCTTACTCTCTCAATCAATGTTCGGTTCATTCTTTCAGCTAACCCATTTAACTGTGGAGTCTTCAGTGGTGTTCTCTGATGTCTGATTCCCTGTCATAGACAATACACAAAAAATGGCCATGTGTACTCGCCACCATTATCAGTACGAATGTACTTTACCTTCTTCCATGTTTCTCTTTCAACTGATGATTGAAACTGTTTAAATGCCACAAAACTTGATATTTCGACTTCAAAGTGTAGACCCACAGCTTTCTTGAATAATCATCAATGAAAGTCACAAAATAAAGTGCACCACCGTGTGACCTTACCTTTATCGGACCAAAAACATCTGAATGGACCAACTCTAGCAACTCTAATCTTATATGAGGAGGGTGACTTCTAAAAGAAACTCTTCTCTGATTCTCCGCTAGACAATGAGCACAATTCTTCAATGTGGCATTCTTAAACCCATAAAATTGATTCTTCTTGGCTAAACAATTAAGCCTCTTCTCACTTATGTGACTAAGCCGTTTATGCCACAAATCAGTTGGGTCATTTACTGTCACATTCACAGTGTCTCTGAAAGTCGAAGTCTGCATCGAGTACAAATTTGAGCTCTTCTTTCCTTGAGCCACAACCAAAGAGACTTTAGTCAGCTTCCACTGCCCCCACTAAAGGTGTTACAAAATCCCTCATCATCAAGTTTTCCTGCAGAAATCAAATTTAAACGAATATCCGATGTATGTTTGACATCCTTGAGAGTTAACTTTGTTCCATTATTGCTCACCAAGCTAACATCTCCCATGCCAATAACTGGAACCAAACCGTCATTACCCATCTTCAATACTCCAAAATCACCATGAGTATAAGATGCGAAGAAATCCATCCTCGACGTGACATGAATTGAAGCACCAGTATCAATCACCCAACTACTATCGTCGCATGCTAGGTTGATCAAATTCTCAGAACAAATGACCAATAGATCTTCACGGGTAGCAGCAGCTTCATCATCATTTCGATCATTTTTATCACCACCGCTTTTGTTCTCTCTCTTCCACTTGTAGCAATATTTCTTGATATGGACTTCCTTACCACAATGATGACACTCAAGATTCTTATATCTCGATCTTGACTTGCTTCGACTTTTATCTCTATCCTTGCCATCTTTTTCTCTGTTTCTCCCCTGTTCTCGATAACCAACACCGTGGACTGTGATGTAAAACCCTGAGATCTTCTTCTAACCTCTTCATTCAACACACCACTCTTAGCCAAATCCAAAGTAATAATACCATGTGGAGCAGAATTAATGAGTGAGACCCGAAAAGTCTCCAAGTGTCCGATAGAGTAGCAAGCAACCAAAACCCTAAAATCTCATCATCAAATTTGACACCCTTACCAAGCAATTGATTCATCACACTTTGAAACTCACTAACATGGTCAGCTGTAGACGTTCCATCTCTGTATTTCAACGCCATCATTTTCTTTAGCAAAAACAATTTGTTATTGCCCGACCTTGAAGCATACAAGCTTTCAAGCTTCTCCCACAATGTGTGAGCATGTGTCTCCTGATCAATGTGGTTGTAAACACTTTCTTCAACAAATTTTCGAATATAGCCACACATTTTTTTATGCTCAAATTCCAGTTTCTCATCACTTTTTGAATCAGATTTTTGAGTAGCAAAGACCGGAAGATGCAAAGCCTTTACAAACAACAAGTCTTTCATTTTATTCCGCCAAAGTTGATAATTCGTGTCATTCAACATAATCATCTTGCTTGTATTAATCTCCATAATTATCTGACACAATAACCAAGCTCTGATGCCAGTTTGTTGGGGAAGAAACCGAACAACTGAAATTAAGCGGAAGCACAATCGATGTTCTTTCTCCCTATAACTCAAGTCAATAATTATGGCAAGCACAATATCACAAATATGTTCTCTAGCAACATTAATCAACCACAAATCAACAATGCAACCACAACACAAGTAAATCGAGACAACGATATTTTTACGTGGAACACCCCTCTAAATCAAGGGTAAAAACTACGAGACTTTAGAGTCCAATCAAAAGCTCCACTATAATCAAATGTTCAACTACAAGACTACAATATCCAACCTACAACAAGCATTCAACTCCAACAAGGCTAATAACAAGTAGTCTTTAGCAAAAGAGAGAAAAATGAGAATATCACCAAAAACTGAAACTGGCTGTAAAACTCGTATTCCCGCTGCTACAAAGATCGGATGAAACATCCGACCGTACAAAGTCAAGAACACCAAGTCGCCTAGCTGCTGTCCAAAAATCAGCTCAATCGAACCATGGACGGACCTCCGATCGAAGAGTTGATCAAAACTGCTCAAAGCTGGAAAAATGATTTCCTCTCATGTTTTTCTCTCGAATGATTTTCTGAGCTCTCTGTCTCTTTCAAATCTGCCCACACCTATAATATACTAATAAAAGTCATAGGTAAAAGCTTATAGAAAGTTAAGAAAAATAAATGTGGCAGCAGCAACTCCTTTGAATTTGGGTTCAACCGGTGATGGGTTACCCACATAGTGGGACCCTCACCCAACAACTAGGCCAGTTAGCTTTGGTTATAAATATATATTAGTGTACTGGGTTTAGAATGTAATTGAGATCATCAAATAAAATCAGAGAAATTAGTTTCATTGCTTTGCTATTTTGTTTTACTAAACCTATTACTACCGCCACTCTTCATCTCCTCACCTCCGTTCTTCATTCGGTCATCTTCCGGCAACTATGTCGGAGTTCTCATAGTGGAAAACTGGTGAGGTTGGAAGAAGGGACATTAGAACCAAGCTCGTTCCATAGAGGTCGAATGTTGGTTGAGAGCGAATAGATGAATTCTTGGATCTTGATGTGGAAGGACAAGTTTACTATATTCGAGTATGTGAAATGGAAGTGGGGTATGAGCAATGTGATTAATTCAGGTGCGATGAGTGTAGTGTCTTTGAGAGGATCAAAATGAAAAAAGAGACATCGGTATTCAGAGAGGAATCAAAATTTGTACCCAGTAGGGAGGAAAAAGAGACTGTCTTGGAGGTGAGGAAAGGGGATTGGGGAGAAGGTCAGTTAGTGTTGGCAAAGGACGACAACTCGATGATCAGGTACGAGAATTGCCCATGGGATCGAGTGATTGGGTGACTAGTGAGGAAGTGAGGACGATACAACGTGATGAAGAGTTACATCTAAGGACGATGTCCAATTTGAATGCGACAGATCGTTACATCTAGTACATCTTTATCCGTATGGTCGAGCCATGCATGGTTGATCCTGTAAAATCAGGAATAGAATATGTGAACTATAAGGTCATTAATAAAAAAAATCTAAATTAATCCTAAATTCCTTATTGCCAAATGACCAAGAAGTACTAGAACGCCAGTTGGGGAAGAGTCGTACTTCACATAATCGAACAGTGAAAGTGGCGAACGGATCGTTAACAGACTCTAATTTCATTACTCGACAACAAGCAATCCTTCATAAGGCTAGAGAACAGTTAATTTGGGAAGACTTATCGGTGAGAAAATAATTGCCTGTGAGGAAGAAATTGTGAAAGACATCACGCGATTAATTGAATTGCGGGAACGAGAATTATAGGCGTAGCAATGAGGGTGTTGTCCTGGAACTCGAGGGGTCTTGGTTCGTCGGCTAAGAGAAAATCAGTTCAGAATTTGTTGAGGCAGCACCAAAGTGAGACGGTTCTCCTTCAGAAATCTTGTTGGTGGGATTGTCCGAGACTTTGCATGCCTTCTTCGTTGCCTCGTATGCCACAAAGTGGTATTGTTTGGTGTCCACCAGTTGTTGGTACATTAAAATTCAATGTTGATGGGTCGGCGCGAGGTAAGCCGCGTTCGATAGGATGTGGGGGTGCTACGTGATGTCAATGGGACAATGTTGGCGATATTCTCAGGGTCTCTTGGGGTAATAGATTCTAATATTGTTGAGCTTAAGGCGATTGCACATGCACTTGATATGTTGGTGAATTCATCATGGAAGACTAGTACATCGGTTATAATTGAATCAGATTCACATATTGCACTGGTTGGGTTCTTCATGCCTCGAGGCGCCCATGGCGTTTATATAGTTGGTTCTACCATATTGATGAAGCTTGTCGGGTGTCGCAATGTGTGCTTTCACAATATTTTTTGGGAAGCTAATGGAATGACGTATGTTTTGGCAAAATGGGATCAAACGTCATGATTTTGGGTGATTACTTGGCACTAGCGATCACTGATTGATGTAATACGCCTTACTTTGGGGGTATGTTGGACTGTTTTGCTCTCTTTTTTTCCCGAGTGTGTGGTGTTGTTGGGTTGTTTTTCAGCTACTTGTGGGCAAGCTGGGGTGATAGGAGACATGGGTGTTGTGTGTTGCATGTTGTTGGTAGATTTGTTGCAGATCTCTTGATTGTTAGTCATTTGTGGGTCTTTTGCTTGTTTAGTCGTTTCGTTTTGGGTCGTGTTTTGTTTCGATATTGTCGAGGGTACTTTTTTCTTTCAACCTAAGTTTATGGAGGCTTTTAACGAGGTCCCTAATAATAAACTTGTATGATTTATCGTCATAATAATATCATACTTGCTTTGATAAAAAAAATTAATCTGATTAAGAAATTTAGTTTCTCTAAAGAAAGTCTCAGTTCAAAATTAAAAAGTGTAATAACAAGTTTTAATCTTGACGAATTTAATTTACTGGTGGTTTTGAAAAATTCGGATTTATTTGAAAACCCAGGTTTTAATTTTAAAATTTTGAAAAAATAGGTCGCCACCGGTCAATTGGGTTAGGTAGACTGGACACCAAAAGGTAATTAGAGAAAATTACGGTTTAGGACTCGGTGATCAGTTTTGTGTGGGTCCACCCCACCACGTCCAAAATCGATACCTAGTCGATTACGTTTCGTCTTAATATTGAAATTTGAGAGTTCGAGTGAAATTTGAATTAAGATATATTTAAAAATACGAGTACATTTTAAAGTCTCCATTATTTAAGGAATAAATAACGATCACCACTAATTTTTATTGGTACAAACCGAATTTACACTCTAATAATAAAACACCGCATTAATAATATATTTAGATCCGGACTTGCAATGTAAACAATATGGGCAAAGATATGTAAGAATGACTTACATGTATAGCTACAAACATGAAAAAGCTATAAACATGTTTATCTACATATTTAGTACCTTAACTATACATGCGTTAATGTTTTGGTACCTTATCTATTATTTTGGCAAATGGTACCTAAAGTTACGTTTTTGTTCTGTTTTGTTACCATGGCCTTTAAAAACTAACAGACATGATGACGTGGCTTGATATAATCATAATTTTAGTCCAAAACACTTATATATATATATATCAATTTAGTCCAAAATTCAACAATTTAAAACATCATCTTAATTTTGGAGGTAAAATTATAAATTACCTTCATTAATGGGCAACAAATCCCTCAACCCCAGGAAGCATCATAAGTTGCTACCACGTATTCTCTAGGGCACCTTCTTAGAAATTAAATCCACTTCCAAAATCTCTTCTCCTAATCACATATCCGAGAATTCTTCGCCCCCTCGTATTCTCGCCAAGAGAGATTTGTGAAGTTTTAATCCCATTTTGTTTCATCCCCTTTCCACCCCTTGTATTTTCACTAGTATCCCGATCGTCACCATTTTCGTTAATTTTAAACGGCAGAAGTACCAAATAGAATAAAAACGTAACGTTAAGTACTATTTTTCTAAAACTAATAGTTGAGGTACGGAAACAATAACACATGCATAGTTGATGTACTAAATACTCCTATGTAGTTTTCCCCGAATAAAACTCACTTGAATACTTTTTTTTACAAATCCTAATTCTAATTCTATTTTCACCTAGAAGGAGGGGAATGAGAGACTCTACGGAAAGGAAAATGTGCTCTTATTGGGTCTATAACCCATGACTTAAGGGAATATAAGGGAACGAATATGAACAATTTGACCAACCGGCTTGCTCAACTCAGTTGAACACTTATATATAATACATAATATAAATATGTAGTATATATATAAAAACTAAATATAAAGGTGGTAAAATAAGGAAGAAAATAATACGAATTTATATACTAAAAAAGGCTTATACTTGGCATATATAATAATTTAAAATAAATGATAGTATCATATACCTATGTACTTTACTTATAATATATATAAGTATATATAGCAGTGGTTAAAATTAACGAAAAAAATATCTAAAAAGGGTTATAATATAAACTAATATCTATAATATATTATATACATGTGTGTATATATATATATACACATATATATATATATATATGTTAACAAATATGAGATATAATTGTTTCTTTTTTCCAACAAAGTTTTCTCCCAACTCAACTCATGTAACACCCTTAACGTATACTCGTAGACCGAATATATACTAAAGATGTTACAGAGTTTTTAAGAAAAACTTGACTTTAATTTTTTTATACTAACTTTATTTTATAGTTTAACCCTTTCTCGGTTTTGAATTAAAAACTACGTTATTTTATAGCAGCTAGTTTTAACCCTGAATTATTTTATAAAATTTATAAATGTGTCATTGACATAAAAATATAATTCAGGGAGAAAACTATGTACCCTGCCTAGACCCTTCCTTGATTTTAAAATGTCTACACAATTAGGGTTAAACTATTCTTAACTATATCGAAAATATAACTACTTATAGTAAATCATTTTCTATATCCATACATCTATAATAGTGCATAAACATAATATAATTTAGAGATTACAAAACAATTTTTCTATTTAAATCCACTACATATATGTACATGCCCACTAGTCGTCAAACTTATAATTTAAGATGTACGTACCGTGATTACTAATGTAACTTGATTTTCCAATTTAATAGCTCCTTCTTGTCACTCTACTCGAGAGAACCTACGTGTGAAATAACACACGCTAAGTACGAACTTAGTGAGGCAATAATTTCACTTAATAAACTTAGAGTAAAGTAATACTTATCATATATTTTCATATTAAGTTCTCTACCTAAGATAGAATAGTATTATCAAAGTTTTCGTGGTCACTAGATATTAATGTGCATGTTATAAGTTCCTACTTGCTCATGGTTCTCATGTTCTGTCATCATCAAGTAAGTCATGTATATATGATATGTTTCGTATACATAGCATAATTCACATACATGATATAATTCACATAAGCAATATGGTTCACATGCTTTACATAATTCATATGTAAAACACAGTTCATATACATGACATGGTTCATTTATGATTTGTGATTTATATTCATAGCATGATTCATTTATGTAACATGATTTTCATACATGGCATATTTCTTTTGCATGACATGATTTCCATACATGGCATGATTCATATGCATATCATATTACTTATATATGTGGCATACTTCGTATATATGGCATAATTCATGTACATGTTATGATTCATATACGTGGCATGATTCGTATATTTAACATATTTCATATACATAGCATGGTTCATATTCATGACATGTTTCATATACGTAACATGATTTATTTACATGACATAATTCATTATCATTGCCCAAAGTACGCTGTATGAGATCGAGGTATGCGAGTCATCTTGAAATGAAACAGTAGTGTCAAAGGTAAACGTAAAGATGAGTACGTACTCGGGGACGCTCTTTGCTTTCCATAAACATAAAGCACCTCGACAGTGCACTCGGGCACAATGGGCTTAAATCCCCAAGGTGCATGTGACACAATCATTTTGTCACAATAACTGTTTGATAACATAAACATAGGGGTGCAACTGCTAAAGACTCTATGGCATGCCAACTATACCATGAACTCTCATACTCAATACTTGGGCATTTCTTTCATTACTAATCAATTATCATCAATTATATTCATATTTCATCGTAATTGTTCATGATAATCATAAATCATCATACTTAATCATATAAATAGACATTTCATGTTTCATACTTCATCATAAATGTTCATGGTAATCATAGATCATCATATAAATAAACATTTCATATCTCATACTTCAACATAATTGGTCATGGAAAACATAAATTAACATATATATATATAATTTAACATCATTTTAATTTTAGGTCGACTACTCGCGAGTCTTCCTAATTGCAATTTAAAACATATAAATTGTTCAAACCTAATTTTAACAATTTCCATAATTAATTACTCATTTTGGACTATTTCCTTTTTAGTCTTTCAACTTCATAAAAGTGACATTTTAGTCACTACTTTACTTCTGTACATAAATTCATGTACAAATAATCCATTTATTTATTTCCAACATCCTTAGAAATTTTCCTTCAACTTTTAAATTTTATTCAGTTTAGTCCTTCACTAACTTTTTTATTTTCAAATAAGTCCCTAAATTTTCTTTTCTTTTCATATCAGTCCCTTATCTTTCATAACATGCTTGAATCTTCAATTCTATCATTTTTCCATAAATTCAAGACCAATCCCTAATTTTTCCTAAATTGCCGAATTGGTCCTTCAACTTCCAAAATTTTCATTTTGATCCCTAATCATCAATTCAAGCTACTTTCACCATAATTCAATGATTCCAATGCTAAAATAAAATTTACAATAATTTCCCCTAATTTTTTTCCAAATTTTCTAAAGGGTCCCTAAATATACAACTTGAGAAATTATTCAACATATCATCAAAATAGGACCTATAACTTCATAATTCATTCAATTCAATCCTTAATTTAGCTTCCTAACCAAAAACATACAAATTTTAGGGTTAGGGTTTATAACCTCAAACATGGAATTAATCCAAATTCAAACTTGATTCCATGTTTACAACATCAATTTTACTAAATACAACTTTAATTCCATCATCTACTATCAATTTCATAATCATCATCACCCATAAACATGAAAAAAATTAACTTTTATCATGCAATATTACTATCAAAATGAAGAGAATCAAGTATAGAATAATTTACCTAAATTAATTTTGCTTGAAACTTGTCTTGATTCTCCAATTTTGAGCTTGAAAATTGAAAATTTTCCTTTCTCCCCCTTTCTTTCTTGTTTCGAACAGCAAGCTGGAAATATAGATGATTTTTTATCATCTTTTAATCCATTTAATCCACTTGTAAAGTTAAATGAATTTTAAATTTATTTAACTAGTGAATTTACTAATTTGCCCTTTTATTATAATGGCCAAGATTCAATCTCATCAAAATAAATGGACATGATTTAATACATTTGTAAATATTCTTTCAAAATTGCCCTGAATATTTCAAAATATTTCAAAAATGCCATCCATGGAAAATGACCAATTTGCCCTCAAACTAGACTTTATTTACTTACATGACTTAAAATTGTCATTCCATAAAAATTGAACCAAATAGGTTCCATTCTAACCAGCCTCCTTCCCAAAATATCATAAATTTTATGATATTTATTCGATCCAATTATTCAAATTTTACTCAATACGATTTCCAAAATTTATTTCTTTGAGCTTTATAACTACTCCATCATATTCTAACTAAATCTAGTTAGAATCTCACCAATATTAACAAAATATTCATAAAATAATATTTTATGAATTTTCCATAGTCTTTGGAACTGTTTTTAAAATTTTAATTCGATTCGGTATACCGATATCCATAAAATAATTCTACTGCGAGTTTACCTTTTCTAGGCTATTAGATTTATTTCGAAAATTCTATATTTCTATATTCGGGAAAATAAACTCTATTATCCCATAAAAACTTCATTTTCCAAGTACTTAGACTGAATTTTCCTAACTCAGTCTATTATTCCGATAATTATCGAAAATCTTCATAGAATAAAATTTCTCTTAGAATTCCTTTCTCGATAATCCACACGAATTTTCTCTACTCCTACTGAGTCCAAAATATCGATCATAAACACTTTTATGGGACCTTCCCGAAGGTCACCCATCCTAATATTTCCCTGGCCTAAGCATACTTAACAATTTTATTCGATCCAAATTCCAATAATATAAGCTCCGTATGAAAAAAATCTGGTAACACAGAAATACCATTCTAGGGGGTGAACTATCCATTTATGAGGTTAAGTTACATAACATTTCAAAATTACACTTTGGTCTCTAAACTTTTCCAAAGTTTAAACTTTAACCCCTAAACTTTCAAAAATTATATTTTAATCACTAGTCCAAAAATTGGGATATTACAACTCATTGTCTTTTTTTGTTTGTTTTGGCCGCCGCCGCCGATACCAGCTTTGTTGTTGATCGTCGATCATCGGTGTTTTATCTTCTCAGTAATTTCTTATTTCTTGCTTTGATTTTTATTTTTTAAAGTTTTTTGATTATCTCCTTTTCGCACATCTTGTTGCACTTGTTTTTCTCTGCCTTTATGGCACGTCTATGTCTTATGACACGTCTCTATATCATAACACGTTTTCTGGATACCTTTGCAGCCACTTGATGCTTGTGTAGTGTTCCTCACGACGTTTATTTCTAATTTGTGTTTGTCGGTGGTTAGATAGTTTCATCCCCTTTTGTGGTTGTTTGCCGATATAATCAGAAGTGGAGCGGATCGGCACCTTGGAACTGACACGCAAGGTATTTGCAGAATTCTAGTGGGGATTTCATCTAGTTCATATTTTGACAACTCCCTAGGGACTCTTCCTACAATGAACTTCATAGATTTGCTGTGGTACAAAGAGGAAATGTCTAATATGGCTGGAGCAATCCTTTAGTTTTTTTTGGATTTATCGCTTTTTTATTGTTGTGAAACTTTTGAAAGGTTATGTTCTTGTTTTTCTTTTTTTTATTAATAAAGTTTATTGGTTTCAAGTTAAAAAAAACAAATATGAGATATAAAGCATAAGGTAAATATAAAGCATATATATACTATGCGTATAATATATATATATATATATACACAGAAATGCATTAAAACGAAATGAAGAGGCAAAAAGTATAAAAAAAAGTAAATTAAAAGGACTAAAAAATAAATTATTTACTGATTACCCGAACCATATATAATGTAGATTATACCCGGGGCGGGTCACCACAGAAATATGGTGCAAAATTACAAAGATAGAGGAAAAAGGGATTAAAGCAAAAATGGAGCAAACTAAAAGTGACTAAAAAATTAAATAACCCAAAAGCCAAAATGGCGCAGATCCTTCTCACGGGTCAGGCCACCGCACGGGTCAAAGGGGCTTCCAAACGACGTGTATATAAATAAAGCTGAAAAAACAAAGAAACCTTCATTTTCATTCAAACGAAACAAGTTACAAAGAAGACCATTTCTTTCTCTCGGTTCTCAGTCACCAAAATCATATCCCTCCCTTTTCGTGCACCGTTTATCGGAGTCGCAACCTCCAGCCGCCTTCAACCACGGCAAGCAAACACCGTTCTAGGTAAGTTGAAACAAAAAAAAAAACTAAAAACTCGATCCTATCTCAAAATCCTCTCTAGAATTGAATACGAAATCGACCCCTCACAGAAAATGCGATCAGAGACAAGACGCTACCTTCATAATGACTCCCGTGACTTTTACTATGGTTGTGACTCTCGAAAGGTAATATATTTTCTCCATTTCTCTGGTTTTTTATGCGTGTGATGCTCTGAAAATTTTGGTGCAAAAAAAAAAAAAAAACACCCTTGCATTTTCATCATCGCCTCGATTTATAGTCGAATATCCCTCACTCAATATCGGATTGGTTGCTTTTTGAGTCGGATTAATATCGGACTAGTCAGCTTTCAATTTGAGTTAATACATGAAGATGATCTTTTAATACAGGAAAAAAATGATATTAAACTATTACTAATGTTAGTTGTTAATTAGTAATATAATACAAAATGAGAATAAAACATACATATTTGAGTAAATTAAATTTGGGTTGATTTTCGATTTGGTTACGTTCGGTTCAGATAGCTTTCGGTTTCGGTTAATTTCAGTTTAGGTTAATTTTCGGTTTCACTATGTAACATGCCTAATTTCGGTTTGAATTGCCTTATGAATTTATGAGTATATGATTTGTTTTGAGAAAACCAATATGTTTAACTTACTATTTTCATGCATCCTTTTTTTATATGCCATGTTATAAATAAGCATAGAAGTGCTTAAATGCACTTATATGATTTCCAATATGATATGCTTCCGTTGCCTTGAGCAATGCCCTTTGAATATGAACGATATATTTTTGCATAAGAAAAAACAGTAAGTAATTACAATTTTAACGAATATATTGGCTAGTGACAAACAAAGTATGGGATCAGATATAGTTGGCATGCTATAGGATATGAGTGCTCAATATGTATATGATGTAATATCCCAATTTTTGGACTAGTGACTAAAATGAAAATTTTGAAAGTTTAGGGGTTACAGTGTAAACTTTGGAAAAGTTTAGAGACCAAAGTGTAATTTTAAAAAGTTATATAATTTAACCGAATAGTTCACCCTCAAGAGCGGTATTTTTGTATTATCTTATTTTTCATAGGAGGCTTATATTATTCGAATTTGGATCGAATAAAATTGTTAAGCGTGCTCAGGCCAGAGTAGCCCAAGGATGGGTGACCTAATGAGAAGGTCTCATATCCAATATTTTGACCAATAATAAGGATTCAGTTTGAGTTAGTAGTATTCGTGATGAATTGTTAAGATAAGGTTTTAAAGAGGAAATGTATCCGATAAAAATTCCTGGTAATTATCGATATATCGGATCGAATTAAAATTTTAAAGGCAGTTCTAAAGATTATGGAAATTCATAAAATATTATTTTATGAATATTTTGTTAATGTTGGTGAGATTCTAACTAGATTTAGTTAGAATATGATGGAGTAGTTATAAAGCTCAAAGAAAGAAAATTTGAAAATCGTATTGAGTGAAATTTAAATAATTGGATCAAATAAATATCATAAATTAAAATTTATGATATTTTGGGAAGGAGGCTGGTTAGAATATAACCAATTTGGTTCAATTTTTATGGAATGTCAATTTTAAGTCATGTAAGTAAATAAATTCTAGTTGGAGGGCATATTGGTCATTTGCCATGGATGACATTTTTGAAATATTTTGGAACTTTGAGGGCAATTTTGAAAGGGCAAATACACATGGATGTAATCATGGCCATTGATTTTTTATAAGATTAAATCATGGCAATTGATGAAAAGGATAAAATGGTAATTTCACTAGTTAAATAAATTTAATATTCAATTAATTAGGCACATGGATTAAAATAATTAAAATATGAGAAAAAAATTTCTCATCCTTCATATATGCTGTTCGAAACTCAAGAAAGAAAAGGGGAAAGAAAGTTTTCAAAATTTCAAGCTCAAAATTGGAGAATCAATACAAGTTTCAAGCAAAATTAATTAAGGTAAATTATTCTACACTTGATTCTCTTCATTTTGATAGTAATATTGCATGATAAATGTCAAGTTTGGTTTATTTTATGGATAAAGATTGATTGTGGGAATTAAAGTCGATGATGAAATTAAGGTCGTTTGTGTAGAATTAATGTTATAAACATGGAATCGAGCTTGAAATTGGATTAATTCCATGTTTGAAGTTATAAATCCTGACCCTAAGATTTGGGGGTTTTGATTAGGAAGCTAAATTAAGGATGAAATTGACTGGATTATGATGTTAAGAGACCTATTTTTATGATATGTTGAATAATTTCCCAAGTAAATTTAGGGATCATTTTGAACATTTGGAAAAAAATTAGGGGAAATTATTGTAAATTTTATTTTTAGTATTGGAATCATTGAGTCATGGTGAAAGTAGCTTGAATTGGTGATTAGGGACCAAAATGATTTTTTTGGAAATTCAAGGACCAATTCGACAATTTTAGAAAAATAATAAAGGATTGATCTTTAATTGATGAATAATTGATATAATTGAAGATTCAAGCATGATAGGAAGTTAAAAGGATTGAAATTATAAGAAAGGAAATATGAAGGACCAATTCGAAATAAAAGTTTTGGTGAAAGACTAAATTGGTCAAAGTTTAAAAGTTGAAGGAAAATTTCTAAGGATGTTAGAAATAAATGAATGGTTTATTTGTACATGAATTTATGTACAAAAGTAAAGTAGTGAATAAAATGCCACTTTTATGAAGGATTAAAAAGGAAATAGTCGAAAATAAGTAATTAATTATTGAAAATTTTCAAAAATGGATTTGAACAATTTTTTAATGTTCAAAATGGTCACTAAAGACCTAGGGACCATTTCGGCAATGATGTAAAATATTGGGGAAATTTTAAAAAAATTCTATACTTGAATAGTTATGCTTAAGAATCAAGTTAGCAATGTTAGATTTAAGTCGAATATGAGAATGGTAATGTATATATTCAATTGGTCTTACAGTTCGAAAAGAGATTGAAAGAGAACCAAGGGAAAAAAAAAAGAAAGATAAGAACCTCGAATAAGCTTAGTGAGACATACTATTCATGGCCCAGGTGAGTGCATTTATATGTTTTAAAATGCAATTAGGCAGACTTGCGAGTAGTCAACCTTAAATTAATATGATATTGCATTTCTATATGATTGCATTATGTTGAAAATGGCATTGTATTTCTTTTTAATACGTGATATAATACATTGTTCGACATGGCAATATTGATGGAATACCAGGTATGAATGATTGTTTGCATAAATAATGATGCATTATGCATACATGAGATATAGAAAATGAAAAGATTAAAATAAAACAAGTTAAATTGGAATAAGATACACCTAAAAATAATATTGCCTTATATATGTGTTGAGCTATTGCATGTTGTAATAAAAGTAAATTACATGGAATATGAAGTATGGAATATTTTTCTAAGAAATGATGATGATCTATGTTTGCCATGACTAATTATGATGAAGCATGAAACATGAAATGTTTATTTATATGATTGAATATGATGATTGATTGATAATAAAAGAAATGCCCAAGTATTGAGTATGAGAGCCCATGTTATAGTTGGCATGCCATAGAGTCTTTAGCAGCTGCACCCTTATGTTCATGTTATCAAACAAAGATTGTGACAAAATGATTGTGTCACACGCACCCTGAGGATCTACGCCCACTTTGCCCGAGTGCACTATCGAGGTGCCGCACCCTGGGGATCTACGCCCACTGTGCCCGAATGTACTAACGAGGTGCTTTATATTTATGGGGAGCAAAGAGCGTCCCCGAGTACGTACTCATCTTTACGTTTACGTTTGACACTATGATGTTATTTCAAGATGACTCGCGTATCTCGATCTCATATAGCGTACTTTGGGCAATGATAAAGAATCATGCCACGTAAATGAATCATGTCATGTAAAGGAATCATGTTACATATATGAAACATGTCATGAATATGAACCATGCTATGTATATGAAATATGTCAAGTATGCGAATCATGCCAAGTACATGAATTATGTCACGTATATGAATCATGACATGTATATGAATTATGCCAAGTATATGAATCAGGCCAAGTGCATGGATTATGCCATGTATACGAAGTATGTCATATATATAAGAAATATGCTATGCATATGAATCATGCCATGTATACAAATTATGTTACGTGTATGAACTACGCCATGCATATGAATTATGACGTGTACATGTATCATGATATGTATATGATTTAAGTAATGTATATATATGAATGAAAACACGTATATGAATCATGCCATGTATGAGAATCATGTAATGAAAATGAAATATGTCACGTATAAGAAATTATGTTATATAAATGGATCATGCCATTAATATGAATCGTGTTACGTAAATGAACCATGTCATGTATATAAATCATGTTATGTATATAAATCATGCCATGTATGTGTATCATGTTACTTATGTGAGTTTACCATGTATGTGAATTATGTTATATATATGAAACATACCATGTATATGACTTATTTTATGTTGATAGAGCATTGGAACCATAAGCAAGTTAGGAACTTATAATATGTACATGAAAATTTAGTGACTATGGAAACCTTGATAGTACTAATCTATCTTAGGTAGAGAACTTGATATGATATCATATGATAAGTATTACTTTACTCTATGTTTATTAAATGAGATTATTGCCTCACAAGTTTGTACTTAGCGTGTGTTATTTCACACGTAGGTTCTCTCAAGTAGAGTAGCAAGGTAAGCTGTTAAATTGAGAAATTCAAGTTACATTAGTAATCACGGTATGTACATCTTAAATTATGGTTGATGTCTGGTGGGCATGTATATGTATGTATGTGGGTTTTAAAGATGCAAACTGTTTTGTAAACTTAAGTTATAATGTGCTTACAAATACGTTAATATGGACTTAGAATCTGGTTTTACTACAAATGATTATGATTTACGGCATAGTTAAGTATAGTTTAACCCTAATCGCGTAGAAATTTTAAAAATCAAGAAAGGGTCTAGGCAGGGTCTATAGTTTTCTCCATGAACTATATTTTTATTTCAATAACACATTTATAAATTTTATAAAACAATTCAAGGTCGAAACTAGCTGCTATAGACTGATGTAGTTTTCAATTTAAACCGAGGAAGGGTTAAACAACAAGATAAAGTTTAGTAACCAGAAAATATTCAAGTCAAGTTTTTCATAATAATTCAGTAACATCTTTAGAGTATATTCGGTCTACGAATATACATTAAGGGTGTTACATATGAAATATGATATGTATGAAGGACTCCTTAGTCTAATCGATCGATCTTCACCATGATCCCAAGAACTCATTAGTCTAGCAATGGTGGGTTCCAATGACTCGTTAGTCCAACAATCATTTGTTGGTTGTAAACCCCAAAGACTCGTTAGTCTAGCCATTATGGAATTTATATGATATGTTGAGAATGTGGATCTAAACCCACATTTTGATATGTTGATCCATGTATATGATAGTTTTGGATAAATACGAAGTCATACCTAAATTGCCAATATGTCAATTATTTTGATATGAAAAATGTTGCAAGAGTATGAACCACTTTGTGAATTGTTTAATCCTCAACTTATGTTTTAATAAGGTTTCTTAAAATGTATTATACGACTTGTTTTGATTTTAAAAGCATTAATGAATTCCTTGATGTGATGTCTCACTAAGTTATTATTGTTTATGCTCATTTTTGTTCATTAATGCAGAGGACTAAAGCTTTGGGGTTGCGTTCGAGGCTTGTGGTTTCTTCTAGACAAATGTTTACTTGAGTATTTGTTTTTCAAGTTTTTGGCAAAACTTGTAATAAGCCAATGTGGGCCTCTTGTAATACCTATTTCCCGGTCTTGTAGGAATCCTGGTCGAAAAACGTTACTAGTGAACAATACGATGATCGGACCGATGATTATGATAACTTATACAATAAATCATGTATTAATAATTTATAATGCAAAAAAATAAACATTTCTAATCAATAAGGTTTACTCAGTTTATAATTTTGGGACCAATTGGTAACTTATTTAAGTTTAGGGACTAAATTATAAGTCTAACAGTTTATAGTGACTTGTTTAGAATTAAGATTACCAATGTGAAATTTAATACAAGGATATCTTGCTTAAAAATTTTAAACACAATCATAGTTTATCTGTAGCCTTAATTAAGCCCTTATAAAATTCAATGACCAATTTACAACATTCTGAACCCTTTTTAAACATCTTTTAACCAACTTACCTACCTCGGTACCGATACTTGAATAGCTCGTAATGGTATGCCTTATTTATGGTTTTTAAAAAAGATTATAGACATTAAGGGTCATACCGATACAGATACATATGTATCAGTATGCTATACTAGTCTTATTTGAACTCATATTCCAGAACTGACCAACCGTACCGAAATGCCTTGGGCCGTATCGGTACGCCTACCTTGACCATTAAAATGGTTACTTTCTTTAAGCTCGTATCGATACTGGGTATCTGTACGCGTAGTCTAAACAAATTAGTCAACCTTAAGGTTTGATAGGGTGTCGATACGGTGATACAATATTATTCTAGTGATTAAGACCCGTACCGATAATCCTAGATGCGTATCGGTACCCAGCTACGCAAAAATTCTAGTGACTAATTCCTATACTGATACTTCAATGTCTGTATCAATACACCTTGTTACCTACATTCCCAAAATGCATACCCGTACCGATACGCCATCACCCATACCGGTACGGACATACTTGTAATGATAGATTTAGTCTGGTTTTTTTTGTTAATTTAGGGATCTTAACCTTGTCCAATGTTCACCAAAATTTACCAGCAAGCTTAGAAACATTAAATCTAAATGCGTGTCAAATTTCATGCCATTCTGAATCTGTTTACCACGTTTTTACTTATTAGTACATTTTAGGCTATTTTACCAGTTTTGCCAAAGCATTAACATGCCATATTTCATATTTTAACACATTTAACCTGGTGAACCATATGTACATACAAAATGGGTAAAACTAACTTGTCTAGACTCTATGCCATCATACTAGGAGTTCAAGGACAACATTTACATTACATGTAACTTGCTTCAACAGCGTATTTGCTCCGATCCTTGATCCAACTAACTTTCAACCTAAAAATGCATGAAAATAATATGCATTAGGCTTATATAGCCTAGTGAGGTAATCATCAATAATGAAAATAATAACAATGACATCAATAACATGTATATCATCCTAAATGCATCTCTAATCATATTTTAGCATTACTTATAATAACTTATTTCCTTGGATCAATATGTAAATGTAGATACGCGAATTCCAAACCAACACCGTTAACAATAAATGGTCAATATCCTCCAACATCGCCAATAAGACCAAAAGCAACACATCTCTCCAACATCGCCAAATAGAGCCTTAGCTCAAGGACCGTAGTCCACTCTATATTAATGAGCTCATGAATTCTATGCCATGCCAATTGTATCCCATATCCATTTGTATCCAAGGATTCAATACTTAAGCCAATAACAATAACAATAACAATAATTGTAGCGATGACGATAACAATGTATCAATAACAATATACAATAATCAATATAGCCTTACTCAATATTTCAATGGCATTGATGACAATGGAATGATTCAATAAGCTATACATCATGCAACAAGCTTACCAAATCTTACCAATGGTACTTCCTACGAGGTTTTGATATAACCATACCTTGAAAATATGGAAGAAAATGCAAAAGACAATATCAATGAAATTGGGAAACACACCTAGCCAATCCTTAGACTATGACTACACTCAACGATATTCCTAAAGCTTTAGGGCTCCCGGTTTACAATTCCCTTGTTCTTTGACTTATTGGTGTTTGAAGGATTTGGTGATTCTTCACCTTGATTCACTTAAGCTACAAAAGGAATAGAAATCACAAGGATTTTATCATTAATAACAAATTCCATAACAATTATTAGCTATTACAAACAATAAAGATTTAACTTTGATATCCCTAGGAAATTCTAAGGTTCTTCAATTCATGAACTTGGATTTTGACATAGTTTTGGCCATGGAATCAATGAACCAACAAAGGGTTATTTCTTACCCGATCACTAGGATTGAATTGGAATCAAGAAATCAAAGAAAATACAAGCTTTCCCTAATTAACAATGGAGGTGTTTGCTTGAGGTGTGTGGTTGCAAGAAGAAGAAGAAAATGATAGCTAAGGTTTAAACTTGGGGAAACTCCACCGGTAAACTTCTATAACTTTTTTTATTTTCTTTTAATTTTAGTTACAAGGCTTTCCTTGAAGTGAAGAAAGGTATCATTGGAGTCCCACATATATAGTGAATAATCTTGAGGAGGGAATAATTGCAAGGTAGTCTCTCAACTCTTCACTTCCTATATTTGTGTCTCCTAACATTCAATTTTCTTAATTTAGCCACTAAGGCAAGCTTCAAGGTTTGCAATAAGGTCCTTAATCAATATCAATCTTGATTAGGGTTCAATAATCCAATAATTGTCTACTTGGTCGAAGGTCAATACTATAGTTTGACTTTTTTGATACAAAGATCCCGGCTACCGAAGTTAAATTCTGACTAAGTCTTATTTTGGGGTGTTACAACTATTCCCTCTTAAGAAAAATTTGTCCTTGATTTTTACCAGAATCGAAGAGATGTGGATACTGATTTCTCATGGTCTCTTCCGGTTCCCATGTAGCTTCTTTGATCTTGTGACTTCTCTAAAGTACTTTAACTAAGGAAGTGTTCTTGTTTCGAAGTCTGTTTACTTCCCTTGCCAAAATCTGAATAGGTTCTTCTTCGTAAGTTAGATTTGATTGAAGTTTCACTGATTCGAGCTCGATAATATGAGACAAATCAGATCCATACTTGCGGAGCATCGATATATAGAATACATCATGGATCTTGCTTAGCTCCTCAGGCAAAATTAGTCGGTAAGCCACGAGACCTACTCTTTCAACTATCTCGAAAGGTTCAATGAATCGGTGACTTAATTTTCCTTTTTTACCAAAATAAAGAATTTTCTTCCATGAGGAGACTTTTAAGAAAACTTTCTCACCAACTTCATACTGTATATCCCTTCTCTTAAGATTAGTATATGCCTTCTGTCGGTTGAAGGTGACCTTTAAACTATCATGAACGATGGTAACCTGTTCTTTAATTTTCTAAAATAAGTCAGGGCCCAACATCTTGCCTTCATCGAGTTTAGACCAACATAACGGTGTCCTATATTTTCTACCATACAATGCTTAATACGGTGCCATTCTGATATATTATTGGTGACTATTATTGTATGCAAACTAGATGAGAGGTAGGGAACTCTCCCAAGTTCCTTCAAAGTCGATAACACATGCATGAAGCATGTATTCTAGTATTTGAATCACATTTTCTCTGACTGACCGTCTGACTGAGGGTGAAAGGTTGTACTAAGATGGACTCGATTGCCTAGAGCTCCTTGCAATGCTTTCCAGAATCGTGAAGCAAAACTTGGATCTCAATCAGAGATGATTAACAAGTGTGCTACGTAGAGTCTGATCACTTCCTTAACGTATAAGTCAGCTAATTTGGGAAGATCGTAGTCTATTTTAACAGGTAAGAAATTAGCAGACTTGGTAAAATGGTCCACAATGATCCAAATGGCATCATGTTTAGCAGGATTCAACGGTAGTCGAATGAAAAATTCCACGATTATTCTTTCTCACTTCTATTGAGGAAGTTTAATGGGTTGCAATAATCTCTTAGGGACACGATGTTCAGCTTTGACTTGTTGGCATGTTAAGCACTAAGATACAAATTTTGTAATGGCTTTTTTCATACTAGACCACCAATATAATTCCTGAAGATCCTTATACATCTTAACCAACCCTAGGTAAACCAAAAAAGGCTACAATGTGCTTCCTTGAGGATGTCATCACGGAGGGATTCATCACTTGGTATACAAATCCTATCACGGAAAAACAAGAGTCATTTAGAGTTAACTTTAAAATCGGGATCATGACTATTCTGAAGCTTGGAAATGATGGCTTGTAATTCAGGATCTCGATCTTGTAATAACTTGATTCTCAACACAATGGTAGACTGAACTTGAAGCTCAGCTACTAAAGGTTCGTGCCTTTGTAACTTGAAATGACCGTTGATAGCTCAAGGAGCTACAATGCAATGATGATACTATAATTTTCAATATAATAGTCAATGCTTGAGGTTCAATATTAAATATTGATACTTACTAGGTGAAAGTTTGCGGTTGAGTGCATCAGCTACAAGGTTGGCCTTGCTGGGGTGATAATCAATTACAATATCATAATCTTTAAGGAGTTTTATCCATGTCCTTTGACGAAGGTTAAGCTCATTTTGAGTCAACAAGTATTTGAGGCTCTTGTGATCGATATATAGGTAGCATTTTTCTTCGTAAAGATAATGCCTCTAGATCTTTAAGGCAAAAAAAAACCGCAACCAGTTCAAGATCATGGGTAGGGTAGTTCATTTCATATAGCTTAAGTTGTCTCAATACATAAGCAAGAACTTTGCTCTCTTGCATCAATACACATTCTAACCCCTGATGCGATGTATCACTATATACGATGTAACTTTACCAGACTCAGGTTGGGTTAGGATCCATGTATGAGTCAATACTTGCTTAAGCTGGTCAAAATGCGTTGTTGTTTTTTAGCCCATTCAAAAGGGACATCCTTTCATAAAACTTGGGTTAATCGTGTGACTATTATAGAAAATCCTTTAACGAAACTTCTGTAATAGCCAGCAAGACCAAGAAAACTACAAACTTCACCTACATTCTTCAGTGGCCTCTACTCAACTATAGCTTGGATTTTCTTTGGATCTACTTGAATACCTTCAGCAGAGATTATATATCCTAGAAAAGAAAATTCTGTAAGCTAGAAATCGCACTTATTGAACTTGGCATATAATTGCTTCTTCTTAAGGGTTTGGAGCACAATACGAAGATGGTCTCGATGCTCAGCTTGATTTTTGGAATAGATCAAAATGTCATATATGAACACCACTACAAATTTATTGAGATAGGGTTTAAAAACTCGATTCATAAGATCCGTAAAGGCAGTAAATATATTGGTTAATAGAAAAGGCATAACTAAAAATCCGTAGTGACAATACCTTAAGTTGGTCGAATAGATCGTCAATTTTTGGCAAGGGATATTTATTCTTGATGGTAAGCTTATTTAGCTATCGATAATCAATGCAAGGTGTATCGATTCATCATTCTTTTTGATAAAGAGAACCGAAGCTCCCCAGGTTGTGTAACTCGGTCGAATAAATCCTTTGTTCAACATATCTTGAATCTATACCTTAAGCTTTATGAGTTCAACCGGTGTCATTTAATAAGGTGCAATAGAAACTGGGGTAGTTCTAGGTTGCACTTCAATCCCAAATTCAACTTTACGGGTGGGTGGTAAGCTAGAAAGCTCTTCGGGAAACACATCAGAAAACTCTTGCACGGTATCTATATCTTGCAACTAAGGTTATTCCCTACTTGCAAAAGTCACGCTTTCCTTGCCAAGGCCTCAAAGATATAATTTCTTTTTTAAACAATCCACTCATGCTTGATGCACTTGATAAGTGTTCAAAAGTACTATTTTTCTTACCCTTTTTACTCATATTATTGTTAGACTTAGGCTCATATTAGTTGCATAGTTAGCCATTCATGCATTAATCCATGTTTCCTTCAATCGTTGAGCTTGATTACATAACTTGGTGATTTTTGTGGAAATAGATGCTGCTTTGGTGTGTTTTTGTGTATGTATGTGCAGGATCACTTGCCAAAGCAATGCCGAGCTAGTTGCCGTGGCAATGCATGAAGGATATGCCGAGCTAGTTGCGTATAAAGTGCATGAAGGACGCGCGAGCCAGTTGCCATGGCATTTGTCGACAAAGACCAAAAGCAATATGGATGTCGAAATTCATGATTTTACAAGCCCAAGATGACATGGAGCAAGGTCCAAGCCCAAAGGAATTTGATTGCCATGCAGAGATTAAAGAAGAATTAAATTCCAAGAGGATAGGAGAAGTTCTAATAGGAATAAAATTATAATAAAGAATTATATTCTTTAAAGATAATTTAATTCCAACTCAAACTCCTCCTCAAAGAAGGACTTTGGCCTAGCCCTATAAATATCAAGGAGATTTCGACAATTCAAGAAGGAGAGAGCAAGAGGGAATTTAGACAACTCCAAGAAGAGGGGAGCAAGAGGGAAATTTCGGCAAGTCCAAGTAGGGCAAGAGGAGAGAATTTTCGACAAGCATCAAGGGCAAGGAGGATTTCGACAAGCCTCTTCCTTCATCTTTGTTCGATTGGGTTCATGCTAGGGATTAATTATCTTGTGTTTCTTTGGAACCTAGCCATGAACTAAATTTACTTGGCTATGGTTATTGTGTTTTGAGATTGTGAGAAACTATTGGTTTTGTTTAGGTAATAAGAGTTTGCACTTTTCTATTTCAAGGTTTATTCATTCTTGATTCTTATTATTGTTTTATGCAGTGAATTGGGAGAGGATCTCGTGATTTCATCCATTTATCTAATATCGGGAGAGTTAGATTCAAGAAACGAATGAATATGATCTTTATTCAATCCAATGATGGTGAAGATTAATCCGGCTTAGGAATAAGTTAAGGATTTCAACGGCTAAGAGGAGCGCAAGATTGGTTGTTGTTCACCCTTGATTCACGCAGAGGATGTATTATCAAGGCATGCACAAATAGCTAGAGTTTCGACTTAGGATAAGAAGAAACCATTGAAGAACGCTCCGCCGAACCTTGAAGTTGCTGCCCGGCCGCCCAAGTAGTTGCCCAACTAGTCGCCCAAGCAACCATCAATTAGTTGCTACGGCAACCCGTCGTGCAAGTTGCCACGGCAACTGAGTTGCCCGTGCACTCTTTTACCAAGACAATCCAATCGGCTATCACACCTCAACTCACGATAACCTAGCCTATCTCTCTCATTCAATTCATCTTTTCTTTTACTTAATTGCTTTCTAGATTAGTTATTAGTTAAAACTTCTATAATCCTTCACTTGTGTTTTTACTTTTTACAAAGTGCAAGAGACTAGATTCTTGAAGTGGCACCAATCCTCGTGGAGACGATATCTTTTATACTATAACTTGCGACGTGTATACTTGCACAATTGCGTAGCACTTATTACGCGCAACAAGTTTTTTGGCGCCGTTTGTCGGGATTGGCAATAGCGACTTTGTTTTTACTTTCTTGCACATTTTTTTATTTTTCTTGTTTAAAATTCAAAGGGCTAACAAACTTTGGTTTTGCATTGGTATATGACCAGGGCAAGACCGACTTCACCGTAATATCCCTTTGATCCGTAAATCGAACGAACCTTACAAGGACTTAGACGAAGGATAAGAGAAGCAATGGCAAATCAAGACGGCAATATTAATCAAGATGTTCGAGCAGGAGGAGGAGTGATTCTTGCACCAAATGTAACTATTCGAGACTATCTTGAAGAAGATCTTGATGGACTTAACCAGGAGTTGTCGCACCGAAATTGAAGCCGACCACTTTGAGTTGAAACCGTAATGTTTAATATGATCAACACAATAGGTCAATTTGGCGGCTCAAAGAATCAAGATGCACGACAACATCTGAAATCTTTCCTCGAGATTTGCAACTCGTTCAAGATACACGGAGTTACCCCCGATGTCCTACGATTACGATTATTCCCCTATTCACTGAGGGATAGGGCGAAAGCATGGCTAAATAGCATTCCTGCCGGATCCATAGCATCTTGGACTGATCTTTGTCGTGATTTCCTTGCTAGATTTAATCCTACAAATTTAACCGATAAGCTTCAGAACGACATTACTTCTTTTCGGCAGGCTGATGATGAATCCATGTACGAGGCTTGGGAGCGATATAGAGAACTTCTACACAAATGCCCTCTACACGGATTCCCGGTGTGGACTCAAGTAACAATGTTTTACAACGCCGTGAATACACCAACAAGGATGATGCTAGACGCCTCGGCAAACGGCATACTCTTAGATAAGTCGCCGGAGGAAGCAATGCAAATTTTAAACAGGCTGGCCAAGAATGACTATCAATTCCCATCTACTAGAAGAGGAGGAGTTAGACGCCAAGCCACAATACATGAACTAGGATCATCGATTCAATTTTCGCACAATTGGCCGCTTTAACCAAGATGGTCCGAACATGCAAAAACCAAACAACACACATGAAGTCAAGGTAATGGATTCTTTTTGTGAGTTATGTGGTGATAACCATAATTCTTTCCAATGTATGCAGAATCCGGAATCTAGCTTCTATGTGGGGAATTACAATCGGGGCAACAACATGATGTCAAATACATACAATCCAGCTTGGAAGAAGCACCCAAATTTTTCATGGAGTAATCCCAACAATGCTCTAAACCAGAACAATCAGAATGCACAAGCATCGGGATTCCAAAGAGAATATGCCCACGGCAACAGATGCCGCAAAGAACAACAGCTGACAACATCTAGTTCTTTGGAAAATTCTCTAAATGCTTTTATGATGAAAATGAATCTTATATGGCTGAGAATAGTAATTTCATAAAAAGAACTGATGCTTTTATTAACAGACCGAGATGAGATTGCGTAACCAAGAGGCGGCAATCAAATCATTGGAAAATCAAGTCGGACAATTTGCTCAAAATCAACACTAGACCACAAGGAGGTTTACCTAGCGATATCAAGTCGCAAGAGGAACTCGCCATGAGCAATGTAAGGCAATCACCACCGAAGTGGCCAACAACTTAGAGAGGTTCAAACCCGCTCGTCAAACAAAACTCCACAAAAAGATCAAGACGAACCTAGCGGCAAAGTCTCGGATGCTGAACCAGAATTGCCGCGCAACCGCAATAAACATGCCTCGACAACCGATGACGCCTCGGCGTCTTGTGATAAGCATGCCTCAAAGAACCCCAGTTGATAACGCATCGGCAACTCCGGATGTCCCGGCAATGCCGTCAATCAGGTTTCAAACCAATGAAAGGATAGAAGATATCCGACTTCCACCACCATTCCCACAAAGATTGAAGCGACAAAAGCAAGAATACCAATTCAAGAAGTTTCTTGATATCCTAAAGCAAGTCCACATCAACTTGCCATTGGTGGAAGCAATTGAACAAATGCCAAACTATGCCAAGTTTCTTAAAGACATTGTGTCCAAGAGAACAAGGCTAGGAGAGTTTGAAACAGATTTTGCCGCTGACAGAGGGATGCATGGCAATGTTGCACAATCGCATGCCGCCCAAGTTGAAGGATCCCGGAAGTTTCACAATACCCCGTTCTATTGGAAATCACTATGTCGGGAAAGCACTATGCGACCTAGGGGCTAGCATAAACTTGATGCCTAAATCGGTTTTTCGAAACTAGGAATCGGGAAGGCAAGACCTACAATGATTATGCTGCAGCTAGCCGACAGATCCTATGTGCATCCAGAGGGAAAAATCGAGGACATACTGGTAAAAGTTGATAAATTCATTTTTCCCACTGACTTTATTGTTTTGGATTGTGAAGCGGATGAGCATGCACCTATCATTCTCGGGAGACCATTCCTAGCGGCAGGAGAACCTTGATCGACGTTGAAAAGGGAGAACTCACAATGAGGGTGAATGACCAGCAGGTAAAACTAAATGTGTTCCAAACACTAAGGCATGCCGATGATCCGTAAGAATGCCAACTACTTCATGCCACGGCAGAATTTACTTCGATGAGGAATTTAGTTGCCTCGGCAACTACATTGCCGATCAAGAGGAACCCGAGGAGTATGAAGAGCCGGTCGATGAGGAACAACCCAAGAGGTAAATTGGCTAGTAAATCGACCAGGTACATACTTTGAACCACTGGACTACTCAGGTAAGGAAGGTAAGATCGAAAAACCCTCTACCGAAAATCCACCAATTCTTGAGTTGAAACAATTGCCAGATCAACTAAAATATGTATACTTAGGGATCGATAATACATTACCGTAATTATTTCCTCTAAGTTACAGCCTGAGCAGTGAAAAGAAGCTGATCAACATGTTGAAGCTACATAAAAAGGCAATAGGGTGGACAATTGCCGACTTGAAGGGAATTAGCCCCGGCGGTGTGCATGCACAAGATCTTGTTGGAAGATGATCACAAACCTTCAATTGAGGCCCAGAGGAGACTGAATCATGCCATGAAAGGGGTTGTAATGAAAGAAATCATCAAATGGCTTGACGCCGGCATTATATACCCTATCTCCGATAGTACGTGGGTAAGTCCGTACAATGTGTGCCGAAAAAAGGAGGTATAACAGTGGTGAGTAATGAAAATAATGAACTTATCCCAACCAGATGTGACCGGTTGGAGGGTTTGTATGGACTATCGAAAGCTAAACAAAGCCACTAGGAAAGATCACTTCCCATTACCCTTTATTGATCAAATGCTTGACCGTCTTGCGGGTAAACCTTTTATTGTTTTCTTGATGGTTATTCAGGTTACAATCAGATTGCCATAGCACCGTAAGATCAAGAAAAGACAACCTTCACATGCCCCTACGGTACTTATGCCTTCCGAAGGATGCCGTTCGGATTGTGTAACGCCCGGCAACCTTCCAAAGATGCATGATGGCGCTCTTTTCAGACATGGTCGAAGACTTCCTTGAGATCTTCATGGATGATTTTTCGGGTTTTTGGTAATGACTTGACGGCTGTCTCGGCAATTTAGAGAGGGTGTTGGCAAGATGCGAAGAAACAGATTTAGTCCTCAATTGGGAGAAATGCCACTTTATGGTAGATGAAGGAATAGTGCTCGCCACAAGATTTCATCCAAGGGAATTGAAGTAGACAAAGCCAAGGTGGACGTGATCGAGAGATTACCCCACCAATTTCGGTTAAAGGAATTCAAGTTTTTTCGGACATGCGAGTTTTTACAGAGGTTCATTCATAATTTTTCTAAAATCACTAAACCCTTGTGTAATCTGCTTGAACAGATAAAGTCTTCGATTTTGATGATTCTTGCACCCAAGCATTCAAAACCCTAAAGAAAAGCTTGCCTCGGCACCCATTGTCGTTCCACCGATTGACGCTACCTTTTGAGCTCATGTGTGATGCAAGTGATTTCGCGGTAGGAGCAGTCCTAGGCCAACGCACAGGTAAGACATTCCATGTGATATACTACGCTAGTAAAACTCTTAACGATGCTCAAGTGAATTACACAACAACGGAGAAAGAGTTACTAGTCTGTAGTTTTCGATTTGACAAGTTCCGATCCTATTTAATTGGTACAAAGGTAATTGTTCATACGGACCATTCGGCAATCAAATACTTATTTGCTAAAAAGGATGCTAAACCTCGTTTGATTCGTTGGATATTACTTTTACAAGAATTTGATATTGAAATTAAGGACAGGAAAGGAACAGAAAATCAAGTGGCCGATCACTTATCACGTTTGGAACGCAATAGGGAGGAGGACGCGGATCTAGAGATATGCGATGCATTCCCGGATGAACAAATTCTAATTGCCTCGGCAACCCTCAACGCCTCGGCAGCCCATGACGCCTCGGCAACCATGGATGCACACGCCTCGGCAACTCGACGCCGCAGCAGTCTTTGACGACACGCCGGCAATTTTGGGAGCGACACTACGGCAAAGACATGCCTCGCAATACCCCGCACGCAGATTTAGTTAACTTCCTTGTTTGTGGTATTTTTCCGTATGGCATTACTCACCAAGGGAAGAAGCGGTTCCGCCATGATGCTAAGCATTACTTTTGGGACGAGCCTCTTTTGTTTAAACAATGTGCAGATCAGGTTATACGCCGATGTGTCCTCAAGAAGAGCAACAGAATGTACTCGGCAATGCCATTCTTCACCCTATGGAGGACATTTTGGAGGAACTCGTACCGCGACCAAAGTCTTGCAATCCGGTTTGTATTGGCCAACATTGTACAAAGATGCCCAGGACTTTTACAAGCAATGTGATCGTTGCCAGAGGACGGGCAATATCTCTAGACGACATGAGATGCCACCCGAACATCATCGAGGTGGAACTGTTCGATGTATGGGGATCGATTTTATGGGACCTTTCCCATCTTCATTCGCAACCTCTACATCTTACTCGCCGTCGACTATGTGTCTAAATGGGTAGAGGCAGCTGCAGTTCCCAACGACGATTTCAAGACGTGCAACGATTCCTCGCAGAAAAATATATTTACACGGTTTGGGATGCCGAGAGCAATTATCAGCGACGGGGCAAGCATTTTGACAGACTAATTGCCAAGATGTTGCAACGCTCGCATATCACACAAGATCGCCACGGCATATCACCCACAAACCAACGGGCAAGCAGAAATTTCCAACCGGAGTTGAAGGGAATACTCGAGAAAGTTGTAAATCCCTCAATGAAGGATTGGTCATTAAGACTAGATGACGACTTTTTGGGCATATCGCGACCGCATTTAAAACACCATTAGGTATGTCCCCTTCCGGCTTGTCTATGGTAAAACATGTCATCTACCGGTGGAAATTGAGCACAAGCGCGATTGGGCAATCAAGACCGTGAATATGGATTGGGAAAGTGCCGGACAAAAGCGATTGATGGATCTCAATGAGATAGAAGAATTTCGATGGCGCCGCCTATAACAATGCACGAATCTACAAGGAGAAAACAAAGCGATGGCACGACAAGAAACTATTGCCACGGCAATTCACGCCAGGCAACTAGTTCTCCTATTCAATTCTCGGCTAAAACTTTCCCGGAAAGCTGAAATCAAGATGGTCGGGACCATTTGAAGTCGTCAAACCATTCTCCCATGGTCTTTGTGATAATCAAGTCCATCTCGACAACCATGAATTCAAAGTTAATGGACAAAGATTGAAGCACTACAATGGTGCCCATGTGGAACGTAATAAGGAAGTGGTCAACTTAGGAGATGCATGAGCATGCTCTCCTCTCAAGATTTCTTTTTCTTTTTATTTTTATTTTTATTTTTAGGAGATATTTTATTTTTTCTTCATTATCTTTAGTTTTCAGGTTTTCTTTATTTTCTTTTTCACAACAAGACTCACAACTACTATGCTAAGGAAATTTATCGCCAAGATCCTTGCCCCGGCAACCAATGAAGAAGATGTCATGCGGCAACTTACTTCATGCATGCACAAGCTGATGCCACGACAACCAAAGTCAAGACATCCCGGCAACAAGAAAAAACAACCATTGCATTCAAGCAAGAAAATCAAGACGCCAACTAGAAGGAAACTAATCATCTACGATGACGAACTCTCTGAGTAAGTCCTCGTATGCATTTTTATTTTTATTGTTATTTTTCGTTATTTTTATGCATGCATTGAGGACAATGCCTCACTTGAGTTTGGGGGGGATTGTTATTAGTAATTACCATGTTTAGTTACATTAATCTTAAGCATTACATTTAGGATACATAAATTGCTTGCCATGCCTTTAAATTGGAACAAGAATTGCTTAGATTTGATGAATATTCAATGATGACTTTACCAATGCACTTAATTGATAGAATTTTTATTCTAGGATAACCATGAAAAACTTAGAATTGTACTATGATGCTAAATTTGATGAAACACTGTTGTGATTTGATTGATTTAAGGAGTTCTAGTAAACTTAGGTTGATAATTAACTAATTGGGAGATTAGAATAAAAATTGGATGAAGGCTAGAGGTGCCCGAAATTGGCTCTAGCATATGCAAAAAAATTGATCACTAGAGGTGCCCGAAACTGGCTCTAGGAGGCGTTAAATTTTTTTTTTTAACTAGAGGTGCCCGAAACCGGCTCTAGTCGATTAAATTAACTTAAGAAAACTAAAAATAAAACACTAGAGGTGCCCGAAATTGGCTCTAGTTAAAACATGTTAAAAAGAACCCAATAAAGTAATTTGAAAACCTATTGTTTGCATAGAATCCGAAAAATCAACTTGCACACAACTCCGCACACACTCACAAGCATTATAGTTTGATTCCGAGTAATTCCTCAGTTTTCTGAAAAATAAAAAAGCCAATCATACTTTGTGCCCGGTTCGAGAATTGAAATCAAGTTCAAAGTTAAGTTTGTGAAAATTTGAAGTCTTAAGTGTAATTATGAGTTTGCATTGCTTGAGGACAAGCAATAGTTCGAGTTTGGGGGTGTGATAAGTGTTCAAAAGTACTATTTTTCTTACCCTTTTTACTCATATTATTGTTAGACTTAGGCTCATATTAGTTGCATAGTTAGCCATTCATGCATTAATCCATGTTTCCTTCAATCGTTGAGCTTGATTACATAACTTGGTGATTTTTGTGGAAATAGATGCTGCTTTGGTGTGTTTTTGTGTATGTATGTGCAGGATCACTTGCCAAAGCAATGCCGAGCTAGTTGCCGTGGCAATGCATGAAGGATATGCCGAGCTAGTTGCGTGGCAGTGCATGAAGGAGACGCTGAGGCAGTTGCCATGGCATTTGTCGACAAAGACCAAAAGCAATATGGATGTCGAAATTCATGATTTTACAAGCCCAATATGACATGGAGCAAGGTCCAAGCCCAAAGGAATTTGATTGCCATGCAGAGATTAAAGAAGAATTAAATTCCAAGAGGATAGGAGAAGTTCTAATAGGAATAAAATTATAATAAAGAATTATATTCTTTAAAGATAATTTAATTCCAACTCAAACTCCTCCTCAAAGAAGGACTTTGGCCTAGCCCTATAAATATCAAGGAGATTTCGACAATTCAAGAAGGAGAGAGCAAGAGGGAATTTCGACAACTCCAAGAAGAGGAGAGCAAGAGGGAAATTTCGGCAAGTCCAAGTAGGGCAAGAGGAGAGAATTTTCGACAAGCATCAAGGGCAAGGAGGATTTCGACAAGCCTCTTCCTTCATCTTTGTTCGATTGGGTTCATGCTAGGGATTAATTATCTTGTGTTTCTTTGGAACCTAGCCATGAACTAAATTTACTTGGCTATGGTTATTGTGTTTTGAGATTGTGAGAAACTATTGGTTTTGTTTAGGTAATAAGAGTTTGCACTTTTCTATTTCAAGGTTTATTCATTCTTGATTCTTATTATTGTTTTGAGTGAATTGGGAGAGGATCTCGTGATTTCATCCATTTATCTAATATCGGGAGAGTTAGATTCAAGAAACGAATGAATATGATCTTTATTCAATCCAATGATGGTGAAGATTAATCCGGCTTAGGAATAAGTTAAGGATTTCAACGGCTAAGAGGAGCGCAAGATTGGTTGTTGTTCACCCTTGATTCACGCAGGATGTATTATCAAGGCATGCACAAATAGCTAGAGTTTCGACTTAGGGATAAGAAGAAACCATTGAAGAACGCTCCGCGAACCTTGAAGTTGCTGCCCGGCCGCCCAAGTAGTTGCCCAACTAGTCGCCCAAGCAACCATCAATTAGTTGCTACGGCAACCCCGTCGTGCAAGTTGCCACGGCAACTGAGTTGCCCGTACACTCTTTTACCAAGACAATCCAATCGGCTATCACACCTCAACTCACGATAACCTAGCCTATCTCTCTCATTCGAATTCATCTTTTCTTTTACTTAATTGCTTTCTAGATTAGTTATTAGTTAAAACTTCTATAATCCTTCACTTGTGTTTTTACTTTTTACAGTGCAAGAGACTAGATTCTTGAAGTGGCACCAATCCCTGTGGAGACGATATCTTTTATACTATAACTTGCGACGTGTATACTTGCACAATTGCGTAGCACTTATTACGCGCAACAGCACTCTAAGCCAGTCAAGCAATAATATAACATTGAACTCAAGGACAAAGAAGGCCATGAGATCACTCGAAAAAGGTATTCCTTGTATCATGAGGGGACAATTTTTGCATAAAATCCTAATTACAACACTATCACCTAAGGGATAGGGTTATGGTGACTTTGGAGGCTATTGGCTCAGATGTTAACTTAAATCTTTTAATTAATATAGTACTAATAAAAGAATAAGTGGATCCATGATTAATCAATGCATAAATATGATGGGAATACAATTCAATGGTACCTACTATAATGCATGGATCTTCATCATCATCTCTGCTCCTCACATGATAAAATTGAGCTGAAGCCTTAGACTCTTGGTGACTTTGAGCTCTTGTAGAGCCACCAAGTCTCCCGAAAGCTCTAGCTGCATCTTGCTTCTGTCCCTTAGCTTGAAGAACTGAGCAGGGGACACTAGGTTTATTAATGTAGAATACTTGGATGAGTTTATCGGATAATCTTTGATTTAATGGCCTTGTTCACCATAGAAAAAACAAGCTTCATATTGTCTACGACACTACCCTATAGGATGTCTCTTTTGATAGAAATTACATATAAGATATTGAGATTCTCAGCTTGAACTTCTGATACTCTCGATGGAGGTTGTTCTTGCAATAGATTGAGACATGGTCTGTGGCTTGGCAAAATTGCCTGATTGGGAGGGTTGCTAGTAATACGATTGCATAAACCATTGTTTCTTGTCTTTCTTATAGGGAAAAAGGATGAGAATCATCTCGGGGCCTCTTCTCAGATCGATTTAGCCCACTAATCCTATGCAACCTCTGAGCATCTTCAGTAGAGATAGCTTAATTCACGAGCTCTTGGAAGTCTATGATTCCCAAGGGAGTGAACAAGAGTCAAAGTTCATCACTTAATCCTGCTCAAAACATTCTACATTTCTCTTTTTCTTTCTTAACGTACTCAACTTTGTACTTACAATACTTGCAGAAGTTGTGGATGTACTGTTCCACGAGTCTCCCGCCTTGCTTAAGATGTAGGAAGATACCCTGCCTTGTAGCCAAATAATACTCACTGATATATTTCTTCCTAAACTCACGCAGAAAGAACTCCCAGGTTATAACTTTCTCAGGAATAGTAAGTATAGTGGTCTCCCATCAATGCAGAGCCTCGTCTGCTAGCAAGGCTAGGGCACACCCTAATTTATGTTCATCAGAACAATTTAACTACTTGGTTAAGATTATTATCGTGATGTCCAATCAGTATTTTATTGTTTCACGATCTTCACCAACCCTACCTATAAAGTAGTAGCTCGATATTGTGTTAGTTTATCAATAGGGGCTCGAGTCCTAGAGGTAGCAGCTACGAAAGATTATACAGACTGCTCAGACTGAAGGGTAGCCATAAACTGTTTAAACATCTCAATCATGTTCTTATAACATTCGAATTGAGTAGTCTGTAGTACAAGTTCGGGGTTTGAGGGTTCTTGTTGAGGAATTTGTGAATTTGGAGGGTATTCCCCCTTTTTTCCTCGCCACGTGTTGAGAAGTCGATAGTATGCTCAAATTCTTCATGAACTTTCTCCGAGTCAGACATCTTATACTATAAAAGGAAAAATGATCGAATTAATTACAAGTAACAATATATACAATAATAAACTCTTAGGTGGCATATAAAATTAAATAACAATGTAATAGGCTTCAGCTTAGTCCTAGAATCGACTAAACTCTGGCTCGGATACCATAAATATAACACATCATTCTTGGTCTGGTAGGAATCTGGGTCAAAAAGTGTTACCGATGAACAATACGATGATCAGACCGATGATTATGATAACTTATGCAATAAATCATGTATTAGTAATTTATAATGCAAAACAATAAACATTTCTAATCAATAAGGTTTACTCAGTTTATAATTTTAGGACCAATTGTAACTTATTCAAGTTTAGGGACTAAATTGTAAATCCAACAGTTTACAAAAACTTATCTAGAATTAAGATTACCAATGTGAAATTTAATACAATGATATCTTGCTTACAAATTTTCAATGCAATCAGAGTTTATATGTACCCTTAATTAAGCCCTTATAAGATTTCATGACCAATTTACAACATTCTGAACCCTTTTTAAACATTTTTAACCAACTTACGTACCTCGATACCGATACTCAAATAGGCCGTATCGGTACGCCTTTGTTACAATTTTTAAAAATGATTACAGACATTAAAGGTCGTAACAATACGGATACATTTATATCGGTACGCTAAGATGGTGCTATTTAAACTCAGATTCCAGAACCGAGCAACTGTACCAGAACGCCTAGGGCTGTATAGGTACGCCTACCTTAACCATTAAAATGATTACTTTATTTAATCTCATACCGATACTGGGAATCGATAAGCATGTCCAAAACAAAATAGTCAACCTTAAAGTTTGATACAGTGTCGATACGGTGAGACAATATCATTCTAGTTATTAAGACTCGTACCGATAGGCCTAGATGTGTATCGATACCAAACTACGTAAAAATTCCAGTGGCTAAACCCCATATCGATACGTCAATGTCTGTATTGATATGCCCTATTACCTACGTTCCCAAAATACATACCCGTACCGATACGCCATCACCCGTACCGATACGAACAAACTTATAATGATAGATTTAATCTATTTTTTGTCAATTTAGGGATCTTAACATTGTCCAATGTTCACCAAAATATACCAGCAAGCTTAGAAACATTAAATCTAAATGTGTGTTAAATTTGATGCCATTCTGAATCTGTTTTCCATGTTTTTACTTATTAGTGCATTTTAGGCCATTTTACCAGTTTTGCCAAAACATTAACATGCCATATTTCATATTTTAACCCATTCAACCTGGTTAACCATATGTACATACAAAATGGGCTAAACTAACTTGTCTAGACCCTATGCCGACATACTAGGAGTTCAAGGACAAAGTTTACATTACATGTAACTCGGTGACTTGCTTCAAAAATGTATTTTCTCCGATCCTTGATCTGACTAATTTTCAACCTAAAATGCATGAAAATGAGATGCATTAGGGTTATATAGACTAGTGAGGTAGTCATCAATAATGAAAATAATAACAATGACATCAATAACATGTATATCATCCTAAATGCATCCCAAACCATATTTTAGCTTTACTTGTAATAGCTTGTTTCCTTGGATCGATATATAAATATGGATATGCAAATTTCCAACCAAAATCGTCAACAATAAATGGTTAATATCCTTCAACTTCACCAATAAGACCAGAACCAACACATCCCGCAAACATCGCCAAATAAAGCCTTAGTTCAATGACTGTAGTCCACTTCGTACCAATGAGCTCATGAATTCTATGGCATGTCGATTGTATCCTATATTCATTCATGTCCAAGGATTTGGTGATTCTTCACCTTGATTCACTTGAGCTACAAAAGGAATAGAAATCACAAGGATTTCATCATTAATAACAAATTCCATAACAATTATTAGCTATGAAAAACAATAAAGATTAAACTTTGATATCCCTAGGAAATTATAGGGTTCTTGAATTCATGAACTTGGATTTTGACATAGTTTTGGTCATGGAATCAATGAACCAATAAAGGGATATTGCTTACCTGCTCACTAGGGTTGAATTGGAATTAAGAAATTAAAGAAAATACAAGCTTTCCCTAATTAACAATGGAGGTGTTTGCTTGAGGTGTGTGGTTAGATGAAGAAGATGATGATAGCTAAGGTGTAAACATGGGTAAACTCGAGAGGCAAACTTCTATCTCTTTTTTTTCTTTTCTCTTAATTTTAGTTACAAGGTTTTCCTTGCAATAAAGAAAGTTATCCTTGGAGTCCTACGTAAGTGGTGATTAAGCTTGAGGAGGGGTTACTTGCAAGGTTAGTCCCTCAACTTTTCACTTTCTATATTTTTGTCTTCTAACTTTCGATTTTCACAATTTAGCCACTAAAGTAAGCTTCAAGGTTTGCAATAACGTCCTTAATCAATATTCATACTTGATTAGGGTTCAATAATCCAATAATTTGCTATTTGGTCGAAGGTCAATACTATAGTTTGACTTTTCCGATACAAAGATCCTAGTTGCCAGACTTGATTTCTGACTAAGTCTGGTTTTAGGGTGTTACACCTCTTTTGTGGGATTGTATTGTTATTGCTTTTAGCCCTTTGTACTTGCATTTGATAATTTTTTTAATGAATGTTAAATGTTTGATTGGATTGATGGTCGCTGAATTTGAAGCATGAGCATACAATTTGATGAACGACTCATATTTGGTTTTAATGTCTATATAATAGTTTACTCAAGTGCATTGCATACTTATGGTCATATGGAAGTTGTCCTTTTAGGTCCAAACCTTACCTTTTGTGTCTTGACCTTAAATACATTTCACTTTGCCTTAATGTGACATTATATGACTTTATCTACAGCGATTCCATTCAATCATGCTAAATGAAGTGAAATTGTGCTATGAATATATGTATGTATATCATTTATGTCCATACATCTTTAGCGGCATGTGTGGGTCATTTGGAACCATTTTTAGAGAGTTCGAACTGATATTGCATATTCGAATATACAATATTGCCTAGAGCATATCGGTATGGGTCATTTCGTATGGTGTTCCACTATGTATTTTAAGCCAATAGGTTAAGGTGTACCAGTACACCCTGTTTGAGGATCAATATGAACCTTAACGTATTGGTAAAGGCTAGCCAACATTGGTACAGGATTTGGCTACTGTCTTCAGGATAGATCTTGTGTACTGGTATGACCTTTCATGTACCGATATAGTAGGCAGGTAAATTATTTAATAGGGTTTTCCAATTTTTGTTTTCTTACATTTTGGTCCTCTAACTTCTGTGTTCAATTGAATGGGTTCCTTTGCTTTGTTTGAGATGAAATTTGACTTGTATGTATTTTGTTGGTTGAATACTTGATGGTTTTCTTAAATTCAACTTATGAAATGTAAATTGTTGTTTTTACGTTTTAGTTCCTAAATTGTAATATGACAAATTAAACATGTTTCTAACATTTGTTTCACATAAAAAAAATTATATGTTGCTTATTGAAAAAACGTAGGAGATAATGATGCATTCAGGTAGCCAAAAAGTTTTAAAATCTCTATAGTTTTATTAGATCGAGTTCAGATCACTTCGGTGATCAGTATGACCCTCGTCACTCAGGTCTAGTTCTTCTAAACCGGGTGATAGGTGTTATATTTGTTGGTATCAGAGCTAGGTTTCACAACCTCAGACCTATTGAATTAAGTTTATTTACTTTGAGTATATATTGAACATACTCGTATATGCTTTTGAATTGTTATGTTGGGGTAGATTGGGACACATTGGCTATTACTTGTATATTTTGGAATGAATTTTTTTGTAGGTTTGCCTTTAAACACTTGCCAAACATACGCGCTAACTTGGATTTTGCTTAAATATTATAGATTATATCGTTAAATGAAGTGAAATTGTGCTATGAATACATGTATGTATATCATTTATGTCCATATATCTTTAGCAGCATGTGTGGGTCATTTGGAACCATTTTTAGAGAGTTTGAACTGATATTGCATATTCAAATATACAATATTGCCTAGAGCATATCGGTACGGGTCATTTTGTATGGTGCTCCACTATGTATTTTAAGCCAATAGGTTAAGGTGAACCGGTACACCCTATTTAAGGATCAGTACGAACCCTAACGTATTGGTAAGGGCTAGCCAACATTGGTACACGATTTGGCTATTGTCTTCAAGATGGATCTTGTGTACCGGTATGACCTTTCATGTACCGACATAGTAGGCAGGTAAATTATTTAATAGGGTTTTCCAAGTTTTGTTTTCTTACATTTTGGCCATCTAACTTCTGGTTCAATTGAATGGGTCCCTTTGCTTTGTTTGACCTGAAATTTGACATGTAAGTATGTTGTTGGTTGAATTACTTGATGGTTTTCTTAAATTCAACTTATGAAATGTAAATTGTTGTTTTTACGTTTTAGTTCCTAAACTATAATATGATAAATTAAACATGTTTCTAACATTTGTTTCACATAAAAAAATTATATGTTGCTTATTGAAAAAAACGTAGGAGATAATGATGCATTCAGGTAGCCAAAAAGTTTTAAAATCTCCGTAGTTTTATTAGATCGAGTTCAGATCACTTCGGTGATCAATGTGACCCTCGTCACTCGGGTCTAGTTCTTCTAAACCGGGTGATATGTGTTATATTTGTTGGTATCAGAGCTAGGTTTCACAACCTCAGACCTATTGAATTAAGTTTATTTACTTTGAGTATATATTGAACATACTTGTAAATGCTTTTGAATCTGAATTGTTATGTTGGGGTAGATTGGGACACATTGGCTATTACTTGTATATTTTGGAATGAATTTTTTTGCAGGTTTACCTTTAAACACTTGCCAAACATACACCCTAACTTGGATTTTGTTTAAATATTATAGATTATATCGTTATGCCTTTGTGTCTTATGGACACGAGAGCTACCACTTCTGGTAGAGCGAATACTAACCCAAATGATAGGGATCCGAATAAAAACCCTAACAGGGATAATAGATTGATTTCTCTGCCATGTCTGGGAGATTTGACCCTAGTTATCCATGCTATTACTAGATCTTTCCATTGTGCTTTCGG
The DNA here is from genome assembly GCA_019671005.1 of Hibiscus mutabilis. Classification (NCBI taxonomy): domain Eukaryota; kingdom Viridiplantae; phylum Streptophyta; class Magnoliopsida; order Malvales; family Malvaceae; genus Hibiscus; species Hibiscus mutabilis. The sequence continues at coordinate 12,674,222 of CM033726.1, read as the reverse complement.
TGTGAATAATCCCTCGTATGCTCCTATAAATCCCGTACCTTAAGGATTACATTGGAGCATTTGAGATGTCTTGGAGGTATTGAGTTCCACGATCTAAGTGGAAAAAACCCGATAGAGACTGATCGTTGGCTTAAGAGCATTAAGCGTATACTTGAGCAGATGGGTTGTAATAACATGACTTGGCTGGGGTGTATTGTGTTACTTCTCAGCGGTGACGCGTATCACTGGTGGACCACCACCCGCAATAGACTAGCAGTTGATCGTGTTAATTGGACTCTTTTTCAGACATCGTTGAAGAGGAAGTATCTGGAACTCAGTACCAGAAAGCTAGAAAGCGTGGGTTCATGAAGTTATCGGTATCGAAGCATGAGGTTTTTTTTGTACAGTTGAACCAATACGCCCACGAGCTAGTGGCAACAGAAAGGGCACTCTATAATCGTTTTTGATATGCCTTGATCAAATATATTATAAGGCGTACCTGGTAGCTTCTGATGTGGAAGAATTTGATATGGTTGTTAATAAGGCCAAGGAAATTGAGGAAACCTTGGGATTACATGTTCAACCTGGAGTCAATGATTAGTGGAAAAAGTTGCAGAATCTTCCAAGTATTCTGAGAGGTCGTCCAAGTACGGCCAGGATAACCGTTACCGATAAAATTTGAGATGTGATGACAGAAGTGGTCAGGGCAACTAGTCGATGGTCATTGCTGGGACACTATCGTACAAACATTGTAGACGTCGACACCTTGGAGAGTGTTGGCTCTTGATGGGTGTTTGTTTTGGTTGTGGATCTACAGACCACTTAGCACGTGATTGCCCTAGACGCGATAAGGGTGGTTAGGCTCCTATTACTATGGTTGTGGCTAATACTCCTACTCATGGCCGAGGCTGAAAAGGGGGTAACTTTTAGAGACCCGCTGGGGTTAGAGGATTGTTGCCCCCATCATTGCCATCTAGCATGAGACTAGAGGTCCTATTCGTGTGAACGCGCATCGTGAGTCTTGTAATGCTACCAATATGGTTACATGTATCTTTACTTTCTAATCTATTCAATTGTTCTTGTAACCCCCTTGACCCGTTCTAGCCACCAAGTCCGAATCAAGGATTTTATATTAGGTTTACCGAAGCAAACCCAAAATAATAACCTAAACCGATCTATTTTTTTTTTCTTTTTATCTTGCTTAGATGCTTAATTAACCCTATAGTATGATGTACAACAGCGGAAAATGAATCAAGCATATGATTTGTAAGACTTAACACTTTAGAGACCAAAATGTAAATTCTATTAATTAAAGGACTAAATTACAAATTTATGTTACCATCCTTTAATTAGTTCCATTACATGCCTCTGAATTTGCACCAAAATTGGATCACAATAGCATCATTAATTGAGCGTTACAAAATCATTGACCAATTTGCAAAGAAACCAAAACACAACTTGAAAATTTTAGAATTAACTAACCCCGTACCGATACAGGCTTGAAGCGTATCGGTATGAGTCTACATGGCTTGCCCGTATCAGTACGTTTGGTCGAGTATCGATATTGATTGCTAGAACGTAATGATACGATGACTACTCGTACCGATACCTTTTGTTATTTTCCCCAAATTGAGCCACATCAGACCTCGCGTACCAATCCCATGAAAAATAGTATCATGACAATTGGGCTTGTAATGACCTCCTGGCCAAACATATGACACTTAGGCTCAATCTAATATATTTCAAACATCAAACAACCATCATATAACATGTTTAACATCATTTACACAACCAAACAAACATGCTAGACCAACATTCAATCCATAGCAAATCAATCAAGAAAACATATAGGAATAGTATCTACCCAAGCATGCAATTCTCATCCCAAACCTCGTACAAGTCCAAAATACCAAATAGAACATGTCCAAAACAAGGAGTAAGCAAACAACCATCCCAACTACAACTTGGTTACATTGCCCTTTATTACTACAAATTCATTTATTAAAACCATACTTGAAAGTAAACCGATTCTTGAATTCCTCCTTGCTCGCTTGCTGCCCCAGAAACTCATTTCTCTGCAATGATGAGAAAGGAGGGCGTAAGCATATAATGCCTAGTAAGGGACGCTCTAAAAACACTCATTAATGCATTTAAAACCATTTGAGTCAAACTATATTTTCAACTTCATGCTAAAACATCTTATGCCCTTTTTACCTTTCCAAAACATGCATATTAAACCATATATAAAACATGTATCATGGATCTCATACATAATCCCATATGCAAAACCTCAATTTAAGCATTCACATGCTTATTCATCCAATAACAAAGCTTAAAGAGCAAAACATGCATAAATCACATTATACAAAACATAATTCATCCATCATGATACATTAGTTCATATATTGGCATTAAAGTGACCCAAAACCAATTCTTTCCTTTATCAAAACACATTGGATACACGAATTTCAAAAGTGGTTCCGTAGACCACTTAACCATACATTTAACCGGAGCAAATGGTACAATAAACCCCTCAACAGTTACATTGTATAATAACCATTAGCAGGAGAAAACGGTACAATCACAACCCCTCGACCGCTAAGGTACCCATGGTGGAGAATACGGTACAATCACTACCCCCGACATACATGAGGCGACTTATTATAGTACATTTTAAACCATATGGCATGCCAACTATATCCGATAACATTTAACCATTGTCACTTGCCAATATATTCCATATTAAACATGATACCTCACTTGTTTTTAAAACACTTGACAGTGAACTTATATCAAATATAAAGTTAGGCATTTAAACTAAATTTATAAAAAAAAAACTTGTTTTTAAGTGGTTAAAATGTTTTTAAAACACTTGACATTGAACCTATATCGAATATACTTAAAACGTTCAACACTTAGCCAATTTTTGGACATTTAAGTGTTGGTTTCGAAACTTTCCTTGGAAGGTCTCGAAACCATTCGGGTAGAATGGTTTGTATCAAAACTTTAGCAAAGATTTCAAAACCTTAGATAAAGGTTTCGAGACCATGACCCTTGTAATAGCTAGTTTTTACAAACCTCGCCTTAAGTTCTTGAAATTATGGATAATGGTTTCGAAACTATTGTGCAAGTGAGCATTTAATGCTCATTTTTAATGGCTTCCAACAACTTAAACTCCCTCCAAAGCCCCACAACGGTTAGAAATTAAATAGAGTATATAAAAGAGACCTCTAAATAGTAATAAAGAATCAAGAAAGCCAATCCAACTATTCAAGCAATTAAAATCCAATTTGTACTAAAATTTTTTCATCTTTCTTGAAAACACTAGTCTCGTTCTTTCATTGTAATTCATTTGCTAGTGTTTTTTTTTTTTTTGTATGTGTGTGAGACCTTAAACTTTGCAAACATATTCCTTGTGATGACTTTATATGTTTGCTTCTTTGTATTTAATTTTGAGAAATGATTCACTAGACTTTAGGGTATAAGTCTAGTTAAATTGTGTAAGGTTGCTATTTATTCTAAAAGGAAAGATAATTTAGTTAATTTGTGAAATTCTTAGTGTGGAAAGTAAGGTAGTGGATGTAGATTCCATTAAGAAAATTGAACCACTCTAAATCTCCTTGTAATTCTCATTCTTTGCCATTAGCTTCTTTAATCTTTAAAAATTTCAATTCACCCCTCTTGACTATATTCGATTGATTCTTACACTCAACAACTTTACATTTAACATATTAGTAATATAATTAGTATATTAAATAATGTTTAAAAAATAAATTTGCATAAATAAATTTTACACACGTAATATATATATACAATTTATCTAATTATATATAAATTTTCTCGAATCAAAATTGCTCGGTTAAATAATTAAATTATTAGCATTTTAAATAATTTGGTCGAAGTCTATAAAAGATTTCATTATTTTTATTCGTAAAATAATTTAATTTCTAGCGGGCCGGTTAAGAAATTATACCCAAGGGTGTGGGCCGAATCTACTTGGTCTGAGGGCTGTTCGGATCCTCTTGTCCATTAAACAATAGTCTCTCTCTATCTTTTTGTCCGTAAAAAAATAGTCTCTTTCTATCTTTCTCTCTAAAAATAACAAGAAGAAAAGATGATAATGATGAAGAAGAGAGGAGGAACAGAAGATACATTATCTCTCTCCTAAAAAAAAAGAAAAAGAAGAAGAAGAAGAAGAAGCCTTGAACTGGCTTCAGGTGGTCTGATCAGTCAGTTCTCGCAGTCTAAATGATCACTAGGACTCCGTACTCTACCTTTTTAGCTTTAATTTCCCAGAAACTGCTGAGAATGGTGTTTTTTTTTTTGCCGATTAGCTGTTTTGTGATGAGATTCATGGAGTCGAAGCTCCCTCCTTTTCTGTGAAAATTTGCTAACCTCCCGTCATTGCTCAAACTAATGTCTCTTTTTATCTTTTGTTTGTAGAAGCTCACATCCGGATGAATGTACTGGTGTCTCTTCTTCTTCAGACTCTCACCCGATCTTCAAATTTATATTGCATTGATACAGATATGAGGATAGGGACGAAAAATAATATTTTTTTAAATTATAAAGTATAAATACGGTAAATATAAAATAAATTTTAATATATATAATAAAGTATTAAAATTTAGAATAAATTAAAAATTAAATTTATAAAAAGAAACCATAATATTAAAAGTACAAATCTCAAGCAATAAATTAAGTCTAAAACATTGTTAAACAACAATATTTTTATTTTAGATTCATATTATGAATATTTTAAAATATTTTAGTAATTTGAATTATGCATTCAAATTTTTATTTTACTATTCGAATCTTGGGTTCAAATTATGAATATTTTACGATGCATGATAATATGCTTGTTGGGTTAATTTTGAGCTTAATCTCATTTATTTTTTCATTGGCCCAACTTGTCTTAGTTTAACTTTTACAATATTTTACAAATAGAAGGGCTAAGTGGTAATTTAACCTAAATTATCCCAAAGAAGGTATCCTTTCAATTTTCACGAGAGTTAGAGAACAATTTTAGAATAGAAAGAAAATACATCAGAATAGAAAGAAAAGGAAAAGAGAAGCGTGTTCTGGGGTAGATGTGAAGTTGTGTGTAACATGATTTCAACCTTTTAATAAAATATATTTTGGTTGGGAAAAGAAAATTAATAATCACAATTCAGCTTCCCATAAACAAACTTTAACAAATTCAGTCAAACTCAAGTGGATGTATAGATGAGGTTGAAATTATGCAACTTTTACATTGTCAGTGGGTGTGTGGGTGGATGTACAGATAACCTAGGGAAGAGATAGTATTGAGATTACAGTCTCTATATTTCGAAATCCGACACTTTTGGTAATGTGTGACTACTTACTACCACCATGATCAGGAGAAGGCTAAAAAATAAACATATATTTCACTCGTAATCTTAGATAATGCAAAGTAATAGTTACAAATATCTATATTCTTTAGGATGTTGGTTATGACAGTAATTCAATGGCTTTGAATGCCAGTTGAATGGGGATATCGTGTTTCATGTGGACATTGCTGTTGTCGACTTTTCTAGCATTGATTGAGTCCAGATATTTTAACATGATCATGGTGGCGTTTGATTGATGCTAATTTTTACATTTTGATGTTGCTTGGAGCTTCTCTTGTTGTGGGTGCTCGGAGTCGGAAAGCTTTTTTGTTGCTTATTCCTGGTTATATGATTATGCTAAAACCAGCAATCATGATGTTTTGTTCATAGACGATCGGGCTGCTTTTGCTGGTGTCAGATGGACTTATCAGCTGTGGTTGTAATGTGTTGAAGTGTGGAGCGATAGTTTGCTTACGAGGAATGCTTGAAACTTTGGTGGGATAGTCCTTTGTTCTTCATTACAATCTTCTGGTTTCTTTACAAGTTTGCTATGGTGTTAAGTTGGGGAAATTATTAGATAGATCTTGCTTATCACGTCATTTGTGGTCACAGCCAATAAGATCCATCTATCACAAAATAACTTCCAAATAACTCTTCATTCCTATTTACACGTAGGAAAGAGGTAAAGATTAACTTTAAAAAAATAAAATAAATGAATTTTATTGGCTGGGACCACATATGACGTGGTATCTAATAATTTTTCGTTAAGCTGGGAAGGGGTGTCCGTTTGTTTCTGACGTTGGTTTAGAACTTATCTTTCTCTTTGTATGTGGCCACTTTTGTGGTCTAATAAAACTATCCTATTTGGTATGTATATATAACAAAATCACATGCTGCTTTAATTGAAATTGCTTTTCCGTTCAAGTTTAGCGTAAAAAGATTTAGTTGTTCACTTTATCTCTACTAATCGAGTCGCTACTCAGTTTTTTTAAAGGAAAAAAAAATGTCTCGTTCAAAATCATTCTTATCAAAGACAAAGGATGCAGGTCGAACCAAACTTGAACACAATAAGGATTACTATACATAGCAAAACATGCATGCACCATATGGGGAATTTCATCATCTAGAAAGAGGACAATTGATAGTGGGAAACATAGATTCTTGAATCCCCAAACCTTGAACAATAACACCATCATCAAGCATTACTAATACTGAAAGTGATGCAAAAGGCACGTCTATTTGGTTATAGAATTATACGCATCAAATACTCACCCGGATATATTTTATATGAGGTTTATGCTCAAGATTCAAAATACTTGACATCGATCATGTGGAAGTCAGCCCCGTCTTCTCTGGCATATAACGTGACCATGGCATAGGTCTTTGCCGAAACATCCTCCTTATCTTCTCTGGCATCAAGGGCGCCCACATTATCCATTATTTCATCGTAAAATCTCCTCCATTCGGTGCCGAGGATGCTGTAGAAGTCCCCACGCCTCTCGCATCTGAACCTGCGTGTCCTTTCTGACCCATTCACTCTAACCATCAAAACACTCCGAGCATTTCCAACCTGAAGTCCATTGCCAGTGTAACGAAACCTCCACCATACTGCATTGATGCGTTCAAGAATAACGTACTCGATAACCTCCTCCATTATGCAGCTTCTTAACTTTTTCTTCTTCTTAACCTTGGAACAAGTGTATGTGATTGCACCAGCCTATATATAAAAGTAAAAAGCAGATATAAACGTAACTTCGCGAGAATGAATCTTCCAGGTTAAAGAAATTTGAAAACAAGATCAAAATCAATCAAAAACTGAAACACTAACCGATCACTCGTAACATGAAAGCTTAGCTTAGAGAGAGAATAAACAAAAAATGAAAGCACAGGTTTTGAGAGAGGGGTGCTAGCTAAGTGTTATATAAGCTAGATGGGATGTGTGGCATGGCCCGTGAAATGATACTCGTAGATATTCGTCTGCCCCACCACTTCCTACCCCGTTCACATTTCCTGAACAAAAATTCTCTACACTTTTATTTATTCATGTTTCATTCAATGGAAGAATTGGTAGTTTATAAAAATAAAAACTTTGGTTTTGAATCGAAAGGAATATAAATTTTCTGTCTTTTTTAGTGATTTTATGTATATTCTAACATTTAAAAATTAGATATAAAGTTTAAGATTAGGATTTAAAATTTAGAGAGTAAGATTTTTGTTCTATTGAAAGATGAGTGCGTAGCTTCTTTTTGTACTACTGGGAACCTTATTTTGTTGGCTATGAGGCCTAGGCCAACGACATTTTAATTAATATAATGGCTTTTGTTTTGCGGGGAAAAAAGCTATGTGCAGTATCTTTACAGAGTACAGTATATGTGAATTTTGAAAGGTGAAGTAAGGAGGAAAGTGAATATTTTTGAAAGGTTACGTGAATGTTGGGCAGAAAGAGGGCACACAAAAGTAGAGGATTTGAGTTCTAAAGTCCATTTATTCCTATCATACTGAGGAAAAATTATTAGATAAGTTTGTCTCACCACATCATCTATGGTCCTATCCAATAATAACTTTTCATCTCATTTTTTTCTAAAGTTCTTCACCTCTTTCGTACATGTCGTTAAATGAATGAATCTCATTGGATATGACTATGGATGACGTGCTGAACCGAGACCATATAATAAATTCTCAGAAAATAATTAACTAAATGTTCGTATGATGCTTACATGGTGAATCTCTTGCTTTGTTGGATTTCTTGTGTGTCGAGAGTGCTTCTTGGTTCATTAAAGCATGGGAGGTGTTGGATTTGAAGTATTTTCAATGGTGATCGCTGTACTTGAGCAAAGCACGCACGTGTCGAGTTGTTGAAGCTGAGATCAACTGCACTGCTTTGTTGCTCTAATACTATATTAGTTCTAGGCATTTTATTTTGATTTTCGCGACTTACTGTTGTTATGAATTATTAACCCATTACCAGCTTTCCTCTAGACCATGCGGTTACGTAGCCCTGAGTCACTACCTAATTCCTAGGTTCGAAGGTTGATAACCAAAGAAACAAAAGAAGAAGAAGAAAGAATTATTAACCCATTGAAAAGAGAATAGAAATCATCTTTTTCCTTTTTAGTGTTTTTATTTATGCATCCTACTTAAGGTATTAGATTTAGGGTTTAGGAAATTATGGGTATTTTGTATTTTTAGGATGTAATGTTTATAGTTTAATATTTAGAATTATGACTTTTTGTTCTTGAAAAGATACATGGATCACATTAAAAAATTGCGTATATGCATGCACCAAAACGGAACTCCAAACAAAGGGTTTAGGGTTTAAAATGCATAAGATACTTTTTATCCCGTTGCTTTCACAACATAGGGTTTAAAACTCTTTTTAGGGTTTATTTTATTACAAATAAAATCTTGTCCGACTAGGCGGGACAAATGAGAATAAAGAGAAGAAGAATAGTAGACTTTTTGAGTTCTACCAAAGGCAACAGGAGTGATGGGAAACATAGGCAAGATAAAGAAATCATTTGTCATCATCTTGGCCCTCTAATTCAAATTCCAAGTTTGAGCATCCCTGAAATGACGCCCCCCCTACTATTATCCCTGAAAGCAAAATCTGAGTCACCACTTACCACTATGATTGCTTCAGAACTCGTTGGGCCATGTGGGGGGACCAAAGAGGATTAGGCAGTCAAAGTAATGGAATACCCCCCCGCTTTACGGGAGCAAAACTCAGATGTGTCGACTCTGTTTAGAAAAGTGTTCCGGTTTTGTAAGTAAGGGTTAACATCCTATGTGCAAAAGTATACCTATTTGATTTCTTTTCTCAGCACAATATTCATTTTATTTATATAATAATACCACGCTATTCTGGATTTCAAGACTAACCACACCTTAAAATCAGAGCAATGTATCCCAAAACACACTACACCCACCTCAAAAAGAATCGGTAGTTTATAAAAATAAAAACTTTGGTTTAGAATTGAAAGGAATATAAATCTTATGTTTTTTTGTGGTTCTATGTTCTAACATTTAAAAATTGGATTTAAAGTTTAAGATTAGAGTTAAAAATTTAAACTTTAAGATTTAGAGTGTAAGATTTTAGTTTTTATTTTTCTCGGCAAATAAAATTTTATTTAAGAGGAGAATCATACAATCCCTAAATCTACATTGCGTGTCTAATTAAAAACTCTTATAATCTTAAAAGAAAAAAAGAGAGTACAATACAAGTAGAGAGAGAAAACTAACCAAGAACAAAGTCAACACGCCACAAAACATACAAGGCAAAAAACCATACTCTTCCCAACAACAAAATAACCTGAAAAAAGCATATGATAAGGGCATAGCTTCTTTTTTGTACTGCTGGGAACCTTATTTTGTTGGCTACGAAGCAAACTACATTTTAATTAATATAATGGCTTTTGTTTTGCGGGGGGAAAAGTATTTTTTACAGAGTACAGTAGATGTGAATTGTGGAAGGTCAAGTAAGGGGGAAAGTTTTTTCTTTTTTGAAAGGTTACGTAGAGGGCACACAAAATTAGAGGATTTGGGTTCTAAAATCCCTCATTTATTCCTATCATACTGAGATAATGATTGTGCAAAGCACACACGAGTTGAGCTCCAAAGATACACCAACACTGTAATACCTCAAAATTTTGGCTAGTGACTAAAATGAATAAAATGAAAGTTTGGTGGCTAAAGTATAAACTTAGGAAAAGTTTAGGGACTAAATTATAATTTTTGAAAGTTATGTATTTCAGTCCCGTAAATGAATAGTTTACCCCCAAGAATGATGTTTCCGTGTTACTCGAACTTTTTGTACATAATTTGTGTTAAAAGCTATAAAAAGGTTAAGTTCGAGAAAAATTCGGACAATCGAATCAAATTGAATATTTGAGATATTTTGTTAGATGATAAGGCAAGATTAATAATATCTTTTCCATGCCTTAATTTGGAAGGATTTAACATGGACCATTGAATTTAAGTTGATTTTCCATGTTAAATATGAGCCGCTAGATGAATAATGGCAAGATTATAATTTTGGAAAATTACAAGGGCAAATTGGTAAAATACTAACTCAAGATTAAATCTAGGCCATTGGAATAAATATGATTACATGTGGCACATTACAGATTCATTGGATTTGAGGGCAAAGTAGTCATTTGACTATTAATGATTTTTTTTAAAATATGATTAAATAATGTCATTTGGCATAACAAAATGGCAAAGAAAAATATGGAGAAAAGCTTTCTCCAAGCATGTTGGTAGCAAGCATGAAGAAAAAATAATAATAAGTTAAGTTTGAGGTTTTGTGATTTTTCTCCTTAGATTACTTGGAATTTGAGATTAGTCATGAAATACAAATTTGTTCTTTATTGAATTCTCTTTCATTTGGTATAAGAAATTCATGGAGTAATTGAAGATAACTCTTGAATTTTGAGGATATATAATTTAGGGTTTAGGGATTCAAATGAATTAGGATTGTTATGTGATGTTCTACCATTTCCATGCTTGATTGAAGTTGAAATTGATGTATTCTTGATGGTATATCATTTGATTAATTAGGGTTTAATTTGTGTTTTAAGGATTTAAGTTGAATTTGGAGTTTTCATGAAAGGAAAGTGTTGGAATAATGTAATTGAAGGTTAATTTGAAGTGTTGAAATGGTTAAAAGATAAATTTATGAATATGCCTAGAAATTTTAGTATGTGACAGTGAGTTTGGAAATTCACCATAAATTATATAAAAATAATTAGAAATTGAGCCTTATATCATGGTATTCGTGGTTCAGTCCAGTTTCGTTTAAAACAAACGGTGACTGATTTCGATTTGTATATCAAAAGATATGAATTTTTAAGTGATGAAATTTCAGAAAACAGAGTACCAGTCTGCTCCAAAATTCAGTATTATAATTGACTTTGAAAATTCATCATAAATCATACGAGTTGAATTTGGACTATTAAATTATATGGCTGAAAAGCTTATCGAATCTAGTTTCTATCAGAATAAACAAAATTTAATTATGAGTTATAGATTATTTTATAGAAATATTTCTTTGAAGGTAGCACAGACTAACATATTATAAAATGAGTGTCTTATTGGTATCATTAATTGAGCATGTAAGGGATGAATGCGAAACACTCCAGTAAACACGAGAAATCGAAAATTCAGTAGATAAATCAAAGGACCAAACTTGAAGTTTTCTTAAGTTATTCAATTTAGTTTGGGATAAGAAGTGTCAAGGTGAATGCAATTGTAAACATATCATGACACATTGATGTTTTATACATCATTGGGATGGCTTGCGATGAGCCTACCCAAATTTTACTGTCATTATATTTATGTCATGGAGCATATGATTGACATATTTTAAATATGTCAAAAGTTGAATATAAATGCATGGATCACTAGTTATATATGATGTTATATTATGAATGTTATTTCGTGTATGAACTGCCCGATGTTAAATTATGTTGATATAAATTTCCATGGATGAAATAATTTTGGAATATATGCCCAAGTATATCATTGAGGGACAGTGTATAGTTGGCATGCCATAGAGTCCAGCAGCACGTTGCATACTCGGTTTAGCACTATAGTGTATATAAAGGACACTTAGTGTATATGGTGGGAACAACCTTATGTGTATTATGGTGGGCACGACCTTATGTGTATTAGCACTTCGATGCATATTTGACTCGTGTACCCAGGGTCCTCATAGGCTTATATTTGAGTTATGGTTTATTGGTTAATAAAGATAAACATGTGAATAAGCTTATGAGCTTTTAGAATAAATGGCAAGTATATTGGTTATATCCGGTTTATATTATGTTAATATATGATTAACATGATGATAATACATATCTAGTGATCATGATGCATTTATGCATATATAACATATTATGACAAATGGACAAGCATGAAAGTCTTATGACATTGCATATAGTAAATCATTACTAATGCAATGTGAAAGTTGATGCATTGACATATATCATGTTATATAAATGTTGTCATGAAGTCGAATAAGTTTAAATTATTATTATTAACTTCCTTTATAGCCTCACTAAGTTCGTACTTAGCGTGTGTTTGATTGTGCACACGTAGGTGGTTCGAACCATTGGAGTATGCAAGGTGTTGCATCAAGTTCAGAAAAATTGACCAAGCTATCATAGTAATGACATCCTACTTGAGGCTTTTAATTTATTTTAGTGACATGTATAAATGGGATAATTTTTTTCTATTTTAGTTCAATGTCCAATATTTTTCGAACAATCAAATTTATTTTTTTTCAAAGTAAAAGAGCTACAATTTTGTGTATTAGTCGATATAAATATTTTCGAAGGTTTTAAATTTATGAAATTTTTGAATAAAAATCATGTTATTGTTCTGTGATATCTCTGACTCATATTCTGTAATTGAATACAAGAATGAGGTGTTACAAACACTCTTTGATAAAAACACACATACCTTGCAAGATAAAATTACTTAAATTTAGATGTTTTATGATAAACATGATTTTTCTTCACCAAGATTTTAATTTATATATATATATATATATATTCGAAACATATTTTTAGATATTTTTAACTACATGTAAATATATAAATAAAATATGAAAACAAACGGTGAGTTTTGATACCCATGAATAAAAGAAAATTCCATAATGTGAAAAAGCTACACTAGTTTTTTTACTTACATAAAAATAAATTACTTTACTTAAAAAGAGTAATTACGTTTGAGAGACTGTAATAAAACAAATAGATGTTTTCAAACCTTTTCTCTAGACCTTATAATTTATTTCATATACCATAAAATTATTTAAACTAAGATATAAAATAAATATGTACTTTTCTAAATTTGAGAGAGGGGTTGACATTAAAGATTTAGAAAGGCGAAATCAGGGTTGTCTCGGTCTCTGATTCGAAAGCTGCTGTTTTAGGAGGGTGTTTTAACTTGCTTGAAATGGTTACATATATGTACCCTGGCAAGAGAGGAGTCGAAGGCAGTTTAAGAGGATTGCAAAATTAGAAGTGGATATTATGCAGCAAATAATGAAGATTGTTGTTGCGCGTAATAAGTGCTACGCAAATGTGCAAGTATACACGTCGCAAGTTATAGTATAAAAGATATCGTCTCCACAGGGATTGGTGCCACTTCAAGAATCTAGTCTCTTGCACTGTAAAAAGTAAAAACACAAGTGAAGGATTATAGAAGTTTTAACTAATAACTAATCTAGAAAGCAATTAAGTAAAAGAAAAGATGAATTCGAATGAGAGAGATAGGCTAGGTTATCGTGAGTTGAGGTGTGATAGCCGATTGGATTGTCTTGGTAAAAGAGTGCACGGGCAACTCAGTTGCCGTGGCAACTTGCACGACGGGGTTGCCGTAGCAACTAATTGATGGTTGCTTGGGCGACTAGTTGGGCAACTACTTGGGCGACTGGGCAGCAACTTCAAGGTTCGGCGGAGCGTTCTTCAATGGTTTCTTCTTATCCCTAAGTCGAAACTCTAGCTATTTGTGCATGCCTTGATAATACATCCCTGCGTGAATCAAGGGTGAACAACAACCAATCTTGCGCTCCTCTTAGCCGTTGAAATCCTTAACTTATTCCTAAGCCGGATTAATCTTCACCATCATTGGATTGAATAAAGATCATATTCATTCGTTTCTTGAATCTAACTCTCCCGATATTAGATAAATGGATGAAATCACGAGATCCTCTCCCAATTCACTCGCAAACAATAATAAGAATCAAGAATGAATAAACCTTGAAATAGAAAAGTGCAAACTCTTATTACCTAAACAAAAACCAATAGTTTCTCACAATCTCAAAACACAATAACCATAGCCAAGTAAATTTAGTTCATGGCTAGGTTCCAAAGAAACACAAGATAATTAATCCCTAGCATGAACCCAATCGAACAAAGATGAAGGAAGAGGCTTGTCGAAATCCTCCTTGCCCTAGATGCTTGCCGAAAATTCCCCTTGCTTCCTCTCTTGGAGTTGTCGAAATTCCCTCTTGCTCTCTCCCTTGAATTGTCGAAATCTCCTTGATATTTATAGGGCTAGGACAAAGTCCTTCTTTGAGGAGGAGTTTGAGTTGGAATTAAATTATCTTTAAAGAATATAATTCTTTATTATAATTTTATTCCTATTAGAACTTCTCCTATCCTCTTGGAATTTAATTCTTCTTTAATCTCTGCATGGCAATCAAATTCCTTTGGGCTTGGACCTTGCTCCATGTCATCTTGGGCTTGTAAAATCATGAATTTCGATATCCATATTGCTTTTGGTCTTTGTCGACAAATGCCATGGCAACTAGCTCGGCATATCCTTCATGCATTGCCCTGGCAACTAGCTCGGCATTGCTTTGGCAAGTGATCCTACACATACACACACAAAAACACACCAAAGCAGCATCTATTTCCACAAAAATCACCAAGTTATGTAATCAAGCTCAACGATTGAAGGAAACATGGATTAATGCATGAATGGCTAATCTATGCAACTAATATGAGCCTAAGTCTAACAATAATATGAGTAAAAGGGTAAGAAAAATAGTACTTTTGAACACTTATCACACCCCCAAACTCGAACTATTGCTTGTCCTCAAGCAATGCAAACTCATAATTACCGCCAAGACTTCAAATTTTCACAAACTTAGCTTTGAACTTGATTTCAATTCTCGAACAGGGCACAAAGTATGATTGGCTTTTTATTTTTCGGAAAACGAGGAGTTACTCGGAATCAAACTATAATGCTTGTGTGTGTGCGGAGTTGTGTGCGAGTTGATTTTTCGGATTCTATGCAAACAATAGGTTTTCAAATTACTTCTTTGGGTTCTTTTTAACATGTTTTAACTAGAGCCAATTTGGGCACCTCTAGTGTTTTATTTTTAGTTTTCTTAAGTTAATTTAATCGACTAGAGCGGTTTGGGCACCTCTAGTTAAAAAAAAAAATTTAACGCCTCCTAGAGCAGTTTTGGGCACCTCTAGTGATCAATTTTTAGCACATGCTAGAGCTAATTTGGGCACCTCTAGCATTCATCCAATTTTTATTCTAATACCCCAATTAGTTAATTATCAACCTAAGTTTACTAGAACTCCTTAAATCAATCAAACCACAACAGTGTTTCATCAAATTTAGCATCATAGTAAAATTCTAAGTTTTTCATGGTTATCCTAGAATAAAAATTCTATCAATTAAGTGCATTGGTAAAGTCATCATTGAATATTCATCAAATCTAAGCAATTCTTGTTCCAATTAAAGGCATGGCAAGCAATTTATGTATCCTAAATGTAATGCTTAAGATTAATGTAACTAAACATGGTAATTACTAATAACAATCCCCCCCAAACTCGAGTGAGGCATTGTCCTCAATGCATGCATAAAAATAACGCAAAATAAAAATAAAAATAAAATGCATACGAGGACTTACTCGAGAGTTCGTCATCGTAGATGATTAGTTTCCTTCTAGTTGGCGTCTTGATTTTCTTGCTTGAATGCAATGGTTGTTTTCTTGTTGCCGGGATGTCTTGACTTTGGTTGCCGTGGCATCTTCAGTTGGTTGGTTGCCGTGGCATCAGCTTGTGCATGCATGAAGTAAGTTGCCGCGGCAAGGATCTTCTTCATTGGTTGCCGGGCAAGGATCTTGGTGATAAATTTCCTTAGCATAGTAGTTGTGAGTCTTGTTGTGAAAAAGAAAATAAAGAAAACCTGAAAACTAAAGATAATGAAGAAAAAAATAAAATATCTCCTAAAAATAAAAATAAAAATAAAAATAAAAAGAAAAAGGAAAATCTTGAGAGGAGAGCATGCTCATGCATCTCCTAAGTTGACCACTTCCTTGTTACGTTCCACATGGGCACCATTGTAGTGCTTCAATCTTTGTCCATTAACTTTGAATTCATGGTTGTCGAGATGGACTTGATTATCACAGCACCATGGGAGAATGGTTTGACGACTTCAAATGGTCCCGACCATCTTGATTTCAGCTTTTCCGGGAAAAGTTTTAGCCGAGAATTGAATAGGAGAACTAGTTGCCCTGGCGTGAATTGTCGGGCAATAGTTTCTTGTCGTGCCATCGCTTTGTTTTTTCTCCTTGTAGATTCGTGCATTGTTATAGGCGAGTGCACGAAATTCTTCTATCTCATTGAGATCCATCAAGCGCTTTTTGTCCGCACTTTCCCAATCCATATTCACGGTCTTGATTGCCCAAAGACGCCTTGTGCTCGATTTCCACCGGTAGATGACATGTTTTACCATAGACAAGCCGGAAGGGGACATACCTAATGGTGTTTTGAATGCAGTGCGATATGCCCAAAGTGCGCGTCATCTAGTCTTAATGACCAATCCTTCCTTGAGGGATTTACAACTTTCTCGAGTATTCCCTTCAACTCCCGGTTGGAAATTTCTGCTTGCCCGTTGGTTTGTGGGTGATATGCCGTGGCGATCTTGTGTGATATGCCGAGCGTTGCAACATCTTGGCAATTAGTCTGTTGTCAAATGCTTCGCTGATAATTGCTCTCGGCATCCCAAACCGTGTAAATATGTTTTTCTCGCAGGAATCGTTGCACGGTCTTGGAATCGTCGTTGGGAACTGCGCAGCTGCCTCTACCCATTTAGACACATAGTCGACGGCGAGTAAGATGTAGAGGTTGCCGAATGAAGATGGGAAAGGTCCCATAAAATCGATCCCCATACATCGAAGCAGTTCTACCTCGATGATGTTTCGAGTGGCATCTCATGTCGTCTAGAGATATTGCCCGTCCCTCCGCAACGATCACATTGCTTGTAAAAGTCTTGGGCATCTTTGTACAATGTTGGCCAATACAAACCGGATTGCAAGACTTTGGTCATGATACGAGTTCCTCCAAAATGTCCTCCATAGGGTGGAGAATGGCATTGCCGGAGTACATTTTGTTGCTCTTCTTCGAGGACACATCGGCGTATAACCCGATCTGCACATTGTTTAAACAAAAGAGGCTCGTCCCAAAAGTAATGCTTAGCATCATGGTGGAACCGCTTCTTCCCTTGGTGAGTAATGCCATACGGAAAAATACCACAAACAAGGAAGTTAACTAAATCTGCGTGCCGGGGTATTGCCGAGGCATGTCTTTGCCGTAGTGTTCGCTCCCAAAATTGCCGAGGCGTGTGCTTCCATGGTTGCCGAGGCGTCATGGGCTGTCGAGGCGTCAAGAGTTGCCGAGGCGATTAGAATTTGTTCATCCGGGAATGCATCGCATATCTCTAGATCCGCATCCTCTTCCCTATTGCGTTCCAAACGTGATAAGTGATCGCCACTTGATTTTCTGTTCCTTTCGTCCTTAATTTCAATATCAAATTCTTGTAAAAGTAATATCCAACGAATCAAACGAGGTTTAGCATCCTTTTTAGCAAATAAGTATTTGATTGCCGAATGGTCCGTATGAACAATTACCTTTGTACCAATTAAATAGGATCGAACTTGTCAAATGCGAAAACTACAGACTAGTAACTCTTTCTCCGTTGTTGTGTAATTCACTTGAGCATCGTTAAGAGTTTTACTAGCGTAGTATATCACATGGAAGGTCTTACGTGCGTTGGCCTAGAACTGCTCCTACCGTGAAATCACTTGCATCACACATGAGCTCAAAAGGTAGCGCCCAACTGGTGGAACAACAATGGGTGCCGAGGCAAGCTTTTTCTTTAGGGTTTCAAATGCTTGAGTGCAAGAATCATCAAAATCAAGACTTTATCCTGTTCAAGCAGATTACACAAAGGTTTAGTAATTTTAGAAAAGTTATGAATGAACCTCCTGTAAAAAAACGCATGTCCAGAAAACTTCAATTCCTTTAACCGAATTTGGTGGGGTAATCTCTCGATCACGTCCACCTTGGCTTTGTCTACTTCAATTCCCTTGGATGAAATCTTATGGCCGAGCACTATTCCTTCATCTACCATAAAGTGGCATTTCTCCCAATTGAGGACTAAGTCCGTTTCTTCGCATCTTGCTAACACCCTCTCTAAATTGCCGAGACAGCCGTCGAAGTCATTACCAAAACCGAAAAATCATCCATGAAGATCTCAAGGAAGTCTTGACCATGTCTGAAAAAGAGTGCCATCATGCATCTTTGGAAGGTTGCGGGCGTTACATAATCCGAACGGCATCCTTCGGAAGGCATAAGTACCGTATGGGCATGTAAAGGTTGTCTTTTCTTGATCTTACGGTGCTATGGCAATCTGATTGTAACCTGAATAACCATCAAGAAAAACAGTAAAGGGTTTACCCGCAAGACGGTCAAGCATTTGATCAATAAAGGGTAATGGGAAGTGATCTTTCCTAGTGGCTTTGTTTAGCTTTCGATAGTCCATACAAACCCTCCAACCGGTCACATCTGGTTGGGATAAGTTCATTATTTTCATTGCTTACCATCTGTTATACCTCCCTTTTTCGCACACATTGTACCGGACTTACTCACGTACTATCGGAGATAGGGTATATAATGCCGGCGTCAAGCCACTTGATGACTTCTTTCATTACAACCCCTTTCATGGCATGATTCAGTCTCCTCCGGGCCTCAATTGAAGGTTTGTGATCATCTTCCAACAAGATCTTGTGCATGCACACCGGGCTAATTCCCTTCAAGTCGGCAATTGTCCACCCTATTGCCTTTTTGTAGCTTCAACATGTTGATCAGCTTCTTTTTCTCGCTCAGGCTGTAACTTAGAAGAAATAATTACAGGTAATGTATTATCGGTCCCTAAGTATACATATTTCAGTTGCTCGCAATTGTTTCAACTCAAGAATTGGTGGATTTTCGATAGAGGGTTTTTCGATCTTACCTTCCTTACCCGAGTAGTCCGGTGGTTCAAAGTATGTACTGGTCGATTGACTAGCCAATTTGCCTCTTCTCGGTTGTTCCTCATCGACCGCTCTTCATACTCCTCAGGTTCCTCTTGATCGGCAATGTAGTGCGAGGTAACTAAATTCTCATCGGTTAAAACTGCCGTGGCATGAAGTAGTTGGCATTCTTCGGATCATCGGCATGCCTTAGTGTTTGGAACACATTTAGTTTTTACCGCTGGTCATTCACCCTCATTGTGAGTTCTCCTTTTCAACATCAATCAAAGTTCTCCCTGTCACTAGGAATGGTCTTCCGAGAATGATAGGCGCATGCTCATCCGCTTCACAATCCAAAACAATAAAGTCAGCGGGAAAAATAAATTTATCAACTTTTACCAAGTATGTCCTCGATTTTTCCCTCCGGATGCACATAGGATCTGTCGGCTAGCTGCAGCATAATCTGTTGTAGGTCTTGCCTTCCCGATTCCTAGTTTCGAAAACCGATTTAGGCATCAAGTTTATGCTAGCCCCTAGGTCGCATAGTGCTTTCCCGACATAGTGATTTCCAATAGAACAGGTATTGTGAAACTTCCGGGATCCTTCAACTTGGGCGGCATGCGATTGTGCAACATTGCCATGCATCCCTCTGTCGCGCAACTGTTTCAAACTCTCCTAGCCTTGTTCTCTTGGACACAATGTCTTTAAGAAACTTGGCATAGTTTGGCATTTGTTCAATTGCTTCCACCAATGGCAAGTTGATGTGGACTTGCTTTAGGATATCAAGAAACTTCTTGAATTGGTATTCTTGCTTTTGTCGCTTCAACCTTTGTGGGAATGGTGGTGGAAGTCGGATATCTTCTATCCTTTCATTGGTTTGAAACCCGATTGACGGCATTACGGGGATATCCGGAGTTGCCGGCGCGTTACCAACTGGGGTTGCCGAGGCGTGCTTATCGCAAGTTGCCGAGGCGCCATCGGTTGCCGAGGCATGCTTATTGCCGGTTGCGCGCAGCAATTCTCGGTTCAAGATCCGAGACTTTGCCGCTAGGTTCGTCTTGATCTTTTTGTGGAGTTTTGTTTGACGAGCGGGTTTGAACCTCTCTAAGTTGTTGCCACTTCTGGTGGTGATTGCCTTACATTGCTCATGGCAGTTCCTCTTGCGACTTGAGAGATCGCTAGGTAAACCTCCTTGTGGTCTAGTGTTGATTTTGAGCAAATTGTCCGACTTGATTTTCCAATGATTTGATTGCCGCCTCTTGGTTTTGCAATCTCATCTCGGTCCTATTAATAAAAGCATCAGTTCTTTTTATGAAATTACTATTCTCAGCCATATAAGATTCAGTTTTCATCATAAAAGCATTTAGAGAATTTTCCAAAGAACTAGATGTCGTCGTTGTTGTTGCCGCGACATCCATTGTCGTGGCATATTCTCTTTGGAATCCCGATGCTTGTGCATTCGATTGTTCCGGTTTAGAGCATTGTTGGGATTACTCCATGAAAAATTCGGTGCTTCTTCCAAGCTGGATTGTATGTATTTGACATCATGTTGTTGCCCGATTGTAATTCCCACATAGAAGCTAGATTCGGATTCGCATACATTCGAGAAGAATTATGGTTATCGCCACATAACTCACAAAAAGAATCCATTACCTTGACTTCATGTGTGTTGTTTGTTTTTTTGCATGTTCTGGACCATCTTGGTTAAAGCGGCCAATTGTGCCGAAATTGAATCGATGATCCTAGTTCATGTATTGTGGCTTGGCGTCTAACTCCTCCTCTTCTAGTAGATGGGAATTGATAATCATTCTTGGCCAGCCTGTTTAAAATTTGCATTGCTTCTTCCGGTGACTTATCTAGGAGTATGCCGTTTGCCGAGGCGTCTAGCATCATCCTTGTTGGTGTATTCACGGCATTGTAAAACATTGTTACTTGAGTCCACACCGAATCCGTGTAGAGGGCATTTGTGTAGAAGTTCTCTATATCGCTCCCAAGCCTCGTACATGGATTCATCATCCACTGCCCGAAAAAAGAAGTAATGTCGTTACGGCTTATCGATTAAATTTGTAGGATTAAATCTAGCAAGGAAATCACGACAAAGATCAGTCCAAGATGCTATGGATCCGGCAGAATGCTATTTAGCCATGCTTTCGCCCTATCCTCGGTGAATAGGGGAATAATCTTAATCGTAAGACATCGGGGGTGACTCCGTGTATCTTGAACGAGTTGCAAATCTCGAGGAAAGATTTCAGATGTTGTCGTGCATCTTGATTCTTTGAGCCGCCAAATTGACCTATTGTGTTGATCATATTAAACATTACCGGTTTCAACTCAAAGTGGTCGGCTTCAATTTCGGGTGCGACAACTCCGGGTTAAGTCCATCAAGATCTTCTTCAAGATAGTCTCGAATAGTTACATTTCGTGCAAGAATCACTCCTCCTCCCGCCCGAACATCTTGATTAATATTGCCGTCTTGATTTGCCATTGCTTCTCTTATCCTTCGTCTAAGTCTTTGTAAGGTTCGTTCGATTTGGATCAAAGGGATATTCTGGTGAAGTCGGTCTCGCATACTGGTCATATACCAATGCAAAACCAAAGTTTGTTAGCCCTTTGAATTTTAAACAAGAAAATAAAAAGAAAGTGCAAGAAAGTAAAAACAAAGTCGCTATTGCCAATCCCGACAACGGCGCCAAAAAACTTGTTGCGCGTAATAAGTGCTACGCAAATGTGCAAGTATACACGTCGCAAGTTATAGTATAAAAGATATCGTCTCCACAGGATTGGTGCCACTTCAAGAATCTAGTCTCTTGCAATTGTAAAAAGTAAAAACACAAGTGAAGGATTATAGAAGTTTTAACTAATAACTAATCTAGAAAGCAATTAAGTAAAAGAAAAGATGAATTCGAATGAGAGAGATAGGCTAGGTTATCGTGAGTTGAGGTGTGATAGCCGATTGGATTGTCTTGGTAAAAGAGTGCACGGGCAACTCGTTGTTGCCGTGGCAACTTGCACGACGGGTTGCCGTAGCAACTAATTGATGGTTGCTTGGGCGACTAGTTGGGCAACTACTTGGGCGATCGGGCAGCAACTTCAAGGTTCGGCGGGCGTTCTTCAATGGTTTCTTCTTATCCCTAAGTCGAAACTCTAGCTATTTGTGCATGCCTTGATAATACATCCTGCGTGAATCAAGGGTGAACAACAACCAATCTTTGCGCTCCTCTTAGCCGTTGAAATCCTTAACTTATTCCTAAGCCGGATTAATCTTCACCATCATTGGATTGAATAAAGATCATATTCATTCGTTTCTTGAATCTAACTCTCCCGATATTAGATAAATGGATGAAATCACGAGATCCTCTCCCAATTCACTGCAAAACAATAATAAGAATCAAGAATGAATAAACCTTGAAATAGAAAAGTGCAAACTCTTATTACCTAAACAAAAACCAATAGTTTCTCACAATCTCAAAACACAATAACCATAGCCAAGTAAATTTAGTTCATGGCTAGGTTCCAAAGAAACACAAGATAATTAATCCCTAGCATGAACCCAATCGAACAAAGATGAAGGAAGAGGCTTGTCGAAATCCTCCTTGCCCTAGATGCTTGCCGAAAATTCCCATTGCTTCCTCTCTTGGAGTTGTCGAAATTCCCTCTTGCTCTCTCCCTTGAATTGTCGAAATCTCCTTGATATTTATAGGGCTAGACCAAAGTCCTTATTTGAGGAGGAGTTTGAGTTGGAATTAAATTATCTTTAAAGAATATAATTCTTTATTATAATTTTATTCCTATTAGAACTTCTCCTATCCTCTTGGAATTTAATTCTTCTTTAATCTCTGCATGGCAATCAAATTCCTTTGGGCTTGGACCTTGCTCCATGTCATCTTGGGCTTGTAAAATCATGAATTTCGATATCCATATTGCTTTTGGTCTTTGTCGACAAATGCCATGGCAACTAGCTCGGCATATCCTTCATGCATTGCCCTGGCAACTAGCTCGGCATTGCTTTGGCAAGTGATCCTGCACATACACACACAAAAACACACCAAAGAAGCATCTATTTCCACAAAAATCACCAAGTTATGTAATCAAGCTCAACGATTGAAGGAAACATGGATTAATGCATGAATGGCTAATCTATGCAACTAATATGAGCCTAAGTCTAACAATAATATGAGTAAAAAGGGTAAGAAAAATAGTACTTTTGAACACTTATCAATTGTCGAGAGAAACAAGTTAACAACATGAGGTATCCCAATAGGACGATTTGTTTGAAGTGGAATCTTACTGTATAAGATTGTTTATCTTTATACTTTGTACTAACTTTCATAAACGTTTTGCTTTTAGCTGCAATACTGTCGCGTGTTTAGAGTACTTCGCAATTAGTGCAAGTGTACATGTCGCAAGTTATAGTGTAGAATAGATATCGTCTCCACAAGGATTGATGCAACTTCTAGATTCTAACTTCTTGTACCGGAAAGAAAAGTAATCGGTGGTGATAATAGGAATTGAATTAACAAGTAAAATAAAAGAGCAATTAAACAAAAGAGATGTTGATTGAATGAGAGAGTAGGCTGAGTTATTGTAAGTTATGGTGTGATGATTGAATGGACCGTCGTAGTAATTGATTGCAAGAGTAACTCAATCGTCTTAACAATTAGCATCAGTCGAATTGCCTGGGCAACTGGGAATGGTGCGATTGCCTGGGCGACTTCCTTCAAAGTTCAGCGAAGTGTTCTTCAATGGCTTCTCGTTATCTCTAACTCGAAACACTGCTAATTGTGCATGCTTTGGTGATACATCTCTGCGTTAACCATGGGTGGACAACAACTGATCTTGCGCTTCTCTTAGCTGTTGAAATTCACAACTTATCCCTAAGTCTAATTAGTCTTCACCAACATTCGTTTGTATGAAAACTATGCTCATTCGTTTCTTGAATCTAACTATCCCAATATTAGATAAATAGATGAAGTCACGAGATCATTTCACTTACAACAAAAACACAATAACCCAAGCCAAGTAAAGTTTAGTTCATGGCTGGGTGTAAAAGAAATACAAGATAAAATCTATCCAACATCAATCGAATGGAATAAAGAAGAAAGAAGAAGAAGATGTTGAGCAGCCCTAATTCCCCCCCCCCTCGTCCACTCCCTCGAGGGCGGTGGCTTATCTTCTATTATAGGAGATGGCTAGGTCAAGTTCTTTGTTGATAAGGACGAGTTTAAGATGGAATTAAATAATATAAAAAAACTTTAACAAAACTATAATTATGGTAACAATTTGATATATAGTTTGTATAATTATATTAGTATGTACGAATGGAATTAGAGTTTAGAATTGAATGGACAAAACATAAATTTTAAAACGTGTGAAGGCAAAGTCATAATTAATCTAATTTTTAAAAATAATAATATAAATTAAAGGTAAATTTGTTTTGTTGGGTAGGGGCAACAACCCCTCCCAATGCTAAGTTGAATTTGTCTCTGTAAGTATGTTTATTTTAGTGTTTAGATGTTTATTTTAAGGTTAGAATTTGGATTTTAAAAATATAGTTCGAATAAAAAAGGTTGTATACATATTTTATAGGGAAAATATCGCATGCTCTGGCAGTGAAAATGTATTGTTTTCACAAGTGCTCTAATTTTACGGGTTAAAATTTTAGTTTAGGGTTGGAGGTTTGGAATTTATGATTTATGGTTAGAGTTTAGGATTTAGAGTAATATGTTAGAAATTTAAGTTTTAAACTATAAATTCTAATTTCTAACCCTAAACCCTAAATTCAAACCATAGTCCTAAATTCTAAGTACATAAACTTAAACTCTAAACTATAAACCTTCAATTAAATTCTTAACCCCTAAAATTAAAATGTTTTCAAAAATAAATTATTTTTACCGCCAGTACATGATATAATTTTTCATTTTAATACAACTTGTATTTAATAATAATAATCTATAAAGAGAGCACGAGCAGGAGATTGAGGAGGATGGCAGTGGGGTTTAAACTTTAAAGGCGTGAAAAACAAGGATAGAATTTTATGTACTGCACGTGCGGTGCATGAGAATTGACATTCTAAGATTTTTCCCATGCAACGCAAGTTATTCATTTCATTTTTTCGAAGGAAATATAACAGACATCTAGCTTGCCAGAAGAACAGAAGTGCAATCCAAACCCAAAACCCAGACTCCATGTACACTCAGCTTGCCATAAAAATAGTTTTAACAAAGTTTAATAGTATTACCCTAGCAGCTAGCTAGATATTAGGAATATAATATTAATTTGCAGTTACGGTTGCGGTTGTAGACGTTGTGGCATAATTTTTCTCTAAAAAATAATATAATTTTAGATACAGTTGCAGTGTTGCAACAGTCTCCAAAATTATTATAATACGGCCATTACATTACGTTGCGGTTATAATTTAATACTATATACTATAATTAGGAATGGGACATACAATACAATACAATGCTTTTGACGACTGCCGTGCAAACACCATGAGAGCCATTGTCAATGTGTGTGTGGGTGGGTGTTATAATATATTATATAAAACGTGAAACTCCAACTCTTCTAGGATTTATCATTGCTTCTCATAATTAAATTGGATTTATCCTACCAAAATCGGCAGCTCCCTTCTTCTTGTCCTCAATTGCTTTGACAATTTCCTACTTGCTTGGGCAATTACATCCTGCACACAAAAAATACATACCAGCATCACCTTTTTCACAAAAATCAATCGAATTATATAATCAAACATGACAGTGAAGGAAACAATGCAATTATGTATGAATGATTAAAAATGCAACTAGAATGAGCTTAAGTCTAACAATAATTAATAGTAAATAGGGTAGAAATATAGTACTTTTACACACTTAACACACCCCCAAACTCGAACTATTGCTTGTCCTCAAGCAATGTAAAACTAACAATTACCTGCCATGACTTCAATCATCAAAAAATTTGCTTCGTATCTGACTTCAATCCTCAAAACCGTGGCATAAAGTATGATTGCTTTTCAATTTTTCGGATGACATAGAATTTACTTGGAATCAAACTATAATGCTTATGACAATGTGTGTGTGTGGAGTTGTGTACAAGTTGATTTTCAGGATTTCATGTGAACAATAGTTTTTTTATCAAATTAATTACCGGGGCATTTTATTTTTACTAGAGCTAATTTCGGGCACCTCTAGCGAAGCATGAAATTTCTTATTTTAATGTTAATCAACTAGAGCCAATTTTGGGCACCTCTAGCAATTTCTAATGTGTAATAACTAGAGCCGGTTTCGGGCAACTCTAGCAAGAAATTATTTTTAAACCAATCTTAGTTGAGACTAGAGCCGGATAGGCACCTCTAGTTCACATTTTTAAGTTTAATTTTTACCCAATTTTTAAGCAACCTAAGTTTACTAAGTCTCCTTTAATCAATCAAGTCACAACAGTGTCAAATTATATTCAGCATCATAGTCGAATTCTAAGTGTTATCCATGCGCATCCTAAACTCAAAAGTTCTATCAATTAAGTGCAGTGGCAAACTCATCATAGGATATCCAACAAGTCTAGGCAAATTAAATCCAATCAAAGGCATGGCAAGTAATATATGCAACATATATGCGATTACTAAAGATGAATGCAACTAAACATGAAACTAACTAGAAACAAACACCCCCCAAACTCAAGAGAAGCATTGTCCTCAATGCGTGCAAGTACAAAAAAATTAAAATTAAAATACAAATGAGTTAGTCGGAATGGTCGTCACCTTGGATGATGAGTTTCCTTCGGGACGTATGCTTGATTCGTTCTGTGGTTCATAGTGGTTGAGTGTGTGTGGCTGGTGGTGCGGCTTGAGCCCTTACTTCCGGAACCACATCGCTTTGTTCATCCTCTTTTTCGGTCTCTTCGATGATAGAAGCTTTGCGCTTCGACTTTAATGGCTCGACCGGTGGCGACTTCATTGGTTCGAATATGCTCTCGTCTGAATTTGTAAATCTATGTAAAGATTTAGTCCGAGAAGGTTCAGTCATAGGGATTTTACCTTTATTTATTTACGGCGGTTATGCATCTCCTAGAGTAACCGCTTCCTTGTCTCCCTCAACATGGGTGCCGGCATAGTACTTCAATCTTTGTCCGTTAACTTTAAATTTATGTCCGTTAATGGTGGACTTGATTATCACGGCACCATGGGAGGATGGTTTATTACCTCGAATGGCCCAGGCCATCTCGATTTCAATTTTCCCGGAAAGAGTTTCAACCGAGAATTGAAGAGAAGAACTAATTGCCCGACCAAAAATTGGCGCGGCAATAGCTTCTTGGCCCCCATCTCACGGTGGCTGTTCAAACTTCAAACCGCCGTCTGACCTCCGCTCAACCTGCTCTCTACACCGTAAGTGAAGCTCTTCGTCTCCATCTCACGTAGCTGTTGGATGTTCAGTGAAAAACCAAAGGATGTGTGACATTTGAGCAAAGCAAGAGAAATGAACTACAAAAAAAAAAAAACGAAAGGAAAGGAAAGGAAACAATCGACTTTAGAAAGCTAATAGCTTTGGCAAAATACATCAGAATAGAAAGAAAAGGAAAAGAGAAGCGTGTTCTGGGGTAGATGTGAAGTGTGTAGCATGATTTCAACCTTTTAATAAAATATATTTTGGTTGGGAAAAGAAAATTAATAATCACAATTCAGCTTCCCATAAACAAACTTTAACAAATTCAGTCAAACTCAAGTGGATGTATAGATGAGGTTGAAATTATGCAACTTTTACATTGTCAGTGGGTGTGTGGGTGGATGTACAGATAACCTAGGGAAGAGATAGTATTGAGATTACAGTCTCTATATTTCGAAATCCGACACTTTTGGTAATGTGTGACTACTTACTACCACCATGATCAGGAGAAGGCTAAAAAATAAACATATATTTCACTCGTAATCTTAGATAATGCAAAGTAATAGTTACAAATATCTATATTCTTTAGGATGTTGGTTATGACAGTAATTCAATGGCTTTGAATGCCAGTTGAATGGGGATATCGTGTTTCATGTGGACATTGCTGTTGTCGACTTTTCTAGCATTGATTGAGTCCAGATATTTTAACATGATCATGGTGGCGTTTGATTGATGCTAATTTTTACATTTTGATGTTGCTTGGAGCTTCTCTTGTTGTGGGTGCTCGGAGTCGGAAAGCTTTTTTGTTGCTTATTCCTGGTTATATGATTATGCTAAAACCAGCAATCATGATGTTTTGCTCATAGACGATCGGGCTGCTTTTGCTGATGTCAGATGGCCTTATCAGCTGTGGTTGTAATGTGTTGAAGTGGGGAGCGATAGTTTACTTACGAGGAATGCTTGAAAGTTTGGTGGGATGGTCCTTTGTTCTTCATTACAATTTCTATTTCTTTACAAGTTTTGTTATGGTGTTAAGTTAGGAGAAATTATTAATGGACTAAGTTCACCACGTCATTTGTGGTCTCATTCAATAAGATTATCTATCGCAAAATAACTTCCAAATAACTTTTCACTCCTTATTTATATGTAAGAAAGAGATGGAGATTAACTTTAAAAAATAAAATAGATGAATTTTATTGGCTGAGACCAGATATGATATGGTAAGTTAGGTGCATCTAATAATTTTCGTTAAGCTAGGAAGGAGTGTCCGTTTGTTTCTGACGTTGGTTTAGAACTTATCTTTCTCATTGTATGTGGCCACTTTTGTGGTCTAATAAAACTATCCTATTTGATATGTTTGTATAACAAAATCACATGCTGCTTTAACTGAAATTGCTTCTCCGTTCAAGTTTAGCGTAAAAAGATTTAGTTGTTCACTTTATCTCTATTAATCGAGTCGCTACTCAGTTTTTTTTAAAGGAAAAAAATGTCTCGTTCAATATCAAACCAAACTTGAACACAATAAGGATTACTATACATAGCAAAACATGCATGCACCATATGGGGAATTACATCATCTAGAAAGAGGACAATTGATAGTGGGAAGCATAGATTCTTGAATCCCCAAACCTTGAACAACAACACTATCATCAAGCATTACTAATACTGAAAGTGATGCAAAAGGCACGTCTAGTTGGTTATAGAATTATACGCATCAAATACTCACCCGGATATATTTTATATGAGGTTTATGCTCAAGACTCAAAATACTTGACATCGATCATGTGGAAGTCAGCCCCGTCTTCTCTGGCATATAACGTGACCATGGCATAGGTCTTTGCCGAAACATCCTCCTTATCTTCTCTGGCATCAAGGGCGCCCACATTATCCATTATTTCATCGTAAAATCTCCTCCATTCGGTGCCGAGGGTGCTGTAGAAGTCCCCACGCCTCTCGCATCTGAACCTGCGTGTCCTTTCTGACCCATTCACTCTAACCATCAAAACACTCCGAGCATTCCCAACCTGAAGTCCATTGCCAGTGTAACGAAACCTCCACCTTACTGCATTGATGCGTTCAAGAATAACGTACTCGATAACCTCCTCCATTATGCAGCTTCTTAACTTTTTCTTCTTCTTAACCTTGGAACAAGTGTATGTGATTGCACCAGCCTACAGAGAAAAATAAAAAGCAGATATAAACTTAATCTCGCGAGAATGAATCTTTCAGGTTAACGAAATTTGAAAACAAGATCAAAAATCAATAAAAAACTGAAACACCAACCGATCACTCGTAACATGAAAGCTTAGCTTAGAGAGATAATAAAACAAAAAATGAAAGCACAGGTTTTGAGAGAGACGTGCTACCTAAGTGTTATATAAGCTAGATGGGATGTGTGGCATGGCCCATGAAATGATACTCGTAAATATTTGTCTGCCCCACCACTTCCTACCCCGTTCACATTTCCGGAACAAAAATTCTCTACACTTTTATTTATTCATGTTTCATTCAATGGAAGAATTGGTAGTTTATAAAAATAAAAGCTTTGGTTTTGAATCGAAAGGAATATGAATCTTGTCTTTTTAGCGGTTATATGTATATTCTAACATTTAAAAATTTAATTTAAAATTTAGGATTATAATTTAAAATTTAAGCTTTAAGATTTAAAGAGTAAGATTTTTGTTCAATTGAAAGATGAGCGCATAGCTTTTTTTTTGTACTGCTGGGAACCTTATTTTGTTGGCTATGAGGCCTAGGCCAACTACATTTTAATTAATATAATGGCTTTTGTTTTGCGGGGTGAAAAAACTATGTGCAGTATCTTTACAGAGTAAAGTAGATGTGAATTGTGGAAGGTCAATTTTTTTTTTGGGAAGGTTACATGCACTTGTGCATGAAAATAATTGCTCTTTATATTCTTATTAGTTTTAAATATAATTATTATTTTTAGATTTTTTATGTTAAAGAACAGAATATCTGATTTTAACATTGGCAAAGAAGTCAGCAATGCACTAAACATTGTCTGAAACTATTTATTTTGGTGAAGCGTGGCCAAATTCCTCACCATTTGCGACGCTTTCTCCAGTTGTTTACATGTGTTTCTTTTTAGCCCCAATTCCGAACGAAGTGAATGGTTTACGTGCAACAATTCTACCATTAAAATATGTTTCTATTTGTTGTCTACTTTCTTGACAAATTGGTTGTCGCATTTAACTTCTTTTTTGTCTTTTTTCTTCTTCTTTATTTGAACTCATTAAAATATTTTATATTATCTTCATGTCAATTTCGTCACGAAATATTCTCAAAAACACGAAATTATTTCGTCATGAGAGAAATTGAACATTTGCACCTAATGATGTATGGGATTTGTATTAGAACCTAATTAATTAACTTTATATCGACGAACAGTGACTTTTGCTTGCTTTTTGTGCTAAACTCTTGCTTTATGTGTGTTTTCAGCTGAAATTGAACATTTAACTCCTCTTGTTTCAACAGTTTTGCATTGTTAAACATGACTTGTATACATAAGCTAAACAAGGCCCGTTTTTCTTTGTTGCAGATATTTATAGCTAGCCAGTCTGGAGAAGGGCAGTTAATTCCACGTGAAAAACATGGAATTAAACTGCTCTCATCTAAGTTTTTATTTTTATTTAAACATTATTTGCGAGAGAGGAGTTTACGAGGATTGCAAAATTAGAAGTGGATATTATGCAGCAAATAATGAAGATTTTCGAGAGAAACAAATTAACAACATGAGGTATACCAATAGGACGATTTGTTTGAAGTGGAATCTTACTGTATAACATTTATTAATCTGACAACCACAATAGGAAAAAAGTGCCTTTTATGTTTTATTTACTCGACCTAAATTATAGTATTTTATTAAAAAAAAGGCATTACAATAACCGATAAAAAATATTAGTTTAAAACAGAAGATCTACATCACTACACATCAGTAACGTTACATGTCATTAGTTTTTAATAGCATTTAAATAAATATCAATAACGCTATATATAAGTTAAAATTTAAATTGAATAACTCTTGCAGTTTTGTTTAGAGTTTAAAGGTTAAAATAGGTTTAGGGTCTAGGGCATTGATCTAAGTAATTAAAGGAAACCAAAAACACATCTAGGGTTGAATAAAACCTTTTGATTTAGAGTTCTTCGAAATCCAAATCTATATTATATCGAACGAAACTGGCTCTTCTTTTATTAGCACATAACCTTAATCTTGAGTGATCGATTTGATTGTTTATATGGCATCCACAAGAAGAAAAGGAATGAAGAAAATAGAAGAATGAAGAAAAAAGAGTGAAAACAATAACTTTTATATGGATATAAAACGACATCACTTTCATCTATTTTTTTATTTTTTAAAGATTTAAAACGACGTTATTTTGATATAAATTGTCATATTATAATATTGTAAATTATTTAATGAAAGGAGCGATCAAAATATGAGTAATTCGAAAGTTAAATTATTAAATTAAAATTTTTTAAATTTTAATAATTAAAATAAGAGTGAGAAGAAAGTTATAGTATTTAATTTACCCAACAATCAGACTACTTTACATATTACAATCCGTATGCCATAGATTCAGCACCCTATTAAGTGGGCTATGAAATTTTTAAGGTTTATTTTATATTATCTATCGGATTTGGCCGGAAAAGAAGAAGAAGAAAGAGTCAACATCTGAGTTTTAACGCATGATATGTGATCATGATTGATCTCGAAAACACCCCACCTCACTAACGGTCATGTATATAAATATGATATGTTTACCAATCATAATCTAATACCTTTTATGCAATTCACAACACCAAATAACACCCATAATTATTGATGAATAAATAGACAATAATTCATGCTTAAATTAATATTCCATGTCATTTAGTTCCAATTAAACCAATAATGTCATTTAACTTGGAAATTTGTCTTACTATTATTAATCTTACAAGCAATAATTGTATGAACATTAATAGAGCAGTAATGAAAACCATAAAACAATGTAATCAGTTCATTCCTAAATTAACTCACACTTTTTCCATTGATTGAAACTATACAATAGCATAGCTTAATCCAAAGTTTTCTAGCTATTTAAACACTATTCGACTTACCTTAATACCACATTACCAAAGCAAACAATACCCAATAAGTTGTTTTTGCATGCAGTTTGAGCAAAATTTCAGCATACAATCACTCTAAATAAAAGGATGCATACCTACTGTGTAACACCCAAAAAATAGCCTAATGGAATTTCGACTTCTGATGATTTGAAATTTGTTCTCTGACAGTTAAATTAATCCTTGGAGTTATTTGATTTGATTAATTTTAATTGTGCACGATTAGATTTTGAAGATTTAGGAAGTTAAGGACCATATCGTAAGGATGTAAGGCATTAGGCCATTAGTATAAGTAATGGAGAAATGAATGATTAAGTTAAAAGTCTTGTAGTGATTAAATTGTAAAGAAATAAAGTTGAGTGGATAAAGGGTTAAACAAGAGAAAGGGATAATGGCATATGAATAATTTAACCATAAGGTTTCTTCATGTAAAGGAAATATAGATGAAGGACTAGAGTATGATTTAACAATTTCTTTCAGTGTGGTTAATCACTGTCCCACGTGTCTTTGTTTCCCAAGTCCTCTTAATTTCCAATCATGGAAAATGTTAAATAGCCAAGATTGGCTATTCATTCTTCTCGGGAAGAGAGGAAAAAAAAACCGAGGCTTTTATCACTCGGCTCAAGTCTCTAACACTATGGATGAGTATTGGGTTTGAGCCGGTTATTTTAAATTTAAATAACTCATAATCTAGTCATCTTCCTTCAATTCAAGGACAAATATGGTAAGTCCATATTTCAAGCTTTCAAGTGGTACCATTTCTTTTAAGTATTAAATCAATGAATTTATGGGTATAATTTCTATGGCTCAAACTATTGTTATATCAAGGATTCAAGTATAGAATATGTCTAATTTCAAGTCTAATGATGGCGTTTCATGATTCTTAGATTATTGGAAGATAAAAGTTTAATTCCTAAAGTTAGGAGTTTATTAATTGATATGAGATTAGGATAATTCTAATTCCTATGGTAATCTAGTTATAGTTTCTAAAACTAGGGAACACTAAAGTTTGATTCCACGAAACTTAGGCTTTTTATGTCAAGTCAAGGAATGGATTATTATGTGTTAAGATGTTGTTGAATTATCGTTTAATTTCATGTTGGAGCAAACTCTAGGATTAGAGTGAACATTTCGGCGATTGATACTAAGGAAAATCAAGGTCGGTTTAGCGATTCGGGATATCACATAACTTTGGAAACATATGTGAGTGTAGTTACGGCCTGTGATGACATGGTGTTATCGCAGTTTATTAGTGTTCACATATGAATCGTTTTACCTTGTTGTATATGGTGGTTGAATGTATTAAGCCACATAGAGCAAGCTTTAGCGGCATTCGTGATAATGTAAGCTAAGTTTGGTAAGTCTATTTATGTTTTAAGAATGCGACATGATGATATATACATGATATGATATGTTATGAACACGAGTTTGTGGTTTTATTATGTTATGAATATATAAAATATAAACAATGAATTTAAAGGACTAATATCATAATAATTATGAACTCCTTGGACACTAGAGAACATTTGGATACAATCGAAATGCTATAGAATCTAATGGAGCTCAGTACGAAATCATGGGACTTCTGTCTACGGGTTTCGGCCCATGTATGACAAGACAATGATGATAAGGAATTCACGTATCTATTGTTTACTAGGGTCCAAAGAAAAAGATGAAATAAAACTATTTATTCATGATTTATACATATATATGAAAATATGAACATGAATTGTTATTTTGTAAGCATGATCTTTCATGGAACTTATATGTAAACACATGCTTTTACAAGATTCATGATAGTTGGTGCTATCTTTAGCTTTGCTAATATTGGATACCTGCAATTCATTTTATATATGTTGTTTTATAGAAATTTTAGAAAATTACCTCACTAAATTTTATGAGCTTACCATGTCTCTTTGCATGTATTCTAGGTTTTAAATCTTCGTAAATATTTAAAATTGTATCAAGAAGTTGCAAATCACTTTTAAGGCAATAAATAAATTTTCTGATAATTTTTAGATGGTGGCATATAAATTATTCATGTTAAAATTGCATATTGTAAACCTATCCTTGATTTGTTGCTATGAATTGATTTGGACATGTGGAAATGGGGTTACATTGATGAACTATGAATTTGAATGCCTGCACAAGAATTAATGACTTGTAAAGGCAAATGATTATATGGGACAAAGCATAGTAAGCTAGACATGTTCATAACGTGGTGTTATGTATAAGGTAAACTTGATTTGGATAGTACAAAGTATGGCTAAGATTCTATGAGGGTTATGGACAGACACGATATGAATGACCGTATAGGGCCATTAGAAAAGAGGATCTAAAAATAGAGAACTTAAATTAAATTAAATATTTATAAAAAGATATAAAGTTATATATATAACTATATGTATATATAATAATAATCTAAAAACTTAAAACATATAAAAAATGACACTTTTTAAGTGAAAGTGTTTAATTTTTAGATGTTTATAAGTCAATTTTTTGTTGCTCAAGAAGATAATCTAATAATACTTTTATATTAAGGTAATTTGTTTTTAAAATAATTTATATCTCTTACTGATTATAAATTAAGTGCTCAATTTTAATAAATTGCACAGGGTCTCCAAAATTTTTAAATCGCTCTTGCCTATGATACGATATATAATTGGTATGCAAGGAAAGCCGAATGGCGATTATGTATTATGTTAGACATATGAGGTATGTCTGTTAACTAGATATACTTAAATGAATCCATGAAAATCCATTAAGTTTTGATGGACCTTAACGTGAATAAATGATATGAGTCATGTTTAGTATTGATGGTAAGTTTGAGTCTTGGTTAACTCAAAAGCTAGTAAATATGTAAAATTAGTGGTAACCCATTTGCCTTTGAACTCTTGGCTTAGAAATATGGAAAAGCTTGATGTGATGCTTTTGTTTAAATGGCCTTAACAACTATGAATCCACGATACTATTACTATGTTTGGGAAAATTTAAACCCCATAAGGAATGATTAAAATTGATTTACAGTCTTAAGTACGCAATTTGGTGCAGGTCGTACTGATACGACACGAACAAGTACTAATATGGGTAAACTAAAAATGATCATTTCGTGCTTAGCGTATCGGTCCGAGATCAGGTACCGGTACAAAAATTAGCTACTGAAATTTGAGAATTTGATTAGTATCGATACAACTCCTTGAGTACTATTAAGTGTGTAAAAGTACTATATTTTTACCCTATTTACTCTTAATTATTGTTAGACTTAGGCTCATTCTAGTTGCAATTTTAGGCATAATTGCATAATTGCATTGTTTCCTTCAGTGTCATGTTTGATTACATAATTCGGTTGATTTTTGTGGAAAAGGTGCTGCTGGTATGTGTTTTTGTGTGCAGGATCTAATTGCCCAAGCAAGTAGGAAATTGCTGGAGCAATTGAAGATAAGAAGAAGGGATCTGCCGATTTTTAGAGGATAAATCCAATTAATTCGAATTAATTACCAGAAGCAAGGATAAATCCTAGAAGAGTTGGAGTTCCACGAAGAGATCAAAAGGAGATTAAATTCCAAGAGTTTATGAGGAGTTTTTGGAAAATAAATAAATAAAAGAGATTTATCACTTTTATAGTATTTAATTCCAACTTAAACTTATCTTTCCATAAATAGAATTTGACTTAGTCATCTCCTATATAAGGGAATACAAGCCGCCACTTTGAAGGGAGTCGAATTGGAAGGAGAGAAAAATAGGGCAGCTCGACAGCTTCTTCTTCTTTCTTCTTTATTTTATTCAATTCATGTTGGGTGAATTTTATCTTGTATTTCTTTTGCACCCAGCTATGAACTAAACTTTACTTGGGTTGGATTATTGTATTTTTGTGGTTGTGAAATCGTTTGGATTTGTTTAGGTTTTTGAGTTGCAATTCAATTTCAAAGTTTGTTTATTCTTGGTTCTTAATTTTGATTTCGAGTGAATCGGGAGAGGATCTTGTTAGTTCATCCATTTATCTAATATCAGAAGAGTTAGATTCAAGAAACGAATGAGCATGGTTTTCATACAAACGAATGTTGGTGAAGGCTAATTCGACTTAGGGATAAGTTGCAAATTTCAACGGCTAAGAGAAGCGCAAGATTGGTTGTTGTCCACCATGGATAACGCATGGATGTATTACCAAGGCATGCATTATTAACAGTGTTTTGAATTAGGGATAACACGAAGCCATTTGAAGAACGCTTCGCCAAACTTTGAATGAAGTCGCCCAGTTGCCCAGGCAATCGCACCGTTCCCAGTTACCCAGGTAATTACAATTGCCCAGGCAATTCGACTGATGCTGATTGTTAAGACGATTGAGTTACTCTTGCAACCAACTACCACGACGGTCCATTCAATCATCACTCCACAACTCACAATAATTCGGCCTACTCTCACAATTCGGTTTCCTCTTTCCTTTACTTCAATTATTTAGATTTAGTTTACATTATCTCAATTCATCGTTACTATTTAATTCTTTAAACATTTGCAGTGACTTAAGCAAAGTGGCCCAAACCAATCCCTGAGGAGACGATACTCGATACTTATCATTTATTACTTGCGACGTGTTCACTTGCACCATTTGCGTAGCACTCAAAACACGCAACAAGTTTCTGGTGTCGTTGCCGGGGATTGGCAATTGGTGTTAGTTGTTTTTGTTATTGCATTTTTCTTATTTTTTTTACTATCTTTTCTTTTTGTTTGATTTAAAAAAAAATCAGGCGCGCTATAAAGTTAAGGGACATCAACAAGTAAGGAAATAAAAGTCGATCTATTCGAGAGTTGATGTGGGAAGGTAGGAATCAATCAAATCAATAATTTGTTATACTCGCCGATGATTATCTATACCAACCGAGAAAAGCCCAAAGAGCCTATACCGTGGAAAACTCTTGCGCTTGTTGTGGAAAGCATAATGTGTTTGAAAATTGCCCTCAAAATCCTGGTTCATATGGTTACATTGAGGACCATAGTTGGAACTATCAGCAAAATACTTCATGGTACGATGAAAATGCTTGATTTTTTTACCATAACAGTTTTGCTGCTGCAACAGATATGCCATATCAATACAGTTATCGTCAAGATCATTGAAATTCCCTAAAGGAAACGTTTCAATCTTTTATGGTTAGATCTGATAGATCAATTAAGGAGATTCAAGAGCTATCAAATGCCATAGATGCGAGAATAGCTAGGATGGATGCACTCGTGAAAGATTCAGAAGATCAATTGAGGAGATTCACATATGTCATGAATAACATGCCCCAATAATTAAGTCCTAGGGATACTGAAGCCCCACGGCAAGAAGATAAGGAGCAATGAGAAGAGAACTCCCTGATGTGTCGAGAACAACTAAAACCTCAAAGTCGAGAGCATGTTGATGAGAAAGACTGCTCAACACTAGATGAGCCTAAACAAAGAATTGCCACGACAATTGAGGAGCCTGAGCAGGGTAATGCCACGATAATATCCAGTAAGGCTGAAAAGGGTAATGCTTCAGCATATTCTGAGGAATCTGATGCCCAGAATGTTACAACACTGATGCTAAAGCAGAAATCTGTGGATTGCTCTTATCCATCATTGCCACGGCAATTGCAAGACCACATACATGAGCAACAAGACAACGATACTTTGTTAATGAAATATGAGCAGGTGATGGTTAAACCTTTTAAATTCTTTAAAAACTCACCTCATTCATTACATGTATTCTTTGAGGAACCAACACTGGTAGATTTAAAGTCATCGAAATCTCTACTGATGGAGATGTTTAAGAAACCTAAAGAAAATGGTGTTTGGACTCATGAAGCTTTTCAAAAAATTGGTCATTCCCTTGACTTACATCAAATTTTGGCAGAAGATTGCCACGACAATTGGCTGGTGCAGCAATTGCCACGACAACGAAGGCTACATCCAACAATGATGGAAGTTAAAGATAATGAGGTAATTAAATGGTTTGGTGTTGATATAAATTTATCTATTAATATATTTATGCCTTAAGGAATAGTAACAAGGAGGAGAGTATGCATGGACTGCAAAAGAACAAGGAAAAAAGACGCCTCCACCATGGTAGTACATGTAGGAGTGGTTGCGATCATAATGGCCCAGCTCTTTTTGGGCAATATTGTCACTCGATGGAGGGTGCAGATGGACTATAAGAAGTATGGGAAACGACCCTCGTCAAGTTTTCTTTAAGGCAACTCTATTCCTTTTAATTTTTTTTGGTTATTTGGTTTTAGTTTTTGTTTTCCATTTTAATAAGATTAGGATGTTAAAAAGCCCAGACAATCAGACTTCTGTGGAATTACACACAACACTACAATTCCATATTCTCGTATTTTGTTATTACATTCTATTTTAAACAAGCGAATTATAAATTTTGGACAACTTATTTGTGATGAGATATTCGCTTGTAGTCAAAAGGATGTAATTGCTTTTTTCTTCCCGAGCTTAATATCCCAACTATACGAGAAAGAAAAAAGTACCAAGTGATCCAATGGATGAGAAATTACCTTCCAGAATCGGGTGAAATCGCACTCAATACTTGAAGATTATGGGTGAAGAACCGGTGAAAGAACAAGCATTGCCAAAGAAATCTCATGCACCAAAAATTGCCCAGGCAACCAAAGATGCCTTGACAATTCCTGATACCCGGTTAGTGAACCTGCCTCGGCAGACATTGATCGAATCAAAGAAATGTTCTGCCTACTATCCCACCGATTAGAGCGAATGGAGGCCCATCAATTACAATTTATGCGGTACATGAAGGACCATAACGTAGCTATCACACGAGTGATCCTTGAGAAGTACCCCGACAACACCGTACCTTTCCCGGTGTTTCTTGCCAACCTACTTACCCCGGCAACTGACGCATAAAATAAAGGTAAAACCCCTATGACTGAACCTTCTAGGACTGAAACTTTATATGGATTTACAAATTTGGACGAGAGCATATCCGAACCAATGAAGTCGCCATCAAAGTTGAAGCGCAAAGCTTCTATCATCGAAGAGACTAAAAAAGAGGATGAATAAAGTGATGAGGTTTCAAAAGTGAGGGCTAAAGCTGCACCACCAGCCACACGCACTCAACCACCGTGAACCACAAAACGAATCAAGCATACGACCCAAAAGAAACTCATCATCCAAGGTGACGACCTTTCCGACTAGCTCATTTGAATTTTAATTTTTTGGTGTACTTGCACGCATTGAGGACAATGCTTCTCTTGAGTTTGGGGGTGATTGTTTCTAGTTAGTTTCATGTTTCGTTGCATTCATGTTTAGTAATCGCGTATAGGTTGCATACATTACTTGCCATGCCTTTGATTGGATTTAATTTGCTTAGAGTTGTTGGATATCCTATGATGAGTTTGCCACTACACTTAATTGATAGAACTTTCGATTTTAGGATGCGCATGGATAACACTTAGAATTCAACTATGATGCTTAATAAAATTTGACACTGTTGTGACTCGATTGATTAAAGGAGACTTAGTGAACTTAGTTTGCTTAAAAATTAGGTAAAATTAAACTTAAAAATGTGAGCTAGAGGTACCTATCCAGCTCTAGTTTCAACTAAGATTGATTTAAAAATAATTTTTTGCTAGAGGTGCCCAAAATCGGCTCTAGTTATCACACATTAGAAATCGCTAGAGGTGCCCAAAATTGGTTTTAGTTGATTAACATTAAAATAAGAAATTGCATACTTTGCTAGAGGTGCTCGAAATTGGATCTGGTAAAAATAAAATACCCAATAATTAATTTAAACCTATTGTTAACATGGAATCCTGAAAATCAACTTGTACACAAATCCACACACACATTGTCACAAGCATTATAGTTTAATTCTGAGTAAATTCTGTGCTATCCAAAAAATTGAAAAGCAATCATACTTTGTGCCATGGTTTTGAGGATTGAAGTCAGTTATGAAGCAAAATTTTTGATGATTGAAGTATTGACAGGTAATTGTTAGTTTTGCATTGCTTGAGGACAAGTGATAAGTGTTCAAAAGTACTATTTTTCTTACCCTTTTTACTCATATTATTGTTAGACTTAGGCTCATATTAGTTGCATAATTAGCCATTCATGCATTAATCCATGTTTCCTTCCATCGTTGAGCTTGATTACATAACTTGGTAGTTTTTGTGGGAAAAGATGCTGCTTTGGTGTATTTTGTGTGTATGTGCAGGATCACTTGCCAAAGCAAGGCTAGAGCTAGTTGCCAGGGCAATGCATGAAGGATATGCCGAGCTAGTTGCCAGGGCAATACATGAAGGAGACGCCGAGTCAGTTGCCAGGGCAATTGTCGACAAGAGCAAAGGTGATATGCTAGTCGAAATTGATGACTAGACAAGCCCAAGATGACGTGGAGCAAAGCCCAAACCCAAAGGAATTTGATTTCCATGAAGAGATTAAAGAAGAATTAAATTCCAAGAAGATATGAGAAGTTTTAGTAGGAATATAATTATAATAAAGAATTATATTCTTTAAAGATAATTTAATTCCAACTTAACTTCCTCCTCAAAGAAGGACTTTGAACTAGCCCTATAAATAAGAGGGAGATTTCGACAATCCATAGAGAGAGCAAGAGAGGGGAATTTCGACAAGCCTCATTCTTCATCCTTTTCTTTCTTGTTCGATTGGGTTCATGCTAGGGATTATTTATCTTGTGTTTCTTTGGAACCTAGCCATGAACTAAATCTATTTGGCTATGGTTATTGCATTTTGTGGTTGTGAGAAACTATTGGTTTTTGTTTAGGTAATAAAAGTTTGCACTTTTCTATTCAAGGTTTATTCATTCTTGGTTCTTATTCTTGTTTGCGAGTGAATTGGGAGAGGATCTCGTGATTTCATCTATTTATCTAATATCGGGAGAGTTGGATTCAAGAAACGAAAGAATATGATCTTTATTCAATCTATTGATGGTGAAGATTAATCCGGCTTAGGAATAAGTTAAGGATTTTAACGGCTAAGAGGAGCGCAAGATTGGTTGTTGTTCACCCTTGATTCACGCAGGGATGTATTATCAAGGCATGCACAAGTAGCTAGAGTTTTGACTTAGGGATAAAAAGAAACCATTTAAGAACGCTCTGCCGAACCTTGAAGGTTGCTGCCCAGACGCCCAACTAGTTGCCCAGGCAACCATCGATTAGTTGCCAAGGCAACCCCGTTGTGCAAGTTGCCTGTGCACTCTTTTACCAAGACGATCCAATCGGCTATCACACCTCAACTCACGATAACCTGGCCTATCTCTCTCTCATTTGATCTCATCTTTCCTTTTACTTTATTGCTTTCTAGTTTAGTTATTAGTTAAACTCCTATAATCCTTTATTTGTGTTTTTACTTTTTATAGTGCAAGAGACTAGATTATTGAAGTGGCACCAATCCCTATGGAGACGATATCTTTTATACTATAACTTGCAACGTGTATACTTGCACAATTGCGTAGCACTTATTACGCGCAACAAGTTTTTGGCGCCGTTGCCGGGGATTGGCAATAGCGACTTTGTTTTTATTTTCTTGCACTTTCTTTTTACTTTTCTTGTTTAAGATTCAAAGGGCTAACAAACTTTGGTTTTGCATTGGTATATGACTAGGGCGAGACCGACTACACCAGAATATCCCTTTGATCCAGAAATCGAACGAACCTTACAAAGACTTAGACGAAGGATAAGAGTAGCAATGGCTAATCAAGACGGCAATATGAATCAAGATGTTCCAACAGGAGGATGAGTGATTCTTGCACGAAACAGAACTATTCCAGACTATCTTGAAGAAGATCTTGATGGACTTAATCCAGGAGTTGTCACACCTGAAATTGAAGCCGACCACTTTGAGTTAAAACCGGTAATGTTTAATATGATCAACACAATTGGTCAATTTGGCGGCTCAACAACTGAAGATGCACGACAACATCTGAAATCTTTCCTCGAGATTTGCAACTCGTTCAAAATACACGGAGTCACCCCCGATGTCTTACGATTAAGATTATTACCTTATTCACTGAGGGATAGGGCGAAATCATGGTTGAATAGCATTCCTGCCGGATCAATAGCATCTTGGACCGATCTTTGTCATGATTTCCTTGCTCAGTTTAATCCTACAAATTTGACTGATAAGCTTCGTAACGACATTACTTCTTTTCGGCAGGCGGATGATGAATCCATGTACGAGGCTTGGGAGCGATATAGAGAACTTTTACACAAATGCCCCCTACACGGATTCCCGGTGTGGACTCAAGTAACAATGTTTTACAACGCCGTGAATACACCAACAAGGATGATGCTAGATGCCTCGACAAACGGCATACTCCTAGATAAGCCGCCGGAGGAAGCAATGCAAATTTTAAACAGGCTGGCCAAGAATGATTATCAATTCCCATCTACTAGAAGATGAGGAGTTAGACGCCAAGCCACAATACATGAACTAGGATCATCAGATTCAATTTCGGCACAATTGGCCACTTTAACCAAGATGGTCCAGAACATGCAAAAACCAAACAACACACATGAGGTCAAGGTAATG
The DNA here is from genome assembly GCA_019671005.1 of Hibiscus mutabilis. Lineage (NCBI taxonomy): Eukaryota > Viridiplantae > Streptophyta > Magnoliopsida > Malvales > Malvaceae > Hibiscus > Hibiscus mutabilis. The sequence goes on along the minus strand of CM033726.1, from coordinate 12,631,044 downwards.
GATTCTTTTTGTGAGTTATGTGGTGATAACCATAATTCTTCTGAATGTATGCAGAATCCGAAATCCAGCTTCTATGTGGGGAATTACAATCGGAACAACAATGTGATGTCCAATACATACAATCCAGCTTGGAAGAAGCACCCAAATTTTTCATGGAGTGATCCCAACAATGCTCTAAACCAGAACAATCAGAATGCACAAGCATCGGGATTCCAGCAGAATATGCCACGGCAACAGTTGCCACAGCAACAACCGACAACATCTAGTTCTTTGGAAAATTCTCTAAATGCTTTTATGATGAAAACTGAATCTTATATGGCTGAGAATAGTAACTTCATAAAAAGAACTGATGCTTTTATTAACAGGACCGAGATGAGATTGCAAAACCAAGAAGCGTCAATCAAATCATTGGAAAATCAAGTCGGACAGTTTGCTCAAAATTTGAATACTAGACCGCAATGAGGTTTACCTAGCGATTCTGAAGTCGCAAGAGGAACTGACCATGAGCAATGTAAGACGATCACCACTAGAAGTGGCCAACAACTTAGAGAGGCTAAAACCCGCTCATCAAACAAAACTCCACAAAAAGATCAAGACGAACCTAGCGGCAAAACCTCATATGCTGAACCAGGTATTGCCGCGACAACCGGCAATAAGCATGCCTCGGCAACCGACGATAAAGACGCCTCGGCAACTTGCGATAAGCGTGCCTCGGCAACCCCAGTTGATAACGCCTCGGCAACTCCAGTTGTCCCGGCAATGCCGTCAACCAGGTTTCAAACCAATGAAAGGATCAAAGATATCCGACTTCCACCACCATTCCCACAAAGGTTGAAGCGACAAAAGCAAGAATACCAATTCAAGAAGTTTCTTGATATCCTAAAGCAAGTCCACATCAACTTGCCATTGGTGGAAGCAATTGAACAAATGCCAAACTATGCCAAGTTTCTTAAAGATATTGTGTCTAAGAGAACAAGGCTAGGAGAGTTTGAAACAGTTGCCGCAACAGAGGGATGCATGGCAATGTTGTACAATCGTATGCCACCCAAGTTGAAGGATCCCGAAAGTTTCACAATACCCTATTCCATTGGAAATCACTATGTCGGGAAAGCATTATGCGACCTTGGGGCTAGCATAAACTTGATGCCTAAATCGGTTTTCCAGAAACTAGGAATCGGGAAGGCAAGACCTACAAAAGTTATGTTGTAGCTAGCCGACAGATCCTATGTGCATCTAGAGGGAAAAATCGAGGACATACTGGTAAAAGTTGATAAATTTATTTTTCCCGCTGACTTTATTGTTTTGGATTGTGAAGCAGATGAGCATGCACCCATCATTCTCGGGAGACCATTCCTAGCAACAGGGAGAACCTTGATCGATGTTGAAAAGGGAGAACTCACAATGAGGGTGAATGACCAGCAAGTTAAACTAAATGTGTTCCAAACACTAAGGCATGCCGATGATCCAGAAGAATGCCAACTTCTTCATGCCACGACAGAGTTTAACTTCGACGAGGAATTTAGTTGCCTCAACAACTACATTGCCGATCAAGAGGAACATGAGGAGTATGAAGAACCGGTCGATGAGGAACAACAAGAAGAGGCAAATTGGCTAGTCAATCGACCAGGTACATACTTTGAACCACTGGATTACTCAGGTAAGGAAGGTAAGCTCGAAAAACCCTCTATTGAACAACCACCGATTCTTGAGTTGAAACAATTGCCAGAGCAACTAAAATATGCATACTTAGGAACCGATAACACATTGCCTGTAATTATTTCTTCTAAGTTACAGCCTGAGCAGGAAAAGAAGCTGATCAAGATATTGAAGCTACACAAAAAGGCAATAGGGTGGACAATTGCCGACTTGAAGGGAATTAGCCTGGCAGTGTGCATGCACAAGATTTTGTTGGAAGATGATCACAAACCTTCAATTGAGGCCCAGAGGAGACTAAATCATGCCATGAAAGGGGTTGTAATGAAAGAAATCATCAAGTGGCTTGACGCCGGCATTATATACCCTATCTCTGATAGTACGTGTGTAAGTCCGGTACAATGTGTACCAAAAAAGGGAGGTATAACAGTGGTAAGTAATGAAAATAATGAACTCATTCCAACCAGGACTGTGATCGGTTAGAGGGTTTGTATGGATTATCGAAAGCTAAATAAAGCCACCAGGAAAGATCACTTCCCATTACCCTTTATTGATCAAATGCTTGACTGTCTTGCAGGTAAACCCTTTTATTGTTTTCTTGATGGTTATTCAGGTTACAATCAAATTGCCATAGCACCAGAAGATCAAGAAAAGACAACTTTCACATGCCCATACGGTACTTATGCCTTCCGAAGGATGCCGTTCGAATTGTGTAACGCCCCGGCAACCTTCCAAAGATGCATGATGGCACTCTTTTCAGACATGGTCGAAGACTTCCTTGAGATCTTCATGGATGATTTTTCTATTTTTGGTAATGACTTCGACAACTGTCTCGGTAATTTAGAGAAGGTGTTGGCAAGATGTGAAGAAACTGATTTAGTCCTCAATTGAGAGAAATGCCATTTTATGGTAGATGAAGGAATAGTGCTCGGCCACCAGATTTCATCCAAGGGAATTGAAGTAGACAAAGCCAAGGTGGACGTGATCGAGAGATTACCCCCACCAAGTTCGGTTAAAGGAATTTGAAGTTTTCTTGGACATGCAGGTTTTTACAGGAGGTTCATTCATAATTTTTCTAAAATCACTAAACCCTTGTGCAATTTGCTTGAACAGGATAAAGTCTTCGATTTTGATGATTCTTGCACCCCAAGCATTTGAAACCCTAAAGGAAAAGCTTGCCTCGACACCCATTTTCGTTCCACCAGATTGGACGCTACCTTTTGAGCTCATGTGTGATGCAAGTGATTTCGCAGTAGGAGCAGTCCTAGGCCAACGCACAGGTAAGACCTTGCATGTGATATACTACGCTAGTAAAACTCCTAATAGTGCTCAAGTGAATTACACAACAACAGAGAAAGAGTTACTAGCTTTAGTTTTCGCATTTGACAAGTTCCGATCCTATTTGATTGGTACAAAGGTAATTGTTCATACGGACCATTCGGTAATCAAATATCTATTTGCTAAAAAGGATGCCAAACCTCGTTTGATTCGTTGGATATTACTTTTACAAGAATTTGATATTGAAATTAAGGACAGGAAAGGAACAGAAAATCAAGTGGCCGATCACTTATCACGTTTAGAACGTAATAGGGAGGAGGACGCATATCTAGAGATATGCGATGCATTCCCGGATGAACAAATTTTAGTTGCCTCGGCAACCATGGACGCACATGCCTCGGCAACCCTCGACGCCGCAGCAGCCTTTGACGCGCACGCCTCGGCAATTCTGGGAGCAGTCGCCACGGCAGCACATGCCTCGGTAATACCCTGGTATGCGGATTTAGTTAATTTCCTTGTTTGTGGTATTTTACCTTATGGCATTACTCACCAAGGGAAGAAGTGGTTCCGCCATGATGCTAAGCATTACTTTTGGGACGAGCCTCTTTTGTTTAAACACTATGCAGATCAGGTTATACGCCGATGTGTCCCTGAAGAAGAGCAACAGAATGTGCTCTGGCAATGCCATTCTTCACCCTATGGAGGACATTTTGGAGGAACTCGTACCGTGGCCAAAGTTTTGCAACCCGGTTTGTATTAGCCAACATTGTACAAAGATGCCCAAGACTTTTACAAGCAATGTGATCGTTGCCAGAGGACGGGCAATATCTCTAGACGACATGAGATGCCACTCTAAAACATCATCGAGGTGGAATTGTTCGATGTATGGGGGATCGATTTTATGGGACCTTTTCCATCTTCATTTGGCAACCTCTACATTCTACTTGCCGTCGACTACGTGTCTAAATGGGTTGAGGCAGCTGCAGTTCCCAACAACGATTCCAAGACCGTGCAACGATTCTTGCAGAAAAAAATATTTACATGGTTTGGGATGCCGAGAGCAATTACCAGTGACGAAGGCAAGCATTTTGACAACAGACTAATTGCCAAGATGTTGCAATGCTTCGGCATATCACACAAGATCGCCACGACATATCACCCACAAACCAACGGGGAAGCAGAAATTTCCAATCGGGAATTGAAGGGTATACTCGAGAAAGTTGTAAATCCCTCTAGGAAGGATTGGTCATTAAGACTAGATGACGCACTATGGGCATACCACACTGCATTCAAAACACCCTTAGGTATGTCCCCCTTCCGACTTGTCTATGGCAAAACATGCCATTTATCGGTGGAAATCGAACACAAGGCATATTGGGAAAGTGCCGGACAAAAGCGTTTTTTGGACCTCAATGAGATAGAAGAATTCCGTGCACTCACCTATAACAATGCACGAATCTACAAGGAGAAAACAAAGCAATGGCATGACAAGAAACTATTGCCACGACAATTCATGCCAGGGCAACTAGTTCTCTTATTCAATTCTCGGCTAAAACTTTTCCCCGGAAAGCTGAAATCAAGATGGTCGGGACCATTCGAAGTTGTCAAACCATTCTCCCATGGTGCTGTGATAATCAAGTCCATCTCTGACAACCATGAATTCAAAGTTAATGGACAAAGATTGAAGCACTACAATGGTGCCCATGTGGAACGTAACAAAGAAGTGGTCAACTTAGGAGATGCATGAGCATGCTCTCCCTTTGATATTTTATTTTTATTTTTACTTTTATTTTTTTTATTTTTTTCGTTTAATATTTTTTATTTTTTTATTTTTTAAACTTTTTTATTATTATTATTTCTGATTATAACTATTATTTAGGATAGATTTTTTTATTTATTTATCTTTTTAAGTTTAAGAATCCCATTACACATCTTTATTTATTTTCTTTATTAGTTTATCTTTAATTTTAATCCTTATTTGATTTGTCTTTGAATTGTAGGAAAAAAGTTCAAGATAAAGAGGAATTTTAATCCAAGAAGCAAAACAACTTCAACAAGGAAACTAATGGGCTGAATCTAAGGCTTATATAAAGCCTCCAATTTACCCTAATCAGCCCCCCATTGCCGTCACCCTCTCCCTAAACCAAAACTCTTTTTCGTTTTCCTCTAATCCCACCCACCAAATTTACCACCTATCTTTTCTATAAAACCCATCACCTTTAACCTATTCCTTCTTTTTATCTTGCACCTTTTTAGTTTCTTTTATTTTATTTATTTTTTTTACAAAACTCACAACCAAGATCATCCATGGCATCCAAAATTAAATCTTTAGTTCATCCAAGTTCCTCCAAAGAACCAAGATACAAGAAGTTTGCTACACCGGTGGTTAAAGAAAGATTTCAATCCAAGTTTGAAAGCCGGAAGATTCATGAATAACAAGGCTTTGAATACTCAAACTCTCATCAAGATTTCGGCCTTGAACCATTCATCTTCGAGAGGATTGCACATCAAAAGTGGCAAAACATTTGCCATCAACCGGAACCGGGCAACATCTCATGGGTAAGAGAATTCTATGCTCACTCACTGTTGCGCGTAATAAGTGCTACGCAAATGTGCAAGTATACACGTCGCAAGTTATAGTATAAAAGATATCGTCTCCACAGGGATTGGTGCTACTTCAAGAATCTAGTCTCTTGCACTGTAAAAAGTAAAAACACAAGTAAAGGATTATAGGAGTTTTAACTAAAAACTAATCTAGAAAGCAATTAAGTAAATGAAAAGATGAGATCGAATGAGAGAGAGATAGGCCAGGTTATCGTGAGTTGAGGTGTGATAGCCGATTGGATCATTTTGGTAAAAGAGTGCACGGGCAACTCAGTTGCAGTGGCAACTTGCACAACAGGGTTGCCTTGGCAACTAATCGATGGTTGCCTGGGGAACTAGTTGGGCAACTACTTGGGCGTCTAGGCAGCAACCTTCAAGGTTTGGCAGAGCGTTCTTCAATGGTTTCTTCTTATCCCTAAGTCGAAACTCTAGCTACTTGTGCATGCCTTGATAATACATCACTGCGTGAATCAAGGGTGAACAACAACCAATCTTGCGCTCCTCTTAGCCGTTGAAATCCTTAACTTATTCCTAAGCCGGATTAATCTTCACCATCAATAGATTGAATAAAGATCATATTCATTCGTTTCTTGAATCTAACTCTCCCGATATTAGATAAATAGATGAAATCACGAGATCCTCTCCCAATTCACTCGCAAACAAGAATAAGAACCAAGAATGAATAAACCTTGAAATAGAAAAGTGCAAACTCTTATTACCTAAACAAAAACCAATAGTTTCTCACAACCACAAAACACAATAAACATAGCCAAGTAAATTTAGTTCATGGCTAGGTTCCAAAGAAACACAAGATAAATAATCCCTAGCATGAACCCAATCGAACAAGAAAGAAAAGATGAAGCTTGTCGAAAATCCCTTGCTTTCTCCCTTGGACTTGTCGAAATTTCCCTAATGCTCTCTCTTGGACTTGTCAAAATTTCCCCTAATGCTCTCCCTTCCAAGTTGTCGAAATCTCCTTGCTATTTATAGGGCTAGGCCAAAGTCCTTCTTTGAGGAGGAGTTTGAGTTGGAATTAAATTATCTTTAAAGAATATAATTCTTTATTATAATTTTATTCGTATTAGAACTTCTCCTATCTTCTTGGAATTTAATTCTTCTTTAATCTCTGCATGGCAATCAAATTCCTTTGGGCTTGGGCCTTGCTCCATGTCATCTTGGGCTTGTAAAGTCATTAATTTCGACATCCCTATTGCATTTTCTCTTTGTCGACAATTGCCATGGCAACTGGCTCGGCGTCTCCTTCATGCATTGCCCTGGCAACTAGCTCGGCATATCCTTCATGCATTGCCCTGGCAACTAGCTCGGCATTGCTTTGGCAAGTGATCCTGCACATACACACACAAAGCACACCAAAGCAGCATCTTTTCCACAAAAACTACCAAGTTATGTAATCAAGCTCAACGATGGAAGGAAACATGGATTAATGCATGAATGGCTAACTATGCAACTAATATGAGCCTAAGTCCAACAATAATATGAGTAAAAAGGGTAAGAAAAATACTACTTTTGAACACTTATCACACCCCCAAACTCGAACTATTGCTTGTCCTCAAGCAATGCAAACTCATAATTACCTGCCAAGACTTCAATTTTCACAAACTCAGCTTTGAAATTGATTTCAATTCTCTAAACCTGGGCACAAAGTATGATTGGCTTTTTATTTTTCAGAAAACTGAGGAATTACTCGGAATCAAACTATAATGCTTGTGAGTGTGTGCGGAGTTGTGTGCAAGTTGATTTTTCGGATTCTATGCAAACAATTGGTTTTCAAATTACTTCATTGGGTTCTTTTTAACATGTTTTAACTAGAGCCAATTTCGGGCACCTCTAGTGTTTTGTTTTTAGTTTTCTTAAGTTAATTTAATCGACTAGAGCGGTTTGGGCACCTCTAGTTAAATTTTTTTAACACATCCTAGAGCCAGTTTCGGGCACCTCTAGTGATCAATTTTTTTAGCACATGCTAGAGCCAATTTGGGCACCTCTAGCATTCATCCAATTTTTTATTCTAATCCCCCAATTTGTTAATTATCAACCTAAGTTCACTAGAATTCCTTAAATCAATCAAACCACAACAGTGTTTCATCAAATTTAGCATTATAGTAAAATTCTAAGTTTTTCCATGGTTATCCTAGAATAAAAATTCTATCAATTAAGTGCATTGGCAAAGTCATCATCGAATATTCATCAAATTTAAGCAATTCTTGTTTCAATTAACGGCATGGCAAGCAATTTATGTATCCTAAATGTAATACTTAAGTGAATGTAACTAGACATGGTAACTACTAATAACAATCCCCCCCAAACTCGAGTTAGGCATTGTCCTCAATGCATGCATAAAATAACGAGAAATAATAAAAATAAATAAATAAATAAATAAAAATGCATGCGAGGACTTACTCCAAGAGTTCGTCATCGTAGATGATTAGTTTCCTTCTAGTCGGTGTCTTGATTATCTTGCTTGAACGCGATGGTTGTTTTCTTGTTGCCGGTGGTGGAATCGATCCTCGTACGGGGCTGTCCTCATCGTCCTCTTCATCAATATCAATGGCTTTTCGCTTGGAGGATTCAATTGGTGCGGTCTTGATTGGTTCAATGGAGGACTCGTCCGAATCTGAAAAATCAGAAAATGATTCCGTAGGAGTTGATTCGGGCATAGGTGTTTTACCTTTGGCTTTTGCAGTGGTTGCCGGGATGTCTTTAGCTTTGGTTGTCGTGGCATCTTCAGGGTTGGTTGCCATGGCGTAGCTTCCTTGGTTGCCGTGGCGACTGCTTCATTGGTTGCCGGGGTAAGGATCTCGGCGGGAAAGATTGGGAACGGCACACGATTGTCCGGGTACTTTTCTAGGATGACTTGGGTGATGGCATTGTTGTGCTCCTTCATGTACCGCATGAACATTAGTTGCCGATCTTCAATTTGCCTTAGGCGGCTTGCCAATGGGTGCAAAAGTGCTTCAAAGTGTCCCGGGATTAATGGTCGAGTTGCCCTGGCGTTAGGTGCTTGGGCATTAGGGATTGCCACGGCGGCAGAAGTTGCCGTGGCAATTGGAGGCCTTGAAGAATCTCCCGGTGCCTCTCCCATTAGCTTTCGGATTAGTGCTTGATTCCAACCAGACTTGTGTAGGGCCTTTTCATCGGTAGACTCATTCGAGACATGTATCTCCTTGCAAAGATTAGAAATTAACCAAGGGAAGAAAAAAGAGCCCTTATCTTTTGAGCTGCATACAAAAATCTCATCACAAATAATTTTTCCAATGTTAATGATGCGATTATGCAAAATAGAATGTATGAGCAAAAGACGTGGTATATCATCGGTAGTATTGTGTGTGGAGGGAATTAAAGAAGTTTTAACAAACTTATTCCATAGTTTTGCCTCGGGTTTAAGCCGGAGGCGATTTACCGTGCCCTTGTATTTACCGTCGTTCCAATGAGTTCCCGGTTGAATGAGTTCTTGAAGCACCTTGTCGAGTTGCTTGGGATTGATTTGGTCAACAAAGGCTTGATGCTCGTCCTTCTCAATGTAAAGTCCGTAAAAGGTGTTGATGCTTTCGGGACTTATAAGTATGGCCTTGTCACGAACAAAAACATAAGGATTATCCGGGTTAGATGAGTGAGCATAGAATTCTCTTACCCATGAGATGTTACCCGGTTCCGGTTGATGCCAAAAGATTTTCCACTTTTGATGTGCAATCCTCTTGAAGATGAATGGTTCAAGGCCGAAATCTTGATGAGAGTTGGAGTATTCAAAGCCTTGTTCTTCATGAATCTTCCGGCTTTCAAACTTAGATTGAAATCTTTCTTGAACTACCGGTGCAGAAAACTTCTTGTATCTTGGTTCTTTGGATGAACTTGGATGAACTAAAAGTTTGATCTTGGATGCCGTGGATGATCTTGGCTGTGAGTAAAAACAAAGAAAAGAAAAGAAACTATAAAGTTGCAAGATAGAAAGTAGGAATAGGTTAAGGGTGATGGGTTTTATAGAAAAGATAGGTGGGTGGGATTGGGGGAAAACGAAAATGGGTTTAGGGTTTGGTAGGAGTTTTCGACAAAGGGGTTTTGGTTAGGATGAATTGGAGGCTTTATATAAGCTTTAGATTCAGCCCCTTAGTTTCCTTGTTGAAGATGTTTTCCTACTTGGTTTAGAATTCCTTCTTTATCTTGAACTTCTTTTCCTACAATTCAAAGACAAATCAAATAAGGATTAAAATTAAATATAAACTAATAGAGAAAATAAATAAAGATGTGTAATAGGATTCTTAAACTTGAATAAAAAAAATCTATCCTAAAACTACTAATAATCGGAAAAAATAATAAAATAAAAAAATCAGAAAAAAATGAAAAATAAATAAAATAATTAAATAATAAAAAAAACAAAAATAAAAATAAAAATAAAAATATCAAAAGGGAGAGCATGCTCATGCATCTCCTAAATTGACCACTTCCTTGTTACGTTCCACATGGGCACCATTGTAGTGCTTCAATCTTTGTCCATTAACTTTGAATTCATGGTTGTTAGAGATGGACATGATTATCACAGCACCATGAGAGAATGGTTTGGCGACTTCAAATGGTCCCGACCATCTTGATTTCAGCTTTCCCGGGAAAAGTTTTAGCCGAGAATTGAATAGGAGAACTAGTTGCCCTGGCGTGAATTGTCGTGGCAATAGTTTCTTGTCGTGCCATCGCTTTGTTTTCTCCTTGTAGATTCGTGCATTGTTATAGGCGAGTGCACGAAATTCTTCTATCTCATTAAGATCCATCAAACGCTTTTGTCCGGCACTTTCTCAATCCATATTCACGGTCTTGATTGCCCAGTACGCCTTGTGCTCGATTTCCACCGGTAGATGGCATGTTTTTCCATAGACAAGTCGGAAGGGGGACATACCTAAGGGTGTTTTGAATGCAGTGCGATATGCCCAAAGTGCGTCATCTAGTCTTAATGACCAATCCTTCCTTGAGGGATTTACAACTTTCTCGAGTTTCCCTTCAACTCCCGGTTGGAAATTTCTGCTTGCCTGTTGGTTTGTGGGTGATATGCCATGGCGATCTTGTGTGATATGCCGAAGCGTTGCAACATCTTGGCAATTAGTCTGTTGTCAAAATGCTTGCCTTCGTCGCTGATAATTGCTCTCGGCATCCCAAACCGTGTAAATATGTTTTTCTGCAGGAATCGTTGCACGGTCTTGGAATCGTTGTTGGGAACTGCAGTTGCCTCTACCTATTTAGACACGTAGTCGACGGCAAGTAGAATGTAGAGGTTGCCGAATGAAGATGGGAAAGGTCCCGTAAAATCGATCCCCCATACATCGAACAGTTCCACCTCGATGATGTTCTGGAGTGGCATCTCATGTCGTCTAGAGATATTGCCCGTCCTCTGGCAACGATCACATTGCTTGTAAAAGTCTTGGGCATCTTTGTACAATGTTGGCCAATACAACCCGGATTGCAAAACTTTGGCCGCGGTACGAGTTCCTCCAAAATGTCCTCCATAGGGTGAAGAATGGTATTGTCGGAGTACATTCTGTTGCTCTTTTTCAGGGACACATCGGCGTATAACCTGATCTGCACATTGTTTAAACAAAAGAGGCTCGTCCCAAAAGTAATGCTTAGCATCATGGCGGAACTGCTTCTTCCCTTGGTGAGTAATGCCATAAGGTAAAATACCACAAACAAGGAAATTAACTAAATCTGCGTACCAGGGTATTGCCGAGGCATGTGCTGCCGTGGCGACTGCTCCCAAAATTGCCGAGGCGTGTGCGTCAAAGACTACTGCGGCGTCAAAAGTTGCCGAGGCGTGTGCATCCATGGTTCCGAGGCGTCTAGGGTTGCCGAGGCAACTAGAATTTGTTCATCCGGGAATGCATCGCATATGTCTAGGTCCGCATCCTCCTCCATATTGTGTTCCAAACGTGATAAGTGATCGGCCACTTGATTTTCTGTTCCTTTCCTGTCCTTAATTTCAATATAAATTCTTGTAAAAGTAATATCCAACGAATCAAACGAGGTTTAGCATCCTTTTTAGCAAATAAGTATTTGATTGTCGAATGGTCCGTATGAACAATTACCTTTGTACCAATAAATAGGATCAGAACTTGTCAAATGCGAAAACTACAGCTAGTAACTCTTTCTCCGTTGTTGTGTAATTCACTTGAGCACCATTAAGAGTTTTACTAGCGTAGTATATCACATGGAAGGTCTTACCTGTGCGTTGGCCTAGGACTGCTCCTACCGTGAAATCACTTGCATCACACATGAGCTCAAAAGGTAGCATCCAATCTGGTGGGACGACAATGGGTTCCGAGGCAAGCTTTTTCTTTAGGTTTTCGAATGCTTGGGTGCAAGAATCATCAAAATCGAAGACTGTATCCTGTTCAAGCAGATTACACAAGGGTTTAGTGATTTTAGAAAAATTATGAATGAACATCCTGTAAAAACCTGCATGTCCGAGAAAACTTCGAATTCCTTTAACCGAACTTGGTGGGGGTAATCTCTCGATCACGTCCACCTTTGCTTTGTCTACTTCAATTCCCTTGGATGAAATCTTGTGGCCGAGCACTATTCCTTCATCTACCATAAAATGGCATTTCTCCCAGTTGAGGACTAAATCCGTTTCTTCGCATCTTGCTAACACCCTCTCTAAATTTCCGAGACAACTGTCAAAGTGATTACCAAAAACCGAAAAATCATCCATGAATATCTCAATGAAGTCTTCGACCATGTCTGAAAAGAGTGTCATCATTCATCTTTGGAAGGTTGTCGGGGCGTTACACAATCCGAACGGCATCCTTCGGAAGGCATAAGTACCGTATGGGCATGTGAAGGTTGTCTTTTCTTGATCTTCTGGTGCTATGGCAATCTGATTGTAACCTGAATAACCATCAAGAAAATAATAAAAGGGTTTACCTGCAAGACGGTCAAGCATTTGATCAATAAAGGGTAATGGGAAGTGATCTTTCCTAGTAGCTTTGTTTAGCTTTCGATAGTCCATACAAAAACCCTCCAACCGGTCACAGTCCTGGTTGGGATAAGTTCATTATTTTCATTGCTTACCACTGTTATACCTCCCTTTTTCGGTACACATTGTACCGGACTTACCCACGTACTATCAGAGATAGGGTATATAATGCCAGCGTCAAGCCACTTGATGATTTCTTTCATTACAACCCCTTTCATGGCATGATTCAGTCTCCTCTGGGCCTCAATTGAAGGTTTGTGATCATCTTCCAACAAGATCTTGTGCATGCATACTGCCGGGCTAATTCCCTTCAAGTCGGTAATTGTCCACCCTATTGCCTTTTTGTGTAGCTTCAACATCTTGATCAGCTTCTTTTCCTGCTCAGGCTGTAACTTAGAAGAAATAATTACAGGCAATGTATTATCGGTCCCTAAGTATACATATTTTAGTTGCTCTAGCAATTGTTTCAACTCAAGAATTGGTGGTTGTTCAATAGAGGGTTTTTCGAGCTTACCTTCCTTACCTGAGTAGTCCAGTGGTTCAAAGTATGTACCTGGTCGGTTGACTAGCCAATTTGCCTCTTCTGGTTGTTCCTCATCGACCGGTTCTTCATACTCCTCATGTTCCTCTTGGTCGGCAATGTAGTTGCCGAGGCAACTAAATTCCTCATCGAAGTTAAACTCTGCTGTGGCATGAAGTAGTTGGCATTCTTCCGGATCATCGGCATGCCTTAGTGTTTGGAACACATTTAGTTTAACTTGCTGGTCATTCACCCTCATTGTGAGTTCTCCTTTTCAACATCAATCAAGGTTCTCCTGTTGCTAGGAATGGTCTCCGAGAATGATGGGTGCATGCTCATCGCTTCACAATCCAAAACAATAAAGTCAGTGGGAAAAATAAATTTATCGACTTTTACCAAAGTATGTCTTCGATTTTTCCCTCTAGATGCACATAGGATCTGTCACCTAGCTGCAGCATGACTGTTGTAGGTCTTTGCTTCCCGATTCCTAGTTTTTGGAAAACCGATTTAGGCATCAAGTTTATGCTAGCCCCAAGGTCGCATAATGCTTTCCCGACATAGTGATTTCCAATGGAACAGGGTATTGTGAAACTTCCGGGATCCTTCAACTTAGGTGGCATACGATTGTGCAACATTGCCATGCATCCCTCTGTCGCGGCAACTGTTTCAAACTCTCCTAGCCTTGTTCTCTTGGACACAATGTCTTTAAGAAACTTGGCATAGTTTGGCATTTGTTCAATTGCTTCCACCAATGGCAAGTTGATGTGGACTTGCTTTAGGATATCAAGAAACTTCTTGAATTGGTATTCTTGCTTTTGTCGCTTCAACCTTTGTGGGAATGGTGGTGGGAGTCAGATATCTTCGATCCTTTCATTGGTTTGAAACCGATTGACGGCATTGCCGGGACATCTGGAGTTGCCGAGGCATTATCAACTGGGGTTGCCGAGGCATGCTTATCGCAAGTTGCTGAGGCGTCTTTATCGTCGGTTGCCGATGCATACTTATTGCCGGTTGCCGCGGCAATTCCTGGTTCAGCATCTGAGGCTTTACCGCTAGGTTCGTCTTGATCTTTTTGTGGAGTTTTGTTTGATGAGCGGGTTTGAGCCTCTCTAAGTTGTTGGCCACTTCTAGTGGTGATCGCCTTACATTGCTCATGGCCAGTTCCTCTTGCGACTTCTGTATCGCTAGGTAAACCTCATTGTTGTCGGTTTTCCAATGATTTGATTGCCGCCCTTGGTTTTGCAATCTTATCTCGGTCCTGTTAATAAAAGCATCAGTTCTTTTTATGAAATTACTATTCTCAGCCATATAAGATTCAATTTTCATCATAAAAGCATTTAGAGAATTTTCCAAAGAACTAGATGTTGTCGATTGTTGTTGCGGCATCTGTTACCGTGGCATATTCCGCTGGAATCCCGATGCTTGTGCATTCTGATTGTTCTGGTTTAGAGCATTGTTGGGATTACTCCATGAAAAATTTGGGTGCTTCTTCCAAGCTGGATTGTATGTATTGGACATCATGTTGTTGCTCCGATTGTAATTCCCCACATAGAAGCTGGATTCCGGATTCTGCATACATTCAGAAGAATTATGGTTATCACCACATAACTCACAAAAAGAATCCATTACCTTGACTTCATGTGTGTTGTTTGGTTTTTGCATGTTCTGGACCATCTTGGTTAAAGCGGCCAATTGTGCCGAAATTGAATCTGATGATCCTAGTTCATGTATTGTGGCTTGGCGTCTAACTCCTCCTCTTCTAGTAGATGGGAATTGATAAATCATTCTTGGCCAGCCTGTTTAAAATTTGCATCGCTTCCTCCGGTGACTTATCTAAGAGTATGCCGTTTGCCGAGGCATCTAGCATCATCCTTGTTGGTGTATTCACGGCGTTGTAAAACATTGTTACTTGAGTCCACACCGGGAATCCGTGTAGGGGGCATTTGTGTAGAAGTTCACTATATCGCTCCCAAGCCTCGTACATGGATTCATCATCTGCCTGCCGAAAAGAAGTAATGTCGTTACGAAGCTTATCAGTCAAATTTGTAGGATTAAATCTAGCAAGGAAATCACGACAAAGATCAGTCCAAGATGCTATGGATCCGGCAGGAATGCTATTCAACCATGCTTTCGCCCTATCCCTTAGTGAATAGGGGAATAATCTTAATCGTAAGACATCGGGGGTGACTCCGTGTATCTTGAACGAGTTACAAATCTCGAGGAAAGATTTCAGATGTTGTCGTGCATCTTCAGTTGCTGAGTCGCCAAATTGACCTATTGTGTTGATCATATTAAACATTACCGGTTTCAACTCAAAGTGGTCGGCTTCAATTTCAGGTGCGACAACTCCTGGATTAAGTCCATCAAGATCTTCTTCAAGATAGTCTCGAATAGTTCTGTTTCGTGCAAGAATCACTCCTCCTCCTGCTGGAACATCTTGATTCATATTGCCGTCTTGATTTGCCATTGCTTCTCTTATCCTTCGTCTAAGTCTTTATAAGGTTCGTTTGATTTCTGGATCAAAGGGATATTCTGGTGAAGTCGGTCTCGCCCTGGTCATATACCAATGCAAAACCAAAGTTTGTTAGCCCTTTGAATTTTAAACAAGAAAAATAAAAAGAAAGTGCAAGAAAGTAAAAACAAAGTCGCTATTGCCAATCCCCGGCAACGGCGCCAAAAACTTGTTGTGCGTAATAAGTGCTACGCAAATGTGCAAGTATACACGTCGCAAGTTATAGTATAAAAGATATCGTCTCCACATGGATTGGTGCTACTTCAAGAATCTAGTCTCTTGCACTGTAAAAAGTAAAAATACAAGTAAAGGATTATAGGAGTTTTAACTAAAAACTAATCTAGAAAGCAATTAAGTAAATGAAAAGATGAGATCGAATGAGAGAGAGATAGGCCAGGTTATAGTGAGTTGAGGTGTAATAGCCGATTGGATCGTTTTGGTAAAAGAGTGCACGGGCAACTCAGTTGCCGTGGCAACTTGCACAACGGGGTTGCCTTGGCAACTAATCGATGGTTGCCTGGGCAACTAGTTGGGCAACTACTTGGGCATCTGGGCAGCAACCTTCAAGGTTCGGCAGAGCGTTCTTCAATGGTTTCTTCTTATCCCTAAGTCGAAACTCTAGCTACTTATGCATGCCTTGATAATACATCCCTGCGTGAATCAAGGGTGAACAACAACCAATCTTGCGCTCCTCTTAGCCGTTGAAATCCTTAACTTATTCCTAAGCCGGATTAATCTTCACCATCAATAGATTGAATAAAGATCATATTCATTCATTTCTTGAATCTAACTCTCCCGATATTAGATAAATAACTGAAATCACGAGATCCTCTCCCAATTCACTCGCAAACAAGAATAAGAACCAAGAATGAATAAACCTTGAAATAGAAAAGTGCAAACTCTTATTACCTAAACAAAAACCAATAGTTTCTCACAACCACAAAACACAATAACCATAGCCAAGTAAATTTAGTTCATGGCTAGGTTCCAAAGAAACACAAGATAAATAATCCCTAGCATGAACCCAATCGAACAAGAAAGAAAAGATGAAGCTTGTCGAAAATCCCTTGCTTTCTCCCTTGGACTTGTCGAAATTTCCCGATTGCTCTCTCTTGGACTTGTCGAAATTTCCCCTAATGCTCTCCCTTCCAAGTTGTCGAAATCTCCTTGCTATTTATAGGGCTAGGTCAAAGTCATTCTTTGAGGAGGAGTTTGAGTTGGAATTAAATTATCTTTAAAGAATATAATTCTTTATTATAATTTTATTCCTATTAGAACTTCTCCTATCTTCTTGGAATTTAATTCTTTTTTAATCTCTGCATGGCAATCAAATTCCTTTGGGCTTGGGCCTTGCTCCATGTCATCTTGGGCTTGTAAAGTCATTAATTTTTTTGACATCCCTATTGCATTTTCTCTTTGTCGACAATTGCCATGGCAACTGACTTGGCGTCTCCTTCATGCATTACCCTGGCAACTAGCTCGGCATATCCTTCATGCATTGCCCTGGAAACTAGCTCGGCATTGCTTTGGCAAGTGATCCTGCACATACACACACAAAGCACACCAAAGCAGCATCTTTTCCACAAAAACTACCAAGTTATGTAATCAAGCTCAACGATGGAAGGAAACATGGATTAATGCATGAATGGCTAACTATGCAACTAATATGAGCCTAAGTATAACAATAATATGAGTAAAAAGGGTAAGAAAAATAGTACTTTTGAACATTTATCACTCACCTAACCCGGATAATCCTTATGTTTTTGTTCGTGACAAGGCCATACTCATAAGTCCCGAAAACGTCAACACCTTTTACGGGCTTTACATTGAGAAGGAAGAGCATCAAGCCTTCGTTGATCAAATCACTCCCAAGCAACTCGACAAGGTGCTTCAAGAACTCACTCAACCGGGAACTTATTGGAACGACGGTAAATACAAGGGCACGGTAAATCGCCTTCGGCTTAAACCTGAGGCAAAACTATGGAATAAGTTTATTAAAACTTCTTTAATGCCCACCACACATAATACTACCGTTGATATACCACGTCTTTTGCTCATACATTCTATTTTGCATAATCACATCATTAACATTGGAAAAATTATTTGTGATGAGATTTTTGTATGTAGCTCAAAAGATAAGGGTTCTCTTTTCTTCCCTTGCTTAATTTTTAATCTTTGCAAGGAGATGCATGTCCCAAGTGAGTCCACCGATGAAAAGGCCCTACCAAAGTTCGGTTGGAATCAAGCACAAATCCAAAAGCTAATGGGAGAGACACCGGGAAAATCTTCAAGGCCTCCAATTGCCGCGGCAACTCCTGCCGCCCCGGCAATCCCTAATGCCAAAGCACCTAACGCCCGGGCAACTCGGCCATCAACCCCGGGACACTTTGAAGGACTCTTTCAACCATTGGTGAGCCACCTAAGGCAAATTGAAGACCGGCAACTAATGTTCATGCGGTACATGAAGGAGCACAACAATGCCATCACCCAAGTCATCCTAGAAAAGTACCCGGACAATCGCGTGTCGTTCCCAATCTTTCCTACCAAGATCCTTGCCCCGGTAACCAATAAAGCAGTCGCCACGGCAACCGCAAAAGATGATGTCGCGGTAACCTACATCGTGCCTGTACAAGCTGACGCCACAGTAACTAACCCTGAAGATGCCACGGCAACCAAAGCTAAAGACATCCCGGCAACCACTGCAAAAGCCAAAGGTAAAGCACCTATGCCCGAATCAACTCCTACGGAATCATTTTCTGATTTTTCAGATTCGGACGAGTCCTCTATTGCACCAACAAAAACTGCATCAATTGAATCCTCCAAGCGAAAAGCCAATGACACTGATGAAGAGGACGATGAGGACAACCCCGTACGAGGATCGATTCCACCACCGGCAACAAGAAAACAACCATCGCGTTCAAGCAAGAGAATCAAGACACCGATAAAAAGGAAACTAATCATCTACGATGACGAACTCTCAGAGTAAGTCATCGTATGCATTTTATTTTTCGTTATTTTCCTTTAATGCATGCATTGAGGACAATGCCTCACTCAAGTTTGGGGGGATTGTTATTAGTAGTTACCATGTTTAGTTACATTCATCTTAAGTATTGCATTTAGGATACATAAATTGCTTGCCATGCCTTTAGTTGGAACAAGAATTGCTTAGATTTGATGAATATCCGATGATGACTTTGCCAATGCACTTAATTGATAGAATTTTTATTCTAGGATAACCATGGAAAAACTTAGAATTTTACTATGATGCTAAATTTGATGAAACACTATTGTGGTTTGATTGATTTAAGGAATTCTAGTGAACTTAGGTTGATAATTAACAAATTGGGGGATTAGAATAAAAATTGGATGAATGCTAGAGGTGCCTGAAATTGGCTCTAGCATGTGCTAAAAAATTGATCACTAGAGGTGCCCGAAACTGGCTCTAGTATGTGTTAAAAAAATTGATCGCTAGAGGTGCCCGAAACCGGCTCTAGTCGAAAAAAATAACTTAAGAAAACTAAACACTAGAGTTGCCCAAAACTGGCTCTAGTTAAAACATGTTAAAAAGAACCCAATGAAGTAATTTGAAAACCTCTTGTTTGCATAGAATCCGAAAAATCAACTTGCACACAACTCCGCACACACTCACAAGCATTATAGTTTGATTCCGAGTAACTCCTAAGTTTTCCAAAAAAAAAACCAATCATACTTTGTGCCCTGGTTCAGAGAATCGAAATCGAGTTCAAAGCTAAGTTTGTGAGAATTGAAGTCTTGGCAGGTAATTATTAGTTTGCATTGCTTGAGGACAAGCAATAGTTTGAGTTTGGGGTGTGATAAGTGTTCAAAAGTACTATTTTTCTTATCCTTTTTTACTCATATTATTGTTAGACTTAGGCTCATATTAGTTGCATAATTAGCCATTCATGCATTAATCCATGTTTCCTTCCATCGTTGAGCTTGATTACATAACTTGGTAGTTTTTGTGGGAAAAGATGCTGCTTTGGTGTGTTTTGTGTGTATGTGCAGGATCACTTGCCAAAGCAAGGATAGAGCTAGTTGCAAGGGCAATACATGAAGGATATGCCGAGCTAGTTGCCAGGGCAATGCATGAAGGATATGCCGAGCTAGTTTCCAGGGCAATACATGAAGGAGACGCCGAGTCAGTTGCCAGGGCAATTGTCGACAAGAGCAAAGGTGATATGGTAGTCGAAATTGATGACTAGACAAGCCCAAGATGACGTGGAGCAAAGCCCAAACCCAAAGGAATTTGATTTCCATGAAGAGATTAAAGAAGAATTAAATTCCAAGAAGATAGAAGAAGTTCTAGTAGGAATATAATTATAATAAAGAATTATATTCTTTAAAGATAATTTAATTCCAACTTAACTTCCTCCTCAAAGAAGGACTTTGACCTAGCCTTATAAATAAGAGGGAGATTTCGACAAACCATAGAGAGAGCAAGAGAGGGGAATTTCGACAAGCCTCATTCTTCATCATTTTCTTTCTTGTTCGATTGGGTTCATGCTAGGGATTATTTATCTTGTGTTTCTTTGGAACCTAGCCATGAACTAAATCTATTTGGCTATGGTTATTGTGTTTTGTGGTTGTGAGAAACTATTGGTTTTTGTTTAGGTAATAAGAGTTTGCACTTTTCTATTCAAGGTTTATTCATTCTTGGTTCTTATTCTTGTTTGCGAGTGAATTGGGAGAGGATCTCGTGATTGCATCTATTTATCTAATATCGGGAGAGTTAGATTCAAGAAATGAATGAATATGATCTTTATTCAATCTATTGATGGCGAAGATTAATCCGGCTTAGGAATAAGTTAAGGATTTCAACGGCTAAGAGGAGCGCAAGATTGGTTGTTGTTCACCCTTGATTCACGTAGAGATGTATTATCAAGGCATGCACAAGTAGCTAGAGTTTCGACTTAGGGATAAGAAGAAACCATTGAAGAATGCTCTGCCGAACCTTAAAGGTTGCTGCCCAGACGCCCAAGAAGTTGCCCAACTAGTTGCCCAGGCAACCATCGATTAGTTGCCAAGGCAACCCCTTTGTGCCAGTTGCCACGGCAACTGAGTTGCCCGTGCACTCTTTTACCAAGACGATCCAATCGGCTATCACACCTCAACTCACGATAACCTGGCCTATCTCTCTCTCATTTGATCTCATCTTTCCTTTTACTTTATTGCTTTCTAGTTTAGTTATTAGTTAAACTCCTATAATCCTTTATTTGTGTTTTTACTTTTTACAGTGCAAGAGACTAGATTCTTGAAGTGGCACCAATCCCTGTGGAGACGATATCTTTTATACTATAACTTGCAACGTGTATACTTGCACAATTGCGTAGCACTTATTACGCGCAACAACAAGCAATAGTTCAAGTTTGGGGTGTGTTAAGTGTGTAAAAGTACTATATTTTTACCCTATTTACTCTTAATTATTGTTAAACTTAGGCTCATTCTAGTTGCATTTTTAGTCATTCATGCGTAATTGCATTGTTTCCTTCACTGTCATGTTTGATTACATAATTCAGTTGATTTTTATGGAAAATGTGGTGCTGGTATGTGTTTTTGTGTGTATAGGATCTAATTGCCCAATCAAGTAGGAAATTGCTGTAGCAATTGAAGATAAGAAGAAGGGATCTGCCGATTTTTAGAGGATAAATCCAATTAATTTGAATTAATTACTAGAAGCAAGGATAAATCCTAGATGAGTTGGAGTTACATGAAGAGATCAAAAGGAGTTTAAATTCCAAGAGTTTATGAGGAGTTTTTGGAAAATAAATAAATAAAAGATATTTATCACTTTTATAGTATTTAATTCCAACTTAAACTCATCTTTCATAAATAGAATTTGACCTAACCATCTCCTATATAAGGGAAGACAAGCCGCCACGTTGAGGGGAGTCGAATAGGAGGGAGTGAAAAATAGGGTTGCTTGACATCTTTTTCTTTCTGCTTTATTTTATTCGATTCATGTTGGGTGAATTTTATCTTGTATTTCTTTTGCACCCAGCCATGAACTAAACTTTACTTGGGTTGGGTTATTGTGTTTTTGTGGTTGTGAAAATGTTTGGATTTGTTTAGGTTTTTGAGTTGCAATTCAATTTCAAAGTCTGTTCATTCTTGGTTCTTAATTTTGATTTTGAGTAAATCATGAGAGGATCTTGTGAATTCATCCATTTATCTAATATCGGGATAGTTAGATTCAAGAAACGAATGAGCATTGTTTTCATACAAATGAATGTTGGTGAAGACTAATTCGACTTAGAGATAAGCTGTGAATTCAACGGTTAAGAGAAGTGCAAGATTGGTTGTTGTCCACCCATGGTTAACGCATGGATGTATTACTAAGGCATGTACAATTAAAAGTGTTTCGAGTTAAGGATAACACGGAACCATTGAAGAACGCTTCACCGAACTTTGAATGAAGTCGCCCAGTTGCCCAGGCAATCGCACCGTTCCCAGTTGCCCAGGCAATTCGACTGATGCTGATTGTTAAGACGATTAGGTTACTCTTGCAACCAACTACCACGACGGTCCATTCAATCATCACTCCACAACTCACGATAATCCAGCTTACTCTCTCAATTCGGTTTCCTCTTTCCTTTATTTCAATTATTTAGATTTAGTTTACATTATCTCAATTCATCATTACTATTTAATTCTTTAAACATTTGCATTGACTTAAGCAAAGCGGCCCAAACCAATCCCTGAGGAGACGATACTCGATACTTATCATTTATTACTTGCGACGTATTCACTTGCACCATTTGCGTAGCACTCAAAACACGCAACAAGTACCGATATGGATAGCAATTAAGTTAGTTATGGCTTAACCCAATTTCAAAAGTTTTACATTTCAGCCCTAAATAAAAGAAGTATCAACTGAATAAGTTATAGATGCCCAAATGTGCTAAAATGTGTCAAGTAAGCATGATATAATTGGAATTGCATGAATGTGTGCTAAATTTTCAAAAAGGACCTTACATTTTTAGAATTTTACATTTTGGTCCCTAATTGGGAAATTAAGATCATTAGCTTATTAATCAAATTGATTATGTTTCAATAAGGTTAAAATCAGTAAAAGTATAAAATGAAAGATCCCGAAAAGTTCTTTGATCTTGAAACATTTACTGTTTAATCCCCGAACTCTGAAACTTTACGAATTAGTCCTCAATGACTAAAATCATATGAAGACTTTTATACTCTTTGTTAATCAGACGATTGCTTGAAAATTTAGTATGTTTGACCTAGTTTGTCTTTGGCATGATTGCTCGATTTCTCTAAATTGTTTTTTGGTGATATTTCTGATTCGGTTTTCTTCCAGACCAAGTTGGGGTGTTATATCCTGTTTTTTTCTTTTCTAAAATCTACTACAAATACACAAAATACAAAAATGCACAGAACAGTTCACGGCTATTGTTTTCTGCATTTTTTTAGCACCAATTCAATCAACAATACAACACATAAAACGTACAAGGACTAGCAGAATAGCAGTACATAATACTAGGGATGGCAACGGGCCTGATCTAGACCGAATCCAGCTGGACCCAAATCCAGACCTATTTTTACATCCTGGATCCAGACCCGCCCCGGATCCGCGGGTCTAGAAAATTGGGACCCAATTCCAAATCCAACGGGTCTCACAGATCTGGGTCCAAAATGGGTATGTTAAAAAAATGACCATTCGACCTATTTTTTAACATAATAAAACTGTCATTGACTAATTTTACATCACATCTCTAATGGAAGAAAGATTAATTTCAATACAACTAGTAACATAATAAAAAACGATAAACTAAAGTCTAAAAAAAACTCCAACACAATTACACAAATGTCTTTTGAATAACACAAACATTAAAAGTATAGACCATGAAACATTCCATTGTCACAAGCCGAATACCGCACTTTTACCTCCTTAGAGTGCTAGTCTTTATCACTACTTAAATCATCAACATCTTAAAACAAACAAGAAACAACCAACCAAAGAGAAAAATTTGTTTAACGAAAATAATATTTGTGAAATTTAAATATTAATATTAAGGTTATGCAATATAATAACTTTCTTCTTTATCATCTCAATGATATCCACCACTTCCGCATCATCACAATCTGCATTAATAGTGGAACAAGCACGTGTTCCTTCAAAAGTGTCTGTCATAAATAAATAAATAAAAATTATTTTAGAGAATAATGTGAAATATAAAATTAAAGCAAAGGAAGAAAAATAATATTTTAAAACCAAAGGTGGTTTTTCTATAAACGGATCCAGGTCCAAATCTTAGTGTCAGAACCGGACCCGGATCCGTACTTTAATAAGAAGATCTAGATCCGGCCCAAATCCGTCGAGTCCAAAATTTTAGTATCCAAACCTTATAAAACGGATCTGCATTTACGGATTCAAGTCGGGTTAAAAATCCATTGCCATCCCTACATAATACAAGCAATACCAATGTCATTATTCTTGACAGCTAGTTGCCGCAATTTCAGCCCTTAAATGAGCTCCTAATGACTAATAAACCGGACACTTAGTTCAACTCAATTCTAGCAGCTATCTATTACATTTTAGACTACTATAGCAAGAAGACTAGACTTTAGACTACCAGCAAATTAGGACCATTGTTCGCTGTTTTTAGTGATTCGGCTACAAAATTTCATCTTAAAAACTGAACATTTCAACTTTAAGGACAGACATGTACTGTTGTTTTAGGAACTGACTAAAGGCTTATCTAGGCACTTTTAGGACTACAATTACTCGTCAAAACAGGGCATAACACTAGATGTATTTCCAGTAAGATTTTGGCTACCAAAATAACCTCCGCGCTATTGTAATTTGTACAGGGTTCTTATCACCATAACATGATTGCCATACTGTATGAATCAATGGTGACACAGATTTCTGATCTATTTAAAATATTCTTTTTTCTTCTGCCATTGCAGCCTTGATAAGATTACTACGAGTGTTATAATTATCGTTCCATTACTTATGTTGGATGTCGGGATTCGTTGTGTCTGTTTTGGTTTGAGTTTCTTATTCCCTCTGCTGTTTTTCATTTTTGTATGTTGGAGTATTTAAGTTAAATAAATTCAAGCTACATATCGAGGAATCCAAATCCATTATATGTGGTTTGAATGTTGAAAGTAGGAATTTTGTGTTCTTTTTAAATGGTTCTCTGTTTGAATTTCACACTCAGCTTTAAAGAACATCTTGACTCTTGCTCGCTAAATGATCAGTTTTTGTTAAGGCAGTTTGAAATTTAAGCCGCGATTCTAGATGTAAAATCTATCCCATCTGACGACTATGAATTCATCACGGTCTCATGATTTGAGGACCAATAACACAAAAATATTATGCGCAGTGGCTATTGCATTGGTATTACTAACATTTCATTTCCTAACAACTTCAGTTTAGCTTTCATATCAGACGGAGTGGCAACGATGGTGAAGGCTCGACATACAGTAACGGGTTTTTTGGGAAGTTGAGGTTTAGCTTTGGTAGAGGAAGTGTCGTTGGGGGTGTCATGGAGAGAAGAAGCCATGGGGAATGAAAGGATCAAGGGTAGCTGAAGAGGAACTTTTCAATTTTGAAGGAAAGGTCAAGAAGAAGGTGAAAATAAGGATGAAAAAAGTTTAGATGCTAAATTCAAATTTTGACTAAAGTTTAGGGATCACATTTGAAATTATTATTTTTTTAAACTTGTAACATCATCAAACTAACCAAGGTTAACGGTCTACTACTAAGATTTTATAAATTGATAACGTAAGTGACTAAAATGTACCTTTTTCAAAACTGGTGATCAAAATAAAACAATCCACAAACAAAAGGGAAAACCAGTGTAGTTTACCCTAAATTCTTCAAAGGGTGGCGTGTTTGCTACAGGGGTACCACTGGAGGAGGTGGATTTAATAAAGGAGGTCCCCGTTGCAGGATTTGTACTTTTCCTGTAAGATATTTAGATATCCCCTTGGTGAATGGAGCTGGATTTAACAAAAGGAATAATAGTTGGGTTAATGGAGAAGATATTGGAATGCTTAGCTCTAAAATCAGAATCCAAACAATACAATTTTTATATCTTCAACTTCTATTTTAAAAATCAAAATCTAATACCTCATTATATAAATGTTATTTTTCAAAATAAATAATGTGCGGTGGAGACCTATATTGCGAACAAAATTCACCAATCTTTTTTTTGTGTCCCCTTATATGATTTTATGATACAATCATATTGATGATATATACAAAAAAAAAAGGAAAATAGATGAATTTTATTACTCTATCGCCGGTAATTTGATCACCATTGCAGTAAAATAGAAAACATTAAATTAATAAAATGCAAGCGTGGAATTTTCCAGTAATCCAAACACACCATTTTTATTATTTGGGTTTGGTAACATTTTCATATTTTTTTTTCAAAACATTACAAAATTCAAATATAATACTAGATAGAGAAAAAGGGTGTAGTTAACGCCAGGCAGATGCGACGGTGAGAGTTCGTCCCATCCAACCAATGCTAATCCCTCCGTTTTCTTCTGTAACGGTGAACCCCGGGTGGACTCGGTTCCCAGAATTGAGTCTGCCACGCATCGTCTCTGCAACTCTTTCACTCAGAGGCGTTAACTCGAACCCCGCCATGCTCATCCGGGCCCGCCACTTCCCAAAAACCTCGCATCTTTCAAGGCGGTCCCTCCCTTCACACGCAACCGAGTTGGCAATTTTGCGCAACAGCCCTTCCTCCAGCTTCGCTCGTTCCGGGTTCTCCCTCGACAAGGTCGACTCAATCGAGTCAAACAATGCTCCGTAATATCCAAATGCTTCAACCACCCTGGATGCGAACAGAGCCGTATTAGTGTTCATCTCTTGTTCCACCAACGTTACCACGCGCGGCGCCAATCTTTTCACACGACGGAGAAGCTCGTCTCTCGGATTTTCCACTGACACGCTCTCGTCCGGCATTCGATAAAGCTTGAACGCGAAATTGATAGCCAATGGCTCGTCGGGTTCGCAGCCCAGCGACTCGCGACTCAGATCGCTGAGTTTGAGACTTGGCACCACATTAAATTTCAAACAAACTCCGAATCGCTCGGCAGCTTGACTCAGCTTGTACCCAACCATCTTCAATCTCTCGCCCGAACCATTATCAGCAATACAAGTGATCTTTACCATTGCAGGGCTCTGACTCACACGCTCCGCGAGCGCGTGGAGAAGATATAAGTATTGCCCTCCTTGCCCAATATCAAAATCAATTACATGGAACTTATTACAGCTTGGTTGGTCCAAAGTGGCATCCAGGATTGCCTGATTAGCAGCCATGAACCCGAGCTTAAAACAAGGAGACAGATCATAGAGCAACTGAGTTGCTGCAGCGTGTTCCTTGCTGAACAACTCAGCCACCGGTGGCGTGTTTCCCACTGAGTTGAGCCGCGATTTGAGAGTCAACAACATGCACTCCATCAACCTCTGCTCTGAATTCCCTTTGGCATTAGCAAGTTGAGCTAATCGAGTAAGGATCTCGTTAGCTACGTCGGTTTTTCTCTCGGAAATAGCTGATGCGGCCTCCATTAGTGTCTGCTTTGAGCAAGTCGAAGCTGGAGAAGCTACCGACGACGTGGAGGAGGAGGGGGAAGAAGCGATCGGGTTGTTAGGGCTGCTCAAACTCATCAAGTTTTGTATAGTTTCAGACCATTCGCTGTTGGTATTAGTAATCACCGAAACAGCATCCCCATCCCCATCGTTGTTGTCGTCTAGTAGCTGTTTCTCCAGCTCTTGAAGCTGATTCATCATCTTCTTTTCCGGGTCTTGCGCCTGGACCGCCTTTGCTTGCACCAAGTTCATGTACTGAGTGCTTGAGAAACCAGGGTTCACAGCCTGGATTGTGGCTTCAGAGCCGATACCGAGAGGAAGTTGCTGCGGTATCAGTTGTTGTAAAAGCGGCACTCCATATCGCTTCAACATGGAAGTAGGAGACGAGAAGTTACTTGAAACATCCTGCGACAAGTTGTAAGAGAAATCCATGGGAGAAACCGGAGAAGCGAGCTGGTAATTTCTGGGCTTAACTGCACGAAGATAAAGATTATTGAGAGCGTGACCATTGAAGTCAGCTCGTGTTCGCTTGCCAACGAAACTTGGTGCGGTTCGGTTGACGATCTGAGACGCTGTGTCCATGAAGATTCCAGGAGCTTGTGCTACTGCTCGGTACGGTGCAGTGGGTTGGTTGTTGGTGATGGTGGCAGCGTTAGCGACGGATCCGCCTTGTATTCTACCGTAAAATTCTGTGCCACCGCCAGAGAACCCCGATGCCATTTCCCTCCCCCTCTCCTATCTCTCTTCAGAAAGTGGATTCAAAGAAGAAAAATAAATAAATGAAACAAAGAATTAGCTGTAGAAGAAACTCATGATAGAGCTTGGATTATAGTGTAGAAATGATTCCTCTGAACCTAACGGAGATGGATTAATGGAGAGCGAAGCAAAAGAAGGGATTTCCAAAATCCAACCAGCTCTTACCCCTCTGGTTTTGGTGGTTTCCGGTTTTCTATTTAAATTAATAAAGGAAATGTTATTTTTTTTAATTCTATGAAACCGATGCGATCAGATCACGGCCGTTGATCTCTTCGTGATTTGGCATTTCTCGAGATTTTATTACAACAGCGTTCCGTGATTCCTTTCAATGAGGACCAACCTTTTCATTACACGGATATAGGCTATAGATATAGCTCCGACTTGTTTGAAAACAACACCACGCGCTTTCCTCAAAATTTAAATTCACGCATCAATGGCAGGGAATGAAATAAAAATAAAAATAAAAAAGTGGAATGCGGTTACACGCGATGGACAGGGTCGTGGGACTTGAATTTCAATTACTATGTGAAATTCTAATGATCTTTTTATGTTGGGTATTCGATCACCTGACAGGACAGTTACCAACTGTTTTTAAAAAAGCTTAAACTAAAAAACCCCTTTAAATTTTGTTTTTTTCTTCTTTTTTAACTTTTAAATTATAATTTGAATAAAATAGATTCTTAAATTATTATTTTTGATTATTTTAAGTCTTTAAATTATGATTTGGGTAAAATAAGATCTTAAACTATCATTTTTTTTTATCATTTTAAGTTTATAGTTACAAAAATATCATTTATAGGCTTTTCTAACATATATAAATATTTATGTTTTTTTTAAATTTTAAAATATCATATATCAAAATAAGTTCGTAAACTATCATTTCTGGTTATTATAAGTTTGATAGTTATTTAAGTCAAAAAATTATTTCGACTAATAAGATGTTGACACATCACAAAGATTTTTTGATCAATTGATAGTTTGGGGGACTAAAAGAAAAAATGACATAATTTAGATAATTATTTTGACCAAAAATAATTTAAGAACTTAAAATGACCAAAAATAATAATTTAAAAATATATTTTGTTTAAATCATAATTTAAAGATCAAAAATAAAAAAAATACAGTTTGAAAGCTACTTTTTTTTGTTTAAATCTAAAAAAAAAGGGCAAAGGGAGTACAATACAATCAAGAAAGAGGCAACAAAGAAAAGCGGTTTCTATAACACGTGGAGAAAATAAGTTGAGCTTTGAGGGAACTGAGGGTGACAGCGCCGTGAGTTTGAAAACTTCTCACGACTTGGTCCGCTGATTGAAATTCCAGTACCAGGGTTCCCGTCAACCGGTTAAGTCTGGATTGTTTTTACCGACACGTGTTAGTTTCCCACCATATATGTGTGAGTGAGGTTAGAATTTCAAATTCATAAAAGTTGGGTGCGTTGGCCAAGCCCCGACCTTAAAATATTCATTCCAAAATAACACGTAGTTTAAAGTTTCATCTAAGAAACACCTGTTCCACTCGGTTGAGTTTTTTTAAACACCTTCAAATTAAAGTAACCAACAAGTCCTCCGCGGGAAAAAAACCCAATAATTTAAGAACGATGTAGAATTGGAGGTTCTATTCAAAGTAAGACGAAAATCATATATACCTGTAAAATGCACATATATATTGTAATTAAAGATAAATTACTGACCAAAAATACATTCTATTCTCGTTGTGAAATTTGAAATTTTAACTACATAATTAAAGACGAGATGAACAATATTATATATTATATTTTATAGAAGAGAAAAGGCAAGTAGCAACATACCAAATAAATTTTGCATATTTTTATGGGGTAATTAAAAATTAACAAATTAATATTTGGTTCTGGTTCTGGTAAAAAAATTTGCTTTACCAAAATGTAAAGCACGAATTTGCTATCATTTATCTATAATAATTACTTATTTTAAAAATATAAATTCAAATTTTAATTATTTAAGAACATTTTGATTTTTTTTAACGTAGAACATGTTGATTTATATGGTATAACCAAGTGGAAAGACAATGTGGGAGGGTTGTCTCTAAGAACAAGGAATACAAGTCCACGATTCCATAGGTTTCTTTCTCCAAGGTGAAAGCCCGCGATGAATAAATGATTAATGGAGCGTTTGTTGCCTCGCTATTGAACTCCACGCAACGATTAAGAATTACATAGTAATTAGTTTATAAAAAAATTTGCATTTAATTTAATAGTATGGTATATGAGATTTTAGAGGGTAAAAGTTTAAATTTTATCGACTTTACAGGTGTGATTTTGCTAAAAGTGGTTAATAAAATGGCAACTATAAACACTTTCAGAAACACGATTAAAGAGAAAACATAAAATGTATAAAATAAAGTGTGAGCACCCAAATCCGTCTGACGCTCTTTTTTTGTATTTTAAAATTTATTTTGATGTATTTGAAAAAAATTTGCTCGGTTTTGGAATTAAAAATATGGAGTCGTCATCGATCATTTAAAAATAGTAGAACGGACACTAAAATAAAACCATAGATTCAAAATTTAGGTCTGGGAGTCTGTTACGGATGGTGAAGGATTAGCACCCCACACCGCCCAAAATTGGTACCTAGCTGGTCTTGATGTTGAAAATTGCGAATTCGGTTAAAACTTAAAATACGATTCTTAAATGCCAAAAATATCGAGAGAACCACATCCCTTTACGCCCGGGACACAGCTTCTCGCTTTCTTGAAAATTTTTGAAAAATATCACATCCCTTTACGCCCGAAATATGATTTATTGAGGTTTAAAAAAACATTGATTTAAAAAATTCAAAATTAATTTCTTCAAAAAAACTCTCTGGTGTATAAAAAAAATATGATACAAAATGATAATATGACATGTAAATATATATACTTAAAATATAGTACTCAAGGTAAAATATTTTTAATATTTATATTTATCAAAAGAAATATACCTATATATACATATATTATGTTAATAGTTTTTATATTTACATATTATCTTTACAACAATGAATATTCATTATTATTTTATATATACTTAAACGAAAACTATATTTTATTTTTACAAATATATATACAATAAAAATATATACATAAAATATGTATTATATATATATATATATATATGTATTTTATATGATGTTAATATATTCATATAAAAAGCTTACTACTTGATATAATAATAATAATAATAATAATAATAATAATAATAATAATAATAATAATAATAATAATAATAATAAAATGCATGGATCATATTAGAATGCATGAAACAACATAAAATTTAAATTCAAGGACTAGAATGCACAACTATTAAATGATTTGGCAAAAAACATAAAAAGGACTAACATGAAATGAAATAAAAATATAAAGACATAAACTTAAATAAATAGAAATATCATGATGGAAATTAAATAAACCCTAATAGGTGACTAAACAAACTGAAATTAAAATTACAAGCTTAAATTAAAAGAAAAAAAGTGAAATTAAAATAGACTTAAAAGGGGAAGGATCAAAACTGTAATTAGTCCATGGCCAGAATAAAAATGCAGGAGAGAGTAGAAGGACCACTGGTGTAATTTGACCATTTTTGTAAAACACAGACACCAAACGGTGTTGTTTTGAATGCTGGCTTAAAATAAAGGTTTAAGTTATTTGTTTCATTCGAACCAGATTTTCAAACCCTAAAATTTTCATCCCTCTCCTCTCACTCTCAACTCACGACGGCGGCGACCACCCCTTCAACGTTTCAACGCCGTTTGTCAGCACTTGGCCTCCAGCGAAGGTACGGCCGACTAGGTAAGATTCGAAAACCCTCACCTTCTCCTTTGATTCGAAGTGAGATTTGAAACCAAAAAAAATATTTAAAATTTTTAAAAAACTGAAGAACCCTCTTTTTTGATGTTCGATTTGAAGAAAAGAAACACGGATTTTGGATCTAAAAGTTTTTTATTTCTGAATTTTGGTTACAATTTTCGAACTGATTTTTTAACCTCCTTCACATTTACATTTGTTCTGGTTTTATAAACCAATCTCATACTAACAAATCCCCTATTTTTAATTGTTAGTAGATCTGATGGCCGAATTTTTGGGGTGTTAGTAGCAGGGTATGGTGGTGGGGAAGATATTGTTTAGATTAGATGGTAGGTTTAGGGTTAGATGGCAGATTAGGTTCTTTTTTTATTATTTTGAGGGTTGATTTTAGGGTTTCTAGAAGATGGGATTTGGGGTTCGGTGGGTTACCGGAGATCGACGACGTCAGTTAGGAGCGGCGGCAGCAGAAAGTGCGGCGACGATTGCTGTAGAGATATTAGGGTTAGGGTTTTTTAGTTTAGGTTTTCTTTTTACTGTCGGGTCAGATCAGTGTTAGGATCTGGGTATGATTCGGGTAATGGGTTTTCGGGTTTGGGTATAGCCTGGTGTAATCACTTTTTTTATCCGTTATAAATACTGTGTTATCCTACTTTAGTTTAATAATTAATATATTATGTGCATGTATATTATAAGCTATGTATGTATATGTATTAATAATTAATACGGTGTATGTGTCACGTATGTATTTACATTAGTCAATGTTTGCGTGTTATACGTATATGTGTATACATATGTGTGCATGTGTACGTATGTACGTATCATCATGTTTCTATTGTTATTATTATTATTATTATTGTTAGTATTGGACTAATATAAGATAAACTCCAAAGAAATATATGTATTAAACCCAAATGAGTTAGAGTTCAGTCCAAATTACATAAAACCCAAATGTATTTACATCAAGGCCCAATTGACTAATTCAGACCCAAACATAAAAACCCTAAACTAGTCAGCTAACCCTAACCCTTTCTTCTTGCGCTTCTTAATCTGGGTTGTTAGATCAGATTTTGATCTAACGACCATGATCGAAAGGGAAGAATCTTCCAGCTAGCGCGTGCGACTCACTCCCGGGGCTGCTGGACTTCCTCGCGCGCGTGGCATGCACGCGCTGACTCTTTAGATACCAAGAAGACACGTGGCACGATCTGGTACCAGCCCTAGTCCAAGATTACATCTCAACCGTCTGTCTTCCATGCAATCCCAGCCGTTGGATCAGATCTGATCCAACGGCCAGGGTTCAGTCTGGCACCACTCTACCTCCACCATGCCACCGTCATGCTTCTTCACCGGCTCCAATCACTACACCAGTCATCAGAAAACACAAAAAAGTAGACTTGTCCGTACCAAACCAGACTGAAATGTATGTATTTTATATTTTGTTTTCTACCAAAACTCATCAGAGGATATATGTATGAAAGGAAAATTGTAAAGGGGGTCAATTTTTAGTTTTCGGCTTTTCCAGAAATAACAAAAACACAGGAAAAGTTCCAAGCGTAAATCTTTTTTCTTCTTCTTTTCTCATGCATGAATGAACCCTAAATAGATAGTAAAAAAACAAACATAAAAAAACAAATCTTTTACCTGAGTTGGTCTGAGTCTCGCCGGCGATGAACCCTTGGAGGTAAGCCGTTTCAGGGAGAGGTTCCTTTTGGTTTTAAAACAAAGGTTTCGGGTAAAAGGGGAGTGTGTTCAAAGGTTTTTTTTCCTTCAAAGAAGTGATATGGGCGGCCGGAGGTGCTGGTCTAGGAAGGCTTGAGGCGGCCGCCGAGGCCGAGCCTCGCCTGAGACCACCTGAGTACGACATCGTTGACGGGTTTTGGATTCTGGGGAGTTTGGTTTCTAGAGAACAGAGAAAGAGTTGAGAGACTCTCTCTTTAAGGTAAAAAAATGACAAAGAGGGGAAGTGAGAGTCGGTCAAATGGTTTTATAGAAAAGAAAATAAAAGCTTTTGGTTTAATTACCCATTAAGGGCCTCGGTTCTTAGCGTTTTTTCATCTGGAGCCTGTCCCACAGTCTAATTACAGCACATGTCCTCCTTGCTTTTCTTAATCTTTCAATTAAGCCACCAAATTAAATCAATCAGATGTCATAATGGCAAAATTGCGCATTTAGACATTTCGCGTTTCGTTGTTTTATGTTTTGAGCTTGCCCCTTGGGCATTTTACAGAATAGGTCATTCCAAGTTTCATTGAGCCTGCATTTTCGTCCCTAAATCATGTTTTTATTGCTCCGTTTTCTGCCATTTTAGTTTCCTTTTGTTTCATTATAGTCCTCTCCTTATGTTTTAATTACTTATGTCTGTTTTTTATTTCAAGTTTTTAACATGTTTGCTTCTTAGTGTGTTTTGTTTCATGTTTTTATGTTCGTTTTATTACATGCATGTTTATATTTTACGGAATGCGTTCTTTGGTATCATGCTTTCATGATTTAATTTAGTTCATTCTTAGATACTTATTTCATGTGTTTTAGTTTAATTCGTGTATCATGTCCACATGTTAACATGCTTTTTGTCTGTTTCGTTTCTTTGTGATATCATGTTTTTTCCTTCTATTTCTTTTGCTCGTCGTGCATGTATGTTTATTTTAAATGTTGTCTTATTTCCTTAGCTTGTAATATGTTCTTGTTTGCTAATGTAAATTCCCATGTCCTTTTTGTTTTCTTAGGCTATGTGTTAGTGTGTTTTTTGGTTACATGTAATACCATGTTTTTATCTATGTATGTAAATTATGTCACATGATAAGTGTAAGGTATATGTTCGCCTTCTACTTTGATTTGTTCGTTCAATATCATGTCACATGTACGCCATGCATATGTTGCATCATGTTTTATGATGTATATATATGTGTTTTAGTATTTTTATTAGTTTGCAGCTTAGGTTCGTGTTATAAATGGTTAATAATTTTGTTACGTATTAATACCATGATATGTTTATAATATGTGCGCATGTTTTTTACCTGATAAGCATCATGTATTATATTGTGGTAGTATTGTTTTGTCATTTTAATACCATATTACACATATATGTCATGCACATTTTGTATTTTTATATGCATTTTAACATGTGAATATTTGATTTATTAATTTTTCTTCGAAGCATGTCTTTTCTTCTTTTAATTTGGAAGTTTTTTCGTTACTTGTTTATGCTTTGTTTTTATTATAATATGTTATGTTGATTATGCTCATGCATTTTACTATTTTTGTTCAATTTTATAATATCCATGTTTTTATTTTTGTATTATGTCAATGTGAATGTTTTTTTTCATTTATCCAATTAGCTCTAAGTTTGCATAACGGAATATAAATTGACAATGTGGTACCCTTTTATCCGAGCGTAAACGGGGCCAGTATCAGGCGTAGTGATGGTGGTTGGGCGTTTACTCTCGGATAACGGGGCCTTTAAAATTTACTCGCACTTATGACCAAATTTTAATTTAATCGTCACTTTAACCTGAAAAGTTTAATATTAATAAAGCGGTAATTATTAAAGTATCAATTTTAGGCGGTGTGGGGGTGCTAATCCTTCCCCATCCGTAACCGACTCCCGAACCCAACATTTTTAAAATCTCTGGTTTTATGGTGTCCGACCTACCTAAGTGGCCGGTGGCGACTCTATTTTTAAATAAAACATGTTTTTTTAAAACCCACGTAAGATATTTTTAAATACCGGAAAGACCCCAAACACCTTAAGACACTATTTTTTTAGCGTAAGAAGGGATATTGCTATAAATGGCGACTCCAATGGGATACATTTTTTTGTTTTTTTCAAAAACAAAGTGAGAGTCAAGCTTTTTAAAATAATTACCGCTTTACTAATGTCGGAAGTTCCGGATTAAAGTGACTATTAAATTAAAATTTGGTTATAATTGCGCGTTTATTTTAACGCATTTAAAATTTGGCATATAAACCCGTCCTTTTAAGTGGGGGAAAACGCTAATGCTTCCGTGAGGATATCGTTCCTCCGTGTAGGCCTAGTAAGTACCTTTGGGGCTCGAGTACCTTATGCTTTCGTAAGGATATCGTTCATTCATGTAGGCATAAGTG
Source organism: Hibiscus mutabilis (assembly GCA_019671005.1). Classification (NCBI taxonomy): domain Eukaryota; kingdom Viridiplantae; phylum Streptophyta; class Magnoliopsida; order Malvales; family Malvaceae; genus Hibiscus; species Hibiscus mutabilis. Next base: position 12,595,244 of record CM033726.1, on the reverse strand, counting down.
AATGGGTCCCCCTAAATTGAACATGTTGAAAAGAGCCTATAATGGGTGATGATCGGGGGCCTTGCTACTCTTAGTAGAGGATAACAAGGATAATTCGAGTACCTCTTAGAACCGACACTACATATAGAGAACATATAGAAACCTATCCCTTTAGAGCCATGCGGATAGCCTAGGTGTTTTAGACAGGATGTAAATAGGGTTGTTTTGTTTGTTTACCTTATCTGAATTACTCTTTTATTTATGTATTTATTTTATCCGGTACTGACTCGTTTTCTTTTTTGTTTTTGCTTTTTGCATACATCATTGCATTTGCATTACATAAAGGTACTGGATCAAGTGGTTTTCCCGATCAGAAAATCTTTCATCATGAAAAAAAGGTATCTTAATAAGGAAGAGCTCAACTTATCCGTCAGACATTGGTCAGAAGTCAATCAGATGGCACATGGGAATAGTTTGCCAAGCGAACGCATAGTGGCAGGGTATACCTACGTGAGCCTCCAACAGAATGACTTATGGGGGCTTAAAAGTATTTGGGAAGGATGGGACCGAAGACTACAAGACCTTTTCTGTGATAGTTATGGTGACATATGTGGAAGACAACGACGAGGGTTCTGCCGGGAATTTCATTTCAAGGCTTTTCGCCTTTGCGGGAGTACTTAGTAAAGGAATGGCGAGAGGACTTGAAAACGAAGAAATGGTCTCGTTTCTTTAGGAACATTCAAGACGAAGACATAGTGTAGAAAGTTTCTTGGCTCGGCAGGATTAGTTACTTCCTATACAGCTGCGGTAATTATGACTGGCTGATGATGTTAGGGTTGCATAGTGGGATTTCTTGTGCTCTACTTTTGGTATCCTGACAATTCGGGTCACGATAGTTTTTTCCTATCACCGTTAGTTTAAGCCAAAGTAAGTTTTCTTTCAAAGGCGAGTTCAGGGCGAAGGTTGAGACCATCATAAGGGCTTGGGATCACTGTTATCAGATCAGGGCAGAGGGAGATGCTAAGTCCACGATCACCCCAAATTACGATCTTTGGAGACGCCTTAGGATTAACGACAAGATTCCGGAACCCGACCAAGGGCCCATGTCACTTGATGAGCTTATGAGGATAGTACCGTCCGAGGCCGAGATTTAGCGAAATGAACTTGAGGAGGTAAAGAAGAAGATGGAGGCTTTACAGACTCAGCATGCGGATTAGCTCTACAAGGTAAGCTTAGATGTCAACGAACGAGACGGGATTATTAGTCAGTTGAAGAAGCTAAACGCAAATCTGAGTGAGAAGAATGCTCTTTATCAGAAGGACATACTTCAGCTTCAAGAAAAGGTACAGAACGCCAGCCGAAGCCAATTCCTAGCCGTGGAGAAGGAAAGGACGAATGGTATTCGTTTAGTTGAAGAAGAACGAGAGATAAGTAAGCAGACAATTGAGAAGGAGATAGAAATTTGCAAATTAGCCATCGAGAGTGAAAGACGATCTTTTAGAGACACCATTAACCAAGAGAAAGAAAAAACTAGGCGAGAGATTCACAAAGGCAAGCAAGCAATCATCCACGAAAAGGAAAACACTGCCGTTTGGAAGAGAAAGTCCATGGGAAGTAGGAATAGATTGCTAGAGATGCAAAGCTTGTACAACGACACTGTTCAAAGCCTGAATCAGAGTCAAGATCAGAATGCAGAGTTAGAAGGGAGGTTGGCAGAGTTAGAGTACTCCTTTCAGACCTATCGTCAAAGGAATGGCTTTATCAAACTACAGGAAAGAGAGCGTGAAATGGTTATGTTACGAGCCCACATCGAGTCACTCGAAGCAACCGTTCAGGATTACAGGGAGAGAATTAGGGTATTCGAAGAAGTTGCAGCCGGTTGAGACAACTATTGGCTAAGAAGACTTCGTGATGCTACCCAAATGGTTCAAGACAGAGACTAGTATTACACGACCCTAATGGTGGATTACAACGAGTTGCGAGACATGTGAGGGATTTAGCCGCAGAAGCGATTCTCTTCGACCGTTCATCACCTCGGACATAGAAGAAGCACCTAGGTTTATCAAGCTGCTTAGGGCTATTGAGAAGCTAGGAGATAGAGCTAGGGCTTATGTGTAGAACTTAGTTTTGCAATTAGGACTTTTTGTAATAGAGACCCTTCTTGTAATGTGAACCCTTTTGTAATCTGGATCCTTTAGTTCCCATGAAAGTAGTTCAAAAGGGTGATTACCAGCGGAATCAGTACCTTTATTTGCATACATTCCACAATTGCATCATGACATTTGCATCATTATACATGCATTTATTTTGCTTTTCAATTATATTAATAGTGTAAATATTGTGGCAGTGAAACTAAAAGTTAAACCGCAACCATTCAGCATCCATATCTTACCCGGTTCCAAAGCAAACTTATGGAAGACATAATAATCAGTCTAGAAAAGGGGTAGAAAGATTTAGAAGCACGTTTTGATCAAGCCCAGAAGAGCCTTAGTGATCAGATAGCTCAATCACAAGCTACAATAGTATCCGACATAACTATATTGCTGGCCAAAAGCCTTGGAAAAGGAAAGGCTGAAGAGGAAGTCACTCAAGAGTCGGAAGGTACTGCATCTCACAGCAAGGTTCAACCCAAAACACCTAGCCCGGCCAAGAGAGTATACATTGACCCTGTTGGAATAACTACCGGTCTTCAGGCAGGGGCATCTAAAATCCAACCCATCGATACAGAAGCACTCTATGAAGAAGAGGTGCCAAACCTAAATTTGGTCGAGAAAATCAGAATGGAGGTAGAGAAAAAATTGGATGAAAGATTTTGTCTCATGAAGGAGAAATTCAGAGCATTGCAAACCACAGATGAATTAGGGAATGAGGCCAGTGACCTAAGCTTGGTATCTGACCTTGTTCTACCACCAAAATTCAAAACTCCAGAATTCGACAAGTACAATGGAACTTCATGTCCTTCTACGCATATGACCATGTATTTCCGAAAGATGGCAGCTTTCATTAAAGATGAGAAACTTTAATCCATTGTTTCCAGGATAGCCTGACAGGGGCAGCACTTCGGTGGTATACCCAGTTAAGCCGGGTAAGTGTCAAGACATAGAAAGATCTTTCAAAAACATTCATCGAACAGTAAAAACATGTAACAGATATGATTCCCAGCATGATCATGTTAGAAAATATGGGGCAGAAGTCCAACGAGAGTCTGCGATAGTACGCCCAGAGGTGGCGAGAAGTGGCTGTTCAGATCCAACCACCAATTCCTAAGACTGAGATCACACCCCTTTTCGTGAACACTCTAAAGGGAACACTGTTCGATCGCCTCATTAATAATACAACTCAGAGTTTTGCTGATTTAATCAGGACCAGAGAGTATCTGGAATTGGTAATCAAGAGCGACAAGATTGACAGTGGGGAGAGTTCTCGGAAGTACAACAAGAAGAATGAGGTAAACACCACAAGTACTTACACTGCCCCAAAGAACTTTACGGTCTCTCAGCCACAGGAATCTACAGGGAAGGCTCAAAACTCAAACCAAAGAGAAGGTAAAGCTCTGAGAAAGGAACACGAGAAACTAGCCTTTACTCCGTTGCCGGTCTCGTACTCTGAGCTTTACTCTCAATTACACAAGGCTTATTTGGTTCGTCCGTACTATGTTACTCCGTTCAAACCTCTGTTTCCATCCTGGTACGATCCAAACGCGCGTTGCGATTATCATTGAGGTGCCCCTGGTCATCCCACAGAGAACTGCCCTGCATTTAAGAAACTCGTGCAAAGTCTGATTAATTCTGGGGTGTTAAAGTTTGAAGAGTCAAGCGTAGCCGCGAACCCATGCCCAATCACGGGAATTGCGGAGTAAACGCTATTAGGGAGTAGTCTGCCAGGAAGGCCAAATAAGAAGTGTCAGAAATCAAGTCTCCCTTACGTTGGGTTTTCTAGTAATTATACATGGCCCGCTTAATTGACAAGGGCATGATAGTAGTGCGAAAGAGATGTGAAACTTATTGCGAGTTCCACCAGGATGGAGAGCATGATATTCAGTAATGTGAAGAGTTTAGGAGGTTGGTTCAACAACTGGTGGACAGCAGGAAGATATAGTTTTTCGAGGAGATTACATGAGAGAAATAGTTAGAGGTATGTGCATTTGATAGCCCCAACCTTAAATATGGGAAATATATGCCTTTCGTCATCTCCTCCAAGCCAGAGGGAGCAAGTTCGTCCCAAGGAGAAGCTACAAAGGCGGCCCCCAAAATCATTATCTCCGCACCAGCCCCATTTCCGTTCAAGGACATGCGACAGACCTCTTGGAACTATACGGCCAACGTGACCATACCAGAGAAGCCAAAATCTGGTGGGGAGAAAGAGAAAATGATAGAAGCAGAGCCAACACGGAAAGATGAACAGACGAAGATGGATGAGAGTGTCAGCGAAGTAAGCCACTTCATGAGGAGCGGCAAATGCTACTCTTTGGAGGCTCTGAAGACTACTGAAGCTGCAAAAGATAAAGGAGAAAGTACATCAACCGGTCTTCCCCAGATAATTGGCGAGGAACCCTATCCGAAGATTAACAAGCCGATAACTGAGGCTCAGGCAAATGAATTCCTGAAGTTCCTGAGACACAGTTAATACAACGTGGTGGAGCAGGTGCGGAAGCAACCAGCAAGGATTACGGTGTTAGAATTGATTTTGAGCTCAAAGAAGCATCGTGAGGCACTGTTAAATATGTTGAACCAAACATTTGTACCCGATGACATTTTTGTGTCAAAGCTAGACAAAATAGTGAGGCATATCACAGCATACATCCACATCACATTTAGCGGCGATGAGATCCCGGAGGGAGGTATGGGTCCACCAAAGCTCTCAACATCACAACTCATTGCAAATGGTATGTGCAAGAGTATTGATTGATAATGGGTAGGCATTAAACGTATTACCGATGGTGACTTTGCAAAAGCTACAAATAGATGATTCTCACATAAAACCTTGTCACAACTCTGTAAGAGCCTTTGATGGCACGCAAATGGGAACACTTGGAAAGATCGAGGTACCTTTGTTGATCGAGCTGACCGAGTACACGATCGACTTTGTGGTGATGAACATAAAACCAACCTTCAGATGCTTATTGGGAAGGCCATGGATTCACTTCGCAGGAGCGGTTCCTTCATCACTCCATCAGAAGTTGAAATTTGTGATCGAAGGCAAATTAGTCACTGTAGAAGCTGAGCAAGAGATCATTGCTTCGGTTACATCAAATGCCCCCTACATCCAAAACGATGAAGATGCCACGGAATGCTTTTCCGAGCACTGGAACTAATAAACGCTACATTTGTCACGGAAGGTAATAGAATCCTTTACCCCAGGTTATCTAACTGCACCAAGATGATCGTTGCTGAAACTCTGGGCCGAGGAGCCAAAACTGGAATGGGGCTAGGGAGAAGATTGCAGGGAAGACTACGAGCCAGAAGCGTCATCACCAAGAAAATTTGTTTTGGGCTCGGCTACAAACCAAGTGTTCAGCAGAGGAGGGAAGAATATAAGAGGAAAAAAGAATAGAGAAGAGCTAGACTCAAGGGAGAAGACATTTTGTGGAGACCAATGTTTTTTCCTTATGTGAAAAATATTTTTATCTCTAGAGGATTCGACTGTACAGGGTAGAAGGTCGAGGAAGCGATTAGAGAAAATGATATACTCAATGAGAAGGAGATGTTTAGTGAATCACTTGAAGGGATGTCCATCAACATGATAGCTGGAAATGACATTGGCAGCAACATGTTGACCAGCATCCGCCCTTGCCGTCCCGGGGAAACTCTTGATAACTGGAGCTACGTTGATCTACCTGTAGTCTTTAGGGCCAAATCAGAGTAATGCTTCGATTAACCATTTTGTTTTTGCCCATAAGCAAATGGGATCTTTTGTATAGGGAACCTATGTTAACTTTTTGTTTGCAATGAAAGATATCTTCCCCGTTTTCTCAAATGGCAAACATTTCATTTATTTCATTCATTAATTCTTTATTCATGTTCATTCACTTCATTTAAAATCATTCTCTTCCCAATACATTCGTTCTCATTTCATGTAGGGTCCCTATAATTAACTGTATGAATGATTCAGAATCCAATCCCGAGGTAGATTTCAAATGCCCCGAGATCTCGATAAAAATTTAAGAGGAGGATGATGAGATAGAATGCGAGGTCCCTGAAGAGTTAGTAAGGATGATGGCCAATGAAGAAAGGCAAATCATGCCTCATCAAGATGAAATATAAATTGTGAATTTGGGAGCGGATGATGAGAGAAAAGAAGTAAAAATCGGGACTACAGTTTCCTTAGAAAACTAGGCACGAACTGATAGCCCTACTCCAAGAGTTCAAGGACGTCTTTGCCTAGACATACCAAGATATGTCGGGCTTAAATACGGACATAGTGGTACACAAGCTGCCAACGAGGCCAGAATGCAAACCAATCCAGCAAAAGCTCAGAAGAATGAGGCTTGACATGCTGTTGAAGATCAGAGAAGAGGTGAAAAAGTAGTTCGATGCTGATTTCCTGGAAGTGGCCAAGTACCCGGAGTGGCTTACAAATATCGTACTAGTGCCAAAGAAGGATGGGAAGGTCCGCATGTGTGTAGATTATAGGGATCTCAACCGAGCAAGCCCTAAAGATAACTTCCCTCTACCACATATTGACACATTGGTAGACAATACTACGGGACACTCATGGTTTTCATTCATGGACGGTTTCTCAGGGTACAACTAGATAAAGATAGACTCAGAAGACATGGAGAAGACTACATTTGTAACCATGTGGGGCACGTTTTGCTATAAGGTGATGCCTTTCGGACTCAAGAACGCATGAGTGACTTATCAATGGGCAATTGTGACTCTTTTCCACGATATGATGCACAAAGAGATAGAAGTATACGTGGATGATATGATCGCTAAGTCCCGAACAGAAGAAAAACACCTCTAAAATTTGAGAAAACTATTCCAAAGACTACGAAAGTACCAGCTGAAGCTTAACCTGGCTAAATGTACCTTCCCAGTCACATCTGGAAAACCCTTGGGGTTTATAGTGAGCATGAAGGGGATTGAGATCGATCTAGAAAAAGTAAAAGCCATTCAGGACTTACCACCTCCCTATACTCAGAAAAAAGTTTGAGGTTTCTTGGGAAGGTTGAACTACATCTCCCGTTTCATCTCTCAATTGACGGATAAGTGCGACCCTATCCTCAGACTACTCAGAAGGAATAACCTAGGGATCTGGGATGAGGAATGTCAGCAAGCTTTAGAAAGAATTACAAAGTATCCGACGAATGCTCTGATTTTAGTCACACCAGTACTAGGCAGACCCTTAATCCTTTAGTTGACAGTTTTTGAAAACTCAATGGGTTGCGTGTTGGGGCAACATGATGAGTCTGGGAAGAAAGAAAGACCCATCTACTACCTAAGCAAGAAGTTCAATGATTGCGAAGCGCAGTACCCGCCAATTCAGAAGCTGTGTTGCGCTTTGGTTTGGGCTACCAAAAGGCTTAGACAATACATGCTATACCATACCACTTGGTTGATATCCAAACTGGACCCGTTGAAGTTTCTAATGGAAGCACAGGCATTAACAGAGAGGATGGGCCGTTGGTAGATGCTATTATCCGAGTTCGACATTGTATACGTGAGCCAGAAAGCTGTGAAAGGAAGCGCTATACCAGATTTTTTAGCTAGTCATATTTCAGAGGATTATGAATCACTGAATTTCTATTTCCCGGATGAGGACTTAATGTGTATTACAACCAAGGAAGACGGTGTTTTAGACAACGGTTCGTGGAAGCTTTACTTCGACGGAGCCTCCAATGCCCTAGGCCACGGAATAAGAGCTGTGCTAATCTCTCTGGAAGATATCTACTATCCCTTCACCAGTAGACTGGAATTCTTCTACGCCAACAACATAGCTGCGTATGAAGCCTGTGTTATGGGATTGAATGCAACCATCGAAAGAAAGAGTAAGGAGCTTCGAGTATACGGAGATTCGTCCCTAGTAATTTATCAGTTACGAGGAGAATGGGAAACTAGGGATCCGAAGTTAATAAAATACTATGAGTTGATCCAGGAGCTCATTAAAGAATTTGAAAAGATCAGTTTCACCTACATTCCTAAAGAAGAAAACCAGATGGCGGATGCCTCGACAACCCTAGCCTCCATGTTTAAAGTAAATACGAGAGCAGAAATGAAGCCAATAGAGATGTAGACTTTTGAAAAGCCAGCTCACTGCTATAATGTGCAAGAAGAAGTAGACGAAAACCCTTGGTATTACAACATCTTGCAATATATCAAGTTTCAAAAGTATCCCGAATGGGAAAATGAAAATGACCAAAAAATACTCAGAAAATTGGCAATGGGATATGTTCTGGACGGGGAGATCCTGTACAAAAGAAGCCATGACCAGAAATTTTTGAGATGCGTAGATGCCCGTGAGGCGAGATAGATTTTGGCAGGGTGTATGATGGTTTGTGTGGAATCCACGCCAATGGCCTGTCAATAGCCCGAAAAATTATGAGATATGGATACTTCTGGTCGACTATAGAGGGAGACTGCACCGATTACGTCAGGAAGTGTAACAAGTGCCAAATATATGCCGACAAGATCCATGCTCCTCCTTTACCTTTACACACCATGAACTCACCATGGCTTTTTGCAGCATGAGGTATGGATGTCATAGGACAGAATCATCCGAAGGCTTCCAACGGGCACCGTTTTATTTTGGTTGCCATCGATTACTTCACTAAATGGGTGGAGGCAGCATCTTATGCCAATATTACAAGGACGACGGTGTGCAAATTCCTGAAGAAGGAGATTATTTACCGATACAGTTTGCTAGAAATGATCATCACCGACAATGCTTCCAATCTGAACAACAAATTGATGACTGAGGTGTGCCACCAGTTCAAGATAACACATCATAATTCCACGGCCTACCACTCTAAGATGAATGGGGCAATGGAAGTGGCAAACAAGAACATAAACAAAATCATCGCAAAGACAACAGACACATACAAAGATTGGCATGAGAAGTTGCCATTTACTCTGTTCGCCTACCGGACATCTATTCGCACATCAACAGGGGCAACGCCCTATTCTCTAGTGTATAGAGGCAGTACTCCCCATTGAGGTCGAGATTTTGTCACTTCGGGTTCTGAATGAAGTAAAACTGGAAGAATCAGAGTGGGTGCAAGTCAGGTTCGACCAGTTAAATCTTATCGAGGAAAAAAGGCTGAAGGCCATCTGCCATGGTCAGATGTATAAAAAACGAATGATGAGGGAATATGATAAGAAGGTGCGCCCGAGAGAATTCTGAGAGTGAGATCTGGTGCTTAAAGAAGATCCTCCCAATTCAGAAAGATGCTCGATGGAAGTGGATGCCTAACTAGGAAGGGCCATATGTTGTCAAGAAGGCCTTTTTAGGGGGAGCATTGACCTTAACTGAAATGGACGGAGAACAGTTGACAAATCATGTGAATTCCGATACAGTTAAGAAGTGCTATGTTTAAAAGCGAAGAAGAAAAAGAAGAAGAAAAAAGAAAAAGAAAAAGAGAGAAAAAAAAAGAAAAAGAAGAAAAATGAAGTGAAAACCTGAAAAGTCGTTTCAAAAAAATGTGGAGAGCTCGAGGCAAAAACCTGAAAGAGGACATCTTGAAGCAAAGAAAGGATCCGAGTTGAAAACTCGTAAAAGACGGCTCAGATAAATTTTGAGAGTGGGCCTCTAACAAGTAGAGTCATCCCCACGGGTATCAAAAGAAGGAGCTCCAGGCAAATATTCTACTCTAGTTGACAGGATCACGCATCATTCATACTGTGGATACTTGGGGTCTTGCATTTCATGTTTTGCTTTCCCTTTTCCTCATGTTTGCCATGACTATCTTAAAACTGTTCCAAATCCTTAATGTTAATAAAATCACATTTTTGAAACTTCCATTCCTTGTCTCCTTATTGTTTTCATAAACATCATGCAAACAAGTTAACATAGACTTATGATAAGCAAAAGATTTATGAGCATTACTATGATCTAACCCTGGAAATGCAAATGATTAGAAAACAATATTAACATTTTCCTCCAATTGTCTACATGATGTATGTTGAGGCATGACGAGCAGAAGGCTTTGAGCATCAGAGCAAGATGACCAATGTTACATACCATTCATACTTATCTAAGAAAGTATTCGAGACAACAATAGAGATATCCCAGGTGAAAACCCGAAAAGGTCAAAAAATCTAAAGTGAAAACCCGAAAGGGCACTTTGGAACCCTGAACTAGAAACTCAAAAAAGAAAGGTTGTAACGGTTGAACCTGATAGTGATATGGGGGTACCGTCACCAGAAGAAGAAAATAAAGCAAAGCAGAGAGTCGAGATTGACCAACTGCGGAAGCAGATGCATTAGAATATTGACATTCATGCATCATGAATGGTTAGGCATCCCAAGATTAGGAATATGCTAACTCATAACATTCTATCCATTTTAAACAGGTATTTGCAGATTGCCATTGACTTTTTATCTGCCCCTTAGCAGTGAGGAGGTAGATTTATCTGACGAAAGATTTCGGCAGGTGCAGTAGCGTGAGTCCATAAAGGTCGGTAGCCGTTCTCGGCTTGAATCCCCAAATCTAACAAAAGATTTTGGCAGCCTTAGCAGCGTGATTCTAGAAACCTCGGTGGCCATTTTTGGTGTGAATCCTCAGATTTGGAAAAAATTTTGGCAGCCTAGGTAGCGTGAGTCTAGAAAGATCGGTAGCCAGTTTGGCGTAAACCCCTAATTCGAGGATAAATATTCTATATAGGAAGAGCCTACATTTTCGAGCCATCGTAGTGAAAGGTTCTATATAGGAAGAACCTGTAACTCTGAGATTTCAGAAGCTAAGAGTTCTATATAGGAATGACTTGCGGCTCTAGGGTTTGCAGACTAACAGTTCTATATAGGAAGAACTCCCAGTTGAAAGAATCCGTCTGTGATGCAGAAGGTTTTATATAGGAGAAACCAACATTGAAGGTGAAGAGTTCTATATAGGAAGGACTCCAAGCTTTACTGTCTCAGACTGAAAAGTTCTATATAGGAGGGACTCGTAACTCAAGATTTCAGAATGAAAGGTTCTATATATGGAGGACCTATAGTTCCAAGATCAGAAGGTGAAGAAGTTCTATATAGGAAGAACTTATGAGCCTGAAAATTCGGCCAAGGAAAAGCGGAAAGTTCCAGAAGAACACGTGATTCCAAAGCTACAAACAGGGAAGTCGGATATAAATGAGTGCTTATGATCTTTGCTTTGTTCCCATTCCACGAGAACAAGCAAAGAGGGGCAACTGTAATCACTCATTTTTATCCGTTATAAATACTGTGTTAACCTACTTTAGTTTAATAATTAATATATTATGTGCATGTATATTATAAGCTATGTATGTATATGTATTAATAATTAATATAGTGTATGTGTGTCACGTATGTATTTATATTTCTTATGAGTGCATCATTTGTACGTATAATGTGTGTAAGTATTTATGCTAATCATATGTATGATTATATACGCATGTATATAGTATGTTACATTAGTCAATGTTTGCGTGTTATATGTATATGTGCATACATATGTGTGCATGTGTACGTATGTACGTATCATCATGTTCTTATTGTTATTATTATTATTGTTGTTCGTATGTACGTATCATCATGTTCATATGTATTAAACCCAAATGAGTTAGAGTTCAGTCCAAATTACATAAAACCCAAATGTATTTACATCAAGGCACAATTGACTAATTCAGACACAAACTTAAAAAACCCTAAACCGGTCAGCTAACCCTAACCTTAACCCTAAACAAGTATAAACTTTTTATGTTTTCTGATGACTGACGCGGTGATTGGAGCCGGTGAAGAAGCATGGCGGTGGCATGGAGGAGGTAGAGTGGTGCCAGACACGTGTCTTCTTGGTATCTAAGGAGTCAGCGCGTGTGACTCACTGTTGGGGCTGCTGGACTTCCACGCGCACGTGGCGTGCACGAGCTGACTCCTCAGATACCAAAAAGACACGTGGCACGATATGGTACCAGCCCTAGTCCAAGATTGCATCCCAGCTGTCTGTCTTCCATACAATCCCAATCGTTGGATCATATCTGATCCAATGGCCAGGGTTCAGTCTGGCACCACTCTACCTCCACCATGCCTCCTCCATGGTTCTTCACCAGCTCCAATCACCGCGTCAGTCATTAGAAAACATAAAAAAATTTAGACTTGTCAGTACCAAACTAGACTGAAATATATGTATTTTATATTTTTTTCTACCAAAACTCATCAGAGGATATATGTATGAAAGGAAAATTATGAAAGGGGTCAGTTTTTAGTTTCCGGCTTTTCCAGAAATAACAAAAACACAACAAAAGCTCTAAGGGTAAATCATTTTTCTTCTTATTTTCTCATGCATGAATGAACCTTAAATAGATAGTAAAAAGGACAAACAAAAAAAAGAAATCTTTTACCTGAGTCGGTCCGAGTCTCGCCGGTGATGAACCCTCGGAGGTAAGCCGTTTCAGGGAGGAGTTCCTTTTGGTTTTAAAATAAAGGTTTCAGATAAAAGGGGAGTGTGTTCAGAGGTTTTTTTCGTTCAAAGAAGTGATCTGGGCAGCCGGAGGTGCTGGTCCAAGAAGGTTTGAGGCGACCGCCGAGGCCGAGCCTCGCTTGAGACCGCCTGAGCACGACGGCGTTGAAGGGTTTTGGATTCTGGGGAGTTTGGTTTCTGGAGAACAGAGAAAGAGTTGAGAGCCTCTCTCTTTAAGGTAAAAAATGACAAAGAGGGGAAGTGAGAGCCGGTCAAATGGTTTTATAGAAAAGAAAATAAAAGCTTTTGATTTAATTACCCATTAAGGGCCTAGGTTCTTAGCGTTTTTTCATCTGAAGCCTGCCCCATGGTCTAATTACAGCACGAGTCCTCCTTGCTTTTCTTAATCTTTCAATTAAGCCACCAAATTAAATCAATCAGATGTCAGAATGGCAAAATTGTGCACTTAGACATTCCGCGTTTCGGTATTTTACGTTTTGAGATTGCCCCTTGGGCATTTTATAGAATCGGTCCTTCTAAGTTTCATTAAGCCTACATTTTTGTCCCTAAATCATGTTTTTATTTCTCCGTTTTCTGCCATTTTAGTTTCCTTTGTTTCATTACAGTCCACTCCTTATGTTTTAATTACTTATGTCTGCTTTTTATTTCAAGTTTTTAACATGTTTGCATCTTAGTGTGTTTTGTTTCATGTTTCTATGTTCGTTTTATTACATGTATGTTTATATTTTACGGCATACGTTCTTTGGTATCATGCTTTCGTGATTTAATTTAGTTTGCTCTTACATGCCTATTTCATGTGTTTTAGTTTAATTCGTGTATCATGTCCACATGTTAACATGCTTTTTGTCTGTTTCGTTTCTTTGTGATATCATGTTTTTGCCTTCTATTTCTTTTGCTCGTTGTGCATGTATGTTTGTTTTAAATGTTTTCTTATTTCCTTAACGTGTAATATGTTCTTGTTTGCTAATGTAAATTCCCATGTCCTTTTTGTTTTCTTAGGCTATGTGTTAGTGTGTTTTTTGGTTACATGTAATACCATGTTTTTATCTATGTATGTAAATTATGTAACATGATAAGTGTTAGGTATATGTTCGCCTTCTACTTTGATTTGTTCGTTCAATATCAAGTCACATGTACGCCATGCATATGTTGCATCATGTTTTATATTTTAAGATGTATATATATGTGTTTTAGTTTTTTTATTAGTTTGCATCTTAGGTTCGTGTTATAAATGGGTAATAATTTTGTTACGTATTAATACCATGACATGTTTATAATATGTGAGCATGTTTTTTTACCTGATAAGCACCATGTATTATATTTTGGTAGTATTGTTTTGTCATTTTAATACCATATTACACATATATGTCATGCACATTTTGTATTTTTATAAGCATTTTAACATGTGAATATTTGATTTATTAATTTTTCGAAGCATGTCTTCTCTTCTTTTAATTTGGAAGTTTTTTTTGTTACTTGTTTATGCTTTGTTTTTATTATAATATGTTATGTTGATTATGCTCATGCATTTTACTATTTTTGTTCAATTTTATAATATCCATATTTTTATTTTTATATTATGTCAATGTGAATGTTTTCTTCATTTATCCAATTAGCTCCAAGTTTGCATAACAGAATATAAATTGACAATGCGGTGCCCTTTTATCCGAGCATAAACGGGGCCAGTATCAGGCGTAGTGATGGTGGTTGGGCGTTTACTCTCGGATAACGGGGCCTTTAAAATTTAATCGCACTTATGACCAAATTTTAATTTAATCATCACTTTAACCCGGAAAGTTTGATATTAATAAAGCGGTAATTATTAAAGTACCAATTTTGGGCAGTGTGGGTGTGCTAATCCTTCCCCATTCGTTACCGACTCCCGAACCCAACATTTTTAAAATCTCTAGTTTTATGGTGTTCGACCTACCTAAGTGGCCGGTGGCGACTCTATTTTTAAATAAAACACATTTTTTAAAACCCACAGAAGATATTTTTAAATACCGAAAAGACCTCAAACATCTTAAGACACTATTTTTTTAGCATAAGAAGGGATATCGCTACACCTGGGTTAGAACGGGTCATTAGAGCTGCCCCTCTTTGCTTGCTGTTGTGTAACAGCAACGAAGCATTGACTAAAAATGAACCGTTTCATTCGGTCTGGCTGAGCTTCCCCCTTCTTGACATATGTCTTCATTCTTCGGTAGATCTTCTTTTTCTTTGACGCAGATCTTCTTTCTTGTCTTGGTTGATCCACCTTGTCACTCTTGGGAAGCAAACTCTTCAGAATAAGGGGGTTGTCTGTTGGGGAAGCAAAATGAGTGCAACTTGCTACATTATTAACGACGATAATACCTAAAGAAAACTTGACCCAGCTACAACACCGACGAAGAGGCAGGGTTTACAAAATTCGATCCAGCTGCAACACTGACGAAAAGGCAAAATCGATGGATGAAAGTTCCAATGTCTGATCCAGCTACAACTTTGACGAAGAGGCAAGATTAGAAAATTGAAAACTTCTTCTTCTTCTTTTTTATTTTTTCCTTCTTTTTTTGGGATACAACATTGATACAACTAGAAAGTTAGTAAATTTTGACCAAGCTACAACATCGACGATGAGGCATGGTCTAAAGTTAATAATGTGGATCTAGCTACGACACCGTTGAAGAAGCAAGATCAAGAGTTAGTGAATTTGGTCTAGCTACAACACGACGAAGAGGCAAGACCAAAAGTTAGTGAATTAGGTTCAGCTACAACACCGACAAAGAGGTAGAACTGAAAGTTAGATTTGACCAAGCTACAACACCGACGAAGAGGCAAGGTTTGAAGATTTGATCTAGCTACGACTCTGATGAAGAGGCAGGATCAGAAGGTTGTTCTTTTTGTGTGATCAAGCTACGACTCCGATGAAGAGGCATGATCAAAATTTGGCAAATTTGGTTCAGCTACAACACCGATGAAGAGGCAGAACCGATGGATGAAAATTCCAATGTCTGATCCAGCTACAACTCTGACGAAGAGGCAGTATCAGAAAATTGAAAGCTTTTTTTTCTCTCTCTCTCTCTCTTTTTTCTTATTTTTCTTATTTTTAATTTTTTCTTCATTTTGCTCATTTTGCTTTTTTTATATTTTTTTTATATTTTTTTCTTTTTCATTTCTTTTTTTTGCTTTGTTTTTTTAGATACAACATTGATAAAACTTGAAAGTTAGTAAATTTTGACCAAGCTACAACACCGACGAAGAGGCATGATCAAGAGTTAGTGAATTTGGTCTAGCTACAACATCGATGAAGAGGCAAGGCCGAAAGTTAGTAAAATAGGTTCAGCTACAACACTGACGAAAAGGCAGAACTGAAAGTTAGACTCGACCAAGCTACAACACCAACGAAGAGGTAAGGTCTGAAGATTTGATCCAGCTGCGACTCTGACGAAAAGGCAAGAATGGAAGGTTGTTCTTTTTGTGCGATCAAGCTACGACTCCGACGAAGAGACATGATCAAAATTGGGAAAATTTGGTTTAGCTACAACTCCGACGAAGAGGCAGAACCGAAAGTTTATAAAGTTGGACCTATCCACACCATCAACGGATGGGTAAGATCGAATTTCAACAACTTAGATCTTGTCATACCATCAACGGAAGAGCAAGATCGGCGAATGATGACAACTTGACTTTTGATTTTTTTTGATTTTGGATTTCTCTTCTTTTCTCTATTTTTCAAAATTTTCTCTTTTTCTTCTTCTTTTTTTTTGTTTTTTTTCTCGTTTTTTACTTTTTTGGGTTTTTTTCTTTTCTTTTCTTCTTTTTTTCCTTTTTTGCTATAAGTACAAGGAAAAGTATGGTCTAGCTACAACAACATTGTCGAAGAGACAAGACCTGAATAGGATTTGATCTGCTACACCACTGACGGAGAGACTAGATCAACAAAATATGAGATCCACTACACCACCGATGGAGAGATAGGATCCAACATGAAAAATTTGATATGCAACACCGCCGACAGAGGCAAGATCTACATTAAGTTGGTGTACCACCACTGACGGAGGCATGGTTTGCAAGATGTTGAATTTTTGTGCCATTGACAGTGAGACAATGTTTTGAAAAAAGTTGCTTTGTTTCTCTATCGATAGAGGGCAGGATCTGGAAAGAATTTATGTTGGCATGAGTGATAGTCGGGAAAATGTTGGTGTCTGCCATACCATTGTCGGAGAAATCAAATCCTACAAAGGAGAAAAAACATTTATTAGTAAATGTCCACAAAATTTGTCACTGGTACCTTTTATTTAGATGTTTCAGCATCTTTTGTATGTTTCAGCATCGTCGTTGCTACTATAGTGAGGTTATCCGGCCTTTTTCGTGGACCTATTTATATACAAGCAAAAGTGCATGAATGCATATAATTTTATGTCTAAATGCATGAGTCTATTTTAAATGCATGGTGACTTCGGTGTATGCACTTAATCTAAATGTATGACGTATGCAAAAATAATTCAATGCAAGATGAATGCAACTAAATGCATGAATGTGATATGATTTTTTGATTTTTTTGTTGTTTTTTTCGGTCCTCAAAGGGATGCCCCTGACTCCTCACTGGTCTTGTCTGGATCTTGGTCTTTTTTATGTGGCAGTGCCCCAACCTCGTATTGGGTTCGATCACCTTTCTTTGAATCAACTTTCATCTGGGTGCATGCCCCAAAATTTGTTCATTCTACATCGTCGTTCGGGACTACTCTGGTAACAAATTTGAAATTTTGGAGCGGATTTTGTTGCCCCCTAAGTTGAGTTCATAAGCTGTGTGTTGGTTTGTGGAAGCTTATTGCTTTCAGATCAGGCGGAAGATGCCCCAGACTAGGGACCTGTAAAAGCGCAGCGTCTGTGTGAACACGGAAGCCATTTTAAAAAATGCCCCTGGACACGGTTTTTTGAAAAAGAGAGTCAAGCCATTCTCAAAAAATGTCCCCAGCAGAGTCGCCAGCTGTGAGCACCCAAATCCGTCCAGCGCTCTTTTTTGTATTCTTAAAATTTATTTTGATGTATTTGAGAAAAACCCACTCGGTTTTGGAATTAAAAATGTGGAGTCGCCACCAATCATTTAAAAATGGTAGACCGAACACCAAAATAAAACCAAAGATTCAAAATTTAGGTCTGTGAGTTGATTACGGATGGGGAAGGATTAGCACCCACACCACCCAAAATTGGTAACTAGCCGATTATTTAATGTCTTGATGTTGAAAATTACGAATTTGGTTAAAATTTAAAGTATGATTCTTAAATGTCGAAAATATCGAGAGAACCGCATCCCTTTACGCCCGGGACACGGCTTCTCGCTTTCTTGAAAATTTTTAAAAAATATCACATCCCTTTACGCTCGGGATATGATTTATTGAGGTTTAAAAAAATATTGATTTAAAAAATTCAAAATTAATTTCTTAAAAAAATTTCTCTGGTGTATAAAAAAATATGATGCAAAATGATAATATGACATGTAAATGTATATACTTAAAATATAGTACTTAAGGTAAACTATTTTTAATATTTATATTTATCAAAAGAAATATACCTATATATACATATATTAAGTTAATAGTTTTTATATATTTACATATTATCTATACAACAATGAATAATCATTATTATTTTATATATACTTAAACGAAAACTATATTTTATTTTTACATATATATATATATATAACCTTATATATATACAATAAAAAATATATACATAAAATATATATTATAGATAAATATATATATGTATTTTATATGATGTTAATATATTCATATAAAAAGCTTACTACTTATATAATAATAATAATAACAATAATAATAATAAAATGCATGGATCATATTAGAATGCATGAAACAACATAAAATTTAAATTCAAGGACTAGAATGCACAACTATTAAATGATATGGCAAAAAAAATAAAAAGGACTAACATGAAATGAAATAAAAATATAAAGACATTAACTTAAATAAATAGAAATATCATGCTGGAAATTAAATAAACCCTAATATGTGACTAAGCAAAACTGAAATTAAAATTACAAGTTTAAATTAAAAGAAAAAAAGTGAAATTAAAAGAGACTTAAAAGGGGAAGGATCAAAGCTGTAATTAGTCCATGGCCAGAATAAAAATGTAGGAGAGAGTAAAAGGACCACTGACGTAATTTGACCATGTTTGTAAAACACAGACACCAAACGGCGTCGTTTTGAATGTTAGCTTAAAATAAAGGTTTGAGTTATTTGTTTCATTCGAACCAGATTTTCTAACCCTAAAATTTTCATCCCTCTCCTCTCCTCTCACTCTCAACTCACGAAGGCGGCCACCCTTTCAACGTCTCAACGCCGTTCATCGGTGCTTGGCCTCCGGCGAGGGTACGGCCGACTAGGTAAGATTCAAAAACCCTTTCCTTCTCCTTTGATTCGAAGTGAGATTTGAAACCAAAAAAAGATTTAAAACTTTAAAAGAACTGAAGAACCCTCTTTTTTGATGTTCGATTTGAAGAAAAGAAACACGGATTTTGGATCTGAAAGTTTTTTTATTTCTGAATTTTGTTTACAATTTTTGAATTGATTTTTTTGAACTCCCCTTTACATTTACATTTGTTCTGGTTTTATAAACCAACCTCATACTAACAAATCCCCTATTTTTAATTGTTGGCAGATCTGATGGCCGGATTTTTGGGTGTCAGTGGCAGGGTGGTGGTGGGGATGATATGGTTTAGGGTTAGATGGCAGATTATGCTCTTTTTTATTATTTTGAGGGTTGATTTTAAGGTTTCTAGAAGATGAGATTTGGGGTTTGGTGGGTTACCGGAGATGGATGGCGCCGACGGCAGAAAGTGCGGCGACGGCTGCTGTAAATATATTAGGGTTAGAGTTTTTTAGTTTAGGTTTTCTTGGCTGTCAGGCTGGGTCGGTGTTAGGATCTGGGTATGATTCGGATAATGGGTTTTCGGGTTTGGGTATAGCCCGAGTTAGAACGGGTCATTACATAAAGAATTTATATCCAATACATTATAGGTGAAAATTTTTAGTTTAAACAAGCGCTTTAGTTGTAGAGTTTAGAGTGTTTAACATATAGGTTTTAGAGTTTTAAGTGTATGAGTTCAGAATTTAGGGATAATTGTTAGAATTTAGGGGTTATGGTTTATGATTTAGAGATTAGGGTTTAGGTTTTAGGGTCCTATAAACCTAAATTCTATTTACAATTATTAAACTACTAAACCTTACGGTCTCAATTGAGCCTTTAAACCTTAAAATTAAGGCGCTCATGGAAACTAAAAATTTCTACCGCTAGTATATCAAATAATTTTCGTAAAATAAATAATATAAAGGAATATTTACGCATTTAAGATCAACAAAATGACCCTATCTTACGACGCCTTGCTCAGAGAAATCTATTATATGAATTTCAGTACAAAGGACGTCTTTAACTCCTTACTAGTTACAAACACTCCCTCTTTCCCTCATACAAGGTTTCAATTCAAATTTAAGTCCTACAAATATTTTGAATAACCTCTCGAAGATAAGTAGGGTGTATACGATTTGGTTCAATTCCGCAAATTATTTTCATAGTTCACCAATTTTTGGTTCTATTAACTTTAATTTTTTATTTTTCATATTAATTTGAAGTTCTGAGACTAATTTGTACTTTATTTTGATAAAATAGTTTTATTTTATGACTTTTAAATAATATTTGATTAAGTTGTAAAGTCTTTTTATAAATATTTTAAAAAAATAATTTCTCAAGTAAATAAAAAATAATTAATAATTCATATATAATATTTTAAAGTTATTTCACTGTTTAAGTATGAAATACTGTATGAACAGATATTACATTATAATCATCTTTAGATTATTCAAAATATATATAAAATACGAATTTTTACATTATAAAACAAAAAAAACAAATTATAAAATAAAAATCAAGTTCGTTTTAATTTGAGTAATCACACTTTTTAAAAATTGTGAATCATAAACCTTCCAAACACTATAGTTTCAGATCAATTTTGAATTTTCAATTTTTGTTCCTCAACCCTAAAGATAAGAGGATTATCTTGAAATGCTTCATTGAATAATGTCTAGGAGAAATTATATCATGGGTCATTCCCGCCACGTCATCTATGAGACCAACCAATCAAATGCATCTATTTCATTAATTTTTCTATCTCATCTTTTTACCAAGTGAATCTATACTAATATTTACTGTAAATTAAATTTAAAAACAGTTGTTACCAAGTGAAGATTCACTTGGTAAAAAGATGAGATGGAAAAATTAATGAAATATATACATTTGATTGGTTGGTCCCATGGATGGCGTGGCGGGAATGACCCATGATATAATTTCTCATTGTCTAGGGTAATGAAGTCTTTTAATTATAACCAGATGATAACATATTGATCCAAACTAAAATACTTGAACAAAAGCTATCCATTTGTCGACCACAAGAATTATTCACTTCTAAGAAATATTGACCGAATAATTAACCAGATAATGAAAACTTTTTTGAGCATTCTTAATGTGCTATCATTGTAGTATTTGTTTTATTTTTTAACATTTAATAAAAATTATGTACATTTTACAGATAAAATTATTTTTATTTAAATCATCTATGAAGTACATATTTATTTTTCTATTGTGACCGCTCCTTAATTTCAGATAATGAAAACTTGAATTAACACAAAAGATTAATGTTGATTCAAGTCAATCTCCTAAAGATAAGTATCATCAAATTCGACTGTCATGGGAAATTTCAAATAAACCTAATTGGATCGTTCATTAGATAATGAAGCATTCTATATGACACTCGGTTAAAAAAAAAATACTGAAGCCTTCTTGAATGTTACAAGGGTAGATTTAAAAAATTTGACCTGAGACCCGATATCAATCCAAAAATAATGAGCTGAATTTTATCCGAAATTTGAAATAAATTAAAACTGATTTGAATTTTAGTTGAATCGAAATGGACTCGAATCGAAGGTAAACCGAAATAAAGAAAAATTAGTAAAAGAAATAAAGAAAGATGAAATGTGATGTGAACTACTGCACAACTCACAAAAAAGTCCTATATATAGGTGTAAAAACCCGATCTGACCTAAAAACCCGACTGAAACTGGTCGGTCCAAAGGTTGACTCGATATTGAACCAAACCGAAAATCAACCGACCCGATATGACCCGAATCACCATAAACCGAACTAAAATCGAACCAAACCCGAACCGACTCAAATATATATTCAAATTAAATACTTGGAATTATCATCAAATCGGCAACCATGAAGATAACAAGACCACAACGACAATTTTGGAGCTAGATATGTGCATTTTCAGATATCAGATACTATTCAAATTAAATAACCTCTCAAGAAGGATGATTTGTTTGAGTTGATTTTCATAGAGGTTAGCAAATCAACAAGGAAGAAATTCTCTTCATTGGAAGCCAAGGTCCCCGTTGATGAGCCCGACCCTAAACCGCATTACATGCTAACGATATGTAATGCAAGCGACCTTCGCAAGATGTTTAAGAGATACAACCGTATAGGGAGTACCAACATCGAGTTGTATGTAAATTTTGGTGAAGGTGATAGTTCATCAAGAACTGCAGGAAGTTCTCCACCTTCTGCAGACGAAGAAGTTTCTGTACATAATTCCAAGAGACGACATGAGAAAGAACAATAATTAAGGAATTGAACGTCACATCTGATATATGTTAAGACTGTGATAACACAAAAATAGACTATTCTTCCTTTCATTTTAACTAAACTAAGCTTAGTATCAATGAACCATGTATCAAATTTTAGATCGTACTTTTTAATCTAATTTCTGTTTGTGTTGGTCATCATATTTCTCACACATCGGTTCCTTGAACAAATGTACCAAATGTAATAGATTTTGACAACTTAATCAAAGTTGAGTATATCGTTAAACACGTTCGGCATCATATGCTTTTAGTGCAACCGATCAGTCTCCCAAATTTGAAAACATCATTTCTCTCACATGTTTAACGATTAGTATTGACACTAAACTTCAGGTTTTGATATTCTTAAATATGAACCTAAAATCTTACAAGATTTGGTAACATTTTAAAGTGTCCGTTGTCGGTGTAAGTATTGAATCTCTTCCATAAGTTTCAATACTACCAATAAAATATGAACATGTAAATATACATGAAAATGAACATTGTACATGATTAGTATCGAAACTTTATAGGATTGGGTACATTCTCTATATTTGAGTATCGAAACTCTTAGTTCTATTATAGCAAAGAATCCTGACAAGAAAAGACGTGTCAGACAAGTACAATAGAGAATCCTGATAATGAGATGAAGTGCAGTGACGTGAATAAGAGATTTCTGACATGAGTTGTGTCGGAGTACAAATTTCACATAGGTTACTTTCACGATAGGTTTCGAGTTTTTACTAGTTGCGAGTATTTCGTATTACATTGACGATAAGCAAGTAGCTGCTAGTTTCCAAACGTATTCTGGCATTGCTTATTTGCTAGAAGGTAACTTGAATCTTGTTCATATCTCTAGATGAAAATAATTATTACAACATAACATAGCTAGGAAATAATAAAAACAGACTTGTAGAACATCACATTGTTTTTCAAGTTTTTTCTTTCGACTTCAAATTTGTCCATTTTTTTCCAACCTTCTTACTTCATCCATATTCACCAATTTTTGCAATTCAACATTCTGAATTCAAATTTCCTTATTTTCAGCATCAAATTTCTATCATTGTCAATCCATTTAAAGAAATCACAGTGGCTCTACAAATGTGCAAAAGAAATTCAGAATAACGCATTAATCAAACCACTAGAACAATAAACCCAATTTATTACTTAATACCTCAGGGCCTCTAGCACATCCATAAAATCTCTTTCCTTTGCTCCGTGGTACAGCTGAAGTGAAAACTAGTGGTTGTAATCCACAATAACAGTGAACAATGTTTCATTCAGCACATGATTTAGAACTTCCAGTGGACATCGTCGAAGGAAAACTGAAATAGTTAAAATTGCACTGTACAATGACGGAAATGGAGAGGATTATAAGAACAGTACATAATTTTGGCAAATAAAATAAAATAAAAAGCAATGAAATTTTAAATTTGCAGAAATGTAACTCAAATAAAATAAAGGGTAAACTACATCAATAGTCACCGAACTATGGTTTCTTTCCCATTTTGGTCACCGAACTATTTTTTTGGCAAAAACATCACTAACGTTATGTTTCCTTCCTATTTTGGTCATTGGCTATTAAAAACTTAACGGTTTTGCTGACGTAGAATTTTATTTTAATTTTTTAATTTTCTATGTCATTTTTCTCTCTCCTTGTAAGAAATATATGTTATTTTATAATATTTTTATTCAAACTAACATGATGGTGACACGTGTCACTGCCTATTAGTGGAATAAAATGAATGAAAAATCAAGCCCCTTATGCAGCCAAAGAGATTCGACTAATAGGAAGTTACACGTGTCATCATCCTATTAGGCAGTTACACGTGTCACTATCTCTCTGGCTGCATAAGGGGCTTGATTTTTCATTCCCTTTATTCCACTAATAGGCAGTTACACGTGTCACCATCCTATTAGTTTAAATAAAAATATTATAAAATAACATATATTGCGTACGAGAAGAGAGAAGAAATGACATAGAAAATTAAAAAATAAAATAAAATTCCACGTCAACAAAATCATTAAGTTTTTAACAACCGGTGACCAAAATAGGAAATAAACATAACGTTAATGACGTTTTTTGCCAAAAAAATAGTTTGTTGACCAAAATAGGAAGGAAATATAACGTTAGTGATGTCTTTGCCAAAAAAATAGTCTAGTGACCAAAATAGGAAAGAAACCATAGTTCGGTGACTACTGGTGTAGTTTACCCTAAAATAAAACGAAGTCCATCAAACATTAAGTTTATGCGCATCAAATTCCATAACATATTAACAACTTCAAATATCATCATATTAAAAGTCTAGTCATCTGTCTTGCGGGTACTGAATTCTTAATGAAGGGAAGCCATTTCCTTGCGAATCTCTACAAAATAAGAATCAACATGCTTACGAAGCTCAGCAAGCTGTGAATCAGCATGGATATGAAGCTTGGTAAATTGAGACTCAACATGGTTTCGAAGCTCAGTGAACTACGAATCAACATGGTTAAAAAGGTCATCTAACTGCTAATTAACATGGTCATGACAAGTAACCATGTAGTCAAGTAGTGACTTCATCGTAATCTCCTCTCGATTTGTAGAAGAAACTTCTTTGGTGGGCAAAGAGAAATACTGTTCCACATTTTGGGAGTTGGGGGCATCTTTTAAGTCCTCACTTTTATAAATCCAACGTTGTTTTCAAAAGTCAAATCCATATTTGTGGACCAAATAAAAGTTAATTTTTTCTTTAAAGGGACATATGGGTCAAAATAAAAATTGACATCATTATTCTCAAAGATATATGTAAGGACACAAGCATATGTAAGAGAGGTTGAGACTCCAGGGCCCTTATTGACAAAGGATACTAGCTAGAGGAAAATGATTTTGGTAATGTGAGGAGCAATCTCACTTTGATATTGGTTAAGCCACCAATAATTAATCTATCGAATTATTGATGTTTTTCCAGCAGACGAACGAAAAAACATGCCACAATAAGGTGAAAGATTCTCTTTTCAAAAGGAAGATTTCTAGGGCTATGGTCTTTGTACTTTTCAATAGAGATGGTTTCGGTTTTATCATAACATAAGAGTTGACGCCTATGATCTTCTTAGATAAATTTGGCTCACGTTCAATTGTGGCATTACTATAAAAGACTCGTACAAGTCTTTCACAAACTCTGTGTTTGATTCTAAGAAAATTATTCCAACCCCATTTAGTGAAAGTTGAGTTTATTTTGAAGTTGTAATATGGGTTCTGAAGAAAATTCATGTCCATAACACGTTTCTTACAAATTGGTCTGTTGCAGAAATATTTACAAAATTTGGTTTTTTCATCCTTGGTTATAAAATAGTATACATCAAAAGATAGTGTTGGATCAACTATTTTTTGAAATTTTGGTGGCGGCATGGTTAATGAGTAGAGTAAAGAAGAGTTGAGTAGGATTTGGGTTTAGGGATCCTGTAAGAAATAAAATAATTTATTGCAAGTCGATCAAAATCGCAAATTCAAGAATTTGGCCAACCTCATCAATAATATATAATAATAGAAAAAAATTCATAGGAACCCATTAGTAATATCAAACGTGTTTTGAACATGAAGCCAAGCCCATCAATAATATCAAGCAATTTCCATGTTCAAAGCTAAGCTATGTAAAGAATTGGAAAACCAAACAAAAAAATGGTATGTAAGAAATAAAACAATTTATTGCAAGTCGATCAACATCACATATTCAAGAATTTGACCAACATCATCAATAATATATGAAAGAAGAAAATTCACAAGAACCCATCAGTAATATCAAACGTGTTTTGAACACGAAGCTAGGCCCATCGATAATATCAAGCAATTCCCAAGTTCAAAGCTAAGCCATAGAAAGAATTGGAATACCAAACAAAAGAAATGGTATGTAAAAAAATAGGGTTTTCAAAAAAGCCTTTGATTCAACTGGGCTTAGGTTCCTATTAAACTCTAAACGAATTTAGCGGGAAATCTTAAAAATCCAGTCAACAATATCAACCAATTTCTCAACATCAACGGTGAGGCATGGAAAGTAAATGAACACCAAACAAAAGCAATGGGATTTTAAAAAAGTTAGGGTTTCCATGAATATACTTTTGATTCTAGTAGGAAGGCTTTGATTGAACTAAGTTTTGGGTTCTTGTTAAACTTTTAAAAAAATTAGTGGAAAATCTGAAAAGCCCATCAATAATATCAACCAATTTTTCAACATCAACGGTCATCCACGAAAATAAATGAAAACCAAACAAAACCAAGGGTATTTTAATAGGATTAGGATTTCCAAAAATATACCTTTGATTCCACTAGGCTCTAAGTGAATTGAGTTTAGGGTTTATGTAAAAATTTAAACAAAATAATCGAAAAATATGAAAAACCCATCAATAATATCAACCATATTAAACTTTAAACGAATTTAGCGGGAAATCTTAAAAACCCAATCAACAATATCAACCAATTTCTCAACACCAACGGTGAGGCATGTAAAGTAAATGAAAACCAAACAAAAGCAATAGAATTTTAAAAAAGTTAGGGTTTCCAGTACTTTTGATTCTAGCAGGCAGGTTTTGATTGAATTGAGTTTTTGGGTTCCTGTTAAACTTTTTAAAAAATTAGTGGAAAATCTGAAAAACCCATCAATAATATCAATCAATTTTTCAACATCAACGGTCATCCACGGAAAGTAAATAAAAACCAAACAAAACCAAGGGTATTTTAATAGAATTAGGGTTTCCAAAAATATACATTTGATTCCACTGGGCTCTAAGTGAATTGAGTTTAGGGTTTATGTAAAAATTTAGATAAAATAATAAAAAAATATGAAAAGCCCATCAATAATATCAACCATATTTTCAACATCAACGGTCATCCATGGAAAGTACATGAAATCCAAACAAAACCAAGGCTATTTAAAAAAAACTAAGGTTTTCCAAAAATACCTTTGGATCCTGCATATTCAAATTAAACTGAAATGGATGAGGAAATGAGGTTTAGAAGGTTTGATTGGTGAAAGAATAAGTGAAAAGTCTATGAATTTAAAGATTTTAAACTGAAAGAATGGAGGAATCCAATCGGTTAGCAGAACTGAGTGAGGGAGAAAAAGAGCATTAGTTTTTGGCTGTAACCTTCTGGCTTTGATATATATATTCCACGATAAGTATCAGAAATAGGTCATAAGTTTTGCTACTATTAATGAAAAAGAAGCGGGAACGACAACAAAAAATGTTATATGTTTTAAGTAAAACCAAAAATGTCACAATTCAAAGTTTAAAAGTTTTTAAAGTTTTGAAACTAAGATACCAATTTTGATACGTTATAACAAACACTGCAACATAAGACATTTGATCAGTATCGAAACTTAAAGATGAAATTCCGAAAGTGGTGAAATAAATTTTATACACAATGGTCACATTTATTACTCCAACAACCATTCTCGAAATGTTCATTAAAAGTTCCAATAAATGTTGCAATTACCATCCGGGGCAGATATTACCAACTTCAATAAACATCTTTTTCCTCTTAATAATCTTCCCATTGAACAAGTTGTTCCATCTTGAAGCTCATAAACATTTTTTCCAGTGCTCAGCCAGCAGCTGCGGTCTTAAGAAAGTAAGCAAGTTCATAATAAGCATTTTTTTACTTTTATGCAACTTAATTTTATGCAATATTTCAGTTATTTCATATTAATTTACTTAGGGGCCGAAGTATACTCATCATGGAAGTTCCAAGTATAGAAGGTGGTGCTAAAATAGGAGAAGATAGTGTAGAGAGCTTGAATAACATCGTTGGCATAAAATTTTCGTCACGTGAAGAAGCATGGGAATTTTATAAGGAATACGCAAATCAAAATGGATTTAGTACACGTCATGGAATAAATTGAGTTGATAGAAATGGAAATCATTACAAGCAAGAGTTTTGTTGTTCAAAACAAGGACATAGGAATTCAAAAGTAGATGAGGCACAACGTTCACGAACACCACAACCACTAACAAAGACCGGTTGCAAGGCTAGAATAGTGGTCCATTCAGAAGATTCAGATAGTTGGGTAATATCATTGACTGATAATGAACATAACCATCAACCTTGTCCACCATCCATGACACTATTCTTTCATTCGCATCGATCTGTGATGGTGATTGATATTGCAGAGGCTTCAGCATTTAAACATGTTGGTGTCAAAACATCAAAAATTATGAAATACTTCATGCAACAGTCGGATGGTTATCAAAATGTTGGTTTTATTAAGAAAGACCTATACAATGCCCTCTACAACATAGAAACCAATGAAGTTATTGATGGGGATATCAATGCAGTACTAGGCTACTTTGACGGCAAGAAAGATACAGCTCCCGGGTTTTGCATGAAATTTTAGTTGATGATTCGAAGTGTTAGCATAATCTATTTTAGGCTAATTCAACTTCGAGAGCTGACTATTCTATATTCGGTGATGTTATTACATTTGACACTAGCTACAAGGGTAATACATACCCTCGACCTCTTATGCCCATTGTTGGTGTAAATCACCACCATCAAATAATTGTATTTTCTGTTGTTGTCCTTGCGGATGAGACTGTAGATACGCTTTAGTGGGTATTAAATACTTTTGTAGAAGCTATGCTAAACAAGTCTCCACTTTTAGTGGTTATATATGGAGATAGGGTAATGCGGGGGGAAATTAAAATTCTTTTTCCTGATGTTAAACATCGAATATGTTCTTGGCATCTAGCTCGCAATGCACAAGGAAATATTGGTGATCCAAATTTTACAAAGGCCTTTAGCAAATGCATGTATTCTTGGAGGAGACCTCATGAATTTGATGTACAATGCGATATAACTATTAAAAAGTTTAATGTGAACAACCATCCGTGAGTTGTGGAGAAGAGCATGACCCGTCACTTATGGGCACAAGCGTATATAACATGTAATTTTTTGTGAACTTTAGGTCAACCTAAAGGTGCGAATCAATGAATGCGTCTCTGGCTATTTTCCTTAAGTTCAAGAAGAGATATTTGGAGTTTATTCATGCAATTGAAGATTCTATTAGTCAAATTTGAGACAATCGAGTTTCTATGTAGACATCAACTACACGTTTTTAAGATGCAAGATAACTCATGTATCCCAAATTCATTGATTCTAAATCGATGGACAAAGAATGCGAAGGTTGCTGCCCTATCATTTGTGGACTTCAATATTCCTCCTAAAGTGAAACACATGGCATTGTTCGCCGCGCTCCACTAGATATCTTATAGACTTTGCTATATTGCATCTAATACAAATAAAAGCTTCTGACGAGCTAACGACAAGGATCATAGACTTACGATCAAACTCGAGGCATCTTGTATGTTGAATGATTCTTATGACCAAACCATATCACTCAAAAGAGTTCGGGACCCGTCAAGGAAGAAAAGCAAAAGTCCAATCAGTGGGTAAAAAAAGTGGCAAGCAGGAGTAGGCCCCATTGTTCAAATTGCAAATTTGAAAGACACAATAAAGTCACATGTCCTGAGTTAAAGCTAGGATTGGCAACGCCATCATTCGCATGTAACGCTAATTTTTATGGTCTAGCCTTGGAATTTTCAGAAAATGAAATGGATAACATAGACCCGATCGATGAAAATGTTACTCCCTATTTATAAAATTACATGTTTGTTTTTTTTCACCGGTCAATTATAACGCGTGAAACATTTTTTATTCCTTATTAAGAGCAGGAGAAAGTATGGCTGAGTGACTATGGAGCTTCAAACAATCCCACTCAAACTGAGAAAGATGTTTATCATCTATTTTGATGTTTTTGAATGATATGTAATTATATGTTAAATGATAATTATGTAGTGGTATGCATTTTATTGTACACATATAATGGTTATTCGAGATAGTGTTTACATATTAGGATAATAAATATCAAAACTCATATCATGAATCTCTGTACTTATAACTTGGAATAAAAATGCATCAAATGACCTAAATAAAGTATCGGAACTTCAGCATATTGTATCGATACTACTTAACCAGAGTTTCGGGACTTGAGGTTATTATGGTAGAAATGACGCAGAATGAGGTATCGCAACTTTCACATAGAGTTTGCATACTATGATCATAAATATCAAAACTCGGATCATGAATTTTTGTACATAAAACATCGAAGAGTATTCAATCAAGTGACCTAAAGGTAGTATCACAACTTTTGCTTATTATTTCGATACTAATAATATTAGTTTCATAAAAAATTAAAGAAAATTGTGACATCCGCAGTTGTATATTCAGAGTTATAGTTTCAGAACTTTAAAAGAAGTTTTGATATATTAAAAAACTTAACATAAGAAGATGTGGCCAATACATAAACAAGCAGATATAGCCAATACATAGTAATGATTCAACCCATAATCTTTCTCACATACTTTGCAAAATGCTAGGGATTCCTCCTTTAAATAAGAGCAACACCCTCATAATCTGGGTGACGCTCATCTAGGTTTAGAGCACACATCAAACCCATTATTACCACAACAATCTCCACAACTCTGATAGAAGGGCTCCACCTTTCACGGAGGATGTCCAACCTAATGCCACTAGACTTACTAATGTTGGGTAGAATAAGTCCTTATCAAATTTAATAGCAATCTTTGGAAAATAAATAACCATTATCCATGAAATGCTTTAGTATAGTAAAAAATTGAACTAGATAAAACTACAACCTTGGGAGGTTAATTATATTACCTTAGGAGAGAGAGAGGGTAGTCAGGTGAGAAGATAATAGAAATGTCAAATTCATGTCCTTCATAAGGACTAACAGCAGATGCAGTCATTCAAAGTCAATAATGATACAGAGATCCATCAACTTTGCCATTACTAAAGAAAAAATAATGATAATTACAAACTGATGAAAATGAAACCATCAAATTAAAGGACAACGTAATAGATGGATGTTTACTAGAAAAAGATAATGGGCAAATTTAGGAGACTGCAAGGCAGTAGGATGAAACTCTCTTCGAATACGAGGTAGCACATACATGTTGATCTCATGATTTCAGTTTAAGATGGGTTAGGAGATGAAGAAATAAGACAAAGATGAGAATGGAGATTAAAACACAAAATGATGATATTTATAGAGAAAAACGTGGTTGTTCATAGGTCATGTAACCCCCTCGACCCGGCCTAGTCACAAGACCGAACTGAGCAAGCTACATTAGGTTTACCGAAGTAAACCGGAATGATGAAACCTAAAACTCGCCCATTTTTTTCTTTTATTTCATCTAGATGCATTAAAGTTATCCTACATGATTATACTATTCAAAGGTGAACGCTCGTCTCATTCGGGCATCATAATGGTATCCAATTGGCCACGACACAACTTAGGGACCAAAACGTAAAATTTAGCAAATTAAAAGGGTTTTACCACTTTTTAAGTTACCAACCTTAAATTAGGTTCATTTCATGCTTATATGCCAAATATCAGCCTCAAATGATCATCCATGCATAAATAATTGACAAACCAAGATTCAGGGACTAAAACGGAAGAAAAAAGAACTTTACTAAAGCATTTAACTAACTTAACTGCCATGGGTATCGATACTCCAATTCGAGTATCGGTATGCCCTTTACATTCGAACTTCCAAAGATTCCAGTAGCCATACCCCGTACCGGTATGACCCTTGCATACCGATACGCCTTACCAAAACTAAGGCCCTATACTGATCCTCAAACCCGTGTATCGATCCCCCAAGCTAAACTCAGCCAACCCGTACCGATACGGTCGGTACACGGCTTCGATTATACTCTTTTGTGTCACAACGCCCAGCTCGCATACCGATACCACAAGTCCGAAATAGCTTCCCGTATCAATACATGTACTTGCGTACCGATACACTAGGACCTAAATGGTCACATTTGGCTGGTTTAACAAACTTATTTCAAAAGTAAACCACTTCACCAAGCCGTAAACTTCCACACCACACTATCAAGATGCAAAGGCAACCTAAACATCATAAGCTCAGCAACCCAAAAGGCTTCCACCCATTCAAAGATATTCTAAAGGCATGCTTCCTAAACACTTTGCCAAACATCTCAAAATGCACCATTAAACCATTCACAGCATAGGCAACATACCAACACACACCACAAAGCACAGTACACTTGCTCAAACCATCACAACAAGGCAATCATCAAGGAAACTCTAGATGCATACTTAGGACACCATTCACAACAACTACAACAAGTTCCAACATCAAGCTTAACAACATCAAACCTCCACAAAAACCAGCATAGAATTGGTACTCAAAATCCATAAGGAAACAAGATTACAACCCCCAAAAACCCTGGCGAACACATTGCCTTATTAACCGGAAATAGTAATCGAGTTCATACTCAAAGTAGTTTATCTCTTGGATCCTTGCAAACCTTACCTTTGCTGCCCCGAACTTTAATGCTCTGCATCATTAGAAAAAAGAGAGCGTAAGCACACATGCTTAGTGAGGATGCTCATAAACAATGATGCATTTACATTCTTTTAAAAACATATGCTTGCTTTTCCCAAAACATGCTTACTTACAAAGCACTTCCTCATGACTCTAACCAAATCAAAACATAATGATAATCATAACGTCAATAACATCTCATGCTTAAATCCCAAAGCATTTTAATCAAACCATGCTTAAATCCCAAAGCATTTTAATCCAAGAATCAACACATGATCTTTTTCATATATTGGCAATTATAGTGACCTGGATAGACTACCTCTAACCTTTATACATATCGGATACACGGATCTCTCATACCATGCCTAGTTAAACCACATGATATCCCAAACCTTGCCTAGTTAAACTGAAAGATTTGACACCCTCGACTAGTTAAACCGCGAGATTTCACCCTTGCCTAGTTAAACTGTAAGAGTACCGACCTTGCCTAGTTAAACCGCAAGATCACCATCAATCTGGGTTGCCTAGTTAAACCGCATGCCCTAAATAATGTCCCAACAGTCCGAGTGGCCTAGTTAAACCGCCATACCTCAAGGACCCATGGCCACGATCGATTTTGATCATATTTTATAGTGCACTATTAATCCTATGGCATGCCAACTATATCCGATTGTTTTCATCATGTCACATAGCCAATATATCATTTACCAAACCATTTACTTATTGTTTTACAATTCATCTCGTAAACAAATCATATGCAAATCTCATTGCCAATGCAATAACACCATTCCCAACCGGAATGAAAACCAATGCAAAATTGCATTTAATATATACTTTCAATCCCCTGTATATGTACTCAAATCATACATTACCAGTAAGTAAATCATACCATGTTTTTTACCAAAACATGCAAACAACATGCTCATATCCAAGCCGATATTCAAGAGAAAAATAAGGGAAACTTACTTACGAGCTTAGGTAAGCATCTCACGCTTACCCTAAAATCCCAACACCCTTTAAAAACCTTTTTAAAGCATTTAAAACCAATTTCCACTCACCGATACGCTCTGCCTTCCTTGCCAACGCGAAATAAGCACTCGACAAGCCACCAAACACGTCATGCTTCATCACCCTGATTATCCTCTATTTTAAACACATAAAACTACAGGACAAATACATTAAAATGCATTCAAACCATTTCCCAACAATACAAGCCTTCAATCAACATCTAATAACATCCAAAAACCTTTTCCTAATATCCTTTTACCTCCAACAAAGATTAAACTCGAATATCACCACAAAACCCCAATCTAACAACCTAACTAATTAGAGATTCAAGAGTTTTGGGATTTTATTGATAAAAACAACTTATCAAAATCAAAATACATCCAAAACATATATTAAATCCAACTCAAACACTAGAAAAATAGATCCACTTCGAAAATTATAATATCTCATCAATATTCTCAAATAACTCAATTAAACATTGATATAACATAAAAATCAGTTTCCAAACTATAAATCAAGGATCAAATACTTGGGAATTTCAGTAAAGAACCATACAATAGAGGAGATCACGGACCTTACCCCTATTGTGAGATTTCTCCCTCAATTGATTTAACAAAAGCTAAGAAAACACAAGATTTAAACGAGATTTTGCAAAACAATGTTAATCAAATCATTATCAATCATAAAAACAAGTTAAAAGACTCCTCACCTCTGGATATTGAAGAAACTTGAGTGTTTGGCTGAGGAGAGAGTGGAGAGAAAAGTTGAGAAAAAAAGTTACGTAAATTTTCGTTAATGAGCTTAACTAACTTTTAACTAAAATCCCTTTTTAATTATCTTTAAAACGCATGTTAAAATATCTTAATTAAGGGAGAAATCATCAGAAAAACCTTGGTAAAATAGATCCTTAAAGATTCTAAGAATTTGACCCTTTTCATTTTAGTCACCTTTAAAAATAGTTTTCAAAAATTGCATTTTGGTCACTAATCCAAAATGTCACATTTCCAAATTCCTTTTTCTAAAATTGATTCCACCAAAAATCATTATATAATAAAAATATAATTTTTAACCATTTTCCCACATTTTTATCTTACCGAAAAATATACGATCACGAATTCGACTCGAATCTCTAACTCAGTCCACTAGACTGTCTAACAAACCTTAAAACCGCTAAGCCCAAAACCGAGGTGTTACAGGTCAACCCTAATTTTTGAAAAAATTACCAACCAATAATGTAATGCCCTGGTTTTAGGCCTAGGAGTTTCCCAATTGGTTTAAACGGTCTGTTGGATCAGATTAGAGGATTCGAGTTAGTTTTGGGATTTAAATTGGATAGAATATTTTTAGAAGGATTAAAAATATGGAAAAACTGTCTAAGATAATTATATATTATGGAAATGATTTTGGTGGAATCAATTTTCCGAAAAAGGGGTCTCGAAAGTGGACATTTTGGTTAGTGACCAAAATGCAAAGTTTTAAAACTATTTTAGTGAATGTTTTGTAAAAGGGTCAAAACTTTGAATCTTGAAGGAGCTATTTACCCAAGGGTCTAATATCGGTCTTTTTTCCCTTTAATTAACTATTTTAAATGATTTTAAAATAAAATAAAATGCTTGGGAAAATAATTGGATAATTAAAATCTTTAAAACAAACTTTACGTAACCAACTTTTCACAAAAAGATTTTCTCTCTAGCCAAACACCATTTCTCTCTTCAAAATCTTCAGGTAAAATCCACTTTTAATCA
Organism: Hibiscus mutabilis; assembly: GCA_019671005.1. Classification (NCBI taxonomy): domain Eukaryota; kingdom Viridiplantae; phylum Streptophyta; class Magnoliopsida; order Malvales; family Malvaceae; genus Hibiscus; species Hibiscus mutabilis. The sequence continues at coordinate 12,559,834 of CM033726.1, read as the reverse complement.
ATCTTTTGATTTCAATTGAGTTTATAATAGTTTTCGAACAAAATAAACTTGATTTCTTATTGTTTTGGCTTTGGACATCACCTAATTAAGGGGAAAAGCTGCAATTAGAGGTGAGGTTCGTTCTTCTCCTCTAATACAAGGTTCTTTATTGAAATCCCCAAGTTATTGATCCTTTACACATGTTTTTCTAACTTGATTTGATGATTTGATTGAGGAAAGTTGATTAAATTGTGGTTTAATTGATTTAATTAAAGGATTTTTGTATAGATTTTGTTTTGTTGGGTTCTTGATTGATTTTAATCATGCTTTTGATGTTGAATAATGTTAATAAATGAGTTTTAACATTGGAATCCCAAAACTATGTGAATCTCTAATTTTCTAGGTTGCTACTTATGTGTTTTTGAGGAGTTGTGGTGGTTAATTGAATGATGGAGATATAAGGATGTTGAGATGTGTTTTTAGATGTTTGTTGATGTGTTGAAATGTTAGATTATGGCTAGGTTAAGTTTGGAAGCGAGTTGTTAATTTTGGGAGTTGTGGAGTAGATTTGGGTAAAGGATGTTGAGGATTTGTGTTGCTATAATGTTCGTTGCATTTTGATGCAACATACCTCTGTTTTGTGTGGATAAAAGCAGGGGAAGTTGGTCCTCAAGCTTGAACGTTGGTTTCAGAAGCTTTGGAGGCGTGATTGTCGCATCGACAAGCGAAGCTTTGCGAGTCGGTGAGTGAAAACATGTTTTACAGCTTTGCAAAGGTTTGAAAGTTGTGTTTGGGAGCTAGATCGAGCTTGAAATGTTGGTCTAAGCTTAGAAGCAAGTAAAGGATGAATTCTCTCTTGAACTCGGTTTGGCTAATAGTTTGATGCACATGTTTTACATGGCTTAATTACTTACTGTATATGCATGGTTTAATGGTGGAAATTGGTTACAAAATGATGTTGTTGCATTTGAAAGTAATGAACATTTTGCTAATGTTAAGGTTTATTGCATTGGTTAAATGATTTTGATGATGCATATGAAAACATTGAGTTATTGATGTTAAAATGAATTATATTGACAAGTGAGGTATGAAACGGCTTGTAAATGAAATCAGATATAGTTGGTCGGCTATAGGATTGATAGTACGAAATACTCCATCCAAGTACCCTAACGGTTGAAGGGTTTATGTGTACCAAAGACTCCCGTTAGTAGATTAAACATCATACTGATGAGTGGTGTTGAGGGGTTTTTGTGTACCGAATACTCCACCATGGGTGTCACAACAGTAGAGGGATTTATGTGTATCAAATACTCCCGTGTGTAAGCCGTGTGTTATTGGTAGATTGTTTGTTAAATGTTGAGGGAACACTTGTTGAATCTATGTATCCAATGTTGTGTTTTTGGCAATTGGAAACTTGGTAAATGATCACTTGGAAGCAAATATAATTAATAATGTATCATGAGATGGATTGTGTTGTTTAATAGTATTTAAACATGTTTTACTCTTTAGGCCTTGCATTGGTAGTATGCATGGGAAAGATTAAATTGAGGGTAGCAAATGGGACTTTGTTGTGGAATTCATGATACATGTTGCATATGGTTTAATATGCTGCTTTGGAAATGTTAAGTGCTTGGTTTTGGAAAGGCATGATGTTGTGTTGATGTTTTAAAGAGTTTTGAAACATGTTTTCAAAGGAAATGTGAAATGGTTTAGCTTACATTGATGATGGTTGTTGTTTGAGCATTCCTCACTAAGCCTAGTGTGCTTACGCTCTCTTTTCCATCAATGCAGAGAATTGATATTGAGGCAGTGAGGAAGCAAGGAAATAAATTCCAAGGACTTATTTTTAAAGTACGGTTTGGAATGTTGAAAAGTAGTAATAATGACAATGTGTCGTTTGAGGTTTTGGGTGGGTTTTTAATTAACTCCCTATTATTGCAATTTTTAATTGTTGTTTTGGACTTGTAATAAGTTTTAAGTGATTGAATTGTGTTTGGGTTGATGATATGGATGGGGACTAGGAAATATGCCTCTAGATTTGGTGATTGAGATTGCTAGGCATGCTGGGTTGGCTATTAATGTTGTCATGTGTTGATCAAGCATGCTGATGATGTTACATGATGATTAGTTAAGTGTTTATGTTGATTAAAGTGAGCCAAAGTGTCATATGTTAGACTTAGAGGTCATTACAGGCCTCTGCATACTGGTACGTGTACCTCAGGATCGGTACGCGGGGACCTGTTGGGGCTCAAATTGTTAAAATAAAGTTACGGGTACCGGTACACTTAGCCACCGTATCGGTACGCCTGAAGGAAGATGCATGTTTGTTTCGGTACACGGGTTTGAGTATCGATACGATCCCTTCAATTTTAGCATTCCATACCGGTACGCAGGGTACCGTATCGGTACTCATTTTGGTTACTGGAATCCTGAGTTTTGAGAAAATGTGAAGGGGATCGGTACGAGTCAAAGCTGTACCGGTACGAGGTGGTCAACACACCATATTAGTACTTGACTTAGTGTATCGATACGCTTAGCCGTTATATCTGTTAATTTGTATCGGTATAGGATTGCTTGTATCGTTACGCTATGCTATTTTTGTGCAATCTGGTGATGCTGAAGTTTGGAAATCTTACAATTTGGTCTATGTTTGTTATGAGTGCAATTATTCAAGTTTGGATGACTGGTTTGGAATGGAAATTAACGTGAGAGCATAAAATTCGAATAATCAAAGTATTAAAAGCCTGTAATTTATGATATTTACATTTTGGTCCATTATGTGAATCATTGATTAACTGGACTTTGCTTTGTAGTTTGTTTAAAATGTAAGCTACTACTGAAGCATGATCACATAGGGTAATAATGAAATGTATCTAGACAAGAAAAAAAAGAAAAAAATGGCTCGGTTTAGGGTTTAGCTCGAGTTTGCTCCTGCAAACCTAATGTGGCTTCTTAGTCCAGTTTCGGCTCGGCCGGGCTAAGGGGGTTATATTTGGTGGTATCAGAGCTAGGTTTGCAAAAATTGGGATATTGTTGGTGTTTGTATCATGCTGTTTGCTATGCACGATGATTGTTTACTTGTACGGTGTTTGAAATATATGCCATGCTTGGGTATTTTGGGGACACATTGCCTTATTACTATGCTTATGAAATAATTTTAGTTTGAAATGGAATTCTTGGATCCTTGCTTGAAGCTGGCCTGATTGTTTTTGTTTTGGTGTAATTATCATGTCATAGATATATTTTTTACGATGCCACTGAGGAGAAAATTATGTTCTAGCAGAAACGCTACTGCCGGAGGGCAGGGAGTTGAGAACGAGATTGTACACCTTGAGAATTTGCCGCCTCCTCCGCCCAATCCTCCTGAGGGAGTGGAACAAGTACCACCTGCACCACTTGTCCAGTGTTTGGTGACATGATGCCAAAAGTTTAGGCGATGATAGAAATATTCCAGGCCACGATGGCTGGAGTTCATGTACCTACTCCGGCACCTACTACTGTTAATCCAGGTTTGTCGTTAGAATGATTGCGTAACCTTGGATGGGTTGAATTTAGAGGGTTGGCACTCGAGGCATCCGAGGAGTGGATGGCCAGTACAGAGCGGATCTTGGTTCAGATGGGTGCAGTGATGACCATAAGTTGTGATGAGCTGTGTCCCTGTTACAAGATGATGCGTACTATTAGTAGACCGCTGTGATTGCAAGTATGGAACCCGATGATATAATATAAGAATTCTTCCAAGCTGCATTCAAGATGAAATATCTGGGAGTGAGATATTTGGACGATAAGAAACGTGATTTTATGGCCTTGGTTCAGGGCAATATGACAATATCCGAGTATGAAGTACTGTTTGTGAGGTTAAGTAAGTATGCACCTGAGTTCGTGCCAGACGAGAAACACCACTGTGATCATTTTTGATATAAATTGGTGCAAGATGTCAAGACTTATATGTTGGCCACTGAGTTTAATGTGTTGGTATCACGGACGAAGGATATGAGAAGAGCTTGGGTTTTTCTCATCGATCTAAAGGGTCTAGCTCGGGAAAAAGAGCTGCAGATGTTAGTTCTGGGGATGGCCAGTCAAAGAGGCACCACGACCTAAGGTTTTGACCAGATACGAGACGTGGTGGACATGGTTCAGGATGAGGTTCTCAAGGATAGGATGCTTAAGTCCGGTCAGTGCATAATGGTTGTTGAGGTTGTGGTTCGATAGAACATTTGAGGCGAGATTGCCCGCGTTTAGCCAGAGAGAGGCAGGCTCTTGTAGTTGGGGCTGCAAATTTGTGCTGGAGTTATGGGTCAGCAGATAACATGAGATGTGAACGTCCTTTGCTTGCTAGAGGTAGACAGATACCCGCACCTGTAGTTGCACCACCTAGGGGCCGTGGACGCGACCGAGGTACCTTCCAACGGAGAGAGGAGGGACGAAAGACTATGGCACACACTGATAAGTGTTCAAAAGTACTATTTTCTTACCCTTTTTACTCATATTATTGTTAGACATAGGCTCATATTAGTTGCATAATTAGCCATTCATGCATTAATCCATGTTTCCTTCCATCGTTGAGCTTGATTACATAACTTGGTAGTTTTTGTGGGAAAAGATGCTGCTTTGGTGTGTTTTGTGTGTATGTGCAGGATCACTTGCCAAAGCAAGGCTAGAGCTAGTTGCCAGGGCAATGCATGAAGGAGATGCCGAGCTAGTTGCTAGGGCAGTGCATGAAGGAGATGCCGAGCTAGTTGCCAGGGCAATGCATGAAGGAGACGCCGAGCCAGTTTCCAGGGCAATTGTCGACAAGAGCAAAGGTGATATGGTAGTCAAAATTGATGACTAGACAAGCCCAAGATGACGTGGAGCAAAGCCCAATCCCAAAGGAATTTGATTTCAATGAAGAGATTAAAGAAGAATTAAATTCCAAGAAGATAGGATAAGTTCTTGTAGGAATATAATTATAATAAAGAATTATATTCTTTAAAGATAATTTAATTCCAACTTAACTTCCTCCTCAAAGAAGGACTTTGATCTAACCCTATAAATAAAAGGTCATATCGTCAACTTTCAATGACGAGAAAAGAGAGGGGAATTTCGACAACTCCAAGGAAGGCAAGAGGAGAGAATTTTCGACAAGCATCTAGGGCAAGGAGGATTTCGACAAGCCTCCTTCTTCATCCTTTTCTTTCTTGTTCGATTGGGTTCATGCTAGGGATTATTTATCTTGTGTTTCTTTGGAACCTAGCCATGAACTAAATCTATTTGGCTATGGTTATTGTGTTTTGTGGTTGTGAGAAACTATTGGTTTTTGTTTAGGTAATAAGAGTTTGCACTTTTCTATTCAAGGTTTATTCATTCTTGGTTCTTATTCTTGTTTGCGAGTGAATTGGGAGAAGATCTCGTGATTTCATCTATTTATCTAATATCGGGAGAGTTAGATTCAAGAAACAAATGAATATGATCTTCATTCAATCTATTGATGGTGAAGATTAATCCGGCTTAGGAATAAGTCAAGGATTTCAACGGCTAAGAGGAGCACAAGATTGATTGTTGTTCACCCTTGATTCACGCAGGGATGTATTATCAAGGCATGCACAAGTAGCTAGAGTTTCGACTTAGGGATAAGAAGAAACCATTGAAGAACGCTCTGCCGAACCTTGAAGGTTGCTGCCCAGACGCCCAAGTAGTTGCCCAACTAGTCGCCCAGGCAACCATCGATTAGTTGCCAATGCAACCCCGTTGTGCAAGTTGCCACGGCAACTGAGTTGCTCGTGCACTCTTTTACCAAGACGATCCAATCGGCTATCACACCTCAACTCACGATAACCTGGCCTATCTCTCTCTCATTTGATCTCATCTTTTTTTTTTTACTTTATTGCTTTATAGTTTAGTTATTAGTTAAACTCCTATAATCCTTTATTTGTGTTTTACTTTTCACAGTGCAAGAGACTAGATTCTTGAAGTGACACCAATCCCTGTGGAGACGATATCTTTTATACTATAACTTGCAACGTGTATACGTGCACAATTGCGTAGCACTTATTACGCGCAACAAGTTTTTGGCGCCGTTGCCGGGGATTGGCAATAGCGACTTTGTTTTTATTTTCTTGCACTTTCTTTTTACTTTTCTTGTTTAAGATTCAAAGGGGCTAACAAACTTTGGTTTTGCATTGGTATATGACCAGGGCGAGACCGACTAAACCAGAATATCCCTTTGATCCAGAAATCGAACGAACCTTACAAAGACTTAGACGAAGGATAAGAGTAGCAATGGCTAATCAAGACGGCAATATGAATCAAGATGTTCCAGCAGGAGGAGGAGTGATTCTTGCACGAAACAGAACTTTTCGAGACTATCTTGAATAAGATCTTGATGGACTTAATCCATGAGTTGTCGCACCTGAAATTGAAGCCGACCACTTTGAGTTAAAACCTGTAATGTTTAATATGATCAACACAATTGGTCAATTTGGCGGTTCAGCAACTGAAGATGCACGACAACATCTTAAATCTTTCCTCGAGATTTGCAACTCGTTCAAAATACACGGAGTCACCCCCGATGTCTTACGATTAAGATTATTCCCCTATTCAATGAGGGGTAGGGCGAAAGTATGGTTGAATAGCATTCCTACCGGATCAATAGCATCCTGGACTGATCTTTGTCGTGATTTCCTTGCTCGGTTTAATCCTACAAATTTGACTGATAAGCTTCGTAACGATATTACTTCTTTTCGGCAGGCAGATGATGAATCCATGTACGAGGCTTGGGAGCGATATAGAGAATTTCTACACAAATGCCCCCCACACGGATTCTCGGTGTGGACTCAAGTAACAATGTTTTACAAAGCCGTGAATACACCAACAAGGATGATGCTAGATGCCTCGGCAAACGGCATACTCTTAGATAAGTCACTGGAGGAAGCAATGCAAATTCTAAACAGGCTGGCCAAGAATGATTATCAATTCCCCTTTACTAGAAGAGGAGGAGTTAGACGCCAAGCCAGAATACATGAACTAGGATCATCAGATTCAATTTCGGCACAATTGCCCACTTTAACCAAGATGGTCCAGAACATGCAAAAACCAAACAACACACATGAGGTCAAGGTAATGGATTCTTTTTGTGAGTTATGTGGTGATAACCATAATTCTTCTGAATGTATGCAGAATCCGGAATCCAGCTTCTATGTGGGGAATTACAATCAGAACAACAATGTGATGTCCAATACATACAATCCAGCTTGGAAGAAGCACCTGAATTTTTCATGGAGTAATCGCAACAATGCTCTAGACCAGAACAATCAGAATGCACAAGCATCGAGATTTCAACAGAATATGCCACGGCAACAGTTACTGCAGCAACAACCAACAACATCTAGTTCTTTGGAAAATTCTCTAAATGCTTTTATGATGAAAACTGAATCTTATATGGCTGAGAATAGTAACTTCATAAAAAGAACTGATGCTTTTATTAACAGGACCGAGATGAGATTGCAAAACCAAGAGGCGGCAATCAAATCATTGGAAAATCAAGTCGGACAGTTTGCTCAAAATCTGAATACTAGACCGCAAGGAGGTTTACCTAGAGATACTGAAGTCGCAAGAGGAACTGGCCATGAGCAATGTATGGAAATCACCACTAGAAGTGGCCAACAACTTAGAGAGGCTCAAACCCGCTCATCAAACAAAACTCCACAAAAAGATCAAGACGAACCTAGCGGCAAAGCCTCAGATGCTGAACCAGGAATTGCCTCGGCAACTAGCAATAAGCATGCCTCGGCAACCGACGATAAGGATGCTTCAGCAACTTGTGATAAGCATGCCTCGGCAACCCCAATTGATAATACCTCGGCAACTCCAGTTGTCCCGGCAATGCCGTCAATCAGGTTCCAAACCAATGAAAGGATCGAAGATATCCGACTTCCACCACCATTCCCACAAAGGTTGAAGCGAAAAAAGCAAGAATACCAATTCAAGAAGTTTCTTGATATCCTAAAGCAAGTCCACATCAACTTGCCATTGGTGGAAGCAATTGAACAAATGCCAAACTATGCCAAGTTTCTTAAAGACATTGTGTCCAAGAGAACAAGGCTAGGAAAGTTTGAAACAGTTGCCGTAACAGAGGGATGCATGGCAATGTTGCACAATTGTATGCCACCCAAGTTGAAGGATCCCGAAACTACCCTGTTCTATTGGAAACCACTATGTCGGGAAAGCATTATGCGACCTTGGGGCTAGCATAAACTTGATGCCTAAATCGGTTTTCCAGAACCTAGGAATCGAGAAGGCAAAACCTACAACAGTTATGCTACAGCTAGCCGACAGATCATATGTGCATCCAGAGGGAAAAATCAAGGACATACTGGTAAAAGTTGATAAATTTATTTTTCCCGCTGACTTTATTGTTTTGGATTGTGAAGCAGATGAGCATGCACCCATCATTCTCGAGAGACCATTCCTAGCAACAGAGAGAACCTTGATCGATGTTGAAAAGGGAGAACTCACAATGAGGGTGAATGACCAGCAAGTTAAACTAAATGTGTTCCAAACACTAAGGCATGCCGATGATCCAGAAGAATTCCAACTTCTTCATGCCACGACAGAGTTTAACTTCGACGAGGAATTTAGTTGCCTCGGTAACTACATTGTCGATCAAGAGGAACCTAAGGAGTATGAAGAACCGATCGATGAGGAACAACAAGAAGAGGCAAATTGGCTAGTCAATCGACCAGGTACATACTTTGAACCACTGGATTACTCAGGTAAGGAAGGTAAGCTCGAAAAACCCTCTATTGAACAACCACATATTCTTGAGATGAAACAATTGCCAGAGCAACTAAAATATGCATACTTAGGAACCGATAATACATTGCCTGTAATTATTTCTTCTAAGTTACAGCCTAAGCAGGAAAAGAAGCTGATCAAGATGTTGATGCTACAAAAAAAGGCAATAGGGTGGACAATTGCCGACTTGAAGGGAATTAGCCCGACAGTGTGCATGCACAAGATTTTGTTGGAAAATGATGACAAACCTTCACTTGAGGCCCAGAGGAGACTGAATCATGCCATGAAAGGGGTTGTAATGAAAGAAATCATCAAGTGGCTTGACGCCGGCATTATATACCCTATCTCTGATAGTACATGGGTAAGTCCGGTACAATGTGTTCCGAAAAAGGGAGGTATAACGGTGGTAAGTAATGAAAATAATGAACTCATTCCAACCAGGACTGTGACCGGTTGAAGGGTTTGTATGGATTATCGAAAGTTAAACAAAGCCACCAGGAAAGATCACTTCCTATTACCCTTTATTGATCAAATGCTTGACTGTCTTGTAGGTAAACCCTTTTATTGTTTTCTTGATGGTTATTCAGGTTACAATCAAATTGCCATAGCACCAGAAGATCAAGAAAAGATAACCTTCACATGCCCATACGGTACTTATGCCTTCCGAAGGATGTCGTTCAGATTGTGTAACGCCCCGACAACCTTTAAAAGATGCATGATGGCGCTCTTTTCAGACATGGTCGAAGACTTCCTTGAGATCTTCATGGATGATTTTTTTGTTTTTGGTAATGACTTCGACAGTTGTCTCGGCAATTTAGATATGGTGTTGGCAAGATGTGAAGAAACCGATTTAGTCCTCAATTGGGAGAAATGCCATTTTATGGTAGATGAAGGAATAGTGCTCGGCCACAAGATTTCATCCAAGGGAATTGAAGTAGACAAAGCCAAGGTGGACATGATCGAGAGATTACCCCCACCAAGTTCGGTTAAAGGAATTTGAAGTTTTCTTGGACATGCAGGTTTTTACAGGAGGTTCATTCATAATTTTTCTAAAATCGCTAAACCCTTGTGCAATTTGCTTGAACATGATAAAGTCTTCGATTTTGATGATTCTTGCACCCAAACATTCAAAACCCTAAAGGAAAAGCTTGCCTCAGCACTCATTGTCGTTCCACCAGATTGGACGCTACCTTTTGAGCTCATGTGTGATGCAAGTGATTTCGCGGTAGGAGCAGTCCTAGGCCAACGCACAGGTAAGACCTTCCATGTGATATACTACTCTAGTAAAACTCTTAATAGTGCTCAAGTGAATTACACAACAACGGAGTAAGAGTTACTAGCTGTAGTTTTCGCATTTGACAAGTTCCGATCCTATTTGATTGGTACAAAGGTAATTGTTCATACAGACCTTTCGACAATCAAATACCTATTTGCTAAAAAGGATGCTAAACCTCGTTTGATTCATTGTATATTACTTTTACAAGAATTTGATATTGAAATTAAGGACAGGAAAGGAGCATAAAATCAAGTGGCCGATCACTTATCACGTTTAGAACGCAACAGGGAGGAGGACGCGGATCTAGAGATATGCGATGCATTCCCGAATGAACAAATTTTAGTTGCTTCGGCAACCATGGACGCGCATGACTTGGCAACCCTCGACGCCTCGGTAACCATGGATGCACACGCCTCGGCAACTCTCGACACCGCAGCAACCTTTGACGCGCACGCCTCGGCAATTTTGGGAGCAGTCGCCATGGCAACACATGCCTTGGCAATACCCTGGTACGCGAATTTAGTTAATTTCCTTGTTTGTGGTATTTTACCTTATGGCATTACTCACCAAGGGAAGAAGCGGTTCCGCCATGATGCGAAGCATTACTTTTGGGACGAGCCTCTTTTGTTTAAACAATGTGCAGATCAGGTTATACGCCAATGTGTCCTTGAAGAAGAGTAATAGAATGTACTCCGAAAATGCCATTTTTCACCCTATGGAGGACATTTTGGAGGAACTTGTACTGTGGTCAAAGTTTTGCAATCCGGTTTGTATTGGCCAACATTGTACAAAGATGCCCAAGACTTTTACAAGCAATGTGATCGTTGCCAGATGACGGGCAATATCTCTAGACGACATGAGATACCGCTCCAGAACATCATCGAGGTGGAATTGTTTGATGTATGGGGGATCGATTTTATGGGACCTTTCCCATCTTCATTCGGCAACCTCTACATTCTACTTGCCGTCGACTACGTATCTAAATGGGTTAAGGCAGCTGCAGTTCCCATCAACGATTCCAAGACCGTGCAACGATTCTTGCAGAAAAAACATATTTACACAGTTTGGGATGCCGAGAGCAATTATCAGTGACAAAGGCAAGCATTTTGACAATAGACTAATTGCCAAGATGTTGCAATGCTTCGGCATATCACACAAGATCGCCACGGCATATCACCCACAAACCAATGGGCAAGCAGAAATTTCCAACCGGGAATTGAAGGGTATACTCGAGAAAGTTGTAAATCCCTCTAGGAAGGATTGGTCATTAAGACTAGATGACGCGCTTTGGGCATATCGCACTGCATTCAAAACACCCTTAGGTATGTCCCCCTTCCGACTTGTCTATGGCAAAACATGCCATCTACCGGTGGAAATCGAACACAAGGCATATTGGGCAATCAAGACCGTGAATATGGATTGGGAAAGTGCCGGACAAAAGTGTTTGTTGGACCTCATTGAGATAGAAGAATTCCGTGCACTCGCCTATAACAATGCACGAATCTACAAGGAGAAAACAAAGCAATGGCATGACAAGAAACTCTTGCCGCGACAATTCATGCCAGGGCAACTAGTTCTCTTATTCAATTATCGGCTAAAACTTTTCCCGGGAAAGCTGAAATCAAGATGGTCGGGACCATTCGAAGTCGGCAAACCATTCTCCCATAGTGCTGTGATAATCAAGTCCATCTCTGACAACCATGAATTCAAAGTTAATGGACAAAGATTGAAGCACTACAATGGTGCCCATGTGGAACGTAACAAAGAAGTGGTCAACTTAGGAAATGCATGAGCATGCTCTCCCTTTGATATTTTATTTTTATTTTTATTTTTATTTTTTCGCGATTAATTTTTTTTTGAACTTTTTTTTTATTTCCGATTATTATTATTCTTTAGGATAGAATTTTTTTATTTATTTATCTTTTTAAGTTTAAGAATCCCATTACACATCTTTATTTATTTTCTTTATTAGTTTATCTTTAATTTTAATCCTTATTTGATTTGTCTTTGAATTGTAGGAAAAAAGTTCAAGATAAAGAGGAATTTTAATCCAAGAAGGAAAACATCTTCAACAAGGAAACTAATAGGCTGAATCTAAGGCTTATATAAAGCCTCCAATTTACCCTAATCAAACTCCCCTTGCCGTCACCCTCTCCCTAAACCAAAACCCTTTTTTTGTTTTCCTCTAATCCCACCCACCATATTTACCACCTATCTTTTATATAAAACCCATCACCCTTAACCTATTCCTACTTTTTATCTTGCAAGTTTTTAGTTCTTTTCTTTTATTTGTTTTTACAAAAACTCACAACCAAGATCATCCATGGCATCCAAAATTAAATTTTTAGTTCATCCAAGTTCCTCCAAAGAACCAAGATACAAGAAGTTTGCTACACCGGTGGTTCAAGAAAGATTTCAATCCAAGTTTGAAAGTCGGAGGATATATGAAGAACAAGGCTTTGAATACTCCAACTCTCATCAAGATTTCGGCCTTGAACCATTCATCTTCGAGAGGATTGCACATCAAAAGTGGCAAATCTTTTGCCATCAACCGGAACCGGGTAACATCTCATGGGTAAGAGAATTCTATGCTCACTCACCTAACCCAGATAATCCTTATGTTTTTGTTCGTGACAAGGCCATACTCATAAGTCCCAAAAACGTCAACACCTTTTACGGACTTTACATTGAGAGGGACGAGCATCAAGCCTTCGTTGCTCAAATCACTCTCAAGCAACTCGACAAGGTGCTTCAAGAACTCACTCAACCGGGAACTCATTAGAACGACGGTAAATACAAGGGCACGGTAAATCGCCTTCGGCTTAAACCCGAGGCAAAACTATAGAATAAGTTTGTTAAAACTTCTTTAATGCAAACCACACACAATACTACCGTTGATATACCACGTCTTTTGCTCATACATTCTATTTTACATAATCGCATCATTAACATTGGAAAAATTATTTGTGATGAGATTTTTGTATGCAGCTCAAAAGATAAGGGTTCTCTTTTCTTCCCTTGCTTAATTTCTAATCTTTGCAAGGAGATGCATGTCCCAAGTGAGTCCACCGATGAAAAGGCCCTACCAAAGTCTGGTTGGAATTAAGCACTAATCTGAAAGCTAATGGGAGAGGCACCGGGAAATTCTTCAAGGCCTCCAATTGTCGCGGCAACTCCTGCCGCCCTGGCAATCCCTAATGCCCAAGCACCTAACACCCGGGCAACTCAGCCATCAACCCCGGGACACTTTGAAGCACTCTTGCAACCATTGGCAAGCCACCTAAGGCAAATTGAAGACCGACAACAAATGTTCATGCGGTACATGAAGGAGCACAACAATGCCATCACCCAAGTCATCATAGAAAAGTACCCGGACAATCGCATGCTGTTCCCAATCTTTCCTACCGAGATCTTTGCCCGGGCAACCAATGAAACAGTCACCACGGCAACCGTAACAGATGATGCCGCGACAACCTACATCGTGCACGCACAAGTTGATGCCACGGCAACCAACCCTAAAGATGCCACGGCAACCAAAGCTAAAGATATCCCGGCAACCACTGCAAAAGCCAAAGGTAAAGCACCTATGCCCGAATCAACTCCTACGGAATCATTTTCTGATTTTTCAAATTCGGACGAGTCCTCCATTGCACTAACAAAGACCGCACCAATTGAATCTTCCAAGCGAATTGCCGATGACACTGATGAAGAGGACGATGAGGACAACCCCGTACGAGGATCGATTCCACCATCGGCAACAAGAAAACAACCATCGCGTTCAAGCAAGAGAATCAAGACACCGACCAAAAGGAAACTAATCATCTACGATGACGAACTCTCGGAGTAAGTCCTCGTATGCATTTTATTTTTTGTTATTTTTATTTTTCTTTAATGCATGCATTGAGGACAATGCCTCACTCGAGTTTGGGGGGGATTGTTATTACTAGTTACCATGTTTAGTTACATTCATCTTAAGTATTACATTAAGGATACATAAATTGCTTGCCATGCCTTTAATTGGAACAAGAATTGCTTAGATTTGATGAATATCCGAAGATGACTTTACCAATGCACTTAATTGATAGAATTTTTATTCTAGGATAACCATGGAAAAACTTAGAATTTTACTATGATGCTAATTTTGATGAAACACTGTTGTGGTTTGATTGATTTAAGGAATTCTAGTGAACTTTGGTTGATAATTAACAAATTGGGGGGTTAGAATAAAAATTGGATGAATGCTAGAGGTGCCCGAAGTTGGCTCTAGCATGTGCTAAAAAAATTGATCGCTAGAGGTGCCCGAAATTGGATCTAGTATGTGTTAAACAAATTGATCGCTAGAGGTGCCCGAAACCGGCTCTAGTCGAATTAATTAACTTAAGAAAACTAAAAACAAAACACTAGAGGTGCCCAAAACTGGCTCTAGTTAAAACATGTTAAAAAGAACCCAATGAAGTAATTGGAAAACCTCTTGTTTGCATAGAATCCGAAAAAACAACTTGCATACAACTCCGCACACACTCACAAGCATTATAGTTTGAATCTGAGTAACTTCTAAGTTTTTTGAAAAATAAAAAGCCAATCATACTTTGTGCCCCGATTCAGAGAATTGAAATCAAGTTCAAAGCTAAGTTTGTGAAAATTGAAGTCTTGGCAGGTAATTATCAGTTTGCATTGCTTGAGGACAAGCAATAGTTTGAGTTTGGGGGTGTGATAAGTGTTCAAAAGTACTATTTTTCTTACCCTTTTTACTCATATTATTGTTAGACTTAGGCCTATATTAGTTGCATAATTAGCCATTCATGCATTAATCCATGTTTCCTTCCATCGTTGAGCTTGATTACATAACTTGGTAGTTTTTGTGGGAAAAGATGCTGCTTTGGTGTGTTTTGTGTGTATGTGCATGATCACTTGCCAAAGCAAGGCTAGAGCTAGTTGCCAGGGCAATGCATGAAGGAGATGCCGAGCTAGTTGCCAGGGCAATGCATGAAGGAGATGCCGAGCTAGTTTCCAGGGCAATGCATGAAGGAGACGCCGAGCCAGTTGCCAGGGCAATTGTTGACAAGAGCAAAGGTGATATGGTAGTCGAAATTGATGACTATACAAGCCCAAGATGACGTGGAGCAAAGCCCAATCCCAAAGAAATTTGATTTCCATGAAGAGATTAAAGAAGAATTATATTCCAAGAAGATAGGAGAAGTTCTAGTAGGAATATAATTATAATAAAGAATTATATTCTTTAAAGATAATTTAATTCCAACTTAACTTCCTCCTCAAAGAAGGACTTTGATCTAACCCTATAAATAAAAGGCCATATCGTCAACTTTCAATGAGGAGAAAAGAGAGGGGAATTTCGACAACTCCAAGGAAGGCAAGAGGAGAGAATTTTCGACAAGCATCTAGGGCAATGAGGATTTCGACAAGCCTCCTTCTTCATCATTTTCTTTCTTGTTCGATTGGGTTCATGCTAGGGATTATTTATCTTGTGTTTCTTTGGAACCTAGCCATGAGCTAAATCTATTTGGCTATGGTTATTGTGTTTTGTGGTTGTGAGAAACTATTGGTTTTTGTTTAGGTAATAAGAGTTTGCACTTTTCTATTCAAGGTTTATTCATTCTTGGTTCTTATTCTTGTTTGTGAATGAATTAGGAGATCTCGTGATTTTATCTATTTATCTAATATCGGGAGAGTTAGATTCAAGAAACGAATGAATATGATCTTTATTCAATCTATTGATGGTGAAGATTAATC
Source organism: Hibiscus mutabilis (assembly GCA_019671005.1). Lineage (NCBI taxonomy): Eukaryota > Viridiplantae > Streptophyta > Magnoliopsida > Malvales > Malvaceae > Hibiscus > Hibiscus mutabilis. Next base: position 12,544,053 of record CM033726.1, on the reverse strand, counting down.
CGGCTTAGGAATAAGTCAAGGATTTCAACGGCTAAGAGGAGCGCAAGATTGGTTGTTGTTCACCTTTGATTTACGCATGGATGTATTATCAAGGTATGCACAAATAGCTAGAGTTTCGACTTAGGGATAAGAAGAAACCATTGAAGAATGCTCTGCCGAACCTTGAAGGTTGCTGCCCAGACGCCCAAGTAGTCACCCAGGCAACCATCGATTAGTTGCCAAGGCAACCCCGTTGTGCAAGTTGCCACGGCAATTGAGTTACCCGTGCACTCTTTTACCAAGAGTAGAGTTTCGGCTATCACAGCTCAACTCACGATAACCTGGCCTATCTCTCTCTCATTTGATCTCATCTTTTCTTTTACTTTATTGCTTTCTAGTTTAGTTATTAGTTAAACTCCTATAATCCTTTATTTGTGTTTTTACTTTTCAGAGTGCAAGAGACTAGATTCTTGAAGTGGCACCAATCCCTGTGGAGACGATATCTTTTATACTATAACTTGCAACGTGTATACTTGCACAATTGCGTAGCACTTATTACGCGCAACACACACCATGGTGGTTCGACCTGAAGATGGTAGACTGGCGAGGATCTATGCTCACCGCTAGGGGAGGAATGACACGGACGTGATAGCATTTACCTTGCAGTCTATGTTATTGTTATCTTTGATAGATTCTAGTTTTACCCATTCATATATTTTGCATGAGCATGCACATTTTCTTGGTATACTGATAGAAATGCTTGATATTTTTATGCAAGTGGTGAGTTCTTTTAGAGAAACGGTCAATACGAGAAATTTGTATCGAAGATGTCCTTTGATAGTACAAGGTCATGTGTTTACGGCTGGTCCGATGGAGTTGCCATTCTATGGTTTTGATGTGATCTTGGGTATGGACTGGTTGTCCGAGCACCGGGCTATGATTGACTTTAAGACCAAGCATATATTGTTAAAGCTCATCGATGATTATGAGGTAATAGTGGTGGGTGAAAATGTTAAGTTTTTATCCAAATAATTTTGGCCATAGAAGTGCGTAAGTTGCTTGAGTGTGGATGTCAGGCCTATCTAGCCTATGTGATGAATCCAAATGTGGAAGAAGTGCAGACTATGGATATCCGTACTATTTGTAATTTCCTGGGTGTGTTTTCGGAAGAGTTACCTAGGTTGTCACCGAACAAGGAGGTAGAGTTTTGTATCGAGACATATAATGATTCGACTCCGATTTCGATTGCACCATATCGCATGACACCAAAGGAGTTGAAAGAGTTGAAAATACAACTCTTAGAGTTGTTGGATCATGGTTTTATCCGGCTTAGTGTTTTGCCGTGGAGAGCACCGGTGTTGTTTGTGAAAACGAAGGATGGCACATTGAGGATGTGCATAGACTATCGGCAACTGAACAAGTTAAAGATTAAGAACAAGTATCCCCTGCTGTGAATTGATGATTTGTTTGATCAATTTTGGGGTGCTACGGTGTTTTCCAAGATCGATTTGAGATATGGATATTATCAGTTGAAGGTTAAAGATAAAGATGTGATAAAGATTGCTTTTCGTACGAGGTATGGCTATTTTGAGTTCTTGGTGGTGCCATTTGGGATAACGAATGCGCCTGTAGCATTCATGGATATGATGAACTGTGTGTTCCATGAATTTTTAGATCAATTCGTTGTAGTTTTCATTGATGATATTCTTGTGTACAATCATATCGAGGAAGATCATGATCGACACTTGCGAATTGTGTTACAGACCTTGTTTTATAATCAACTCTACGCCGAGTTGAGTAAGTGTGAGTTTTGGATTAGGTAAGTGGTTTTTCTTGGTCATATGGTGTCAGATGAAGGTATCCAGGTCGATCCTAAGAAGGTTGAGGCAATTGTGAATTAGAAGCAACCAAAGTCTGTGATGGAAGTTCTTATTTTCCTGGGTTTGGTAAGTTATTACCGTTTTTTGTGGATGAGTTTTTGAGAGTTACTGCTCCGTTGACCAAGTTGTTGCAGAAGGATGTGCGGTTCGAGTGGACAGAAGCTAGACAACAGGCTTTTGAAATGTTGAAAGAAGCTTTAACCCAAGCTCCAATTTTGATTCAACCTGATTCAGGGAAGGAGTTTGTGGTGTATAGCGTCGCATCTTACATTGGATTAGGGTGTGTATTGATGCAGGAAAGGAAAGCTGTAGCATATGCATTGAGGCAGTTGAAGGTGCACAAGCGCAACTATCTTACGCATGATCTGGAGCTCGATGCGGTAGTGTTTTTGTTGAAAATTTGGAGGCATTACCTATATGGTGAAAAGTGTATTGTATACACTGATCATAAGAGTTTGAAATATTTGATGTCGCAAAAGGAGTTGAATCTCAGGCAGCATAGATGGTTGGAGTTGTTGAAGGATTATGATTTGACCATTGAGTACCATCTGGGCAACGCCAATGTTGTGGCTGATGCTTTGAGTAGAAAGGCAGTTATGGAGTTGAGAGCCATGTTTGCGAGGTTGAGTGTGACTTGTGACGGAGGATTGTTGGTAAAGTTGCAAGTGAAATCGTTATTTTCGCAGTTGATTAAAGAAAATCAACCTTATGACAAGGCGTTGGTGTCGCATGTCAAGGATATCATGGATGGAAATCCTACAGATTTTCACTTTAACAGTGATGGGGTTTTGTGCTTTAAAGATCAAATTGTGGTGCCTAGTGATGGGGAGTTGAGACGGATAATTTTGACCGAGGCACATACTAGTCCTTTTACTATGCATCTCGGTTGTACTAAAATGTATTAGGGGTTGAGGAAAGAGTACTATTGAGTGGGTTTGAAAAAGGACGTAGCTGATTTTGTTGCTAGATGTATGGTATGTCAGCATGTAAAGCTGAGCATCGGTTTCCTTCAGGGTTGTTGCAACCGTTAAAAATCTCAGAGTGGAAGTGGAAGAGGATCACTATAGATTTTGTGTCGGGATTGCCTTTGACACTGACTAAAAAGGATTCCATTTAGGAGATTATTGATCAGTTTACGAAGTGTGCACATTTTCTGCCAGTGCATGTGATGTATTATTTGGATAGGTTAGCGGATTTGTATGTTGCTGAAATTGTGAGGTTGCAAGGGGTACCTAAGTCGATTGTTTCATATAGAGATATGTAGTTTACAGTAAGGTTTTGGGGATGTTTGCATCGAGCTTTGGGTACTCGTTTGAATTTTAGTACATCGTATCATCCTCAGACGAATGGCCAGTCTGAATGTGTGATTCATATCTTGGAGGATATGTTGAGATGTTGTATCATTGAGTTCTAAGGAAATTGGGAAAGGCAGTTGCCTTTGGTTGAGTTTACGTACAATAATAGTTATCAAGCAAGCATCAAGATGGCATCGTATGAAGCCTTGTATGGTAGGAGGTGTCGTACACCCTGTGTTGGGCTAAGGTTGGGGAAAAGTATGTTTTCATGCCTGATGTGTTGAAAGACATAGATAAGAAAGTAATGATGATTTGTGATCGGTTAAAAGAGGCATTGGATAGGTAGAAATCCTACACGGATTTGAAGCGTAAAGAGGTTGAGTAAGTTGTTGGTGAGAAAGTTTTCTTGAAAGTTTCACCCTAGAAGAAGGTGATGCGTTTTGGGCATAAGAGAAAGTTGAGCCTGAGGATTATTGGACCATATGAGGTACTAGAACGCATTGGTCTTGTGGCTTATCGGTTGAGGTTACCTCCTGAGTTGGAGAAGATTCATGATGTGTTTCATGTGTCCATGTTGCGGAGGTATCCTTCGAATCCGTCACATGTTATGCCAGTTGAGGATGTTGAGTTGCGGCCGAATTTGTCTTATGATGAGGAGACAGTAGAGATCCTCAACTCTAGTAGTAAAGTTCTTCTTAGCAAGACGATTGAACTTGTTAAGGTGTTTTGGCGATATTACGGTGATGAGGAGGCCACGTGGGAGAGTAAGTCGGACATGGTTGCTCAATTTTTGCATCTGTTTTCATCAGGTAAATATTGGGGAAAATTTTCTTAAGAGGGGGGAGTTGTAACGCCCCAGTTTTGGGCCTAGGATTTTCCCAATTGGTTTAGACAGTCTGTTGGATCGGATTAGAGGATTCGAGTCAGTTTCGGGATTTAAATTGGATAAAATATTTTTGAAAGGATTAAAAATATGAAAAAATTATCTAAAATCATTATTTATTATGTAAATGATTTTGGTGGAATTAATTTTATGAAAATGGGGTCTCGAAAGTGGACGTTTTGGTTAGTGATCAAAATGCAAAGTTTTAAAACTGTTTTAGTAACTGTTTTGTGAATGGTCAAAACTTTGAATCTTTAAGGAGCTATTTACCCAAGGGTCTAATATCAGGCTTTTCCCCCTTAATTAACTATTTTAAATGATTTTAAAATAAAATAAAGGCTTGGGGGAAATAATTGGATAATTAAAATCTTTAAAACAAACTTTACATAACAAACTTTTCACAAAACGATTTTCTCTACAATTCTCTCTAGACAAACACCTTTTCTCTCTTCAAAGTCTTTAGGTAAAGTCCCCTTTTAATCAATCTTTTGATTTCAATTGAGTTTATAATGGTTTTCTAACAAAATAAACTTGATTTCTTATTGTTTTGGCTTGGGACATCACCTAATTAAGGGGAAAAGCTGCCATTAGAGGTGAGGTTTGTCCTTCTCCTCTAATACAAGGCACTTTATTGAAATTCCCAAGTTATTGATCCTTTACACATGTTTTCTAACTTGATTTGATGATTTAATTGTGGAAAATTGATTAAATTATGGTTTAATTGATTTAATTGAAGGATTTTCATATAGGTTCTATTTTGTTGGGTTCTTGGTTGATTTTAATCATAATTTTGATGTTGAATAATGTTTCTAATGAGTTTTAACATTAGAATCCCAAAACTATGTGAATCTCTAATTTTCTAGGTTGCTAGTTATGTGTTTTTGAGGAGTTGTGGTGGTTAATTGAATGTTGGAGATATAAAGATGTTAGAGATGTGTTTTAGATGTTGATTGATGTTAGTTGATGTGTTGAAATGTTAGATTGTGGCTGGGTTAAGTGTGGAAGACAGTTGTTGTTAATTTTGGGAGTTGTGGAGTGGATTTGGATAATGGATGTTGAGGATTTGTGTTGTTGTGATGTTGATTGCATTTTGATGCAATGTACCTCTGTTTTGTGTGGATAAAAGTAGGGGAAGTTGGTCCTAAAGCTTGAACGTTGGCTTCGAAAGCTTTGGAGGCGTGATTGTTGCATCGACAAGCGAGGCTTTGTGAGTCGGTGAGTGAAAACATGTTTTACAGTTTTGCAAAGGTTTGAAAGTTGTGTTTGGGAGTTTAGATCGAGCTTGAAACGCTGGTCTAAGCTCGAAAGTAAGTAAATGATGAATTCTCTCTTGAACTCGGTTTGGCTAATAGTTTGATGCACTTGTTTTACATGGCTTAATTACTTACTATATATGAATGTTTTGAGCATGGTTTAATGCTGAAAATTGGTTACAAAATGATGTTGTTGCATTTGGAACTAATGCACGTTTTGTCAATGTTTATGAACATTGGTTAATGCAATATTTATTGCATTGTTTAAATGATTTTGATGATGAATATGAAAACAGTGAGTTGTTGATGTTAAAATGAATTAATTTGCAAGTGATGATATGAAACGGTTTGTAAATGAAATCGGATATAGTTTATCGGCCATAGGAATGATAGTGCACTATAAAAGGCGCCTTATATGTCGAGGGGTTTATACGGTGTACCGAATACTCCCATGTGTTAGCCTTGTGTTACCAGTATATTATTTGTTAAGTTTTGAGGGAACACTTGTTGAATCCGTGTATCCGATGTTGTCTTTCTGGCAATTGGAAACTTGGTAAATGATCACTTGGAAGCCAATATAATTGATAATGTATCATGAAATGAATTGTGTTGTTTTATGATATTTAAACATGTTTTACTCTTTAAGCCTTGCATTGGTAGTATGCATGGAAAAGCTTAAATTGAGGGTAGCAAATGGGACTTTGCTATGGAATTCATGATACATGTTGCATATGGTTTAACATGCTGTTTTGCAAATGTTAAGTGCTTGGTTTTGGAAAGGCATGATGTTGTGTTGATGTTTTAAAGAGTTTTGAAACATGTTTTCAAAGGAAATGTGAAATAGTTTAACTTGCATTGATGATGGTTGTTGTTTGAGCATTCCTGTAACCCCCTTAACCCGGTCTGGTCGCAAGATCGAACCGAGCAAGCTATATTAGGGTTTATCGAGACAAACTCGGAAGATTTACATTAAAGCAAACCTTTTTTTCTTTTATCTTATATAAATTCATCATTTAGTCCTAGGGTGATCATACTAGTTATGGTGAAGATTACAACCCAATCGGGCATCGAAGTGACATCCAATTATTCAAATTTATGTTTTAGGGACTAAAATGCAATTTCTAATAATTAAGGGGACTTAAATGAAATTGAAGTTACCAATCCGTAATTAGTCATATTTCATGCCATCAGGTTGAATCTCAACTCAAAATAACCATCCAAACTTATTTAATTGCACCAACAAGAAACAAGGACTAATTTGCAAAGAAAACAAACTTCAAAAAGCATCTTAACTGAAATAACAACCGTCGTACCAGTACAGACCACCACCGTATCGCAACATGTTTGAAATGAAAAGACGTACCGATACGGTCCTCACTCGTATCGGTACGGACATGTCTGTTTTGAAAATCAGAATTATAGTGGCTAAAGGGAGTACTAGTACTGTTGCCCTAGTACCGACACCATGCTTATTTCCCATCTACACGTACCGATACGGTGCCAATTCATATCGATACGGCAAGGCTATTTTGCCTAAATTGAGCCGTGTATGGTCCCTGCATACCGATCCCTGAGGACCTATATCGATACGGACAGACCTGAATTGACCTCTAGGTCCAACATATGACATTTTGGCTCAATCAAACACACTTCAACCATCATATAAACATCATACCAAATCATAAGCATCCAATACTCAAACATAGCAGCATGGTAAAGATCATACGCATCAATAAATACTCAAAGCAAATCCCTATAGGCATGAATTCTACCCAAGCATGCATAACGTTTCCCATCCCCTCAAAACCTAGCATTAAACATCATACAAGTCCACTACATCATATCAAACTTATACAAACATGGAGTAATTAAATACACCTCCCAAATACAACTTGGTCACATTGCCTTTTATTACTACTTTGAATATATGAAACAATACTTTGAAAAGTCTCAACCCTTGGACCTTCCCTTGCTTGCTTACCGTCCACAAAGCTTATTTCTCTGCATTGATGAGAAAAGAGAGAGTAAGCTTTAAGCTTAGTGAGGGAATTCTATAAAAAAAACTCATCAATGCAATTTAAATCATTTTCACCTCAAACCAAAACATAGATTTCATGACAAAACATCCCATGCTTCTATAATCTCTTTCAAATGCACATTTAAATCATTTCCAACACATGTATCATGGATTCTATCTCTACCTCAATTTAAGCTTCATATCCCACAATCTCTATAACAAGCTTAAAGAGCAATATCATGTATAAATTTCATTATACAAACACAATCCATTTCTCATGATACATTATTTAGTATATTGGCTTTCAAGTGATTCATAACAAGTTTTGAACCATTTACCAAAACACATCGGATACACGGATTTCACAAGTGGTTCCCGCGACCATTTCATATACATACCTCAACCGGAGTAACGACACACTTGCCCACCTCTACGGTTCAAACCGGAGTAACAAAACCTTTACCCACCTCAACGGTTTGGATGTACAATTCCAACAGCTGGAGAAAATAGAACATTTGCCCACCTCGACCGCTATGGTTCTCATGGTGGAGAATACGACACACTTACAGCCCCTCGACACACATGAGGTGACTTTTTATAGTGCACTTTAAACCCTATGGCATGGCAACTATATCCAATAGTATTTTACCACAGCCACTAGCCAATATACTCATTTAAACATCATTATCTCACTGTTTTACATATGCATAAAATCAATTCAATTTCAAACATGCTAAACCATACTTTATAGTATTCTCGAAAACACTTTCACAAATCATGTTTCTTTCTCAATAGTCATCATAAATGATCTTTGGCATCATCTTTCATTTCTAAAACATGTATAATACAGTGAGTAATCAAAACCGTCAACATGTGCATGAGATTATATTTCAAAATACCAAAAATGGGAGAGAGCTCAACCAATACTTACTTCCGAGCTTAGATAAGTGTTTCAAACTTTATCTGAACTCCCACAACTTCTTTTAAATTTTTTATAGCAATAAAATACGTTTCCACTCACCAACAATCCAAAGCTTGCTTGCCAAAGCGCGAATCAAGCTTCCGAAGCTTTCGTGCCCTCTCCAAAAGCTATAGTATTCGATTCCCCTGCTTTACCCACTCAAAAACAGAGAATTAAAACACATATCTACATCATTAACTTCTAGCAACCAACAACCATAACTTCGCCTCTCAAGAACCCATCAAAACCTCTCTATAACACCCGAAAACAACACCAAATTTCATCTAAACAAATCCTAGCCAAAACCTATTGATTCTAACATCTTAACAAAGCAAATTAACATCCAAACACATATAAAACGCATCCTTATACCTCCAGCAATTCCACAAAACCAAGATCACATAAAAAACCAACCATAAACAACCTAGAAACTAGCAATTCATACAGTTTCGGGATTTCATTGATTAATCACTTCTTTCAACATTAAATTACAACTTATAAGGGTTCTAAATCATTTAGATTCATTACCAAAACAGATCCAAATCAAGTTTTACCAAATTTCCACATAATACACAATTTAATAATCAAAACCATGTTTAAATCATAATTCCATAACATAAATCAATAACAAAGGATCAAGAACTTGGGAATTTCAATAAAGAACCTTTAATTAGAGGAGAGAAACGGAAATTACCTCTAATTACTGATTTCTCCCTTAATTGGCAAGATTTGGTTGAAATCCAAAGAGATTTTGTTGTAAGAATCAAAGGAATCAAGTATAAAATCAAAAGGATATAAAAAAGATTTGATTCCTGGAAATTTTAGAAAGATTTAGAGTGTTTGGCTGCTGAGAAAGTTGAGAGAAAATAAATCTCAAAGCTAGTTACGTAAGAAAGTGATTTTTATGAAACCAAAATCCTTTTATTAAATCCCATTTAATTTTAATAATAAACCAATTAAAAACACTTTAAAAATAACCTAAATTAAGGGGGAAATATGATGAAAAAGATTGGTCAAATAGCTCCTTAAAGATTATAAGTTTTGACCCATTTACGATTTAGTCACCAAAAATAGTTTTAAAACTTTTCAATTTAGTCACTAGAACAAAATGTCCCAAAATCAAATTTAATTACCTCAATTTGAATTAAAAAACACTTAAAATATTAATTAATTATTTTTATTATTTTTCAACAAATTTATTTTAGCCAAAATCAATTTATTTCAATTTAATCCACGAAACTAACTCGAATTGCCTAAACCGGTTCTCTCGAACCATCTACCCGATCCGATTAACATCTAGGCCCAATTTTAGGGTGTTACAACTCTCCATCTCTTAAGAAATTTCGTCCTCAAAATTTACCTGACGGAAAGAGATGAGGAAACTGCTTTAACATGGCCTCCTTGCTCTCCCAAGTGGCTTCTTCAACACCACGATATCTCCACAACACCTTCACCAAATCTATGGTCTTCCCTCGAAGAACCTTGCTTCTTGAATCCAGAATTCTCATTGGCTCCTCATCATAGGTCAAATTTGGATTCAACTCAATCTCCTCGACTGGCATCACATGCGAAGGATCAGATCTATACCTCCGCAACATCGATACATGGAAAACATCATGTATCTTCTCCAACTCCGTAGGCAACCTTAACTTATACGCAACAGGCCCGACACACTCCAGAACCTCATAAGGCCCAATAAATCTAGGACTCAACTTGCCCTTCCTTCCAAACCTCATCACATTTTTTCTAAGGCAAAGCCTTCACAAACACACGATCACCAACCGCATACTCAATCTCCCTTCGTTTTAAATCAGCATATGAATTTTGTCGATTCGAAGCAGCCTTCAACCTATCACTTATAAGCTTCACTTTATCATTAATATCCTTTAACACATCCGGCAAAGAAACATACTTTTCTCCTGCCTCCACCCAACAAAGTGGCGTGCGACACTTCTTACCATACAAAGGTTTGTACGGAGCCATCTGGATACTAGCTTGATAACTATTGTTATAAGCAAACTCCACTAAGGGTAACTGCTTCTCCCATGATCCTTGGAAATCAATGATACAACATCGCAACATATCTTCCAGCACTTGGATAACGTGTTCAGACTGTCTATCCATTTGAGGATGATACGAAGTATTGAAATTCAACCGCATACCCAAAGCCGAATGCAAACACTCTCGAAACCTTGCTGTAAAACGCGGATCATTATCCGACACAATAGACTTAGGCACCTCATGCAACCTCACAATCTTCGTAATGTACAGCTCCACCAACTTATCCAAAGTATACGTCGTGCATGTTACCTCTCCAAAAGTACTGTTTTAATGCCAATCTTACAATGCTTTTGCTTGTTTCTAGGTACATTTAGTTGAATTAGGATGTTAAAACCATGCATTTGCATAAGGAGTTTAGAATTTTGTCTATGCCAGTGTGAAGGGTTGTTTTGTTGGCAATTTTGCAGGTTTGACATAGGATTTGGCCCAAAAAAGTAACACAGGAAAGAACGCCAGATAGAATGTCTAGTGCTATTGGCACAGATGGACTAGACAATGCCAAGCACCGGTCGGCAGAGAAGTGAACTTGATGCCATGCCAAGAAGCTGTTGGACCTCGAAAAAATAGGACATGATTAGGCTCCGAAATGATAGCAATTGGATCAATCTCCGAAAAAAATAACGGATAAGATGGTGCCAAGACTATTTGGCAAATTCATGCCAAGCTTGGATGCCAAGGCAACATCGGCAGTATGATGTCATCCCTAGCCTGATCAGCTCTCACTCAAACTTGGATAAGATGATTATCTCTTATCTCTTCAGCATTTAAAATTCAAATGAGGAGCTCATCCTATCTCTTCCTTGCACGCTTATTTAAACACCAATCGAGGACGAACTTAGGGGGTGATTCATCGACAATCAGAGTGAGGAGTTGGTGTGCAACGATTGACAACCAGCTGCACCTTGGAAGGGTGGTTCGACCAGCTTGGCCAAGAAGCCTGGATCTTGAAGGGCTGCATCGAGGGACCCCTCCTAGCCCATTTCCTCTTTCAAGTTATTTTATTTTTCTTTAAATGATGATGTACTTGGGAAACATTTGTGGTTTTTTGTTTAAGTCCCTCACCGTGAACTAATTTCATAGTTGGTGGGGGATGTTTTCTAAATACTATGCCAAGCGAGAGCTGGCATTGTTGGCCTATTGCTCCTCAATATCTTAATAGACTTGTGGTGGCAACGATTAAGTTGTTGAATACTAAGGAGATAAGCTTCGAGAGAAGCTCCGAGAGAAGTCGTTCAAGTAGATGAACTTACTTCGGGAGTGAAATCTACCCTTTAGGAGTATAGATTGGATCTTAATCAATTTGGTTTATTTAAAAGCATGCACTATTGAGATATAGGGGTTTTTACATGATCAATTTAGGGCAATGACCATCGAGAGAGGCTTTGCTAATTTTGAATCTGCTCGGTAAACAATGCCAAGACAGGTTGTTATTAAAGGCTGGCACGACATGATTAGTGCGAAAACCAGGCATTCCCTGCCAACGCTCATCATTCATTAAAGCACCTTCCTTGCGACGTCTTACTTTCATTTATTTTATTTTATTTTAATTATTTCCAAAACAAACTTCACAACAAAACAACTTTTACTCAAGGCAAGTAACAATCAAAGCAATTGAATTCCAAGTCAATCTCTGTGGGATCGATACTCAGCTTACCAGCTGTATTACTTACAGACCGTGTATACTTGCACGCAAAAGATTCATCTTGGCACTGCTTTATATTTTTCCAACACAAATCTTTTTCCCCTTTTGCCAGCATTCACTTAGAGAGTCTACAAGTTTTTGGCGCCGTTGCCGGGGATTGCAACACATTAATTGTTTTCAATTTTTTACTTGTCTTTTTTTTTTTTTAAATTTTATTTTTGTTTTTACCTTTTGTTTTTATCGGTGTATGACCAGAATCCATCATTTGGTGGACGAGTGGCCATACGATCCAAAAATTGAGAAAACCTTGATGAGGTTAAAAAGAAGATTTTGAGAGATGCAAAACCAAGGAAATAGAGGGAATGGTGTGGTGAACAATGGAGGAAAACCACTTAACAATGAGATACCACCACCACCTGTTGTCCCACTTGTTAATAAGAGACCTATTAGAGAACATTCGGTACCAACTATTGACAATTTGATGCCAGGACTTGTTGGCACAGAGGTAAACGCTGTCAATTTTGAACTTAAGCCAGTAATGATTCAAACTCTTTTGAATGTAGGTCAGTTTGATGGAGCACTTACTGGAGATCCTAGGCAACATCTAAAGCAATTCATGGAGATTTTCTAGTTATTTCAACAAAATGGAGTACCTGAAGATACCGTAAAGCTGAAGTTATTTACTTTTTCTTTGAGAGACAGAGCGAAGGCTTGGCTTAATTCCTTGCCACCTGGCTCAGTCACTTTATAGGCAGACCTATGCCAGAAGTTCTTGACAAGATTCCAGCCGCCAACACTCACTGCCAAGCTAAGAGGTGAGATCTTTACATTCAGGTAGGCTGAGGATGAGACCTTATATGATGCCTGGGAAAGATTTAAAGATTTGCCGAGGAGGTGTCCTATGCATGGATTCCCGAATTGGACTCAAATACAAACCTTTTACAATGGACTAAATGCACAAACAAGGACTGTTGTTAATGCTTCAGCAGCTGATTCGTTGCTTGACAAGATTTATACGAGGCTGTTGACATTTTAGAGAGGATTGCAATCAAAGATTTTGAATATCCTGTTGCTAGACTTGGGATCGGAACTAAAACCAATGGGAAATTTCAGGTTGATGAACTAACGTCCCTCTATGCCGAGATTTCCAACCTTACTAGCATGGTAAGAACGTTGCAAAAGAACAATGAGTCCCAAGAAGTCAAAGCATTAGACTCATTCTATACAATTTATGGAGAGAATCATCTATTGGATGAATGCCCTGCCAACCCTAAATCAGTAAACTTTGTTGGCAATGTTAATCGTTACTTTAATCCTAACTCCAATACTTATAATGCAAGTTGGAGACAACGCCCTAGTTTAGCATGGAGAAATCAAGGAGGTAACCAGTACAATGCCCAGCGCCAGAATACCCAGAGGAAGAATAACAATGCCAAGCTAGCTTTCAACAATAATGGCATGCCATTATTCTATCAGAATGCCATGCCGTATAAAGCTCAAAACAATTTCCAGCAAGGGAAGAGATTCAACCAATGAGGCACTTTCACAGAGTACATGGAGAGGAATGGTGCCACAGTCCAGAGTTTGGCAGCATCAATGAGGAACTTGGAAGTTCAAATTGGGCAGATGTACTCATCAATCGACCCCAAAGAACATTGCCAAGTGACACAAAAGATGCTCGGCACAAAGACAATGAGTAGTGCAAAGCTATAACTATTCGGAGTAGTAAGCAGTGCGAGATGGAGAAGGCTGTCAAGTAGCCAGTTAACTGCCAAATCGAGAAGCCAGTGCCAGCAGAAAACCCTAGAGAAGTAGAGAAAGTGGAACCAAATGCAGATGATGCTAGTAGCAATGCCAAAACTGATGCCATAATTGATGCCAACCAGACTGATGCCAGCACCACCTTGGCAAAGCCAACAGATCTGGCATATGTTTATCCGTCACCACCATTTCCAGTGAGACTTCAAAAGCATAAGCAAGACCAACAATTCAAGCGTTTCTTGGAGGTTCTGAAGCAATTGAAAATTAACATTCCATTGGTAGAAGCCCTTGAGCAAATGCCCAACTATGTTAAATTCATGAAGGACATCCTGTCCAAGAAAAGGAAGTTGTGAGACTTTGAAACTGTTTCTTTGATCAAGGGATGCAGTGCCATGATCTTAAACCGATTGCCACCAAAGCTGAAAGATCCGGGAAGTTTTACCATTCTTTGTACCATTGGCAACAAATTCATGGGCAAGGCACTGCGTGACTTAGGCGCCAGCATCAACTTGATTCCAATGTCATTTTTTAAGAAGCTTAGCATAGAAGCCAGACCTACCACGGTGTCACTCCAGCTGGCAGACTGGTCCTATATACATCCCAAGAGTAAGATTGAGGATGTGCTAGTAAAGGTAGACAAATTTATTTTCCCTGTTGATTTCATTATTTTGGATTATGAGGCAGATATTAATGTCCCGATTATTTTGGGTAGACCTTTTCTTGCCACAGGTAGGGCTTTGATTGGCGTTCATAAAGGGAAACTAACAATGCATATGAATGACCAGCATGTTACATTTAATGTGTTTCAAGATTTGAAATGTGAAGATGAACCTGATGAATTCCAAGCAGAGGGGATGATGGAATCCATTTATACTTTGGACACGGTAAAGTTATGCCAGAATACAGAATTCGATGGTAGTAACTTAGACGACATAGCTGAATTGTTTGATGAACTAGAAGAATCAGTCTTGGAGGCTGAGGAGGCGAGTTATTTTGAGCCACTAAAGTTGGTTGGCAGAGAGATTGAGGCACCTAGACTATCAAATGAGGAGCCACCAGCGTTGGAACTGAAACCACTGCCAGATCACTTGAAGTATGCTTATTTAGGTGAACACTCAACACTGCCAGTGATCATTGCCACTGATCTCACTAATGATCATGAAGAGAGATTGTTGGAAACATTACACAATTATAAGCAAGCATTAGGATGGACCTTGGCAGACATCCGAGGAATTAGCCCAACCATTTGCATTCACAAGATTATCTTGGAGGAGTACCATGGCAAGACCATTTAAGGCCAGAGAAGGCTAAACCCAAGCATGAAATAGGTGGTGAAAAAAGAGATCATAAAATGGCTTGATGCCAGGATTATTTATCCCATCTTCGATAGCTATTGGGTTAGCTCGGTGCAATGTGTGCCAAAGAAGGGTGGCATGACCGTGGTACAAAACAATGAAGCTGAATTGATTTCATCTAGAATTATCACAGGGTGGAGAGTGTGCATAGAATATAGGAGGCAAAACAATGCCATGAGGAATGACCACTTCCCATTGCCATTCATTGATCAGATGCTAGACAGGTTGGCAGGTAAAGCTTTCTATTATTTTTTGGATAGTTATTCAGGTTATAATCAGATTGCCGTCACCCCTGAGGATCAAGAGAAGACCACGTTCACGTGCCCTTATGGGTTGTTTGCGTTTAAAAGGATGCCATTTGGTCTATGCAATGCACCGACAACATTCTAACGTTGCATGATGTCCATTTTTTCGATATGATAGAGCATAACATGGAAGTATTCATGGATGACTTCTCAGTGTTTGGCAAAACATTTGAGGAATGTCTTCAGAGTTTGGAGCAAGTCTTGAAGAGATGCATAGAGACGAGCCTAGTGTTGAACTGGAAAAAATGCCACTTCATGGTGAAGGAGGGCATTGTTCTTGGGCACAAGGTAACTGAGAGAGGACTAGAAGTTGATCAAGAAAAAGTACAGGTAATTAAGCAATTACCGCCCTAACGAGTGCCAAAGGTATAAGGAGTTTTTTAGGACATGTTAGTTTTTACTAGCGTTTTATTAAAGACTTTTCAAAAATTGCTAAACCTTTATGCTTGTGTGATGCCAAAGGTATGATGCCAGCGACTATGCCGTTGGAGCAGTCTTGGGACAAAGGCATGGCAAGGTTTTCCATGCCATCTACTATGCCAGCCGAACCTTGAATTTAGATCTTATTTAATTGGTAACATAGTTGTGGTTTTTACAGATCATTCAACATTGAAGTATCTCTTGGCAAAGAAGGATGCCAAGCCCAGACTAATCCGATGGATGCTCCTACTTCAAGCATTCGATCTTGAGATCTGAGACAAAAAAGGGCAGTGAAAATCTAGTAGCTGACCATCTTTCACATTTAGAACATCATCTTGAAGATGGTAAGACCAATTTTATAAGAGATGAATTTCCTGACGAGTATTTGCTTGCAGTTAATGCCATGCCATGGTATGCCGATATTGTCAACTACTTGGTAAGTAACATTCTGCCACCAGACTTGGCATAGAATGCCAAGAAGAGGTTCTTGCGGGAAGTTAGGCAATACTATTAGGACGGGCCAATATTTTTCAAACAATGTGCCGACCAAGTGATCCATCGGTATGTGCCCAAGGATAAGCAGCATAATATATTTCATTTGTGCCATGCCACACCATATGGAGGTCACTTTGCTGGGATGAAGACTGCTGCCAAGGTGTTACAGTCATGATTCTTTTGGCCTACACTATATAAGGATACCCACGAGTATACCAAGGCGTGCGACCGATGCCAACAGATAGAAAATATCTCTGGCAGACACCAACTACTGCTTCAAAACATTATGCTTGTGGACTTATTTGATGTATGGGGGATAGACTTTATGGTTCCTTTTCCACCCTCATTTGGTAATGTATATATTCTTGTGGCTGTTGATTATGTGTCTAAATGGGTAGAAGCTATTGCTCTGCCAACAAACGATGCGAAGGCCGTTGCCAAGTTTTTACACAAACACATTTTTACTAGATTTGGCGCCCTTAGAGTGATTATTCATGATGAGGGCACCCATTTTAAATGTAATCTAATCTCTAAAGCTTTGTGCAAGTATGGTATACAGCAGAGAATTGCCACGGCATATCATCCACAAACGAATGGGCAAGCCGAGATTTCAAACAAAGAGATTAAGAACATCTTAGAGAAAACTATTAATCTATCAAGGAAAGAATGGTCCTTGAGACTAGATGAGTCCTTGTGGGCTTACAGGACTGCCTTTAAAATTCTTTTGGGTACTTCACCGTTTAGACTTATTTTCGGTAAACCATGCCATCTGCCAGTGGAGCTTGAACATAAGGCCTATTGGGCCATCAGATCACTTGGTATGGCATGGAGAGGTGCTGAAGAAAAAATGTTGCTAGACCTAAATGAGTTGGAATAATTCAGAACACAAGCCTATGAGAATGGCATGATCTATAAGGAAAAGGCAAAACCCTGGCATGATAGTAGGATAATGCCAAGACAGTTTGAGGTAGGCCAACGTGTTTTGTTATTTAACTCACGGCTTAAATTGTTCCCAGGGAAACTCAGATCAAGATGGACGGGCCCTTTTGAAGTTGTGAAGCCCTATGCCCATGGAGCTATGGACATTAAGAATTTGAAGACAGAAGAAATCTTTAAGGTGAATGATCAATGTTTAAAGCACTACATGGAAGGTGATTAAAATAATGCCAAAGAGGTGATCCTCTTGGCAGAGGTGACACGAAAACACCATCAGGTTTGAACTTTTGTAAATATTAGGATAGATATTTTCTTTATTTTTAGGATTTAAGGTTTTTAGTAGTTTTTCTTTATTTTAAATTTCAAGTTTTTATTCCTTTAATGTGTTGAAAGGTTTCCTTTGAGTTGTGCAGATTTATTATGCCAGGAACAATGCCAGGGTTGTTGGCAGAAGTCAGTGCCCCAATAGAGAAATCTGCCAGACATAGTGCCAGAATAGCTTGGCATGCAGCGGTGAAAAAGATGGAAGGATGAGAGAAACCCTAGCTTGATCGGCCCATTTAATAAAGAGAGAGTATTTTTCCTTAACATTAAATCCTTAGTCGTTTAAAAAATTTAATTAGGTTAAAATTTAAATTTAACCTAATCACCTTATCATTTTAAATCCTTACCCTATCCTATCACCTATCACCTTATCACTTCACCCTTATCACTTTACCCCTTTCAAATTAATTCTTTTTATTTTTCATCATTATCCCTAATTACTCCTCCCATTAAAACCCTCAACCAACCCAAAACCTTTCACTTTCTCACCCTAGCCAGTTAAATAACCAAACATCTCTCTCATTTTTTTACTTTCCTTTTCGACAAGCAAGTACCAAATCCTAATTCGTCTTTTCTTCTTCATCTTTGTTCAACATCGTTCAAATTCTTCAACGATTTCAATGGCTTCCTCTTCAACTTCTTTCAAGCAATTCTTCAACGAGGAGATTCATAAAAAGTTTGAAACTAATTTTGCCTCGAGAAGTTTTTGCTACGAGAAGCACTTCACCTCAAAATAGAGACGAACAATGGCTGCCCTCTAGAAGTCATGTCAACGATTAGCCTGCACAAATGGCGTCTGTTTTTCCAGCAAAAAGGGGAGATCTATGCCACCATCGTTCAAGAATTTTATGCGCATCTTGTGACCAAGGATTCGCCCTTCTTGATGATTAGAGGTAAGTGTGTACATTTTGATGAAGGGTATATTAACAATATGTTTGAGTTAGATGGTGCAGGGGATGAGTATTTCGAGTACGCTGACTCAATGAACGCTGCCAAGAGAAAGAGACTGTTGGCAAATTTGTGTGAGCCTGGCACGACATTGACAGTATCATCCAAGGGGCACCGTACTGTGAAGAGGTTGGCATTGAAACCCCAATAGAGAGGATGGAATCACTTCCTTAAGGCAAATTTGATGCCTACATCCCATAACGAGATTGTGTCCAAAGAAAGGCTGATCTTATTGCACTCTATTGTTATGGGGCGCAAGATCAATGTTGGCAAGCTTATTATTGAGGAAACTTACAAGTGCGCAGCGAAAGGTAATGGCAGTTTGTTCTTTCCTTTGTTGATTTCTAATATTTGCATGCTCCATGGTGTGCCAAAGCTGGATACAGATAAGGGACAAATAATCAAAGGAACAAAAATTACAGCTTCTATATGGAGAAATCTCGTTGCTGCCGAACCCAATGATAAGGGCAAGGGGAAGGCAAAGGTACCCATGCCAAGACCTAAAGTGTCGAAGGCTGAGCCAACAACCATGCCAGAAACCGTGCCAGACAGCTCACTGGCAATGTTGTCCCAAATTCTCCATCGCTAGGAGATTATTCTACAAAAGCTAGAAAATGCTGAGGAGCTCAATGTCAAGATGCGACACTACATCCAGGCCAATGATGTTGTAATTAGGGAGGCTCTTACAAAATTATCAACTGATTTTGTGCCAGTATTTCCAGACTTCCCTGCCGAGCCCTCTACCAGCGACAATGCCATGCTAGCTAGTCTAGTTCATACCCCGTTCAATGCCACAGTCCCATTGTCTCCAATTCAAGTCGAGTCTGCCAGTTTTAATTCTTTATCTGAATCAAAGGAAACCAAAACCAAGTCTGCCAAAGCTAAGTCGGTAGTGACACCTGCTATACATACGCCATCTGAAGCCACCGATGCATATGCCGCATCGGAGCTTGCCAAGAAAAAGAAAGAAGTTTGAGCCTCCACTGCCGCTTCAAAATCGAGCCTAAAAAGAAAGAAGCCCGTGGCCCCTGATCGTGGGCCATTTGTAAGAAGAAAGACTCGTGCCGCACGAGAAATAGTCTCTGAAAGGGAGTCCTCTTCGATCTAAACTCCTTTACATTTCATTTCATTGCATTTACATGATCATGCATTTTGATTGTTTCTGTTTTTCTTGCATATATGTGTTGTTTCATGCATTGAAGACAATGCACATATTGGGTTTGGGGGTGTGCGTTTTCTCACATTTATGCCATGCCATACATTTCATGTTTAAATTCTGTTCCCATGCCATTTAGGTCATTTGGATAGATGCATATCGAACCACTAAAAAAAGAAAAAGAAAATTTTGCCTCGGTTTAATCTTGAAAAATGTTAACATTTGTTAGGCAAGTTTAATTTGATCTAGGTGTCTGTACAATGAGGAAATTTTAATCTTTAGTTGTCATGCCAGCAGAGTAGGATGCCATGTTAGCTTGGCAATTCATCTCTAGTTTAGGGAACTGAAACTTCACTTTACACGTAGTATGTATCTAGTTCCTTAGCAAAGTTAGACTTTTTGAAACTATGCTCAAATTTAAAAAAAATGATGCCAGGGTAAAAGAAAATAATAAGGCAATAATGTTCTGCCAAGGCAATAAAAAATGAACTCTCATCTACTTATGGATAATAAGCTACTTGGGGCTTCGTGGTTTGCTCCCTCGTAGTTCTCAAGTCCAAAACCTTATAGCATGAGTTGAAGAGAAAGCCTAGTGATGTCTAGATTAAGGTGTGGATTCATGGTATGTTCCCTCTTATCTCTCACGCTAAATAGTGTCACGAAGCAAGCTTAAATTAATGCCAACAGAAACCCTTGGAAAGAAAAAAACGATAAAGATAAGAATCTGAGTTTAGGTAGTAAAATTGGCTAAGGGAGTGAAAGGTAATCGATGCATATTGCCTACAAATCATGCATTCTTCATGAACTTAGACTAGAGTTATATTGTTGCACTTGAATTACTACCTGCTTGGCATTATTGCACTGAGATATTGAGGAAAAAAATAGAGCCAAATTCTGCTTGCCAGCATGTGTTGGCATTCAACAAGAATTTTGTCGAGGTAACATTTTCACAGTTTTGTTTTTATTTTGATTACATTACTTGAGGACAAGCAATGAGTTAGGTTTGGGGGTGTGTTACCTCTACAAAAGTACTATTTTTAATGTCAATCTTACAATGCTTTTCCTTGTTTTTAGGTACATTTAGTTGCATTAGGATGTTAAAACAATGCATTTGCATAAGGAGTTTAGAATTTTGTCTATGCCAGTGTGAAGGGCTGTTTTGTTGGCAATTTTGCAGGTTTGGCATAGGATTTGGCCCAGAAAAGAAACACAGGAAGGAATGCCAGAGAGAATGCTGAGTGTTGTTGGCACAAATAGACCAGACAATGCCAAGCACCGGTCGGCAGAGAAGTGAACATGATGCCATGCCAAGAAGCTGTTGGACCCTGAAAAAATAGGACATGATCAGGTTCCGAAAAAATAGCAATTGGACCAATCTCCGAAAAAATAGTGGATAAGATGGTGCCAAGACTGGTTGGCAGATTCATGCCAAGCTTGGATGCCAAGGCAGCATCGGCAGTATGACGTCAGCCCTAGCCTGATCAGCTCTCATTCAAACTTGGATAAGATGATTATCTCTTATCTCTTCAGCATTTAAAATTAAAATGAGGAGCTCATCATATCCCTCTCTTGCACGCCTATTTAAACACCAACCGAGGACGAACTTGGTGGGTGATTCGTCGACGATCAGAGTGAGGAGTTGGTGTGCAACGATTGACAACTGGCTGCACCTTGGAAGGGTGGTTCGACCAACTTGGCCGAGAAGCCTGGATCTTGAAAGGCTGCATCGAGAGACCCCTTCTAGCCCATTTACTCTTTCAAGTTTTTTTTTATTTTGCTTTAAATGATGATGTACTTGGGAAACGTTTGTGGTTTTTTGGTTAAGTCCCTCATCATGAACTAATTTCATAGTTGGTGGGGGATGTTTGCATTGAGCGCTATTTTATGTTTTAGTTTTTAATAATAAATCTAACTTGGCAATGTTTTATCTATTCGGCATACTTTAATGTTTTCTAAATACTATGCCAAGCGAGAGCTGGCACTGTTGGCCTATTGCTCCTCAATATCTTAACAGACTTGGGGTGGCAACGATTAAGTTGTTGAATACTAAAGAGAGAAGCTTCGAGAGAAGTCGTTCAAGTAGATGAACTTACTTCGAGAGTGAAATCTACCCCTTAGGAGTATAGATTGGATCTTAATCAAATTGGTTTATTTAAAAGCATGCACTATAGAGATATAGGGGTTTTTACATGATCAATTTAGAGCAATGATCATCGAGAGAGGCTTTGCTAATTTTGAATCTGCTCGACAAACAATGCCAAGACAGGTTGTTATTAAAGGCTTGCATGGCATGATTAGCGTGAAAACCAGGCATTCCCTACCAACGCTCACCATTCATTAAAGCACCTTCCTTGCCAACGTCTTACTTTCATTTATTTTATTATTTAAATTATTTCCAAAACAAACTTCACAACAAAACAACTTTTACTCAAGGCAAGTAACAATCAAAGCACTTGAATTCCAAGTCAATCTTTGTGGGATCGATACTCAGCTTACCAGCTATATTACTTGCAGACCGTGTATACTTGCACGCAAAAGACTCATCTTGGCACTATTTTATATTTTTCCAACACATATCTTTTTCCCTTTTTGCCAGCATTCACTTAGAGAGTCTATATTGCACAGCCAAAAATGTACACACTTCGTAAAACTATCCACAATCACCCAAATAGAATTCTTATTTGATGACGTTGATAAGTGTTCAAAAGTACTATTTTTATTACCCTTTTTACTCATATTATTGTTAGACTTAGGCTCATATTAGTTGCATAATTAGTCATTCATGCATTAATTCATGTTTCTTTCCACCATTGAGCTTGATTACATAACTTGGTGATTTTTGTGGAAAAAGATGTTGCTTTGGTGTGCTTTTGTGTGTGTGCAGAATCACTTGCCTAAACAAGGCTAGAACCAGTTGCCAGGGCAATGCATGAAGGAGATGTCGAGCTAGTTGCCAGGGCAATGCATGAAGGAGATGCCAAGCTAGTTGCCAGGGCAATTTTCGACAAGGAATAAGATGATATGGTAGTCAAAATTGATGACTAGATAAGCCCAAGATGACGTGGAGCAAAGCTAAATCCCAAAGGAGTTTGATTTCCATGAAGAGGTTAAAGAGAAATTAAATCCCAAGAAGATAGGAGAAGTTCTAGAAGGAATTTAAATATAATAAAGAATTATATTCTTTAAAGATATTTAATTCCAACTTAACTTCCTCCTCAAAAAAGACTTTGACCTAGCCCTATAAATTAAGGATCAAGCCGTCAACTCCAAAGGGGGAGAGAAGAGAGAATTTTTGACAAGATCAAAGGGGGAGATATCGACAAGGCTCAACCATTCTTCATCTTTTTCTTTCTTGTTCCATTATATTTATGCTAGGAATTCTTTGTTTTGTGTTTCTTTGGAACCTAACCATGAACTAAATCTACTTGGCTAAGGTTATTGTGTTTTGTGGTTGTGAGAAACAATTAGATTTTGTTTAGGTAATAAGAGTTTGCACTTTCAATTCAAGGTTTACTCATTCTTGGTTCTTATTCTTGTTTGCGAGTGAATTGGGAGAGGATCTCGTAACTTCATCTATTTATCTAATATCGGGAGAGTTAGATTCAAGAAACGAATGAGTATGGTCTTTATTCAATCTATTGATGGTGAAGATTAATCCGGCTTAGGAATAAGTTAAGGATTTCAACAGCTAAGAGGAGCACAAGATTGGTTGTTGTTCACCCTTGATTCACGCAGGGATGTATTATCAAGGCATGCACAAATAGCTAGAGTTTCAACTTAGGGATAAGAAGAAACCATTGAAGAACGCTCCGCCGAACCTTGAAGTTGCTGCCCAGCCGCCCAAGTAGTTGCCCAGCTAGTCGCCCAGGCAACCATCGATTAGTTGCCAAGGCAACCCCACTGTACAAGTTGCCACGGCAACTGAGTTGCCCTTGCACTCTTTTACCAAGATGATCCAATCGGCTATCACACCTTAACTCACGATAACCTGACCTATTCTCTCTCATTCAATTACATCTTCTCTTACTTTATTGCTTTCTAGTTTAGTTGTTAGTTAAACTCCTACAATCACCTACTTGTGTTTTTACTTTTTACAGTGCAAGAGATTAGATTCTTGAAGTGGCACCAATCCCTGTGGAGACGATATCTTTTATACTATAACTTGCAATGTGTACACTTGCACAATTGTGGAGTACTTATTACGCACAACAAGTTTTTGGCGCCACTGCCGGGGATTGGCAATAGCGACTTTGTTTTTATTTTCTTGCACTTTTTATTTTTATTGTTTAAGATTCAAAGGGCTAACAAACTTTGGTTTTGCATGGGTATATGACCAGGGCGAGACCGATTACACCAGAATATCCCTTCGATCTAGAAATCGAACGGACCTTGCAAAGACTCAGACGAAGGTTAAGAGTAGCAATGGCTAATCAAGACGACAATATGAATCAAGATGTTCCAGCAGGAGGAGGAGTGATTATTGCACGAAACAAAACTATTCGAGAATATCTTGAAGAAGATCTTGATGGACTTAATCCAAGAATTGTCACGCCTGAAATTGAAGTCGACCACTTTGAGTTGAAACCGGTGATGTTTAATATGATCAACACAATTGGTCAATTTGGTGGCTCAGCAACTGAAGATGCACGAAAAAATCTTAAATCTTTCCTCGAGATTTGCAATTGATTCAAAATACAAGGAGTCACCCCCGATGTTTTATGACTAAGATTATTCCCCTATTCACTGAGGGATAGGGCAAAAGCATTGTTGAAAAGTATTTCTGTCGGATCAATAGGATCTTGGACCGATCTTTGTCGTGATTTCCTTGCTTGATTTAATCCTACAAATTTGACTGATAAACTTTGTAACGAAATTACTTCTTTTCGGCAGGCAGATGATGAATCCATGTACGAGGCTTGGGAGCGATATAGAGAACTTCTACACAAATGCCCCTACACGGATTCCCAGTGTGGACACAAGTAGCAATGTTTTACAACGCTGTGAATACACCAACAAGGATGATGCTAGATGCCTCGGCAAATGACATACTCCTAGATAAGTCATCGGAAGAAGCAATGCAAATTCTAAACAGGCTTGCCAAGAATGATTATCAATTCCCATCTGCTAGAAGATGATGAATTAGACGCCAATCCACAATACATGAACTGGGATCACTAGACTCAATTTCGGCACAATTGGCCACTCTAACAAAGATGGTCCAGAACACGCAGAAACCAAACAACACACATGAGGTCAAGGTAATGGATTCCTTTTGTGAGTTATGTGGTGGTAACCATGATTCTTCTGAATGTATGCAGAATCCAGAATCTAGCTTTTATGTGGGGAATTACAACCGGAACAACAATGTGATGCCTAATACATACAATCCAGCTTGGAAGAAGCACCCGAATTTTTCATGGAGTAATCCCAACAATGCTCTAAACCAGAACAATCAAAATGCACAAGCATCGGGATTCTAGCAGAATATGCCACGACAACAGTTGCCGCAGCAACCGACAACATCTAGTTCTTTGGAAAATTCTCTCAATGCTTTTATGTTAAAAACTGAATCTTATATGGCTGAGAATAGTAACTTCATAAAAAGAACTGATGCTTTTATTAACAGGACCGAGATGAGATTGCAAAACCAAGAGGCGGCAATCAACTCATTGGAAAATCAAGTCGGTCAATTTGCTCAAAACCTGAATACTAGACAACAAGGAGGTTTACCTAACGATACTGAAGTCACAAGAGGTACTGGCCATGAGCAATGTAAGGCGATCACCACTAGAAGTGGCCAACAACTTAAAGAGGCTCAAGCTCACTCATCAAACAAAACTCCACAAAAAGAACAAGAAGAACTCAGTGGTAAAGCCTCAGATGCTGAACCAAGAATTGTCGCGGCAACCAGCGATAAGCATGCCTCGGCAACCGGCCATAAGGATGCCTCGGCAACCAACAATAGGCACGCCATGGCAACCCCAGTTGACAATGCCTCGGCAACTCTAGTTGCCCCGGTAATGCCGTCAATCAGGTTCTAGACCAATGAAAGGATTGAAGATATCCGACTTCCACCACTATTCCCATAAAGGTTGAAGCGACAAAAGCAAGAATATCAATTCAAGAAGTTCCTTGATATCCTAAAGCAAGTCCACATCAACTTGCCATTCGTTGAAGTAATTGAACAAATGCCGAACTGTGCCAAGTTTCTTAAAGACATTGTGTCCAAGAGAACAAGCTAGGAGAGTTTGAAACAACTGCCGCAACAGAGGGATGCATGGCCATATTGCACAATCACATGCTACCCAAGTTGAAGGATCCCGAAAGTTTCACAATACCCTGTTCCATTGGAAACCACTATGTCGGGAAAACATTATGTGACCTTGGAGCAAGCATAAACTTGATGCCTAAATCAGTTTTCCAGAAACTAGGAATCAGGAAGTCAAGACCTACAATAGTTATGCTACAGTTAGCCGACAGATCCTATGTGCATCCAGAGGGAAAAATCGAAGACATACTGGTAAAAGTTGATAAATTTATTTTTCGAGCTGACTTTATTGTTTTGGATTGTGAAGCAGATGAGCATGCACCTATCATTCTTGGGAGACTGTTGCGCGTAATAAGTGCTACGCAAATGTGCAAGTATACACGTCGCAAGTTATAGTATAAAAGATATCGTCTCCACAGGGATTGGTGCTACTTCAAGATTCTAGTCTCTTGCACTGTAAAAATAAAAACACAAATAAAAAATTATAGAAGTTTAACTAATCTAGAAAGCAAATAAGTAAAAGAAAAGATGAATTCAATTGAGAGAGATAGGCCAGGTTATCGTGAGTTGAGGTGTGATAGCCGATTGGATCGTTTTGGTAAAAGAGTGCACGGGCAACTCAGTTGCCGTGGCAACTTGCACAACGGGGTTGCCTTGGCAACTAATTGATGGTTGCCTGGGCAACTACTTGGGCGTCTGAGCAGCAACTTCAAGGTTCGGCGGAGCGTTCTTCAATGGTTTCTTCTTATCCCTAAGTCAAAACTCTAGCTACTTGTGCATGCCTTGATAATACATCCCTGCATGAATCAAGGGTGAACAACAACCAATCTTGCGCTCCTCTTAGCCGTTGAAATCCTTAACTTATTCCTGCCGGATTAATCTTCACCATCATTGGATTGAATAAAGATCATATTCATTCGTTTCTTGAATCTAACTCTCCCGATATTAGATAAATAGATGAAATCACGAGATCCTCTCCCAATTCACTTTCATAAACAAGATTAAGAACCAAGAATGAATAAACCTTGAAATAGAAAAGTGCAAACTCTTATTACCTAAACAAAAACCAATAGTTTCTCACAACCACAAAACACAATAACCATAGCCAAGTAAATTTAGTTCATGGCTAGGTTCCAAAGAAACACAAGATAAACAATCCCTAGCATGAACCCAATCGAACAAGAAAGAAAAGATGAAGCTTGTCGAAAATCCCTAGCTTTCTCCCTTGGACTTGTCAAAATTTCCCTAATGCTCTCTCTTCAAGTAGTCGAAATCTCCTTGCTATTTATAGGGCTAGGCCAAAGTCCTTCTTTGAGGAGGAGTTTGAGTTGGAATTAAATTATCTTTAAAGAATATAATTCTTTATTATAATTTTATTCCTATTAGAACTTCTCCTATCTTCTTGGAATTTAATTCTTCTTTAATCTCTGCATGGCAATCAAATTCCTTTGGGCTTGGGCCTTGCTCCATGTCATCTTGGGCTTGTAAAGTCATTAATTTCGACATCCCTATTGCATTTTCTCTTTGTCCACAATTGCCATGGCATCTGGCTCGGCGTCTCCTTCATGTATTGCCCTGGCAACTAGCTCGGCATATCCTTCATGCATTGCCCTGGCAACTAGCTCGGCATTGCTTTGGCAAGTGATCCTGCACATACACACACAAAGCACACCAAAGCAGCATCTTTTCCACAAAAACTACCAAGTTATGTAATCAAGCTCAACGATGGAAGGAAACATGGATTAATGCATGAATGGCTAACTATGCAACTAATATGATCCTAAGTCTAACAATAATACGAGTAAAAAGGGTAAGAAAAATAGTACTTTTGAACACTTATCACACCCCCAAACTCGAACTATTGCTTGTCCTCAAGCAATGCAAACTCATAATTACCTGCCAGGACTTCAATTTTCACAAACTCAGCTTTGAACTTGATTTCAATTCTCTGAACCGGG
Organism: Hibiscus mutabilis; assembly: GCA_019671005.1. Lineage (NCBI taxonomy): Eukaryota > Viridiplantae > Streptophyta > Magnoliopsida > Malvales > Malvaceae > Hibiscus > Hibiscus mutabilis. The sequence continues at coordinate 12,516,156 of CM033726.1, read as the reverse complement.
GCACAAAGTATGATTGGCTTTTTATTTTTTAGAAAACTGAGGAATTACTCGGAATCAAACTATAATGTTGTGAGTGTGTGCGGAGTTGTGTGCAAGTTGATTTTTTGGATCCTATGCAAACAATAGGTTTTCAAATTACTTTATTGGGTTCTTTTTAACATGTTTTAGCTAGAGCCAGTTTTGGGCACCTCTAGTGTTTTGTTTTTTTTAGTTTTCTTAAGTTAATTTAATCGACTAGAGCCGGTTTCGGGCACTTCTAGTTAAAATTTTTTTAATACCTCCTAGAGCCAGTTTCGGGCACCTCTAGTGATCAATTTTTTAGCACATGCTAGAGCCAATTTCGGGCACCTCTAGCATTCATCCAATTTTTATTCTAATCCCCCAATTTGTTAATTATCAACCTAAGTTTACTAGAACTCCTTAAATCATTCAAACCACAACAGTGTTTCATCAAATTTAGCATCATAGTAAAATTCTAAGTTTTTCCATGGTTATCCTAGAATAAAAATTCTATCAATTAAGTGCATTGGCAATGTCATCATCGAATATTCATCAAATCTAAGCAATTCTTGTTCCAATTAAAGGCATGGCAAGCAATTTATGTATCCTAAATGTAATACTTAAGTGAATGTAACTAAACATGGTAACTACTAATAACAATCCCCCCAAACTCGAGTGAAGCATTGTCCTCAATGCATGCATAAAAATACCGAAAAAAATAAAAATAAAAATGCATACGAGGACTTACTCCGAGAGTTCATCATCGTAGATGATTAGTTTCCTTCTAGTCCGTGTCTTGATTATCTTGCTTGAACGCGATGGTTGTTTTCTTGTTACCAGTGGTGGAATCGATCCTCGTACGGGGTTGTCCTCATCGTCCTCTTCATCAATATCAATGGCTTTTCGCTTGGAGGATTCAATTGGTGCGATCTTTATTGGTTCAATGGAGGACTCGTCCGAATCTGAAAAATCAGAGAATGATTCCGTAGGAGTTGATTCGGGCATAGGTGCTTTACCTTTGGCTTTTGCAGTGGTTGTCGGAATGTCTTTAGCTTTGGTTGCCATGGCATCTTCATGGTTGGTTGCCGTGGCGTCAGCTTCCTTGGTTGCCGGGGCAAGGATCTCGGCAGGAAAGATTGGGAACGGCACGCGATTGTCCGGGTACTTTCCTAGGATGACTTGGGTGATGGCATTGTTGTGCTCCTTCATGTACCGCATGAACATTAGTTGCCGATCTTCAATTTGCCTTAGACGGCTTGCCAATGGGTTCAAAAGTGCTTCAAAGTGTCCCGGGATTAATGGTCGAGTTGCCCTGGCGTCAGGTGCTTGGACATTAGGGATTGCCGCGGCGGCAGGAGTTGCCGTGACAATTGGAGGCCTTGAAGAATCTCCCGGTGCCTCTCCCATTAGCTTTCGGATTAGTGTTTGATTCCAACCAGACTTGGGTAAGGCCTTTTCATCGGTGGACTCACTCGGGACATGCATCTCCTTGCAAAGATTAGAAATTAAGCAAGGGAAGAAAAGATAACCCTTATCTTTTGAGCTGCATACAAAAATCTCATCACAAATAATTTTTCCAATGTTAATGATGCGATTATGCAAAATAGAATGTATGAGCAAAAGATGTGGTATATCAATGGTAGTATTGTGTGTGGAGGGAATTAAAGAAGTTTTAACAAACTTATTCCATAGTTTTGCCTCGGGTTTAAGCCGAAGGCGATTTATCGTGCCCTTGTATTTACCGTCGTTCCAATGAGTTCCCGGTTGAGTGAGTTCTTGAAGCACCTTGTCGAGTTGCTTGGGATTGATTTGGTCAACGAAGCCTTGATGCTCGTCCTTCTCAATGTAAAGTCCGTAAAAGGTGTTGATACTTTCGGGACTTATAAGTATGGCCTTGTCACGAACAAAAACATAAGGATTATTCGGGTTAGGTGAGTGAGCATAGAATTCTCTTACCCATGAGATGTTACCCGGTTCCGGTTGATGGCAAAAGATTTGCCACTTTTGATGTGCAATCCTCTTGAAGATGAATGGTTCAAGGCCGAAATCTTGATGAGAGTTGGAGTATTCAAAACCTTGTTCTTCAAGAATCTTCCGGCTTTCAAACTTGGATTGAAATCTTTCTTGAACCACCGGTGTAGCAAAATTCTTGTATTTTGGTTCTTTGGAAGAACTTGGATGAACTAAAAGTTTAATCTTGGATGCCATGGATGGTCTTGGTTGTGAGTAAAAACAAAGAAAAGAAAAGAAAAGAAACTAAAAAGTTGCAAGATAGAAAGTAGGAATAGGTTAAGGGTGATGGGTTTTATAGAAAAGATAGGTGGGTGGGATTGAAAAAAAATGAAAAAGGGGTTAGGGTTTTGTAGGAGTTGTCGACAAGGGGGTTTTGGTTAGGATGAATTGGAGGCTTTATATAAGCCTTAGATTCAGCCCATTAGTTTCCTTGTTGAATATGTTTTCCTACTTGGTTTAGAATTCCTTCTTTATCTTGAACTTCTTTTCCTACAATTCAAAGACAAATCAAATAAGGATTAAAATTAAAGATAAACTAATAAATAAAATAAATAAAGTTGTGTAATGGAATTCTTAAACTTGAATAAAAAAATCTATCCTAAAACTACTAATAATCGGAAAAATAAAAAAAATTGGGGAAAAAATAAAATAATTAAATAATCGGAAAAAAAAATATCAAAAGGGAGAGCATGCTCATGCATCTCCTAAGTTGACCACTTCCTTGTTACGTTCCACATGGGCACCATTGTAGTGCTTCAATCATTGTCCATTAACTTTGAATTCATGGTTGTCAGAGATGGACTTGATTATCATGGCGCCATGGGAAAATGGTTTGACGACTTCAAATGGTCCCGACCATCTTGATTTCAGCTTTCCTGGGAAAAGTTTTAGCCCAGAATTGAATAGGAGAACGAGTTGCCCTGGCGTGAATTGCCGTGGCAATAGTTTCTTGACGTGCCATCGCTTTGTTTTCTCCTTGTAGATTCGTGCATTGTTATAGGCGAGTGCACGAAATTCTTCTATCTCGTTGAGATCTATCAAACGCTTTTGTCCGGCACTTTCCCAATCCATATTCACGGTCTTGATTGCCAGTACGCCTTGTGCTCGATTTCCACCGGTAGATGACATGTTTTACCATAGACAAGTCGGAAGGGGGACATACCTAAGGGTGTTTTGAATGCAGTGTGATATGCCCAAAGTGCGTCATCTAGTCTTAATGACCAATCCTTCCTTGAGGGATTTACAACTTTCTCGAGTATTCCCTTCAACTCCCGGTTGGAAATTTCTGCTTGCCCGTTGGTTTGTGGGTGATATGTCGTGGAGATCTTGTGTGATATGCCGAAGCGTTGCAACATCTTGGCAATTAGTCTGTTGTCAAAATGCTTGCCCCCGTCACTGATAATTGCTCTCGGCATCCCAAACCGTGTAAATATGTTTTTCTGCAGGAATCATTGCACGGTCTTGGAATCGTCGTTGGGAACTGCAGCTGCCTCTACCCATTTAGACACATAGTCGACGGCGAGTAAGATGTAGAGGTTGGCGAATAAAGATGGGAAAGGTCCCATAAAATCGATCCCCCATACATCGAACAGTTCCACCTCGATGATGTTCTGGAGTGGCATCTCATGTCGTCTCGAGATGTTGCCTGTCCTTTGGCAACGATCACATTGCTTGTAAAAGTCTTGTGCATCTTTGCACAATGTTGGCCAATACAAACCGGATTGCAAGACTTTGGCCGCGGTACGAGTTCCTCCAAAATGTCCTCCATAGGGTGAAGAATGGCATTGTCGGAGTACATTCTGTTGCTCTTCTTCAGGGACACATCGGCGTATAACCTGATCTGCACATTGTTTAAACAAAAGAGGCTCGTCCCAAAAGTAATGCTTAGCATCATGGCGGAACCGCTTCTTCCCTTGGGGAGTAATGCCATAAGGAAAAATACCACAAACAAGGAAGTTAACTAAATCCGCGTACCAGGGTATTGCCGAGGCATGTACTGCCGTGGTGACTGCTCCCAAAATTGCCGAGGCGTGCGCGTCAAAGACTGCTGCGGCGTCGAGAGTTGTCGAGGCATGTGCATCCATGGTTGCCGAGGCATCAAGGTTTGCCGAGGCGTCGGGGGTTGCCGAGGCAACTAAAATTTGTTCATCCGGGAATGCATCACATATCTCAAGATTCGCGTCCCCCTCCTTATTGCGTTCCAAACGTGATAAGTGATCGGCCACTTGATTTTCTGTTCCTTTCCTGTCCTTAATTTCAATATCAAATTCTTGTAAAAGTAATATCCAACGAATCAAACGAGGTTTAGCATCCTTTTTAGCAAATAAGTATTTGATTGCCGAAATGGTCCGTATGAACAATTACCTTTGTACCAATTAAATAGTATCGGAACTTGTCAAATGCGAAAACTACAGCTAGTAACTCTTTCTCCTTTGTTGTGTAATTCACTTGAGCACCATTAAGAGTTTTACTAGCGTAGTATATCACATGGAAGGTCTTACCTGTGCGTTGGCCTAGGACTGCTCCTACCGCGAAATCACTTGCATCACACATGAGCTCAAAAGGTAGCGTCCAATCTGGTGGAACGACAATGGGTGCCGAGGCAAGTTTTTTCTTTAGGGTTTCGAATGCTTGAGTGCAAGAATCATCAAAATCGAAGACTTTATCCTGTTCAAGCAAATTACACAAGGGTTTAGTGATTTTAGAAAAATTATGAATGAACCTCCTATAAAAACCTGCATGTCCGAGAAAACTTCAAATTCCTTTAACCGAATTTGGTGAGGGTAATCTCTCGATCACGTCCACCTTGGCTTTGTCTACTTCAATTCCCTTAGATGAAATCTTGTGGCTGATCACTATTCCTTCATCTACCATAAAGTGGCATTTCTCCCAATTGAGGACTAAATCCGTTTCTTCGCATCTTGCCAACACCCTCTCTAAATTGCCGAGACAGCCATCGAAGTCATTACCAAAAACCGAAAAATTATCCATGAAGATCTCAAGGAAGTCTTCGACCATGTCTGAAAAGAGTGCCATCATGCATCTTTGGAAGGTTGTCGGGGCGTTATATAATCCGAACGGCATCCTTCGGATGGCATAAGTACCGTATGGGCATGTGAAGGTTGTCTTTTCTTGATCTTCTGGTGCTATGGCAATCTGATTGTAACCTGAATAACCATCAAGAAAATAATAAAAGGGTTTACCTGCAATACGGTCAAGCATTTGATCAATAAAGGGTAGTGGGAAGTGATCTTTCCTAGTGGCTTTGTTTAGCTTTCGATAGTCCATATAAACCCTCCAACTGGTCAAAGTCCTGGTTGGGATAAGTTCATTATTTTCATTGCTTACCACTGTTATACCTCCCTTTTTCGGTACACATTGTACTGGACTTACCCACGTACTATCGGAGATAAGGTATATAATGTCGGCGTCAAGCCACTTGATGATTTCTTTCATTACAACCCCTTTCATGGCATGATTCAGTCTCCTCTGGGCCTCAATTGAAGGTTTGTGATCATCTTCCAACAAGATCTTGTGCATGCACACCGCCGGGCTAATTCCCTTCAAGTCGGCAATTGTCCACCCTATTGCCTTTTTGTGTAGCTTCAACATCTTGATCAGCTTCTTTTCCTGCTCAGGCTGTAACTTAGAAGAAATAATTACAGGTAATGTATTATCGGTCCCTAAGTATACATATTTTAGTTGCTCTGGCAATTGTTTCAACTCAAGAATTGGTGGTTGTTCAATAGAGGGTTTTTCGAGTTTACCTTCCTTACCTGAGTAGTCCAGTGGTTCAAAGTATGTACCTGGTCGATTGACTAGCCAATTTGCCTCTTCTGGTTGTTCCTCATCGACCGGTTTTTCATACTCCTCATGTTCCTCTTGGTTGGCAATGTAGTTACCGAGGCAACTAAATTCCTCATCGAAGTTAAACTCTGTCGTGGCATGAAGTAGTTGGCATTCTTCTGGATCATCGGCATGCCTTAGTGTTTGGAATATATTTAGTTTAACTTGCTGGTCATTCACCCTCATTGTGAGTTCTCCCTTTTCAACATCAATCAAGGTTCTCCCTGTTGCTAGGAATGGTCTCCCGAGAATGATAGGTGCATGCTCATCTACTTCACAATCCAAAACAATAAAGTCAGCGGGAAAAATAAATTTATCGACTTTTACCAGTATGTCTTCGATTTTTCCCTCTAGATGCACATAGGATCTGTCGGCTAGCTGCAGCATGACTGTTGTAGGTCTTGCCTTCCCGATTCCTAGTTTTTGGAAAACCAATTTAGGCATTAAGTTTATGCTAGCCCCAAGGTCGCATAATGCTTTCCCGACATAGTGATTTCCAATGGAACAAGGTATTGTGAAACTTCCGGGATCCTTCAACTTAGGTGGCATACGATTGTGCAACATTGCCATGCATCCCTCTGTCGCGGTAACTGTTTCGAACTCTCCTAGCCTTGTTCTCTTGGACACAATGTCTTTAAGAAACTTGGCATAGTTTGGCATTTGTTCAATTGCTTCCACCAGTGGCAAGTTGATGTGGACTTGCTTTAGGATATCAAGAAACTTCTTGAATTGGTATTCTTGCTTTTGTCGCTTCAACCTTTGTGGGAATGGTTGAGGAAGTCGGATATCTTCGATCCTTTCATTGGTTTGAAATTTGATTGACGGCATTGCCGGGACATCTGGAGTTGCCGATGCGTTATCAACTGGGGTTGCCGAGGCATGTTTATTGCCGGTTGCCGCGGCAATTCCTGGTTCAGCATCTGAGGCTTTGCCGCTAGGTTCGTCTTGATCTTTTTGTGGAGTTTTGTTTGACGAGCGGGTTTGAACCTCTCTAAGTTGTTGGCCATTTCTAGTGGTGATCACCTTACATTGCTCATGGCCAGTTCCTCTTGCGACTTCAGTATCGCTAGGTAAACCTCCTTGTGGCCTAGTGTTCAGATTTTGAGCAAACTGTCCGACTTGATTTTCCAATGATTTGATTGCCGCCTCTTGGTTTTGCAATCTCATCTCGGTCCTGTTAATAAAAGCATCAGTTCTTTTTATGAAATTACTATTCTCACCATATAAGATTCAGTTTTCACCATAAAAGCATTTAGAGAATTTTTCAAAGAACTAGATGTTGTCGGTTGTTCTGTTTGCGGCATCCATTGCCGTGGCATATTCTCTTGGAGTCCCGATGCTTGTGCATTTTGATTGTTCTGGTTTAGAGCATTGTTGGGATTACTCCATGAAAAATTCGGGTGCTTCTTCCAAATTTGGATTGTATGTATTGGACATCATGTTGTTGCTCGATTGTAATTCCCCACATAGAAGTCGGATTCAGATTCTCGCATACATTCGGAAGAATTATGGTTATCACAACATAACTCACAAAAAGAATCCATTACCTTGACTTCATGTGTGTTGTTTGGTTTTTGCATGTTACGGACCATCTTGGTTAAAGCGCCAATTGTGCGAAATTGAATCTGATGATCCTAGTTCATGTATTGTGGCTTGGCGTCTAACTCCTCCTCTTCTAGTAGATGGGAATTGATAGTCATTCTTGGCCAGCCTGTTTAAGATTTGCATTGCTTCTTCCAGCGACTTATCTAGGAGTATGACGTTTGCCGAGGCATCTAGCATCATCCTTGTTGGTGTATTCACGGCGTTGTAAAATATTGTTAGTTGAGTCCACACCGGGAATCCGTGTAGGGGGCATTTGTGTAGAAGTTCTCTATATCGCTCCCAAGCCTCGTACATGGATTCATCATCTGCCTGCCGAAAAGAAGTAATGTCGTTACGAAGCTTATCTGTCAAATTTGTAGGATTAAATCTAGCAAGGAAATCACGACAAAGATCAGTCCAAGATGCTATTCAACCATGCTTTCGCCCTATCCCTCAGTGAATAGGGGAATAATCTTAATCGTAGGACATCGGGGGTGACTCCGTGTATCTTGAACGAGTTGCAAATCTCGAGGAAAGATTTTAGATGTTGTCGTGCATCTTCAGTTGTCCACCTTGGCTTTGTCTACTTCAATTCCCTTGGATGAAATCTTGTGGCCGAGCACTATTCCTTCATCTACCATAAAGTGGCATTTCTCCCAATTGAGGACTAAATCCGTTTCTTCGCATCTTGCCAACACCCTCTCTAAATTGCCGAGACAGCCGTCGAAGTCATTACCAAAAACCAAAAAATCATCCATGAAGATCTCAAGGAAGTCTTCGACCATGTCTGAAAAGAGTGCCATCATGCATCTTTGGAAGGTTGTCGGGGCGTTACACAATCCGAACGACATCTTTTGGAAGGCATAAGTACCGTATGGGCATGTGAAGGTTGTCTTTTCTTGATCTTCTGGTGCTATGGCAATCTAATTGTAACCTGAATAACCATCAAGAAAACAATAAAAGGGTTTACCTGCAAGATGGTCAAGCATTTGATCAATAAAAGGGTAATGGGAAGTGATATTTCCTAGTGGCTTTGTTTAGCTTTCGATAGTCCATACAAACCCTCCAACCGGTTATAGTCCTGGTTGGGACAAATTCATTATTTTCATTGCTTACCACTGTTATACCTCCCTTTTTCGGTACACATTGTACCAGACTTACCCACGTACTATAGGAGATAGGGTATATAATGCCGGCATCAAGCCACTTGATGATTTCTTTCATTACAACCCCTTTCATGGCATGATTCAGTCTCCTCTGGGCCTCAATTGAAGGTTTGTGATCATCTTCCAACAATATCTTGTGCATGTACACCGCCGGGCTAATTCCCTTCAAGTCGGCAATTGTCCACCCTATTACCTTTTTGTGTAGCTTCAACATCTTGATCAGCTTCTTTTCCTGCTCAGGCTGTAACTTAGAAGAAATAATTACAGGTAATGTATTATCGGTCCCTAAGTATACATATTTTAGTTGCTCTGGCAATTGTTTCAACTCAAGAATTGGTGGTTGTTCAATAGAGGGTTTTTCGAGCTTACCTTCCTTACCTGAGTAGTCCAGTGGTTCAAAGTATGTACCTGGTCGATTGACTAGCCAATTTGCCTCTTCTGGTTGTTCCACATCGACCGGTTCTTCATACACCTCATGTTCCTCTTGGTTGGCAATGTAGTTGCCGAGGCAACTAAATTCCTCATCGAAGTTAAACTCTGTCGTGGCATGAAGTAGTTGGCATTCTTCTGGATCATCGGCATGCCTTAGTGTTTGGAACACATTTAGTTTAACTTGCTGGTCATTCACCCTCATTGTGAGTTCTCCCTTTTCAACATCAATCAAGGTTCTCCCTGTTGCTAGGAATGGTCTCCCGAGAATGATAGGTGCATGCTCATCTGCTTCACAATCCAAAACAATAAAGTCAGCGGGAAAAATAAATTTATCGACTTTTACCAGTATGTCTTCGATTTTTCCCTCTAGATGCACATAGGATCTGTCGGCTAGCTGTAGCATGACTGTTGTAGGTCTTGCCTTCCCGATTCCTAGTTTTTGGAAAACCAATTTAGGCATTAAGTTTATGCTAACCCCAAGGTCGCATAATGCTTTCCCGACATAGTGATTTCCAATGGAACAGGGTATTGTGAAACTTCCGGGATCCTTCAACTTAGGTGGCATACGATTGTGCAACATTGCCATGCATCCCTCTGTCGCGGCAACTGTTTCGAACTCTCCTAGCCTTGTTCTCTTGGACACAATGTCTTTAAGAAACTTGGCATAGTTTGGCATTTGTTCAATTGCTTCCACCAGTGGCAAGTTGATGTGGACTTTCTTTAGGATATCAAGAAACTTCTTGAATTGGTATTATTGCTTTTGTCGCTTCAACCTTTGTGGGAATGGTGGTGGAAGACGTATATCTTCGATCCTTTCATTGGTTTGAAATCTGATTGACGGCATTGCCGGGACATCTGGAGTTGCCGATGCGTTATCAACTGGGGTTGCCGAGGCATGTTTATTGCCGGTTGCCGCGGCAATTCCTGGTTCAGCATCTGAGGCTTTGCCGCTAGGTTCGTCTTGATCTTTTTGTGGAGTTTTGTTTGACGAGCGGGTTTGAACCTCTCTAAGTTGTTGGCCATTTCTAGTGGTGATCACCTTACATTGCTCATGGCCAGTTCCTCTTGCGACTTCAGTATCGCTAGGTAAACCTCCTTGTGGCCTAGTGTTCAGATTTTGAGCAAACTGTCCGACTTGATTTTCCAATGATTTGATTGCCGCCTCTTGGTTTTGCAATCTCATCTCGGTCCTGTTAATAAAAGCATCAGTTCTTTTTATGAAATTACTATTCTCAGCCATATAAGATTCAGTTTTCATCATAAAAGCATTTAGAGAATTTTTCAAAGAACTAGATGTTGTCGGTTGTTGTTCTTTGCGGCATCCATTGCCGTGGCATATTCTCCGGAGTCCCGATGCTTGTGCATTTTGATTGTTCTGGTTTAGAGCATTGTTGGGATTACTCCATGAAAAATTCGGGTGCTTCTTCCAAGCTGGATTGTATGTATTGGACATCATGTTGTTGCTCGATTGTAATTCCCCCCCACATAGAAGCTGGATTCGGATTCGCATACATTCAGAAGAATTATGGTTATCACCACATAACTCACAAAAAGAATCCATTACCTTGACTTCATGTGTGTTGTTTGGTTTTTTCATGTTCGGACCATCTTGGTTAAAGCGGCCAATTGTGCGAAATTGAATCGATGATCCTAGTTCATGTATTGTGGCTTGGCGTCTAACTCCTCCTCTTCTAGTAGATGGGAATTGATAGTCATTCTTGGCCAGCCTGTTTAAGATTTGCATTGCTTCTTCCGCGACTTATCTAGAGTACGCCGTTTGCCGAGGCATCTAGCATCATCCTTGTTGGTGTATTCACGGTGTTGTAAAACATTGTTACTTGAGTCCACACCGAATCCGTGTAGGGGCATTTGTGTAGAAGTTCTCTATATCGCTCCCAAGCCTCGTACATGGATTCATCATCCGCCTGCCGAAAAGAAGTAATGTCGTTCTGAAGCTTATCAGTCAAATTTGTAGGATTAAATCTAGCAAGGAAATCACGACAAAGATCAGTCCAAGATGCTATGGATCCGGCAGAATGCTATTCAACCATGCTTTCGCCCTATCCTCGGTGAATAGGGAATAATCTTAATCATAGGACATCGGGGTGACTCCGTGTATCTTGAACGAGTTGCAAATCTCGAGGAAAGATTTTAGATGTTGTCGTGCATCTTGATTCTTTGAGCCACCAAATTGACCTATTGTGTTGATCATATTAAACATTACCAGTTTCAACTCAAAGTGGTCGGCTTCAATTTCAGGTGCGACAACTCCGGGTTAAGTCCATCAAGATCTTCTTCAAGATAGTCTCGAATAGTTTTGTTTCGTGCAAGAATCACTCCTCCTCCTGCTCGAACATCTTGATTCATATTGCCGTCTTGATTTGCCATTGCTTCTCTTATCCTTCGTCTAAGTCTTTGTAAGGTTCGTTCGATTTCCTGGATCAAAGGGATATTCGGTGAAGTCGGTCTCGCCCTGGTCATATACCAATGCAAAACCAAAGTTTGTTAGCCCTTTGAATTTTAAACAAGAAAAATAAAAAGAAAGTGCAAGAAAGTAAAAACAAAGTCGCTATTGCCAATCCCCGGCAACGGCGCCAAAAACTTGTTGCGCGTAATAAGTGCTACGCAAATGTGCAAGTTGTAATCACTCATTTTCATTTGTAAATACATATTGCATGTATATTTATTATATATGAATGTTACTAATATATATAAGGTGTGGTGTGTGCATGTATATTATAAGCTATGTATGTATACGTATTAATGATGTATGTGTGTCGCGTATGTATCTAGAGTATGAGCGTATTTGATTAATATATAGATGTTATGTTAATTATATGTATGATTATATGTACATATGCTAGAATGTTATATTAATTAATGTTTGTATAATATAAGTATACGTTTTCGTATGCATGTGTATTGCTATTATAATACTAATTATATTATTATTAACATAATTGGGCTGATAAAATGAAATCAAAATATATATATATATTAAACCCAAATAAAAATGAAGTCCAAGTCCAATTACAAACAAATTACAAGGCCCGGTTGGCCCAAACCCAAATCTTATCTAATTACAATTATGGTGTGCAGGTAACTGTGGGCCGTTGGATCAAGATCTGATCCAACGGCCACGATACAACCAAGAAGTCAAAAATATCTGCCAGCCGCGTGTTCCACACGTATAGACCGTTCGAGTGCCACGCGCGGACACTTTAATATCCCACGCACGCGTAAGATCCACGCGTTCTGACTCCTCGACTGCGGAGCTTCACGTGTCAAGATCTAGAACCGTCTCATCAAATCGAGGCTTCATCCAGGCCGTTCGTCCTTTAAGCCATCTCGACCGTTAGATCAGATCTGATCTAACGGCCGAGAACGCGTCTGGCCGCTGGCAGAACACCCATACCGCCACCATGCCGATATTCAACCCCCGTGTTCAGAATATGCCCAAGACAACAAGCAAAAATTGTCAGTTCAGATCTGAAAAAGCAAGATGCAACTTGCACCAAAACAAAGACAATGATATATATGAAATGGGGACTTTTGTAACAGAGAGAGAGTTGTAACAGAGGGGTAAAAAAAAAAACAGAGTGGTAACAGAAATCTTGTAATACAAAAACTGAAAGTTGTAAACATTCAAGAGAATCGAAAGAAAAGTCCAGTGGTAAATCCTCGTTTCTTTTTTTATTTTTGCATTCATATACAAAAGAGATAAACAAAAAAAAAGAGTCGTCTTACCGTCGCTGTTTGTGGGTCTTCCATTCCTCAGTGATAAGCCTTTTCGGCTTCTCCAAGCCTGATATGGTGAACTAAAGGGAGGGGAAGACCCCTGGTAGTTTTGTTTTGGTTTAAAAAATATTTTTTTCGCTTCGTATTTTCTAGATCTAGGGCAAATAAGGGTGTATCCTCTGAATCCAACCACGGATTCATGTTGAGGATGAAAAGGGGGTTATTTTGGTGTGTTTTGGAGGCTCGCCGGCGCCGATTAGCGGTGGCCGGCGGCGGAGAACACGGCGGCCGACCGCCAGATTCTGGGTTTCATAGGATATTTGAGAGAAAATGAAGAATGGTTTGGGATTACAAAACCGAAAAATGAAACAAATGGCTGAAAATCTGATTTCGGCCTAAAAATGGGGCTTTTATAGTTATTATTATTTTGCTAAATGGGTAAATTACACACTTAATCCCACCGCGTTTTCAATATTTTCGTTTTTGTCTTGCCGCATGGTATAATTACAATCCCAGTCCCCCTGATATTTCAAAATCTTATAATCTAGTCCCTAAATTACACCGAATCAGTTTTCAAATGGTAAAATTACGCCTTTAGCCATCCCGCGTTTTTGAACTTTTCATTTTAGGTCTGCCCCTTGGTCTAATTACAGTTTTGATCCTTTTAGGTTTTGTTTGTTTCGCATTTTCGTCCCTAAATTACATGTTATTGTTCTTTAATTTCTGCCACTAACTTTTATTTTTCTTTCATTTCAGTCCTATTTCTTTGTAAATATTCATGTTCGTATTATAATCGTATATGTTGATATTCTATTATTTTATTTTATGTCCCTCGTATATGTCTCGTATTTTATGTTTATATGTATATGTGTGTTAAGCTTATAATAGTCATGTATTTTTTTATCCAGTTATTCGTATTAAAACATGTTATGTTCTATTTGACTCAGAAAAACAAGCATGTTCTTGTATTTTTGTACGTATTGTATGTTTTCTTGGCTTTTAGGTTACGTGTTAGTGTGTCTTCTTTTATGCATAATATATTGTTCCATATATGTTGAAATATGTTTTATTACTAGCATGTATGTCTTTTTGAAATATTTGTTTATCTATATACGTATTTTTTCCTGCATTGTTATTCTGACTTGTTAAAGTTGTTTTTATCTATTATTTAGAATAATATGTATATATGCATGTTTTAGTCTAGAATATCATTTATGTTAGATTAGTATTCTGTTATGTCAATATTTATTACATTTAAATATTTTGCCATGTTTTATATTTTTGCCACTAAGATTGCATATGATTTATAACTTGTTAATGCGGTGTCCTTTTATCCGAACGTAAACGGGGCCAGTATCAAGCGTAGTGATAGTGGTTGGGCGTTTATTCTCGGATAACGGGGCCCTTAAAATTTATTCGCAATTATGACCGAATTTTAAAATAATCGTCACTTTAACCCGGAAAATCCAATATTAATAAAGCGGTAATTATTAAAGTACCAATTTTGGGCGGTGTGGGGGTGCTAATCCTTCCCAATCCGTAACCGACTCCCAAACCCAATCTTTTTGAATCTTTGGTTTTATGGTGTCCGGCCTACCTAAGTGGCCGGTGGCGACTCCATTTTTTTTAAAAAATGCGTTTTTTTTAAAACCCCACGGAATAAATATTTTATATCAAAAAAATCACAAACACCTTTTCAAACACTTCCAAAAAGCATCATTTTTTTAGCGATAAGAAAAAAAGACATCGCTACAGATGGCGACTCCGCTGGGGACATTTTTTGTTTTTTCGAAAAAAAAAACAAATGAGAGTCAAGCTTTTAAAATAATTACCGCTTTACTAATATTAGCAGTTCCGGATTAAAGTGACTATTAAATTAACATTCGGTCATAATTGCGCGTTTATTTTAACGCATTTAAAATATGGCATATAAACCCGTCTTTTTAAGTGGGGGGAAAACGCTAATGCTTTTGTGGAGATATCGTTCTCCCGTATGGGCCTAGCAAGTACCTTCGGGGCTCGAGTACCTTATGCTTTCGTAAAGATATCGTTCCTTCGTACGGGCATAAGCGAATGGGTCCCCCTGAATTGAACTTGGTTGAAAGGAGCCTATAATGGGTGATGATCGGGGGCCTTGCTACTCTTAGTAGAGGACAGCGAGGACAATTCGGGTACCTCCTAGAACCAAAACTGCATATAGAGAGCACATAGAAACCCACCCTGTTAGAGTCATGCGGATAACCTAGGTGTCTTAGATGGAATGTAAATAGGATTGCCTTGTTTGCTTATCGCATTTAATTTGCCATTTTATTACGTACTTATCATTTTTGTCCCAGATCGACTTGTTTTCTTTTGCTTTGTTTTTGCATATCATCGCATTCGCATTTACAGGGGCATTGATTCCCTAGTGATTTCTCCCATAATAGAAGATTGTTCATGATGGACCAAAGGTTCTTTGACTGAAGGAAGGAGTCCAATTCGAGTTCCATCCCAAGACTAGGGCAAATGAGCCGAAGAAGAACCATTCAAGGACACCAGAACAGATTCGGTAAGCAGTGTCAATCCTGGTGACAAACAAGATGAAATACAAGAACTAAAGAAGCAAATGTCCGAGATGAATGCCATGATGAAAGGCAAGCATTATGTCGAACTCAGAAAAGATTCGGTCGGGGAGCAGAATGTGGAACAGAATGGTCAGAATGTCAAAATAGATAACACCGTTAAATATGACAAATCGAATCCCTTTGTGATCAATCTCAAGAAGCAGACAAGTAGCATATCTGGGGAAGATACCCAGGGAACAGAGGCAAAACCAGGGGAAGTTCGAGAATCTAATGACATCAGAAGACATTATCCTATACCCATGAGATACACCGAGTTACTTCCGTTGCTTGTCAAAAGGAACCTTATCATACCAGTGAAGTCTGTACCAAGAAAACCTCCTTATCCGAAAGATTACAACAGTCGTGTCTGGTGCAGCTACCACATAGGCGATTCGAGTCATCACACTGAAAATTGTAGGGCCCTGATGGACAGAGTTCGAGATCTTATTGAATGGGAATTTTGGGTCAAGAAGACGGACAACCCCGAGGGGACTGCCGTTCGAAGAAGGAACAATACCCAGCCCAAGGTTCAGGTAACACAGAAGTAGGTCACTCAAGCGGGATAAAGTTATGAGTCAAGAATAAAAGCGTCTCAGAAGATGAACTTGCACACAAGCGCGACCAGCTCGAGCATGAGAGGCACAATCTGAGCATGAAATTAAAGAACGTACAAGACGAGCACCAGAAGTTGCACTTTGAATTCAAGAGTTTCGGTCTGGGTGACACCGCGGAAGAGTGGGTCAATGGTATGATTCAGCTGAAGAACGGTTCAGAACGCTGGAAGCAGAAATGCAAGAATAGTAAGAATAAAGTCAGATCATTATCACAGAAGCTGGAAGAAGCTGAGGGCTAACGCGACTTTCTCCAAAATGAGTTGGAAAGCAGTCTAGCCATGAAAGATATCCTGAAATCAAGTCTGCACCAGGAAAGGAACGAATCACAAGCCTTTCAAATGGAAAACGCAGCACTCAAAGAACAGATAGCGAGACTGCTTTACATACCAGTGAGATCCGTGCTGGGGCAATGACCGTTAAGCTACAAAAGGCTGAGCAAACAATACGGGAGAAAGACCGGGACATGAAGATGGTTACGACTCAAGCCCGACAAGCAGCTCAACAGGTAGCAGATTTAGCCAATGCAGCAGCACCAATAAGCCAGAATATGGATCTGGCATTGGACCGCGAAGGAAAACTGACGGGACTATTGAATGAGGTCAAGACATTACGTGCCAAGGCTCACCGCTATTTGTAAAACCCTAATACCGGATGTAATGAAACCTCTTGGTCTGAATGAAAGATGTCCTATAGGGACAAATCACTTGCGAAATCAATGCTTTATTGCATTCATGCATTGCATTTGCATCACGTTTTTTGCATTGTTTTATCATCGCATGGCACTTCATCATTTAATACCTGGGGTTCGATGGCAGAATTAATCGGAAAATGGAACGAATTGAAGAGTCGAGGCTTGACCAGTTAGAAGAAAAAATCGGGAAAGAGCTTAAGAAGAAAGAGAAGATAAATGTTTTCAATACAAGGGAACTCTGCCTAGTCCCTAATTTGGTCATTCCTCCAGATTTCAAGGTTCCCGGATTTGCGCAGTATGACGGAACCAGCTGCCCGAAGATTCACTTAACCATGTTTTGTAGAAAAATGGAAGGATACATGAAGAACGAAGAATTGTTGATCCACCATTTCCATGATAGCCTGACGGGACCAGCAGCAGTGTGGTATAACTGTTTGAACAGAAACCAAGTTAGGTCATGGGGTGACCTCGCTAATGCATTCTTGGATCAATACAAATATGCTTTAGATTTAGCATCATGTCGACAGTTTCTTCAGAATGAGAAAATGAGACCAAGTGAAAGCTTCAGGGAATATGCATTAAGGTGGCGATGTCTGGCGACCCAAGTCTAGTCCCCTATAGCGGAAGAAGAGTTGACTCCCCTATTTCATGCAACACTTCCCTCTCCCTTCTTCGATGTGATGTTGGAGAAATCGAGAAACAGATTCGAAGATTTCATGACGATTGGAGAAAGAATAGAATACGCAGTCAAAGAAGGAAAATTGGGCCTAAAGTCTAAGGACCGAAGCGAAGATAAGATAGATAAGGATGGAGAGGTAAATGAGTGTCATCTCCAGGGTTCGCGTGGCCGTAAAAGAAGGAGACAAACTGACAAATTGGGGCCATCAAGGAAAATTCCTCGGACGAGCGCAAATTTGGAAGTGTTTGGAATATCTATCTCAGACATTTGGCCTCATCTGGTAGAGGGTCACTATCTTGTTCCTAGGCCGATGAAGAGTGCACCTGATTTGTATGCCCATAGTTTTGACTTGAATAGCACATGCGAATTCCATATGGGGGCACCGGGGCATCCTACTAGAAAATGTAGACCTTTACTGGAGGAAATCAAGAAGCTGGTCAATGATGGAACCCTGACACAAGAGCTGATCAAGCAGTGGAAGACCAAGGATGAGAAGCAAATCTACATAGTGCTGAAGAAGCCATAGATGTCTCTATATTAAAATACCTTCCTGAAGTAATACAAGGGATCAACTCTATGTGGCCCCCGTGTGGCAAAGATCTTTTGTGATGGGGAATGTTTGTTGATTTTTATTTTCAATAAAGAACACATTTCGCTTAACATATAATGTTTTTGAAAGCACATAGATATTTTCTCATCGTTGTAGGATGCTGGATATCAATTGCAAGATGTGACATTAGATAGATGTCGTGACAACGATGATGTGTGATCTTCCCCACCGGACTCTGGTCAGCAAAGCGAGATTATTACTCTTTCGATGATATTCAAGGATAAAAAAAACTCTAAATGTCAACCATGTAAAGTTGCTTGAAATTGAAGCTCTAGTCATAATCTTCTAGGTAGTAAATATGAAATGAAAAAAGAAAGGGTGAATTGAAGAAAAAGAAAAGAAAGAAAAAAGAAATGAAAATAAAGAAAAAGAAAATAATAATAAAAAGTACTCCTATGTTCGAAACCTGGTAATAGGCTTGTTTGGATAAGAGTATGGAAATTTTGGGGTACTCCGCTGAAGCGATAGGGTGGAAATATATCATCCAATTCAAGAAACCTTAGCTTCATGAGTGATGGTAATATTTTCAAATCTTGACTATGCCGAGTAACTTGGGGCAGTGTTGTTTGCTCCATCGTTGTCCTCAAGACAAAGGACTGTGAACGAATTGATTTCCTCAAATAATGATAAAAGCAAAAAAACAAAAACAAAAAAACAAAACAAAAAGGAAAAAATGATGAAAAGATGAAAAAAGAAGAAAAAAGAAAAAAAAAGAAAATAGGCGATATCATGGAAAAATTAAGACTCACACCACCCAGAACTCTATTCCTAGAGTAATATTTCTGCGCTCAAGTGGTTATACAAGCCTACCCTTTTGGGGGCAGAGTAGATAATGAGAATTGAGAAAGAGTAGCACTCTGCGCAACACGGTAATCATGAGGATGAACCGAGTCACCAGGGAAGACTTCACATCTTTGAATTACCAAGTGGTTGAATCTAAGCCACTCTTGCACATGATATCCAGAGCTCCTATGCTGTGTTTTCAAAATCTTGTATGTTAATCTAAATGATACCCTTCAGTGGAACACCAATCAGCAAATTGACAAGTTAAAGCAACAAAAATTTCCATGTATTACTTGGGGTAAGATCCGAACACAAGGTTGCGGATACTATTGGAGCCCCTAACAGAAATGACCTCACAATGCATAGAATGAAGATGATAACAGAGGTATAGGTGTCAGACAGCTCAAGAACAAGAAGCGAATTCCAGCCATGATGCCTTGTTTGGTTCAAGAAAATGAAGGACGAAACATGACAAGTATGAGCTTACAAAGTGTGGGAACGGTAAAAATGTAAACATTGAGTCTCCAAAGAATTAAAGCACAGAGATCGATGAATGGTGTCCATCAAGAGGCAACAAGAAGATTGAGGTTAAGAAGCATTTCGCTCACCCCGATGATGAAATTAACAAATACTCAGAATGTTGGGTCAAGAAATGGAAGATAGCCGAGCACGATCGAATGGGGCAATGCGTAAAACAGAAAGAATAGTAAGAATCTCTGCACACGCATGATATAATGTTTGTTGGTGAAGCGCATGAGAGACCGAAGAAGAAGAAAGGCGGGTGCTCGTGCAAAAGAACAAGAGAAGATGCCCATTGAGCAAAAATTTGTGAAATGAAGATCAAAATTGAGCATACCGCAAAAGGAAAGGAAATAGAGAAAATCGAAGAATGACTTTTCAGGACATAAGATTAATAAAAAAAAAAGAAAAAAAAAGAAAAAGAAAAAATAAAAAAAAGAAAAAGAGGAGAAAGAAAGCACAACATTACATGCATCATAGAGATAGAGGCATGTCAATTTTGCTTGTTCCTAAACAGGTATTTGAAGAATTATCGAAGAATTTACCAAAGTCCCAAAAAAACCACAGCCATGGCGGCGTGAGATCCAGATGTTAAATCCTTCGAGTCATCGGTAAGTCATTCGGGTACAATGTTAAGTCCTTCGGGCCATCAGTAAGTCTTTCGAGCATGATGATAAGTCCTTCGGGCCATCAGTAAGACCTTCGGGCATGATGTGGCAGCATATCAGCGTGAGTCCCCATAGAACAACAGCCATGTCGGCGTCAAATCCAGATGATTAAATCCTTCGGTCATCGGTAAGTCCTTCGGGCATGATGTTAAGTCTTTCGGGCCATCGGTAAGTCTTTCGAGCATGATGATAAGTCCTTCGGCCATCGTAAGTCCCCATAGGGCATGATGTTGGCGCAATCCAGATATTAAATCCGGGTCATCGGTGAGTCCCCACGAGTTAAGTCCTTTGGGCCAGCCAAGTCTTTCGAGCATGATGATAAGTCCTTCGGGCCATCCGAATATTATGATTAAGCATATCGGCGTGAGTCCCCATAGAACAATAAGGCGTCGGATCCGATATTAAATCCGATGTTAAGTCCGATGTTAAGGCCAGCCATCGGTAAGTCTTTCGAGCATGATGATAAGTCCTTCGGGCCATCAGTAAGTCTTTCGAGCATGATGATAAGTCCTTCGGGCCATCGAAGTCCGCCGGGCATGATGTGGCAAAGCATATCAACGTGAGTCCCCATAGAACAACAGCCATGTCGGCGTCGGATCCGGATATTAAATCCTTCGAGTCATCGGTAAGTCCTTCGCACGATGTTAAGTCCTTCGCCCATCGGTAAGTCTTTCGAGCATGATGATAAGTCGCCGGGCCATCGTAAGTCCCGGGCATGATGTGGCAGCATATCGGCGTGAGTCCCCATAGAACAACAGCCATGTCGGTGTTAGATCCAGATATATTAAATTTTCGGGTCATCGGTAAGTCCGCCGGGCACGATGTTAAGTCCTTCGGGCCATCGTAAGTCTTTCGAGCATGATGATAAGTCCCGGGCCATCGGTAAGTCCGCCGGGCATGATGTGGTAGCATATCGGCGTGAGTCCCCATAGAACAATATCATATCGGTGTTAGATCCAGATGTTAAATCCTTCGGGTCATCGATAAGTCTTTCGGGCATGATGTTAAGTCCCGGGCCATCGGTAAGTCTTTCGAGCGTGGTGTTAAATCGCCGGGTCATCGGTAAGTTCTTCGGGCATGATGCGGCAAGCATATCGCGTGAGTCCCCATAGAACAACAACCATGTCGGCGTCGATCCAGATATTAAATCTTTCGGGTCATCGATAAGTCCGCCGGGCATGATGTTAAGTCCCGGGCCATCGGTAAGTCTTTCGAGCATGATGATAAGTCCGCCGGGCCATCGGTAAGTCCGCCGGGCATGATGTGGCAGCATATCGGCGTGAGTCCCCATAGAACAACAGCCATGTCGGCGTCGGATCCAGATATTAAATCCCGGGTCATCGGTAAGTCATTCGGGCAAGATGTTAAGTCCGCCGGGCCATCGTAAGTAAGTCGCCGGGCATGATGTGGCAGCATATCAGCGTGAGTCCCCATAGAACAATAGCCATATCGGCGTCAAATGTAGATGATAAGTCGCCGGGCCATCAAGTAAGTCCCGGGCATGATGCGGCGATCTTAGTAGCGTAGGTCCAAAAATGGCAACAGCCTTGAAAAAGAAAAAAAGGAACTTGCATTTTCAAGCCCGGTGAAAGGTTCCATAGAGGAGAACCCTAAATCCAGAATCTCAAAAAGAAACTCGATCGAAGGAATTCACCTATGACACAAGGTTATATAGGAAACCTTTTGTGTCGAAAGCGAAAGAGTCTTATATAGGAAAGGCTCCGATCTTCTTTGTCTTAGAATGAAAGGTTCTATATAGGAAGAAACCTGTAGCTATGAGATTTCAGACGCCAAAAGTTCTATATAGGAAGGATGAGCGACTCGGGGTTTGAAGACTAGCGATTCTATATAGGAGGAACTCCCAGTCGGAAGAATCCATCAGCGGCGCAAAAGGTTTTATATAGGAGAAACCAGCGTTGAAGGTGAAGAGTTCTATATAGGAAGGACTCCAAGCTTTACTGTCTCGAAGTGAAAAGTTCTATATAGGAGGGACTCATAACTCGAGGTTTCAGAGCGAAAGGTTCTATATAGGAAGAGCCTGTAGCTCCAAGATCTGAAGGTGAGGAAGCTCTATATAGGAAGAACTTACGAGCCTGAAGATTCAGCCAAGGAAGAGCGGAGATGTCCAAAAGAACACGTTTTTCCAAAGCTACAAACATGGAAGTCTGATAAAAATGAGTGCTTGTGAATCTTTGCTTTGCTTCCCATTCCATGAGAACAAGCAAAGAGGGGCAACTGTAATCACTCATTTTCATTTGTAAATACATATTGCATGTATATTTATTATATATGAATGTTACTAATATATATAAGGTGTGGTGTGTGCATGTATATTATAAGCTATGTATGTATACGTATTAATGATGTATGTGTGTCGCGTATGTATCTAGAGTATGAGCGTATTTGATTAATATATAGATGTTATGTTAATTATATGTATGATTATACGTACGTATGCTAGAATGTTATATGAAACCAAGAAGTCAAAAATATCTGCCAGCCGCGTGTTCCACACGTATGGACCGTTCGAGTGCCACGAGTGCATGTGGTCCACGCGCGGACGCTTTAATATCCCACGCGCGCGTAAGATCCACGCGTCGACGACTCGATCCACGCGGAGCTCCATGTGTCAAGATCAAGATCCGGAGCCGCTCATCAAATCGAGGCTTCATCCGGGACGTTCGATCCTTCAAGCCATCTCGACCGTTAGATCAGATCGGATCTAACGGCCGAGAACGCGTCACACCCATACCGCCACCATGCGATAACACCCATACCGCCACCATGCTGAGTTTATTCGACCCCGTGTTCAAGAAAAATATGCCCAAGACAACAAGCAAAAATTGTCATTTCAGATCTGAAAAAGCAAGATGCAACTTGCACCAAAACAAAGACAATGATATATATGAAACGGGGACTTTTGTAATTATAAGCTAGGAGAGAGTAGAGTTGTATTTGGAGGGGTAATAAAAAAAAGCTAGAATGTTATATTAATTAATGTGGTATATAAGTAAATCTTGTAATACAAAAATACTAAAGTTGTAAACATTCAAGAGAAACAAAAAAATTAAAAATTAAACCCAAATAAAAAAAGTCCAAGTCCAATTGGTAAATCCTCGTTTTTTTTTATTTTTGCATTCATATACAAAAGAGATAAACAAAAAAAGAGTCATCTTACACGTAAGATCCATTGTTTGTGGATCTTCCCTTCCTCGGTGATAAGCCTTTCGGCTTCTCCAAGCATGCCTGATATGGTGAACTAAAGGGAGGGAAGACCAAAACAAAGACAATGTAGTTTTGTTTTGGTTTAAAAAATATTTTTTTTCGCTTCATATTTTCTAGATCTAGGGCAAATAAGGGTGTATCCTCTGAATCCAACCACGGATTCATGTTGAGGATGAAAAGGGGGTTATTTTGGAGTGTTTTGGAGGCTAACGGCTCTAGATCTAGGTTAAGGGTGGAATCCAACCACGGATTCATGTTGAGGATGAAAATGGGTTATTTTGGTGCCGGCCGCCGGATTCGGGGGTTTAGGATATTTGAGAGAAAATGAAGAACGGTTTGGGATTACAAAACCGAAAAATGAAACAAATGGCTGAAAATCTGATTTCGGCCTAAAAAGGGGGCTTTTATAGTTGTTATTATTATTTTGCTAAATGGGTAAATTACACACTTAATCCCACCGCGTTTTCAATATTTTCATTTTTGTCTTGCCGCATGGTATAATTACAATCCCAGTCCCCCTGATATTTTAAAATCTTATAATCTAGTCCCTAAATTACACCGAATCAGTTTTCAAATGGTAAAATTACGCCTTTAGCCATCCCGCATTTTTGAACATTTCATTTTGGGTCTGCCCCTTGGTCTAATTACAGTTTTGATCCTTTTAGGTTTTGTTTGTTTCGCATTTTCGTCCCTAAATTACATGTTATTGTTCTTTAATTTCTGCCACTAACTTTTATTTTTCTTTCATTTCAGTCCTATTTCTTTGTAAATATTCATGTTCGTATTATAATCGTATATTTTGATATTCTATTATTTTATTTTATGTCCCTCGTATATGCCTCGTATTTTATGTTTATATGTATATGTGTGTTAAGCTTATAATAGTCATGTATTTTTTATCCAGTTATTCGTATTAAAACATGTTATGTTCTATTTGACTCGTAAAACAGCATGTTCTTGTATTTTTGTACGTATTGTATGTTTTCTTGGCTTTTAGGTTACGTGTTAGTGTGTCTTCTTTTATGCATAATATATTGTTCCATATATGTTGAAATATGTTTTATTACTAGCATGTATGTCTTTTTGAAATATTTGTTTGTCTATATACGTAATTTTTCCTGCATTGTTATTCTGACTTGTTAAAGTTGTTTTTATCTATTATTTAGAATAATATGTATATATGCATGTTTTAGTCTAGAATATCATTTATGTTAGATTAGTATTCTGTTATGTCAATATTTATTACATTTAAATATTTTGCCATGTTTTATATTTTTGCCACTAAGATTGCATATGATTTATAACTTGTTAATGCGGTGTCCTTTTATCCGAACGAAAACGGGGCCAGTATCAAGCGTAGTGATAGTGGTTGGGCGTTTATTCTCGGATAACGGGGCCCTTAAAATTTATTCGCAATTATGACCGAATTTTAAAATAATCGTCACTTTAACCCGGAAAATCCAATATTAATAAAGCGGTAATTATTAAAGTACCAATTTTGGGCGGTGTGGGGGTGCTAATCCTTCCCCATCCGTAACCGACTCCCGAACCCAATCTTTTTGAATCTCTGGTTTTATGGTGTCTGGCCTACCTAAGTGGCCGGTGGCGACTCCATTTTTCTTAAAAAATGCGGTTTTTTTAAAACCCCACGGAATAAATATTTTATATCAAAAAAAAATCACAAACACTTCCAAAAAGCATCATTTTTTTAGCGGTAAGAAAAAAAGACATCGCTACACAAGTATACACGTCGCAAGTTATAGTATAAAAGATATCGTCTCCACAGGGACTGGTGCTACTTCAAGAATCTAGTCTCTTGCACTGTAAAAATAAAAACACAAATAAAAAATTATAGAAGTTTAACTAATCTAGAAAGCAAATAAGTAAAAGAAACGATGAATTCAATTGAGAGAGATAGGCCAGGTTATCGTGAGTTGAGGTGTGATAGCCGATTGGATCGTTTTGGTAAAAGAGTGCACGGGCAACTCAGTTGCCATGGCAACTTGCACAACGGGGTTGCCTTGGCAACTAATTGATGGTTGCCTGGGCGACTAGTTGGGCAACTACTTGGGCGTCTGAGCAGCAACTTCAAGGTTCGGCGGAGCGTTCTTCAATGGTTTCTTCTTATCCCTAAGTCGAAAATCTAGCTACTTATGCATGCCTTGATAATACATCCCTGAGTTAATCAAGGGTGAACAACAACCAATCTTGCGCTCCTCTTAGCCGTTGAAATCCTTAACTTATTCCTAAGCCGGATTAATCTTCACCATCATTGGATTGAATAAAGATCATATTCATTCGTTTCTTGAATCTAACTCTCCCGATATTAGATAAATAGATGAAATCACGAGATCCTCTCCCAATTCACTCGCAAACCCAAGAATGAATAAACCTTGAAATAGAAAAGTGCAAACTCTTATTACCTAAACAAAAACCAATAGTTTCTCACAACCACAAAACACAATAACCATAGCCAAGTAAATTTAGTTCATGGCTAGGTTCCAAAGAAACACAAGATAAACAATCCCTAGCATAAACCCAATCGAACAAGAAAGAAAAGATGAAGCTTGTCAAAAATCCCTAGCTTTCTCCCTTGGACTTGTCGAAATTTCACTAATGCTCTCTCTTCAAGTAGTCGAAATCTCCTTGCTATTTATAGGGCTAGGCCAAAGTCCTTCTTTGAGGAGGAGTTTGAGTTGGAATTAAATTATCTTTAAAGAATATAATTCTTTATTATAATTTTATTCCTATTAGAACTTCTCCTATCTTCTTGGAATTTAATTCTTCTTTAATCTTTGCATGGCAATCAAATTCCTTTGGGCTTGGGCCTTGCTCCATGTCATCTTGGGCTTGTAAAGTCATTAATTTCGACATCCCTATTGCATTTTCTCTTTGTCGACAATTGCCATGGCATCTGGCTCGGCGTCTCCTTCATGCATTGCCCTGGCAACTAGCTCGGCATATCCTTCATGCATTGCCCTGGCAACTAGCTCGGCATTGCTTTGGCAAGTGATCCTGCACATACACACACAAAGCACACCAAAGCAGCATCTTTTCCACAAAAACTACCAAGTTATGTAATCAAGCTCAACGATGGAAGGAAACAGGGATTAATGCATGAATGGTTAACTATGCAACTAATATGAGCCTAAGTCTAACAATAATATGAGTAAAAAGGGTAAGAAAAATAGTACTTTTGAACACTTATCAGAGACCCTTCCTAGCAATAGAGAGAACCTTGATCGATATTGAAAAGGGAGAACTCACAATAAGGGTGAATGACCAGCAAGTTAAACTAAATGTGTTCCAAACACTAAGGCATGTCGATGATCCGGAAGAATGCCAACTTCTCCATGCCACGGTAGAGTTTAACTTCGACGAGGAATTTAGTTGCCTTGGCAACTACATTACCAATTAAGAGGAACTTGATGAGTATAAAGAACCGATCGATGATGAACAATAAGAAGACGCAAATTGGTTAGTCAATCGACCAGGTACATACTTTGAACCACTGGATTACTCGGGTAAGAAAGGTAAGCTCGAAAAGCCCTCTATTAAAAAACCACCGATTCTTGAGTTAAAACAGTTGCCAGAGCAACTAAAATATGATTACTTGGGAACCGATAAAACATTACCTATAATTATTTCCTCTAAGTTACAGCCTGAGCAGGAAAAGAAGCTGATCAAAATGTTGATGCTACACAAGAAGGCAATAGGGTAGACAATTGCCGACTTGAAGGGAATTAGCCCGGCAGTGTGCATGCACAAGATTTTGTTGGAAGATGATCACAAACCTTCGATTGAAGCCCAGAGAAGACTGAATCATGCCATGAAATGTGTTGTAATGAAAGAAATCATCAAGTGGCTTGACACCGGCATCATATACCCTATCTCTGATAGTACATGGGTAAGTCTGGTATAATGTGTACCGAAAAAGGGAGGTATAACGGTGGTAAGTAATGAAAACAATGAACTCATTCCAACCAGGACTGTGACCGGTTGGAGGATTTGTATGGATTATCGAAAACTAAACAAAGCCACTAGGAAATATCACTTCTCATTAGATCAAATGCTTGATCGTCTTACAGGTAAACCCTTTTATTATTTTCTTGATGGTTATTCAGGTTACAATCAAATTGCCATAGCACCAAAAGATCAAGAAAAGACAACCTTCACATGTCCATACGGTACTTATGCTTTCCGAAGGATACCGTTCGGATTGTGTAACGCCCCGACAAACTTCCAAAGATGCATGATGGCACTCTTTTCAGACATGGTCGAAGACTTCCTTGAGATCTTCGTGGATGATTTTTCCGTTTTTGGTAATAACTTCGACAGCTGCCTCGGCAATTTAGAGAAGGTGTTGGCAAGATGTGAAGAAACTGATTTAGTTCTTAATTGGGAGAAGTGCCATTTTATGGTAGATGAAAGAATAGTGCTCAACCACAAGATTTTATCCAAGGGAATTGAAGTAGACAAAGCCAAGGTGGACGTGATCGAGAGATTACCCCCACCAAGTTCGGTTAAAGGAATCCGAAGCTTTCTTGGACGTGCAGGTTTTTACAGGAGGTTCATTCATAATTTTTCTAAAATTACTAAACCCTTGTGCAATTTGCTTGAACATGATAAAGTCTTCAATTTTGATGGTTCTTGCACCCCAAGTATTCGAAACCCTAAAGGAAAAGCTTGCCTCGGCACCCATTGTCGTTCCACCAGATTGGACACTACCTTTTGAGCTCATGTGTGATGCAAGTGATTTCGCGGTAGGAGCAGTCATAGGCCAACGCACAGGTAAGACCTTTCATGTGATATACTAGGCTAGTAAAACTCTTAATAGTGCTCAAGTGAATTACACAACAACGGAGAAAGAGTTACTAGTCGTAGTTTACGCATTTAACAAGTTCTGATCCTTTTTTATTGGTACAAAGGTAACTGTTCATACGGACCATTCGGCAATTAGGTATCTATTTGCTAAAAAAGATGCCAAACCTCGTTTGATTCGTTGGATATTGCTTTTACAAGAGTTTGACATTGAAATTAAGGATAATAAAGGAACGAAAAATCAAGTGGCCGATCACTTATCATGCTTAGAATGCAATAGGGAGGAGGACGCGGATTTATAGATATGTGATGCATTCCCGGATGAGCAAATGTTAGTTGCCTCAGCAACCATAGATGCGCACGCCTTGGAAATCCCTGATGCCTCGGCAACCATGGATGCGCATGCCTTGGCAACCCTCGACGCTTCAACAACTCTCAACACACACGCTGCGGTAACCACCGATACGTACGCCTTGGCAACCATGGACGCGTATGCCTCGACAACTCTAGATGCACACACTTTGGCAATCTTAGAAACAGTCGCCATGGCAGCACATGCCTCGGTAATACCCTGGTACGCGGATTTAGTTAGTTTCCTTGTTTGTGGTATTTTACCTTATGGCCTTACTCACCAAGGGAAGAAGCGATTCCGCCATGATGCTAAGCATTACTTTTGGGACGAGCCTCTTTTGTTTAAACAATGTGCAGATCAGGTTATACGCCAATGTGTCCGTGAAGAGAAGCAACAGAACGTACTCCGGCAATGCCATTCTTCACCCTATGTAGGACATTTTGGAGGAACACGTACCGCGACCAAAGTTTTGCAATCCGGTTTGTATTGGCCAACACTGTACAAAGATGCCCAAGAGTTTTACAAGCAATGTGATCAATGCCAGAGGACGGGCAATATCTCTAGATGACATGAGATGCCGCTCCAAAACATCATCGAGGTGGAATTGTTTGATGTATGGGGGATTGATTTCATGGGACCTTTCCCATCTTCATTCGGTAACCTCTACATTCTACTTTCCGTTGACTACGTGTCTAAATGGGTTGAGGTAGCTGCAGTTCCCACCAATGATTCCAAGACCGTGCAAAGATTCTTGCAGAAAAATATATTTACACGGTTTGGGATACCGAGAGCAATTATCAGTGATGAAGGCAAGCACTTCGACAACAAACTCATCGCCAAGATGTTACAACGCTTTGGTGTATCTCACAAAATTGCCACGACATAACACCCACAAACCAATAGGCAAGCAGAAATTCCCAACCGAGAATTGAAGGGTATACTCGAGAAAGTTGTAAATCCCTCTAGGAAGGATTGGTCAGTAAGACTAGATGACGCACTTTGGGCATATCACACTGCATTCAAAACACCCTTAGGTATGTCTCCCTTCCGACTTGTCTATGGCAAAACATGCCATCTACCGGTGGAAATCGAACACAAGTCATATTGGGCAATCAAGACCGTGAATATGGATTGGGAAAGTGCCAGACAAAAGCGTTTGTTGGACCTCAACGAGATAGAAGAATTCCGTGCACTCGCCTATAACAATGCACGAATCTACAAGGAGAGAACAAAGCAATGGCATGACAATAAACTATTGCCGCAATTCATGCTAGGGTAACTAATTCTCTTATACAATTCTCAGCTAAAACTTTTCCCGAGAAAACTAAAATCAAGATGGTCGGGACCATTCGAAGTTGTCAAACCATTCTCCCATGGTGTCGTGATAATCAAGTCCATCACTAACGAACATCAATTCAAAGTTAATGGACAAAGATTGAAGCACTACAATGGTGCCCATGTGGAACATAACAAAGAAGTGGTCACCTTAGGAAATGCATGAGCATACTTTCCGTTTAATATTTTCTTTTTCCTTTTCTTTTTATTTTTATTTTTAGGAGATAGTTTATTTTATTTTTCTTCATTATCTTTAGTTTCCAAGTTTTCTTTATTTTCTTTTCTTTTCCACAACAAGACTCACAACCATCATGCTAAGGAAATTCACTGCCGACTACTTGCCACGGCAACCACAACAGAGAATGCCTCGGCAACTACCTCAGCAGTTGTCATGACAACAGAAACTGGCGATGCCCAGGCAACAACAATGGCTTCGACAACTACTGATGCCCAAACATGGATCAAATCAAAGCAATGCTATTCACGCGGTACCAGCCACAAGCATTCAACCACCGACCGGAATATGAATCAAGCAAACGACACGAAGGAAACTTATCACTCAAGGTGATGACCTCTCTGACTAACTCATTTCATTTAGTTTCTTTTAAATTTTGTTTTGCTTTTACATGCATTGAGGACAATGCTTCTCCCGAGTTTGGGGGGTGTTGGTTTCTCGTTAGTTTCATGTTTAGTTGCATTCATATTTAGCAATCATATATAGGTTGCATATGTTACTTGTCATGCCTTTAATTGGATTTAATTGCTTAAGACTTGTTGAATATCCAATGAAGAATTTTTGCCATTGCACTTAATTGAAAGAACCTTTAATTTTAGGATTGCATGAAAAGAACTTAGAATTTTACTATGATGCTGATTTTTTTTTACACGGTTGTGGCTTGTTGATTGAAAGAAACTTAGTGTACTTAGGTTGCTTAAAATTTGGGTAAATTTAAAATTGAAAATTAAAAGTTAAATTCTTGCTAGAGGTGCCCGAAACTAGCTCTAGTAGTAAATACACTTTCTTGCTAGAAGTGTCCAAAACTGGCTCTAGTAGTTAATGCACATTAAAGAATCGCTAGAGCTACCCGAAATTGGCTCTAGTCGACTAAAATAAAATGAGAAATTGCTTACTTTTCTAGAGGTGCCCGAAATTGGCTCTAGTGAAAATAAAAATAAATGCCCCGGTAATTAAATTGATAAAAGCCTATTATTCACATAGAATCTTGAAAATCAACTTGTACACAACTACACACACACATTGTCGCAAGCATTATAGTTTGATTCCGGGTAATTTTTGTGCTATTCAAAAAATTAAAAGGTGATCATACTTTGTGCCACGGTTCCGAGGTTTGAATTCAAGTTTGAAGCATGTCTTTGATGATTAAAGTCTTGGCAGGTAATTGTTAGTTTGCATTGCTTGAGGACAAGCAATAGTTCGAGTTTGGGGGTGTGATAAGTGTTCAAAAGTACTATTTTTATTACCCTTTTTACTCATATTATTGTTAGACTTAGGCTCATATTAGTTGCATAATTAGTCATTCATGCATTAATTCATGTTTCTTTCCACCGTTGAGCTTGATTACATAACTTGGTGATTTTTGTGGAAAAAGATGTTGCTTTGGTGTGCTTTTGTGTGTGTGCAGAATCACTTACCTAAACAAGGCTAGAACCAGTTGCCAGAGCAATGCATGAAGGAGATGCCGAGCTAGTTGCCAGGGCAATGCATGAAGGAGATGCCAAGCTAGTTGCCAGGGCAATTTTTGACAAGGAATAAGATGATATGGTAGTCGAAATTGATGACTAGATAAGCCCAAGATGACGTGGAGCAAAGCTAAATCCCAAAGGAGTTTGATTTCCATGAAGAGATTAAAGAGAAATTAAATCCCAAGAAGATAGGAAAAGTTCTAGAAGGAATTTAAATATAATAAAGAATTATATTCTTTAAAGATATTTAATTCCAGCTTAACTTCCTCCTCAAAAAAGACTTTGACCTAGCCCTATAAATTAAGGATCAAGCCGTCAACTGCAAAGGAGGAGAGAAGAGAGAATTTTCGACAAGATCAAAGGGGGAGATATCGACAAGGCTCAGCTATTCTTCATCTTTTTCTTTCTTGTTCCATTAGGTTTATGCTAGGAATTCTTTGTTTTGTGTTTCTTTGGAACCTAGCCATGAACTAAATCTATTTGGCTAAGGTTACTGTCTTTTGTGGTTGTGAGAAACAATTAGATTTTGTTTAGGTAATAAGAGTTTGCACTTTCAATTCAAGGTTTACTCATTCTTGGTTCTTATTCTTGTTAGCGAGTGAATTGGGAGAGGATCTCGTAACTTCATCTATTTATCTAATATCGGGAGAGTTAGATTCAAGAAACGAATGAGTATGGTCTTTATTCAATCTATTGATGCTGAAGATAAATCTGGCTTAGGAATAAGTTAAGGATTTCAACGGCTAAGAGGAGCGCAAGATTGGTTGTTGTTCACCCTTGATTCACGTAGGGATGTATTATCAAGGCATGCACAAATAGCTAGAGTTTCGACTTAGGGATAAGAAGAAACCATTGAAGAACGCTCCGCCGAGCCTTGAAGTTGCTGCCCGGCCGCCCAAGTAGTTGCCCAGCTAGTCGCCCTGGCAACCATCGATTAGTTGCCAAGGCAACCCCGCTGTGCAAGTTGCCACGGCAACTAAGTTGCCCTTGCACTATTTTACCAAGACGATCCATTCGGCTATCACACCTCAACTTGTGATAACCTAGCCTATTCTCTCTCATTCAATTACATATTCTCTTACTTTATTGCTTTCTAGTTTAGTTGTTAGTTAAACTCCTACAATCACCTACTTGTGTTTTTACTTTTTACAGTGCCAGATATTAGATTCTTGAAGTGGCACCAATCCCTGAAGAGATGATATCTTTTATAATATAACTTGCGACGTGTACACTTGCACAATTGCGGAGCACTTATTATGCGCAACAGACGTTAAAGGTAAACTTGACACAAAAACCATGGTAATTCTCTCCCTTTTCCATTCTGATATCTTCAATGGTTGCAACAACCCCGAAGAAAACTAGTTCTTAGCCTTCACACGTTGACAAACCATACAACGAGCTACAAAATCCGCGACATCCTTCTTTAAACAAACCCAGAAATACTCATTCTTCAAATCCTGATACATCTTCGTACTCCCTGGATGCATAGCAAAAGAACTCGAATGTACCTCATCCAAGATAATGTGCCTCAACTCCTCATCCTTCGGCACCACTATTCGAATCTTGAAAGACAAAACACCTTCATCACTAAAGCATAAATCCGTTTGATTGCCCTCCATGATGTCTTTCACATGCGATACCAAAAAATCATTATACGGTTGCTTCTCCTTGATCAAATGCAACAATGATGGCTTCACTTGTAACTCTGCCAACAACCCACCATCACACGTCGCACTCAACCTTGCAAACGTGGCCCTCAACTCCACGGTAACCTTTCTACTCAAAGCATCATCTACCACATTAGTCTTTCCTGGATGATACTCGATTGTCAAATCATAATTTTTAAGTAACTCCAACCATGTTTGTTGCCTAAGATTCAACTTTTTTTGCGACATCAGATATTTCAAACTCTTGTGATCCATGTACACAGTACACTTCTCACCGTAAAGATAGTGTCATCAAATCTTTAAAGCAAACACCACTGTCGTGAGCTCAATATTGTGCGTAAGATAATTGCGCTCGTGTACCTTCAACATATAGATGCATAAGCAACAACTCTTCCTTCTTGCATCAATACGCAACCCAAACCCATGTAAGATGTGTCGCTATACACAACAAACTCCTTCTCTGACTCAGGTTGAATCAAGATTGTAGCTTGCGTCAAAGCTTCCTTCAACTTCTCAAAAGCTTGTTGCCTACCTTTTGTCCACTCAAAATTCACATCTTTTTGCAACAACTTCGTCAAAGGTGCAGCAATCTTTGAGAAACCTTCTACAAAGCGTTGGTAATATCCTACCAACCCTAGGAAACTACGAACCTCCGATACCAACTTTGGCTGCTTCCAATTTACAATAGCCTCAATTTTTGTGGATCCACGCGAATACCCTCGGCTAAAACAACATAACCAAGGAATACTTCTTGCTTAATCCAAAACTCACACTTACTCAGCTTGGCATAAAGCTTATTATCCAATAGAACTTGCAACACAATCTGTAGGTGTCGATCATGATCATTCTCAATACGAGAGTACACAAAGATGTCATCGATGAACACTACCATGAATTGATCTAAGAATTTATGGAACACCTGATTCATCATATCCATGAATGTTATCGGTTGCATTTGTCAACCCAAACGGCATTACCAAGAACTCATAATGCCCATAACGAGTACGAAAAGCTATCTTCGGCACATCTTTATCTTTCACCTTCAACTGATAATACCACGACCTCATATAAATCTTGGAAAACACCGTAGCACCTCAAAACTGATCAAACATATCATCAATCCTTGGCAAAGGATACTTGTTCTTAATCGTCAACTTTTTCAATTGCCGATAATCAATGCATATTCTCATCGTGCCATCTTTCTTCTTCTTCACAAACAACATCGGTGCTCCCCACGATGAACCACTAAGACGAATGAAGCCACGGTCTAACAACTCCTGTAATTGGGTCTTCAACTCTTTTAATTCCTTTATTGCCATACGCTACGGTACAATTGACACTGGAGCCATATCTGCTTACTTCTCGATATAAAACTCCACCTCCATATCCGGTAAAGGACATCTCCTAAACAACCTCCTAGAAACAACCGCCTTCCCAAAGGAACTAGTCACCTTCATACCAACATCTAACACCTCTACAGGTATATCAAGCAAGCAAGCATGTTCGTGGGGGATGTATGAATGTGTAGAACGAGAATCTATCTAAGAAAGTAATGATATAGACTATAAAGTAAATGTACCTATAATCACATCGGTATCATTCCTTCCCACATGATGCATAAAAACTATCACCGGTCCACTGCCCTCAGGCTGAGCCGCTACGATATGAGCAACTACCCGCTGACCATCATCTATACGCTAGAAATGTCCACGACCGCGCCCACGATCTCTTTGTGGCACAATAGCTCGTACAGTAACTTGTCCTTCTCTAACTAGCTACGAAAAATCAGCCTAAGATGATCATGTGATCCACAGTTCTAACACTTGACAATAGCACCCCAACACTCTCCCGAGTACTTCCTACCACAACGCATACACTCTGGTACTCCAGCATAGGTATTTTGACCTTGCAGACCTCGCCTAGCAATACCTCCACCATGCCTCTGATCCGATCGATACCTCTTATCTCTAAGCCTCTTGTAATGATCTCGGCTAACATCTGACTCAGCCTGTCTCATTCCCTTAGAAGAACTCTCAGAACGAGCAAACAACCCCAAATTCTGTTCTATGTCCTTAGCTCGAAAAACCAGAACATCAAACTCTGTATAATCTGTTCCCAGCATATACGTCTTCACCTCCTTGATCAACCCATAATAAAACCAGTCACAATAATGTCGTTCATCAGGAACCAACTCAGAAGCATACTTGCTCAACAGGTCAAACTGGATCTCATACTCAGAAATAGACATGTTTTCCTGCTTCAAATCTATAAACTCCCTCTTTTTCTTGTCTCGTTAGTGAGTTCCCAAATATTTCTTGTGGAAGGCAGCGTAAAATAACTCCCATGTCACATTAGAAGGTGCCACACCCGTAACAACAGTTGTCCACCAACTATAAGCATCACCTTGGAGCAACGATACCACACAACCCAAATTGCGATCATTAGAACATTCCATCTGCCCAAGGATCCTTTTCGTGCTAGCAAACCATTCTTCTATAGTTTTCGAAGCTAATCCTCTAAACTTCATACCACCCAGACTCTGCAGACGCTCCAAAGATAGCCCGGTATTCATAGCTGTAGGTGTTAGTGCAGGTATTTATACACAGCCATGGCCGCCTAGAAAGCTCCTATCATCGCTTGGATTAATGATGTCATATCACTAAAAATAGGTCCTTGTGGTACCAAAGGTGCACCACCCTCAAATCCAACACTAGCAGGGGGAATCGGTGAAGGATGAGGCAACTCATCCTCTTGTCTATTCACTACACTTCCTGCATAGGCTCTTTTCTCTTGTCTCGGTCCTATTCGCAAAAATGTGAGCCTAAAACATGATAATGCAATAAAACAAATTGATTAGGCTGGCTTGCAGCAAGAATCCAAGTCACTCTTGTTTAAATCAAAATCATTTAACTCTAGTAGTTATAAGGCAATGTGTCCCCAAGCTAAATGTCTCAAACATTTCACATATCGAGCAAAATCTCACTAATTCAAACACCGTGTATAACAATCAACGAAAACATTGATTGACAACATAGCAAACAACCATAACCCACCTCCCAACAATCATAACCTAGTTGTAATACCAGCAAATGTAACCCCTTTGACCTGGTATAGTCGCAAGACTGAACTGAGCGAGCGATATTAGGGTTTGCCGAGACAAAACAAAAGATTTACATTAAAATGGACCTTTTTTTCTTTTATCTTATCTAAATGCATCATTTAGTCCCAGGGTGATCATACTAGTTAGGGTGAAGATTACAACCCAATCAGGCGTCGAATTGACATCCAATTATTAGAATTTATGTTTTAGGGACTAAAATGCAATTTCTAATAATTAAGAGGACTTACATGAAATTGAAGTTACCAATCCGTAACTAGTCAAATTTCATGCCATCAGGTTGAATCGCAACTCAAAATAACCGTCCAAACTCATTTAATTGCACCAACAAGAAAAATGGACTAATTTGCAAAAAAAACTTTAGAAAGCATCTTAACTGAAATAACAACCGATGTAACGGTACAGGCCACCACCGTATCGCAACATGTTTGAAATGAAAAGGCATACTGATATGGTCCTCACTCGTAATAGTACGGACATGTATGTTTACACCAGGCTTATTTCCCAGCTACACGTATCGATACGATGTAAAGGCATATCGATACGGCAAGGCTATTTTACCCAGATTGAGCCTTGGATGGTCCCCGTGTACTGATACTTGAGGACCCGTATCGATACGGACAAACCTGAATTGACCTGTAGGTCCAACATATGACACTTTAGCTCAATCAAACACACTCCAATCATCATATAAACATCATACCACATCATAAGTATCCAAGACTCAAACATAGTAGCATGGTAAAGATCATACACATCAATGCATACTCAAAGCAAATCCCTATAGGCATGAATTCTACTCAAGCATGCATAATGTTTCCCAACCCCTCAAAACCAAGCATTAAACATCATACAAGTCCACAACATCATATCAAACTTATACAAACAGGGAGTAATCAAATACAGCTCCCAAATAAACTTGGTCACATTGCCATTTATTACTACTTTGAATTTATGAAACCATATTTTGAAAAGTATCAACCCTTGGACCTTCCCTTGCTTGCTTGCCGTCCACGAAGCTTATTTCTCTGCATTGATGAAAAGGGAGAGCGTAAGCTTTAAGCTTAGTGAGGGAATTCTCTAAAAACACTCATCAATGCAACTTAAATCATTTTCACCTCAAACCAAAACATAGGTTTCATGAAAAAACATCTTATGCTTCTATAATCTCTTTCAAGTGGACATTTAAATCATTTCCAACATATGTATTGTAATCACTCATTTTTACCTGTAAATACATATTAGTGTTGCATGTATACTTATTATATTATATGTTTATTGTTTGCATGAGTATTACTAATATATATAAGGTGTGATGTGCATGTATATTATAAGCTATGTATGTATACGTATTAATGGTGTATGTGTGTCGCGTATGTATCTATAGAGTACGAGCGTATTTGTTTAATGTATATAGATGTTATGTTAATTATGTGTATGATTATATGTACGTATGCTAGTATGTTATATTAATTAATGTTTGTATAAGTATACGTTTGTATTATGTATGTGTATTGCTGCTATAATTATATTATTATTAATATTATTGGGCTGATATATGAAATGAAATCCAAAAAATATATATATATTAAATCAAATAAATAAATTACAGTCCAATTACAAATAATTACAAGGCCCGGTTGGCCCAAACCCTATCTAATTACAGTTACTGTGTGTGCAGGTGACTGTGGGCCGTTGGATCAAGATCTGATCCAACGACCACGATCTAACCAAGGACCAAAATATCTGCCAGCCGCGTGCTCCAAACGTATGGACCGTTCGAGTGCCACGTGCGCGTGCGGTCCACGCGCGGACGCTTTGATATCCCACGCGTGCGTGAGCCCCACGCGCTCTGACTCCTCGACTGCTGAGCTCCACGTGGCACGATCTGGAGCCGTTTCACCAAATTGAGGCTTCATCTGGGCCGTTCATCCTTCAAGCCATCTCGACCGTTAGATCATATCTGATCTAACGGCTGAGAACACATCTGACCGCTGGCAGAACCCCCACACTGCCACCATGCCGATCTTCAACCACCGCGCTCAGAACATGCCAAACACAGCAAGAAAGAAGTTTGTCAGTCCAGATCTGAAAAAGCAAGTAATATGCAACTTGCACCAAAACAAAAGACAAGCATATATATGTACGAAACAAATATTTTGTAACAGGGAGGTTGTAACAAAAAAAACAGAGAGTTGTAATCGAAAGGAACAAAGTTGTAACCAGTCAAGTTATAATCGAAAGAAATAATCCAGTGGTAAATATTCGTTTTCCCTTTTTTATTTTTTGCATGCATACACAAAAGAAAAAAAAAGAGAGAGAGAGTTAGAGGTCTTACCGTCGCCGTCTGTGGGTCTCCCCTCACCAGTGACAAGCCTTTTCGGCTTCCCCAAGCCAGATACGGTGAACTGAAATGAGTGGGAGACCCCTTGTAGTTTCGTTTTGGGTTTAAAACATGGGTTTTTTCGTTTCGTATTTCCTAGATCTAGGGCAAATAGAGGTGTATCCTCTGAATCCAACCTCGGATTCGTGTCGAGGGTGAGACGGGGGTTATTTTGGTAGGTTTTTGAGGCTCGTCGGTGCCGGTTAGCGGCGGCCAGCGGCGGAGAATACGGCAGCCAGCCGCCGGATTCTGGGTTTTATGGGATAGTTGAGAGAAAATGAAGAGCAGAAGGTTATTGCAAAACCGAAAAATGAAACAAAATGGGGGAAAATTGATTTCGGCCTAAAAGAAGGGTTTATATAATTATTATTATTTCGTTAAATGGGTAAATTACATACTAAATCCCCCCTCGTTTCCAACATTTTTACTTTTGCCTCGCCGCATGATATATTTACAACTCTGGTCCCTCTTATATTTCAAAATCTTGCAATCCAGTCCCTAAATTACACCGAATCAATTTTCAAATGGTAAAATTACGCCTTTAACCATCCCGCATTTTTGAACTTTTCATTTTGGGCCTGCCCCTTGGTCTAATTACAGTTTTGATCCTTTTAGGTTCCGTTTACTTCGCATTTTCGTCCCTAAATTACATATTATTGTTCTTTAATTTCTGCCACTGACTTTTATTTTTCTTTCATTTCAGTCCTGTTTCTTTGTAAATACTCATGTTCGTATTATAATCGTATATGTTAATGTATTCTTTTGTCTTATTTTATATCCCTCGTATATGCCTCGTATTTTATGTTTACATGTATATGTGTATTAAGCTTATGATAGTTATGTATCTTTTTTATCCGGTTATTCGTATTAAGTATGTTATGTTCTAGTTGGTTCGTACACAACATGTTTTATATATTTTTATATGTGTATGTTCTCTTGGCTTTTTTAGGTTACATGTTAGTGTATTTTATTTTTTGTATGATATATTGTCCCATATATGTTGAAATATGTTTTATTACTAGTATGTATGTCTTTTTGAAATATATGTTCGTCTATATATGTATTTAATCCTACCTTGTTATTGTGGTATGTTAAGTTTGCTTATATCTGATATTAAGCTTGGTATGTATATGTGTATTTTAATTACGTATTTTATATATGTTAGATTAGTATTCTATTATGTGAATATTTATTGTTTTTTAAATTATCTGCTATGTCTTATATTTTTGTCCCTAAGATTGCATATGGTATATAAATTGTTAATGCGGTGCCCTTCTATCCGAGCGTAAACGGGGCCAGTATCAGGCGTAGTGATAGTGGTTGGGCATTTATTCTCGGATAACGGGGCCCTTAAAATTTATTCGCAATTATGACCGAATTTTAAAATAATCGTCTCTTTAATCCGGAAAATCCAATATTAATAAAGCGGTAATTATTAAAGTACCAATTTTGGGCGGTGTGGGGGTGCTAATCCTTCCCCATCCGTAACCGACTCCCGAACCCAAATTTCAAAATCTTTGGTTTTATGGTGTCCGGCCTACCTAAGTGGCCGGTGGCGACTCCATTTTTTTAAAATGCGGTTTCTTTTAAAACCCCACAGAATAAATATTTTATATCCAAAAGAATCACAAACACCTTTCAAAAACACTTCGAAAAACCACGCTTTCTAGCGATAAAAAAAGGACATCACTACAGATGGCGACTCCGCTGGGGAGCACCTTTTTTGTGTTTTTTCAAAAACAAATGAGAGTCAAGCTTTTAAAATAATTACCGCTTTACTAACATTGGAAGTTCCGGATTAAAGTGACCATTAAATTAACATTCGGTCATAATTGCGCGTTTATTTTAACGCATTTAAAATATGGCATATAAACCCGTCTTTTTAAGTGGGGGGAAAACGCTAATGCTTTCGTGGAGATATCGTTCTCCCGTATGGGCCTAGCAAGTACCTTCGGGGCTCGAGTACCTTATGCTTTCGTAAGGATATCGTTCCTTCGTACGGGCATAAGCGAATGGGTCCCCCTGAATTGAACCCGATTGAAAGGAGCCTATAATGGGTGATGATCGGGGGCCTTGCTACTCTTAGTAGAGGACAGCAAGGACAATTCGGGTACCTCCTTGCACCAACACTGCATGTAGAGAACATAGAAACCCACCCTGTTAGAGCCATGCGGATAACCTTAGGTGTTTTAGACGGGATAAATAGGGTTGTTTTGTGTGTTTATTCTGTTTAATTTTGTCCTTTTATTTACATATTCATTAATTTTATCTGGTACTGACTTGTTTTCTTTTCGCTTTTGTTTTTTTTCATACATCATGCATTTGCATCAGATAAAGGTACTGGATCAAGTGGTTTGCCTGATCAGAAAGTCTTTCACCATGGAAAAAAGGTGTCTTAGGAAAGAAGAGCTTAATTTGTCAGTCAGACATTGGTCAGAGGTCAACCAGAAAATCCAAGGGGACAGTTTGCCGAACGATCGCGTAATAGCAGGGTACACCTATGTGAGTCTCCAAAAGAACGACCTATGGGATCTTCAAAGCATTTGGGAAAGATGGGACCGAAGACTACAAGACTTGTTCTGCGATAGTTATGGTGACATTGCACAGTTGTTATATGTTCGGGTTAACCAACCCCTACTCCGAGCTATAGTCCAGTTCTGGAATCCGGCTTTTTGCTGCTTCACCTTCAATGGGCAGGACATGATGCCTACGGTAGAAGAATACACTACTTTAATTAACCAGAAAAATATTCAGGAAGATTGGATCTACGTGAAGCCTTCGAGGAATCAGAATTACACTGCGAAACTCAACCTTTGCGGGAATGAGTGATGATTGGGTTAATGGCCTCCTTCAGATCCGAGGAGACAATACAGTCTTTGCATGGGCAAGTATTCGGGACATCATACCGACACATCCAGACGAGGCAAAGAAAATGGACTTGTTCGCCTTAGGAATATATGGCTTGGTGATCTTTCCAAGAGTACTCGGGAACATTGACATAGCCATTATGGATTTGTTTGAGCGGGTGAAACGGAAAGCAAACCCAGTACCAGCAATCTTGGTCGAGACTTTCATTTCCTTAAATGCTAGTCGGAAACATGAAGAATGACGTTTTCGAGGATGCGCACAGCTGTTACAAGTATGGATTCATAGTCACATGTGGAAGACACCGACGAGGGTCCTGCCGGGGATATCCTTCCAAGGTTTTTCGCCTTTACGGGAGTACTTAGCAAAGGAACGGCGAGAGGATTTGAAAACAAAAATGTGGACCAATTTCTTCAGGAACATTCAAGA
Source organism: Hibiscus mutabilis (assembly GCA_019671005.1). Taxonomy (NCBI): domain Eukaryota; kingdom Viridiplantae; phylum Streptophyta; class Magnoliopsida; order Malvales; family Malvaceae; genus Hibiscus; species Hibiscus mutabilis. The sequence continues at coordinate 12,474,311 of CM033726.1, read as the reverse complement.
TGAAGACATAGCATGGAGGGTCTCATGGCTCGGTAAAGTTAATTATTTTCTATACAGTTGTGGTGACTTCAACTGGCTGATGATGTTGAGATTGCATGGAGGGATCGTCTGTGCTCCGCTTTTAGTGTCTCGACAGTTCGGATCATGACAGTTCATTCCCAATACCGCCGGATTAAGCCAAACTGAATTTCTTTTCAAAGGGGAGTTCAAAGGAAAAATTAAGACCATCATGAGGGCCTGGGACCATTGCTACCGGATCAGGGTGGAAGGAGATACCGAGCACATGACTACCCCAGACTACGATCTTTGGAGATGTTTGAGGGTTAATAATGTGATTCCCGAATCTGATCAAGGACCAGCAGTGTCACTCGAAGAGCTTACAAGGGTGGTACCGTCTGAAGCTGACATCTTAAGGAATGAACTCGAAGAAGTTAAAAGGAAAATGGACATCCAACAGACCCAACATGCGTGCGAGCTCTATAAGGCAAGCTTAGAGGTTGACGAGCGGGACGGGATCATTAGGCAGTTAAAGAAATTAAATGCAGATTTGAACGACAAGAATGCTCTTTATTAAAAAGATGCCCTTCTACTACAAGCAAAAATACAGAAGGCCAGCCGGAGTCAATTCATAGCCGTGGAAAGAGAAAGGATGAATGGTATCCGTTTGGTGGAAGAAGAACGAGAAATCAGCAAGAGGACAATCGAGAAAGAGATAGAAAACTGCCGGTTGGCTATGGAAGAAGAAAAACGGTCCTCCAAGAAGGCCATTGATCAGGAAAAGGAAAGACTCAGGCAAGAAATCAGCAAGGGAAAACAAGTTGTCCATCATGAGAAAGAAAGCGTCGCCGTATGGAAAAGAAAGTCCATGAGTAGCCGAAATAGACTGTTAGAAATGCAAAAGTTGTACGATGACACTATTCAAAGTCTGGAGCAAAGCCAAAGTTAGAATGGCGAATTAAAAGGAAAGGTGGCGGAAGTTGAACACTCACTTCGAATGTACTGCCACAGAAATGGTTTCACTGAGCTTCAAGAAAGAGAGCGCGAAGCAAGCATGTTACGAGCACGAATTGAGTCCCTCGAAGCAACTGTTGAGGATTACAAGGAAAGAATTAGTGTGTTCGAGGAAGCTGCAGCCGGAGGGGACACCTATTGGCAAAAGAGACTACGCGACGCTGCCCGGATGGTACAGGACAGGGACCAGTATTACGTAAACCTAATGGTGGACATATAGCGAGTCGCCAGGCATGTGAATGATTTAGCTGTCGAGGCTGAGACACTCCGACCTTTCATAGTCCCGGAAATGGAAGAAGCTCCCAGGTTCCTCAAGCTGCTCAGGGCAATTGGAAAATTAGGAGATAGAGCTAGAGCCTATCTATAGGACTCTGTGTTGTAATTAGATCTTTTGTATTAGGGATCTTTATTTTGTAACACGAACTTTGTTGTAATCTAGACCCTTTAATTCCCGTGGAAGTAGTTCAAAAGGGTGATTACCAGCGGAATCAGTACCTTATCTGCATACATTCTTGCATTTGCATCATGACATTCGCATCATTATACATGCATTTATTTCTTGCAACCATATTAACATTATGAATATTGTGGCGTTGTGTGTAGTTAACCCACAATCATTCATCACCCATACTTTACCCGGTTACAAAGAAAGCTCATGGAAGACAGGATAATCAGTCTAGAAAGAGGGCAAAAAGAGCTCGAGACAAGGCTTGAAGAGGCCCAGAGAAGCCTCAGTGATCAGATTGCGCAGTCGCAGGCATCTATAGTATCCGACATAACCGCATTATTGGCTAAGAGTCTTGGAAAAATAATCGAAGGAGAAACCATTCAAGAGCCAGAGGGTACCCAGCTCACTACAAGGTTCAACCAACTGCACCAAACCCGGCTAGGAAGGTGTATATCGACCCTGCAGGAATGTCATCTAGTTTTCAAAGAGGGGCACCTGAGACTTAACCCCTCGATGCTGAAGCACTCTATGAAGAAGAAGAAGTGCCGGACCTGAACATGGTTGAAAGAATCAGGAATGAGGTAGAGAAAAAGTGGGAGGAAAGATTTCGCCTCATGGAGGAAAAATTTAAAGCGTTACAATCAAATGAAGAATCAAGAAATGACGCTAGCGACTTAAGTCTAGTGTCCGATCTTGTCCTACCGCCAAAATTTAAAACGCCAGAGTTCGACAAATACGATGGAACCACATGTCCTTCCGCACACATAACAATGTACTATCGAAAGATGGCGGCCTACCATAAGGACGAAAAGCTACTGATCCATTGTTTCCAGGACAGCCTAACTGGAGCGGCGTTACGGTGGTACACCCAGTTGAGCAAGGCAAATGTTAAGACATGGAAAGATCCGTCAAGAGCATTTACTGAGCAATATAAGCAGTTCGGCAATACGCCCAAAGGTGGAGAGAAGTGGCCGCCCAAATTCAGCCACCCATCCCGGAGCATGAAATACGCAATTATTTGTCAATACTCTGAAAGGGGCACTCTTTGATCGTCTCATTAATAACACAATGCAATGCTTTGCTGACTTAATCAGGACTGGGGAGTCCCTTGAACTGGCAATTAAGAGTGGTACAATTGATGGCGGGGAAGGGTCTCGGAAGTATAGCAAGAGAAATGAAGTAAACACCACCAGACTTATACCGCCCCGAAGAACTTCACAGTCTCACAGCCACAAGCACCTGTGGGAAAACCACAAAACTCGAATCAAAGAGATGATAGAATCGCCAGAAAAAAGAAAGAGAGAAGAACTTTCACTCCCCTACCTGTTTCGTACTCAGAACTTTATTCCCAGTTGTATGAAGCAGACCTAGTCCGTCCATACATCGTTACTCCTGTCAATCCGCCCTTCCGTCTTGGTATAATCCGACGCGCGCATTGCGACTATCACGGTGGAACCCTGGACATCCCACCGAGAAGCGCCTTGCTTTCAAAAAACTTGTGCGAGTAACTTAATCGATTCCGGGATATTGAAGTTTGAAGAGCCGAGTGTAGCCAACAACCATTTGCCTAATCATGGGAGCAGAGGGGTAAATGTTATCGAAGAATACTTTACCGGGAGGATTAAGGATGATGTGTCGTAAATCAAGTCTCCTTTACGGTGGGTATTTCACTTGATTATGCATGGCCCGTATGATCGACAAAGGCATGATAACAAGGCGAGAAGAGATGCGGAGTGTATTGCGAATTCCACAGATCAAGGGCATGATATCCAAGAATGTGATGAGTTCAAGAAATTGGTGCAGCAATTGATGAATGAAAAGCAAATAGAATTCTTCGAGGAGCCCATGGGGAAGAAAGGGTCGGACGTACACATGACGGATAGCCCCAAATCTAAATACGAGAAGGATAGACCTTTTATCATCTCTCCCGGTTGGGAATGCAGGTGTCTCCCAAGGAGAAACCAGCAAGATAAGTCCCAAGATCATCATTTCAGCACCATCTCCATTCCCATTCAAAGATATCGACAAACCCCTGGAATTATTTGTAAATGTGACCATGCGAAAAAAACAGAACACGGTCAGGCAAAAGAGCCTACGTTTGAAAGACCAACAAAGCGTAACGATGTGAGCGTTGGTGAGGCAGGCCATTTCACAAGGAGCGGCCGATGTTATTCCTCTGAGGCTTTGAAAGCAGCTGAAAAAGATAAGGGGAAGAGTACAGCAGTTAGCCCTACGCAGATATTTGGAGAAGAACCTCCCCCAAAGATAAATGAGCCGGTAACTGAGGCCCAGGCCAAAGAATTTCTAAAGTTCTTGAGACATAGCGAGTACAACATAGTGGAACAACTACGAAAGCAACCGGCCAGGATCACAGTACTGGAATTACTCTTGAGTTCAGAAAAGCACCGGAAGACGCTACTGAAAGTGCTAAATCAGACTTTCGTGCCCCAGGACATTTCTGTGACAAATCTGGACATGATAGTGGGGCATATCACTGCCTATAATCATATAACGTTCAGTGATGATGAGATCTTTGAGGGAGGAATGGGGTCTACCAAAGCCCTCAACATCACTACCCATTGTAAAGGGTATGTAGTACCAGGCATATTGATCGACAACGGGTCAACATTGAATGTCTTGCCTATGGTAACCCTGCAAAAACTGCCAATAGATGGTTTGCACCTAAAGCCCTGTCACAATTCGGTAAGAGCCTTTGATGGTACGCAAAGAGGAACAATGGGGAAAATTGAAGTGCCCCTATTGATCGGACCAACTGAATATGTGATCAATTTTGTGGTGATGGACATAAAACCATCTTACAGCTGCTTGTTGGGAAGACCATTGATCCACTCCGCAGGAGTTGTCCCCTCATCATTGCATCAAAAATTAAAATTTGTAGTCGAAGGCAAATTGGTCACAGTAGAGGTAGAGCAGGAATTTGTTGCTTCAGTGACATCAGACGCCCCCTACATTCAAAATGATGAAGATGCTGCAGAATGCTCATTCCGAGCATTGGAAGTAGTAAATGCCACATTCGTTTCGGAGGGAAGTCGGATCCCATACCCCAGGTTATCTAATTGTACCAAGATGACCGTCGCAGAAACTTTAGGCCGAGGAGCCAAAATAGGAAAAATGCCACATTCGTTTCGGAGGGAAGTCGGATCCCATACCCCAGGTTATCTAATTGTACCAAGATGACCGTCGCAGAAACTTTAGGCCGAGGAGGCAAAATAGGAAAAGGGTCGGGGAAGAAATTACAAGGAAACCTGAGACCCAAGAATATGATAACCAAGAAGGATCGTTTCGGGCTGGGTTACCAACCAAGTATCCAACAGAGAAAGGAGGAATATAAGAGGAAGGAGGAGCAAAGAAAAGCCAGATCTAAAGGAGAAGACATTCCGTGGAGACCGATGTCCTTTCCTAGTTTGAAAACCACTTTTGTCTCCGGAGGGTTCTACCAGCCAGGTCAAGATGTTAGAGAGACAATGAAGAAAAATGAGGTACTCAACCAGGAGGAGATACTCAGTGAATCATTTGAAGGGATGTACATCAACATGATAGCTGAAAAGGACCGAGGCAGCAAAATGTTGACCAACATCCGCCCTTGCCGTCTCGGGGAAACACTCGATAACTGGAGCTGCATTGATCTACCTGTAGTTTTTAGGAATAGATCAGAGTAATGCTCCGAATCAACCTTTTGTTTTTGCCCGTAAACAATGGGGATCTCTTGTACGGGGCACCTATGTTAACTTTTTGATTGGAATAAAAATATCCCCACTTTCCTAAAACGACCAAAGTTTCATTTATTTCATTCATGCATTCTTTATGTTCATTCCCTTCATATAAAGCCGTCTCTTTCCCAATACATTTCATCCTCATTTAATGCAGGTCGCTCATGATTGAAGATATGAATGATACCGGATCCAATCCTAGAGTGAATTTCGAATGCCCTGAGGTCTCGGAGGGAATGGAGGAAGGATATGATGAGATAGAAAGTGAGGTCCCGGAAGAGTTAAAGAGAATGGTGGCCAACGAAGAAAGACAAATCATGCCCCATCAAGAAGAAACAGAAGTTGTAAACTTGGGGACTGAAGAAGAGAGAAAAGAAATAAAAGTAGGAACGACGATTTCCTCGAAAACCAAGCATGAATTGATAACCCTACTTCAGGAATTCAAAGATGTCTTCGCCTGGACTTATCAAGATATGCCAGGGTTGAATACCGACATAGTGGTGCACAAATTGCCAACAAAATCGGAGTGCAAACCAATATAGCAAAAACTTCGGAGAATGAGACCAGATATGTTGTTAAAGATCCGAGAGGAAGTGAAAAAATAGTTTGATGTTGGATTCTTGGAGGTAGCCAAATACCCCGAATGGGTTGCAAACATTGTACCGGTACCAAAGAAAGACGGGAAAGTTCGTATGTGTGTAGATTATAGGGATCTGAACCGAGCCAACCCTAAAGACAACTTTCATTTACCACATATTGACACACTGGTTGACAACACCGCAGGACATTCATGGTTTTCCTTCATGGACGGCTTCTCAGGGTACAACCAGATAAAGATGGACCCTAACGACATGGAGAAGACCACATTCATAACCATGTGGGGAACTTTTTGTTATCGAGTGATGCCGTTTGGGCTAAAGAACGCAGGGGCAACATACCAAAGAGCAATGGTGACTCTTTTCCATGACATGATGCACAAAGAATAGAAGTATACGTGGACGATATGATTGCCATGTCCCGAACAGAGGAAGAGCACCTACAAAACTTGAGAAAACTATTCCAAAGACTACGGAAGTACCAACTGAGGCTCAATCCTCTGCCAAGTATACCTTCGCCGTTACTTCTGGAAAACTCCTAGGGTTCGTGGTAAGCAGAAGAGGGATTGAGATTGATCCAGATAAAGTGAAAGCCATCCAGGACCTCTCACCACCCCGCACTCAGAAGGAAGTCTGCGGTTTCCTGGGGAGGCTGAATTATATCTCTCGTTTCATTTCCCAATTAACCGACCAATGTGACCCGGTCTTCAGACTTCTTAGAAAGAATAATCCTGGCGTGTGGGATGAAGAATGTCAAAGAGCCCTAGAAAAGATCAAAAAGTACCTGACAAATGCTCCAATTTTAGTCGCACCAGTACCTAGTCGACCACTAATTCTCTACTTGACAGTTTTTGAGAATTCAATGGGATGCGTACTGGGGCAACACGATGACTCAAGAAAAAAGGAGCAAGCCATCTATTACCTAAGCAGGAAATTCAATGATTGCGAAACGCGGTACCTGCCAGTGCAGAAGCTGTGTTGTGCTCTAGTTTGGGCTACCAAGCGGCTTAGACAGTACATGCTGTACCATACTACCTGGTTGATATCCAAGCTAGATCCATTGAAGTTCTTAATGGAAGCGCCAGCACTAACGGGAAGGATGGCCCGATGGCAGATGCTCTTATCCGAATTCGACATCGTATACGTTAACCAGAAAGCCGTAAAGGGGAGTGCCGTAGCAGATTTCCTAGCTAGTCGTGCTTCGGATGACTATGAGGCATTGAACTTTAATTTCCCAGAAGAAGACTTGATGTGCATTACAACCGAAGAAGAGGTTTCAGATGATAAATCATGGAAACTTTACTTCGATGGAGCCTCTAACGCCCTCGGACATGGGATAGGAGCAGTGCTAATTTCTCCTGAGGACGTCTATTATCCTTTCACCAGCAGATTGGAATTCTTCTGCACAAACAATATAGCTGAATACGAAGCTTGCGTTATGAGACTGAACTCAGCTATTGAGAGAAAGGTTAAGGAACTTCGAGTGTTCGGAGATTCATCCTTAGTCATTTACCAATTGCGCAGGGAATGGGAAACCAGGGACCCGAAGTTGGTCAAATATTACGAATTGATCCAAGAGCTCACCAAAGAGTTCGAAAAGGTCAGCTTCAATTACTTGCCCCGAGAAGAAAATCAGATGGCAGACGCATTGGCAACCTTGGCATCCATGTTCAAAACAAACACCGGGGGAGAAATGAAGCCCATTGAGATGCAGACGTTTGAAAGGCCTGCTCGTTGTTGTAATGTACAGGAAGAGATCGATGGAAACCCTTGGTACTATGACATCTTGCAATACGTCAAACTTCGAAAGTATCCAGAAGGGGCAAACGACAATGACAGAAAAACGCTCAGAAAAATGGCAACAAGATATGTCCTAGATGGGGAAATCCTATATAGGAGAAGTCATGATCAAACATTGCTGAGATGTGTGGATGCCCGGGAGGCGAAGGAGATCTTAGCTGAAGTACATGACGGACTCTGTGGAACGCACGTCAACGGGCTGTCTATAGCCCGAAAAATTATGAGATATGGTTATTTCTGGTTGACCATGGAGGGAGATTGCATCGATTACGCCAGAAAATGCCACAAATTCCAAATCTACGCTGACAAAATTCACGCACCCCCATCGCCTTTACACACCATGAATTCTCCGTGGCCTTTCGCAGCATGGGGCATGGACGTCATCGGGCAGATTCATCCGAAAGCTTCCAATGGACACCGTTTCATTTTGGTCGCCATAGACTACTTCACTAAATGGGTAGAGGCAGCGTCTTACGCCAACATCACCAGGACTACAGTATGTAAGTTCTTAAAGAAGGAGATTATTTGTCGATACGGATTGCCAGAAAGGGTCATCACCGACAACGCTTCCAATCTGAATAACAAAATGATGACGGACGTGTGCACTCAATTCAAGATAACACACCACAATTCCACAGTCTATCGTCCTAAAATGAATGGAGCGGTGGAAGCAGCAAACAAGAACATAAAGAAGATCATAGCGAAGACTACGGATACCTACAGGGATTGGCATGAGAAGTTGCCATTTGCCCTTGTCGCCTATAGGACGTCCATTCGCACATCAACGGGGGCAACACCCTACTCCTTGGTGTATGGTACCGAAGCAGTACTCCCCATCGAGGTAGAGATCCCGTCTCTCCGGGTCTTAAACGAAGTAAAATTGGAAGAAGCTGAATGGGTGCAGGCCAGACTCGACCAGCTAAATCTCATTGACGAAAAGAGATTAAAGGCCATTTGTCATGGTCAGATGTACCAAAAGCGGATGGTGCAGGCATACAACAAAAAGGTGCGCCCAAGAGAATTCAAAGAAGGGGATCTGGTGATCAAGAAAATCCTCCCTATCCAGAAAGATTCTCGAGGAAAATGGATGCCCAACTGGGAAGGACCGTACGTCGTAAAAAAGGCCTTCTCAGAAAGAGCCCTGATCCTAACAAAAATGGATGGAGACGAGCTGAAAAATCCCGTAAATTCTGATGCTGTCAAGAAATACTATCTTTGAAAAAAAAAACAACAAAAAAATGAAAAAGAGAACAAAAATGGAGAGCTCAAGGCGAAAACCCGAAACCGGGCATCTTGAAGCAAAGGGAGGACTCGAGTTGAAAACCCGTAAAGGGCGGCTCGAGTAAATTGAAAAGTTGAATATTCGAAGAGAAGGGTATCCCCATGAACGTCATGAAGAGGAGGCTTCAGGCAAAAAATTCTACATCGGTTGACAGGATCATGTATCATTCATATCGAAGATAATGAGGGATCTTGTATTTCATACTTAACTTTTCTTCTTTCTCATGTGTGTCATACCTTTCTTTTAAGATATCCTAAGCCCTTAATCGTAATAAGACCGTGTTTTTGAGCATCCATTCCTTGCCTTATTGTCAATTTCAGTCAAATAAGTTAACATAGGCTTATAGTGAAACAAGATATTTCGGAGCATTACTGTAATTTAACCTTAAAAATTCAGGTGATCAAAGAAAACGATGTTAACTCCGTCCTCTAGTTCCCTACATAATGGTTGTTGATAGGGAAGGCGGAAAGCTTCAAACAACCGGATAGGATGACCAATGGCATACGTCCTATCTATTCAAGGTAGGCATGCGAGATAACAAGAGAGATCTCTTGGGTGAAAACCCAGAAGGGCACCCCTCAAAGACAAAAAAAACAAAAAAACACAAAAAAAACAACAAAAAAAACAATGAAAAAAAAACTCTCTCTAAAGTGAAAACCCAAAAAGGCACTTTAGAGTTCCAAGTCGTAAGTGGAGAAAAAGAAAGGATGGAATGGTTGAACCTAACAATGAAGTGGGGTATCGACGCCCGTGAGAGGAGAGAAAGTGAACATCAAGATCGAATAAGGACCAAAACAAGCCCACCAAGATATTGACACTCATACATCATGAATAGTCAAACATCACTAGGATTAGGAGCATGTCAATTCATTTGTCATAGCATTTTGTTTTTATCTCAGACAGGTATCTGTAGATTCAAATAGACATCGATGGCCATCGTGGTGTGAATCCCAAATGAGAAGACAATGTTTTTACATACAACAGGCATATGTTTTCAAGCTCCAGAGAGAGGTTCTATATAGGAAGAATCCTCCGCTCCGAGGCTTCAGAAGCTGAAAGTTCTATATAGGAAGGACTGACAGCTCCAGGGTGAAGACTAGCAGTTCTATATAGGAAGGACTCCAGTCGAAGGAATTCACCCATGACACGCAAGATTATATAGGAAATCCTGCTGTGTCGAAATTGAAGAGTTCTATATAGGAAGGGCTTCGAGCTTCAATGTCTTAGAGTAAAGGATTCTATATAGGAAGAATCCGTAACTCCAAGATTTCAGGCACCGAAAAGTTCTATATAGGAAGGACCGGCGGCTCCAAGGTGAAGACTCACAGTTCTATATAGGAAGAACTCCCAGTCGAAGGAATTCACCTATGACACAAGGTTATATAAGAAACCTATTGTGTCGAAAGTGAAGAGTCTTATATAGGAAAGGCTCCAAGCTTCATTGTCTTAGAGTGAAAGGTTCTATATAGGAAGAACCTGTAGCTCTGAGATTTCAGACACCAAAAGTTCTATATAGGAAGGACTGACAGCTCCAGGGTTTGAAGACTAGCAGTTCTATATAGGAGGAACTCCCAGTCGGAAGAATCCATCAGCGGCACAAAAGGTTTTATATAGGAGAAACCAGCTTTGAAGGCGAAGAGTTCTATATAGGAAGGACTCCAAGCTTTACACTCTCGAAGTGAAAGGTTCTATATAGGAGGGACTCATAACTCGAGGTTTCAGAGCGAAGGGTTATATATAGGAAGAGCCTGTAGCTCCAAGATCGGAAGGTGACGAAGCTCTATATAGGAAGAACTTACGAGCCCGAAGATTCAGCTAAGGAAGAGCGGAGATGTCCAAAAGAACACGTTTTTCCAAAGCTACAAACAGAGAAGTCTGATAAAAATGAGTGCTTATGAATCTTTGCTTTGTTTCCCATTCCATGAGAACAAGAAAAGAGGGGCAACTGTAATCACTCATTTTTACCTGTAAATACAAATTAGTGTTGCATGTATACTTATTATATTATATGTTTATTGTTTGCATGAGTATTACTAATATATATAAGGTGTGGTGTGCATGTATATTATAAGCTATGTATGTATACGTATTAATGGTGTATATGTGTCACGTATGTATCTATAGAGTACGAGCGTATTTGTTTAATGTATATAGATGTTATGTTAATTATGTGTATGATTATATGTACGTATGCTAGTATGTTATATTAATTAATGTTTGTATAACTATACGTTTGTATTATGTATGTTTATTGCTGCTATAATTATATTATTATTAATATTATTGGGCTGGTATATGAAATGAAATCCAAAAAATATATATATATATATTAAATCAAATAAATAAATTACAGTCCAAGTCCAATTACAAATAATTACAAGGCTCGGTTGGCCCAAACCCTATCTAATTACAGTTAATGTGTGTGCAGGTGACTGTGGGCCGTTGGATCAAGATCTGATCCAACGGCCACGATCTAACCAAGGACCAAAATATCTGCCAGTCGCGTGCTCCACACGTATGGACCGTTCGAGTGCCACGCGCGGATGCTTTGATATCCCACGCGTGCGTGAGCCCCACGCGCTCTGACTCATCGACTACTGAGCTCCACGTGGCACGATCTGGAGCCATTTCACCAAATTGAGGCTTCATCTGGGCCGTTCATCCTTCAAGCCATCTCGACCGTTAGATCAGATCTGATCTAACGGCCGAGAACACTTCTGGCCGCTGGCAGAACCCCCACACCGCCACCATGCCGATCTTCAACCACCGCGCTCAGAACATGCCAAACACAGCAAGAAAGAAGTTTGTCAGTCCAGATCTGAAAAAGCAAGTAATATGCAACTTGCACCAAAACAAAAGACAAGCATATATATGTACGAAACAAATATTTTGTAACAGGTAGGTTGTAACAGAAAAAACAGAGAGTTGTAATCGAAAGGAACAAAGTTGTAACCAGTCAAGTTATAATCGAAAGAAAAGGTCCAGTGGTAAATATTCGTTTCCCCTTTTTTATTTTTTGCATGCATACACAAAAGAAAAAAAAAGAGAGAGAGAGTTAGAGGTCTTACCGTCACCGTCTGTGGGTCTCCCCTCACCAGTGACAAGCCTTTTCGGCTTCCCCAAGCCAGATACGGTGAACTGAAAGGAGTGGGAGACCCCTTGTAGTTTTGTTTTGGGTTTAAAACATGGGTTTTTTTGTTTCGTATTTCCTAGATCTAGGGCAAATAGAGGCGTATCCTCTGAATCCAACCTTGGATTCGTGTCGAGGGTGAGACGGGGGTTATTTTGGTAGGTTTTTTAGGCTCGCCGGCCCTGGTTAGCGGCGGCCGGCGACGTAGAATACGGCGGCCGGCCGCCGGATTCTAGGTTTCATGGGATAGTTGAGAGAAAATGAAGAACAGAAGGTTATTGCAAAACTGAAAAATGAAACAAAATGGGCGAAAATTGGTTTCAGCCTAAAAGAAGGGTTTATATAGTTATTATTATTTCGTTAAATGGGTAAATTACATACTAAATCCCCCGCGTTTCCAACATTTTTACTTCTGTCTCGCCACATGGTATATTTACAACTCTGGTCCCTCTTGTATTTCAAAATCTTGCAATCCAGTCCCAAAATTACACCGAATCAGTTTTCAAATGGTAAAATTACGCCTTTAACCATCCCGCGTTTTTGAACTTTTCATTTTGGGTCTGCCCCTTAGTCTAATTACAGTTTTGATCCTTTTAGGTTCCGTTTACTTCGCATTTTCGTCCCTAAATTACATATTATTGTTCTTTAATTTCTGCCACTGACTTTTATTTTTCTTTCATTTCAGTCCTGTTTCTTTGTAAATACTCATGTTCGTATTATAATCGTATATGTTAATGTATTCTTTTGTCTTATTTTATATCCCTCGTATATGCCTCGTATTTTATGTTTACATGTATATGTGTATTAAGCTTATGATAGTTATGTATCTTTTTTATCCGGTTATTCGTATTAAGTATGTTATGTTCTAGTTGGTTCGTACACAGCATGTTTTATATATTTTTATATGTGTATGTTCTCTTGGCTTTTTTAGGTTACATGTTAGTGTATTTTCTTTTTTGTATGATATATTGTCCCATATATGTTGAAATATGTTTTATTACTAGTATGTATGTCTTTTTGAAATATATGTTCGTCTATATATGTATTTAATCCTACCTTGTTATTGTGGTATGTTAAGTTTGCTTATATCTGATATTAAGCTTGGTATGTATATGTGTATTTTAATTACGTATTTCATAAATGTTAGATTAGTATTCTATTATGTGAATATTTATTGTTTTTTAAATTATCTGCTATGTCTTATATTTTTGTCCCTAAGATTGCATATGGTATATAAATTGTTAATGCGGTGCCCTTCTATCCGAGCGTAAACGGGGCCAGTATCAGGCGTAGTGATAGTGGTTGGGCGTTTATTCTCGGATAACGGGGCCCTTAAAATTTATTCGCAATTATGACCGAATTTTAAAATAATCGTCACTTTAATCCGGAAAATCCAATATTAATAAAGCGGTAATTATTAAAGTACCAATTTTGGGCGGTGTGGGGGTGCTAATCCTTCCCCATCCGTAACCGACTCCTGAACCCAAATTTCAAAATCTCTGGTTTTATGGTGTCCGGCCTACCTAAGTGGCCGGTGGCGACTCCATTTTTTTAAAATGCGGTTTCTTTTAAAACCCCACGGAATAAATATTTTATATCCAAAAGAATCACAAACACCTTTAAAAAACACTTCGAAAAATCGTTTTTTAGCGATGATAAAAAAAGGGACATCGCTACATGTACCATGGATTCTAGCTTTACCTCAATTTAAGCTTTATATGCCACAATCTCTATAACAAGCTTAAAGAGAAATCTCATATGTAAATTTCATTATACAAACACAATCCATTTCTCATGATACATTATTTAGTATATTGGCTTTCAAGTGACTCATAACAAGTTCTGAACCATTTACCAAAACAAATCGGATACACGGATATCACAAGTGGTTCCTACAACCACTTCACATACATATCTCAACCGGAGTAATGACACACTTGCCTGCCTCTACTGTTCAAAGTAGAGTAATAGAACCTTTACCCACCTTAACAGTTTGGATGTATAATTCCACCAGCGGGAGAAAATGAAACATTTACCCACCTCGACTGTTGCGGTTCTTATGGTGGAGAATACGACACACTTACAACCCCTCGACACATATTAGGCAAATTTTTATAGTACGCTTTAAACCCTATGGCATGCCAATTATATCCGATAGAATTTTACCACAACCACTAGCCAATATACTCATTTAAACATCATTATCTCACTATTTTACATATGCATAAAATCAATTCAATTTCAAACATGTTAAACCATACTTTATAGTATTCTCGAAAATACTTTCACAAGTCTTGTTTCTTTCTCAATAGTCATCATAAATGATCTTTGGCAGCATCTTTCATTTCTAAAACATGCATAATATCATGAGTAATCAAAACCATCAACATGTGCATGAGATTATATCTCAAAATACCGAAAATGAGATAGAGCTCAACCAATACTTACTTCCGAGCTTAGATAAGTTTTTCAAACTTTATCTAAACTCCCACAACTTCTTTTAAACCTTTTATAGCAGTAAAATACGTTTCGACTCACCAACAATCCAAAGCTAGCTTGCCAAAGCGCGGATCAAGCTTCCGAAGCTTTCACGCCCTCTACAAAAGCTATAGGATTCGATTCCCCTGCTTTACCCAATCAAAAAACGAGAATTAAAACACATCTCTGTATCATTAACTTCCAGCAACCAACACCCATAACTTCGCCTCTTAAGAACCCATCAAAACCTCTCTAAAACAACACCAAACTTCATGTAAACAAAGCTCAGCCAAAACCTATTGATTCTAACATATTGGCAACACCAATTAACATCCAAAAACATATAAAACACATCCTTATACCTTAAGCAATTCCACAACACCAAGATCACATCAAAAACCAACCATAAACAACCTAGAAACTAGCAATTCATATAGTTTTGGGATTTCATTGATTAATCACTTCTTTCAACATTAAAATAAAACTTATTAGGGTTTTAAATCTTTTAGATTCATTACCAAAATAGATCCAAATAAGTTTTTACCAAATTTCCACATAATACACAATTTAATCATAAAAACCATGTTTAATTCATAATTCCATAACGTAAATCAATAACAAAGGATCAAGAACTTGGGAATTTAAATAAAGAACCTTTAATCAGAGGAGAAAAATGAAAATCACCTCTAATTTTTGATTTCCCCCTTAATTGGCATGATTTGGTTGAAATCCAAAGAGATTTTGTTACAAGAATCAAAGGAATCAAGTATGAAATCAAAAGGAAATAAAAAAGATTTGATTCTTGGAAATTTTGGAAAAATTTAGAGAGTTTGGCTGCTGAGAAAGTTGAGAGAAAAGAAATCTCAAAGTTCGTTACGTAAGAAAATGATTTTTATGAAACTAAAATCCTTTTATTAAATCCCATTTAATTTTAATAATAAACCAATTTAAAACACTTTTAATAGCCTAAATTAAGGGGAAAATCTGATGAAAAAGATTGGTCAAATAGCTTCTTAAATATTCTAAGTTTTGACCCTTTTACGATTTAGTCACAAAAATAGTTTTAAAACTTTTCAATTTAGTCACTAGACCAAAATGTCCCAAAATCATATTTAATTAACTCAAATTGAACTTACCAAAACACTTAAATATTAATTAAGTATTTTCTAGAATTTTTCCATATTTTATTTTAGCCAAAATCAATTTATTTCAATTTAATTCCCAAAACTAACTTGAATTGCCTAAACCGGTTCTCCCGAACCATCTAGCTGATCTGATTAACATATATGCCCAATTTTAGGGCGTTACAATTCCTCACTAAGCCTAGTGTGCTTATGCTCTCCTTTCCACCAATACAGAGAATTGAGATTGATGCAGCAAGGATGCAAGGAAAGGAATTCCAAAGACTTGTTTTCAAAGTACGGATTGGAATTTTGAAAAGTAGTAATAATGGCAATGTGTCGTTTTAGGTTTTATGAGGGTTTTTGATGAACTCCCTGTTATTTCAAGTTTTAATTGTTGGTTTGGACTTGTAATAAGTTTTAAGTGATTGAATTGTGTTTGGGTTGATGACTTGGATGAGGAATAGGAAACATGCCTCTAGATTTGGTGATTGAGTTTGCTAGACATGCTAGGTTGGCTATTAATGTTGTTATGTGTTGATCAAGCATGTTGATGATGTTACATGATGATTAGTTAAGTGTTAATGTTGATTAAAGTGAGCCAAAGTGTCATATGTTAGACCTAGAGGTCATTACAGGCCTCTGCGTATCGGTATGGGTACCTCGGGATTGGTACGCGGGGACCTGTTGGGGCTCAAATTGTTGAAATAAAGCTACGGGTACTGGTACGCTTAGCCACCGTATCGTTACGCTTTAAAGAAGATACATGTTTGTTTTGGTACACTGGTTTAAGTATCGGTATGATCCCTTCAATTTTAGCATGTTGTACCGGTACGCAGGATACTGTATCGGTACTCATTTTGGTTACTGGAATCTTGAGTTTTGAGAAAATGTGAAGTGGATCGATACAAGTCAAAGATGTACTAGTACGAGAATGGTCAACACACCGTATTGGTATGTAATATCCCAAATTTTACTAAGTTGATTAAGGGTCATTTAGTACTAAGATAATAGCTTAAAATTTATCTTAGTGACTAAAATGAAAAAAATTCAAAAGTTAGGATTTCTTCGATTATGGGTTATGGAAAAGAAATTTCTGAGATTTAAAAGCATCAGATGATAGAGGGTAAGTTAATTAGGGTACTTGTAAATTTTGGTCGAAATTCGAGGAAAATTAGAATGAGAATTGAAGTTTAAAATTTAGTGACCAAAACGTTAAGCAGTCAAAACTTGTATGGTACAAGACTAAATATGAAAATTTAAAGGACTAAAGTTGTAATTTCCCAAAAGTTAGGGGTTGTCATTTCATAAATAGATAGATCACCTTAAGGTGTGGACCAAATGTGGAATTCTGGTTTGAACCGATATTTCGATTGTTGGGAAATCGCAGTTAAAGTTTAAGTGGAATTCGGGTATCCAGATTGAACTGGAAAATTATGAAATTTTACTATATGATAGAAGAAGGATACAAAAAATTATTCCCAAGTTTTGGAAATAGTTTTAGTTCGATTCATGATGAATCCTATGATTTATTTTGATTAAGGAATTTATTTAGTAGCCGATAAAATTCTCGATAATTATTGGTAAATCGGATCGAGCTAAAATTTCAGAGATAGTTCCATAGATCTTAGAAGAGTCATAAAACAATAGATGTTAAAAAGATCAGGAAAAATTTAAATCGATTGAAATGATATAGAATGGCAATTTTGTGAATAAGTTGATTGGTAAAAGGCACTTTGGTCATTTTGCTCAAAAGGGACATGGAAGGAATTTTGAGATTTCTTTTATTTATGAATAGTGGCTGATTAGAATCCAACTAATTCTAGTTGGAATGTTACAAAATGGCAAATTAGAAATACACATCTAGTTTGAGGGTATTTTTGGAAAGTAGAATTTATTGAATTAAAAATTCTTTTTTTTTTGTAATACAAGTAGCATAAATACATGAAAATATGAAGTAATTATCAGCAAATACTCTCCAAAACCTTGGTGAAGAGGAGAAAGAAGAAGGAAATTTTCCAAGCATGATTTAAGCCCCGAATCTCGGTTTTAAGGTAATCTTTTGAACTACAAAGTTGTTTTGTTCTTCGAGCTCTATCTTTTGATGTAAATAATTCATAGAATACTTGCTTGGTAGATCATATTTGATATGAGGAAGAAATTAGGGTTTATGAACAAAATTGGGGCTTTTAAAACTTTATGATTCCATGGTTGAATTTAAGCTGGAATCAAGCTTATATGATGTTAAAATCATGTTATTGAGTTAGGATTTAAGCCCTACACATTTTGGTTTGTATGGAGAAGATTAGGGTTTATGGATTAAAGTCTAACTTTGTGATGTTGGATTAATGATCTAGTAAGCTTGATTTGTTGTTTGGAAGCAAAACCCTAAGTTAAATATATAGGGACCAATTTGGCAAGCTTAAAAGTTAAGGGACTGAATCTGAATTTTATGAAATTTGAGTGTATTTATATAATTAATGATGTTGGAGATGTGAAATGGATGTTAGAATGCTAAACCAATGTTGAATCGAAGCAGTGACCATTTAGACAATTTGTCAAAATCAAGCGATCAAATAGGAAATGAATTATTGGATGGGGATTAAATCTGATTTTTAGTTAAAATAATAGAGCTAAGGTAGTAATGTTGATTTGAGAACTAAATTGCAAAGTTAAGAAGTTTGAATCCATACCTTTGCATTTTAATGACTATTTTGGCAAAAAAACTAGAGGGAATTATTTTGAATAATTTTTTATGAAGAAGATGATGAATTGGTGGTTTAAAGCAACTGATGGGACTAAATTGACAAGTAGAAGAATAAGAAGAAGTTAGTATAAATTAGAAGTTTATTATAGAAAGCTATGTAGAAGATTGAATTTTTGGCAGTGACTTCGAAAATTCACCATAAATTCTACAAAATGTTTAGATGATGAATTTTAAGTTAAATGATTAGATAGCTTGATTGAAATATTGTTAGAAGTGAATTTAACAAATGTTTGTTTATATTCATGTGGTTAATGAAGTCAAATTCGAATCAAAAGAAGATTTGAGGTACTATGAAGGAAATGATCGAGTAGAATTTAGTGAGGCATGCTAATAAATGGCCCAGATGAGTGCATTTTTACTTATTTATTATATATGTGATAGGAGTGATTGCATTATATATATATTTATGCAATATTGATAAATAGGACGACTTGCGATGAACCGACCTTGATATTAATGAAAATGTATGTTGATCAAAGTTATGCAAATGGCATGAAGTATTAAGTTGCATATGTGATACCTTGATATGGCATAATGATTTATCTAAGATAAATCAGATTTTAGATATTTGTATATGAATTTCCCATTATCGAATTATGGATAATAGTATTGAAGGATTGGATATTGAATATGAAAACATTATATTGTTATGCCCATGTACTAGTGTGAGAGTCTTTGGTATAATTGGATATCCATAAGAGTCATAGCAGCTGCAATCCAGCACTACGGTGCGATATAGACACTTCAGTGTTGATAACAGACGCTACGGCGTTGTAGTCACTTCAGTGATGTTTAGACACTTCGGTGTCGACTATCACAAAAAGATTCTACAATGAGGAGCAAAGGGCGTCTTCGAGTACGTACTCACCATCAGACGCTACGGCGTTGTAGACACTACGGTGTCAAGATGACTCGTATATCATAGGTTCACATGAGAATCTTTGGTATAGTTGGATATCCATAGAGTCCTAGCAGCTGCATCATAGCACTACGGGGTCAAGATAGACTCTAGGGAGTCGAGTTAAACTCTACGGAGTCGGTTCAAACACTACAGTATTACATAGCATAAAATGTGCGAGTATGAGGAGCAAAGAGCGTCCATGATTATATGAGGAGCAAAGAGTGTCCTCGAGTACGTACTCATCTCAGTCGCTACGGCGTCGTAGACACTACGGTGTCATGATGACTCGCGTACCATGGCATCACATGATTTGTACTTTGGGCTATAATACTTGAAATGCAATTATACAGGTAGTTAAGCTAAAAAGCTTAATGTACACAAGACTGGTAAAACAGATCGAATCCTATGATTTGAATATTACATTGGTTAAATGAACTATACATGTAAGGTAGTTCTATGCATGATAAAATATTATCAATTAGAATTGGGACACGCTTGCCATTTTGCAGAAACTGTATTGCACTATTATATGACAGGGGGAAGACTTGAAATGCAATTATACAGTTAAGTTAAAAAGCTTCACGTATATTTGATTAATAAAATAAAGGTTTGATGTTATGATATAAATTGTAATTGGGATTCGCTTGCCATTTTACAGGAAATGTATAACACTGTCAAATGAAAGGGGAATGACTTTAATAAGTTTATTTTATGTTATTTCTATACATTGAAATGCTTTATTCCAATTTATAGTTGCCTCACTAAGTGAATACTTAGCGTGTGTTGTTTCACACGTAGGTTATTGGAAACTTACCGGAAGAGGAGTTAAGCATGGTAATCAAGCTACAATCTGCCAAACATCAGTAAGACATTCTAAATTTATGATATTCTTTAGCGGGCATGTATCAATTTATTCGTTGGTTAATTTATAAGCTAGTTTTATGTCAGATGTTTAAAAAAATTTACAAGTCAGGAAATCAGCTAAATAATTTAGTAACATCTTCCATGTGTATTTAATCATCGAATATACGTTTAGGGTATTACATTAAGTGGTATCAGAGCTACATGTTTAGCCGGTTCTGGATGCTAAACCGAGTTTGTTATAAGTTTTCAGTAAATACATGCCCCTAGAATGTCATATTACTGATGTGTTGATTATATGACTTGAAGTTGCTCCTCATTAGTAATAGATGAGATAAGATTATAATAAGAAAAGTAAGACGCTATTGGATTTCTTCAATCAACGAATCTCAGAGGTCAAGAAAGGACTCACAGCGAATATAATGAAGTAAAATAGTTTTTTTAATCAACTTAAGTTTGTGTTGAGTTACCTGCATTGTAAGGAGCTGATGCAGTAATTATAAGATGTTAGTATTTAACATCTATAACTGCACTTATGTTTATAACAGCATAGATTATAAGGGAATATATCGACTACATGGAGTACCAGCCTCGATAGTATCTAATAGAGATCCGAGGTTTACTTTAAGATTTTGGAAGGTCTGAAAGATATGAATATTGAAAACTCAGAAGAAGTAATATTATTCCTAAGGGAATATGTTTGTATTTAGGTGGATTAATGCCACAAAGTAGTACTTATAGTAGAAGTGACCTGGAATATTTTCTAGGAGTTAAAAGAGCTGAAAGCTCAGTTGTAAGAATTGTTAGACTGAAGTTATAATTAATCCAGTGTACTATTGTGAGAAGCTCCAGAATTATTCGTAAAGAAGGAAGATAGTTCTTTACGACCATGTAGTGATTATTTATAAAAGAAAAATAAGAAAAATATAATGATATATTTTCTATCAGGATTATCAGTTAACCTGAACTAGAAAGACTGTATGTGAATTTAGGTATTAAAAGTGGCTTTCTTAGGTCATATTACTTCAGCTATAGGGATCCGAGTTGATCCTAAAAATATTACAGAGGTTCGCATTTCTTAAGACTTATTGGTTATGATCGAAGGTCTGTGAAAGATTTCTTGATGATATGTTATGAGCTTGTATAATTGAGTTTGAAATCATGGAAAAGATATATACCGTTAGTAGAAATTGCTTATAGTAATAGTTATCAAGAAAGTATACAGATGGCACCCTACGAGGCTCTCTACAGTCAAAAGGGTAAATCATTATTAAATTAGTTCGAGTTGAAGATCATAAATTAATTAAGTCAGATTTATTACAAGAAATGGAAGAAAAAGTAAAGATTATACAATATAATCTTAAAAAGATTAATGATCGACAGAAATCTTATGTAGACTTGAAAGGAAAAGATATTCAATTCGAAGACAAAGGAAGAACATGATGTCTATCTTCGCATTGTTCTTCACACACTTCGAGAAAAGAAGCTATATGTTAAGTTGTTAAAGTGTAAATCTTGGTTCCCAGAAGTTGCTTTTCTTAGTCATATGGTTTTGGCAGAAGATATAAGAGTAAATCCCAAGAAAGTACCAATTATAGCTGAATAGAAACCTCTGAAAAATGCTTCTAAGGTTCGAAGTTTCTTGGAACTTGTTGGTCGTTATCGAAAGTTTGTAAAGAATTTCTTGATGATTGCCTCCCCACTGATCAAGCTATTGAGGAAAGGTATGCCATTCAGTTGGACAGATAAGTGCCAATAAAATTTTGAGACATTAAAGAAGATATTAATCGAAGCCCCGATATTAGTACAACCAAAATCGGACAAATATTATGTAGTTTATAACGATGCTTCTCATAAAGGTTGGGAAGTGTACTTAAGTAATAAGGAAAAGTAGTGGCTTATGCTTCGAGACAACTTAAGATGCATGAGAGGAAATTATCCTACTCATGATTTGGAGCGGGCAATAGTTGTATTTGCTTTAAAGATATAGCACCATTATTTATATGGTGAATGATGCTATATTTACATAGATTAAAGGAGTTTAAAGTATCTATTAATTAAAAAGAAGTTGAACCTAAGGCAAGAAGGTGGATAGTCAGTATAAGGATAAATCTTATCGAAATAAGAATTTTGATATTGAATTTAGAATTTAAAATGCATTAGAAAGTATTGAATTTGGATCGAACAAGATTGTTAAGCGTGCTTAGGCCAGAGAAATTCAAGGATGGGTAACCTTTTGGGAAGTGTCATGGAATCAAATTTTTGATCGAATAAGTAGAAAAATGTGAAACCAAGACTTTGAAATTAATCTAATGGATGTTTGTATTATCGAGGAAAAACCTATTTTTTCAAACGATAAAGAATTAAATAAACAACTTATATTTGAAGTACGCTATAGTCATTTGATTGTACATCCAGGTGGAAACCAGATGTATCAAGATTTAAAGAATCAATCTTGATGGCCAACCATGAAAAAACTTATAACTGAGTTTGTTTTTAAATACCTGACATGTCAACAAGTAAAAGCAGAACTTCAGGTACCTTCTGAATTGTCCTGACTGATTTTAATTTCTCAGTGGAAATGAGAATGAGTGATGATGGATTTTGTATTATAACTATCTTTGACATCGAATAAGAAGGATTCAATCTGGTGATTGTTGATAGATTGACTAAGTTAGCACACTTTATCCTTGTTCTAACAGATTACCCTAGGGATAAGAATGTTGAGTTGTCTATTAAGGAAATAAGTCAATTTATCTTGTTAAAGTTCTTTGGCGAAATCATAAAATTGAGAAAACGACTTGGGAAAGAAAAGGATATGTGAGAAAGCAGTTTCCTCCCCTTTTTTAACCAAGTACGTGTTAAAAATTTGAGGATGAATTTTCTTAAGGGGGAGATAATTGTAATACCCCAAATTTTACTAAGTTGATTAAGGATCATTTAGTACTAAGATAATAGCTTAAAAGTTATCCTAGTAATTAAAATGGCAAAAAAGCAAAAGTTAGGATTTCTTTGATTATGGGTTATTTAAAAGGAATTTCTGAGATTTAAAAGCATCAGATGATAGAAGGCAAGTTAATTAGGGTACTTGCAAAGTTTGGTCGAAATTCGAGGAAAATTGGAATGGGAATTGAAGTTTAAAATTTAGTGACCAAAATATTAAGCAGTCAAAACTTGTGTGGTACAAGACTAAATATGAAAAGTTGAAGGAATTAAGTTGTAATTTCTCAAAAGTTAGGGGTTTTCATTTCATAAATAGATACATCACCTAAGGGTGTGGATTAAATGTGGAATTCTGGTTTGAACTGATATTTCGATTGTTGGGAAATCGCAGTCAAAGTTTAAGTGGAATTCGGGTATCCAGATCAAACTGGAAACTAATAAAATTTTACTATATGATAGAAGAAGGATATAAAAAATATTCCCAAGTTTTAGAAATATTTTTAGTTTGATTCGGGATGAATCCTATGATTTATTTTGATTATTGAATTTATTTAGTAGCCGATAAAATTCTCGATAATTATTGGTAAATCGGATCGAGCTAAAATTTCAGAGATAGTTCCATGGATCTTAGAAGAGTCATAAAATATTATTTTATGACTATTTGGATGTTAAAAAGATCAGGAAAATTTTAAATCGATTGAAATGATATAGAATGGCAATTTTGTGAATAAGTTGATCGGTAAAGGGCATTTTGGTCATTTTGCTCAAAAGGGACATGGAAGGAATTTTGATATTTCTTTTATTTATGAATAGTGGCTGATTAGAATCCAACTAAGTCTAATTGGAATGTTACAAAATGGCAAATTAGAAATATACATCTAGTTTGAGGGTATTTTTGGAAAGTGGAATTTATTGAATTAAAAATTCATTTTTTATAATACAAGTGGCATAAATACATGAAATTATGAAGGACTTATCAGAAAATTACTCTCCAAAACCGTGGTGAATAGGAGAAATAAGAAGGAAATTTTCCAAGCTCGATTTAAGCCCCGAATCTCGGTTTTAAGGTAATCTATCGAACTACAAAGTTGTTCTATTCTTCGAGCTCTATCTTTTGATGTAAATAATTCATAGAATACTTGCTTGGTTGACAAGATTTGATATGAGGAATAAATTAGGGTTTATGAACAAAATTGGGGCTTTTGAAATTTTATGATTCCATGGTTGAATTTAAGTTGGAATCAAGCTTATATGATGTTAAAATCATGTTGTTGAGTTAGGATTTAAACCCTACATATTTTGGTTTGTATGGAGAATATTAGGGTTTATGGATTAAAGTCCAACTTAGGGTTTGTGATGTTGGATTAATGATATAGTAAGCTTGATTTGTTGTTTGGAAGCACAACCCTAAGTTAAATATATAGGGACCAATTCGGCAAGCTTAAAAGTTGAGGGACCGAATCTGAATTTTATGAAATTTGAGTGTATTTAAGTAATTAATGATGTTGGAGATGTGAAATTGATGTTAGAATGCTAAACCGATGTTGAATCGAATCAGTGACCATTTTGACCATTTGTCAAAATCAAGTGACCAAATAGGAAATGAATTTATTGGATGGGGATTAAATCTTATTTTTAGTTAAAATAATATAATTAAGGTATTAATGTTGATTTGAGGACTAAATTGCAAAGTTAAGAAGTTTGAATCCTTACCTTTTCATTTTAGTGACTATTTTGGCAAAGAAAGAAAATTAGAGGGGATTATTTTGAATAATTATTTGATGAAGAAGATGATGAATTGGTGGTTTGAAGAAAGTGATGGGACTAAATTGACAAGTACAAAAATAAGAAGAAGTTAGTATAAATTAGAAGTTTATTATGGAAAGCTATGCAGAAGATTGAATTCTTGGCAGCGACTTCGAAAATTCACCATAAATTCTACAAAAATGTTTAGATGATGAATTTTATATCGATGTAAAAATTTGTTCATCTAGTTTCGTTTCTAACAAACGGAAACTGATTTCGAGTTCCGAGTTAAAAAGATATGAATTTTTAATCGAATGAAGGTCAGAAAATTTACTGAGCAGTTTCTGTCAGGACAACTTTGTGATGAGAGTTTGAAGAATTTTCATAATTTTTGTAGATTTTATTAATTTATTTGGCTTATATCTTTAGAATAGTTATCGAATCTAGTTCTTCAAGTATAAAGGATATTAATATCCAATGTGTATTTTGATCTTTAGAAGTAAAACTCTGAGGGTAGGACAAGTTGCCAGAAAATAGAATTTGATACATTTTGTATCTAAATGTTTGATAACAAGCTCGGAAGAATTATTAGAAGTTCAAATTGGTCATTAAGGACCAAAATGAATTTTTGGACATATAAGGAAGGAATGAAAATTATAGAAATTTTTATGTTAAATGATTAGATAGCTTGATTGAAATATTGTTAGAAGTGAATTTAACAAATGTTTGTTTATATTCATGTGGTTAATGAAGTCAAATCTGAATCAAAATAAGATTCAAGGTACTATAAAGGAAATGATCGAGTAGAATTTAGTGAGGCATGCTGATAAATGACCCATGTGAGTGCATTTTTACTTATTTATTATATATATGATATGAGTGATTGCATTATATATATTTATGCAATATTGATAAATAGGACGACTTGCGATGAACCGACCTTGATATTAATGAAAACGTATGTTGATCAAAGTTATGCAAATGGCATGAAGTATTAGTGGCATATGTGATACATTGATATGGCGTAATGATTTATCTAAGATAAATCAGATTTTAGATATTTGGATATGAATTGCCCATTATCGAATCATGGATAATAGTTTTGAAGGATTGGATATTGAATATGAAAATATTATATTGTTATGCCCAAGTACTAGTGTGAGAGTCTTTGGTATAATTGGATATCCATAAGAGTCATAGCAGCTGCAATCCAATACTACGGTGCGATATAGACACTTCGGTGTTGATAACAGACGCTACAGTGTTTATAACAGACGCTACGGCGTTGCAGTCACTTCGGTGATGTTTAGACACTTCGGTGTCGACTAGCGCAAAAAGATTCTATAATGAGGAGCAAAGGGCATCCTCGAGTACGTACTCACCATCAGACGTTACGGCGTTGCAGACACTACGGTGTCGAGATAACTCGTATACCATAGGTTCACATGAGAATCTTTGGTATAGTTGGATATCCATAGAGTCCTAGCAGCTGCATCTAGCACTATGGTGCGAGATAAACTCTTCGTGGTCGAGATAGACTCTTCGGGTCGAGATAGACTCTACGGAGTCGAGTTAGACTCTACGGATTCAGTTCAAACACTACGGTGTTACATAGCACAAAATATGTGAGTATAAGGAGCAAAGAACGTCCTTGATTATATGAGGAGCAAAGAGTGCCTCGAGTACGTACTCATCTTAGTCGCTACGGCGATGCAGACGTTATGGCGTCGTAGACACTACGGTGTTGTGATGACTCGCGTACCATGGCATCACATGATTTGTACTTTAGGCTATAATACTTGAAATGCAATTATATAGGTAGTTAAGCTAAAAAGCTTAATGTACACAATGCTGGTAAAACAGATCGAATCCTATGATTTGAATATTGTATTGGTTAAATGAACTATACCTATAAGGTAGTTCTATGCATGATAAAATATTATCAACTGCAATTGGGATACGCTTGCCATTTTGCAGAAACTGTATTGCACTATTATAAGACAGAGGGAAGACTTAAAATGCAATTATACAGTTAAGTTAAAAAGCCTAACGTATATTTGATTAATAAAATAAAGGTTTGATGTTATGATATAAACTGTAATTGGGATTCGCTTACCATTTTGCAGGAAATGTATAACACTGTTAAATGACAGGGGAATGACTTTAATAAGTTTATTTTATGTTATTTCTATACATTGAAATGCTTTACTCCAATTTATAGTTGCCACACTAAGTGAATACTTAGTGTGTGCTGTTTCACACGTAGGTTATTAGAAACTTACTGGAAGAGGTGTCAAGCATGTTAATCAAGCTACAATCTGCCAAACATCAGTAAGACATTCTAAATTTATGACATTTTTTAGTGGGCATGTATCAATTTATTCGTTGGTTAATTTATAAGCTAGTTTTATGTTAGATGTTTAAAAAATTTACAAGTTAGGAAATCAGCTAAATAATTTAGTAACATCTTCAATGTGTATTTAACCATCGAATATACGTTGAGGGTGTTACATGATATGTGACTTAGTGTATCGATACGATGAGTTATTATATCTATTAATCTCTATCGGTACAGGATTGCCTGTATCAGTATGCTATGTTGTTTTTGTGCAATCTGGTGATTTTGAAGTTTGGAAATCTTGCAATTTGGTCCATGTTTGTTATGAGTGCAATTATTCGAGTTTGGATGATTGATTTGGAATGGAAATTAACCTGAGAGCATAAAATTGGAATAATCAAAGGTTGGTAATCTTAATTATGTTAAAAGCCCTGCAATTTGTGATATTTATGTTTTGGTCCCTTATGTGAATCGTTGATTAATTAGACTCTGCTTTGCAGTTTGTTTAAAATGTAACGCTACCACTGAAGCATGATCACATAGGACAATAATGAAATGTATCTAGACAAGAAAAAAAGAAAAAAATAGGGCTCAGTGTAGGGTTTAGCTCGGGTTTGCTTTGACAAACCTAATATAGCTATTTTAGTCTGGTTTCGGCTAGGCTAGGCTAAGGGGGTTACAAATAAGCTGTCGTTTCCTGTAGAAGTATCGAAATCGCATGTAGTTGGTTCAAAACTCTTTAATTACAAACCTAAAATATTAATGCTTGTTCTCACATTTCCAGTTGGTTTATAATTTTACTAGTACCGAACCTTTACTTAAGAGTTCTAAAACCAATGTTCAGAACTTCTTTACTTACATTTATGAGTTTGGAAGTAGTTTCGATATGTCATCACCCAAATGTTACAATTTCGAATACGTAAAAAATCAATTGGCAGGTTCAATAGATTTCGAATTTCATAAGATGCATGTTCCCAATAAGCTGTCATTTCGTGTGGAAGTATCAAAACCTCGTGTAGTTGGTTCGAAACTCTTTAAATACAAACCTAAAATGTTACTGTTTATTCTCACATTTTCATTTGGTCTAAATTCTACTAGTACCAAACCTTTACTTAAGAGCTCTAAAACTGATGTTCAGAACTCCTTTACTTACATTTATGACTTTGGTTAGTCATCACCCAACCGTTACAGTTTCAAACGCGTAAAAAATTAAATTGGCAGGTCCAATGGATTTCGAATTTTAAAAGACGCATGTTCCCAATAAGTTTTCATTTCGTGTGGAAGTATCGAATCTGCGTTTAGTTGGTTCAAATGCTTTAAATACAAACCTAAAATGTTATTGCTTGTTCTCACATTTTCAATTGGTCTTTAATTCTACTAGTATCAAACCTTTACTTAAGAGTTCCGAAACCGATGTTCAAACTCCTTTACTTACATTTATAACTTTGGAACCAGTGTAAGTCATTACCCAATCGTTTTAGCCAATAGAGCACGTAAAACATTAAATTGGCGGGTTCAATGGATTTCAAATTTTAAAAGACACATGTTCCTAATATGTGTATTTTCACTGTTGATTTTGAATCTCTATAACCCGATAAGTCTTTTTAATTGTTTTATTGTTCAGAACAATATTATAAAAAGGATTTTAACCGTTGAGCTTCATTATTCCTTTTTTCTATTATAAATAGGAGTCCTTTGGGTCTTTAGTTTCATGCCCTAATGAGAGATTGGTGTATTCTTTCCTTTGTAGTTTTCATCTTTACAACATTATATGTTTTGGTTTATGTTTTTTATTGGTGGCGATAACTACTATGTAGAGACTTCATTTTATAGATCCAGGAGTGTAACGACCCAGATTTTTTTGTCAACGATGGGCGTTGACCCAAATCTTGGACCGATACATCGGGTTGAATGTTTAGGTTATGTTGGGCCTTATCTTTGGGCTTTATGGGCCTCCATGTGTTGTTGGGCTTAAGTGTTGGGTCTTGGGTTGTTGGAATGAATTAGATGTGAGGGCAATTGGGTAATTTCCACTCAAATGAGGTTAAAGGTTGATGCCCTATTAAGGGGGCTGCTATTTTTTTAAGGTGAAGTCACCCTTGTCCTCTCTCTTTCTTTATCTTCTTCTTCTTCAAATTTTCATCCCAAACCCAAAGGAAATGAGGGAAGCTTGTTATTTAGAGTGGTGATCAAGGGAAGTTTAATCAGCATACAAAGATCTATCTTTCAAGGTGAATATCCCCAAAGTTGGTAGAGGTTGGAGTTAAAGCTTGGAACAAAGAAGAGATATGATAAAAGCTTGAGGAGAGCTTTATTCCGGGATTTGCTTGCTTAAGGTCAGTACAATTCTGACTCCTTCATTTCATGAGTATCCTAAAATAATTGCTTTGTGTGGTATATAGTTTGGGTTGCAAGTTAACCTTTAATGGCAAATCATAAATTAGGTGTTGTTATGGTGTAAAGTTTGTAGTAAACCACCAAATATACCCTAAATAACATGTAGGAACATTTTAGGGCATAACCATGTAGGTTAATGGCTAGGATTGTAAAATCTTGAGCTCCAGGTTTAAAATCTAGACTCGTGTATCGGTAAGGGGTGGTCGTATATTGGTACGCCTACAGTTGGTCGCGTATCAATACCCCATGCTTGGTAGAAATTCTAGTGGCGTACCACTATTCTATTACCTAAGGGAGGCTTTCGCGTACCGGTATATAAGGGAAGAGTACCAGTATGGATAGGGATCAGTACGGGTGGATTATGTACCGATGCTGAGTATCGATACGAGGTAAGCGTATCGGTACGTCTTGAGTGCCAAATCTTTCAAACCAAATTCGAGTATCGATACTCAGGGAGGAATACCATACCTAGAGGGGCGTATCGATACCCATGTAAGAGTATTGGTACTCGTAGAGCAATCTACCCAAGAATTTTGACGTTACGTGCAGAGGTCCTATAATTTGTGGTAAAGGGTCTAATGGGCCCCTAAAGTATAAAATAAATTCTAAAACTGAGAAATCGGAGATTCTAACCCACATATCAAATAAATGGCTAATGGATTGGTAATAATTGGGTGAGTTGCTTGAATTAAAAATCTATAGGGATTCGTGGTAGATCGGTTGATGCTATATGGAAAGTTAGGGTCCTTGCTATGTACTGAAAAGATACACATATAGGCTGGTTGCAGCAAATAATAAGATGATGTATCAAGAAAGTCGTGAATGAACGTAAAAGATACATATTAATTATTGTAACAAATAAATTATGCCTTGGGGCATATGTAATGGTTGGCTTGATGCCTCTTATCCCTTGGGGAGATGTATGGATGCTCAGGGAGCATATGTTATCTTATGTGTCATGGTTAAGAATTCAGATATCCTAGAGTCAGTGCATGGGCACTTGTTTAAGGGGGTGTGTACTTTGGGCTGTGTGATCGAGTACATCCAACGTATCAACGGGCTATGTGATCTAGATGCGGCCAAAAACACATCCTTGGGCTATGTAATCAGGATAAGAAAACATAACTCAAGGGTTATGTGAGGTTGAGTAACTCGATGGGTTATGTGAACTTGAGTAACCTAATTGGCTGAGTGACCTCAGGTAAAGACTACTTGTGGCTATTGTGATCAAGTATGTCTAGGACGTATTTGTGGCTATAGTGATCCAAATATGGTCCATTAACCTGATGGCTATATAATCAAGGGTAACCTGATGGCTGTGTGAGCACGGGTATCATAGGGCTTCGTTGGCCATTGTAAGGGATGTATATTAGTTATGTTGTTGTGTAGATAATAGATGTTAGCTATTTTACCCTTGGGTTATGTGATCAGGGCATGAGATGCTTAACTCGGTGGGCTATGTGAGCTTGAGTATCTTGATGGGCTGTGTGACCTCGAGTATAGTAAGCCTGGGATGGCATGTGAGACTTCTTATATTTTAATAGAATCTTGAGCCATGGTTGTAACTCTAGCTAGGGTAGGCTAAAAGATGATCCTTAGAGTTGAGAAGCCTTTCTGTGCACTCTTGATTATATTATCATACATGCTTGTTTTATGATATTCACGAATTAAGGTAGAGTAGAAATTTACCACTGAGCTTCATTAGTCAGCGTGTGGAATTTATGGTTTTTTCGTACGTAGGTTGACAAGTTGCTTTTGAAGAGCACGTCGAGGAGGATTTCCCAACAACGAGCCTACTTCAAAGTATAGTACTTGATGTTTTAGTTTGGATTGATTGTATTCATAGGACCTTACCACAGTCAAGTTTGTAACTTTATTAGATTTACTACTTATTTGGTTAAACAATGCATTTTAAATTGGAACTCCTATTTTGTAAACTCTTTTAATGTTATTTATTTATATGGATTTATGAAAATAGATGTTTTTGAGAAAGATTAAATTGTGGTTTTAATTGAGGAAATTTTGATCGGTCAGTTTGGGAGACCCAAATGTAATGCTTTGGATCTAAATCGGGATCAGGGTGTTATATTTAGTGGTATTAGCACTTAGGTTTAGTCAGTTTTAGGAAACCTCATGGTGGTATAAAGGTCATTGTAAGGTGTCTAGTGAATACAAGTCATAAATTTGAGTTGTACTTTATAAGAATGAGAATCCTGATGTGCTACCTTGTTTTCTTGTGTTTCAGAAAAGAGTTGATGGAAGGGGAAACGGTTACGGAGAGGTGAGTCACTTTCGTGATCTTACCTCTGCCCTTTTGCAAGTGGTGCAAGCTATTCTGAGGCAATCTAAGATGCCTTGCAAGACCCCGATAGAGAGGTTTCACCATTTGGGGCCTAAAAATTTCGAGGGCTTGGGTGAGGATGAACTGATCAAGGCTGATCAGTGGTTGTGCGACACACAGATAATCTTGAGACATATGAGGGAAAGCCCGAAGGATGATCTTGATTGTATTGCTTCCCTTCTTAAGGGCAATGCACACGAGTGGTGGGAGACTATTGAGTTGGGTTTACAGCCTGCACGTTTAACATGAGATATCTTTTTGGATGAGTTTCAAAAGAAGTACATCAGTGAGGTACATATGGATGAGATAAGGGACCAATTTTTGTATTTGGTTCAGGGAGATTGGACGGTGTTTTCTTATGAGCAAGATTTTCTGCATTTGAGTCGTTATGCCCCAGAGTTTGTTGCCACGGAAGAGTAGAGGTGCAAGAGGTTCAGACAAGGCTTGAGTGCTGAGCTCTAAGTGCACGTAATAGCAGGTCCGCTTGGGACATTCTCCGAGTTAGCCAATAGTGAGAAGACACTTGAACGACTTCAGAGCGTAGCATCTAATCAATTTGAGGACTCCAGAGGCCACGTGGTAGGGACCTATGATGTTATAGGTTCATTTCTAGTTCTGCAAGGGAGGTTGTGTGCTTCGAAGGGTTCAAAGAGGGTTACTTTAGGCTAGTTATTCAGAGTCAGTTCGGGATCTTTGATTTATACTCTAGATGGGAGAACTGATGGTTCAGTTACAACATCACTTTCACCGGCATGTGAGCATTGTGATCGATACCACATTGGAGTGTACTTTTTTGCTTCAGAGGGTTTGCTATAGGTGTCAAGCACCAGGACATATGGTAAAGGACTGCCCAATTATGGATGAGGATACACCGGCTCAGTCGTAGAGGTTGGCTATTTCCCGTCATGATCAGAGTCTTACTAGAGGCAGAGTTAGGGCACCGTTAGGTTATTGAGGTGGAGGTCTTGTGAGATCCACCGCTAGGGTTAGAGCGCAAGGCATTAATAGGCAGGCTGCTGCTCAGACTAGGAATGATAGTGTTATGGCCGAGGATATGTTAAGTAATTAAGCTCCGTTTTGGTTTTTAGTTATTTTTGGTAGCCGTTTAGCTCTTTGGATGTGTAATAGATCGGTTCTTGTGGATGTATATCTTGGTAAATTTTGGGTTTGTTGTTGCCTTAGATTGTAATTAGAATTGCATCTTTTGCTAGATAAGTTTTTACCGTAGATGGTAATCGAGAGTACAAAGTATGTCGTAAGTTGTGAGAAAAAAATTATAAAATTTCAGATTGTTTGAATCTGGTTGTTAGTGTATGATGTGTAGGATCTTTACTTTTCTAGGGTTGATGATGTGCTCTGTAGTGCTAGCTCAAGAAAGGTTTTATATGTTACATGATGCTCTTAGCTTGCGTTGTAGACACGAAGTTTGAGAATTTCTAGCCTTAGGGTTGTGGATGTTTTGAGGGTATGGAGGTACCCTTGGTGAATGAGCAGTCTTACCGTTTAAATTATGGTTGGGAACTGTGATAAAGGTAAGGTTGAGTTCATTGCTAGCGTCCATCGCTCTATGGTATGGCACTTAACGAACACTTTGATGGAGGCACACCTGTGCAAGTGACCAATTGGGTGTCGTTGCCAAGTGCTTCACCGAGAATGCGCCTGTGTGGGAGTGGCTTGTATGGTGGCTTTTGATGAGTTAAGTCGAAGCGTAATAGTGAAAGACCGTTTCCTGTTTCGTGAGATCGACGGCCTTGTTTTTGGTTAGAGAATATGAGAGTTTTGTATGTTGTTCAAAGTAAGGGTACCGTAGTAAAAGTAAATGAAGGTTACGATAAACATGGTTGAGGCCCTAAGGATGAGTCATGAGGATGGTAGCCTGGCTTGTGCAACTTTTGATCTAAATTTCGTAGAGTTAAAGGATTTCTCTATTGAGTATGAGAAGAGTTATTTTCGGTTAAGGCAAGCAGAGTGAACGTTATTAGAGTAGTGCAGCCGAAATATGGGATCAATAGCCGTGTTGTGGGTTACCAGATAGTTGTGTTGCAAAGAAACGTTATTGGATGGACTAGTTGGAAACCCCTGAGAACAATTGGATGGTTCTTTACGTCTGATAGTTGGGATCGAGTGAGAGGTTAGAAAAAGGTGTTTAGACCTTTAAAGATAGAATGGTTAGTTTTTGATTGCTTGTGTGAGTTCGTAAGTGACAGCGGTCATTTCTCGAAATCAAATAGTTGAATCATAAGTAGTTTTCATTCATGTGGAAGGCAAGTTCGGATAAAGTGAAGTTTTAAGTCTCGTCTTGGTGGGTCAAGTCTGGAGAAAAGAGCCGTCAGTTCCAGGTAGATTGATGATAAAGCTTGGTTGCAAGGTTTTGCATGTCGTTTGATGTTTGACAAGGGTATGGTTGCTAGAGATGAGGTGTTCCTGACAATGTTTTATAGAAATAAGGTAGCGTTTTAGACATAGATGAGGTCGAAGTTCAATGTTACGAATAGTGGGTGTTAGTAGGAAGAATTGTTATCAGGGGTAAAATTCATCAGAGTTGAGTTCCTTAGATCGGTGTTTGGACATTATAGCTTAAGGTTGGGTTGTTGCCCTACTTTATGAATAGTTTTGGGTGCTAATGGTTGTGGTGAGTAGGTCGTTAGAATTTCTGGGAGAAGTGTTGAGAACAAGTGGTTCAGTGTTATGGTTTCGATTAAGGTAGGTTGAGGGAGAAGTTTCCTTTATCAAGGTGATCTTGTTTGATTAGCGAAGTGTTTGGATCTGTTTTAGTTTCATCTCCTCCATCCGTTTAAATTTTGAGGACGAAATTTCTTGAAGGTGGATAGAGTTGTAACGACCCAGATTTTTGTGTCAACGATGGGCGTTGACCTGAATCTTGGACCTACAGGTCGGGTCGAATGTTTGGGTTATGTTGGGCCTTGTCTTTGGGCTTTTTGGGCCTCCATGTGTTGTTGGGCTTAAGTGTTGGGTCTTGGGTTGTTGGAATGAATTAGATGTGAGGGCAATTGGGTAATTCTCCCTCAAATGAGGGTAAAGGATGATGCCCCATTAAGGGGGCTGCCATTTTTCTAAGGAGGGTGAAGTCACCCTTGTCATCTCTCTCTATCTTCTTCTTCAAATTTTTATCCCCAAACCCAAAGTAAAAGAGGGAAGCTTGTTGTTTTAGAGTGGGAATCTCATATTGGTGATCAAGGGAATTTTAATCAGCATAAAAGATCTATCTTTCAAGGTGAATATCCCCAAAGTTGGTGGAGGTTGGAGTTAAAGCTTGGAACAAAGAAAAGAGGTGATAAAAGCTTGAGGAGAGCTTTATTTCGGGATTTGCTTGCTTAAGGTCAGTACATTTCTGACTCCTTCAATTCATGAGCATCCTAAAATAATTGTTTTGGGTTGCAGGTTAAGAAGCTTTAAAACCTTTAATGGAAAATCATAAATTAGGTGTTGTTATGGTGTAAATTTTGTAGTAAACCACCTAATATACCCTAAATAACATATAGGAACGTTTTGGGGAGTAACCATGTAGGTTCATGGCTAGGATTGTGAAATCCCAAGCTTCAGGTTTGAAACCTAGGCTCGCGTACAGGTACGGGGAGGTCGCGTATCGGTATGGCTTTGTATAAAATGGGGCTTTATGTGATGGGCGTGCCAGTATAGTTGGTCATGTATCGGTACCCCATGCTTGGCAAAAATTCCAGTGGAATTTTCGTGTATCGATACGTTATGGATCATATCGGTACCATTGTTCTATTGCCTGAATGAGGCTTTCACGTACTGGTACGCAAGAGAGGAGTACCAATACTGGTGGATCATGTACCCATGCTACGTATCGATACGGGGGTAAGCGTATCGGTACGTCTTGAGCATCAAATCTTTCGAACCTAATTTGAGTATCGGTACTCGGGGAGGAATACTAATACCTAGAGGGGCGTACCGATACCCATGCAGGAGTATTGGTACTCGCAGAGCAATCTACCCAAGAATTTCAAGGTTCCGTACGGAGGTCCTATAATTCATGGTAAAGGATCCGATGGGCCCCTAAAGGTATAAAATGAATTATAAAACTGAGAAATCAGGGATTCTAACCCACATGTCGAATAAATTGCTAATGGCTTGGTAATAATTAGGTGAGATACTTGTACTAGACAGGGATCCATGGTAGGTTGGTTGATGCTATGTGGAAAGTTAGAGTCTTTGCTATGTGCTGAAAGGACGCCCATATAGGCTAGTCGCCGTGAATAATAAGATGATCTATCGAGAAAGTTGTGAATGTGCTTAAAAGACATATATTAATTATTGTAACAAATAAATTATGTCTTGGGGCATAGGTAATGGTTGGCTTGATGCGTCTTATCCCTTGGGGAGATGTATGGATGCTCATGGAGCAGAAGTTATCTTATGTATCTTGGTTAGGAATCTGGATATCCTAGAGTCAGTGCATGAGCACTTATTTAAGGGGATGTGTACTCGGGCTGTGTGATCGAGTACATCCGACATATCCACGGGCTATGTGATCTAGATGCGGTCATAAACCTATCCTTGGGCTATGTGATTAGGATAAGGAAACATAACTCGGGGGTTGTGTGGGCTCGAGTAACTTGATGGGCTATGTAAACTCAAGTAACCCGATTGGCTGAGTGACCTCGGGTAAAGACTACTTGTGGCTATTGTGATCCAAGTATGTCTAGGACGTATCTGTGGCTGTGGTGATCCGAATATGGTCTATTAACCCGATGGCTATGTGATCAGGGGTAACCCGATGGCTGTGTGAGCATGGGTATCGTAGGGCTTCGTTGGCCATTGTAGATAATGTATGTTATTTACGTTACAAAGTGGATAATAGATGTTGGCTATTTTACCCTTGGGATATGTGATCGGGGTATGAGATGCTTAACTCGGTGGGCTGCGTGAGCTCGGGTATCTCGATGTCTTGAGGCATGGTTGTAACTCTAGCTAGGGTAGGCTAGAAGATGATCCTTAGAGTTGAGAAGCCTTTTTGTGCACTCTTGATTATATTACCATACATGCTTGTTTTATGATATTCACGAATTGTGGTAGAGTAGAAATGTACCACTAAGCTTCGTTAGCTCAGCGTGCATAATTTGTGGTTTTTCCGTGCGTAGGTTGACAGGTTGCTTTTGAAGAGCACGTCGATGAGGATTTCCCAGCACCGAGCCAGCTTCAAAGTGCAGTACTTGGTGTTTTAGTTTGGACTGATTGTATTCATAGGACCTTACCACAGTCGAGTCTGTAACTTTATTGGATTTACTACTTATTTGATCCAACGTGTATTTTAAATTGGAACTCCTATTTTTTAAACTCTTTTAGTGTTGTTTATTTATATGGATTTATGAAAATGGGTGTTTTTGAGAAAGAATGGATGAGATAAGGGACCAATTTTTGTATTTGGTTCGTGGAGATTGACGGTGTTTTCTTATGAGCAAGATTTTACTGCATTTGAGTGGTGCTCCACAGTTTGTTGCCTGTGAGTAGAGGTGCAAGGAGGTTGGACAAAGAGGCTTGATGTTTGAAACTCACAAAATCACCAGCGTAATAAGCGAATAAGCTTAGGGCATTCTCAGTTGGCCAATAGTGAGAAGACATGACGACTTGGGAGGCGTAGCATCTAATCAATTTGAGGACTCAGAGGCCACGTGGTAGGGACCTATGATGTTATAGGTTCATTTCTAGTTACGCAAGGAGGTTGTGTGCTTGAAGGGTTCAAGAGAGGGTTACTTTAGGCTAGTTATTGATCGATTCGGGATCTTTGATTATACTCTGAATGGGGCCAGTGGTTGGGTTACTGCAACATCACTTTCACCGGCATGTGAGCATTGTGATCGATACCACATTGGAGTGTACTTTTTTGCTTCAGAGGGTTTGCTATAGGTGTCAAGCACCCCGGGACATGCTGGTAAAGGCTGCCCAGTTGTGGATGAGGATCTGCCCAAACAGGTCGTAGAGGTTGGCTATTTCCGTCATGATCGGAGTCTTACTAGAGGCGAGTTAGGGTACGTTGGAGGTTATTAGGAGTGGATCTTGCTGAGATCACACTTCAGGGGTTAAGCCTTGAGAGCACATTAATAGGCGAAATGCACTGGACTCAGAACCAAATAGTGTTATGGTAGAGATGTATTCAAGTAATTAAACTCTAGTTTTTGGTTTTAGTTATTTTGTGCAACCGTTAGCTCTTTGGATGTGTAATAGATCGGTTCTTGTGGATGTATATCTTGGTAAATTTTGGGTTTGTTGTTGCCTTAGATTGTAATTAGAATTGCATCTTTTGCTAGATAAGTTTTTAAGTAGATGGTAATCGAGAGTACAAAGTATGTCGTAAGTTGTGAGAAAAAATTATAAAATTTCAGATTGTTTGAATCTGGTTGTTAGTGTATGATGTGTAGGATCTTTACTTTTCTAGGGTTGATGATGTGCTCTGTAGTGCTAGCTCAAGAAAGGTTTTATATGTTACATGATGCTCTTGGCTTGCGTTGTAGACACGAAGTTTGAGAATTTCTAGCCTTAGGGTTGTGGATGTTTTGAGGGTATGGAGGTACCACTTGGTGAATGGCTTGATCTTACAGTTTAAATTGGTTTGAGAAGCGTGATAAAGGTAAGTTGAGTTCATTGCTAGCGTCCATCCTTTCTATGAGTATGTGCTGCGAACACTTTGATGGAGGCACACTGTGCAAGTGACGATTGGGTGTCGTTGCCAAGTGCTTCATAGGAATGCTTTGTGTGGGAGTGGCTTGTATGGTGGCTTTTGATGAGTTAAGTCGAGCGTAATAGTGAAGACCGTTTCTGTTTAGAGTGAGATCGGCCTTATTTTGGTTAGAGAATATGAGAGTTTTGTATGTTGTTCAAAGTAAAGAGTCATAGTAGTAAAGTAAATGAGGTCTGATAAACATGGTTGAGGCCTAAGGATGAGTCATGAGGATGGTAGTCGCTTGTGCAACTTTTGATCTAAATTTCGTAGAGTTAAAGGATTTCTATTGAGTATGAGAAGAGTTATTTTCGGTTAAGGCAAGCGGAGTGAGACGTTATTA
Organism: Hibiscus mutabilis; assembly: GCA_019671005.1. Taxonomy (NCBI): domain Eukaryota; kingdom Viridiplantae; phylum Streptophyta; class Magnoliopsida; order Malvales; family Malvaceae; genus Hibiscus; species Hibiscus mutabilis. The sequence continues at coordinate 12,435,374 of CM033726.1, read as the reverse complement.
GAGTGGTGCGGTAGAATATGGGATCAATAGCATTGTGGAACACCCAGATAGTTGTGTTGCAAAGAAACGTTATTGGATGGACTAGTTGGAAACCCCGAGAACAATTGGATGGTTCTTTCGTCGATAGTTAGGATCAGTGAGAGGTTAGAAAAAGGTGTTTAGACCTTTAAAGATAGAATGGTTAGTTTTGATTGCTTGTGTGAGTTCGTAAGTGAAAAGCAGTGAAGTTGTTTCTCGAAATCAAATAGTTGAATCGTCGTGGTTTTCATTCATGTGGAAGGCAAGTTCGGATAAAGTGAAGTTTTAAGTCTCGTCTTGGTGGGTCAAATCTGGAGAAAAGCCCGTCGAGTTCGGTGAATTGATGGTAGCTTGGTTGCAGGTTTTGCATGTCGTTGATGTTTGACAAGGGTATGGTTGCTAGAGATGAGGTGTTCTGACAATGTTTTATAGAAATAAGGTAAGCGTTTTAGACATAGATGAGGTGGGGAAGTTCAATGTTCACGAATAGTGGGTGTTAGTAGGAAGAATTGTTATAGGTAGGTCGTGGAGTTGAGTTCCTTAGATCGGTGTTTGGACATTATAGCTTAAGGTTGGGTTGTTGCCCTACTTTATGAATAGTTTTAGGTGCTAATGGTTGTGGTGAGTAGGTCGTTAGAATTTCTGGGAGAAGTGTTGAGAACAAGTGGTTCGGTGTTATGGTTTCGATTAAGGTAGGTTGAGGAGAAGTTTCCTTTATCAAGGTGATCTTGTTTGATTAGCGAAGTGTTTGGATCTGTTTAGTTTCATCTCCTCCATCCGCTTAAATTTTGAGGACGAAATTTCTTGAAGGTGGATAGAGTTATGGCATTTGATTTTGTCAGCGATGGCGTTGTTTTGAATCTCTGGACCCTACGAGTCGGAGTCAAGATGTTTAGGTTATGTTGGGCCTTGTCTTTGGGCTTTTTGGGCCTCCATGTGTTGTTGGGCTTAAGTGTTGGGTCTTGGGTTGTTGGAATGAATTAGATGTGAGGGCAATTGGGTAATTCTCCCTCAAATGAGGTTAAAGGTTGATGCCTATTAAGGGGCTGCCATTTTTCTAAGGAGGTGAAGTCACCCTTGTCATCTCTCTCATCTTCTTCTTCAAATTTTTATCCCCAAACCCAAAAGTAAAAGAGGAAGCTTGTTGTTTTAGAGTGGGAATCTCATATTGGTGATCAAGGAATTTTAATCAGCATAAAGATCTATCTTTCAAGGTGAATATCCCCAAAGTTGGTGGAGGTTGAGTTAAAGCTTGGAACAAAGAAAAGAGGTGATAAAAGCTTGAGGAGAGCTTTATTCCGGGATTTGCTTGCTTAAGGTCAGTACATTCGACTCCTTCAATTCATGAGCATCCTAAAATAATTGTTTTGGGTTTGCGAGTTAGAAACTTCTGACCTTTAATGGAAAATCATAAATTAGGTGTTGTTATGGTGTAAATTTTGTAGTAAACCACCAAATATACCTAAATAACATGTAGGAACATTTTAGGGCATAACCATGTAGGTTAATGGCTAGGATTGTAAAATCTTGAGCTCAGGGTTTTAAAATCTAGACTAGGTATCGGTAAGGGTGGTCGTATATTAATTACGCCTCTGGGAGTTGAGTCGCGTATCAATACCCCATGCTTGGTAGAAATTCTAGTGGCGTACCACTATTCTATTACCTAAAGGAGGCTTTCGCGTACGGTATATAAGGAAGAGTACCCGATTATGGATGAGGATACACCGGGCCACTGTAGAGGTTGGCTATTTCCGTCATGATCGGAGTCTTACTAGAGGCGAAAGAACTGCTAGGTTACTGAGGTGAGGTCTTGTGAGATCCACGCTAAGGTTAATAGCATTAATAAATTCTTTGCTCAGTTCAGAATGATGAGTGTTATAGTGAGGATATGTTAAATAATTAAAGCTCCGTTTTGGTTTTAGTTATTTTTGGTAGCGTTTAGCTCTTTGGATGTGTAATAGATCGGTTCTTGTGGATGTATATCTTGGTAAATTTTGGGTTTGTTGTTGCCTTAGATTGTAATTAGAATTGCATCTTTTGCTAGATAAGTTTTAAGTAGATGGTAATCGAGAGTACAAAGTATGTCGTAAGTTGTGAGAAAAAATTATAAAATTTCAGATTGTTTGAATCTGGTTGTTAGTGTATGATGTGTAGGATCTTTACTTTTCTAGGGTTGATGATGTGCTCTGTAGTGCTAGCTCAAGAAAGGTTTTATATGTTACATGATGCTCTTAGCTTGCGTTGTAGACACGAAGTTTGAGAATTTCTAGCCTTAGGGTTGTGGATGTTTTGAGGGTATGGAGGTACCACTTGGTGAATGGCTTGATCTTCTAGTTTAAATTATGGTTGGGAACCTGGATAAAGGTAAGGTTGAGTTCATTGCTAGCGTCCATCGCTCTATGGTATGGCACTTAACGAACACTTTGATGGAGGCACACTGTGCAAGTGACGATTGGGTGTCGTTGCCAAGTGCTTCAGGGAATATCTTTGTGTGGGAGTGGCTTGTATGGTGGCTTTTGATGAGTTAAGTCAGGCGTAATAGTGAAAGACCGTTTCTGTTTCGTGAGATCGTGACCTTGTTTTTGGTTAGAGAATATGAGAGTTTTGTATGTTGTTCAAAGTAAGGGTACCGTAGTAAAAGTAAATGAAGGTTCGATAAACATGGTTGAGGCCTAAGGATGAGTCATGAGGATGGTAGTCGCTTGTGCAACTTTTGATCTAAATTTCGTAGAGTTAAAGGATTTCTATTGAGTATGAGAAGAGTTATTTTCGGTTAAGGTGGGTTATGTAAAGTGGAATGCTATTAGAGTAGTGCGCTTAAGTGTTGGGTCTTGGGTTGTTGGAATGACACATTTAGATAGTTTGACATATAAATTCCTTTATCCTTAGAATCTATAAAACTGTTCTGAGATAAGCATCATCATCCTCCTTGGTTTTAAAATAAATCAAGATATCATCTATGAATACCACCACAACTAGTCCAAGTATGGCTAGAAAATTCAGTTCATTAAATCCATAAATGCTGCTGGGGCATTAGTTAATCCAAACGACATTACCACGAACTCGAAATGTCCATATCAAGTCCTAAAAGCCATTTTTTGAATATTCTGCTCTTTAATCTTCAATTGATGATAGCCCAATCGAAGATCAATTTTAGAGAGCACCACCGCTCCGTTTAATTGATCAAAAAGATCATCAATTCTTAATAATGACTATTTATTCTTTATCGTCACTTTATTAAGTTGACGATAGTTAATACACAATCTCGTCGATCCATCCTTCTTTTTTCAAATAATATTGTTGCTTCCGGGGGTGATATACTCAGTCGTATAAAACCCCGATCTAATAATTCTTGTTGTTGTGACTTGAGTTCTCTGAGTTCGTTAGGTGTCTTACGATACGATGTCATCGATATAGGTGTTGTACCAGGCAGTACATCAATTTCAATTTCCACCTCTCTATCTGGGGGTAATCCCAGAAATTCGTCAAGAGACATATATGGAAATTCTAGCATCATAAGTATATCTTCTATCTTCACTTTCTGACTTAAGGTGTCAATCTCAGAAGTCGAGTATGTTTTCACAGCTAGTAATTAACAATTTCTTTGTAGATGCAACCGACATAACATCACTATGATAATTTGGCTTCTCACCTACAATTGAAATCATAGATCCGTCTAGTATCCTTAAAGTTAATCTTTTTAATTAACATTCTACCACAACATTTTATGCAGACAACCATTTCATCCCCAATATTATTTCAAACTCACAGAACGGCAATTCCATGAGATCAGCAAGGGAAACCCATATTCTGAATTATCATTGGACATTTTTTACTTTTTTTATCTGGCATTCTAGCCTATTAGATTGGTTACTATCACGTCACTCATAATTAATTCTACTAGAATGTTTCTTTCCGCAATCCTTGCATTCTAGATTAATCCAAACTTCTTCACCTTTATATTCACTCGTTTTAGTATGTATTTATTTAGGTCTATTAGAAGGGAAAAAATCCTTCTTTACTAATAACATTGATTCCTCATATCCTCGATGAATTCATCACCAATATATTTACCCCAATATTCCTTTAAGAAGAATTCCCATGTAATTTGTTCTTGAGGAATCTAAAAAGAAATGGTAATCTACCAAACTTAAGCAGGTTCCATCAATAGTAATACTACTCCTTCCATCTTCCCTTGATCATTATACCGAATATTATCCAGCATGATTGTAATATTGTTCAACCAAAAGTCTACAGTCATCGGATCAACATCCGTACCACCATAATATTCTAGTGCTTCATCCTGAGGTATATTTTGGTTTACTTCATCACCCTCACTTTGCACAGAAACATCCTGCTCAAAAATATATCTAGAACTCCGATGTTTCGATATCTTAACAGAACACCCATATTCAAAAAAAAATTTAATACAGAGTAGCATTACTAATTATAGAGCATCAAGGTATATACACATATTCATCAGCAATTATGACATCCTAGTGGCATGAATACATTTCCAACTTATTTCAAACTCAATTTATATCCAGAATCGACTAAACCTGTAGCTCTAATACCAATAAATGTAACACCTTTTTTCCCATATTTGTTACCAAATACGAGTCAGAGATGTTACTAAAAAAATTAAAACAATTATTTTTTTCTAACCAAGTTAAATCGGTTGTCTGTGTTGTCCTTACTCAAAAATTTATATAAAGTTTTATAGACATTGAAATTTCATTCCGTAAATTTCTAATTAAACTAGATTCATTCAGCTTTTTAATCATATAAACTAATGAATCAAATTCATCATACAAAAATTCAAAGAAATTCCTAGATTCACGTCACAGTGAAATTTTCTGGAATTCTGCTCCCTATTTTTCTGACCCTTCCTCGATTAAAAATACATAACTTTTAATATACAAATCGAAATCAGTCACCGTTTGTCTTAAAAGAAACTAGACTCAATTTCCAGTTTACACGTATAAGATTCACTCTCAAATTCAACTTATGGAATTTATACGGATTTTTCAAACCTACTGCATTTGTATGATTCTTGAACATAATTATGTCTTTATCCACCATAAGCATATTATTCACTAATGACTTAGTCCTTCATACTATTAGAAATGTATCAAGGCTCGCCATGATCATTATCCACATCATATGAGTTATTAAGCCAATCATTCTTTAGTCACAAATTATTACAAGCCATAATTAATTTATACATGCCATCTAGTATATCCAATTAAAAAGGATAGATGTCATAACTGTGATTAGAGTGATATACCTTCAAATTTAGCATATGATGCTCAGCTACTCTCTCCTTGGTACTCCTTTAAAACCTACGCGTGAACATCATCACACGCTAAGTATGTACTTAGTGAGGCAATAATTTTTAATCAAGTGCAATCAACATAATATTAATGTACATAAATAACCATGCATATGATCATCTTACCATTTCATATTCATTAACATAAATAGATATGTAACAACATGTATGAATATCAAAGTGATAAGATTAGATCGTACCAATACCATTGCCATTTCCACCCGTAAGCTTTCAATGCTTACCAATACCTTTTTCCATTTCTATCTGCAAGCTTTCAAGCTTATCTTCCTGTTTCTTTTCATTTTTGATTCTTTTCAATTTATTTATCCCAAGGTATCGAATTAAGAGGTTCTATGTACACGAGTCATCCCCCTATACTTACTTGAGTATAGTGTATTATTTGCACCGTATTGCTTAGCACCCTAAGTGCTTCCGTATACCCAAACCTTGCATGAGTATACCCTCATTGAGTATTAATAAAATTGTACCATAGTGCTTAGCACCCTAAGTGTTTTCGTCTACCCAAACCTTGCATGAGTATACCCTCAATGAGTATTTGTAAAATTTGCACTTTACCTGAAGTACTTAGAATCTTTATACAGCTGTTTATGACTCTATGGCTAGCCAACTATACTATCGAACATCTATATCATACATTGGGCTTTATTTCATCATTTAAGTCATCAATGACAACATATATCAATATATATATATATATATCAACAGTTGGCAGTTTATACCGGGAATAATATTTCAATTTCATCAATGTAAGAAATCATATGGTCAATGCATTTTATATTTAAATTCTTGACATATTACGATATGTCAATCATATGTCTAATGACATAAATATCAGCAACAATAATTTAGGGTAGGCTCATCGCAAGCCATCCCAATCATGTATAAAATATCAATGTAGTATGACATGTATGCAATTGCACTCACCTGGGTCATTTATTTGTATGCCTCACTAAGTCTCATTGATCTTTTCCTTCATAGTACCTCGAACCTCCATTGATTCGAACTTATCTTCATAAATCACATAAATAAATATTTGTTAGATCCCAATCTAACAATATCTTAGACATATTGTCCAATATATTCATTCGAATACAAAATTTCCAAACGTCTTCCTTTCTTCCTTGTATTGTTCAAAACTCATTATGGTCCTTAGTGACCAATTTGAACTTCTATTAACCCCTTTCAAGCTTACTAATTAACCTTAGATACAAAGTGTATCAATTCTCATTTTCTGACAGTTTGCATTACCTTCAAAGAAATATTTCTATAAAATAATCTACAACTCGGAATTCGACTCCTTTTATTCTGAAAGAAACTAGATTCGATAAGATTTTCACCCATATAAATTAATAATCCTAATTAAACTTATACGATTTATGGCGAATTTTCAAAGTCAATTACAGTGTTGAAATTCGGAACAGACTGGTGTTCTGTTTTCTGACCTTTCGTCACTTAAAAATTCATATTTTTTGTCTTAGAACTCGAAATCCGTTTCCGTTTGTTGGACATGAAACTAGACGAACAAATCTTTACATCGGTATAAAATTCACCATCTAACCATTTTTGTAGAATTTATGGTGAATTTTCAAAGTTGCTGCCATAAACCAGTTTTCTACACAGCTTCTATAATTAAACTTCAAATTTTTAAACTAACTTCTCCTTACTTCTCTACTTTTCAATTTAGTCCAATTGCTTGCTCTAAACCACCAACTCATCATCTTCTTCACCAAATAATTATTCAAAATAATTCTCCCTTATTTTTCATTCTTTGACTAAATAGTCACTAAAATGCAAAGATAAGGATTCAAGCTTCTTAACTTTGCAAATTAGTCATCAATTCAACATTACTACCTTAACTCCATCATTACAACTAAAAATCAGATTTAGCCCCCATACAATACTTCATTTTCGATTTGGTCACTTAACTTTGACAATTTGTCAAAATAGTCACTAATTTGATTCAACAACAATTTAACATTCTAACTTCAATTTCATGTCCCTAACATCATTAATAACATAAATACACACCAAAAACATAAAAATCAGATTTGGTCCTCTAACTTTTAAAATTGCCGAATTGGTCCCTATTCTTTTCTCCCTTGAATTTCATCATTTCAAGCATAGAAATAACACTACAACATCATTTCTAACATGATTGAACCTTAAAACATGAAAAATCAATACGTTCTTCAACCACCATAATCACCAATCTCAACTTAGAAGCATGGTAACCATGTGAAAATTATACCAAATGAAATAGAATTCAAAGGAGATCAAATCTTTGTTTCATGACTCAACTCAAAAACCAACTAAATCAAGCCAAAAATTGAATTGAAAATTTTCTTACCTAGCTTGAAGGAGACTCACGGTAGACTTGGAGAAGTTGAGAGAATTCTACAACTTTTTCTTTCTTTAATTCTATGCCAAATGGCATTAAATAATCCTTATTTTAATAAAAAAATCCTTCATAGTAAAATGATCATTCTACCCTTGGGTTATGACCAATTAGGTGTTGACACCTATGTTTCTCTTTAATATTTAGTCAAAGATATTTAAAAAGGATGGGTAAAATGACCATTTTTCCATTAATGAATTCTTGTATCTTCAAAAATGTCATTTATGCACTATTTCAAATACCGCATTTCAATCGAATCTAAATCGATCAGAAACGATTTAGAACCACAATATCATGTTACTCGGGTCTTCTAAAGACTCCCTTCAAATTTTTATAATATTCTAAGATCAAATGATCATCCGAATTCTATTTAAACTTTAACTATAATTTCCCAATAATAGAAGCATCGGATCAAACCAAAATTTTTATATTCGATTCACACTCTTAAGTGATATGTATATTTGTGACATAAAAATAATTATTGGGAAAATTACCATGCTTGTCCCTAAACTTTTCTCTTCTTTTCACTTTAGCCGCCAAATGTTCAAAGTTTATATTTTTGTCACTGAACTAAAACCACCAACTTTTAATTCTTTTCATTTTGGTCGCTAACTAATTAGTGGGGTATTACAAACAGACAGAGTATTTAGAAAACCTCTCTCAAGATTTTCCAAATACGATTGTTTGTTGGTGTTTAAAACTACATTAGGAGGCGGCCAATGCAAAGCGAATTGTCGAAGCTGACAATATGTGTTGGACTTTGGTCTTTTTTCCTCTATATATCATCAAGGTGGTTGTTCGTTTGTCAGTTATGGGTGGGAGAAATGGCAGGAACCGTGACAAGAAACAATTAGCACATGATGACTTGGTATAATCAACGTGAAGTGGAACCGTTTGCCCCCCTTAAGGGTGCGTTTGGTTCACATAATTTAAGATTACCATCGGGACAACAAACAATCAGCACTTGTAATATTGAATTGAAAAATATTTGAATGAAATTCATAGAACTATTTTCTTGACACTATCTTATTTTTAAATAATATTCACAATTATTAGATTTATTTACCTATAACATGATTTTTAAAATTCATATATGAACTTAAGTCTATGATGAGTATGTTAAAAACTTCTCCCGGTTAAGGAGGATGATTATGAGTCCTTTTTATTTTTTCCTAGTAAATTAAAACATTCTAACAATATTGAAAATTTGATTTCAAGTGATTTTCCATCGATTTATTAGAATCCCACTGGGTGGTTATAGCCAATAGTTGATAATATTTTAAGTTTCTTCATACTGCATCGACAATCTCCAAGCCAAGCAAAATAGAGTTATCTTGAAATCTAGCTATACAATGAAAGAAATACAAATTAATCTTGAAAAAATTAAACCATCGCCACCAATATTTTTATAATAAAAGTAATTGCAACAGAGAAAAAAGATGAAAGTAATGAGTGAAAAGCATATGAAAGAGATATTAATAAAATATATCAAAGAAGACTTCGGTTTAAATAAAATAAAATATTAAACGACAACATAAATGTGCTATTTAACTACTAGCAAAAAGTGTCTTTTCAGTAATACGACGAGTATCTAACGTTTGCATATTTTAGTTCCGAGCGCATACTTTGGTCGATTAATAGTTCCCGGAGGTTTTGATTTCCTTCCCTTCATCAATTTCTTATGTTCTTCCAACGTAGTGTGCAGCGGTAAACTATTCGTGTTTGTTGTATATACACTGAGCAGGTATAGTAGATGCATCCTATCACATTCTCCAACTTTGTATACTCAGAAAATAAAAGAAAAAATATGTTAGTATAAAATACTGGACGATAGGTGTTGCGCGTAATAAGTGCTACGCAAATGTGCTAAAAACAAAGTCGCTATTGCCAATCCCCGGCAACGGCGCCAAAAACTTGTTGCGCGTAATAAGTGCTACGCAAATGTGCAAGTATACACGTCGCAAGTTATAGTATAAAAGATATCGTCTCCACAGGGATTGGTGCCACTTCAAGAATCTAGTCTCTTGCACTGTAAAAAGTAAAAACACAAGTAAAGGATTATAGAAGTTTTAACTAATGACTAATCTAGAAAGCAATTAAGTAAAAGAAAAGATGAATTCAATTGAGAGAGATAGGCTAGGTTATCGTGAGTTGAGGTGTGATAGCCGATTGGATTGTCTTGGTAAAAGAGTGCACGGGCAACTCAGTTGCCGTGGCAACTTACACGACGGGTTGCCGTAGCAACTAATTGATGGTTGCTTGGGCGACTAGTTGGGCAACCGCTGCTTGGCGGGGGCAGCAACTTCAAGGTTTGGCGGAGCGTTCTTCAATGGTTTCTTCTTATCCCTAAGTCGAAACTCTAGCTATTTGTGCATGCCTTGATAATACATCCTGCGTGAATCAAGGGTGAACAACAACCAATCTTGCGCTCCTCTTAGCCGTTGAAATCCTTAACTTATTCCTAAGCCGGATTAATCTTCACCATCATTGGATTGAATAAAGATCATATTCATTCGTTTCTTGAATCTAACTCTCCCGATATTAGATAAATGGATGAAATCACGAGATCCTCTCCCAATTCACTCAAACAATAATAAGAATCAAGAATGAATAAACCTTGAAATAGAAAAGTGCAAACTCTTATTACCTAAACAAAAACCAATAGTTTCTCACAACCACAAAACACAATAACCATAGCCAAGTAAATTTAGTTCATGGCTAGGTTCCAAAGAAACACAAGATAAACAATCCCTAGCATGAACCCAATCGAACAAGGAAGAAAAGATGAAGCTTGTCGAAAATTCCTTGCCCTAGATGCTTGCGAAAATTCCCCTTGCTTCCTCTCTTAGAGTTGTCGAAATTCCCTTATTTTTCTCTCTCTTGGAATTGTCGAAATCTCCTTGATATTTATAGGGCTAGGCCAAAGTCCTTCTTTGAGGAGGAGTTTGAGTTGGAATTAAATTATCTTTAAAGAATATAATTCTTTATTATAATTTTATTCCTATTAGAACTTCTCCTATCCTCTTGGAATTTAATTCTTCTTTAATCTCTGCATGGCAATCAAATTCCTTTGGGCTTGGACCTTGCTCCATGTCATCTTGGGCTTGTAAAATCATGAATTTCGACATCCATATTGCTTTTGGTCTTTGTCGACAAATGCCATGGCGATGGCTCGGCGTCTCCTTCATGCACTGCCACGGCAACTAGCTCGGCATATCCTTCATGCATTGCCCTGGCAACTAGCTCGACATTGCTTTGGCAAGTGATCCTGCACATACACACACAAAAACACACCAAAGCAGCATCTATTTCCACAAAAATCACCAAGTTATGTAATCAAGCTCAACGATTGAAGGAAACATGGATTAATGCATGAATGGCTAACTATGCAACTAATATGAGCCTAAGTCTAACAATAATATGAGTAAAAGGGTAAGAAAAATAGTACTTTTGAACACTTATCACACCCCAAACTCGAACTATTGCTTGTCCTCAAGCAATGCAAACTCATAATTACCGCCAAGACTTCAAATTTTCACAAACTTAGCTTTGAACTTGATTTCAATTCTCTCTCAACGGGGCACAAAGTATGATTGGCTTTTTTATTTTTCGGAAAACGAGGAGTTACTCGGAATCAAACTATAATGCTTGTGCGTGTGTGCGGAGTTGTGTGCAAGTTGATTTTTCGGATTCTATGCAAACAGAGGTTTTCAAATTACTTCATTGGGTTCTTTTTAACTTGTTTTAACTAGAGCCAATTTGGGCACCTCTAGTGTTTTATTTTTAGTTTTCTTAAGTTAATTTAATCGACTAGAGCCGGTTTTGGGCACCTCTAGTTAAAAAAATTTTAACGCCTCCTAGAGCGTTTGGGCACCTCTAGTGATCAATTTTTTTAGCATATGCTAGAGCCAATTTCGGGCACCTCTAGCATTCATCCAAATTTTATTCTAACCCCCCAATTAGTTAATTATCAACCTAAGTTTACTAGAACTCCTTAAATCAATCAAACCACAACAGTGTTTCATCAAATTTAGCATCATAGTAAAATTCTAAGTTTTTCCATGGTTATCCTAGAATAAAAATTCTATCAATTAAGTGCATTGGTAAAGTCATCATTGAATATTCATCAAATCTAAGCAATTCTTGTTCCAATTAAAGGCATGGCAAGCAATTTATGTATCCTAAATGTAATGCTTAAGATTAATGTAACTAAACATGGTAATTACTAATAACAATCCCCCCCAAACTCGAGTGAGGCATTGTCCTCAATGCATGCATAAAAATAACGAAAAATAAAAATAAAAATAAAATGCATACGAGGACTTACTCCGAGAGTTCGTCATCGTAGATGATTAGTTTCCTTCTAGTTGGCATCTTGACTTTCTTGCTTGAATGCAATGGTTGTTTTCTTGTTGCCGGGATGTCTTCAGCTTTGGTTGCCGTGGCATCTTCATCATTGGTTGCCGGGGCAAGGATCTTGGCAGTAAATTTCCTTAGCATAGTAGTTGTGAGTCTTGTTGTGAAAAAGAAAATAAAGAAAACCTGAAAACTAAAAATAATGAAGAAAAAAATAAAATATCTCCTAAAAATAAAAAGAAAAATAAAAAGAAAAAGAAAAAGGAAATACTGAGAGGAGAGCATGCTCATGCATCTCCTAAGTTGACCACTTCCTTGTTACGTTCCACATGGGCACCATTGTAGTGCTTCAATCTTTGTCCATTAACTTTGAATTCATGGTTGTCAGAGATGGACTTGATTATCACAGCACCATGGGAGAATGGTTTAACGACTTCAAATGGTCCCGACCATCTTGATTTGACTTTCCGGGAAAAGTTTTAGCCTAGAATTGAATAGGAGAACTAGTTGCCTGGCGTGAATTGCCGTGGCAATAGTTTCTTGTCGTGCCATCGCTTTGTTTTCTCCTTGTAGATTCGTGCATTGTTATAGGCGAGTGCACGAAATTCTTCTATCTCATTGAGATCCATCAAGCGCTTTTTTGTCCGCACTTTCCCAATCCATATTCACGGTCTTGATTGCCCAAGACGCCTTGTGCTCGATTTCCACCGGTAGATGACATGTTTTACCATAGACAAGCCGGAAGGGGACATACCTAATGGTGTTTTGAATGCAGTGCGATATGCCCAAAGTCGTCATCTAGTCTTAATGACCAATCCTTCCTTGAGGATTTACAACTTTCTCGAGTATTCCCTTCAACTCCCGGTTGGAAATTTACGCTTGCCCGTTGGTTTGTGGGTGATATGCCGTGGCGATCTTGTGTGATATGCCGAGCGTTGCAACATCTTGGCAATTAGTCTGTTGTCAAAATGCTGCCCCCCGTCGCTGATAATTGCTCTCGGCATCCCAAACCGTGTAAATATGTTTTTCTGCAGGAATCGTTGCACGGTCTTGGAATCGTCGTTGGGAACTGCAGCTGCCTCTACCCATTTAGACACATAGTCAACGGCGAGTAAGATGTAGAGGTTGCCGAATGAAGATGGGAAAGGTCCCATAAAATCGATCCCCCATACATCGAACAGTTCCACCTCGATGATGTTCTGGAGTGGCATCTCATGTCGTCTAGAGATATTGCCCGTCCTCTGGCAACGATCACATTGCTTGTAAAAGTCCTGGGCATCTTTGTACAATGTTGGCCAATACAAACCGGATTGCAAGACTTTGGCCGCGGTACGAGTTCCTCCAAAATGTCCTCCATAGGGTGAAGAATGACATTGCCGGAGTACATTCTGTTGCTCTTCTTCAGGGACACATCGGCGTATAACCTGATCTGCACATTGTTTAAACAAAAGAGGCTCATCCCAAAAGTAATGCTTAGCATCATGGCGGAACCGCTTCTTCCCTTGGTGAGTAATGCCATACGGAAAAATACCACAAACAAGGAAGTTAACTAAATCTGCGTCCAGGGTATTGCCGAGGCATGTCGTTGTCGTAGTATCTGCTCCCAAAATTGCCGAGCGTGTGCGTCAAAAGACGCTGCGGCGTCGAGTTGCCGAGGCGTGTGCATCCATGGTTGCCGAGGCGTCATGGGTTGCCGAGGCGTTGAGGGTTGCCGAGGCAATTAGAATTTGTTCATCCGGGAATGCATCGCATATCTCTAGATCCGCGTCTTTCTCCCTATTGCGTTCCAAACGTGATAAGTGATCGGCCACTTGATTTTCTGTTCCTTTCTTGTCCTTAATTTCAATATCAAATTCTTGTAAAAGTAATATCCAACGAATCAAACGAGGTTTAGCATCCTTTTTAGCAAATAAGTATTTGATTGCCGAATGGTCCGTATGAACAATTACCTTTGTACCAATTAAATAGGATCGGAACTTGTCAAATGCGAAAACTACAGCTAGTAACTCTTTCTCCGTTGTTGTGTAATTCACTTGAGCATCATTAAGAGTTTTACTAGCGTAGTATATCACATGGAAGGTCTTTGTGCGTTGGCCTAGGACTGCTCCTACCGCGAAATCACTTGCATCACACATGAGCTCAAAAGGTAGCGTCCAATCCGGTGGAACGACAATGGGTGCCGAGGCAAGCTTTTTCTTTAGGGTTTCGAATGCTTGAGTGCAAGAATCATCAAAATCGAAGACTTTATCTGTTCAAGCAGATTACACAAAGGTTTAGTGATTTTAGAAAAATTATGAATGAACCTCTCTGTAAAAACTCGCATGTCCAGAAAACTTGAATTCCTTTAACCGAATTTGGTGGGGTAATCTCTCGATCACGTCCACCTTGGCTTTGTCTACTTCAATTCCCTTGGATGAAATCTTATGGCCGAGCACTATTCCTTCATCTACCATAAAGTGGCATTTCTCCCAATTGAGGACTAAATCTGTTTCTTCGCATCTTGCCAACACCCTCTCTAAATTGCCGAGACAGCCGTCGAAGCCATTACCAAAAACCGAAAAATCATCCATGAAGATCTCAAGGAAGTCTTGACCATGTCGAAAAAGAGCGCCATCATACATCTTTGGAAGGTTGCGGGGCGTTACATAATCCGAACGGCATCCTTCGGAAGGCATAAGTATCGTATGGGCATGTGAAGGTTGTCTTTTCTTGATCTTACGGTGCTATGGCAATCTGATTGTAACCTGAATAACCATCAAGAAAACAAGTAAAAGGGTTTACGCAAGACGGTCCAGCATTTGATCAATAAAGGGTAATGGGAAGTGGTCTTTCCTAGTGGCTTTGTTTAGCTTTCGATAGTCCATACAAACCCTCCAACCGGTCACAGTCTGGTTGGGATAAGTTCATTATTTTCATTGCTTACCCTTTATTTATACCTCCCTTTTTTCGGCACACATTGTACCGGACTTACCCACGTACTATCGGAGATAGGGTATATAATGCCGGCGTCAAGCCACTTGATGATTTCTTTCATTACAACCCCTTTCATGGCATGATTCAGTCTCCTCCGGGCCTCAATTGAAGGTTTGTGGTCATCTTCCAACAAGATCTTGTGCATGCACACCACCGGCTAATTCCCTTCAAGTCGGCAATTGTCCACCCTATTGCCTTTTATGTAGCTTCAACATGTTGATCAGCTTCTTTTCTGCTCAGGCTGTAACTTAGAAGAAATAATTACAGGTAATGTATTATCGATCCCTAAGTATACATATTTGAGTTGCTCGCAATTGTTTCAACTCAAGAATTGGTGGATTTTCGATAGAGGGTTTTTCGATCTTACCTTCCTTACCGAGTAGTCCGGTGGTTCAAAGTATGTACCGGGTCGATTGACTAGCCAATTTGCCTCTTCTCGGTTGTTCCTCATCGACCGGCTCTTCATACTCCTCAGGTTCCTCTTGATCGGCAATGTAGTTGCCGAGGCAACTAAATTCCTCATCGGTTAAACTCTGCCGTGGCATGAAGTAGTTGGCATTCTTCCGGATCATCGGCATGCCTTAGTGTTTGGAACACATTTAGTTTTACCGCTGGTCATTCACCCTCATTGTGAGTTCTCCTTTTCAACATCAATCAAGGTTCTCCTGCCGCTAGGAATGGTCTCCCGAGAATGATGGGTGCATGCTCATCCGCTTCACAATCCAAAACAATAAAGTCGGCTGGGAAAAATGAATTTATCAACTTTTACCAAGTATGTCCTCAATTTTTTCCTCTGGATGCACATAGGATGCTCGGCTAGGCTGCAAGATAATCATTGTAGGTCTTGCCTTCCCGATTCCTAGTTTTCGGAAAACCGATTTAGGCATCAAGTTTATGCTAGCCCCTAGGTCGCATAGTGCTTTCCCAACATAGTGATTTCCAATAGAACGGTATTGTAAAACTTAGGGATCCTTCAACTTGGGCGGCATACGATTGTGCAACATTTCCATGCATCCCTCTGTTGCGGCAATTGTTTCAAACTCTCCTAGCCTTGTTCTCTTGGACACAATGTCTTTAAGAAACTTGGCATAGTTTGGCATTTGTTCAATTGCTTCCACCAATGGCAAGTTGATGTGGACTTGCTTTAGGATATCAAGAAACTTCTTGAATTGGTATTCTTGCTTTTGTCGCTTCAACCTTTGTGGGAATGGTGGTGGAAGTCGGATATCTTCGATCTTTTCATTGGTTTGAAACCTGATTGACGGCATTACAGGCTATCCGGAGTTGCCGCGCGTTACTAACCAAGGGTTGCCGAGGCGTGCTTTATCGCCGGTTGCCGCAGCAATTCCCGGTTCAAGATTCGAGACTTTGCCGCTAGGTTCGTCTTGATCTTTTTGTGGAGTTTTGTTTGTTTGAGCGGGTTTGAACCTCTCTAAGTTGTTGGCCACTGGTGGTGATTGCCTTACATTGCTCATGGCAGTTCCTCTTGTGACTTCAGTATCGCTAGGTAAACCTCCTTGTGGTCTAGTGTTTGATTTTGAGCAAATTGTCCGACTTGATTTTCCAATGATTTGATTGCCGCCTCTTGGTTTTGCAATCTCATCTCGGTCTGTTAATAAAAGCATCAGTTCTTTTTATGAAATTACTATTCTCAGCCATATAAGATTCAGTTTTCATCATAAAAGCATTTAGAGAATTTTCCAAAGAACTAGATGTCGCTCGGTTGTTCTTTGCGGCATCCATTGTCGTGGCATATTCTCACTGGAATCCCGATGCTTGTGTATTACGATTGTTCGGGTTTAGAGCATTGTTGGGATTACTCCATGAAAAATTCGGTGCTTCTTCCAAGCTGGATTGTATGTATTTGACATCATGTTGTTGCCCCGATTGTAATTCCCCACATAGAAGCTAGATTCGGATTCTCGCATACATTCGGAAGAATTATGGTTATCACCACATAACTCACAAAAAGAATCCATTACCTTGACTTCATGTGTGTTGTTTGGTTTTTGCATGTTCGGACCATCTTGGTTAAAGCGCCAATTGTGCGAAATTGAATCGATGATCCTAGTTCATGTATTGTGGCTTGGCGTCTAACTCCTCCTCTTCTAGTAGATGGGAATTGATAATCATTCTTGGCCAGCCTGTTTAAAATTTGCATTGCTTCTTCCGGTGACTTATCTAGGAGTATGCCGTTTGCCGAGGCGTCTAGCATCATCCTTGTTGGTGTATTCACGGCATTGTAAAACATTGTTACTTGAGTCCACACCGAATCCGTGTAGAGGGCATTTGTGTAGAAGTTCTCTATATCGCTCCCAAGCCTCGTACATGGATTCATCATCCACTGCCGAAAAGAAGTAATGTCGTTCTGAAGCTTATCAGTCAAATTTGTAGGATTAAATCTAGCAAGGAAATCACGACAAAGATCAGTCCAAGATGCTATGGATCCGCAGAATGCTATTCAGCCATGCTTTCGCCCTATCCTCGGTGAATAGGGAATAATCTTAATCGTAAGACATCGGGGGTGACTCGTGTATCTTGAACGAGTTGCAAATCTCGAGGAAAGATTTCAGATGTTGTCGTGCATCTTGATTCTTTGAGCCGCCAAATTGACCTATTGTGTTGATCATATTAAACATTACCGGTTTCAACTCAAAGTGGTCGGCTTCAATTTCGGGTGCGACAACTCCGGGTTAAGTCCATCAAGATCTTCTTCAAGATAGTCTCGAATAGTTACATTTTCGTGCAAGAATCACTCCTCCTCCCGCTCGAACATCTTGATTAATATTGCCGTCTTGATTTGCCATTGCTTCTCTTATCCTTCGTTTAAGTCTTTGTAAGGTTCGTTCGATTTACGGATCAAAGGGATATTACGGTGAAGTCGGTCTCGCATACGGTCATATACCAATGCAAAACCAAAGTTTGTTAGCCCTTTGAATTTTAAACAAGAAAAATAAAAAGAAAGTGCAAGAAAGTAAAAACAAAGTCGCTATTGCCAATCCCAACAACGGCGCCAAAAACTTGTTGCGCGTAATAAGTGCTACATAAATGTGCAAGTATACACGTCGCAAGTTATAGTATAAAAGATATCGTCTCCACGAGGATTGGTGCCACTTCAAGAATCTAGTCTCTTGCAATTTGTAAAAAGTAAAAACACAAGTAAAGGATTATAGAAGTTTTAACTAATGACTAATCTAGAAAGCAATTAAGTAAAAGAAAAGATGAATTCAATTGAGAGAGATAGGCTAGGTTATCGTGAGTTGAGGTGTGATAGCCGATTGGATTGTCTTGGTAAAAGAGTGCACGGGCAACTCAGTTGTCGTGGCAACTTGCACGACGGGGTTGCCGTAGCAACTAATTGATGGTTGCTTGGGCGACTAGTTGGGCAACTGCTTGGGCGACTGGGCAGCAACTTCAAGGTTCGACGGAGCGTTCTTCAATGGTTTCTTCTTATCCCTAAGTCGAAACTCTAGCTATTTGTGCATGCCTTGATAATACATCCCTGCGTGAATCAAGGGTGAACAACAACCAATCTTGCGCTCCTCTTAGCCGTTGAAATCCTTAACTTATTCCTAAGCCGGATTAATCTTCACCATCATTGGATTGAATAAAGATCATATTCATTCATTTCTTGAATCTAACTCTCCCGATATTAGATAAATGGATGAAATCACGAGATCCTCTCCCAATTCACTCGCAAACAATAATAAGAATCAAGAATGAATAAACCTTGAAATAGAAAAGTGCAAACTCTTATTACCTAAACAAAAACCAATAGTTTCTCACAACCACAAAACACAATAACCATAGCCAAGTAAATTTAGTTCATGGCTAGGTTCCAAAGAAACACAAGATAAACAATCCCTAGCATGAACCCAATCGAACAAGGAAGAAAAGATGAAGCTTGTCGAAAATTCCTTGCCCTAGATGCTTGCCGAAAATTCCCCTTGCTTCCTCTCTTAGAGTTGTCGAAATTCCCTTATTTTTCTCTCTCTTGGAATTGTCGAAATCTCCTTGATATTTATAGGGCTAGGCCAAAGTCCTTCTTTGAGGAGGAGTTTGAGTTGGAATTAAATTATCTTTAAAGAATATAATTATTTATTATAATTTTATTCCTATTAGAACTTCTCCTATCCTCTTGGAATTTAATTCTTCTTTAATCTCTGCATGGCAATCAAATTCCTTTGGGCTTGGACCTTGCTCCATGTCATCTTGGGCTTGTAAAATCATGAATTTCGACATCCATATTGCTTTTGGTCTTTGTCGACAAATGCCATGGCAACTGGCTCGGCGTCTCCTTCATGCACTGCCCTGGCAACTAGCTCGGCATATCCTTCATGCATTGCCCTGGCAACTAGCTCGGCATTGCTTTGGCAAGTGATCCTGCACATACACACACAAAAACACACCAAAGCAGCATCTATTTCCACAAAAATCACCAAGTTATGTAATCAAGCTCAACGATTGAAGGAAACATGGATTAATGCATGAATGGCTAACTATGCAACTAATATGAGCCTAAGTCTAACAATAATATGAGTAAAAAGGGTAAGAAAAATAGTACTTTTGAACACTTATCAATAGGCATTCAACGTTTGATTATAAATGAAATAGTAATGATATTCACTTATGATATGCGGCAGATCACTGATTTTGGTACCTACCCGTATGCCTTTCGTCTATGCAATGTCGAACATACCACAATCCCATCTATCAAGTTTGATGTGGTTCTAGTCATTTAATTATCAATTTCATGATAACAATAAAGAATTTTAGAAAGCTGAATACCCATTTTCTTGAATCATGATTTTAGGACACTGAATTTTGAGCTTGTCAAATGGCACATTCAGTTTTCCAAACACCTTAACGAAGTCTTCATCCTCATCAAATTTCGCAAAACAAAGTATCTGAAATGAAAACATAGTACAAAGTTCATTATAGACAGAACCAAGCAAACTACATTGGGTTTGTTGAAACAAACCCGAGACGATTAACTCAAATAAGGTCCATTTTTTTCTTTTTATCTTGTCTAGATGCAACATATTAACCCAAGGAGTGCATGACAGCAGTGGAAGAAATCTCAAAAGAAACGGACATTGAATTGACAACCAACCGCACATATTTGCATTTTAGGGACAAAATTACAAATCTAGAAAACTAAAAAGACTTAGTTAAATTTGAAGTTGTCAATCCTTAATTAGTCAGGTTACATGCTTACTTGCCAAGTTTTAGCTTAAAACGATCATCCAAACTCATACAATTGCATTCACAAAAAAAGTAAGAACCAAAATAAAAGAATTAGAAATCATAAAATCACATCAACTGAAAATAACAACTATCCGTATCGATACTCAGGCTGGGGTATCGGTACCTGGCTATGTTTTTACAAAGGTGTACCGATACCTTCTCCCGAGTATCGGTACCCTAACACGAGCTCAAAATTCTAGATTCCAGTAGCTAAAATGCATACCAATACTCTATCCCGCGTACCGATACCCAAGCCAAAAATACAAATACCCGTATCGATACAGTTGCTCGCGTATCGATACCTAGGCCAAATTTACACTTACTCATATCGATACCAGGCCGAGCATAATGATACCCCCAGACCTATAATGTACAAACTTGCTAGTTTTTTACCCTAAAAGGTAGATTAAACATGCCTAAAACATTCTCACATGAATACACCACTAAACCAAGGATTAAATTATGCCAAAATCCCATGGAGACAAGAACTATAAAAAGCATACTTCTCATTGTTGAAATTCTAGAGGCATGCTTCCTAAAAACCATCAAACTCAACATTCAAAAAGATATTTAGGGCATATTTCATCATTGGTATCATCTCAATGATCTAATAACAACATATTAAACATGTTTGAACCACAAAAGCATAAGCATAGGTATTTCCAACCTATATACAAACTATGAAAGTCACAAAGCATCAAACACATATAGGAAAGTCGTCAACAAAACATGCACCAATCCCCAACATGATAATCCATCAAACCACAACATAGAACCTCCACAACATAACCAAAATCTAGATTACAAATGCTCCAAAAAAACATGGTAACGCATTGCCATATTTGCAGAATTTAAAGCTTGGTTTTCATACTCAATGGTTTTCTTGCTTGTGGACCCTCCTTGCCAAGAGATTGCTGCCCTCCAACTCTATTGCTCTGCATTAATGGGGAAAGAGAGCGTAAACACTTGCTTAGTGAAAATGCTCTGAAGTAAAACATTGATGCATTTCAAAACTCTTTTGAAAACCATATAGCTTTTGATATAAAATATGCTTGCTAAACCAAAGCAATTTCTCATTTGTTTCCCAAAATAAATCATGCATAACAACCATATGCATCAAACAACTTTCACAAGTTATAAATCTCATATATTGGCAATTAGTGTGACACTGAATATACTCACCTCTATCCACAGATAGACTCACTTTTATCCTTACATTCAAAACAAGAATGTTATCTATATACATCAGATACACGGATTTCTCATGGTGGTCTCACCTCCACCACATCTCATTTTGACCGGGAGTAGTCTCACCTCTACCCCGTAGTGTTAGGATCACCTCTAACACACACAACAAATAGGCTCACCCCTATTATAAGAACCAAAATCACCATCAGCTCAAGTAGCCTCACCGCTATACCTCAAGAGCCATAGAGCGGTCGACTTTATATTATAGTACACTTTAACCCTATGGCTAGCCAATTATATCCGATACTTTCTCATTTACGTCACATAGCCGATATATCATTTTTAAATACATTTACTTATTGTTTTCCAATGCATTTTACTAAACCGTTTCATATGCAAAGCCACTTTGCCAAAGGCAACAACGTATTCCCTTTTAGGAACAAATCTCAATGCTCATAGGCATCCAAATACTTTGATAAACATTGTATATTAATCCAAAATGATGCATTTACAGTAAGCAAATCAAACCATGTTTAAAACTAAACATGAATTCCATAAGCTCATATCAAGCCAATACACAACGGCGAAAATAGCAAAAACTTACTTGAGCTTAGTTAAGCTTTTTAGGCTATAACTAAACCCCCATGATCCACCGATCAAACCTTTAAAGAGCTTTACCCATTTATACACTCACTGATACACCTCGCTTTGCTCACCAACGCGAATCGAGCCTCCGAAAAGCGATGAATTCAACTAGGCAACCTTGCCTTGATCATCCTCTGTTTTAATCACATAAAACCAGAGGTAAAATACATCATTATGTATTCAACTTACTGCCAAACATCAATCCCCTGCATCCTTTCACATTACCCTTCTGAAACATTAGCCGAAACTACCGAAAAAAATATCAATCTTCGTTCTACTGAAATCTAACTTCAAACCAGCAATTCTAACATTTAATCGACATCAAAACATAACCAAAAACACCTTTTAAGCATCCTAATATTTCCAGCACCTCAAGAACACCTAAAACGCCTCAAAAACTAACTATTAACAACCTAAAAAATTAGCAATTCAATTAGTTTCAGGATTTCATTTGCAAATCTCATTACACATCATTAAAATAAACTTTCAATGTGATCTAAACCCACCAAAATCACATCAATTCAGATTCATAACAAAACCCAATCAATTTCTTAATAAAACCAACATTAAACCATTAAATCTTGATTTAATCATCAAAACAACTCAAAAATCAATTACAAAGGATCAATAACTTGGGAATTTCAGTAAAGAACCTTTGATTAGAGGAAAGAAACGAAAATCACCTTTAATTGTAGACTTCATCCTTAATTGGCGTGATTTGGAGAAATCACCAAGGTTGAAGTAGAAGATTTGATGTAGAAACAAAGGAATCCATTGTTGAAATCAAAAGTAGGACTAAAAGATTGATTCCTAAGACTTTTAGAAAAGAAAAGGTAGTTTGGTTGCTAAGAATTTGAGAGAAAAAAATTTAGAGAAAATAGTTACGTAAGAAAATATTTTGGATTATTAAACACAACTAATTAAAACCCAGTTTAATCCCCTTTATTAAATCATTTTAAAACCATTTTAAAATTGTCAAAATTAAGGGAAAATCTTGATAAAACCAAGTGGCTTAATATCTCCCTAAAGATTCTAAATTTTGACCTTTTACTATTTAGCCACTAAAAGCAGTTTTCAATTTTTACATTTTGGTCAGTAGAGCAAAATGCCCACAAATCAAACTATATTTTATCAAATTGAGTTTACTAAAACCCTTAATATAATTATTAAATATTTTTCAACATTTTCCATAATTTTATCTACATCAAAAATATTTAGTATGAATTAATTCCCGAAACTAACTCAAAACTGACTAATCTGGTTCACCCGAACCGTCTAAACTATCCAACTAACTCCTAGGCCCAAATTCGAGGCGTTACAACTCTCCCCCACTTAAGAAATTTCATCCTTGAAATTTACCTATAGGAAAAAGATGAGGAAACTGTTTCTTCATGTCCTCCTTTGCCTCTTTGGCTTCCTCGACTCCCCGATATCGCCACAATATCTTGACCAACTCTATGGTCTTCCCACGAAGAACCTTAGTGTTCGAATCCAGCACCTTTATAGGCTCCTCATCATAAGACAAATCGGGACATAACTCTATCTCCTCAACAAGCACAACATGCGACGGAGCCGACCGGTACCTCCGAAGCATCGACACATGAAAAACATCATGTATCTTTTCATGCTCAACCAGTAACCTCAATCTATATGAAACCGGACCAACACGCTCAATCACCTCATAAGGTCCAATGAACCTAGGGCTAAGTTTACCCTTGCGCCCAAACCTCATCACCTTCTTCCAAGGCAAAACCTTCAAAAACACTTTATCACCTACTTCATATTCAACCTTTTTTCGCTTCAAATTTGCATAAGACTTTTGACGACTTAAAGCCTCTCAAAAATGAGTTTTACTTTCTCATTTGTACCCTTAAGAAAATCAGGCCCCGTAACATGCTTCTCGTCCGTTTCTGCCCAACAAAGAGGCATATGACACCTACGACCAAAAAGAGCCTCATAGGGAGCCATCTAGATACTCGATTAATAACTATTATTGCAAGCGAGCTCCACTAACGATATTTGCTTCTCTCATGTCCCTTGAAACTCTATTACACAATATCTCAACATATCCTCCAAAATCTGAATAACACGCTCAGACTGTCAATCCGTCTGAGAATGATAAAATGTACTAAGCCTTGTACCCAATCCCATATGAAGGCTTCCCCAAAACCTTGATGTGAAACACGGATCTCTATCTGATATAATCGACTTAGGAACCTCATACAACCTTATAATCTCAGCGATATACAAAACCACCAACTTGTCTAATGTATACATCGTATGCATGGCAAGAAAACGTGCACACTTCGTAAAACAATCAACAATCACCCATATTAAATCCTTTTTAGACCGTGTTAATGGTAGACCCGTAACAAATTCCATGGTGATCTTTTCCCACTTCCACTCAAGAATTCGAACAGGTTGCAACAACCCAGAAGAAAACTGATGTTCAGCCTTAACTCGCTGACACACCATGAAACGAGAAACAAACTTGGCCAAATCCTTCTTCAAGCCAACCCAATAATACAAATACTTTAAATCTCGATACATCTTTGTACCACCAGGATGCATAGCAAAAGGACTAGAATGAGATTTAATTAAAATAGTACGTCTCAACTTCGAATCTTCTGGCACAACTATTCGACCTTTAAAGCATAAAACATCATCATCATCAAAATACAAATCTATTGAATTAACATCCAAAATATCATTAACATGTGGAACCAACGAATCATCATACCGTTGCCTCGCTTTAATCACTTGAGACAATGTAGGCTTAACTTGCAATTCAGCCAACAAACCACCTTCCCATGTCACACTCAACCTTATAAACATCGCCCTAAGCTCAACAGTAACCTTACGGCTCAACACGTATGCCACCACATTGGCTTTCCCGGGATGATACTCAATGGACAAGTCATTATCTTTAAGCAACTCAATCCACCTTCGTTGCCTAAGATTCAACTCCTTTTGAGACATCAAATACTTCAAACTCTTATGATCGGTGTAAATGATACACTTCTCACCATAAAGATAATACCTCCAAATCCTCAAAGGAAACACAACCGCCGCAAGCTCTAGATCGTGAGTCGGGTAGTTGCACTCATAAACCTTCAATTGCCTTGATGTGTAAGCGACAACCTTCCCATCTTGCATCAATACATAACCCAATCCAACATAGAACATATCATTGTATACCACAAACTCCTTACCAGGCTCAGGCTAAATCAGGACATGA
This sequence comes from Hibiscus mutabilis, assembly GCA_019671005.1. Lineage (NCBI taxonomy): Eukaryota > Viridiplantae > Streptophyta > Magnoliopsida > Malvales > Malvaceae > Hibiscus > Hibiscus mutabilis. The sequence goes on along the minus strand of CM033726.1, from coordinate 12,409,961 downwards.
ACATGAGTTAAAATCTCCTTCAACCTCTCAAAACTAAGTTGTTGATTATTCGTCCACACATAAGGAACATTCTTTTGCAACAAATTCGTCAATGGAGCAGTAATACTAGAGAATCCATCCATAAAACGACGATAATAGCCTACCAATCCAAGGAAACTACAGACTTCTGATACCGTCTTAGGTTGTTTCCAATTAAGAATAACCTCTATCTTTTGTGAATCAACATAGATACCTTCAGCGGAAACCATATGACCAAGAAATATCACTTCCTTAAGCCAAAACATACACTTTCTCAACTTAGCATACAACTAATAATCTTTCAAAGCTTGTAACACAATCCGCAAATACTAATCATGTTCCTTCTCGGTACGAGTGTACACAAGAATATCATCGATAAACACTACTACAAATTGACCAAGATACTCATAGAATACCATATTCATCATATCCATGAAAGTAGTTGGGGCATTTGTCAAACCAAACAACATCACCAAAAGTTCATAATGTCCATACCTAGTGCGAAAAGCAGTTTTTGACACATCCACATCCTTAACCTTTAATTGATAATACCACAATCTCAAATCAATATTTGAAAACATAAATGCACCATAGAATTGATCAAACAAGTCGTCAATCTGAGGCCAATGATAGTTATTTTTAATCGTCAACTTATTTAATTACCGGTAATCAATGCACATACGCGCTGTTCCATCATTCTTTTTTCATAAAAAGAACCGGTGCACCCTAAGGTGAAACACTAATCGAATGAACCCTCGATCCAATAACTCTTGAAGTTGTGTCTTCAATTCTTTTAGCTCTTTTGGTGCCATACGATAATGAGCAATAGAAACTGATATCGTACCCGAGTACGTCTCAATATCAAATTCCACATCTCTATCTAACAATAAATCCAATAATTTTTTAGGAAACACCTCCAAAAAATCACACACAGTCTGAATATCCTACACTCGAACCCCTTTGATATTCAGATTCATCACAATCGCTAGATAAGCTTGACAACCCTCTTGCATCAACTTTTCTGTTCATATAGCCGAAATGACATTAGACAAGAATTTGACAGTATCGCCAACCACCACAACCTCATAATCATCGGTAAGCCTCAAAAAATCCTTTTGCATTCACAATCCATAACCGCTTTATGCTCGCTTAGCTAATTCATACCTAAAATAACATCAAAACTATGAAATGGCAACTCCATCAAATCTGCGGCAAACTCATGGCCTTGAACCATTAAAGGGCATCTTTTATACAACCTTCTAACCGTAACTGTCTTACCGATGGAACTAGTTACTAGCATACCAACATCTAAAATCTCAACAGGAACGTTTAACAAATGTACATGCCCACTCAAAATGTGTGAATGAGTAGACCCCAAATCAATTAAAGAAAATAATGACAAAGATTACAAGGTAAAAGTACTTGTGATCACATCAGTGTCATTACGGCCCTCATGATGAGCATAGATCTGAGTTGGCCCATCATTCTCTGGTTGTACAGTAACTGTATAAGCCGCAGTCATTTTACACCCTTACACATATGAAAATTACCTCTACTATAGCCTCAGCCTCTAACAAGCACAGCAACCTGTACCAGTGCAACTCTTGTAATATGCAGACAGTCATGCTTCATATGATTAGGTGACTCATACTCCCAACAAGCTTCAGTTGCTCTCCAACATTCACCCGCATGGCGTCTTCCACAACGCTCATACTTGGTAGCAATACGTACACCCTAATTACAGCCACTACCACCACTATACTTATGATTCGGCTTGTATTACTTATCATACCTCTTGTTCTTCCTTTCAGAATAACCGGAGCTCGCCACTCTCTTAACCGAGTTTACATTCACAGTTTGTACTGAAACACCAAAGGATTGCTCAATATCCTTATCCCTGTTGACTAATACATCAAAATATGTATAATTTGTGGCCAAGAAATATGTCTTGATGCCCTTAAAAAGTCTATAACGAAACCTATCACATCTATGACGATCGTCCGAAACCAACTCATGAGCATACTGGCTCAAGTGAACAAATTTCACCTCATACTCAGACACCGTCATGTCACCTTACACCAATGACATAAACTCTCGCTTTCTGGCATCTTGGTACTGAGGACCAAGATACTTCATCTTGAAAGCTCTCTGGAAGAACTCCCAATTCAAATTAGAATTTAGAACTCCCACAATCGTGGTCACCCACCAATGATAAGCATCACTGTGTAGTAAAGATACAGTACAACCCAACTTACGTGCATTATTACACTCTATCTAACCCAGAATACGGATAGTACTCTCCAGCCAATTCTCAGCCGCCTCATGATTCAATCCTCTAAATTTCACACCTTTCAAGCTATGAAGAGGCTCCAATGGCAACCCATGGTTGACGGCCACAACATGCATCGATGCTTGCACATGCACCCCGTGTAACGACCAGAATCTTAAGTTTTATGAATTGGGCCTCATAACCTAGTATTGGGCCTTTGGAATGGAAGACCAATTAAGAATAATCAATTGGGCCTAGGGGTAAAAGGGGAAAAGAGGTATTTAATCAAGTGTGTATATTTATTTGATTGGGTAAAATAAAAATAGTTTGGTAATTTGAATAAAGGTAGTCGATGATTTGATGGGGGAGAGGAAAAAATAAGATATTTTGGGAGAGAGAGAAAAATGAGGAAAAGAGAGAAAAAGGTATAGAAAGAAGCTTTGAGCCTTGATCTATGGTCATTAGAACCGTCATTCGTGACACCACAGCCGCCATCATCTTCATCTCGCCGAGATACTTCCGACAATGATCACCACATCATCATCGGAGCCACCGTTAGAGGGGGTGAGAGGAAGGAAGCTCGGCTAAGTTTGAAATAAGGTATTTTTAAAGGCCAAAACTGAGACTAAAGACCACCAGCGTGTTCATTGGCATTGGAACAGTAGGACTGAAGCTTGTCATCGTTGTCCGACCATCGAATGAGGCCTCACACGCCCCCAGTGCCACCAGTGAGGGTGGGCGTACGCCAGCCCAGGAAAATGCACACAAATCCTGTACACTGCACCGGATCATAGGACCGTTTTCACATAGATCTGGCTGCACCAGATCACGCCATGCGGGTGCATGGTTTTTATGATACATTGTATCGCACCAGATCGCCTAGGGCAGTTGATACCATTAACCAGGCTGTTGGCTTTTTTAGGGGACCCTACCCAGGGGTTTCTTGATGTTTTGGATCTATTGGCGCAATCTGTTTTGCCAAATTTGAACCTATTAAGCTATTTTTATGTATTTGATCTTTCAAATTCATTAAAGTATATGATTAATTGATACTTATGGTATTAATTAATATACGATGATTATTTGGGATCATGTATCGAATTAAGTGAAATATTTAAGAAGCTCGGATGAGGATTTTAGAAATATTGTCTTAAGGCTAGTACACCTCAAACTTTAAAATGCTTTATGAGCATCATAAGTGTAATTGTTTTGCATGTTAGTGGTTGCAAATTAGGATATGAGTAATAAGCATGTGTTAATATCAGTATTTTGAGACTTAGTAATTATCGAGATGCTTGATGAGCTTGAGAATGTTTAAGACTGTTATGAGCTTTAAAGATCGTAGAGGATTGTATGAATATTCATATAATTATTTGATTGTATTATTGGTTGATTGATTGATAAATGATGATGCCTTGCATGCTAGCTTGAATAAATTGATATGGTTAACTGAAATTACAGTTAAGATATAATACCGATAAATATATGATTTAATAGATAAAAAGCTGATAACTAATATTAATAAATTAAATGTGTTAGACACACACTTAAATGACTTTCATATCACTTTTGAAGTAAGCTCATCTACTTGAACATCTTCTGTCGAAGCTTCTCTCCTTAGTATTTGGCAATTAATCCTTATCTTCTAAGTCTATTAAGATATTAGGGGATAATAAGCATACAATGACAACTGTCATGCGGCTTAAAAATACGAAGAAAGTCTGTGCAAGAAAATAGACAAAAATGCCAAGGCATTCAATTATTAAAAACCTAAATTTAAGCGTTCATCGCAACCACCCCAACCCAACTTAAGAGATTAGTTCATGGCTAAGAAAACCAACGAAACCATATCGTTTTTAAACATCACCATCATCATAGAAAATAAAACTAAGAGAAATTGACTAAAGAAGGAGATCCATTGATGCAAACCTTCAATGGATCCAGATTTTTCAGTCACTACCTGGTTTAAACCACTATTTGACTTCTATCCTCTCTTTCTTCTCACGGTGCAGCCTTCTCTGCTCAATCAATGGGCTTCTTTATACAGGAGCTTATAGAAACCCTAATTAGGGTTTGGTTTTTAAAAGTTTGTTACGCACCATTGTAAGCGCGTTATCTTCTTTTTGAATTAAGGTTGATCTGGCTTTGACTCACGGCTAACTGATCGAGAATTGGACTTCCTTCTTTTGCCAATCGATCTTGGCATTCTTTCTTCCCGCTTTTTCCAACTACACTCGATATTTCTCTTCTTCTCCAACTACTCCTGACCTGCCCACCACAGCAAGAAAACACCTATTCATCTCGGTAGTGAAAATTTGTACACTCCTTAACTCCTAGATGCAAATGCATGAATCTACTGGCAAAATGCACAAATAAATACCCAAAGTCAAAAAATAGCATGACAATATATACGAGAAAAGTAGGACTTTTGAGGAGTTATAACGATGATGTGACGACGACAACAACATTGGCTACTTTAGGATTTGGGTTAGGGTTTTTGAAATTTGGATTTTTTTTGTGAAATGTGGTAAAGTTAGAGTTTTTTATAAAAAAATTAAGTTTTTTTAAAAATAAAAAAATAATTAAAAGAAAATATAAAGTAAAACATATCATGTGTCTCATTTTAATTAGCTAATTTTTAACGGCAATTTACGGCCAAACACCTAAAATTGACGAAATAAAACGTTAGATACTTATTTTGACAAAAAAAAATTAGATATATAAAGTAAAAAGTGATATGATTTGGATACTTATATTTTAATTAAGCAGCTGAGGCGGAACAGCCTCATTTAAACAAATAGCTAATCACCCTTCTCAATTCCTTCCTTTTTCAATTTAAACCCGACAAAAGCCCAAACAAACTTAAATCAAGCGCAAACTCATATGTTATGCTTCCAACTTAAGTTTGTAAATCCAAATGTCCTACTCGACCAACTAACCTAATCTTTGGTTAATGCTTGACAGTTGACTCAAAAATTTGAGATCGTTACAAAGACGATAATGAAAAGAAATGAAGATGAGAATTGTTCCAAAACAAAAGAAATGAAGATGAGAAAGATGATGCCATGGTTTTAAATGTGCTCAACATACTGTCCTCCTAAACCCCACGTCCAAACAAATTAGGGTCATCTTGTGTGAATCCCATTTTTCATAAATAGATAAATTGCACTCCAAATCCCCCAAACTTATAGGTTTAGGGAAAAAATCAACACTATTTGGGTTCCGATATCTCATTCAGTCAAATCCAATCTTAGCCTAATAATATCAATTGAGTTCACTACTCGATTTTAACTTGATTTAGATCAACACACGAATATTGACTTAAAAATTTGAGTTGCTACATAATCTCCCCACGGATAATTCTACAGTAAATGCCATTTACCACAATGTACCACTATTCATATGTACCGTAATGTACCATTAACTGTTTTAATTAGTTTTGAAATCTTAGGGACCAAAAATGTTATTATCCCCTTTTAGAATAAAATCTTAAAAATAACTTTTATATTACTTTTTCATATTTTCTTTTATTTTTTAATTCAAAAAATAATTAAACTTTTATTACTATAATAATTGTTACATTCACTTTAATTTAAGGGTAAAGTTCACAAATGGTCACTAGACTTTGATCAATTATTCAATTTGCTAACCAAACTTTCAATTGCTTCAATGTTACCATTAAACTTTTAGTTTTGTTTCAATTTGGCCACTGACCCTTTAACAACCATTAAAAAAGTGATGTGGCTGTTAAAATATTTTGTATAATAACATATTTAGTCCTCCACGTTTACACATTCAAATAATTTATTCTTAATTCGAAAGAAATAATAAATTTAACCCTCATTAATAATGACTCTATTTTTAGTTAGAGATAATTTAATATTTTATTTTGATCCCTCAATTATAACTAATGTTATCTTGTCCCTCCCAAGTCCTAACCATACCTTCATCCGTTAAAAACAATTTGTAATGTTATCTTGTCTCACCCCAACCCTCACCGCTTCTTTCTACTCTAAAAAAACATATATGAGTTCTTACACTTTTAGTTTTAGTCATAGCGTTGAAGAAGTTGTATGGGGAAATGGCAATGGTGAGTTTATTATGCATTTTGATGTTTAGTTCTAGTATTTAATCCTCTTCTTCAATCCTAAATTGGATTGGGTATGGTTGAGATTTAGAGGGACAAGATAAAATTAGTTATAATTAAAGGATCAAAATAAAATATTAAATTATCGCTAATTAAAAATAGGGTCAAATTAAAATAATGATGGTTAAATTTATTATTTCTTTCAAATTATGACTCAGTTGTTTCAATGTGTAAACGTGGAGGACTAAATGTATTATTATACAAAATATTTTAACAACCACATCACCATTTTAACAGTTGTTAATGGTTCAGTGGCCAAATTAAAACAAAACTAAAAGTTTAATCGTAACATTGAAGCAATTGAAAGTTTGGTTACCAAATTGAATAATTGATCAAAGTTTAGTGACCATTTGTGAACTTTACCCTTAAATTAAAGTGGATTTAAAAATTATTATAAAAATAAAAATTTTAATTAATTTTTGCATTAAAAAAAATATAAATATTTTATCTTAAAAAAATAATAACACTGGTCTTTAAAATTTTAAAATTAATTTAAAAAGTTAATGGTGTACATATAATAAATAGTGATACATTTCGGTCTTTATAAAAAAGTTGTTTAAGTGAATGCAATGAACTGTTTTTGTTCAAATACGTAAAAAGCATTGCTGCTCAAAATCCCTAAAAACACAGATCCCCTTTTCCCCTGAATATTCAATCTCGACATTAGGAGGTTCTGCTTGATTGTTTTGATTCCTGGATCTTCCTCTTCCTCTTTTCACGGAGTCAACATCATCGTTTCCTGCTGGGTGCTCGACTGCTTTCTCTGGATCTTAGCGCATCGAGATGTTTTGGTTTTGCCAGCGGTGGATCAGGTTCTAAATCTCCCTTTTTTCTGTTTATATTGTTTTGTTTCCCTTCTCCCTTGCGTTTGTTTACAGTTTCATCCGGACATTGCTGGTCGGTCTGGCTTCTTTCCTTCTGACCTTCTTTCAAATCTTCTTTGCAACGTGGTTTCGCTGGTCTTCCGTTTTTTCTTTTGCTGGAATCATATGGTGTGTCTATCGTTGAATGTAAGAGGGTTAGGTAAACAGGGAACTAGGAGAGCTCTCTCAAATATCGTCCGAAAATTTCAGCCTACGGTTGTTTTTTTAAGTGAGACAAAGCAAAAGAGAGCAAAACTTGAACGGATTCGAAATAATCTCCGTTTTGCAAACAGTTTCTATTTTGAACCACAAGGCATTTCGGGAGGCATCGCCCTATGGTGGACATGCGAAGTTGATATAAATATTTTGGGCGATGGGAAAAACCTGAAAGATACAAGAATCTCTTTCCAAAACTCCCCCCACTGGTTTTGCTCCTTTGTCTACGCCCCTCCAGGCAGAGAAGAAAAACAAAGTTTCTGGAAAGAGTTGGGCGAGACTCGTGTATCATTGGGGACTAACATTGTCAAATGTCAAAATGAAAAACCGGGTGGAAATCTCTATGATAGGATTCAAGCTGACTGGTTCAATAGCTTTGTCGAAGAATGTGGGCTCATGGATATGCCATGGTCTAATAAAAGAATTGATGATGATGCTATTTTGGAGAAGCTTGATAGAGTTCTTTTCAACGTCCCATGGAATACTGTATTCAATTCTGCTTTCTGCTCTATGGAGCCTGCTATTGGGTCTGACCATAACCCAATTATTTGCTTCATTAAGGGAATTAGTAAGAAAAGGAAGAAACTCTTCAAATTCGAATCAAAGTGGCTTCTTGAGGAAGATTGCAAACCCACCATCGAAGAGGCCTGTAAACAAAAAACTCAATCAAACCTCTCATCAAATTTAGTTTGGAAACTGAGAGAACTCGATCAGACTTCAAAGCTAGAGTCGATGAAAATACAAAAGAAATAAGGAAAAAGCTGAAAAAGCAATCAAAAGGATCGCTGAAATTCAACGTGTTACCCTAACAAAAGGAATCAGCTGCAGAGGAAAATTCCCTTCAGGAGGAACTTAACATATATTGGGAAGGGGAGGAACGATATTGGCATCAAAGAGCAAGAACAAAAGAATTACAGTTTGGGGACAGAAACACCTCTTTCTTTCACGCTACAACGCTCCAAAGCAGAAGGAAGAATGCCATTCTAAAAATTAAAGACAACAATGGTAATTGGATTGAAGAGGAAGAAAGAATTATCCTCTCTTTAAAGGAGCATTTTCAAACTCTGTTTACAAAGTATCCCTCTGTGAACTTAAATCATGTTGCTCATCTTATCCCAAGCATTATAGATGATATGTATAGGAAACTTAGTAAAAATGTTTTTGAGGTGGAAGTCAAAGAAGCAGTTTGTAGCATGGGTGGCCTCAAAGCACCAGGACCTGATGGATTCTCAGGTGTTATGCATGTGGATCTCAACATGACTGACCCTGTTCTTATTCCAAAAAATGGCAATCTTGTTGAAACAAGCCACTTTAGACCAATCAGTCTTTGTAACTTTGTCTACAAAGTTATCTAAAAAATCCTTGCTTCGAGACTTAAAGGGATTTTGGATCCTATTATTTCCCCTATGCAACCTGCTTTTGTCAAGGGTAGAGCCATCCTTTTCACCAAGGCGGATGAGAAAAATTGTTCGACTATTCTGAAGATCATTGATGATTTTAAAGGGCCACTGGTCAGACAATTAACAAAAACAAGTCTGAAGTTTTTTTCTCCACTAATTTAAGTGTTCCTAGCAGATCACACCTTTTAAATGTCATTGGCTTTGCCCAAATGGAAGAGGGTAGTAGTTATCTGGGTATCACTTCTATTTGGGGCAGAGGGAAAAAAGAAGCCCTTAGTTTTCTCTATGTCAGAGTTTGCTCAAAACTGCAAGGATGGAAGAGCAAGCTTCTTTCTCATACTGGTAGAGAAGTTTTAATTAAAGCTGTAGCCACTCCAATCCCTTCTTACATTATGCAGAGTTTTCTCATACCAAAAACCTTCTGTAAAGATTTGAATTCTCTCATCGGGAGATTTTTGTTGGGGAAATTCACCTGAGCCAAGAAGTGGGTTTCACTGGACTAATTGGGGGAAGATGTGCAACTCAAAAGACTTGGGTGGAATGGGCTTTCGGGATCTCCTTACTTTCATCAAAGCTTTAATGGCTAAACAGTCATGGCGAATCTTAAAGGATAAAAGTTCCCTTCTGTTCAAGATTCTGTGGGGAATTTATTTCCCAAATTGTGATTTCTTACATGCCAAGAAATGCAGTAACCCTATATGGTGGTGGAGTAGCATTCTTGATGGTATTTCTACACTTAATGGCTGACTTCTCTGGACGATTGGAAAAGGAGATAAAGTTTCAATTTGGGAAGAACGTTGGGTTCCAAATCTGCCAAATGGATCTATCCTCTCCCAATGACCTGCAAATTGTCATGAATGGTGAGTTTCTCACTTCCTTTCAAATGATGGAATGGACTGGAATATTCAAAAACTCCATAATCTGTTTTCTGATTTTGAAGTGGAATGTATCCTAAAAGTCCCTATTGGTTGCCCCTTAATCTCGGATTGTATTGTTTGGTCTCATAACAAATCCAGCCTTTACACTGTCAAATCTGGGTATAATTTCTTGAGGGAACATAGGATTGGTGGTGAAGAGGCTTCCTCGAGTCTTAGTATTTCTGACTCAAAAAAACTTTGGAGATCCATTTGGAACCTTAAAGTTCATCCAAAACTCAAATCTTTCTTGTGGAAAGTGGGTCATAATGTTATCGTCACTAATCTCAACATGCATAGAAGACTAAAGCACACCTCTCCAACTTGCAGACGTTGTTTTGTCAAAGATGAAAGCATTGACCATATCCTTTTCTTTTGCCTGTTTGCTCAGGCTGTTTGGAGAGCATCTAGTTTCAGTTATTGCCCATTATCTGAATGTTTCTCGGGTTTTCCAAGATGGTGGCTCTCTATAGCAAATGTTTGTGCTCTGACCTCAAACCTGAATGGCCTCCCAGAAATGGCTTACCTTTTTCGGCAGATATAGAAATCTCGAAACAATCTGATCTTCAAAGGGAAATTGGAAAATTCCTCCAACATTTGGATTGCTGCTGAGAAAGCTTTTTCCGAGTTCAAAGAATCATCTTCAAATTTTCTTTCGCCTTTACCTTCATCCCAACATTTGTTTAGTTGGTCTCCTCCTTGTGTTGGTTGTATCAAAATCTTATGTGATGCTTCTAGAGATGTCTCTTTGAGATACTCTGGGCTGGCTGCAATTTGAAGTGACCACAGCGGCTGCATTGTGGGGGTGTCACAACGCATATTTCTTCTCTTTCGCCTGAGGCAGCGGAAGCAGAAGCTATTCGTCTTGGTGTTCCTACTGCTAGAGGGCTTCCACAACATTATTGTGGAATCAGATAATGAAGTCCTGATTAAAAGGCTTGCCAAAAATCATCAATCCCTTTAGGGAACTGCAGAAATTTAAAGAGATATCCTTAATTTGCCACTCTCTTTCTCATCCATATGTTTTTCTTTTATTCCTAGATCTTGTAATTGTGCCGCTGACTGGATTGCAAAGTCTGTGAGAAATGACACTTGTTCTGCGAATTGGGTTTCTGACCCACCTCTTGCTCTCCGGAGCTTTCTGTAATCTTTCCTTTTTAATTAAAGTCGCTTTCTTTTCGGAGCAAAAAAAAACTATTTTTGTTCCATGTGATTTATTTATTTTTGTTGTTTTTGTTTCCCAAGAAGATATTTCAAGCTAATTTAACAAGCGTGTGCTGTTGGATAATTATTTTTGGTATTCCTTTGCTGAAAACAACTTGGATTTGGATTCAGGTAGATGTTGAAAAGTTTTCTGGCCGTTCTCGTGGATTTGGATTTGTCACTTTTGATGAGAAAGCAGCAATGGAAGAAGCTATTGAAGCAATGAATGGAATGGATTTGGATGGGAGGAATATAACGGTTGATAGAGCTAATGGTTTATATCTTTTCCATACATGTAAGTAATATAATTTCCACTTGCAAATGGTGCGAATTCTTTTTTCTTTCCATTCTTTTTGGGTGCTAATTTTTATCTTCTCTGGTTGGATTCTACTACTGCTGTATTTCATGCAGGGAAGTGCTAGGCAGTTGTTTCAACATTTGCATGGGCCGATGGAAGAGGATACTCTTAAGTTTCATTTTAAAAAAAATATATACTTATTGGCAAGAAACAGCTCTACAGGCGGAGTCAGGTATATATGTGGAGTTTAGAGTGCATTTATTTAATCTCTAGAGGTCCTGGCATGTTTGTAGTTTTTAGAACAAACTAGTAGTTTAGTCAACTAGTTGAAGGTAGTCTTATTGGTATCTTCGGTGCTTCTTTTCAGTTTTATTTGAGTTTGATGCAAAATCTGTGGGTATTTGAAGACTTTTGTGCACTGGTATATTCAATTTCTGAAGGTGCATGGAATTTGTTGGTTAAAATATACTAGGTATACCTTGTTCAACTTTTCATGTTTTAGTTTATAGGCAAAGCATTTTTCCTCGACAGTTCTTCAATTTTATTAGAGAATGGATTAGACTTAAAACAATCCATCGACTTTATTAAATGAACTATATTAATTTTGTGTATTGCAAATCATGATAACCAGGATCCAAAGCAGATAATTCCAGTCCACAATTCCCATGTTATTGCTCTTTCTCAAGTCTGCCCAAATAACCTAAATGGAGGGGTTCTAGCGTAAGCTTTGCTGTCCCATTCTTATTAATGTTTTGACTTGACAATTCGTTCATAGGTGTTGGCTTTTCATTGTTCTTGGTATTATTATTATTATTGCAATGGGCTTTAGTATCATTCTTTTATTATTTGGATAAAGGCCTCTCGACTTTTGTGATGCCATTACATCACGCCAAGATGTTCTACCCCTTGGATATCAGGCTTCTCATGCCACTGGTTTAGCAATATCGAATCAAGAAGCTGTGGGATCAACGCTACCTGCATCTAGAGTGAATTCAACATTGCAGGGATCTTCTAACATGGTTCTTGGCAGTAATTTATTATCTCCATCTGTACCAGTCGAGAAGCTGTTGCATTCTAACTTGCAAGGAGGCTAAAAATGAGTGCAAGGGTAATTGCAAGGATCCACGAGTGAATTTGGATCGATTGAAGACAATTGTAACACTCGATCGTTGCCTTTAACAAATAAACAAAATATAGATGGAAATGACCCTAGCACACAATAGAGGAGGATCTTCGAATTATTTTTAGCTTTTATTATATACGTTATTAAGAAGCACAAATATTTGCTTGCACATTTATTGTGCTTGTAATAGACTCTACATGTTGTGATAATGTATTATATACTTTTTTATTCGAATATCAAACAATATTTTTCTCCTTTGAAAATGAAACAATTTTTGTTATAATTTTATCCAACATTACAAAAGTGTTAATAATTTCAATATTTTAAATAAAAACTATTAAATAAAAAAATAACAATAGTATTAATAATTATTAATATATAAAATAAAAAATAAATGTCAATTAAAGATATACCGACGGACAAAACTGTCAGCATATGTATCTTATACAAATTTACATGATACATATACTGACGGATACAACCGTCGGTAAAAGTTTGAATACCGTCGGAATAGATACATTAATTTTAGGTTTTACCTACCTACGGATTTGTCCGTCGGTATAGGGTCCCAACATCTATAGCGGCGGTTATTTTCGCCGTTATAGAGATATACCGACTAGCGTTTTACCGACGGTTGTTTGTCTGTCGAAATATTGCTTGTCCGTTGGTAAAAGGTTTTAGACCATATACCGATGGATTTTAGGTGTTTTACGACAATTTTCTGTCCGTCGATATGTCATTTTTTGTAGTGATGTTTATGGATAATTACTATAATGACTATCTCTTTATATACTTTTTTTTCAAATGCATCCTTAGTTTTATTAAATAAAAAAGAAAGAGAATATAAATAATTACTATAAATACTCATCTTTTATAGGTTGGGTGAAAATTTATCACATATCGGATCGGGTTGGCCAAACACCAACCCAATCCATGCCCATCCCTAGTAAACTTTTTCTTTGATTAAGAAGAGAGATTACATTCTCAAGGCTAATACTAAGATTCAAACTCATACAAGATGAAACAACATGAGCATCCTTGACTATTCAGTTGATTAATGGATCTCTCATCCCTAATTAAATTAATAAAAGATATACACATTAAACAAATTTATCGTCCCATCTTTCTTAAATAAGCTAAAGCCATAGCCATGCAACAACTTTCTTTAATCTCTACTTGGAGTTAAAAAGCTTTATCAGAGTACCTGTTGAATGAAGCTAGGTTTAACAAACTAAACATAAGTTGTTAGTGAGCTGAGTGCAGTTGAGAACTATTATGAATGATTAATTACACTAGTAGCTTCTTAGCTCTTTGTATAAATAGCCACTTGAGTGATGAATATCACATGATGAATGGAATAGAGTTTTAATTCAATAAGTCTCTCATATACTCTCTACATAAAATCATAAAGCTTTTTTGATTGTTTTCATACAAGCTATTCCAATAAATCTTAGCATGGTATCAGTTGCTGAAGGGTCTTAAGATATGTGCTTCTTCCGATGATCTTTTACTCTATTTTTCTGGCATTAGTTCTAACTGGGCAACTCTGATAGACGATTCTTGTTCAAATTCTTTGTGGTAGAATTCTTTTTCTTTTCTCTTTTTACCATTTTTACAATGTTCACCAACAAAAAGATTAATGTGGTGTTGGATGAGATGAACTTCCTTTTATGGAAGCAACAAGTCTTGTTGACTGTCAGGAGTCACAATTTGGAGAAACTGATGACCGGGTCGCTGAAGCCATCTCTAGAAATGGTGACAGTTGAAGGTGGATCTCATGTTCCAAATGAGGAGTTTGAAGACTTTGTTGCACAAGATAGTGCACTTGCTTCTTGGTTTCTTTCGACCATAAGCTCTCATTTACTTCCACGGTTCGTGGGTGCCAAAATAGCAGCTCAGGTGTGGGGCACTGTCTTGAAGTTCTTTGCCAACAGATCTACAATATTTGTGATGAGCCTTCACTACAAGTTGAGGTCTATCAGGAAGGGGAAAGAGACGATGCATGCATATCTTACCCAACTTAAGGAGGTATGTGATGCCTTGAAGTCTTGTGGTAGTCTTGTATCTGATATTGAACAAATTACCAGTATACTAAATGGGTTGTCTAAGGATTATCAACCATTTGTGGTAGAAATAACTGCAAGTAAGGAGACGTTTACTGTAGATCATGTACATTCATTGTTAATTAATGTTGAGACACAGATTGTTGGGTTTAATGCTCAAAATGATGTTTTTCCTATTAGTGCTCATGTTGCTCAAACTAATATGAGTCATGGTGAGAGTTCTTATAGAGGACGTGCACGTGGTAATGGCAATAGGAACAATGGCATGGGTCGTGGTCGTGTTAGGTTCCAGTGCCAACTTTGTGGCAAAGTAGGGCATCTAGTGGACATGTTTTGGTATAGATTTGATGAAAATTCTCCTGGGGTGATTAATCCAGGTGCCACACATCACGTGACACCAGATGTGGCCAACATGTTGCATTATTCGAGTTATAATGGACCAGGTAAGCTTATAGTAGGTAATGGGGTTCGACTTGATATTTAAAGGATAGGTCAGTCTACCTTATTAGCTTCTACTCGTAAATTGCTTTTGACTAGTCTATTGCATGTGCATAGTGTAACAAAAAATTTGCTTTTGACTAGTCTATTACAATGGTGTATTCGTTGAGTTTCATGTTAGATCGTGTGTGGTACGAGAAGAAGATACAAGAAATGTGCTTCTTCAAGGGCATGAGCAAGTAAGGAAACGTTTACTGTAGATCATGTACATTCATTGTTAATTAATGTTGAGACACAGATTGTTGGGTTTAATGCTCAGAATGATGTTTTTCCTATCAGTGCTCATGTTGCTCAAACTAATATGAGTCATGGTGAGAGTTCTTATAGAGGACGTAGATGTGGTAATGGCAATAGGAACAATGGCATGGGTCGTGGTCGTGTTAGGTTCCAGTGCCAACTTTGTGGCAAAGTAAGGCATCCAGTGGACGTGTTGGTATAGATTTGATGAAAATTCTCCTGGGGTGATTAATTTAGGTGCCACACATCACGTGACACCAGATGTGGCCAACATGTTGCATTATTCGAGTTATAATGGACCAGGTAAGCTTATAGTAGGTAATGGGGTTCGACTTGATATTCAAAGGATAGGTCAGTCTACCTTGTTAGCTTCTACTCGTAAATTGCTTTTGACTAGTCTACTGCATGTGCCTAGTGTAACAAAAAATTTGCTTTTGACTAGTCTATTACAATGGGGTATTCTTTGAGTTTCATGTTAGATCGTGTGTGTTACAAGAAGAAGGTACAAGAAATGTGCTTCTTCAAGGGCATGAGCAAAGAGGTCTTTACAAGTTTTAAGTCAATAAAGTTCAACTTGACAGCGGAATTGAATGTACTGAAGTTGAAGCAAACTTAGTTAGTGATATAATTGATTCCTATGAGTTGTGGCACATACGACTTGGGTACCCTTCTCATGAGTCTCTTGTGCAAGTCTATAATGAAGTTCATGTAATTTTTTCTTAAAACTTTAATAAAATACATTTACCAACATGTGTGGCATGTCGAATGGAATAGTCATAAGCTTCCCTTTTCTCAATCCAATATAGTTTGATGCACTCTTTCGGTTGGTTTACACAGATATATGGGGTCCTTCGCATATAGCATCTAATGGATTTTGGTACTATATCACCTTTGTTGATGCATTCTCGAAGCACACTTGGTTGTACATGCTCAAGGATAAGGCTCAGGCAGTACATGCTTTTCAATTGTTTCATGAGATGGTTCAAACTCAGTTTGGTACATGTGTTAAGCAGTTGCAGAGTGATTGGAGTGAAGAGTTTTGAAGCTTGTCAAAGAAGTTAGTCAGTGAAGGAATTAAGCATCGAGTTACTTGTCCACATACCTCAGAAAAAATAGTGTCGTTGAAAGAAAACACATCATATAATTGAACTTGCTTTGCTATTACTGGCACAAGCTTCTTTACCTTTTCGATTGTGGTACTATGTTATTTGTACTGTTGTTTACTTGATAAACAGATTGCCTAGTAAGGTTTTACAAGATAAATCCCTTTTTGGGAAGCTTTTTGAAGAAAAGTTGGATTACACTCGGATGAAAATATTTGGGTGTAGGTGTTTTCTGCACTTTAGGTTGTTCCAGCACTAAAAAATAGAATTTTGGTCTCATCCATGCACCTTGTAGCGATGTCTTTTTCTTATATCGCTAAAAAAATGGGGGTTTTCGAAGTGTTTGAAAGATGTTTGTGATTCTTTTGGATATAAAATATTTATTCCGTGGGGTTTTAAAAAAACCGCATTTTAAAAATGGAGTCGCCACCGGCCACTTAGGTAGGCCGGACACCGCAAAACCAGAGATTCAAAAAATATTGGGTTCGGGAGTCGGTTACGGATGGGGAAGGATTAGCACCCCCACACCGCCCAAAATTGGTACTTTAATAATTACCGCTTTATTAATATTAGACTTTCCTGGGTTAAAGTGACGATTAGTTTAAAATTCGGTTATAATTGCGAGTAAATTTTAAGGGCCCCGTTATCCGAGAATAAACGCCCAACCACTATCACTACGCCTGATACTGGCCCCATTTACGCTCGGATAAAAGGGCACCGCATTGACAATTTATATTCGTTATGCAAACTTAAAAAAACATGGCAAACATAAATATAATACGATAAACATATAAATACCAACATACTAAACACTAATCCGACATAAATACATGAATATTAATTTAACACATAAAATATAATAATAATAACAATAACGATAACAACAACAATAATAATAATGCTGGTGATAATAATAGTGCGTGAATTAAGATATATACAAAGCATAATGTAAATAAATGCTAAGAATTAAAATGCACTAGTACTTAATTGCATGGTAATGACACAAAGAGGACTAAAATGCATGGATTAATAATTTACAAGGCATAAACAAAGACAATAAGGACTGAAATAAAACAAATGCGACATGCATGGCATAACTATAAATGACAACAAATAAGGGGCTGAAAATTAAATAAAAAGGTGACCAAATTGAAATAAAACAGAAATTAAAAGCCAAAAAAATGACGATATTAGACACGCGTGAAAACTGAAGGATCAAAAACATAATTATCCCGTGACCAGAAGTTAAAGCGGGAAAAGAGTTTGGGGACCACTCGTGCAATTAACCCATTTTAAAAAACGCGGATCATCCCCGGGTTATCGGGTCATCGCAGGTTAAGGCACGCCAAACGGCGTCGTTTCATTCGTATGGGTTTAAAATAGATAGGGTTTCGTTTTCAATTGTAAACCGAAATAATAACCTAAAAAAATATCTCAATCCTCTCATTCTTTCCCTCGACGGCGCCGCTCCCCATGGGGACTTCTATGCTCGGCCGGCCTTTACACGTCTTACAACGGCGGCTCGGCGTCAAGGCAAAGAGAGAACGACGACAACTTAGGACAACCGGTAAGGTTCGAATTTCCCCTTTTGTTCTTGACTGATTCGAAATGAAGCTTGAAACAAGAACAAAGATTTTGGTTTTAAAACTAAAAAAAATCCGATTTGGTTGTGAGATTCAAACTAAGGAAGAAAATAGAATAGAAGAGAGTTATAAACCTTCTTCTGAATTTTTTCTTTGATTTTAATCCCTTTACAAATTTTTTTCGAATAGAGCCCTCCTTTTTCCCTTTTTTTCGATCTGAAGAAGCCCCCCGTTACAACTGTTTTTTTTTCTTCTTTCGATCTGAAGAGCCCCCCCACCATATATCTCACTGAATCCTCTTTTCCCCCTAGATTTTTTTATTACATCATGTCAATAATAATAAGAGTAGATCTGATCTTTACTGTTGATGAGCAACTGATTGGATATGAAATCTCAGAACCCATGCTTGATCTGACTTGTTCGTTTGTTTCTTGCATGTCTGGTTTGGTGAGGGCCGGTGAGATCGTACGGCGGCAGCAGGCGGAGCGGTGATGCGACCATGTGGCAGAGAAGATAAGAAGTCATCTCGGCCAGATCTGCTTTGGGCCGTTGGATCAGATTTGATCCAACGGTTAGGATCACTTGGGGCATGAACGGTCCTAATCATTCCTGAAGTGCGTGGTGTTTGCTGGAGATGACGACACGTGGCAGAGGATATCGAACGGTCTCGCGTGAGCGTTGCACGCGCGAGTGAGAAGTCGAACGGCCTGAAAGTGTGTTTCACGCGCGCTGGACGGCTCTCCTCAGGCTGATCGTGGCCGTTGGATCTGGATTTGATCCAATGGCCCTCCTTCAACTGCTGCAAAGAAAAATATGATATTAGATATCATATAGGGTTTTAGGGTTAATTAGATGGGATTGGGCTGGCCGAAAATAGGCCTTGTAAATTACATATATATATCTTGTAATAATATGGACTTGGACTGTTATTATAATATTTGGGTTTTATATTTTAGATTTTATTTTACATTAGTCCAATAATAATAATAATAATAATAATAATAATAATAATAATACGACGTTACATACATACGTACACGTGCACACTCATATAAGTGTAACATACGAATACACATGCAAACATTAATGTAACATACATGCATACAATAACACACATGATAATCATGAATATCCACACATATTATACGTACAAACTATGCACTCGTAAGGAATGTAAATACATGCGCGACATACATATACCATATTACTTACTAATGCGTATACATGGTTTATAGTATACATACACACATCACACACCCTATACGTACACTAATCATGCATATAAAATAAACATATAATGTAATATGTATACATGCAATAATAATTCCCCATTAATTATTATACTAATATATTAACAATATTTACAAACCGGATAAAAATGAGTGATTACAGTTGCCCCTCTTTGCTTGTTCTTGTGAAACGAGAACAAAGCAAAGACTGAAAGCACTCATTTTTATCTGACTTCCCTGCTCACGACTTCATAATCACGTGTTCTTTTGGAACTCTCCGTTTTTCCTTAGCTGAATCTTCAGGCTCGTAAGTTCTTCCAATATAGAGCTTCGTCACCTTCCGATCTTGGAGCTACAGGTTCTTCCTATATAGAACCCTTCGCTCTGAAGCCTCGAGTTATGAGTCTCTCCTATATAGAACTTTTCACTTCGAGATAGTAAAGCTTGGAGTCCTTCCTATATAGAACTCTTCGCCTTTGGTTCTTTTTGAGATTTTGGATTTAGGGTTCTCCCTCTATGGAACCTTTCACTGGGGCTTGAAAATGTAGGCCTTTTTTTACGAGGCTGTTGCTATTTTTGGACCTACGCTACTAAGGCTGCCGCATCATGCCCGAAGGACTTATTGATGGCCCGAAGGACTTATCATCATGCTCGAAAGACTTATTGATGGCCCGAAGGACTTAACATCGTGCCCGAAGGACTTACCGATGACCCGAAGGATTTAACATCTGGGTCTCACGCCGCTATGGCTGTCGTTCTTTAGGGACTCACGCCGCTATGCTGCCGCACCATGCCCGAAGGAATTACTGATGGCCCGAAGGACTTATCACCACGCTCGAAAGACTTATTGGTGGCTCGAAGGACTTAACATCGTGCCCGAAGGACTTACCGATGACCCAAAGGATTTAACATCTAGATCTCACGCCGCTATGGTTGTCGTTCTTTCGGGACTCACGCCGCTATGCTACCGCATCATGCCCGAAGGACTTACTGATGGCCCGAAGGACTTATCACCACGCTCGAAAGACTTATTGGTGGCCCGAAGGACTTAACATCGTGCCCGAAGGACTTACCGATGACCCGAAGGATTTAACATCTGGATCTCACGCCGCTATGGCTGTCGTTCTTTCGGGACTTTGGTAAATTCTTCGATAATTCTTCAAATACCTGTTTAGGAACAAGTAAAATTGACATGCCCCTATCTATATGATGCATGCAATGTTGTGCTTTCTTTCTCCTCTTTTTCTTTTTTTTCCTTGTTTCTTTTTCTCCTTTTTTTTATCCTCATTTTCTTTCACTCTCTTTTCTTTTTCTTTTTATTGTTAATCTTATGTCCTGAAAAGTCATTCTTCGGATTTCTCTATTTCCTTTCCTTTTGCGGTGTGCTTCATTTCTGTCAAATTTTGTTCAATGAGCACCCGCTCTTGTTCTTTTGCACGAGCACCCGCCTTTCTTCTTCGGGGTCTCTGCCTGCTTCACCAACAAACACTATATCATGCATGTGCAGAGATTCTTACTATTCTTTCTGTTCTGCATTGCCCCATTCGATCGTGCTCGGCTACCTTCCAGTTCTTTTGACCCAACATTCTGAGTATTTGTTAATTTCGTCATCGGGGTGAGCGAAATGCTTCTTAACCTCAATCTTCTTGTTGCCTCTTGACGGGCACCATTCATCGATCTCTGTGCTTTAATTCTTTGGAGACTCACTGTTTACTTTTTACCGTCCCCTCACTTTGTAAGCTCATTCTTGTCATGTTTCGTCCTTCATTTTCTTGAACCAAACAAGGCATCGTGGCTGAATTCGCTTCTTGTTCTTGAGCTGTCTGACACCTATACTTCTGTTATCATCTTCATTCTATGCATTGTGAGGTCGTTTCTGGTTAGGGGCTCCAATAGTATCTGCAACCTTGTGTTCTGGATCTTACCCCTGAAGTAATACATGGAAATCTTCGTTGCTTTAACTTGTCAATTTGCTGATTGGTGTTCCACTGAAGGGTATCATTTAGATTAACATACAAGATTTTGAAAACACGGCATAGGAGCTCTAGATATCATGTGCAAGAGTGGCATAGATTCAACCATTTGGTAATTCAAAGATGTGAAGTCTTCCCTGGTGACTCGGTTCATCCTCATGATTACCGCGTTGCTGCAGAGTACTACTCTTTCTCAATTCTCATTATCTACTCCGCCCCCAAAGGGTTGGCTTGTATAACCACTCGAGCGCAGAAATATTACTCTAGGAATAGAGTTCTGGGTGGTGCGAGTTTTAATTTTACCTATGCTATCGTTTTATCTCTTTTTCTTTCTTTTCTTTTTTTTTCTTCTTTTTCATATTTCTTTTGTTTTTTGTTGTTTTTTTGCTTTTATCATTATTTGAGGAAATCAATTCGTCACAGTCCTTTGTCTTGAGGACAACGATGGAGCAAACAACAATGCCCCAAGTTACTCGGCATAGTCACGATTTGAAAATATTACCATCACTCATGAAGCTAAGGTTTCTTGAATTGGATGATGTATCTCCACCCTATCGCTTCAGCGGAGTACCCCAAAATTTCCATACTCTTATCCGAACAAGCCTATTACCAGGTTTCGAACATAGGAGTACTTTTTTATTATTATTTCCTCCTTCTTTATTTTTCATTTCTTTCTTTTTCTTTCTTCCTTTTTTCTTCAATTCTCCCCCTTTTTAATTCTTATTTTCATTTCTTTACTACCTAGAAGATTATGCCTAGAGTTTCAATTTCAAGCAACTCTACATGGTTGACATTTAGAGCTTTTTCGTCCTTGAATATCATCGAAAGAGTAATAATCTCGCTTTGCTGACCAGAGTCCGGTGGGGAAGATCACACATCATCGTTGTCACGACATCTATCTAATGTCACATCTTGCAATTGATATCCAGTGTCCTACAACGGCGAGAAAATATCTATGTGCTTTCAAAAACATTATATGTTAAGCGAAATGTGTTCTTTATTGAAATCAACGAACATGCCCCATCACAAAAGATCTTTATCACATGGGGCCACATGTAGTAGAGTTGATTCCTTGTATTACTTCATGAAGGTATTTTAACGTAGAGACATCTCTGGCTTCTTCAGCACTATGTAGACTTGCCTCTCATCCTTGGTCTTCCACTGCTTGATCAGCTCTTGTGTCAGGGTTCCATCATTGACCAGCTGCTTGATTTCCTCCAATAAAGGTCTACATTTTCTGGTGGGATGGCCCGGTGCCCCCATATGGAATTCGCATGTGCTACTCGAGTTAAAACTATGGTCATACAGATCAGGTGCAATCTTCATCGGCCTAGGAACAAGATAGTGACCCCTACCAGATGAGGCCAAATGTCTGAGATAGATGTTCCAAACACTTCCAAATTTGCGCTCATCCGAGGAATTTTCCTTGATGACCCCGATTTGTCAGTCTGTCTGCTTCTTTTACGGCCATGCGAACACTGGAGATGACACTCATTTATCTTTCCATCCTTATCTATCTTATCTTCGCTTCGGTCTTTAGACTTTAGACCCAATTTTCCTTCTTTGATTGCATATTCTATCCTCTCTCCAATCGTCATGAAATCTTCGAATCTGTTTTTCGATTTCTCCAACATCACATTGAAGAAGGGAGAGGGAAGCGTTGCATGGAATAGGGAAGTCAACTCTTCTTCCGCTATAGGAGGTTGGACTTGGGTCGCCAAACATCGCTACCTTAGTGCATATTCCCTGAAGCTTTCACTTGGCCTCATTTTCTCATTCTGAAGAAACTGGCGACAAGGTGCTAAATCTAAAGCATATTTATATTGCCTCAAGAAAGCATTAGCGACGTCACCCCATGACCTAACTTGGTTTCTGTTCAAACGGTTATACCACACTGCTGCGGGTCCCGTCAGGCTATCATGGAAGTGGTGGATCAATAATTCTTCATTCTTCATGTATCCTTCCATTTTTCTACAGAACATGGTTAGGTGAATCTTCGGGCAGCTGGTTCCGTCATACTGCGCAAATCCAGGAACCTTGAAGTCCGGAGGAATGACCAAATCAGGGACTAGCCAGAGTTCCCTCGTATTGAAAACATTTATTTTTCCTTTCTTCTTAAGCTCTTTCTCGATTTTTTCTTCTAGCTAGTCAAGCCTTGACTCTTCAGTTCGTTCCATTTTCCAACTAATTCTGCCATCGAACCCCAAGTGTTAAATGATGAAGTGTCATGCGATGATAAAATTATTAAACAATGCAAAGGACGTGATACAAATGTAATGCATGAATGCAATAAAGCATCGATTCCGAAAGTGATTTGTCCCTATAGGACATATTTCATTCAGACCATAAGGTTTCATTACATCCGGTATTAGGATTTTACAAATAGCGGTGAGCCCTGGCACCTAATGTCTTGACCTCATTCAACAGTCTTGTCAGCTTTCCTTCGCGGTCCAATGCTGGATCCATATTCTGGCTTATTGGTGCTGCTGCATTGGCTAAATCTGCTATCTGTTGAGCTACTTGTCGGGCTTGAGTCGTAACCATCTTCATGTCCCGGTCTTTCTCCCATATTGTTTGCTCGGCCTTTTGTAGCTGAACGGTCATTGCCCCAGCACGGATCTCACTGGTACGTAAAGCAGTCTCAAGCCTCGCTATCTATTCTTTGAGTGCTGCGTTTTCCATTTGAAAGCTTGTGATTCATTCCTTTCCTGCTGCAGACTTGATTTCAGGATATCTTCCATGGCCAGACTACTTTCCAACTCACTTTGGAGAATGTCGCGTTGGCCCTCAGCTTCTTCCAGCTTCTGTGATAATGATCTGACTTTATTCTTACTATTCTTGCATTTCTGCTTCCATCGTTCTAAACCGTTCCTCAGCTGAATCATACCCTTGACCCACTCTTCCGCGGTGTCACCCAGACCGAAACTCTTGAATTCAAAGTGCAGCTTCTGGTACTCGTCTTGTACGTTCTTTAATTTCATGCTCAGATTGTGCCTCTCATGCTCGAGCTGGCCGCGCTTGCGTGCAAGTTCACCTTATGAGACGCTTTTATTCTTGACTCCTAACTTTATCCCGCTTGAGTGACCCACTTCTGTGTTACCCGAACCTTGGGCTGGGTATTGACATTCCTTCGACTTTACCCCTCGGGCAACGGCTAGCTGGCTGAAGAATCGGGGTTGTCCGTCTTCGAAACCCAAAATTCCCATTCTGATAAGATCTCGAACTCTGTCCTTCAGGGCCCTACAATTTTTAGTGTGATGACTCGAATCGCCTATGTGGTAGCTGCACTGCATACATTTGTTGTAATCTTTCGGATAAGGAGGTTTTCTTGGTACAGACTTCATTGGTATGATAAGGTTCCTTTCGACAAGCAACGGAAGTAACTCGGTGTATCTCATGGGTATAGGATAATGTCTTCTGATGTCATTAGATTCTCGAACTTCCCCTGGTTTTGCCTCTGTTCCCTGGGTATCTACCCCAGATATGCTACTTGTCCGCTTCTTGAGATTGATCACAAAGGGATTCGATTTGTCATATTTATGTGTTGTCTGTTTTGACATTCGACCATTCATTCCAAATTTCCGCTCCCCGATCGAATCTTTTCTCGAGTTCGACATCTTTGCTTGCCTTTCATCATGGCATTCATCTGGTCCATCATCTCGGACATCCGCTTCTTTAGTTCTTGTATTGCATCTTGTTTGTCACCGAATTGACATCGCTTCATTGAATACATTGCTCGTGTCCTTGAATGGTTCTTCTTCGACTGTCCCTGGCCTAGTCTTGGGATGGAGCTCTGGAATTGGACCCCCTTCCTTCAGGTCAAAGAACCTTTGGTCCATCATGAACAATCTTCTATTATGGGAGAAATCACTCGGGAATCAATGCTCTGTGTAATGCGAATGCGATGATATGCAAAAACAAAGCAAAAGAAAACAAGTCAGTACCGGACAAAAATGATAAGTACGTAATAAAAGGGCAAATTAAATGCGATAAGCAAACAAGGCAATCCTATTTACATTCCATCTAAGACACCTAGGTTATCTGCATGGCTCTAACAGGGTAGGTTTCTATGTATTCTCTACATGCAGTGTTGGTTCTAGGAGGTACCCGAATTGTCCTTGTTGTCCTCTACTAAGAGTAGCAAGGCCCCCGATCATCACCCATTATAGGCTCCTTTCAACCGGGTTCAATTCAGGGGGACCCATTCGCTTATGCCCGTACGAAGGAACGATATCCATACGAAAGCATAAGGTACTCGAGCCCCAAAGGTACTTGCTAGGCCCATACGGGAGAACGATATCTCTACGAGAGCATTAGCGTTTTCCCCCCACTTAAAAAAAACGGGTTTATATGCCAAATTTTAAATGCGTTAAAATAAACGCGCAATTATAACCGAATGTTAATTTAATAGTCACTTTAACCCGGAATTTCCAATATTAGTAAAGCGGTAATTATTTTAAAAGCTTGACTCTCATTTGTTTTTGAAAAACAAAAAAGCATCCCCAGCGGAGTCGCCATCTGTAGCGATGTCTTTTTCTTATATCGCTAAAAAATGAGGGTTTTCGAAGTGTTTGAAAGATGTTTGTGATTCTTTTGGATATAAAATATTTATTCCGTGGGGTTTTAAAGAAACTGCATTTTAAAAATGGAGTCGCCACCGGCCACTTAGGTAGGCCGGACACCGTAAAACCAGAGATTCAAAAAATATTGGGTTCGGGAGTCGGTTACGGATGGGGAAGGATTAGCACCCCCACACCGCCCAAAATTGGTACTTTAATAATTACCGCTTTATTAATATTAGACTTTCTTGGGTTAAAGTGACGATTAGTTTAAAATTCGGTTATAATTGCGAGTAAATTTTAAGGGCTCCGTTATCCGAGAATAAACGCCCAACCACTATCACTACGCCTGATACTGGCCCCATTTACGCTCGGATAAAAGGGCACCGCATTGACAATTTATATTCGTTATGCAAACTTAAAAAAACATGGCAAACATAAATATAATACGATAAACATATAAATACCAACATACTAAAACACTAATCCGACATAAATACATGAATATTAATTTAACACATAAAATATAATAATAATAACAATAACGATAACAACAATAATAATAATATTGCTGGTGATAATAATAGTGCGTGAATTAAGATATATACAAAGCATAATGTAAATAAATGCTAAGAATTAAAATGCACTAGTACTTAATTGCATGGTAATGACATAAAGAGGACTAAAGTGCATGGATTAATAATTTACAAGGCATAAACAAAGACAATAAGGACTGAAATAAAAAAAATGCGACATGCATGGCATAACTATAAATGACAACAAATAAGGGGCTGAAAATTAAATAAACAGGTGACCAAATTGAAATAAAACAGAAATTAAAAGCCAAAACAATGACGATATTAGACACGCGTGAAAACTGAAGGATCAAAAACATAATTATCCCGTGACCAGAAGTTAAAGCGGGAAAAGAGTTTGGGGACCACTCGTGCAATTAACCCATTTTAAAAAACGCGGATCATCCCCGGGTTATCGGGTCACCGCGGGTTGAGGCACGCCAAACGGTGTCATTTCATTCGTATGGGTTTAAAATAGATAGGGTTTCGTTTTCAATTGTAAACTGAAATAATAACCTAAAAAAATATCTCAATCCTCTCATTCTTTCCCTCGACGGCGCTGCTCCCCATGGGGACTTCTATGCTCGGCCGGCCTTTACGTGTCTTACAACGGCGGCTCGGTGTCACGGCAAAGAGAGAACGACAGCAACTTAGGACAGCTGGTAAGGTTCGAATTTCCCCTTTTGTTCTTGACTGATTCGAAATGAAGCTTGAAACAAGAACAAAGATTTTGGTTTTAAAACTAAAAAAAATCCGATTTGGTTGTGAGATTCAAACTAAGGAAGAAAATAAAATAGAAGAGAGTTATAAACCTTCTTCTGAATTTTTCTTTGGTTTTGATTCCCGAAATCCTTTTACAAATTTTTTCGAATAGAGCCCTCCTTTTTCCCTTTTTTTCGATCTGAAGAAGCCCCCCGTTACAATTGTTTTTTTTCTTCTTTCGATCTGAAGAGCCCCCCCACCATATATCTCACCGAATCCTCTTTTCCCCCTAGATTTTTTTATTACATCATGTCAATAATAATAAGAGTAGATCTGATCTTTACTGTTGATGAGCAACTGATTGGATATGAAATCTCAGAACCCATGCTTGATCTGACTTGTTTGTTTGTTTCTTGCATGTCTGGTTTGGTGAGGGCTGGTGAGATCGTATGGCGGCAGCAGGCGGAGCGGTGATGCGACCATGTGGCAGAGAAGATAAGAAGTCATATCGGCCAGATCTGCTTTGGGCCGTTGGATCAGATTTGATCCAACGGTTAGGATCACTTGGGGCATGAACGGTCCCAATCATTCCTGAAGTGCGTGGTGTTTGCTGGAGATGACGACACGTGGCAGAGGATATCGAACGGTCTCGCGTGTGCGTTGCACGCGCGAGTGAGAAGTCGAACGGCCTGAAAGTGTGCTTCACGCGCGCTGGACGGCTCTCCTCAGGCTGATCGTGGCCGTTGGATCTGGATTTGATCCAATGGCCCTCCTTCAACTGCTGCAAAGAAAAATATGATATTAGATATCATATAGGGTTTTAGGGTTAATTAGATGGGATTGGGCTGGCCGAAAATGGGCCTTGTAAATTACATATATATATCTTGTAATAATATGGACTAGGACTTTTATTATAATATTTGGGTTTTATATTTTAGATTTTATTTTACATTAGTCCAATAATAATAATAATAATAATAATAATAATAATAATACGACGTTACATACATACGTACACGTGCACACTCATATAAGTGTAACATACGAATACACATGCAAACATTAATGTAACATACATGCATACAATAACACACATGATAATCATGAATATCCACACATATTATACGTACAAACTATGCACTCGTAAGGAATGTAAATACATGCGCGACATACATATACCATATTACTTACTAATGTGTATACATGGTTTATAGTATACATGCACACATCACACACCCTATACGTACACTAATCATGCATATAAAATAAACATATAATGTAATATGTATACATGCAATAATAATTCCCCATTAATTATTATACTAATATATTAACAATATTTACAAACCGGATAAAAATGTGTAATTACACACCTATTTGGGTTACAGTCCTCAACATTGAGGATTTCAATGTTTGGCTTCAAATGAGAAAGTGTACGTTTCTAGACATGTAATTTTTGATGAAATGTGTTTTTCCTTTTGCAGATATAATATCTCAAGAATACAACAAATGGGTAACACTGGTTTTGTACAAAAGTCCCTCGTTGTACCTATAACTAGTCATACGTTAAGAAGTCTAGGGTTGACTTGTCCTCAATAGAATGATCACGTGTCTATTAGTTATCAGCCAGCTACCTCGAATGGTGATGCAATAGCTGATGAAGATGTTGTGAATTTAGAGAGTACGGGGTCACCTTTGCCTCAACAAAATAGTCATGGTGAAAATTTAGCTTGTTCTGGAAGTGCAAGATGTGTACCAATTGTTATTCAGTCCACTAAATCTAATATTGGTAGAAGTAATCACGGGGATGTGTTACATCTTCAAGAAGATGCTGCTGAATTGTTAGATGAGCAGAATGATTATATATCAATTGGTGAGCACTCAGATGATTTAAACGGTGAAGAACATCTGTCTAAAAATGCAGCTAGCCGTGATGCAAATGATTCAGAAGTATGTGGGGGTAAAAGTATAGCTAGAGGTCTACAAAGTTTAGTTCAACAACGTGCTTGTAATGTGAAATACTCATCCTATGACAACTCACAACAAAAATGATGTTTTCAAACCCAAGTCCTATACAATGAAATTGGTAAGTGATGATGTTGAACCTGGAGATGTATATGAGGATTTGCAATCTCCAAAGTGGAAGGATGTTGTGGCTGTTGAGATAGAGCCATTGTATAAAAATAAGACTTGAACCCTCGTTCCTTTGCTTGAAGGTCGCTCTGCAGTTGGTTTTAAGTGGTTATTCAAGTTGAAGAAGAATCCAGATGGCACGATACATAAGCACAAACCTCTGTTGGTGGCTAAGGGGTTCTCACAAGTCCCAGGGCAAGATTTTCACGATACATTTAGCCTTGTAATTAAAGCTACCACTCTCAATGTCATATTGTCACTTTCTGTAAACAACAAATGGGGTTTGAGGCAAGTGGACGTTAATAACGCTTTTGTGAATGGAGATCTAACTGAAAGTGTTTTCATGCAACAACCACAAGGGTTTGAAAAAACAACTTTAGATGTTTCAAAACTGGTTTGTAAGTTGAAAAAAACACTATGAGTTGAGACAAGCTCCTCGTAATTGGCATCTGTAACACCCTTAACGTATACTCGTAAGCTGAATATACATTAAAGATGTTATGGGGTCATTGAAAGAAATCTTGACTTGTAAAAGTTTTTTATACCAAAATTCATCTTGCAGTTTAACCCTTTCTCGGTTTTAAATTAAAAACCATGTCAGTCTATTGCAGCTAGTTTTGACTCTGAATTGATTTAAAAAATTCATAATTGAGTTTTTGAAATAAAAATATAATTCAGGGTGAAAACTATGTACACTGCCTAGGCCCTTTCTTGATTTTCAAATTTTTACGCGATCAGGGTTAAATAACATTTAACTATGTCAAAATTCATAGTTATTAATAGCAAACCATTTCTTTAAGTTCATACTTCCATGACAATGTATAAATACGTTATAAACTTAGACTTACAAAATAGTTTACCCACTTAAAATATTACATGCCCACTAGTCTATCAAATTGCATTGAAGATGTACGTACTGTACTTACAGATAGTAACTTAATCTTCCCAATTAACAGATCCTCCTTGCTAGTCTATTTTTGGATAACCTACGTGTGAAATAAAACACACGCTAGGTACGAACTTAGTGAGGCAATGATCTTATTTATCAAAACATAAAATAAAGCAATATATGTTATACATTAACCTAGCATAGTTTCTGTCTAAGGTAGTATCATACTAACAAGGTTTCCATAGTCAGTCAATATTCACGTGCAAGTCATAATTTTTCTAACTTAGTCTAGTTTCCAATACTCCATCATTACCAAGTAAATCATATACATGACAAAGTTCACATACATGTCATATTTCATACACATGGCGTAATTCACATGCATGACATGATTTATATATATATATATATGACATAATTCACATACATGACATACTTCATATACATGGCATAATTCATATATATGGCATAACTTATATTTATGGCAGAATCCATATACGTGTCATAGTTCATATACGTGGCATGATTCATATATGTGACATCATTCATATACATGACTTAATTCATATGCATAACATGATACATGTACATGGCATAGTTCATGTGCATGGCATAATTCATATACGTAACATAATTTGCACACATATCATGATTCATATACGTGACATGATTCATATACATATTTGATTCATTTACATGACATGATTCTTTTACCTGACATGGTTCATATATGTGATTTAATTCATATACATGGCATGTTCTGTATTATGGCATGGTTCATATACATGACATATTTCATATATATGTCATGGCTCATATGTATGACATGGTTCATATACGTAACATGATTCGTTTACATGACATGATTCATTTACGTGACATGATTCTTTTATCATTGCCCACAGTACGCTATATGAGATCGAGGTACGCGAGTCATCTTGAAATGACACCGTAGTGTCTAACGTGAACGTGAAGATGAGTACGTACTCGGAGACGCTCTTTTCTCCCCATAAACATGAAGCGCCTCGACAGTGCACTCGGGCACAGTGGGTGTGAATTCCCAGGGTGCATGTGACACAATCATTTTGTCACAATATCTGTTTGATAACATGAATATGAGAGTGCAACTGCTAAAGACTCTATGGCATGCCAACTCAACATCATAATCAATCGTACATATAGACATTTCATATTTCATGCTTCATCATAAATATTCATGGTAAACATAGATCATCATCATTTTTTAGATTGGCTATTCATACTTCATATTCTATTTAATTTACCTTTATTGCAACATACATTAACTCAACATATATAGATAATGCAATACTATTTTAAATGAAGGTCGAATATTCACAAGTCTTCCTAATTGCATTTTAAAACATATAAATGCACTCACCTTAGCCAGTTATTATTATGCCTCACTAAGCTTTATTGATCCTTTCCTTTATAGTACCTCGAACCTTCTTTTGATTCGGATCCAACTTCATTTATCACATGAATACAAATAAACATTTGTTAGATTCACTTCCAACAATATTTCAATTAAGCTATTTAATCATTCAACATAAAAATTTTCCATAAATTTCTTTCCTTCCTTATACTTTTCACAAACTCATTTTTGGTCCCTAATGACCATTTTGATATTCAAATAATTTCTCCAAGCTTGCTAACCAACTTTAGACACAAATTGTCTCAATTTCCATTTTTTGTCAACTTGCACTACCATCAAAGATTTACTTCTACATGGCAGAATACATACTGAATCTTAATATCCTTTATACCGTAGAAACTAGATTCGATAATGGTTTTAACAGTATAAGCCACATAATTTATTAAAATCTAAAAAAAATATGAAAATTCATCAAACTCATGTTTACTGGGCTGTCCTGACAGAAACTGTTCTGTAATTTTTCTGACCTTCATTCAATTAAAAATTAATAACTCGGAACTCGAAATCAGTTTCCGTTTGTTGGAAACGAAACTAGATTCGATAAGATTTTCAACAATATAAATTAATAACTCAGATTCAATTTGTACGATTTATGGCAAATTTTCAAAGTTGAATTCCAGTATTGAATTTCGGAACAAACTGCTATTCTGTTTTCTAACCTTTCATCACTTTAAAATTCATATCTTTTGATATATGAATCAAAATCAATCACCGTTTGTTTTAAACGAAAGTAGATGAATAAATCTTTATATTGATATAAAATTCACCATCTAACCATTTTTTTAGAATTTATGGTAAATTCTTAAACTTACTGCCAAATCCAGTTTTCCTACACAACTTCCATAAATAACTTCAAACTTTATACTAATTTCTCCTTACTTTGCTATTTCTCAATTCGGTCCCCTTACTTGATTCAAACCACTAATGTATCACTTTCTTCATCAAATAATTCCCTCAAATTTTTCGTTCTTTCCGAAATAGTCACTAAAATGCAAAGATAAGGATTCACGCTTCTTAACTTTGCAAATTAGTCCTCAAATCAACATTACTACTTGAATTCTATTATTTCAACTAAAATTAGATTTAGTCCTTCTCTAAAACCTCATTTCGAAATTGGTCACTTAACTTTGACAATTTGTCAAAATGGTCACTAACTCGATTTAACATCGGTTTTGCATTCTAACTTCAATTTCACATCTCCAACATTAATAACATAAATACACTTCAAATCATAA
Organism: Hibiscus mutabilis; assembly: GCA_019671005.1. NCBI lineage: Eukaryota > Viridiplantae > Streptophyta > Magnoliopsida > Malvales > Malvaceae > Hibiscus > Hibiscus mutabilis. The sequence goes on along the minus strand of CM033726.1, from coordinate 12,377,278 downwards.
AAAATCAGATTAGTCTTCTAACTTTCAGAATTTTAGAAAAGGTCCTTATACCTTTAATTTAGAGTTTTGCTTTCAAATAACAAATTCAAGCTTACTAGATCATTTATCCAACATCACAAAACCTAAATCAAACTTGAATTCATAAACCCTAATCATCTTCATACAAACTAAAACATGTAGGGTTTAAATCTCAACTCAATAACATGATTTTAACATTATACTAGCTTAATTTCAACTTGAATTTCATCATGAAATCATAAAATTCCAAAAGCCTCAAACTTTTTCCATAAACCCTAATTTATTCTCATGAAAAATTCTCATCAATCAAGCATGTTTTCCATGAATTATTTACACCAAAAGGTAGAGCTTGAAGAGTAGAACAACTTTGTAGTTGAAAATATTACTTGAAAATCGAGTTTCAGGGCTCAAGTCGAACTTGGAAAATTTCTCTCCCTTTCTCCTTTATTTTCGAAATGAATAAGATGAAGAGTAGTCTTCATCTTTTGGTTCTTTAACTTTCAATCTCTACAATTATGCCACTTGTAAATATAAATGAATTTTAAATTCATTTAGATAGTGAAAATACTAAAATAACATTTTAATCCAACGGTTGAGATTGATCTTATCATTAATCAAGGGCCAAGATTTAATCTTCCATTTCCTTCTTCCAAAATTGTCCTTGTAACTTTTAAATATTTCAAAAATTCCATTGGGGCAAAATGACCAATTTGCCCTTCAACTAGTTTTTATTTACTAGTTTACTTCAAAAATGTCATTCCATTACAATCCAACTAAAATAGTTCATTCCCAACTAGTCACTATTCCTTAAATGTTATTTTATAACTTTTCCATGGCTTATGGAAGAACCTCTGAAATTTCAATTCGATCCGATCTCCCGATATTCTTAAAATACTTCTACTGCGATTTTACCTTTTCTGAACTATCGGATTTATTCCGAAAATTCCATATTTCCATATTCGGTAAATAAACTCTATTATCTCATAAAAAATTCCTTTCCCGGAACTTAGACTGAATTTTCCTAACTCAATCTACTATTCCGATAATTATCGAAAATCTCCATAGAATAAAATTTCTCTTCGAAATCCTTTATCGATAATCCATTCGAATATTCTTTACTTTTACTGAGTCCAAATTATCGATCAGAAACACTTTTATGGGACCTTCCCGAAGGTCACCCAGCCATGTATTTCTCTGACCTAAGCCGCTTAACTATTTCATTCGATCCAAATCCAGTACCTTTTTCTGCATCTTAATTCTTAAAACCGATATCAAGGTGCCTGTTTCGGTCTGATTCACTCTTATACTGAATAAAATTACTTGTTGGGGAAATTTACACTTTAGTCCCCAAACTTTTCCAGAGTTTATACTTTAACCCCTTAAACTTTAAAAAATTACATTTTAGTCACTAATCAAAAATTGGGATATTACAATTCCCCCTTAAGAAAATTCGTCCTCAAATTTTCAATGCGTATCTGTTCCAAACATTTACGGATATTACTTCCTTATTTTCTTCTCAGCCTCCCAAATGGCTTCTTCGACCTTGTGATTTTTCTTCAAAACTTCAGTCAATGAAATTTCTTATTTCTTAATTCTTTAATTCCGTAAACTAATATTTCTACTAACTCCTCTTCATGTATCAAATCTAATTGCATCTCAATTTATTCATGAGTGTTGACCCATTAATATACTCTTGGTCCAACTCTTTCACAATTCCTTGAGGTATAACAGTTCTGAAACTATGTTTTCCCTTTTTGACCTATACAAATCATCCTTTATTTTCAAATAAACAATCATAACTTCTCTTTTGCTCTGACACTTAAGGCTCTCAACAGCTTAAACATTTAAACAACCAATGCTTTATTATATACAGTTGCCAAAGGTTATAACCTTTTAAGTACTTCTTGTTCTTGTACTTGAGCCCCCTACTGCACCAATAGCTCAATCTAGGTAAAAATTAGAAGAAGCAGAAAGTTCATACTTGATTTCATTGTTGCTGCTACGAGTATCTTTATAACCCTTGTGATCCGAGACTCTTGTTCTTGTCTTGAAACATTTCTATGGAAATTTTAATTAGCCAGAACAATCCTCAAATAAACATTCTTCCTTTGGCTTCATTAAGGACCTAATTCCTTTTTAAAAATTTAAACGTTTCTTCTTATAATCGCTTTTACCTTGGGCACAGATAGCCAACTTATCTCAAATACACTTCAAATTCTCGAAATGGTATCTTCATAATATCTTCTAATACTTGATCACTTAGACCATTAGAAAACCTTTCTCTGTTAATTCACATCATTTTAATGCTTGTCATACTCATCATCTTATTATTACGGATTGTCTTTATCAAACCTTTCTGAAAAGATATTTTAACTTATCCATTACACTTCAACCTATCTTTATAAGGCTTTGCTGTCAACTATTCAGGTAGAATTAACCTCTTAATTGACTTCTCTGAATACTCTTTGGTTACAAGTTCAATACACTTTATCGATAATAGACTTCCAATCTTGTTCAGTATGTACTCAAATATCATTTCATCATACTTTTATTCCAGATTCTTTGTCTTCCTGATCTATCAGGCTTCATAGTTGACATCCTATAATACTAATGTCTCCTTAAAGAAATAATCCTTCTTACTTAGGTTGTGTCTGATTTAAAGACTTTTCAAAGTTTTTTTTAACATTTGAGGAGTCTACACTGTAACTCTTTCCATGTTTGCTTTGATTATCCTTGCAATATAGTTTACTACTTTTAGTACTCTGACTGATTCATACCTAACATCTTTTTTAGCTTCAATTATAATATCTTTACAGATCAATTTCTTTCTTAGTTTCTTTTCTAATCATCTCAATAGTATCATTGCTTAACTTTTCAATTATCCCTTATATGTACTGACAGTACAAAACCTTATAATTATTGTATTATCTCTTTACTATGTAGATAACTTATTCTAGACAAGAACTAACTTCCAGGCTTATTTTATTGTATCATATCCACTATGGGTCCTTTCTTAACCTCTAAGATTCGTCAACTGACGAAATCCATTATCGTTTTACTTTCCTTATTCTAGTATCATTTCACCTCTGCATCATATGCATACAACCAGTTCATTCCAAAAACAATATCAAGTTTGCGAAATAAAAGCTCCAATAAGCTTGCCAGGAACTCAATTCCTTAAAGCACTAACAGACATTTCTTACATATTCTAGTCACCCATGCACCATGTCCAAGTGGTTTACTAGGAATCACATTACTAAAAATATAATTTTCCTTAAGAATATTTCTTTGTACTACTATCTTAGTACCAATATACGAGTGAGTCGAACCTAAATCAATTAAAGTAATTACATGCTTCCTCCATAGCCTTTGCTCTCATTATAACATCCTAGTAAATCAACAAACTCAAACTTGAGAATTACTCTTTAGGCCTCGAGTTAAGCCCCTCGATAAACCATTCTCATAAGGACTTCTCAGTCGATATCAAATCAGCTGTATGCCGACTTAATCCATTAAAATCCAACTCATACTCGTAGACAGTACAAGTACTTTGTTTCAAACTTTGAAACTACTGTAACATCTCTTTCTTAAATTGGTCGTCAACATACTTGACTCTAAACACTTTTTAGAATGTCCAAGTCACTTTCTCAACGGGTATAATTATGTGGCTTCGAACCATCAAATACAAGCATGTTCCCTTAATAAGAATGCAGCTTTTCTAACTTTTCAGCATCTGTACAATTTAATTCCTATAGCGTGACTTTAACATCGTGGAGCCATAAATTGGCAGCCATCAGACCACCTTCTCCATGAAATTCAGGAGCTCCTAACTTCTTAAGCTCCTTAACAGTCGATGCCTTTACTAGTGTAGGTGCCAGATTGATACAGGCATTAGAGTTTGAATTTTTTTTAACCATAGCTTTTTAGGGCTCGTACTAAGGTTCCATATTCTTATGCTGGAGCTCCCTACTGCGTAGGTGGCTGGGGTAGGAGCTAGAGGTGGAACATTCTATATCTCTTTACTTCCACTTTAAGCCTTCTCTTGATCCACATAATTAAACATTTAACGCAGTCCATTAGTACTTAACATCATCTATTTCCACTAAAACTTATTAATGTAAATGAGGAGCATAATCAAGTTACATAGATAGTACATCAGTAACATGACATCCTAGGGGCATGTACTTAACATCAAATCATATTTAACTCGATTTAACCTCCATAATCGGCTAAACCTGTAGCTCTGATACCAATAAATGTAACACCCTTAACGTATACTCGTAAGCCGAATATACATTAAAGATGTTACGGAGTCATTGAAAGAAATCTTGACTTGTAAAATTTTTTATATCAAAATTCATCTTGCAGTTTAACCCTTTCTCAGTTTTAAATTAAAAACTATGCCAATCTATTGCAGCTAATTTTGACACTGAATTGATTTATAAAATTCATAATTAAGTTGTTGAAATAAAAATATAATTCAGGGTGAAAACTAAGTACACTGCCTAGGCCCTTTCTTGACTTTCAAATTTTTACGCGATCAGGGTTAAACAACATTTAACTATGTCAAAATTCATAGTTATTAATAGCAAACCATTTCTTTAAGTCCATACTTCCATGACAATGTATAAATATGTTACAAACTTAGACTTACAAAACAGTTTACCCACTTAAAATATTACATGCCCATTAGTCTATCAAATTATGTTAAAGATGTACGTACTGTACTTACAGATAGTAACTTAATCTTCCCAATTAACAGCTCCTCCTTGCTAGTCTATTTTCGGAGAACCTACGTGTGAAATAAAACACGCGCTAGGTACGAACTTAGTGAGGCAATGATCTTATTTATCAAAACATAAAATAAAACAATACATGTTATACATTAACCTAGCATAGTTTCTGTCTAAGGTAGTATCATACTAACAAGGTTTCCATAGTCAGTCAATATTCATGTGCAAGTCATAATTTTTCTAACTTAGTCTAGTTTCCAATACTTCATCATTACCAAGTAAATCATATACATGGCATAGTTCACATACATGGCATATTTCATACACATGGCATAATTCACATGTATGACATGATTTATATATATATGACATAATTCACATACATGACATACTTTATATACATGGCATAATTCATATATATGGCATGAATTATATACATGGCATAATCCATATATGTGTCATAATTCATATACGTGGCATGATTCATATACGTTGCATCATTCATATACATAACTTAATTCATATACATAACACGATATGTGTACATGGCATAATTCATGTGCATGGCATAATTCATATACGTAACATAATTTGCACACATATCATGATTCATATACGTGACATGATTCATATACATAATTTGATTCATTTACATGACATGATTCTTTTACCTGACATGGTTCATATACGTGATTTAATTCATATACATGACATGTTCCGTATTTATGGCATGGTTCATATACATGGCATGGTTCATATTCATGACATGGTTCATATACGTAACATGATTCGTTTACATGGCATGATTCTTTTATCATTGCCCAAAGTATGCTATATGAGATCGAGGTACGCGAGTCATCTTGAAATGACACTGTAGTGTCTAGCGTGAACGTGAAGATGAGTACATACTCGGGGAGGCTCTTTGCTCCCCATAAACATGAAGCACCTCGACAATGCACTCGGGCACAGTGGGCGGGATCCCCAGGGTGCATGTGACACAATCATTTTGTCACAATATCTGTTTGATAACATGAACATAAGGGTGCAGCTGCTAAAGACTCTTTGGCATGCCAACTATACCATGGACTCTCATACACAATACTTGGGCATTTCTTTCATCATCAACTCAACATCATAATCAATCGTACATATAGGCATTTCATATTTCATGCTTCATCATAAATATTCATGGAAAACATAGATCATCATCATTTTTTAGATTGGCTATTCATACTTCATATTCTATTTAATTTACCTTTATTGCAACATACATTAACTCAACATATATAGATAATGCAATACTATTTTAAATGAAGGTCGAATATTCGCAAGTCTTCCTAATTGCATTTTAAAACATATAAATGCACTCACCTTAGCCATTTATTATTATGTCTCACTAAGCTTTATTGATCCTTTCCTTTATAGTACCTCGAACCTTCTTTTGATTCGGATCCAACTTCATTTATCACATGAATACAAATAAACATTCGTTAGATTCACTTCTAACAATATTTCAATTAAGCTATTTAATCATTCAACATAAAAATTTTCCATAAATTTCTTTCCTTCCTTATACTGTTCACAAACTCATTTTTGGTCCCTAACGACCATTTTGATCTTCAAATAATTCCTCCAAGCTTGCTAACCAACTTTAGAAACAAATTGGCTCAATTTCCATTTTATGTCAACTTGCACTACCATCAAAGATTTACTTCTACAGGGCAGAATACATACTGAATCTTAATCTCCTTTATACCGTAGAAATTAGATTCGATATCGGTTCTAACGGTATAAGCCACATAACTTAATAAAAACTACAAAAATTATGAAAATTCATCAAACTCCAGTTTATAGGGTTTTCCTGACTGAAATTGGTCTGTAATTTTTCTGACCTTCATTCGATTAAAAATTAATATCTTTTAACTTAGAACTCGAAATCAGTTTCTGTTTGTTGGAAACAAAACTAGATTCGATAATATTTTCAACCATATAAGCTAATAACCCATATTCAATTTGTACGATTTATGGCAAATTTTCAAAGTCGAATTCCAGTATTGAATTTCGGAACAGACTGTTATTCTGTTTTCTGACCTTTCATCACTTAAAAATTCATATCTTTTTATATATGAATCGAAATCAATCACCGTTTGTTTTAAACGAAACTAGACGATAAATCTTTGCATCGATATAAAATTCACCATCTAATCATTTTTGTAGAATTTATGGTGAATTTTTAAACTTACTGCCAAATCTAGTTTTCCTACACAACTTCCATAAATAACTTCAAACATTATACTAATTTCTCCTTACTTTGCTATTTCTCAATTTGGTCCCCTTACTTGATTCAAACCACTAATGTATCACTTTCTTCATCAAATAATTCTTCAAAAATAATTCCCTCAAATTTTTCGGTCTTTCCAAAATAGTCACTAAAAATGCAAAGATAAGGATTCAAGCTTCTTAACTTTGCAAATTAGTCCTCAAATCAACATTAATACTTGAATTCTTTTATTTCAACTAAAATCAGATTTAGTCCTTCTCTAAAACCTCATTTATGAATTGGTCACTTAACTTTGACAATTTGTCAAAATGGTCACTAACTCGATTTAACATAGATTTTGCATTCTAACTTCAATTTCACATCTCCAACATTAATAATAACATAAATACACTTCAAATCATAAAAAAAATTAGATTAGTCCTCTAACTTTTAGAATTTTCGAAATGGTCCTTATACCTTTAATTTAGTGTTTTGCTTCCAAATAACAAATTCAAGCTTACTAGATCATTTATCCATCATAAACCCTAATCATCTTCATACAAACTAAAATATGTAGGGTTTAAATCTCAACTCAATAACATGATTTTAACATTATACTAGCTTGATTTCAACTTGAATTTCATCATGAAATTATAAAATTCCAAAAGCCCCAAACTTTTTCCATAAACCCTAATTTCTTCTCATGCAAAATTCTCATCAATCAAGCATGTTTTCCATGAATTATTTACACCAAAAGATAGAGCTTGAAGAGTAGAACAACTTTGTAGTTGAAATTATTACCTGAAAATCGAGTTTCAAGGCTCGAATCAAACTTGGAAAATTTCTCTCTCGTTCCCCTTTATTTTCGAAATGAAGAAGATGAAGAGTAGTCTTCATCTTTTGGTTCTTTAACTTTCAATCTCTACAATTATGCCACTTGTAAATATAAATGAATTTTAAATTCATTTAGATAGTGAAATTACTAAAATACCCTTTTAATCCAACGGTTGATATTGATCTTATCATTAATCAAGGGCCAAGATTTAATCTTCCATTTCCTTCTTCCAAAATTGTCCTTGTAACTTTTAAATATTTCAAAAATGTCATTGGGGCAAAATGACCAATTTGCTCTACAACTAGTTTTTATTTACTAGTTTACTTCAAAATACCATTCCATTACAATCCAACTAAAATAGTTCATTCCCAACCGGTCACTGTTCCTTAAGTATTATTTTATAACTTTTCCATGGCTTATGGAAGAACCTATGAAATTTCAATTGATCCGATCTCCCAATATTCGTAAAATACTTTTACTGTGATTTTACCTTTTCTGAACTATCGGATTTATTCCAAAATTTTCATATTTCCATATTCGGGAAATAAACTCTATTATCTCATAAAAACTTCCTTTCCCAGAACTTAGACTGAATTTTCCTAACTCAGTCTATTATTCCGATAATTATCGAAAATATCCATAAAATAAAATTTCTCTTAGAAATCCTTTATCGATAATCCATTCGAATATTCTTTACTTTTACTGAGTCCAAATTATCGATCAGAAACACTTTTATGGGACCTTCCTAAAGTCGCCCATCCTTGTATTTCTCTTGCCTGAGCACGCTTAACTATTTCATTCGATCCAAATTCGATACATTTTTCTCCATCTTAATTCTTAAAACCGATATCAAGGTACATGTTTCAATCCGATTCACTCTTATACTGAATAAATTACTTGTTGGGAAAATTTACACTTTAGTCCCCAAACTTTTCCAAAGTTTATACTTTAACCCCCTAAACTTTCAAAAATTACATTTTAGTCACTAATCAAAAATTGGGATATTACATGAGAAACTCAAAATTACTTGCTAGAAATTGGATTTAAGGAGTCAAGAAGAGATACATCCTTGTTCATTCGAGATGCAAATGGTGTGAAGACATAAATGTTGGTCTACATTGATGATATTATAGTTACAGGTTAGTCGAATGAGGACATTCAATATGTGGTTGAGTCTCTTGGGAGGAAATTTTCATTAAAAGATTTAGGGGAGCTGAATTATTTTTTGGGACTTGAGATGTACATGAAGAATGGTGCCTTGATCTGAAGTCAAAAAAGTACATACATGAGCTACTGGTTCGAAGTTCGAACCAAATGGATAATTCCAATTCAACTCCCACACCTATGGTTGGGCACCAGCCTTGGCTAGAAATGCAGGTAGCCCTCTTGTTGATGCAGCTGAATATAGGAGTATCATTGGGGCGTTGTTATATGCGTGTCATTCTAGGCCCGATATTGTCTTTAGTGTCAATAAACTTGCACAATTTATGCATGAACCTTGCGAACAACACTTGGTAGCTGTTAAAAGAGTGTTACGATACTTGAATGGCACTTTATATTATAGCATGGTTTTTTCTCCCTCTATTGAAGGTAACACGATCATAGCCTTCGCTGGTGCTGATTGGGGAGGGAGTAAACATGATCGTCGTCCTATTTTAGGGTTTTGCGTTTATCTAGGGAGTAACTTTGTGTCTTAGAGTTTGAAAAAGTAAAAATTAGTTTCACGGTCCACCACCGAAGCTGAGTATAGATGTCTTGCTGATGTTAGCTTGGATAACTGCGTTATTGAGTGATATGGGAGTGCAACAGGAAATGATACTAGTGGTCTGGTGTGATAACACTAGCCCAGTGGTTATTAGTGCTAATCTAATTTTTCATGCACGCACAAAGCATGTAGACTTGGATGTTCATTTTGTACGTGAGAAGGTAGCTGCATGACAGTTAGAAGTGACCTATGTACCAGCAGTCCACCAGGCTGTAGATGGCTTAACCAAGCCTTTAACAAGAGCTTATTTATGTATGTTTAGATAAAGGCTACTGATTTGCTCGAAAGAAGAAGTGAAGGGTTGAAGAAGCAGGGAGATTGTTGAATGAAGCTAGGTTTAACAAACTAACCATAAGTTGTTAGTCAGTTGAGAACAACAGAGAACTATTATGGATGGCTAATTACACTAGTAACTTCTTAGCTCTTTGTACAAATAGCCACTTGAGTGATGTATATCACATGATGAGTGGAATAGAGTTTTAAACTCAATAAGTCTCTCACATATTCTCTACATAAAACCATAAAGTTTCTTTATTGTTCGCATACAAGCTATTCCAATAAATCTCAACAGTACCCTATTAATATCATTTTATTAATAACTACTATTATTTTTTTGACAAATCTTAAATCTAATCTTAATCCTACCTAGAGGGACTCTAGGTGAAGGAAGGGAAGTGTTCTTAGTGGGTCTATAACCCATAACCTAAGAGAATACGAGGGAACAAAGTTGAATAGTTTGGCCAACCGACCAAATATATTTAATATTATTATATGGACATTAAAAATTTAGTAAAACTAATATATGATTAATACGAATGTATGATGCGTCTGACTCTACTAACTAATTTAAATATATATTTTAAAAAGTAAAATAATTAAACAATTTCAAGAAAAATAGGTACAGATTTTTTTAGTATTCTAATATGATTATAAGATAATATATGAGTTCGATTTTAAATTTAAATAAATTCAGGTTATCTTGGGGAACATTTCATCTTTTACCGCTAGAACTACTCATTAGATTTAAATAGTTAAAAAATCTTAAATCTACGTGATAGTTACATATAAAATTTATATTGATTTTATACATTAAAAGTGAAAAAAATAAGATTGAAATAATAATAAGTATCAGTTTATTTATCTTTTAAATTTTAAAAATATAACATGACTACAATCCTCCTTATCAGAAAAAGAAATCACTGAAGGTATTCCAATTAATATTTTTTTTATCTAATGGTGTTAATTTGTGGTGCATTAAGAAACTCAAATGGAATTTGTGCTCACTTTGGGTTTGTTAATATGCACATTAATCCAATAAGATTTCTATTAACAAATTATATCAATCAAGGTTAAGTGTATTGTTGAGCTATATTACACTTTTAAGAAAGTAATTCAAGTTAAAATTTGGGAGACGACATTATTAAAAATGACGGATACAAATCTCGTACATCAACAGTAAAATAAATATAAAGATGTCCAAATTTAAATACATTGTATAATATTATGAATATGCTTTGGACATGCGATGAGTATGAATTTATTAAAAAATCTTTAATTTAAGAAAACAATTTTAAAAGTTTCCACGCACCACAAATGACATTAGGTCCTGGTTAATATTTTTTTTATATAGTATCCATCGACTTACCAGATTTTTTTGAAGACAGTAGCAGTTATTAAATTCGCATGTTCAGACATTAATTATTTATTTCAATCGGAAATAGGGTTTTGATATTATTATTATTATTATTTATTGTTATTATTGAGAGTTTGACGTTGGGGAGTTGGAGAGCTTAGTTTTTGTAGTAATTTGTAGTAACAAACAAAGCCAAAAGGCAACGGAAGACTTGGCTTGAGAAGCGGGCGTACTCCTCATCATTCCCAAAATCATCACCTTCTGCCGCACCACCCCTCCTGTCTCCGCCGCGAAATGGAGACGTCCCCACTTCTAAACGGAGCACCACCTTCGACCACCTCTAGTACTACGTTAACGTTGTCGGAGAACGGAGACTATGCGCCGGTGAAGAGCTTCAAGGAAGTGAAGTGGGTGTTTTGGATAGAGACGGTGAAGATGTGGAAGATTGCAGGTCCCATCGCTTTCCAAATAATTTGTCAATATGGAACCAACTCCTTCACTAGTATATTCGTCGGCCACATCGGAAACATCGAACTCTCCGCCGTCACCATTTCTCTCACCGTCATCGGAACTTTCTCTTTCGGCTTCATGGTCCGCTCTCTATCTCTGACTGCTATTTATCCCTTTTTTTTCTCTCGTCGATCCATGTGTTTTTCTTCTATTAATCAATCCTCAAGAACCCAATATGTTCAGTTAAATTTAAAAGATTAAAAGCCTTGGGTTTTTGTTACTTTGGAACTGGAACCCTAATTTATTGTGCAATGTATGGAAATGTAGCTTGGCATGGGGAGTGCACTCGAGACACTTTGCGGCCAAGCTTTCGGAGCCGGACAAATACACTTGCTCGGCGTTTATATGCAAAGGTCCTGGATTATCTTGCTGGCTTCTTGTTTCATTATCTTGCCGGTTTACATCTTCGCCAAGCCAATCCTTAAATTCCTAGGCCAAGAAGAAAAGATTGCAGAATTAGCAGGGGAGTTTACTATACTCACAGTCCCACAACTGTTTTCACTGGCCATTAACTGCCCAACAGGGAAGTTTCTGCAAGCACAAAGCAAGGTGAACGTGCTGGCTTGGATTGGGTTTGTGGCTTTGCTTCTCCACATTGGGATTCTATGGCTGTTCATTGATGTGTTGGGGTGGGGGACAACCGGTGCGGCCATAGCATTTGACATCACCAACTGGGAGATCACATTAGCTCAAGTGGCTTATGTTATATTCTGGTGCGACGAGGTGTGGACTGGGTTTTCATGGCTGGCGTTCAAGGACATATGGGCCTTTGTTAGACTCTCCATCGCCTCCGCCGTAATGCTTTGCCTTGAAATTTGGTACATGATGAGTATGATTCTTCTTGTCGGTCACCTTGATAATGCAGTCATTGCAGTGGGCTCCCTTTCCATTTGGTGAGTTCTCATAATAATAATAAGGGAAACTAAAGCTGAGTCACATTGTGTGTGTTTTGTATTTTCAAATATTATCTAAACTTATTTCTAATCTGTTTTTGCATGTGCATGATAGTATGAACTTGAACGGTTGGGAAGCTATGTTGTTCATTGGAATAAACGCTGCTATGAGGTAAATCTCTGATATACTATATTGATGCTTGTATGAGGTTTTAACATTTTGGTCCAATCATTGTCAGCGTACGGGTTTCCAACGAGCTAGGATGGGGACATCCAAGAGCAGCCAAATACTCGGTATATGTCACGGTGGTTCAGTCTCTGTTCATCGGCCTTGTATGCAAGGTTCTGCTTATGATAACCAGGGACGACTTTGCTGTCATTTTCACCAGCAGCGAAGAAATGCAACGAGCTGCTGCTCATCTCGCGCACCTTCTTGGTATCACCATGGTTCTCAACAGTGTACAGCCTGTCATATCAGGTGTTGCTGTTGGCGGTGGATGGCAGTCATTGGTTGCTTATATTAATTTAGGTTGCTTTTATGTTTTCGGTCTTCCGCTCGGCTACCTGCTTGGTTATATAGCTGACTTTGGAGTGATGGTATGGTATTTCTGGTTATATTCATTCCCATTGCGTTCTAATTCTGACCAAACTCACGATTGCAGGGACTTTGGGGAGGCATGATCGCTGGAACTGCACTGCAAACCTTGCTGCTTTTGATTGTTCTTTGTAAAACAAATTGGAACAAAGAGGTTAGTTAAATTTGCTTTTGTGGACTATCATGGGAATGTCAAGAAATGTAGACAAAGAGAGTAATTCATGTGCAGGTGAAACTGACATCGGAACGGATGAGGAAATGGGGTGGCCAAGATATCAGTATCACCAGAACAAACAGTGGCCTTTTGATCAGTTGTTAAAAGTAGATCCACACTTTCATATCATAAATCGTAATCGTTAATTTCATATGTTGTTTTTATGTAGATTTTTTACTTGGTATTATATTATTTAACCTTGGGAATCTGCATGAAGTTGATGCTTATTATATCAAATAGATTTTGCCAGGATTTTCTCAAACCTTGGGGGGAATAGATATGGTAAAAGTGTAAAATTGACGTTACAGAAACAAAATTTAATGATTGTTTTAGTTCTGCAGAAAACAGTGATGAAACGATACACATTAGTATATTGTAAAAAGTATACAAAAAAAAAAAGATAGATGAAAGCTTACAATCCATATATTATCAACACCGCCAAGAATTGCAGCTGCCAACTTAGATCGGAAAGGATTCCAAACCCTGTATTCGATTTTTGGTCCCATCTTCATTCTGTTAAGTCAAAATCATGAGACCCTCAATTTCCCATTACAAAATTAATCATAGGGTCTTATTAACAAATCACTTGGAACAGAAAAATACCCAATTAGCCAAAAACCGAGAATATTCAGTAGATCATAAGTACTATCATGTAGGACTAAGATAGATAAACGAAATGGACTAAGTTATTAGAAAGGCTAGATGACCTGAACAGCAATCCTTTTTTCATTGTAGACAGCCTCTATAACACCCCCTTCCCGTACTTTTTACCAAACACGAGTCGATAATGTTACAAAACAAAATTTAAACAATTTTCCATTATAAAAACTTAAACTAGCAGCCTACACTGCTCTTAAACAAAAAATTTTACATATTTTTGCAGAGATCAAAAATTCATTTCGTAAAATTTTAATTAAACTAAATTTTAAACCATATAAATTAATAACTTAAATTCATTATACAAAAATTCACAAAAAATCATAAACTCACGACACAATGTAAAATTTCAAGAAATTTGCTACCTTGTTTTTCTGACCTTCCATCGAATGAAAATTCATATCTTTTAGTACAGACCTCGAAATCAGTTATCGTTTGTTTTAAAAGAATCTAGACTCAATTTTTAGTTCATACATATAAGATTTACCTTCTAACCTGATTTATAGAATTTATGGTAATTTTTCGAACTTACTGCCTAATGCAGATTTTTAAAGACTGTTTTTACCTATTCCAATTTTAACTCATTAACTACTCATAAACCATCCTACATAGTAAACATGATAAAACCATACTTTAGTTATAACATTACAAACCATAAGGCAACTAAAATTTAAGTTATGCAAAGCTAGTAGGTTTATCTTTATACATGCCACAAAACAAAAATATCATATAGGATGTCAAAACATTACTAATATAACATGTAGTATGTCTTCGTTCTCAAGATGATGCAAATGTCGCTGGTTTCAAACTGAGACGATCAACCTACATGTGCACAGGCCAAACACACGCTAAGTACGAACATAGTGAGGCATTATAAAATTATCATAAAACCAATAACTAATTAACTTTAAAAAAAAAACTATAGACAATTCTTATTCAAACCCATTTCAAATAGGTAAGATTGAATAATATTAAAAATCAGTTTATAAATGTTCTTTTATATCATTAGCCCAAGAAATACGTGTAGAGAGAAACTAAGTATACGAGATCTTGTACTCCCAGAGTACTAGCCATTTCCCATAAGGAGAAAGGCAAACATTACATTAATACGAGCTCGTTGTGCTCCCAGAGCACTAGTCACCAAAGTGACAGTAGTCTCAGACTACTAGATCCGAAGATCAATGCATTCCCAGAATGCTAGCCACTATGTGGCAAATGTAGCTACAATGCAGTCCTAGACTGCTAGTCTCTTATGGCATGCCACTATACTGTAACTCTCAGGGTAATCTTGGGAAATAAAACAATTTCATTACCTTTCAATATATCATTCTCTAGATGGTAAACAACTCATTGTCGATAAATCAAAATAATAGAGCCGTTCATACTCCATTATACCATAAATCATTCTGTAACAATCATCAATATATGATAATAAAATTATCCTAAACAAAACATAATAAGGCAGTTCATACCAGATCATGTACAAAACCATCTTTTTTGCCAATGAAAATATTATATTTCACATAAAAATTAATATTACCAATTTGGTAAAATCGTATAGGTTGACTAATCTCAAGTCTTCCTAAATACTTTTAAAACATATAAATGCACTCACCTTGTTGCCCATACTAAATTTCAAAAATTGTCAGACTCTCAACCAAACCTCGATCCTTGACTTTTCCTTTTTGCTCAAATCAATCCCGACCTTTCTCAGACTCTACATTTACATCGATCTTACGATAAAAAGAATCAAATGTATGCATTAGTATACATTGATCAATTCGGAAATTACTATAGGAAATTCATAAAAATTCTTCAAATGTCAATTCGAAACAACAATACATTAAGATTTCATTTAAACCTTCACTTTGTTCACAATTTCCATATAAGTCATCTATATTAGCCAAATTGCAATATAGTTCTTAATGACTATTTTCATTCTCCAAATGACATAATGAAGCATCAAAAATATGATTCTACTCATATACATCAATAAAATAATTTTTACCATATTTCCCCCTAATTTCTTCAATTAACCAAATGGTCCCTAAACCATATTCCATGGAATTTTTATCACTTTAAGCATAAAAACAACACCACAAACCTCATTTAAAACTTGAATAAACCTTAAAACATGAAATTCCAACATGTCATTCATCCATCCTAAACATCAATATCAACTTAGAAGCATAGAAACCATGAAAAACTTATACCAAATGAAAGAGAATTCCATGGAGAACAAATCTTTATTTCATGTCTTACTTCTAAAATCAACCAAATCAAGCCTAAAAATTGAAATGAATTATTCCTTACCTTGCTTGGAGAACTCACGGCAGAGAGGAGAAAATTTGAGAGAGATTCTACACTTTTATTTCTTTAATTCCATGCCAAATGGCATTATATAATTCTTATTTTAATAAAAAAATCTCTTTAATAGTAAAATGACTATTTTACCCCTTAATTATAACCAATCACATGTTGACACATGTGCTTCTCAATTTTCCATAAGTATAGATTTTTATAGATGTATGCAAAATGACCATTTTGCCCTTAATGAATCAACATATCTTTAAAAATGTCATCCATGCACTACACAAAATATTGTATTCAATCGAATCTAAATCAATCAAAAACGATTTAGAACCATAGTGTCATATTTCTCGGGTCTTCCTAAAACTTCCATAAAATTTTCATAATATTTTGAATTCAATTGATCATTCGAATTAAATACCGAAAACTTATCCTTTTTATAGCTTTTCACACAAATGTCGTACCAAAAATTTGATTCCCACCAAAATTCTTATACCGGGATAAACTTTTCATTTTTGGAGTATAAAATAATATATGGGAAAATTTCCATATTGGTCCCTAAACTTTTTTTCAGGTTTTCACTTTAGTCACCAAATTTTAAAAATTTATGTTTTAGTCACTGAACTAAAACCACCAACTTTTAATTCTTTATGTTTTGGTCACTAACTAAATATTGAGGTATTATAATTCTCTTCCCATTAAAAAAATATGTCCTCAAATTTTTAAAACGTACCTAATTCAAAAAGATACGGATATTGCTTTATCATCGCTTCCTTTGTTTCCCAGGTGGCTTCCTCTATTTTATGATTTCACCAATGGAATGGTCTTGTTCCTCAATTCTTTAACTCCATGAGCAAGAATCTTCATTGGTTCCTCCTCATAAGTTAAATCTGGCTTAATTTTAATATCTACCAATGATATCACGTGAGAAGGATCTGATCGATATCTTCTGAGCATCGAAACATGGAACACATTGTGAATCTTGCTTAATTCCGAAGGCAATGCTAATTGATAAGCCACTGGACCCACTTTCTTTAAAATTTCATAAGGGCCAATAAATCTTGGACTCAACTTCCCTTTACGTCCAAAGCGTAACACATTTTTTCCAGGGTGAAACTTTCAGAAATAATTTTTCACCAAATTCAAACTCTATATATATTCAACAATGGCCTGAACATTTTTCCATTCCTTTATCTCGATTAACTACCTCTTGAAATTCGGTGATATTCATAGCAATTAATATCTCATTGTATTTAGTATTCAAACCTTCAATGAAAAAGATGCTACGATCCTTTTCAGTAGGAATCAACTCAGAGGCGAAATAGCTCAATTTATTGAATTCACATTCATATTCATACACCGTCCTGTCGCCTTGCTTGAGATTTATAAATTCATTTCTCATTTATCGGACAAATATGTCACCGATATACTTGTTACGAAACTCGCGGAGGAAGAAATCTCAATTAATCTCTTCACGGGGGCAAGTAGTAAGATTTGACCACCAAATACGAGTTTGCCTTTCAACAAAGACACATCTCCTTCCAACTTCCTCTGATCATCACAGTGTAGTCCCTCGAGCATAATCATTAAATTATTTAACCAATAGTTTGCGGCAATAGGATCTCTTTCAGTGAAAGCTGGTGCATGTAACTCCTTTAACTCCTTAAAAATAGGAGTTCGTGAAGGTCAATTAACAATCATATCCAGAGCTTGTAAGAAGTTTCCCTGATCTTGTATCGGTATTCCAAGCTGAATCGGCACATTCTCTCCATACTGTACTAAAGGCTGGACAAAACTAGCTTCCTAACAAACCTCAGGGTCATTTTGACCCTCTATACGAGTCACCTGATGCGAACCTTCTCTCTCAGACATCTGTACTCACAATAACATTTAACATTAGTAAGCAGGCGCATGAAACATTCAAATGTTACCATTAGTAATATATGACATCCTAGTGGCATGTATACATTTACTGACTCATAAATGACTCGGTTTAGCTCTAGAACCGGCTAAACCTATAGCTATGATACCAATCAATGTAACGCCCCCTTCCCGTATTTGTTACCAAACACGAGTCGGTGATGTTACAAAACAAAGTTTAAACAATTTTCCATTATCAAAACTTAAACTAGCAACTACACTGCTCTTAAACAAAAAAATTTACAAATTTTTGCAGAGATCAAAAATTCGTTCCGTAAAATTTTAATTAAACTAGATTCACTAAGATTTTAACCATATAAATTAATAACTTAAATTCATTATACAAAAATTCACAAAAAATCATAAACTCATTAAACAATGTAAAATTTCAAGAGATCCGTTGCCCTGTTTTTCTGACCTTTAATTGAATAAAAATTCATATCTTTTAGTGCCAACCTCAAAATTAGTTATCGTTTGTTTTAAAAGAATATAGACTCAATTTTTAGTTCATACATATAAGAATTACCTTCTAATTTGATTTTTATAATTTATGGAAAAATTTTCAAACTTACTGCCTAATGCAGATTTTTAAAGACTATTTTTATATATTCCAATTGCAAGCTCATTAACTACTCATAAACCATTCCAACATACATAGTAAACATGATGAACCATACTTTAGTTATAACATTATAAGCCATAAGGTAATTAAAATTTAAGTTATGCAAAGCTAGTAGGTTTATCTTTATACATGCCACAAAACAAAAACATCATATAGGATGTCAAAACATTATTAAGATAACTTGTAGTATGTCTTCGTTCTCAAGATGATGCAAATGTCGCTGCTTACGAAATGAGACGATCAACCTACGTGTGCACAGGACAAACACACGCTAAGTACGAACATAGTAAGGCATTATAAAGTTATCATAAAATCAGTAACTAATTAACTTTTAAAAAAAACTATAGACAATTCTTATTCAAACCCATTTCAAATAGATATTGCATTATAGTAAGATTGAATAATATTAAAAATCAATTTATAAAAGTTCTTTTATATCATTAGCCCAAGAAATACGTGTAGAGAGAAACTAAGTATACGAGATCATGTACTCCCAGAGTACTAACCATTTCCCCTAAGGAGAAAGGCAAACATTACATTAATACGAGCTCGTTGTGCTCCCAAAGCACTAGACACCGAAGTGACAGTAGTCCCAGACTACTAGATCTGAAGATCAATGCATTCCCAGAATGCTAGCCACTATGTGGCAAATGTAGCTATAATGCAGTCCTCGATTGCTAGTCTCTTATGGTATGCCACTATACTGTAACTCTCATGGTAATCTTGGGCAATAAAACAATTTCATTACCTTTCAATATATCATTCTGTTGATGGTAAACAACTCATTGTCGATAAATCAAAATAATAGAGCCGTTCATACTCCAGTATACCATAAATCATTCTGTAACAATCATCAATATATGATAATAAAATTATCCTAAACAAAACATAATAAGGCAGTTCATACCATATCATGTACAAAACCATCTTTTTTGCCTATGAAAATATTATATTTCACATAAAAATTAATATTACCAATTTGGTAAAATCGTATAGGTTGACTTATCGCAAGTCTTCCTAAATACTTTTAAAACATATAAATGCACTCACCTTGTTGCCCGTAGTAAATTTCAAAAATTGTCAGACTCTCAACCAAACCTCGATCCTTGACTTTTCCTTTTTGCTCAAATCAATCTCGACCTTTCTCAGACTCTACATTTACATCGATCTTACGATAAAAAGAATCGAATGTATGCATTAGTATACATTGATCAATTCGGAAATTACTATAGGAAATTCATAAAAATTCTTCAAATGTCAATTCGAAACAACAATACATTAAGATTTCATTTAAACCTTCACTTTGTTCAAAATTTCCATATAAGTCCTCTATATTAGCCAAATTGCAATATAGTTCTTAATGACTATTTTCATTCTCCAAATGACATAATGAAGCATCAAAAATATGATTCTACTCATATACATCACTAAAATAATTTTTACCATATTTCCCCCTAATTTCTTCAATTAACCAAATGGTCCCTAAACCATATTCCATGGAATTTTCATCACTTTAAGCATAAAAACAACACTACAACCTCATTTAAAACTTGAATAAACCTTAAAACATGAAATTCCAACATGTCCTTCATCCATCCTAAACATCAATATCAACTTAGAAGCATAGAAACCATGAAAAACTTATACCAAATGAAAGAGAATTCCATGGAGAACAAATCTTTATTTCATGTCTTACTTCTAAAATCAACCAAATCAAGCCTAAAAATTGAAATGAAATATTCCTTACCTTGCTTGGAGAACTCACGGCAGAGAGGAGAAAATTTGAGAGAGATTCTACACTTTTATTTCTTTAATTCCATGCCAAATGGCATTATATAATTCTTATTTTAATAAAAAAATCTCTTTAATAGTAAAATGACTATTTTACCCCTTAATTATAACCAATCACATGTTGACACATGTGCTTCTCAATTTTCCATAAGTATAGATTTTTATAGATGTATGCAAAATGACCATTTTGCCCTTAATGAATCAACATATCTTTAAAAATGCCATTCATGCACTACACAAAATATTGTATTCAATCGAATCTAAATCAATCAAAAACGATTCAGAACCACAATGTCATATTTCTCGGGTCTTCCTAAAACTTCCATAGAATTTTCATAATATTCTAAATTCAATTGATCATTCGAATTAAATACCGAAACTTATACTTTTTATAGCTTTTCACACAAATCTCATACCAAAAATTTGATTCCCACCAAAATTCTTATACCCGGATAAACTTTTCATTTTTGGAGTATAAAATAATATTTGGGAAAATTTCCATGTTGGTCCCTGAACTTTTCTCAAGTTTTCACTTTAGTCATCAAATTTTAAAAAATTACGTTTTAGTCACTGGACTAAAACCACCAACTTTTAATTCTTTATGTTTTGGTCACTAACTAAATATTGGGGTATTATAGCCTCACCATGGACCATATTCTTAGTAACCAAAACATATTCTTTACCCTTGGCGACAAAAACTCCATCGTGGCATTATCAACAAATCACGTGGAAATGCAAATAAAATAAAATAATATATATATATATATATATATATATATATATATATTATTGTGTTTTTTGCAAGGCTTGTAATTCTCTAACAATGAGAGTGATGGTGAAGCAGACAAACAAGTTAAGGAATGTATTTATCCAGCACAAGCATTATGACAAATCCCAACACAAACAAGACCTCTGACGACCATAAGCACGCAACAGGTATAACAATTAGGCACACACTTAATAGGTTCGAGAAGTGATCTATTAAGAAATTATCAGCGACACGATTGTTCACTCAAATAGTTGTCAATACACGCAAAAAGACCAAGGTCAGAGTTGTTATAAGCATTGGTGATGTGCAAAGCTATTGGAACATAGCAAAAACCAAAGATCATGAGAAACATCACATGAGTTCAACAAAATAGAACCGTGAACCATTCAACAACTATATAACAAGCATCAGAGTTGCCACTTCATTGGAAGAAGCACAAGATATCAAGTCACTCAAAGAAGATTACACGCTCGACATATACTTTCCTTAACTAGTTTGTCAGCTTCATTCTTACCCTGAAAAATTTAGAATACAATAATGTAAATATTTTTAATTTTTTTTAATATCTCTTTTTTGAATTTTTATAATACCAAGTACTTTTAAATATACTTTTCATTCTCTATTTTTAATAATTTAATACTTTATAAAAATAATTAAATTATAAGTTTTTAATGATTTATCATTTTGTAGCTTTTTGGTATTTTAAATTTTATATTTTTTCTTAATTTTTTTGAGATTTTTAATAGTATATTTATTTTAAATATTTTGAGCATTTATTTTTTAAAATGTGTAATAATGTTTCTTTCATGATAAGAACTCTATCTAGGAGTTTGATTTACTTTATCATTAGGAATTTAATTTTTATTAGAATTAGATTTTCATATGATAATTACCTCTTATGCCTATAAATAGGAGAAATTATATCATGGGTCATTCCCGCCACGTCATCTATGGGACCAACCAATAAAAATCACTTATCTCATTATTTTTTCCATGTCATATTTTTTACCAAGTGAATCTTTAGTTGGTAAGAATTGTTTTAAAAATTGATTTATAGTAAATATGAGTGAAGATTCACTTGGTAAAAAATATGACATGAAAAAAATAATGAGATGAATGGTTTTTATTGGTTGGTCTCATGGATGACGTGGCGGGAATGACCCATGATATAATTTCTCTATAAATAGAGGATTTGAAGTATACATTGTATACAAGTCCATAATGAGAATAAATACAAGTATCTCTCTTTATCTCTCATCTCTCTCTTGTTATCATTCTTCTTTACTTTATTCACAACACGTTATCAGTACAATCTCGCTCAATTGCCGTGGTTCTTGTTGGTGATTCTAAAAAAAAATTCAATTTGATATTACTACATCATTATATACTAAAGTTAATTTGGAAGGTCTGGTGTGTTTTGCTTATTTATATATTGTTATTTATTTATGAATGTAAATTAATATTAATTATTAAGGAATTTGGATTTATTGTTTAGGTATAAAAATGTATTTAACAAAGCCAAGCATTGGCTCTTGTTTTATTTTGTTAGTTTGTTGTGCTTGGCTTAAGCATACCAACCGCATGTCCGAAGTTCGAGCGCCGGTGAGTGAAATTCACAATTGTTTATTGATATTTTTTATAAGAGTTGGTATTTTTAACCTTGTTTTGAATTTTATATAATATCTTTAAATGACTTGAAAAGAAGCATGACTTGATTGAAGATAAAACCTAAAGAGGTATGTTTTGAATATTTTGTTAATCTCTTTTCTTAAAGTAATTGACTTTCTATTATGATTTTTCCATGAGTTTTTTGGATCTGCATTATTCTCTGAAGTTAATGCTAGCATGATTAAGGATGGGCATTTTACCCGACTCGGTTCGATCGGGGCATATTTTTTTGTAGAAAATTTAAGTTTGAGTTTTTATTAAGGGTGTTTTTAGGTCGGGTTTTTATTAGAGAGAATGGATATAAATCATGCCTGGGGCATGATAATTGAAATCGGTTTCAATGATCAAAATTCTCGTAAATAGAAAGTAGTATAAGATGATCATATATTGGAGACGGGTACTCCTGAAGAGGCCCAAGACATAACTAATAATAAAACTCTAGAAGAGTTCATGTACATGAATAAAGATTTATAAGTCATGTCACTACGAGAAAAGAATAGAACCGAAGTACCAAATTGTCGACAACGATTTTACAAACAATATTTCTATAGAAGTAAAGAAACAAAATGAGGATATTGTATAGAAATCTATATAGAAGTATAGATATTGAATTGAACAATGTAGAAAGACGCTTTGAACTTTTAAAAGTGAAGTTTTTTGGATCAGTAGTCCAGACATCTAAAGATATAATATAAGTGGGTACAAATAGGTAGTCGTGAGTTATAACGCGACTTGAATTATTAATAATTGTTAATTACTTAATGGTGAATACAATTAATTTGACAGTTATAAAATATTTTATATGTGTCTAATTATTTTGTGGATCTATATATAATAAAATTTATTCTTAAAGAATTTAAAATACCAAAAATATATGAAAATTTCTATAAAAAATATTCAAATATACCCCTTTAAATATTTATATGTATCAAAAATAATTTTGACGCAATTTTTTTATAATAACCTTAGTGAATAATTGTTGAAAAATAGTATAAAATAATAGTATTTCTATGTACATTTTATAAGGACGATTGAATAAGATTTATTATAATACTTCTTCTGTCTCATTCAATATGTTCTTTTTGTGTTTTAAAATTGTACCACCTAAAATGTCTCATTGAAAAAATTAACAACTTTTAAAATGTATATTTCCCTTTATATCCCTTTTTAATTTCTCAACAAAACAAAATTTAACTTTTTAAGAATAAAATTATTATTTTAATTATTTTATATCAACTTTCTTATATAAACTTTTTTATTTAAAATTATGTAAAAAATTAACAATAAATATTTTTTTATCGGACGAAAAGAGAATATATAAAGTCAATTTGAACCCCTGAAGAGTTTGATAGAGGCTAGTGACGTAGCACAAATCTAATGGTTTGTGGATTCTGGAAGCGGCTGATGTGGCCCTTTGAGTGTCGTGTAGCATAATTAGGATCTTTGATTTTTGTGAAGTGCATTAATGAGCTTCCTTAAATCTCGCGTTGTATTAATTATGCGGTTGTAAAGTTGAATGAAGCTCATGGAACCTTGGGCGGCTAGGATTTCTTACTTAGCCAAATATGATAGGCTCTGGGCTTGTGGTTGTTATATTTTTGGGTTTTAAATGGAGTTGGTTTATTTAGTGGACTATTTATTTAGAAACATATTTATATATATAAGTTAGGATCTACTTATATTATATAAAATTTAATTAATTTTATATTAATTTATTACTATTAGATAGATAAAATGGATGGATTAGATTAATTTTTTATTTTTTTCCTCATGTGATAATCTTTGCATATCCTACTTCTAAGCTCATCCATTTATTTTACTCATCCAATGATCATGGATTAGTGTAAAACTAATTGAGTTTTATATAGTGTAACTGGATCTCATATATATATATATTCAATAATAATATGCTAGATAAAATATGTGACAACACCTCTTATGTTTATAAATAGAGGATTTAAAGTATTCATTGTATACAAGTTCATATTGAGAATAAATACAAATCTCTCTTGTTACAGTTCTTCTCTACTTTATTCACAATAATTTTTTAATTTGTTGTTTAAATATTATATACAAATCAATTAAATCCCTAAACTTCGAAAAAATTATTTTGCTCTTGAACTCTCTAAAAATTAACTATTTACGTTTACAACGTCATCATTCACATATAGATTATCACATCAGGACCATTAACAATCACATCAACACATTCACTATAACTTTAGTAAAAAAAACTAAATTGATGCTGTCTACGAATTTGACTATCAATTTGGGTAATATTTTTTTGTGTAGGGACTAAATTATTTTTTGGTACAAACTCACTTGAAAATAACTTTTAAGCTTATATTTTTCTTATGCGACTATTTCAATTTTATTAGAACTGGTATAACTATAATTTTTTTGGTTTGTAAAAAAAATACTACTAACTAATAAAAGCGTGAAACATCACATGATTTTATTGAATGTAGAAAATTATATGAAAATGTTTAAAGGGAAAATAATACTATAACTTGAAGGTTAATTTTTGTTTATGTTGATTTTGGACTACACCAGATGAATAGGTGGAGACAACTGTTAAAGGAAGGTTTGGAGATGAAATTTGGCGGTTCACTTATCGTGAGACGGGATGAGAGCCACAATATATGGTGGTTGACTATAAAATCAGGCGATTTACCTCTGGTTAATTTAGGATCAAGAGTCGCTTATAGGGTAAAAAGGGAGAGTGGAGCCATTTGCGGGAGGAGAGAGAATGGTCTAATTGTTTAAGAGTCGTCCCATTGTTTTGAGGGTACTTATATCCCCTAATATTATAGATAGAGTGATGTTTGATTAGATCGTGTTCCGTCTAATAATAATTATTGATAGGTGTAAAAGTATAAAAGTGTTCGAAAAAGAAGCTTCGGGCTCCGTAATATAGTATGAAATATTTTCTTTGAAATTAAAGTTTTATAGAGACGTTTGGCGAAGGTATAATAATTTTATTATTTTTTAATGAAAAATGAGCTGTATAAACCTAGTATGAAAGTCAATTTCATTATTTGAATCTTATCTATTTCCACTTTCATTCGATGGCTCCAATGATGATTTTTTTTCTTCTTTCTGGTGGTCCATTTTCTACTCATAGCAATTAATCCCCGCGAATGCTAATCTTGCCACTAGACCCTAAGCTACAGTCACATATTTAATATTTTAAGTCAATTTTTATTAGTTTTTATATTATGTATAAATTATAGATTTAATTCATATATATTTTAGTTTAATCATTTTTATTTTATATTTTTTAAATTTAATCCTTTTAAACAACAGTCATTAAATTTGTTTAGTCAAAATTTACTATTAATTTACGGGTTTTTGCTATACACAATCCTAAGGTCTATGATTAAAACATAATAGATTCTTATAATTAATGTCTATTTTTAATAGAATCTAGTAAGATAGAATTAATTGTAAATATAATTAATACTTAGTAAAAAATATTATTCAATTAATTATCCTAAAAATAAACATAAAATTTATGGCATTTGAATACCGCCTAAACCCTAAACTATAAAGTATGTAGCATAAACTTTAAACCCTAAACAATATACCATAAACCCTAAACTATATACACTAAACACTACACCTTAAACAATATACATTAAATCCTAAACTATATACACTAAACCTTAAACTCTAACAATATACCATAAACTCAAAAACTCATCTCATAAACCTTAATGCCCAAACCCAGCTCATAAATCCTAAGCCACACCTCATAAACCTAAACACTAGACCACACACTACAACCACGTAAATCTTAAACCTTATACCCTAAATATAAAACTTAAACATAAGCCTTAAACTCTAAAACCACTAAACTTAAACCTTAAACCCTAAAACCATAAACCCCTAAAGCAAAAAATCCTAAATATAAAACTTAAACATAAGCCTTAAACTCTAAAACCACTAAACTTAAACCTTAAACCCTAAAACCATAAACCCCTAAAGCAAAAAATCCTAAACCTTAAACACTAAAACCTAACCCCTATAACCACCTAAATCTTAAATCATAAACCCTAAATCCTTTCAAGTGAGTATTAATTACATTAAACACCCAAAATTAATAAAGTACAACTTTTAGGAATGTAACTAATTTCATTTTAGTAGATTTCATTGAAAAGTAAAATAAGCATTAATAATAGGAATCTCGTTGGTTCTTATATGCAACCATCAAGGCTTCGTATAGCAAAACCCTTAATCTATATATTATAAGTAAGTCATTAAATATACAAATAATATGTTTTTATTTATATATATTAATATATATAAATAATATATTTTATATTATTTATTGTATTATATTTTCATAAAATAATTTGGTTGAACCAAATGAATAAATTTATATTATTTAAATAAAAATATATATTTTTTATTTTTATAAATCTATTATTTTTATAAAAAAATTAAAATATTCATAAAATAATATATTTATATTATAAATAGTATATAAAACTCCTAAACCCCAAATCTTAAATCTTAAAATTCAAAGTTTAAGGTTTGGGGTTTATAATTTAGGTTTTATAATTTTTATATTATTTATAATATAAATATATTATTTGTATGAATATTTTGGGTGTTTTTTGAAAAATAATATATTTATATTAAAAATAATATATAAAAATTTAAAAATAATATATTTTTATTTTTATTTATTGGTATATAAGTAAATAATATAAAATATATTATATATATTTTAATATTATTTATAGTATTATTTATTTTATAAAATAATTTGAATTAATCTCAAGTGTAGTTTGACATATATTATATTTGTGGTAAAATATTATATGATTTTATGTTAGTTCAGTTGTTAAGGCTTATCCTTTGTATCTTGAGGTCTTAGGTTCAAACCCCTCTAAGTTTATGAGTTTTATAATTTTTTTCTCCAACAAAACAGTATCATTTTGGGCTAAATTAGGCTTCAAAACAGCCGCATCAAAACGACATCGTTTTGAGTTAACAGTTTCGTTAAAAGTTAACAATATAGTGACATAAATGAGTCAAAGACTAAAGTTTAGTGTTAAATTTGAAAATTTTCGAAGTTCGCTGATATTTTTAACTTAGTGATAATAGTTTAGTGGAATCTAGTGTAGTTTAGTCTAAAATTAATTAACTTCATTTTTTATTATTATAATATTTTATTTAAGAGCATACACCTACTTTAATTTTAAGAACTACGTATGTCTTATCTAATCTATGTAGTATTAGTATTTTTAACAGACAACCAAAACATCAACGAGAGGAAGAGAGACTTTAGAAGAATGAATAGGGTACTTTTAATAAGACTAGAATCTATAACCTAAAAAGATATAAAAATATAAAAAAATAAAGATAAATAGCTTAGTCAACTGACTAAACTTATTTACTTGGTAAACTAAATTTTTAGTTTTAATTTTTCAACCAACAAAGATGTTGAATAAGATAATGAAGGGAACTCCTTGCTTGGTAATAAAATCCAATTAGGAATTGTCAAGCATAGCCAGGTCACCCTTTTATTTACGAATAGAAATTCCAAATCCCACACTAAAAATTATATTTAGGATTAAAGTTTAATATTAGAATTTAGTGTTTAAGGTTTAAGCTTAATATTAAGGTTTAGGGTAAGAGTTTAGGGAATTAGGGGTATATTCTATTTTTTAGAGTTTAAGGTTTATGATTTAGAATTTAAGATTAGAACTTAAAATTTAATTTTGTAGTTGGACATAAAAAATACAACATATCCCTAATTCTCTAAAACCTAACCTTAGAAAATTAAACTCTAAGTTGTAACCCTAAATTATAAATCATAAACCTTAAATCATAGAAAATACAACATACCTATAATTTTTTAAACTACAACCATAAACCCTAATCTTAAACCTTAACCCTAAAATCTAAACCTAGTTTTTTTAGTCCATAATGCCCCTGATATACCCTCCTCACTCAGCTCCCCCAGTAAAAACTAAAAACCACCTTTCTTAGTCGTTAAGTTCAATGGGGTAATGATAAACGTATTTATACCTATCACTCTTTGTCTCTTCGGAATCCAAAACCAAATCAAACCTTCTTCTTCTTCTCCTCCTCCTCCTCCTCCTCCTCCAGCTTTCCATTTCTAAACCTTGAAAGAAGCCAGATTGATGGCCTCTCCCCGTGAAATCGAGGTCACCATCTCCTCCGCCAAAGACCTCAAAAACGTGAATTGGCGCCACGACCCCATTAGGCCCTATGTTGTCCTCTGGGTGGGCCCCAATTACAAGCGTTCCTCCAAAGTCCACGACGAGGGTGGGACTTCTCCCATCTGGGACGAAACTCTGCTCCTCCCTCTCCCTCCTGCTCCCCTCAACGACGACACCACTCTCTTCATTGACGTCGTCCACGCTGGCTCCGAGGACACCAGGCCCCTCATCGGCTTTGCTAAGATCAAGCTCCGGGATGTCCTCCACGACGTCGGCTTCGGAGTCAGTTACGTGAAAACGCTCAAGCTGAAACGACCCTCTGGGAGACCCCATGGAAAACTTGGCGTCACAATTTTGATCAGAGAGCCAAGCTATCATGCCCCCGATCCATACCGAGCACCTCCCTACGGGGCTTCAAGGGACTACCCACCCGCTCCGCCGGCTTATGGCTATCCTTACCCTTACGCTCAGCCGCCACCGCAACAAAGTCCTTACTACACGGCCCCGGCTTCTGGCTACTCGAACAATGCGTACAATTATAACGCTCAACCGGCGTACGGTGAGGGAAGTGATGGGTACTACGGCTACGGGCATGAGGAGAAGAAGAAGAGCAAGTTCGGGGGGACGGGGACAGGATTGGCTGTGGGTGCGGTTGCAGGGGTTTTGGGTGGACTGGCATTGGCCGAGGGTGTGGATGCGCTGGAGGATCATTTAGAAAATAAAGCGGCGGAAAAGGTTGAAGATGATCTTGGATACGACGACGGAGGTTATGATTTCTAAATTTTCTGGACCCTTCATTAATCTCCAGTAATTTAATAATTGTGATTGGCCAATAGACACATCTATGATAGGGATGCTCTTTCAGTTGAGTTGTGATTTTAGCCCGTAAGTTTGGAGTGTGGAATATGGGATTATGTCCCACCCAATATCAATGTAAAAAAAAACTACATATTTGATTATTTGTTTATTTTAAATTTAAATCGACGGAAATAAATATTTACAATACATATATAATTTGAAGTTTAAATTTTCAAATAATAAATATTTTAGATGTTTTTAAACAATTAAATAGAAAAAGTGTGATGTCCTGTGCCATTAAAATAAGTTGTTCGCGTAAGCATCCGTGTCAACAAACCCTGCCATACAATACATGTACCTTATTTTATGAAAAATACTTTAATAAATAAGCTTCTGTAAATTTTAATTTATATAAGTCTTTTAATTTTAAAATTAGGGATTAAGGTTTGAGTATAAGGGTTAGGTTTGTTGGTGTAGAATTTAGAATTTATGATTAGAATTTAGAGTTTAGGTTTTATGGTGTTAAGGTTAAGAATTTAGGTTTTAGATTTTATACTTTAAATATGAAGTGTTATATAATTTTTTTTACACAGTGCATCAAAATATAACTCTTATTTTATTATATATCAAATTTTATATAAATATATGAAATTTATATACGTTACTTTTATGTTAATAAACATTTTATTTCAATTCAATATTTACAAAATAATATTTATTTTAAATAAAATTTTCTATTAAATTATAAAATTTAAAATAACAAACATTATTTTTGAACTAATAATAGTAGTTAATTTTCTTAAATAAAGATGAAATATAACAAAATTACAAGAAGAGTCTACAAAACTTAGAATAGACTAATCACGTTAACCGGCCATTTTCTTAGAAAACATTAAAGTATACAAATTAGTCACTAAAAAAATAGAACCATATAAGAAAATACTTGTAGTTAAAAATCCAATCAAAAATTTTAAGAAAATGACAAATGCAAAAAAATATCATTGTCGATAATGAAAGATAAGCATTATCATTACTAATATAAAAATTTACATGGTAACACATTGACAAATTGACTCTATCTTAACTCAATCACGACTTATACATGGTGGTGGTGAGTGTCCATCGATATAAAAAAAATTAATTCAAAAATCTAGAAAACATAATAAATTAATAAGATAATCAAATAAATAACTACTTAGAGAATTATGGACATATGTAAGACGTAAGTTATAACAAGGAAATAAAGCCCGAGACAAAAGAGCAACAGACAAATTATAGAAAATGAATAAAATACAAATACAATGAAAGAGAAGTTTTAGGAGTTAAACTGTAGAAAAACTAAAATTACTTTCTGTTCATGCTCTTTCCATTTTCACAAATAATAAAAAAAAGCAATTGACACCAAATTCTTTGTTACATTATGCAGGAAAAAAACGCATCCAATCAAGCGCGTTTTACAAAAAGTTATTGATTTTGGGTAAGGTTCATAAATGGTCTATAAATTATGTCTTAATGTTCATTTTGGTCACCAAATTTTTTATTGTTATAAAATAATCATTAACCTATCGATTTTGTTACAAAATGATCATTGAGCCCTAACTATCGTTAAGTGGGGTAACGTGGCAGTTTGGGTAAAAAAATTTAATAACACAATTAATCCTCCATATATATACATTTGATTAATTCGATCCTAATTAAAAAAACAATAAAATTAGGCTCATTATTTACAAATTCTATCGATTTAGTTCTATTTTTATTAGGAATAATTTAATATTTTTATTGGAGTAAAAATATTAAATTGATAAAAAAATTAAATAAAATATTAGGACTAAAAATAATGATAGAAATATTAAACTAATATTAAATTATTAATTTGGTCACCATCTAGTTGGAGTAAAAATTATTAAATTATTCCTGATAAAAATAGGAGTAAATTGATAGAATTTGTAAATATTGAGCCTAAATTTAATGATTTTTCCGAATTAAAATCAAATAGATCGAATGTATAAATATGGAGGAATAATTGTGCTATTAAACAATTTTACCCAAACTGCCATGCCCCCCACTTAATAGTGGTTAGGGCTTAGTGACCATTTTATATCAAAATTGATAGTTTAATTATCATTTTATAACAATTGAAAGTTTGGTTATCAAAAGGAACATTAATGCATAATTTAGTGACCATTTATGAACTTTAACCTTGATTTTATTCTACATGGTGTTCTAAGTTAACATTTGGGTATTATTTTCGTAAAAAACTCAAATAGATGTTATTTTTCTAAATAATTTTGAAAAGAATGATCTTCCAATTAAAAAAAAAAAAGTCTTCTATAAGTATATATTTTTTATCAATAAAACAAAGCAAGCCCTCAAACATTACCATCATCATGTAAAATTGATAAGATCAAATCCGATGGTTGAAGAAAAACTTAGCCCGGAGGCATTACAGGCATTTATTTATAAGCCGTTTTAGTCTAATAATTTCACCCATTATAAATGAAGACTTAATTGCTTGTTGAAGTTCAATAGTTTGTTTTAGGTTACTTCATTTATGGAGAGAGTTATGGACATCCGTAAGACATAAGTTATATCAAATAGGATGAGTCTAGAACGGGCGACGCTCTCTGTTGTACACGCTAACGCAACATATCGCTGCATATAATTAAATTTTTAATGACTCTTAAATTATCATTAAAAATCTCAAGGATTGAACATGTAATTAAAATTATTTCATAATAAAATTGAATTTTGATTTAATAAACTATTCATGTTTGTTAATAGGCATAAAGTCAAAAAATACTCCCAACGTTTGACTGAATAGACCCCGAATATACAACCTTCTAGTTGTAATCATCTCCCTAAAAGAACTAGTTACCAACATGCCAACATCCAATATCTCAACATGAACATTTAACAATGATGCACGCTCACTTAGAATGAATGAATGAATGAATGAATGAATGAATGAATGAATGAGTAGACCCCGAATCAATCAAAGAAAACAACGATAAAGATTGCAAGGTGAAAGTACATGCGATCACATCCGTGTCGTTGCGCCCCTCACGATGAGCATAGATCCGTGTCGGTCCACCATTCTCCAGTTGTACAACAACCGTATGAGCCACAACGCTCTGACCATCATCGTGCCTATGAAAGTTACCCCTGCCACGACCTCGGCCCCTAGTAGGTACAACAGCCTGAACCGGTGCATCACCCACAGCACGAGGACAATCACGCTTCATGTGACCGAGAGATCTACATATCCAGCAACTCATGGTATTTCCCCAACACTCACCAGTGTGGCGTCTACCGCAACACTCATATTTAGGCACAAAACGAACACCTTGATTACTACTGCCACCACCACGCTTGTGATCTGACTTGTGCCTCTTATCTCGAAACCTCCTATTCTGCCTCCTAGAATAGCTAGAGTCAGCTCCTCACTTATTTGAGACCATGCCCAAACCTTGTTCCGACACCCTCAAGGACTGCTCAATGTCCTTAGCACTGTTTACAAGCACATCAAAATCTGTATAGTCCGCCACCAACAGATATGTTTTGATATCCTTCACTAACCCATCGCGAAACCTGTTGCACCTCTCAAGATCATCCAGAACTATCTCTAAAGCATACTAACTCAAACGGACGAATTTCACCTCATATTCTGCCACAAACATGTCGCTCTGAACCAAGGACATAAACTACCGTTTCCTCGCATCTAGATACTGAGGACCAAGATACTTCTTCTTGAAAGCTCTTCGAAAGAACTCCCAAGTTACATCCGCCTCTGGGACACTAGAAATTATGGTAACCCACCAATGATAAGCATCACCATGCAATAGCGACACTGTACAACCCAGCTTACGCTAATCATTACAGCCCATTCGATCCAGAATACAGACCGTACTCTCTAGAATCTTGGCTACCTTAGGGCTCAAACCCCTAAACTCAACACCTCCCAAACTGTAAAGACGCTCCAAAGGTAACCCTAGGTTAACCGCCACAGCAGGTGTCGGTTCTTGTGCATGCACTCCAACCATTGCTGTTTGAAAAGCTCCCATTATCGCCTGAACTAACGGAGTCAGATCACCAAATACTGGCACTTGATGAGCTTGAGGCACACCACCAGCCCCAACATTAACTAGCGAAACCAACAGAGGAGGAGGGGGTAAAACATTAGTGGGATTCTTTTCCTCAATGTTATTCTGCCTGATTTCGGCATTACCAGCCATAGAACGTGTCTCATGTCAAGCCATACCAACAAAAGCAACAAAACACGTTAAATTCAGGCTAGCACAAGGCAAAGGATCCCAGACCATCTCATAAAACATTTTAAAATCTCAGTAATAGGCAATGTGTTCCTAATTCATACCCCAACATGATGTAAATCAATCACCGTACATGTACACAATCACTGTGCATAACCAACAATGATATACAACCAAACAACAACATCCCAACCTTTCGTAACTTGGCTCTGATACCAACAAATGTAACCCCCTCGACCCTGCCTAGACGCCCAACCAATCCGAAAGTGCTACATCAGGTTTGTTGAAGCAAACCAGAGAAAGGTTACAAAAACTTGGTCCATTTTTTTTACTTTTATCTTGTTTAAATGCAAATTAATGTTCCTACATGTTCATACTTGCAACGGGTAATTTCTTGAATAAAACGAATCACAAAAGACAATCAATTGCATCTTAACCAAGGTTGATGACTAAACGTAAATACTTTAAATTACAAAACCAGAATTGAATTTAAGATTATCAATCCTCAATTAGTCCATTTACATGTCCACATAACAAATTTCAGGTTAAAATGATCATCCATGCGCATTCAATTACATTTTTTAAACTTAGGAACTAAAATGCAATAAACCAAAAACTGATTTCCATGACATTACCTGTAAAAACTGCCTCACGTACCAATACGTACATAGCCGTACCAATACATAGCAGCCACGCGTACCGGTACACAATGTACCATATCGGTACGCCAGATCAGCATGTACAGAATTAAATTCGTACCAGTACAAACCCTTGGTGTTTCGGTACACGGGGTTTTCCTTCAAAAAGTGATTTTCCAGTAACGAATCCTCGTACCGGCACACTCTATCCCGTACCGATATGCCAAGCTTGAATTGCTTAACCGTATCGGTACTCGTATACCCTACCGATGCTACCTGTCTTAGTTTGCCTTGCCGTACCGATACGGTCCCTTGAGTATCGGTACTCAGAGGCCTGTAATGTCATTTTCTACAGGTTTTTCACCAAAATCTAGATGCATTTAGATCCTAGCAACTTGCGTACTTGAATATAAACATTCAACAATACATACATCAACCCTTGTACCATGGTTTAACCACAATACATGCTCATGTTACCAAAAGAATCAATCTAAATGCATGCTCCCTAAAGCACTTCACCAAATATACCAAAATGCCCAACTAAGCAATTATCAGCAAGAACACCATACCATCAAAACATCAAAACCATACTCAACGGGATTAGCACATCAAAGCATACCATCACAACAAGACTATATAGATTCATGCCTAGAAGACCTCACAACATCAACCATAGGTAACGATGCACAACAAACTTAATAACATCAATCAAAATCTGAAATCATAGCATTACACATGCTTAGAACCAGGGAAAATAGAATTACAAATCCCAAAATCCTCGGCGAACACATTGCCTTATTAACCAAAAATTAAAACTGAGTCCATACTAAAAAATTCTTGTCTTTGGATCACTTAATCCTTGCCTTTGCTGCCTCCAAGCTTTAATGATCTGCATCATTAAAGAAAATAGAGCATAAGCACACTTGCTTAGTGAGGATGCTCTTAAAAGATGATGCATTTAAAACCCTTGAAAACCAACTATTGTTTTCAAACCATGCTTACGACCTAAACAAGTTCCAATAGTTTCAAATCAAAACATGCATATCAACCATATGCAAGACAATATATATAAATTCCACATGCTTAATCCCAAAGCATCAAATACAAAGCCATGCTTAAATCCCAAAGCATTGTATACAAAACCTTGCTTAAGCCCCAAAGCATTATAAAATTGGTTCAACATTAGAATTCTCATATATTGGCAATTATAGTGACCCCGGATAGTCGACCATTATCCTTGATTAGTCGACCGCTAACCTTTGTTAACCGACCGTAAGTTTACACATCGGCTACACGGATCTCCCTTAATGACCGACCATCATCAAAACTACCCCATGTCGGCCACATGACTTTACAACCTTGCCGACCGCAAGCTTTACATTAACAAGGGGAACCGACCGCTCAACCCTGGTGATAACAACATAGTCCGGGTAGCCGACCACTATACCTCAAAGACTCTTAACCCACGACCGATCTTTAACTATATTATAGTGCACT
This sequence comes from Hibiscus mutabilis, assembly GCA_019671005.1. Lineage (NCBI taxonomy): Eukaryota > Viridiplantae > Streptophyta > Magnoliopsida > Malvales > Malvaceae > Hibiscus > Hibiscus mutabilis. The sequence continues at coordinate 12,340,690 of CM033726.1, read as the reverse complement.
TTATCCTATGGCATGCCAACTATATCCGAATGTTTTCTCACATTGTCACATAGCCAATATATCATTTACAAAACCATTTACTCACTGTTTTACAATGCATTACACAAAATCCCCACATATGCAAATCACATTGCCATAACAATATCACATTCCCGACAGGAATAAAAATCAATGCTCACTAGCATTAAATATACCTTTAATCCACTGCATATGTACTTTAAAATCATGCATTTACAGTAAGTAAATCAAACCATGTTTGCGACTAAACATGAATCACACATGCTCATATCCGAACTGATATTGAAGAGCAAGGAGGGAAACTTACTCCCGAGCTTAGGTAAGTGTTTCAAACTTAACCTAAACTCCCAAAACCACTTTCAAACCTTTGAAAGACCTTTTAAGACCGTTTCCACTCACTGATTTCACTTTGCCTTGTTTGCTACCGCAAAACAAGCTCTCGACAAGTCTAGAACCACCTCAAGATGCTACGCCTTGATTATCCCCTGTTTCGGCCACATAAAACTAGAGGAAACATGCATTAAAATGCATCCAATACTCTATTTCAATACAAAATCCCGTACCTCTCAAGATGCCCATTCAAAGCTCATCCGAAACTTACCAAAATCAACCTCAAACACTACTCAATCTTAACCCAGCCATATTATAACGATTCGAAACATCAAACTTCATCAATTAATATCCAAAAACTCATTCCCAACATCCTTTTACTTCTAGCAATGATTAAACACCTTAAACACCCCAAAAACTCTTAACTAACAACCTAACAATTAGAGATTCAACCAATTTCGGAATTCCATTATTAAAAACAACTTATCCTCATTATAATACAACCAAAATAAGATTAAAATCAATTCATAATACTAGAAAAACAGATCCAAATTGAAAATCACAAGATTCTTCAATTACACCTCAATTAAGCTAAAATCCATAATTAATTACTCAAAACCTATTGAAAATCATATGTAAAGAGCCAAAAACTTGAGAATTTCAATAAAGAACCTTTTATTAGAGGAGAAGAACGAAACTTACCTCCAATGAATGAGTTTCCCCTTAATTGGATGGTTTTTCCTCTTGAAAAGAAAAGAAATTCAATAAGACTTTTGGAAAACTAATTGAGAAATCATTTAGAAAATCAAGAAGTTAAGAAATTAAGATCATTACCTTAAATCTCTTATGGAAAAAGAGTGTTTGGCTGAGAGTGTTTTCAGAGAAAATGTGAGAGAAGAAAAGTTACGTCAAAATGTGTTTTAGAAAAATAACTACATTTTTAACAAAATCCTTTTTAATTCTTTTAATTAAAACTATTTTAAAATAATCCTAATTACGGGAATACTTAGATTAGACCAAATGGTAAAATAGCTCCTTAAATATTCTAAGTTTTGACTCTTTACAAAACAGCCACCTTTTAAAACAGTTTTCAAAAATTACATTTTGGTCACTAGCCAAAATGTCACCCTTCCAAAGCTCGCTTTCCAAAATTGCTTTCACCAATATTTTTAATATAATAAAATATGATTTTTAAACATTTTTCAATATTTTTATCTTTCGGAAAAAATATTTGCTCTCGAATCCTACTCGAATCTCTAACCCGGTCTACTAGACCATCTAACCAGCCCCAAAACCGCTAGGCCTAAAACTGAGGTGTTATAGTAGTCAAAGGACTCAAAAAAGAGTTGGGTCATAGTCAGGGGACCAATTATGTAGTTTACCCTAATTATTTTAATTTTGAGTTGAATGTTTAAATTAAATTTATTTGTTTTGAAAATGAAAGAAAGGTTATTGTGATTTGTATGTAGATGGTGCGAGAAAAAAGCTCACTCGTGATTGACGCACAACAACGTTAGAGTGTGTAGATCTAAGATTGATTTGTATTTCCAAGATCAGGTATCTAAAATGAAAATTTAATTTGAAAGTTTTAATGTATTATAATCACAAAAATTATTTTTTTTCAATTTATTTGGTTGAATGTATTGCTTAGAATAATTTAGTTAGATGTATTATTATAATAATCATATATATTATTTTTGCAGTTTATTTGGAGGTCGTACAACGATGAATATTTGTATGTACCAGATTATTTGATGGTGGATGCTACTTCATGGTGTAGTGTTACACCGTTTAATTTTGCTATTGTCGAGTTTCAATTTGGAGATCGTATGCTGAGGCAATTTGGCTTCCACCAACCTATTCCTAATATTCCACTCGATCATAACTTTCTTCATGAATATGACGGACGCGGCAGGGCAAATGTAAATTGGAAAGTCACACATGTCGAGTACATTAATTTGTGGAACGACAGAGGTTTATCGTTGTCGTACCACACTCTAATACAAGCTGATGATTTTGATTTTAAGAGTTTATAGTACAAGATCTACTATCGTAATAATGAAAAGCCATACTTAACTACTATCGAAGGACAGAAAGAATGTCGGAGGTATAAGAAAAAATACGATGGTAAAGCTGAATCATCTAAGAGTACAACAGACGCATCTGGGAGTACAATGGACGCAAACCCTGTTTGGAATATAAACATTGAAAATTGACCAACCACATGAAAGGTAGATATGAACATAGTAATGTCAATATTGGTATGGGAAACAGAACCGCCTCCTACATGTGTACAACCAGAAGTAGGCCAGAGCTCTTCAGATAATCAAGGGTTTGATGATGTTAGTTTATACCGACCTGAGTTTTATCCGCCACATTCACCCATTTGGTCGAACTTGTAACAACATGGATTTTCAGGAAATGCAAAATTTCATGTATTCACCAGAGATTATGGGAGGGCAGAGCGGCGACTATTTGTTCACAAAACCACCTCTTATGCCCTCGGTGACTAAGGAGGTGAGCAACGCTGAAGAGGATCCTGAGGTACCACAGAGGCCACAACGTGATCAACAAGCGTCGTGGCATTATTATTCGACCACACCTCATCATGGGCAAAAATTATATAAGAAATGATTTCCTGTCATTTGTGTAATACATTTGAGTTTAAATTTTATTGTTTTTTATTTTCCACTGCTTTTATTATTCACTTAATCTAATTATCTTTAGTAATTGCTGAATTGCTTTTCAAATTCGACTATTTGAATTCATCAATTAGTAATGAAGTAACCTAATCTAAAAGTTACCTAATGATAAAAGTGACAATTAGTGGTTAGAAACGGCTTAAAATGTCAATTTAGGTGAAACGAGACAAAGGTTTCAAAACCATACTAAGAGATATCAAAACCACCATTCCAGAATATTAATTTTATGAATATGTGACATAGGTTTCAAAATTACCTAAATTATCGAATGATTAAACTTCACCGGAGGTCCCTTTTGTTTAGGGCTTGTTCTATTGGTCACCCATTTTGAAAAAGATTATTCTTGTCACTTATATTTTTTACCGTTACCATTTTGGTCACCCAACCGTTAACCCATTAATTAATTTTCAATTTGAACCTCAAATTTTTAAAACTTTATATTTTCATCATCTTCACAAAAAACCTCCCTTTCTCTAAATTCTCTAACCCAAACTCTAACCTCTCCCTGTATAAGTAAAATGCCAATCTATTTACCCATTTAGGAATTTGTTTCCCAGATAGCTTCTTACAAATACCAGCACATATCACATCTTACATTATTATAAGATCACCTTCTTGCGTAGGCAAGAATTCTTCATTTACCCCCACTGTTTGCCTTCAGGATGGACTAGATTTGCCCAAATTGAATTCGCAGTCATCAACCAAATTGATCGTATAAATTCCATTACAAAAGGTTTTTTGTTACAACGATCACATTTTATAGTTGTCGTTTTTTTTTTTACTTTATTTAATGGATTTACCAATACGAATAATATGTATTTGATTCTAAAGATGGTCATAGTACGGGAAAACTAAAAGGGTTTAGGGAAACAAAGTTGCTTATTATTCAGTTTCTTGGTTGTTCCTCGTCAAAATCTCTTTTGATTCCTTGTTCAACCTCTTATTTCTGTTACAGTATGTTCTCCCCGGCTATTGCTTCCTCTTATCTTGTTTTGGCAATTTTGCATTTATCTGCGTTGAGGGCTGGGCATTTGTTTTGTATGTTAACCTTGGTCCTGGCTCAGCGGTGAATACTTGAGCTTTCCCATAGAAACATAGAAATGGAGAAAATAGACTAGATCCGACATCTCAATGACGACATAAAGTTGAATGAGGTCCGGCCAGGGGCCACTACGCATAAGTTTGAATTTATATTGGTCATGGGTTTCATGTACTCTCCATTTGTTTCTTAATGGCTCACCTTGTCTGAGGCTTTCTCATGGTCAAAATAGTCAAAAACCAAATGCCAAATATGTTATCCATTGCATTGTTTCTTCTTTGAATCTGTTATTAACTTGTTTACTCAAGTGGTGATCTTATAATAATGTAAGATGTGATATGTGCTGATATTTGTAAGAAGCTAACTAGGAAATGAATTCCTAAGTAGGTAAATCGACTGGCATTTTACTTATAGAGGGAAGGGTTATGGTTTGGGTTAGAGACTTTTAGACAAAAGGAGTTTTTTGTGAAGATGGTGAAAATATAAAGTTTTGAAAATTTGAGGGTCAAATTGAAAATTAATTAACGGGGTTAACAGCTAGGTGACCAAAACAATAACGGTCGAAACATAAGTGGCAAGAATAATATTTTTTTAAATTAGGTGACCAAAATAGAACAAACTCTAAACAAAAAGGACCTCCAGTGAAATTTACCCTTATTGAAATTTTACATTTTGGTCACTATCTCATAACCTTTTCAATTGAACTTCGATTCAGTCGTCGGTTTTTTTTAAGTTCAAGTTTTGTGATGAACATTAAATTAAGAATATTTCCTACTAATAAAATGCATACTTTTTTTGCTCATTGAAACTTTTAAAAATTTACAGATTAATCCTTCAACTTAGAATACTTAGCAATTTAGCCCCTAATGATTAAATCATAATTAAGAAACTTATGTTCATTGATGTTTAATTGTTTTGCTTTGAATTAAAATATGTTTCATATTAGTTTAACTTTGAATGGAATGTTTAAATTACCTGATTTGTTTTTCGGTAACATCTCTGACTCGGTTTTCTTTTAGATCGGATAAGGGGTGTTAATATTATAGTAGTAAATTAAATTATAAATTACTAATACTAATGGAAAATGGAATATTTAATATCAATATTTCAATATTTAGGAATACAAACAGAAATTACTGAGGCATAAGCATGTATCTTGGTTCACTTGGACAATTTAATCTCGAATATCATTCAACCCTACATATGGTACATCTCTTTCATTGACCTCTCTCTTTATGATGAAGATCCATACTGGAATAGATAGGAGTCGATCTAGGTCGGCCAGTTGGAGTTCTACGGAGTCTATTATCCGGTAACCATTTTTCATGCTCTACTGATGGTCAATACTTTGAATTTGCGATCGGTGGGAACTCACTTCTGTAAATATTTACCATCTTGTGAAGATTGAAGCATTCATCAACATAGGTGTACGAGCCAACCCCTATAGCCATACGTGCTGCAATTGCATGAGCACACAGATATTCACACGTCTGGAACGCCCACAATCACACCACTTATGTCTAAAATTGACTCAAAATACATTTGAGTGGGCTGTTTCATTGTTGCGTCTGGAACCCACAACATCAAAAGTCTGATTTATTCAGTCGAAAGCGTGAACATTCATCGACGTCGCATTCTTCACATTGTTTTGCATTTTCGTCACAAGATCGGGATCCCAACGTTGTCCCCTATTTATTAAGGACTCAATTTGCTTCCCTTTAACGGTCTAAACTTTAGCCAACCAGTAGTACGTCTCTTTCACCAAGCTTGCTATTGGAAGATGATGTGATCCTTTTAGCACTCAATTTATGCATTCCACAAGGTTGGTTGTCATTTACCTGCATCGTCTACCACCTTCATCATACAATTGAGCCCATCTTTCCCCATCATACTTTTTGCCCAACTCTAAACGCACTCGCCGTACTTCATTAAATTATCTATCTTTCTCTCAAAATCTGACCGTAGTAGTAGATATCTTGTGTCATAATATATGTAACACCCATAACGTATATCCGTAATACGAATATACATTACAGATGCTATTAAAAACATATACTAATTTTTTTTTACTCTTCGGTAAATAACATTTTCTATAAATTTCAACTGAAAATAATTTTAGACAATTGTAGCTAGTTTTAACCCTGAATTGGTTTATAAAACATAAAATTTAGTTATTTAAAAGAAATTATTATTCAAGGTGAAAACGTCGCTTGTTGCCTAGACCCTTTCTTGAATGTAAAATTCTGAGCGATAAGATTTAAATTCTGGTTAAAACAATATACTTTTACCTTACGGATAACATTATTTCATTTTCATACTCCATGTATCATTGTACTATGATACTTCGAAAATATATACTTTAAAGCTTGCAAAACAGTTTCTTGAAAATATAATTACATGTCCACTAGTTTCTAACTATTTTAAAGATGTGCGTACTTTCACTTACCGATAACTTGACTTCCAAATGAGTGGCTCCACCTTGCTAATTCTGATCTGAAGAACCTACGTGTAAAATAAAATACACGCTAAGTACGAACTTTGTGAGACAAATAAACTTATTTATTTTCACATGAAATGATGTTATATAATACTTCATATAAGAATGCATTTCATATTTCTCCACAACAAGGCAAGCATATCACAATGCACATGTGTCATGTATTATAACTATCATATAATTCATGTTAATATTGTATAACATATTCTCTCTCATTGACATGCTTTCATCCTAAAACATTTCCATAATAGCATAACATAATGATCATGATTATCATGTATCTCATATTTCATAAATTTCATATATCATTTTCATAATTTTCATCATTTATCTTACTTCCTTAATATCATGTATCATTTCATGGTCATGCTTATATCATGTAATCATTTGTATAGCATGTAAACCAAGTATCATCAACATCATGTATACCATGTATTATCATTTCATATAATTCATGTAGCATCTATCATATACTTCAAGTATCATGTATTACTTCAAGTATCATGTATCATATAGATCATGTATCATCACTATTATGTGATTCACGTATCATCAATATCATGTATCATCACTATCATGTGATTCATGTATCATCAATATCATGTATCATCACTATCATGTGATTCATGTATCATCATACAGTCATTTGCATGCTCAAGATCTATCATATAACCATCTTGTATTATTATTAACGTGCCCATGGTACCTACAGCCTATCTGCACTGTAGTGCCATGTAGAGTACGTACTTGAGAGAATGCTCTTTTCTCCTCATATAAGGGCGCTCTTTGCTCCTTATATAAACACCTTGCTAGTGCATTTGCACTGTGAGCGTGGATCCCTAGGTGTATCTTGTTTCATTTTAATCTTGACATTATCCATATTTTATGTATGCATAATGCATCATCATTTATGCAAACAATCATTCGTACCTGGTATTCCATCCATCTTGCCATGTCGAGCAATGTATCATATCACGTATTATAGAGAAATGCAATGCCAATTTCAACATAATGTAAACATATAGAAATGCACCCACTTGGGCCATTTATTAACTTGCCTCACTAAGCTCTATTCAATCTTTTCCTTTATAGAACCTCGAACCTTCTTTTGATTTGAATCCAACTTCATTTATCACATGAAGGAATATAAATAATCATTTGTTAGTTTCACCTCTAATAATATTTTTATCAACTATCTAATCATTCAACATTAAAATTTTCCATAAATTTCCTTTCTTCCTTATATTGTCAAAAACCTCATTTTGGTCCTTGATAACCATTTTGAACTTCAAATAATTCTTTTGAACTTGATAACCAACATTAGATACAAAATATCTCAATTTTCATTTTCTGGCAGCTTTGTACAACCTTCAAAGATTTATTTCTATTAAATAATCTAAAACTCGGAATTCAATTCCGTTTTTTTTAAAAGAAACTAAATTCAATAAGCTTTTTACCTATATAAATTAATAGCCCATATTCAACTTGTACGATTTATGGTGAATTTTCAAAGTCAATTTCCAGTGCTAATTTCGGAACAGACTGGTACTCTGTTTTCTGACCTTTCGTCACTTGAAAATTCATATCGTTTTACTCGGAACTCGAAATCAGTTTTCGTTTGTTGGAAAAGAAACTATACGAACAAATATTTACATAGGTATAAAATTCACCATCTAACCATTTTTGTAGAATTTATGGTGAATTTTCAAACTTAGTGCCATAATCCAATTTTCTACACAGCTTCCATAATTAACTTCAACTTTTATACTAACTTCTCCTTACTTCTCTATTTGTTAATTTATTCTCATTATTTACTTTAAACCATCAACTTATCACATTCTTCATCAAATAATTTTTCACTGTAGTTTCCCTTAATTTTCCTTTTTAACCGAAATAGTCACTAAAATGCAAAGATAAGGATTCTAACTTCTTAACTTTGCAATTTTGTCCTCAAAACAACATTAATATCTTAATTCCATCATTATAACTAAAATTCAGATTTAATCCTTATCTAAAACCTCATTTCTGAATTGATCACTTAACTTTGACAATTTGCCAAAATGGTCACTAATTCGATTCAACATCGGTTTAACATTATAACATCAATTTCACATCTCCAACTTCAATAATAGCATAAATACACTTAAAATCATAAAAAATCAGATTAGTCCTCTAACTTTTAGAATTTCCAAAATGATCCCTATACCTTAAACTTAGGGTTTTGTTTCCAAATAACAATTCAAGCTTACTAGGTCATTAATTCAACATCACAAACCCTAAATTAAAATTGAATCCATAAACCCTACTCATCTTCATACAAACTAAAATATGTAGGGTTTAAATCTCAACTCAATAACATGATTTTAACATTATACTAGCTTGATTTCAACTTGAATTTCATCATGAAATAATAAAATTCCAAAGCCCCAAACTTTTTCCAGAAACCCTAATTTCTCATCATGCAAAATTCTCATCAATCAAGCACGTTTTCCATGAATTATTTACACCAAAGGATAGAGCTTGAAGAGTAGAACAACTTTGGAGTTGAAAATATTACCTAAAAATCGAGTTTCGGGGCTTGAATAAAACTTGGAAAAATTTTCTCCATTTTTCTTTCTTTCCCCCCATCATATTTCGAAATCTTGATTCACCCTCTTTGTTTTTCATCCAATTTGGCCACTTGTCTTGTATAAATGAATTTTAAATTCATTTAGATAGTGAAAATACTAAAATACCCTTTTAATCCAACGATTGAGATTGATCTTATCATTAATCAAGGGCCAAGATTTAATCTTCCTTTTTCTTCTTCCAAAATTTTCCTTGTAACTATTTAAATATTTCAAAAATGCCATTGGGGCAAAATGACCAATCTGCCCTCCAACTAATTTTTATTTACAAGTTTGCCAGTCATGTAAAAATTCAACTAAGTCTAGATGGAATCCAACCAACTATAATAAAATATTCATAAAATAGTATTTATGACTTTTCCATGGCTTTTGGATCAGCCTCTAAAATTTCAGTTCGATTCGATTTCTCGATATTCATAAAATACTTTTACTGCGATTTCACCTTTATCGAGCTATCGGATTTATTCCAAAAATTCCATATTTCCATATTCTGGAAATAAACTCTATTATCCCATAAAAACTTCCTTTTCCAATGACTTAGACTGAATTTTCCTAACTCAGTCTATTATTTCGATAATTATCAAAAATCATCATAGAATAAAATTTCTCTTAGAATTCCTTTATCGATAATCCATACGAATTTTCTCTAATCTTACTGAGTCCAAAATATCGATCCGAAACACTTTTATGGGACCTTATGGAGGTCACCCATCCTAATATTTTACTGGCCTGAGCATGCTTAACAATTTTATTCGATCCAAATTCAGTACCTTTTACTGCATCTTAATTCTTAAAATCGATATCAAGGTATTTATTTCGATCCGATTCACTCTTATACTGAATAAAATTACTTATTGGGGAAATTTACACTTTAGTCCCCAAACTTTTCCAAAGTTTATACTTTAATCCCAAAACTTTCAAAATTTACATTTTGGTCACTAGCGAAAAAATTTTGGGATATTACAATTCTTCCCCTTTAAGAAAATCCGTCCTCGAATTTTCAATGCATACATGTTCCAAACAGGATTTCTTGTTCTGATATCTAAAACAGGATTTCTTATTCCTATACTTAAGCTTCCTACTGTACTAGTAACTAAATCCAGGTAGAAATCGGAAAACGTTCATACTTCATTTCATTTTTACTGCTACAGGTATCTTTATAACCTTTGTAATCCGAGACTCTTGTTATTGTCTAGAAACATTTCTAGGGAAATTTCAATTAGTCGGTACAATCCTCAACTAAACGCACTTCCTTTGACTTCATTAAGGAACCAATTCCTTTTAAAAAAAATTAAATGTTTCTTCTTATACTGACTTCTACCTTGTGCACAGATAACCAACTTATCTAAATTACACTTCAGATTCCCAAGATGATACCTTCATATTACCTTCTAGTATTTGATCACTTAGATCATTAGAAAACCCCTTTTTCCAGCAATCCACATTATTTTAATGCTTGTCATACTCATCATTTTTTATTACTGATTGTCTTTATCAAAACCTTTCTAAAAAGATATCTTAGCTTATCCATTACACTTCAGCCCTACCTTTATAAGACTCTGCTGTCAACTATTCAGGTAGAATTAACCTCTTAGTTGACTTCTCTGAATACTCTTTGGTTACAAGTTCAATACACTTTATCGATAATAGACTTCCAATCTTGTTCAGTATGTACTCAAATATCACTTTCATCATACTTTTATTCCAGATTCTTTGTCTTCCTGATCTTTCAAGCTTTACAATTGACATCTTATAATACTAATATCTCCTTAAAGAAATAATCCTTCTTACTTAGGTTGTGTCTGATTTAAAGACTTTTCAAAGTTTTTCTAACATTTGAGGAGTCTACACCGTAACTATTTCTATGTTGTTTTTGATTATCCTTGCAATATAGTTTACTACTTTTAGTACTCTGACTGATTCATACTTAACATCTTCTTTTTGAGCTTCAAATATAATCTATTTACATATCAATTTCTTTCTTAGTTTCTTTTCTAATCATCTCAGTAGTATAATTACTTAACTTTCCAATTCTCCCTTATATGTACTGACAATACAAACATCTTATAATAAGATACTACTGAATTATTTCCATTATAACTTCAATCCTTAACTTATCTTGAGTAAATCGCCAGATTACATCTGCATCAACTACTGACATTATTATATTCAAACATATATATTTCTAAAGTAAAGATACTTCTTCTTCTTACTCCTTTATATCTGAGTATCTTATAATTAATGTATTATCTCTTTACTATGAAGATAACATATTCTAAATAATAACTAACTTCCAGGCTTATTTTACTGTATCATATCCACTATAGGTCCTTTCTTGACCTCTAAGATTCGTCAACTGACGAAATTCATTATTGTTTAACTTTCCTTAATAAATTTTGTTTGAAAACTAACTTTGATCCTTGAATTTTGGACATGAAAAATGAAAAACCCTAGTTCTCATTTTCTTTCAAGGGTCTTAAGTTGTTTCATAACATAAGCTACTACACGATCCTCTTGCATTAATACACATCTCAAACCACAATGAGATGCATGACTATATAAAATATATTCCTTTACATGATCTGGCTTTATTAGAACCGATAATTCTATCAAAGCTTTCTTTAACTTGTCAAGACTATCTTGACATGTTTCAATCCATTCAACCGAGACTTCCTTTCTCAATAACTTGTACCCTTTTAAGACTAACTCTTATTCCTTCTATTAATATTACATGTCCAAGAAATATAACTTATGTTAACCAAAATTCACACTTGGAGAATTTGGCATATAACTGTTTGTCTCTCAATATTTGTAGTACTATTCAGATATGATAATTGTTGCGCGTAATAAGTGCTACGCAAATGTGCAAGTATACACGTCGCAAGTTATAGTATAAAAGATGTCGTCTCCACAGGGATTGGTGCCACTTCAAGAATCTAGTCTCTTGCACTGTAAAAAGTAAAAACACAAGTAAAGGATTATAGGAGTTTAACTAATAACTAATCTAGAAAGCAATAAAGTAATTGAATAGATGAGATCAATTAAGAGAGAGATAGGCCAGGTTATCGTGAGTTGAGGTGTGATAGCCGATTGGATCGTCTTGGTAAAAGAGTGCACGGGCAACTCAGTTGTTGTGGCAACTTGCACAATGGGGTTGCCTTGGCAACTAATCGATGGTTTCCTGGGCAACTACTTGGGCGTCTGGGCAGCAACCTTCAAGGTTCGGCAGAGCGTTCTTCAATGGTTTCTTCTTATCCCTAAGTCGAAACTCTAGTTACTTGTGCATGCCTTGATAATACATCCCTGCGTGAATCAAGGGTGAACAACAACCAATCTTGTGCTCCTCTTAGCCGTTGAAATCCGTAACTTATTCCTAAGCCGGATTAATCTTCACCATCAATAGATTGAATAAAGATCATATTCATTCGTTTCTTGAATCTAACTCTCTCGATATTAGATAAATAGATGGAATCACGAGATCCTCTCCCAATTCACTCGTAAACAAGAATAAGAACCAAGAATGAATAAACCTTGAAATAGAAAAGTGCAAACTCTTATTACCTAAACAAAAACCAATAGTTTCTCACAACCACAAAACACAATAACCATAGCCAAATAGATTTAGTTCATGGCTAGGTTCCAAAGAAACACAAGATAAATAATCCCTAGCATGAACCCAATCGAACAAGAAAGAAAATGATGAAGAATGAGGCTTGTCGAAATCCTCCTTGCCCTAGATGCTTGTCGAAAATTCTCCCATCTTGCCCTCCTTGGACTTGTCGAAATTCCCCTCTCTTGCTCTCTATGGATTGTCGAAATCTCCTTCCTATTTATAGGGCTTGGCCAAAGTCCTTCTTTGAGGAGGAAGTTAAGTTGGAATTAAATTATCTTTAAAGAATATAATTCTTTATTATAACTGTATTCCTACTAGAACTTCTCCGATCTTCTTGGAATTTAATTCTTCTTTAATCTTTGCATGGCAATCAAATTGCTTTGGGTTTGGGCTTTGCTCCACGTCATCTTGGGCTTGTCTAGTCATAAATTTCGACTACCATATCACCTTTGCTCTTGTCGACAATTGCCATGGCAACTGGCTCGGGGTCTCCTTCATGTATTGCCCTGGCAACTAGCTCGGCGTCTCCTTCATGCATTGCCCTGGCAACTAGCTCTAGCTTTGCTTTGGCAAGTGATCCTGCACATACACACAAAACACACCAAAGCAGCATCTTTTCCCACAAAAACTACCAAGTTATGTAATCAAGCTCAACGTTGGAAGGAAACATGGATTAATGCATGAATGGCTAATTATGCAACTAATATAGGCCTAAGTCTAACAATAATATGAGTAAAAAGGGTAAGAAAAATAGTACTTTTGAACACTTATCACACCCCCAAACTCGAACTATTCTTGTCCTCAAGCAATGCAAACTCATAATTACCTGCCAAGACTTCAATTTTCACAAACTTAGCTTTGAACTTGATTTCAATTCTCTGAACTGGGGCACAAAGTATGATTGGCTTTTTATTTTTCGGAAAACTTAGGAGTTACTCGGAATCAAACTATAATGCTTGTGACTGTGTGCGGAGTTGTGTGCAAGTTGATTTTTCGGATTCTATGCAAACAAGAGGTTTTCAAATTACTTCATTGGGTTCTTTTTAACATGTTTTAACTAGAGCCAGTTTTGGGCACCTCTAGTGTTTAGTTTTCTTAAGTTAATTTATTCGACTAGAGCCGGTTTGGGCACCTCTAACAATCAATTTTTTTAACACATACTAGAGCATTTGGGCACCTCTAGCGATCAATTTTTTAGCACATGCTAGAGCCAATTTCGGGCACCTCTAGCATTCATCCAATTTTTATTCTAATCCCCCAATTTGTTAATTATCAACCTAAGTTTGCTAGAATTCCTTAAATCAATCAAACCACAACAGTGTTTCATTAGCATCATAGTAAAATTCTAAGTTTTTCCATGGTTATCCTAGAATAAAACTTCTATCAATTAAGTGCATTGGCAAAGTCACCATCGAATATTCATCAATTCTAAGCAATTCTTATTCCAATTAAAGGCATGGCAAGCAATTTATGTATCCTAAGTGTAATACTTAAGTGAATGTAACTAAACATGGTGACTACTAATAACAATCCCCCCAAACTCGAGTGAGGCATTGTCCTCAATGCATGCATAAAAATAACAAAAAATAAAAATAAAAATGCATACGAGGACTTACTCCGAGAGTTCGTCATCGTAGATGATTAGTTTCCTTTTGGTCGGTGTCTTGATTCTCTTGCTTGAACGCGATGGTTATTTTCTTGTTGCCGGTGGTGGAATCGATCCTCGTACGGGGTTGTCCTCATCGTCCTCTTCATCAATGTCATTGGCTTTTCGCTTAGAGGATTCAATTGGTACGGTGTTTATTGGTTCAATGGAGAACTCGTCCGAATCTGAAAAATCAGAAAATGATTCCGTAGGAGTTGATTCGGGCATAGGTGCTTTACCTTTGGCTTTTGCAGTGGTTGCCGGGATGTCTGTAGCTTTGGTTGCCGTGGCATCTTCAGGGTTGGTTGCTGTTGCGTCAGCTTGTGTAGGCACGATGTAGGTTGCCGCGACATCTTCTTCATTGGTTGTCGGGGCAAGGATCTCGGCAGTAAATTTCCTTAGCATAGTAGTTGTGAGTCTTGTTGTGAAAAAGAAAACAAAGAAAACCTGAAAACTAAAGATAATGAAGAAAAATAAAATATCTCCTAAAAATAAAAATAAAAATAAAATATTGAAAGGAGAGCATGCTCATGCATCTCCTAAGTTGACCACTTCTTTGTTACGTTCCACATGGGCACCATTGTAGTGCTTCAATCTTTGTCCATTAACTTTGAATTCATGGTTGTCAGAGATGGACTTGATTATCACAACACCACGGGAGAATGGTTTGATGACTTCGAATGGTCCCGACCATCTTGATTTCAGCTTTCCCGGGAAAAGTTTTAGCCGAGAATTGAATAAGAGAACTAGTTGCCCTGGTGTGAATTGCCGCGGTAATAGTTTCTTGTCGTGCCATCGCTTTGTTTTCTCTTTGTAGATTCGTGCATTGTTATAGGCGAGTGCACGGAATTCTTCTATCTCATTGAGGTCCAACAAACGCATTTGTCCGGCACTTTCCCAATCCATATTCACGGTCTTGATTGCCCAATATGCCTTGTGTTCGATTTCCACCTGTAGATGGCATGTTTTGCCATAGACAAGACGGAAGGGGGACATACCTAAGGGTGTTTTGAATGCAGTGCGATATGCCCAAAGTGCGTCATCTAGTCTTAATGACCAATCCTTCCTAGAGGGATTTACAATTTTCTCGAGTATACCCTTCAATTCCCGGTTGGAAATTTCTGCTTGCCCGTTGGTTTGTGGGTGATATGTCGTGGCGATCTTGTGTAATATGCCGAAGCGTTGCAACATCTTGGCAATTAGTCTGTTGTCAAAATGCTTGCCTTCGTCACTGATAATTGCTCTCAGTATCTCAAACCGTGTAAATATGTTTTTCTGCAGAAATCGTTGCACGGTCTTGGAATCGTTGTTGGGAACTGCAGCTGCCTCAGCCCATTTAGACACGTAGTCGACGACAAGTAAGATGTAGAGGTTGCCGAATGAAGATGGGAAAGGTCCCACAAAATTGATCCCCCATACATCGAACAATTCCACCTCGATGATGTTCTGGAGTGGCATCTCATGTCGTCTAGAGATATTGCCCGTCCTCTGGCAACGATCACATTGCTTGTAAAAGTCTTGGGCATCTTTGTACAATGTTGGCCAATACAAATCGGATTGCAAAACTTTGGCCGCGGCACGAGTTCCTCCAAAATGTCCTCCATAGGGTGAAGAATGGCATTGTCGGAGTACATTATGTTGCTCTTCTTCAGGGACACATCGGCGTATAACCTGATCTGCACATTGTTTAAACAAAAGAGGCTTGTCCCAAAAGTAATGCTTAGCATCATGGCGGAACCGCTTCTTCCCTTGGTGAGTAATGCCATAAGGTAAAATACCACAAACAAGGAAATTAACTAAATCCGCGTACCAGGGTATTGCCGAGGCATGTGCTGCCGTGGTGACTGCTCCCAAAATTGTTGAGGCGTGCGCATCAAAGGCTGTTGCGGCGTTGAGAGTTGCCGAGGCGTCGAGGGTTGCCGAGGCAACTAAAATTTGTTCATCCGGGAATGCATCGCATATCTCTAGATCCGCGTCCTCCTCCCTATTGCGTTCCAAATGTGATAAGTGATCGACCACTTGATTTTCTGTTCCTTTCATGTCCTTAATTTCAATATCAAATTCTTGTAAAAGTAATATCCAACGAATCAAATGAGGTTTAGCATCCTTTTTAGCAAATAGGTATTTGATTGTCGAATGGTCCGTATGAACAATTACCTTTGTACCAATCAAATAGGATCAGAATTTGTCAAATGCGAAAATTACAGCTAGTAACTCTTTCTCCGTTGTTGTGTAATTCACTTGAGCACTATTAAGAGTTTTACTAGCATAGTATATCACATGAAAGGTCTTACCTGTGCGTTGGCCTAGGACTGCTCCTACCGCGAAATCACTTGCATCATACATGAGCTTAAAAGGTAGCGTCCAATCTGGTGGAACGACAATGGGTGCCGAGGCAAGCTTTTCCTTTAGGGTTTCGAATGCTTGGGTGCAAGAATCATCAAAATTGAAGACTTTATCCTGTTCAAGCAGATTACACAAGGGTTTAGTGATTTTAGAAAAATTATGAATGAACCTCCTGTAAAAACCTGCATGTCCAAGAAAGCTTCGAATTCCTTTAACCGAACTTGGTGGGGGTAATCTCTCGATCACGTCCACCTTGGCTTTGTCTACTTCAATTCCCTTGGATGAAATCTTGTGGCCGAGCACTATTCCTTCATCTACCATAAAATGACATTTTTCCCAATTGAGGACTAAATCTGTTTCTTCACATCTTGCCAACACCCTCTCTAAATTGCCGAGACAGCTGTCGAAGTCATTATCAAAAACAGAAAAATCATCCATGAAGATCTCAAGGAAGTCTTCGACCATGTCTGAAAAGTGCGCCATCATACATCTTTGGAAGGTTGTCGGGGCGTTACACAATCCGAACGGCATCCTTCGAAAGGCATAAGTACCGTATGGGCATGTGAAGGTTGTCTTTTCTTGATCTTCTGGTGCTATGGCAATTTGATTGTAACCTGAATAACCATCAAGAAAACAATAAAAGGGTTTACCTGCAAGACGGTCAAGCATTTGATCAATAAAGGGTAATGGGAAGTAATCTTTCCTAGTGGCTTTGTTTAGCTTTCGATAATCCATACAAACCCTCCAACCGGTCACAGTCCTGGTTGGAATGAGTTCATTATTTTCATTACTTACCACGGTTATACCTACCTTTTTCGGTACGCATTGTACCAGACTTACCCATGTA
This sequence comes from Hibiscus mutabilis, assembly GCA_019671005.1. Taxonomy (NCBI): domain Eukaryota; kingdom Viridiplantae; phylum Streptophyta; class Magnoliopsida; order Malvales; family Malvaceae; genus Hibiscus; species Hibiscus mutabilis. The sequence continues at coordinate 12,323,026 of CM033726.1, read as the reverse complement.
CTATCAGAGATAGGGTATATAATGCCGGCGTCAAGCCACTTGATGATTTCTTTCATTACAACCCCTTTCATGGCATGATTCAGTCTCCTCTGGGCCTCAATTGAAGGTTTGTGATCATCTTCCAATAAAATCTTATGCATGCACACTACCAGGCTAATTCCCTTCAAGTCGGCAATTGTCCACCCTATTGCCTTTTTGTGTAGCTTCAACATCTTGATCAGCTTCTTTTCCTGCTCAGGCTGTAACTTAGAAGAAATAATTACAGGCAATGTATTATCGGTTCCTAAGTATGCATATTTTAGTTGCTCTAGCAATTGTTTCAACTCAAGAATCGGTGGTTGTTCAATAGAGGGTTTTTCAAGCTTACCTTCCTTACCTGAGTAATCCAGTGGTTCAAAGTATGTACCTGGTCGATTGACTAGCCAATTTTCCTCTTCTTGTTGTTCCTCATCGACCGGTTCTTCATATTCCTCAGGTTCCTCTTGATCGGCAATGTAGTTGCCGAGGCAACTAAATTCCTCGTCGAAGTTAAACTCTGCCGTGGCATGAAGAAGTTGGCATTCTTCTGGATCATCGGCATGCCTTAGTGTTTGGAACACATTTAGTTTAACTTGCTGGTCATTCACCCTCATTGTGAGTTCTCCCTTCTCAACATCGATCAAGGTTCTCCCTGTTGCTAGGAATGGTCTTCCGAGAATGATGGGTGCATGCTCATCTGCTTCATAATCCAAGACAATAAAGTCAGCGAGAAAAATAAACTTATCAACTTTTACCAGTATGTCCTCGATTTTTCTCTCTGGATGCACATAGGATCTGTCGGCTAGCTGTAGCACAACTGTTGTAGGTCTTGCCTTCCCGATTCCTAGTTTCTGGAAAACTGATTTAGGCATCAAGTTTATGCTAGCCCCAAGGTCGCATAATGCTTTCCCGACATAGTGATTTCCAATGGAATAGGGTATTGTGAAACTTCCGGGATCCTTCAATTTGGGTGGCATACGATTATGCAACATTGCCATGCATCCCTCTGTTGCGGCAACTGTTTCAAACTCTCATAGCCTTGTTCTCTTGGACACAATGTCTTTAAGAAACTTGGCATAGTTTGGCATTTGTTCAATTGCTTCCACCAATGGCAAGTTGATGTGGACTTGCTTTAGGATATCAAGAAACTTCTTGAATTGATACTCTTGCTTTTGTCGCTTCAACCTTTGTGGAATGGTGGTGGAAGTCGGATATCTTCGATTCTTTCATTGGTTTGAAATCTGATTGATGCAGTGCCGGGACATCTGGAGTTGTCGAAGCGTTATCAACTAGGGTTGCCGAGGCATGCTCATCGCCAGTTGCCGAGGCATCTTTATCGTCGGTTGCCGAGGCATGCTTATTGCTGGTTGCCGCGGCAATTCTTGGTTCAGCATCTGAGGCTTTGCCGCTAGGTTCGTCTTGATCTTTTTATGGAGTTTTGTTTGATGAGCGGTTTTGAGCCTCTCTAAGTTGTTGGCCACTTCTAGTGGTGATTGCCTTACATTGCTCATGGCCAGTTCCTCTTGCGACTTCAGTATCGCTAGGTAAACCTCCTTGCGGTCTAGTGTTCAGATTTTGAGCAAACTGTCCGACTTGATTTTCCAATGATTTGATTGCCGCCTCTTGGTTTTGCAATCTCATCTCGGTCCTGTTAATAAAAGCATCAGTTCTTTTTATGAAATTACTATTCTCAGCCATATAAGATTCAGTTTTCATCATAAAAGCATTTAGAGAATTTTCCAAAGAACTAGATGTTGTCGGTTGTTCTTTCGCGCAAATCATTGCCGTGGCATATTCTGCTGGAATCCCGATGCTTGTGCATTCTGATTCTTCTGGTTGAGAGCATTGTTGGGATTACTCCATGAAAAATTCGGGTGCTTCTTCCAAGCTGGATTATATGTATTGGACATCACATTGTTGTTCCGATTGTAATTCCCACATAGAATTTGGATTTGGATTTCGCATACATTCGGAAGAATTATGGTTATCACCACATAACTCACAAAAGGAATCCATTACCTTGACTTCATGTGTGTTGTTTGGTTTTTCGCATGTTCTGGACCATCTTGGTTAAAGTGGCCAATTGTGCCGAAATTGAATCTGATGATCCTAGTTCATGTATTGTGGCTTGGCGTCTAACTCCTCCTCTTCTAGTAGATGGGAATTGATAATCATTCTTGGCCAGCCTGTTTAAAATTTGCATCGCTTCCTTTGGTGACTTATCTAAGAGTATGTCGTTTGCCGAGGCATCTAGCATCATCCTTGTTGGTGTATTCACGGCATTGTAAAACATTGTTACTTGAGTCCACACCGGGAATCCGTGTAGGGGGCATTTGTGTAGAAGTTCTCTATATCGCTCCCAAGCCTCGTACATGGATTCATCATCTGCTTGCCGAAAAGAAGTAATGTCGTTACGAAGCTTATCAGTCAAATTTGTAGGATTAAATCTAGCAAGGAAATAACGACAAAGATCAGTCCAAGATACTAGGGCGTCCGGGCAGCAAGAACAACAACCAATCTTGCGCTCCTCTTAGCCGTTGAAATCCGTAACTTATTCCTAAGCCGGATTAATCTTCACCATCAATAGATTGAATAAAGATCATATTCATTCGTTTCTTGAATCTAACTCTCTCGATATTAGATAAATAGATGGAATCACGAGATCCTCTCCCAATTCACTGTAAACAAGAATAAGAACCAAGAATGAATAAACCTTGAAATAGAAAAGTGCAAACTCTTATTACCTAAACAAAAACCAATAGTTTTTCACAACCACAAAACACAATAACCATAGCCAAATAGATTTAGTTCATGGCTAGGTTCCAAAGAAACACAAGATAAATAATCCCTAGCATTAACCCAATCGAACAAGAAAGAAAATGATGAAGAATGAGGCTTGTCGAAATCCTCCTTGCCCTAGATGCTTGTGTCGAAAATTCTCTCATCTTGCCCTCCTTGGACTTGTCGAAATTCCCCTCTCTTGCTCTCTATGGATTGTCGAAATCTCCTTCCTATTTATAGGGCTTGGCCAAAGTCCTTCTTTGAGAAGGAAGTTAAGTTGGAATTAAATTATCTTTAAAGAATATAATTCTTTATTATAATTGTATTCCTACTAGAACTTCTCATATCTTCTTGGAATTTAATTCTTCTTTAATCTTTGCATGGCAATCAAATTGCTTTGGGTTTGGGCTTTGCTCCACGTCATCTTGGGCTTGTCTAGTCATAAATTTCGACTACCATATCACCTTTGCTCTTGTCGACAATTGCCATGGCAACTGCTCGGCGTCTCCTTCATGTATTGCCCGGCAACTAGCTCGGCGTCTCCTTCATGCATTGCCTCGGCAACTAGCTCTAGCTTTGCTTTGGCAAGTGATCCCGCACATACACACAAAACACACCAAAGCAGCATCTTTTCCCACAAAACTACCAAGTTATGTAATCAAGCTCAACGTTGGAAGGAAACATGGATTAATGCATGAATGGCTAATTATGCAACTAATATAGGCCTAAGTCTAACAATAATATGAGTAAAAAGGGTAAGAAAAATAGTACTTTTGAACACTTATCACACCCCCAAACTCGAACTATTCTTGTCCTCAAGCAATGCAAACTCATAATTTACCGCCAAGACTTCAATTTTCACAAACTTAGCTTTGAACTTGATTTCAATTCTCTGAACTGGGGCACAAAGTATGATTGGCTTTTTATTTTTCGGAAAACTTAGGAGTTACTCGGAATCAAACTATAATGCTTGTGACTGTGTGCGGAGTTGTGTGCAAGTTGATTTTTCGGATTCTATGCAAACAAGAGGTTTTCAAATTACTTCATTGGGTTCTTTTTAACATGTTTTAACTAGAGCCAGTTTTGGGCACCTCTAGTGTTTAGTTTTCTTAAGTTAATTTATTCGACTAGAGCCGGTTTCGGGCACCTCTAACAATCAATTTTTTTAACACATACTAGAGCCAGTTTCGGGCACCTCTAGCGATCAATTTTTTAGCACATGCTAGAGCCAATTTCGGGCACCTCTAGCATTCATCCAATTTTTATTCTAATCCCCCAATTTGTTAATTATCAACCTAAGTTTGCTAGAATTCCTTAAATCAATCAAACCACAACAGTGTTTCATTAGCATCATAGTAAAATTCTAAGTTTTTCCATGGTTATCCTAGAATAAAACTTCTATCAATTAAGTGCATTGGCAAAGTCACCATCGAATATTCATCAATTCTAAGCAATTCTTATTCCAATTAAAGGCATGGCAAGCAATTTATGTATCCTAAGTGTAATACTTAAGTGAATGTAACTAAACATGGTGACTACTAATAACAATCCCCCCAAACTCGAGTGAGGCATTGTCCTCAATGCATGCATAAAAATAACAAAAAATAAAAATAAAAATGCATACGAGGACTTACTCCGAGAGTTCGTCATCGTAGATGATTAGTTTCCTTTTGGTCGGTGTCTTGATTCTCTTGCTTGAACGCGATGGTTATTTTCTTGTTGCCGGTGGTGGAATCGATCCTCGTACGGGGTTGTCCTCATCGTCCTCTTCATCAATGTCATTGGCTTTTCGCTTAGAGGATTCAATTGGTACGGTGTTTATTGGTTCAATGGAGAACTCGTCCGAATCTGAAAAATCAGAAAATGATTCCGTAGGAGTTGATTCGGGCATAGGTGCTTTACCTTTGGCTTTTGCAGTGGTTGCCGGGATGTCTGTAGCTTTGGTTGCCGTGGCATCTTCAGGGTTGGTTGCTGTTGCGTCAGCTTGTGTAGGCACGATGTAGGTTGCCGCGACATCTTCTTCATTGGTTGTCGGGCAAGGATCTCGTGAGTAAATTTCCTTAGCATAGTAGTTGTGAGTCTTGTTGTGAAAAAGAAAACAAAGAAAACCTGAAAACTAAAGATAATGAAGAAAAATAAAATATCTCCTAAAAATAAAAATAAAAATAAAATATTGAAAGGAGAGCATGCTCATGCATCTCCTAAGTTGACCACTTTGTTACGTTCCACATGGGCACCATTGTAGTGCTTCAATCTTTGTCCATTAACTTTGAATTCATGGTTGTCAGAGATGGACTTGATTATCACAACACCACGGGAGAATGGTTTGATGACTTCGAATGGTCCCGACCATCTTGATTTCAGCTTTCCCGGGAAAAGTTTTAGCCGAGAATTGAATAAGAGAACTAGTTGCCCTGGTGTGAATTGCCGCGGTAATAGTTTCTTGTCGTGCCATCGCTTTGTTTTCTCTTTGTAGATTCGTGCATTGTTATAGGCGAGTGCACGGAATTCTTCTATCTCATTGAGGTCCAACAAACGCATTTGTCCGGCACTTTCCCAATCCATATTCACGGTCTTGATTGCCCAATATGCCTTGTGTTCGATTTCCACCTGTAGATGGCATGTTTTGCCATAGACAAGACGGAAGGGGGACATACCTAAGGGTGTTTTGAATGCAGTGCGATATGCCCAAAGTGCGTCATCTAGTCTTAATGACCAATCCTTCCTAGAGGATTTACAATTTTTCGAGTATACCCTTCAATTCCCGGTTGAAATTTCGCTTGCCCGTTGGTTTGTGGGTGATATGTCGTGGCGATCTTGTGTAATATGCCAAGCGTTGCAACATCTTGGCAATTAGTCGTTGTCAAAATGCTTGCCTTCGTCGCGATAATTGCTCTCAGTATCTCAAACCGTGTAAATATGTTTTTCAGAAATCGTTGTACGGTCTTGGAATCGTTGTTGGGAACTCGCGGTGCCTCGGCCCATTTAGACACGTAGTCGACGACAAGTAAGATGTAGAGGTTGCCGAATGAAGATGGGAAAGGTCCCACAAAATTGATCCCCATACATCGAACAATTCCACCTCGATGATGTTCGGAGTGGCATCTCATGTCGTCTAGAGATATTGCCCGCCCTCCGGCAACGATCACATTGCTTGTAAAAGTCTTGGGCATCTTTGTACAATGTTGGCCAATACAAATCGGATTGCAAAACTTTGGTCATGTACACAGTTCCTCCAAAATGTCCTCCATAGGGTGAAGAATGGCATTGTCGGAGTACATTATGTTGTTTCTTCTTGAGGACACATCGGCGTATAACCTGATCTCGCACATTGTTTAAACAAAAGAGGCTTGTCCCAAAAGTAATGCTTAGCATCATGGCGGAACCGCTTCTTCCCTTGGTGAGTAATGCCATAAGGTAAAATACCACAAACAAGGAAATTAACTAAACCGCGTGCGAGGTATTGCCGAGGCATGCCGCTTTGCCGTGGTGATCGCTCCCAAAATTGTTGAGGCGTGCGCATCAAAGGCTGTTGCGGCGTTGAGAGTTGCCGAGGCGTCGAGGGTTGCCGAGGCAACTAAAATTTGTTCATCCGGGAATGCATCGCATATCTCTAGATCCGCGTCCTCCTCCCTATTGCGTTCCAAATGTGATAAGTGATCGACCACTTGATTTTCTGTTCCTTTCATGTCCTTAATTTCAATATCAAATTCTTGTAAAAGTAATATCCAACGAATCAAATGAGGTTTAGCATCCTTTTTAGCAAATAGGTATTTGATTGTCGAATGGTCCGTATGAACAATTACCTTTGTACCAATCAAATAGGATCAGAATTTGTCAAATGCGAAAATTACAGCTAGTAACTCTTTCTCCGTTGTTGTGTAATTCACTTGAGCACTATTAAGAGTTTTACTAGCATAGTATATCACATGAAAGGTCTTACCTGTGCGTTGGCCTAGGACTGCTCCTACCGCGAAATCACTTGCATCATACATGAGCTTAAAAGGTAGCGTCCAATCTGGTGGAACGACAATGGGTGCCGAGGCAAGCTTTTCCTTTAGGGTTTCGAATGCTTGGGTGCAAGAATCATCAAAATTGAAGACTTTATCCTGTTCAAGCAGATTACACAAGGGTTTAGTGATTTTAGAAAAATTATGAATGAACCTCCTGTAAAAACCTGCATGTCCAAGAAAGCTTCGAATTCCTTTAACCGAACTTGGTGGGGGTAATCTCTCGATCACGTCCACCTTGGCTTTGTCTACTTCAATTCCCTTGGATGAAATCTTGTGGCCGAGCACTATTCCTTCATCTACCATAAAATGACATTTTTCCCAATTGAGGACTAAATCTGTTTCTTCACATCTTGCCAACACCCTCTCTAAATTGCCGAGACAGCTGTCGAAGTCATTATCAAAAACAGAAAAATCATCCATGAAGATCTCAAGGAAGTCTTCGACCATGTCTGAAAAGTGCGCCATCATACATCTTTGGAAGGTTGTCGGGGGCGTTACACAATCCGAACGGCATCCTTCGAAAGGCATAAGTACCGTATGGGCATGTGAAGGTTGTCTTTTCTTGATCTTCTGGTGCTATGGCAATTTGATTGTAACCTGAATAACCATCAAGAAAACAATAAAAGGGTTTACCTGCAAGACGGTCAAGCATTTGATCAATAAAGGGTAATGGGAAGTAATCTTTCCTAGTGGCTTTGTTTAGCTTTCGATAATCCATACAAACCCTCCAACCGGTCACAGTCCTGGTTGGAATGAGTTCATTATTTTCATTACTTACCACGGTTATACCTACCTTTTTCGGACGCATTGTACCAGACTTACCCATGTACTATCAGAGATAGGGTATATAATGCCGGCGTCAAGCCACTTGATGATTTCTTTCATTACAACCCCTTTCATGGCATGATTCAGTCTCCTCTGGGCCTCAATTGAAGGTTTGTGATCATCTTCCAATAAAATCTTATGCATGCACACTACCAGGCTAATTCCCTTCAAGTCGGCAATTGTCCACCCTATTGCCTTTTTGTGTAGCTTCAACATCTTGATCAGCTTCTTTTCCTGCTCAGGCTGTAACTTAGAAGAAATAATTACAGGCAATGTATTATCGGTTCCTAAGTATGCATATTTTAGTTGCTCTAGCAATTGTTTCAACTCAAGAATCGGTGGTTGTTCAATAGAGGGTTTTTCAAGCTTACCTTCCTTACCTGAGTAATCCAGTGGTTCAAAGTATGTACGGGTCGATTGACTAGCCAATTTTCCTCTTCTTGTTGTTCCTCATCGACCGGTTCTTCATATTCCTCAGGTTCCTCTTGATCGGCAATGTAGTTGCCGAGGCAACTAAATTCCTCGTCGAAGTTAAACTCTGCCGTGGCATGAAGAAGTTGGCATTCTTCTGGATCATCGGCATGCCTTAGTGTTTGGAACACATTTAGTTTAACTTGCTGGTCATTCACCCTCATTGTGAGTTCTCCTTCTCAACATCGATCAAGGTTCTCCTGTTGCTAGGAATGGTCTTCCGAGAATGATGGGTGCATGCTCATCTGCTTCATAATCCAAGACAATAAAGTCAGCGAGAAAAATAAACTTATCAACTTTTACCAGTATGTCCTCGATTTTTCTCTCTGGATGCACATAGGATCTGTCGGCCATTTGTAGCACAATGTTGTAGGTCTTGCCTTCCCGATTCCTAGTTTCGAAAATCGATTTAGGCATCAAGTTTATGCTAGCCCCAAGGTCGCATAATGCTTTCCCGACATAGTGATTTCCAATGGAATAGGGTATTGTGAAACTTCCGGGATCCTTCAATTTGGGTGGCATACGATTATGCAACATTGCCATGCATCCCTCTGTTGCGGCAACTGTTTCAAACTCTCATAGCCTTGTTCTCTTGGACACAATGTCTTTAAGAAACTTGGCATAGTTTGGCATTTGTTCAATTGCTTCCACCAATGGCAAGTTGATGTGGACTTGCTTTAGGATATCAAGAAACTTCTTGAATTGATACTCTTGCTTTTGTCGCTTCAACCTTTGTGGAATGGTGGTGGAAGTCGGATATCTTCGATTCTTTCATTGGTTTGAAATCTGATTGATGCAGTGCCGGGACATCTGGAGTTGTCGAAGCGTTATCAACTAGGGTTGCCGAGGCATGCTCATCGCCCGATTGCCGAGGCATCTTTATCGTCGTTGCCGAGGCATGCTTATTCTTTGGTTGCCGCGGCAATTCTTGGTTCAGCATCCGAGGCTTTGCCGCTAGGTTAAATCTTGATCTTTTTATGGAGTTTTGTTTGATGAGCGGTTTTGAGCCTCTCTAAGTTGTTGGCCACTTCTAGTGGTGATTGCCTTACATTGCTCATGGCCAGTTCCTCTTGCGACTTGAGATCGCTAGGTAAACCTCCTTGCGGTCTAGTGTTCAGATTTTGAGCAAACCTGTCCGACTTGATTTTCCAATGATTTGATTGCCGCCTCTTGGTTTTGCAATCTCATCTCGGTCTGTTAATAAAAGCATCAGTTCTTTTTATGAAATTACTATTCTCAGCCATATAAGATTCAGTTTTCATCATAAAAGCATTTAGAGAATTTTCCAAAGAACTAGATGTTGTCGGTTGTTCTTCGCGGCAATTATTGCCATGGCATATTCTCTTTGGAATCCCGATGCTTGTGCATTCTGATTCTTCTGGTTGAGAGCATTGTTGGGATTACTCCATGAAAAATTCGGGTGCTTCTTCCAAGCTGGATTATATGTATTGGACATCACATTGTTGTTCCGATTGTAATTCCCCACATAGAAGCTGGATTTCGGATTCTGCATACATTCAGAAGAATTATGGTTATCACCACATAACTCACAAAAGGAATCCATTACCTTGACTTCATGTGTGTTGTTTGGTTTTTCGCATGTTCTGGACCATCTTGGTTAAAGTGGCCAATTGTGCCGAAATTGAATCTGATGATCCTAGTTCATGTATTGTGGCTTGGCGTCTAACTCCTCCTCTTCTAGTAGATGGGAATTGATAATCATTCTTGGCCAGCCTGTTTAAAATTTGCATCGCTTCCTTTGGTGACTTATCTAAGAGTATGTCGTTTGCCGAGGCATCTAGCATCATCCTTGTTGGTGTATTCACGGCATTGTAAAACATTGTTACTTGAGTCCACACCGGGAATCCGTGTAGGGGGCATTTGTGTAGAAGTTCTCTATATCGCTCCCAAGCCTCGTACATGGATTCATCATCTGCCTGCCGAAAAGAAGTAATGTCGTTACGAAGCTTATCAGTCAAATTTGTAGGATTAAATCTAGCAAGGAAATAACGACAAAGATCAGTCCAAGATACTAGGGCGTCTGGGCAGCAACCTTCAAGGTTCGGCAGAGCGTTCTTCAATGGTTTCTTCTTATCCCTAAGTCGAAACTCTAGCTACTTGTGCATGCCTTGATAATACATCCCTGCGTGAATCAAGGGTGAACAACAACCAATCTTGCGCTCCTCTTAGCCGTTGAAATCCGTAACTTATTCCTAAGCCGGATTAATCTTCACCATCAATAGATTGAATAAAGATCATATTCATTCGTTTCTTGAATCTAACTCTCCTGATATTAGATAAATAGATGGAATCACGAGATCCTCTCCCAATTCACTCGCAAACAAGAATAAGAACCAAGAATGAATAAACCTTGAAATAGAAAAGTGCAAACTCTTATTACCTAAACAAAAACCAATAGTTTTTCACAACCACAAAACACAATAACCATAGCCAAATAGATTTAGTTCATGGCTAGGTTCCAAAGAAACACAAGATAAATAATCCCTAGCATTAACCCAATCGAACAAGAAAGAAAATGATGAAGAATGAGGCTTGTCGAAATCCTCCTTGCCCTAGATGCTTGTCGAAAATTCTCTCCTCTTGCCCTCCTTGGACTTGTCGAAATTCCCCTCTCTTGCTCTCTATGGATTGTCGAAATCTCCTTCCTATTTATAGGGCTTGGCCAAAGTCCTTCTTTGAGAAGGAAGTTAAGTTGGAATTAAATTATCTTTAAAGAATATAATTCTTTATTATAATTGTATTCCTACTAGAACTTCTCATATCTTCTTGGAATTTAATTATTCTTTAATCTTTGCATGGCAATCAAATTCCTTTGGGTTTGGGCTTTGCTCCACGTCATCTTGGGCTTGTCTAGTCATCAATTTCGACTACCATATCACCTTTGCTCTTGTCGACAATTGCCATGGCAACTGGCTCGGCGTCTCCTTCATGCATTGCCCTGGCAACTAGCTCGGCGTCTCCTTCATGCATTGCCCTGGCAACTAGCTCTAGCTTTGCTTTGGCAAGTGATCCTGCACATACACACAAAACACACCAAAGCAGCATCTTTTCCCACAAAAACTACCAAGTTATGTAATCAAGCTCAACGTTGGAAGGAAACATGGATTAATGCATGAATAGCTAATTATGCAACTAATATGGGCCTAATTCTAACAATAATATGGGTAAAAAGGGTAAGAAAAATAGTACTTTTGAACACTTATCAATAATCATGATCAACTTTTATCTTTTGAATATACCAAAATATCATCTATGAAAACTGCTACAATTTGGTCCAAATAGGGTTGAAACATCCTATTCATCAAATCCATAAATGCAGCAGGCGCATTTGTAAATCTGAATGACATTACTATAAACTCATAGTATCCATAACGAGTTCTAAATACTATCTTAGTAATATCTTCTTCTTGAACCTTTACCTAATAATAGTCCGATCGAAGATCAATCTTTAAAATACTGTAGTACCCCTAAGCTGATCAAACAAATCTTAAATTCTCAATAACAAGTACTTGTTCTTAATAGTTATCTTACTTAACTATTGATAATTTGTACATAATCGTAATGAACCATCTTTCTCTTCTTTTTTTACAATTAATACCGGAGCACCCTATGATGTTACACTCGGTCGAGTATAACCTCAGATTAACAATTCTTTATAATTGAGTCTTTTAACTCTTTTAATTTAGTTGGCGTCCTTCTATACGGTGTCATCCTCTAATTCTATTTTCGGATAAATATCAATTCTAGACTGCACATCTCTATCTGGTGGTAGTCCTAACAATTCATCAAATAACATATATGAAAATTCCCATACATTGGGAATATTCTCTATCTTCTTACTTACTACTTGCATATCCACCACATGGGCTAAATAAGCCTCATATCCATTACATATCGTTCTTTGAGCCTTTGTTGCAAAGATCTCTGAATTGAGGCAATCATTTCCTTTTCCCTATAACTATCACTTCAAAAACATTCGGTCCTGAAAGTACTAGTCATTTCTTCTTGCGCTTTGTCTTTGCATCACAAACGGATAACCTTCATATCCCAGGAATAATTTCAAATTCATAAAATGAAAGTTCCATTAAATCTATTGGAAACTCTATCTCTTGGATGATTTACAAACAATTCTTACATATTTATGTCACTATTGTACTATGTTCAGGTAGATTACTGGCAATCAGACCATAATTACTCACATATGTACCTTTCGGTTGACATCAAATCAGCTTAATCACTTCTTGGAAAAAATATCCATGTCACCTTAGCAACGGATACTATCTATATTGTGTTCTTCCATCAAACTCAAGCATGTTTCCTTAAAAAGGATACAACTCCCTCTAACTTTTCTGTACCATGAACATTTTTTATCTAAATCTTGACATTATTTAGCCATAAATTGGCAGCCATTAGACCACTCCCATCACAATATTCAATAACTTCTAACTTTTAAGCTCATTGATCATTAAGGCCTTTATCGGAGCTGGAGGTAAAACATAATATACCTCAATACTTATCTTTAAACCTCCCCATGATCATCACACTTAACTGTGTATCGTGATCCAAAAGTATCTAATATTATCTATCAATATTAGTAACTTATTCAAACCTATTCATACTAGTGAGGAGCCATGTCAAGTTATACAAGTAATACATCTTTATCATAACATCCTAGGGACATGTACTTATTAACAATTCATTTCTGAATTAATTTAGCCTCCAGAACCAACTAAACTTTTTCTCTGATACCAATAAATGTAACACCCATAACGTATATCCGTAATACGAATATACATTATAGATGTTACTAAAAACATATACTAATTTTTTTACTCTTCAGTAAACAGCATTTTCTATAAATTACAACTGAAAATAATTTTAGACAATTGTAGCTAGTTTTAACCCTGAATTGGTTTATAAAACATAAAATTTAGTTATTTAAAAGAAATTATTTATTCAGGGTGAAAACGTCGCTTTTTGCCTAGACCCTTTCTTGGTTATAAAAATTATGAGCGATAAGATTTAAATTCTGGTTAAAACAATGTACTTTTACCTTACTGATAACATTATTTTATTTTCATACTCCATGTATCCTTATACTATCATACTTCGAAAATATATACTTTAAAGCTTGCAAAACAGTTTTCTTGAAAATATAATTACATGCCCACTAGTTTCTAACTATTTTAAAGATGTACGTACTTTCACTTATCGATAACTTGACTTCCAAATGAGTGGCACCTATTTGCTAATTCTGATCTGAAGAACCTACGTGTGAAATAAAACACACGCTATGTACGAACTTAGTGAGGCAATTAAACTTATTTATTTACACATAAAATGATGTTATATAATACTTCAAATAAGAATGCATTTCATATTTCTCCACAACAAGGCAAGTATATCACAATGTACATGTGTTATGTATTATAACTATCATATAATTCAGGTTAATATTGTATAACATATTCTCTGTCATGGACATGCTTTCATCCTAAAATATTTCCATAATAGCATAATATAATGATCATGATTATCATGTATCTCATATTTTATAAATTTCATATATCATTTTCATAATTTCATCATTTATCGTACTTTCTTAATATCATGTATCATCTCATGGTCATGCTTATATCATGTAATCATTTGTATAGCATGTAAACCAAGTATCATCAACATCATGTGTACCATGTATTATCATTTCATATAATTCATGTAGCATCTATCATATACTTCATGTATCATGTATCATATAGATCATGTATCATCACTATCATGTATCATCACTAAAATTCATAGAATACAATTTCTCTTAGAATTTTTTTATCGATAATCCATACGAATTTTCTCTAATCTTATTGAGTCCAAAATATCGATTAGAAACACTTTTATGGGACCTTCCCAGAGGTCACCCATCCTAATATTTCCCTGGCCTGAGCACGCTTAACAATTTTATTCGATCCAAATTCGGGACTTTTTACTGCATCTTAATTCTTAAAACCGATATCAAGGTATTTATTTCGATCCGATTCACTCTTATACTGACTAAAATTACTTATTGGGAAAATTTACACTTTAGTCCCCTAAACTTTCCAAAGTTTATACTTTAATCCCAAAACTTTCAAAATTTACATTTTGGTCACTAGCGAAAAAATTTTGGGATATTACAATTCTTCCCCCATTTAAGAAAATTCGTCCTCGAATTTTCAATGCATACCTGTTACAAACAGGATTTCTTGTCCTGATATCTAAAACAAGATTTCTTGTTCATATACTTAAGCTTACTATTGCACCAGTAACTCAATCCAGGTAGAAATCGGAAAAAGTTCATACTTCATTTTATTTTTAGTGCTATGGTTATCTTTATAACCCTTGTAATCCGACACTCACATTCTTGTCTAGAAACATTTCTAGGGAAATTTCAATTAGTCGGAATAATCCTCAACTAAACACACTTCCTTTGACTTTATTAAGGAACTAATTCCTTTTAAAAAAATTAAACGTTTCTTCTTATACTCACTTCTACCTTGTGCACAGATAACCAACTTATCTAAATTACACTTTATATTTCCGAGATGATACCTTCATATTACCTTATAGTATTTTATCACTTAGATCATTAGAAAACCTCTTTTTTTCCAGCAATCCACATTATTTTAATGCTTGTCATACTCATCATTTTATATTACTGATTGTCTTTATCAAAACCTTTATGAAAAGATATCTTAGCTTATCCATTACACTTCAGCCCTACCTTTATAAGGCTCTGCTGTCAACTATTCAGGTAGAATTAACCTTTTAGTTGACTTCTCTGAATACTCTTTGGTTACAAGTTCAATACACTTTATCAATAATAGACTTCCAATCTTGTTCAGTATGTACTCAATTATCACTTTCATCATACTTTTATTCCAGATTCTGTGTCTTCCTGATCTTTCAAAATTGTCATTGTAACTTTTTAAATATTTAAAAAATGTCATTGGGGTAAAATGACCAATTTGCCCTCCAACTAATTTTTATTTACTAGTTTGCCATTCTTGTAAAAATTCAACTAAGTCTAGTTGGAATCCAACCAACTATAACAAAATATTCATAAAATAGTATTTCATGGCTTTTCCATGCCTTTTGGATCAGCTTCTGAAATTTTAGTTCGATCCGATTTCTCGATATTTATAAAATACTTTTACTACGATTTCACCTTTGTCGAACTATCGGATTTATTCCAAAAATTCCATATTTTCATATTCGGGAAATGAACTCTATTATCCCATAAAAATTTTCTGTTTCCAAGGACTTAGACTGAATTTTCCTAACTCAATCTATTATTCCGATAATTATCGAAAATATTCATAGAATAAAATTTCTCTTAGAATTCCTTTATCGATAATCCATACGAATTTTCTCTACTCTTACTAAGTCCGAAATATTGATAATAAACACTTTTATGGGACCTTCCCAGAGGTCACCCATCCTAATATTTCCCTGTTCTGAGCATGCTTAACAATTTTATTCGATCCAAATTTATTACATTTTACTGCATCTTAATTCTTAAAATCGATATTAAGGTATTTATTTCGATCCGATTCACTGTTATACTGATAAAATTACTTATTAGGGAAATTTACACTTTAGTCCCTAAACTTTTCCAAAGTTTATACTTTAATCCCAAAACTTTCAAAATTTACATTTTAGTCACTAGCGAAAAAAATTTGGGATATTACAATATATGTTGTTAGTATTGAGAAAAATCAAAACACATAAATGGATATGTATATAATGGGGTTTGAAAAAATGATACATACCCATGATTAAAATCTCACCACGAAGGTATTGGTTTTTGAACTATTTAAAATTGTTCTTACCAACGTGACAAACACAATAAGCGAGATATGCGTACGGATGTTTCCAACGACTTCTGTCTCGATTAATTGCTGATTTGATACTTGTCCCTCAACCGGATTTAATGCATACCTCATCTTCTCGGACGACATGCTCACATAAATTGCTTAAAAAGAAATTCAAAGCTTCTACCATCTCTTGCTCGACAATTACAAATGCAATCAGGAAGACATTGTTCTCACCATCTTGCGCAACGATAATCAACAGTACATAAGAATATCTCTCGTACAGCCATGTGCCATTGACTTGGATCATACATTTGTAAAATGGAAAGCCCTCAATGCATGGCTTGAACGCCCAGAATAGTCGATGGAAAAATTTATGCCATTCAACAAGTTGGCCTTCTCGGTCATATGCATCCAAGGTTAGATACCTCACTATGGTGCCTAAGATGAAATGTGTCATTGCTAGTAATAAAGTTGGTAGCTCATTGTACGACTTATCGTAATCACCATACACCAACTGCATTACCTTATCATTTGCACGCCACCCCTTGTATTTTATCTGATATCCAAACTGCTACGCAATGGTTACCTGAATCATTGAAACGGGAACCCTTGGGTTTTCTTCAACCAATTTCATCACGTGATAAATTATTACATTCGAGTCCAATTTGTGGTGGTCCTGGTCGATAGAAGTTCGTAAACATGTGTGATCTCCATTGTACTTTGTGACCTCCCAAGCATTTTTCCTCTAAATCTTCGACACTCGAATCTTCCAATTGCACTCTTGTTAATATTTCACACACTTGGTAAAGAAAGTTCTCGGGCTGGATTATACAACAACGTAGTCACGTTCTTCTTGATGCTATAATCTTTAACTGCCAAAGTAGCTTCATTCTTTTAGTTAAATTGAAACCCAACTGATAATTCATTATGCTAACTCAAAGTTAATTGTGGCATATTCTGGAATTAAGGCACTCTTATCGCATCAAAATCTACTAAGTTCATGTGAACAAGAGGTTCACACCATGTAATGTCATCCCCGGTCGAAACAAATTCTCTAACACCGAAATTAGGGGCATCACCAACGTCATCAGGGAACAAATCGGGATCCCTAATATCTTTATCTTTGCTAGAATCTTCAAGTGTTTATCCTATCGACCTCGTAGGTTTCTATATCAACATCAATAGTCGGATCAACAATCAGCCTGTATGATGCTGCATATGTCGAAGGCCCAACTGGATGAAATGCACTCGAGTCTCACTTGCCAACATTGCGACAAAACTGCCTTCGGACATATCAATCTCATTACCAAAACCATTTGAGTAGATTCTCCAACTAAGTTTCTGGATGGATCGGGAACATCATGCACCTCAGCAAACAACTCAATATTTCGAATATCCATAGATTCATGATCTGTAATCATTATTCCAACATCAGTATCATCTTGGAGATTTATTACAGAATATCTGACTAGATTGTGACATGTCAGCCATCGATACCGCAAACCATGAATCTCAGCTCCAATTTTCTCGGATATCTTCTAGTTCATTTTTCGAAGCATGATTTCCTTTTCAAATATCATCTTCGTAGTGCTTTCAGATTCAAATACAACTCCGACATCAGTTTTCACAATTTCTCCATTGTAATGGACAATCGTCATAAATCTGTTGTTGCTCATGTTCTCTGCATGTTCAAAACAGTATATATTTTCAATCTGAATACACAAATCAAAATGAACATACTAAAATTTTAATTAATGTAACTAATACTAATTTTAACCAATAAATAACAATAATTTTAAAGCATACTACTTACTTACGCAATTATTTTTCTTTAATTACCATATACTATAAAAATAGACTAAATATATATATATATTTGAATATACTTTCTAAAATTATACTAATTTATCAAAAATACTAATTGTACTATATTATTATGAATTTTTTTATCTACTTGAAAACCATTCATACATCTAACATAAATTTTAAATTTTAAACAACTTAAAATGTTGGATGTAAAAATTATAAACTAAATTAACTTACATCAATAGAAAATAAAACGAATTATATAAACTAAAATAAAACTTAAAAAGCAAATCTAAAAATTAAAATTTTGAACCTAGTTAGAATATTTCCTCTACGACTTTCTTCTACGTATTCTCCTTCTTTACTCAAATTTTCACTCAAATTTTTCTCTAACAACTTACCTACCTTTAACCTCACCTATTTAACACTAAAAATCATAATTTTTCTCTTACCTACCCCTACCTCTCTTTTAATAACATTAATAAGTTTTAAATTCAAAATTTTATTCTACCCCAACATAATTTAAAATAATTTATAATCCCAACTTACTAACACCCTACTATTTTTCGTTCCCAAAACCTATATCCCTACACCACCTTTCACCCCTTACATGCATGCAACCTATATCCGCATTCTGCCACTACCCTTGCATGCACCCTTCCCGAGCTGCCACCCTAAAATGCATGCAAAGATGCCCTTACCTTGAACCCACTGAACCACTTGCCACCATGCCACCCTGTCGCATCACATGGTGATACTATTTGAAGACGGTGGGCTCTCCTTCCGTCTTTGAACAATATCGGCATGCGTGCCACTTGGTTTTGCTGCTAGTGTTTGAGGATGAAGCCTCTTGATATCATCTTTATTTTCCCACTATTTGAAGATGGAATATAATCCATCCGACTTTACTTTTATTTGAAAAATTAAAACACTGTTAAAAAACGGTGTAAAATGGTATTATCTTCACTTTCACTATAGAAAATATAATATTTGTAAAAATAATATGGCTTGTGTCATATTTTTTGGGGAAAAGTTGACTGCATTATTTGTGTAAATTCTCCATCAATTAAGTGAATTAAATAAAAAATAAATATACAAAAGTGTGGGATTCCGTTTGGGTATTTTTAATATGGGTTCGATTTTCCAAATCCAGAATACAATAACCACAAAATTCTTTCAAAATCGATTGAGACCAAATCATTACCACATTTGATTATAGGCTCAAGGCTTGAATGGGGATAGGAAGTAAAGGCCTGCTTGAAAGGCTTATCAGTCTTAGACGCATTGACAAGAAGCAAAGACCTTCTGTAAAGCTAAAGCCCAAAGCCTAAGAGCTTTCTCTCAACTTGAAAAAATTAAATTTTTCGACTCGACTCGTTTTGATTTAATTCAAAATTTTATAAAATCGACTCGAAAAAAGTTTCAAATAAATTTTGAGTTGTAAAATAGAAATTCGAATAAATTGAATAACTCAAAATTTTAAGTAATTAGTGGTTTGATTTTTAAGTTCGAGTTGAGTCCCTTAATTTTTCCTGATATATATACCGATATAAAAAATATGAAGAAATATGTGTCACATACGAAAAAAATATGAAGAAATATATGCATATCTTATATGATTAGAGAAAGTCGTTTAAATTGGAATCAAACCGTATTATTACATGATAAATAATTACAATTAAATTTGTATAAGAACTCGAAAACTCGACTCGAATCGAATAAAAAAAAATCAGATAAAGTTTGAGTTGTAAAATATGACATGTCAACTCGAATAACTTAAAATTTTTTACTCGACTAGATCGATCGCTCACCCCTAGTCAGGAGTCAGCGTTTGATCAAATGGAATATTTTTGGGGGGTAAATTAGTCGAGTTAATGAACTTTATTTTATTTTAATTTTTTTTGTTTAACCATTGGTTTTCGACTCACTAATAGACTAATCTAGATCGAGTTTTACAGAAGTCTATTAAGGAAGCCACCCAGCAACACAATTTTCTTTTAATTTAATTTTTAAATGAATTAAATAAAATAAAATTTGATTCAAATTATCTAGATTAATTTTTTAAAAAAAATTAAAACCTTCTTAGCAAAATGACTAAATTCTAAGCTAGAAAAAAATTAAGGCCATATGTGTTTAAAAATAATTTAAATAAGATAAGATAAAATCAAGATACTTAAATTTGTTGAAGACCTCAAATTTGTTATTTTTTATATAAAAATAAGACTTTAATAATATAATATTTTATTGATTTTTTAATTTAAATGAAATTCTATAATTTATACCTATATATATATATATATATATATGTTTCTTTTTGCAATTTTGTATTCAAAACCTTTCTTCGTATCTCGATTCGTGGAAATTTAAAAAAAAATAATCAAATCGGTGGATAAATGTAGGCAACGTTGATTGCTCTTATATTTTCCATAAAAAAAGCATATCGTCAAAAGACCAATGCAATTTTTATAATTTTTAACAGTCTTTTAGTATTTAAAGATTTTTATATATTTTTAGTATTTTTTTGTACTTAATGATGTAACGCGAAAATTGTTAACGAGGGATTTGATTGATTTTCTGGTTATTAATAAGGGTTCAACTAGATGTAAAAGTTATTTAAGGACTTTTTATTAATAGCAATGACTAGTGGTTATGAAATGTACTACATTCTCATGAGTAAAATTAAACTCTTGACCTCATGGTTAAAAGATGAGATGGACAACAATCACACCACATCTCACGGTTATTTTGATTTTAATTATCAACATAGATAGATGTATACACGTTATGCACCAATACTACCAAAGTATTAACCATAGGCAAGGAGTGTTCAAAATCGGCTTAATGGGTACTCAGTGGCTCAATAAGCTCGTAATGTAAGTTAAAAAAATAAAGAAAAAGATGAAACATAATAATAATATAGTAATAATATTAAACTTATTGGGACTATAGATACTAATTGGGTCGATTTTAAACACCCCTAAATCTGGTCCATAGGTTTTGTTTTTTCTTGGTTTTTTGTCAACAAAACATTAGGGGAAAATGGGAAACAGAAGAAAACTAGGGCCATATAGTTAGGGTGTACCTTGTTTATGGTAGGGTGTGCCAATGCCAACCTCCGAGGCTCAAATTAATTTGCCAACAATTTTTAAGCTCCGATTATCAGTATTTATTGCTCATCGACACTTTACTTTAAATGTCCCCATCGATGGGTGGTTTTACTATCGATGGGTTGTGTTATTCATCCGATTTTGTAAATTCCTAAGTGGAGTTTGAATAACGTAAATTTAATTCGATTTAATATACAATATGTGTTTAAATTATATTTTTTTATTTTAAGCGTATAATTTTTTTGGTATAAATAAGTGTCTAATGTTTTATTTGGTTAATTTTAGATGCATGGTCTTTAACGATTGTTAAAAAACTCATTATCCAATCAAAACATGACACACATCATGCTTTTTTAAAAAATCAAAAATTTTAAAATATTTTTTTAAAAACCTCCAAATTTTTTAATTTTTCAAAAAATCTCGAAATTCTCTCAATTTCACAAAACAATCTTCAAATCCCTAAAATATCTCAAACCCCCAAACCCAAATCGCCCCCACTTCTGCCTCCGTTTGCGGTCCCTGAGCTCACCCCTTCGATCGCCATACCTAGTCGATCATTTCTTCCAACATGGCATCGTCGAAAAATAACGAACGGCGTGCCAGTCAAACGTCGACGAATGCGAAATCAACATTTGACTGACACACCGTTCATCATTTTTCGACTACACCATTCTGGAAAAAAATGATCAGTTAGGTTCGGCGACCAAAGGAATGGGCTTAGAAAAGATGATCGGCGGTGGAAGTGGTGATGACTTGGAGTTTGGGTGTTTGGGATATTTTATAGATTTGAGGATTGTTTTTTGAAATTTGAATTTCGGTATTTTTTTGAGAAATAAAAAATTAACTTTTTTTCAAAAGAATATTTTTTTAAAATTAAATATAAAAATAAATGTCACGTGTCTAACTCTGATTGGGTGATAAATTTTTTTAATAGCACAACCTTAAAATGGTAACAAATTGAAACTTTGGGCACCTAAAATAATAACCAAAAACATTAGGCACCCACTTACCAAAAACTACTTTAGGCACCTAAAATAAAAAAGAAGTATAATTTAGACACTTATTTTTATATTAAGTCATTTAATTTGATCGAGTCAAAGTCTATTTGGATTAAAGCATAATAATAAAATTTATATTTTATTTAAATATTTTTGAAGTATAATAACATTTTGATCTCAAGATGAATAAAAATTTAAAATATCGATTGATGTAATTTATGAACACCTCTAATAAAAACAAAAGATCTATATCTATGTAATTGAGGTATCTTAATCGATTTTTTATGATATGAAATGTAAACAAGTTATTTTATTTAAGACATAAACCCTTTATTTTTACTACAAAAGTATGGCACTATCAACTTAATATACGAATTAAGTGTGACATAATTGGTAATGGGAGATCAATTTATTAATTAATCCAGCAGCTTTGCGCATCTGGATCCCTCTCCTTACAAAATTAATCAAAGTAATCTTTCAGAAGTTTGGAGCTCGCTACTCCCAAGTAAATGCTGAATAACCATATTAGTGTGCCTGAAACAGAAACGATGTACTACTTCAGTACTACCAACCAATAGGCAATAGCTTATGGTAAAAAATAAATGATCAAGCTGTACGAACGTCAATTAATTCTTTCCTTTCCATGTTAGCTGTTAGATCAATTTTCCCCTACCACAAATAATGATAGGTGTTTTTTTGTGTTGCCCTCTCGGTTTCTAAGGTTTCACACTAACTAATTCGGACCGACCCGCGTCTCATACTTAATTTTGGTGGGTGAGTCTCTCAACAGAGATTTTTTCATACACAACGCCTCGAAATTGAAACATACTTAAGCGATATCAAGCTGCTTACCACTTGGACCAATCCTCTTGATAAATAATGATAGGTATTATTGCAACATAATGGTTAATTTTTCAGATATTATAGAAAAGACTAGCTCATACATCAGTTTCATAGGCATTAGAACTTAGAAGGTAGATTTAGAAAACTTTTATATCGCTTGACTCTATTATTAAGGGAAAGTAGAATCACCTATACTTTGGTTTGGAAGGTGTTACTATGGTTGTAAATGAACCGAACGTTCAATAAACTGTTCGTGCATTGTTCTGTAACACCTCCTTCCCAGTTCGGTAGGAATCCGGGTCGGAAAGCGTTACCGATGAACAATACGATGATTGGACTAATTTTTACAATGACTTGCACCATAACGCTTTTAATCATCTTTTAACTAACTTACTTGTCTCGGTACTGATACTCGAAAGGCCGTATCGGTACGCCTGTATCATGGTAGTTAAAATAGTTATGAATAATAGGGGTCGTACCGGTACGAGTATAGCCATATCGGTACGCTATGCTTGCCTTAATTAAACTCAGATTCTAGTGTCAAACTGCCGTACCGATACGCCTAGGCCGTATCGATACACTTACAATAACCTTAAAATAGTTACGTTCGTTAGGCTCGTACATATACCAAGTATCGGTACGCGTGGTCAAATGCAAAAAGGTCAACTTCAAGGATTGATACGGGTATCGATACAGTGCTTGTTGAGTGTTTTAAATTGAATATATTTTCTTGTTAATTCTCCATTGTTATCAATTATTACTGCTGATTTGGTTCTGCTCTGCTCGTTTTTGTTACAAAAATCTGTTTTCCAGAACCAGCAATAAGAAGGGCATTTTCTGCATTTTTTCCGTCGTGGCTGGAGTCGTGGGCACGACGTTTTTTTACGTGCAGAATTTGGCGATCCAATCAGCAACAATTTCAAGAAGGCAGTCCAGTCAGCACCTTTTGGAAGATAAATAGGCGAAATTATCTTAGGAATTTGAGTTGGATTTAAATTTTCTTAAGATTTTAATTTGAATTTATTTTCTTTTAAATAATATTATCTTTATGACAAATAATATTATCTTTAGGATATATTATCTTTTAGATATATTTTATATTATCTTCAGGATATATTATCTTTTATATAATATTATCTTTAAAATTTATCTTTTTATTATATTTAGGATTTATTTTTCTTTAGAATTTATCTTTCTTTAGGATTTATCTTTTTATTATTTTTAGGGTTTTTAGAGGACTATAAATATCCCTTTGGGGTAAAGTTTGAGATGTGTCTTTTTCACTTTTCTTCTCATTAATAAAAGTTCTCTCGGGTTTTGTCTTTTATTTTTCTTTTAACTTTTCTTTTACTTTATTCTACTTTGTTTTCTAAAAATGTTAAGTATGATTTCTATCATGCTTCTAAACTTTTTATTAGCCGATGGCCTAGCGATGACTCAATTCGTTTTGTGAGAATTGAAAAGTACTTAATATCTTTGGATATCATTCTCAATTTCTAAAAACTTTCATCTCAAAAAGCGTGCGTTGGTGTGAATATTGTTCTAATTTATCGTTGGGAGAAAGAGTCGACTGGCAGTAAATTCAACTTCCTGTGAACACACTTGGCGGCGGTCCACTAAAGGAAATTAAGATCGGGTTCGATTCTCGTTGAGACAACAATATCTCGAGTCAGGCTTTTCCAGCGCTTAAACTGCTTTGGTGCTAACGGCAATAGACATGGTTAGTCCAACAAGGACTGAATTTCAGAGGTAGACTTGGGAATATCGGCTTATCGGAGAGAAAAGTAAGTTACAAGGGTTGGGCCTTGTAGACTATAACTGGCATGAATCCCAAAGTAAAATCTCTTTCGATGATCAAAACGAATTGAGGCAAAGCGAAGCTTGAGGCTATATTTCTACCATCGTTATTTTTATCTATTTACTTTCATCTTTTTATCGTGATTTTTAGATTTAATTTATTTTTAATTTTTTTTATATTACAAAACTCCATTTTATTACTTATCGTTTTTCTTTGAATCGGGATCAAAACAAGACGACATTGGAAATTCCTTAGTCCCTGCGGATTGACCCTACTTCTTTTTACTATATTCATATTTACTTTATTTTGAGAATTAGGCATAATTTATTTGACAATTACGAAGCTTGTCAAATTGGACAACAATTTTCCAGATTCATTTTCACGTACCGATACTCAATAGTCGTCGCCCCCTTTACTTGAGTCCCAAAACGTATACCCATACCGATACGCCATTACCCGTATCGGTACGGACAGACCTGTAATGACAGATTTAGTCTGGTTTTTAATTACCTTTGGGGTCTTAACCTTGTCCAATTGTTACCAAAATTTACAAGCAAGTTTTTAATCATCATATCTACCTACATGTCAAATTTCATAGCATTTAGAATCCATTTACCATGATTTCACTTATTAATGCATTATAGGTCATGTTTACCAATTTTTCCAACTATCCAACATGCCATATTCCATACTTTAGCTATTTCAACATGGTGAGCATCGTATATACACAAAATGGGACTAAACTAACATGTCTAGACCCTATGCCACCTTGTTAGGAGTTTAAAGACAAAGTTTACATTACATGTAACTTGCGAACTTGCTTCCAAAATGCTTCTTACTCTGATCCTTGATCCAAAAACCTTTTAAACTGAAAATGCATAGAAATGTGATGCGTTAGGCTTATATAGCCTAGTGAGGTAGTCAACAATGATAGAATGAACAACAATGGTATCATTAACATGAAAATCAATATAAATGCATCTTAAACCATATTTTTAATAGTAATTTCAATAACTTTATTCCTTGGATCGATATGTGAAAGTGGATACATGAATTCCCAACCAACATCACCAACAATGAATGCTCAATATCCTCCAACATCGCCAATAGGACCAAAACCAACACATCCCGCCAACATCGCCAAATAGAGCCTTAGTTCAAGGACCATAGTCTACTTCGTACCAATTGAGCTCATGAATTCTATGGTATGCCAATTGTATTCATTGTCTAATTGTATCCAAGGATTCAATAATTGGACCAATTACAATAACAATAGCAATGACAATAACGATGGTAATGTCAACTTGTCAATAACGATGTATCATGATCAATATGGACTTTCACAATATTCCAATGTCATCAATGACAGTATCATGAATTAATAATCAATATAACAATGTAATAAGCTTACCAAATCTTACCAATGATACCTTCAACAAGGTTTTCATGTATCCATACCTTGATTTCAATTATAGAAATGTAATAGACCAATACAATGAAATAAAAAAGGCACATAGCCAATCCCGAGACTCTGACTACACTCACTGATACTCCCAAAGCTTTTAGGGTTCTCAGATGATAATTCCTTTGTTCTTTGACTTATTGGAATTTGATGGATTTGGTGATTCTTCACCTTGATTCTCTTGAGCTACAAAGAAATAGAAATCACAAGGATTTCAATATCAATAATAGATTTATAGAAACTTATTAGCTAAGAAAAATAGTAGAGGTTGAGCCTTGATATCCCTAGGAAATTCTAGGGTTCTTGATTTCTTAGACCTGGATTTAGACATAGTTTTAGCCATAAAATCATTTAATCAATTAAGGTCTATTATTACCCAATCGACACCTATAGTTTAAGATTAAAAAGCTTGAGAAAATCAAAGCTTGGAGTATCCTCCAATGGAGGTGTTTGCTTTACCAACTAAGGAAGAAGATGAAGATGGATATGAGGTGTAGGCTTAAGAATTGACCAGGTAAGTTATTTCTACTTCTCATTTTTTTTAATTTTCTTACTTCAACTGCTAATTCCAAATTAGGCTTTAGCAAACCCAACAATGAAAAAAGCTATTTTTGGCATTCCACGTGGCTTGATGACTAATGGGTTGATGGACTAATTACTTAATTAGTCCTTCAACTTCCCAGACTTCATGCTTTTGTTCACCAACCTCTAATTTTCTCAATTTAGTCACTAAACAAGTTTCAAGGTTTGCAATAAGGCCCTTGATCAATAACAACTCTAATTGGGAATTCAATATTTCAATAATTGACTACTTGGTCAAAGGTTAATATTATAGTTTGACTTTCTGATGTAAAATTTCTAGTTGCCGGGATTGAATTCTGACTAAGCCAGTTTTAGGGTGTTACATGTTTGGCGAGAAGTTCGTTTATGTTCTTTTATTTATTAAACGAACGAATATGAATAAGATTTTTTGTTTGTTTAATTAAATAAACAAACACGAAAAAAAGGCTTGTTTGTTCATTTATGTTCATAAACATTCACTAATTTGTTCATTTATGTTCGTTTAAATTTATTCACATATGTCCATTTATATTAATTATTTTTCACAAAAAAGATTATTTTAAAAAAAAATTAAAAATATTGATGGTCAAAGTCAACAAGGATCGGAGACGACGGTCCGATGGTGGTTTAGATAGTGGTTCTTAACGAGAGGGTCTTTGTTGACCTTCTCTAGTGATTGATAGTGTATCTTGTGTCTTTGTCCCATCATTTCTCTCGCTGCATGTCCCCTTTATACTGTGAGGACAGGTGTCACGACCAGGTAATCGTGGCGCATTGATTGGACTGGCTATAACGTGACATCGTAGGTTAATATTGTTATGCCCAGTGATCTCATACATTGTCACATTATCGCTGGGCGAGATGTTGTTTGCGATCTTACTCATTCACTCTGTGCTATGTAAGGTGCTAGCCATATTATGGTCGACCGCATAAAATCGTTGGACATCCTCTGCGTGAGTCCATTCGCAACCTTGTTTGTCCGTCTTGGGATGTGTGGCTTTAACACGTGGTGGTAGATATTTGTAGGTACTAACAATTTCCCCCAGGCAAGGTGAGGTTATAAAGTCACTTTGGCGAGCCTAAAGAAGCTGGAAAGGTTGTGCTTATGGGGTAGTTTTGTAGTAACAATTTTAAAATTATTATCATTATTGTTATTTTGGAAAATAAATCGTTAAAATTATTATCATTATTGTTATTTTGGAAAATAAATCGTTATGTATGAATTTCAAAGGTTTATATGGAAGGTCACGTAGTGGGTCGCAGTAAGTGACAGGTTGGTGCTATTCCAAGAATAAACATGTGCATGTGAAGTGCCATATGACAAATCTATTCATGGATGAAACGTGTTGAGTAAGACACGTCTCTTGACTATAAATATATTTTATTGGCATCTTTAAATTTTATATTTTACTGATTGATTGAAAGTTGGAACAATAACAACAAGAAAGAAAAAGAAAAAATAATTGTTTTTGTCATAATGGCTGATTCGTTTGTGGTGGTGAGCGACGAGTTTCATTGCACGACTGATATTGATGAGTTATTAAGAAAACTGGAATGCTGAGGCATTATCGATGTTAATCACTTTCAATACCGTTTTAGTTTGCAAAAAAGGGCCTTTCGTCTGAGTGCATGTTCCAATGAGGAGATGTCATGGTGTTTGATTCCTCTTTCTGCTTTTGAGGTTGGGTTTCATTTACCACTGCATCTCTTTTTTGTAAAGTGGCTAAATTGGTTTGATGTTGCGCCAAGTCAACTTAGTGAGAGCAGTTAGGCAACCTTGTTTACATTCTTCTTAACTTGCAAAATTCTTGGGGATGAGCCTTCTATTGATGTGTTCCGCTATTTTTATAATGTTATGGTTGATCACAATAAGAATGCGAAAGGTTTAATAACTATTAGTCAACGTAAGATAGATGAGTTGGCAATGAGTAATGGTACTGATAATCTTTGCCAGGATAAGTCAAAATATATGAAAGCAAAGTGTATCGTCAAAAAATTCCTGTTCCCTATTGTATGGCATTGTCTAGCCAAGGATAAAGTTGTGCTGCCAGACGTGGAAAATGTCAATTGCTGAAATAAAGCTTATGAGAAAACTAGAAAGTGATTTACTATCTTGTTTCAAAGAAATACGCACTATCAGAAATATTTAGGTGCATTGTTTAGAGGAAAAAGCCCCAATGGTTAGGACGAAACAGATTTTGATGTATTTTCAGATGGATCATCGACTAAAGTGTCTACCTGCGTGGAGGCTTGGCCTTTTGGTGAAGAGGGTTGCAAACGAGTAGCGATGATTCTTCTAGGTAATAAAGACGGGCCAGAGAATTTCTTTTCCAAATATACATGCATTTTATGTGCCCCTAGAGATGTCATAAAGAGGATGCCTCCTCAAGAGAAGGTAGTAGAAAAGTTGTTCATGGTGTTAACATTGGCCTACCTGGTTATGGTCGTGGTGAATGAAGTAAAAAAAATGTGTAATTTTCTCTTCACTTGTTGCATCTGACTCAGAGGATGAAAGAAGTGGGCCGCCATTAGAGCGTAAGTCAAGAAAATGAATGGATACAGATATTGGCTGGTTAGAACCCTGAAGAAAGAGACTAGCCGGACGTACACTTTTGTGTATTGTTGATATCCTGCACTGGTTAGAATTATTATCATTTGCGTCCTTATTACCTTTATATGTGTTATAGGGGTATTAATGCTTCATATGCGATCTGTTGGTAACGCTATAAAAATGAGGGTTAGTGCATCAGAAATATTAGTGATTGTGCCAAATAGTAATCCTTTGAGTTCACAAGGGCGAATGTAGATGATGAGCTTAGAGGCTTCGAGGAATGTAAAAGTGAGTGCGTCGTGCACACTAACTTCAATCGTTATAACGTTATCCTCATTAGGTGCGATGTCTATTGGTCATTATACGGAGGTTTCACCTGGTACTCTTTAGCAAGATTTCAACGGACGTTATAGAGCCCGCACGAGAAAGTGTGGCAAGGCAAATGAGGGCTTATGGCTTGAGGAGACGCCCT
The DNA here is from genome assembly GCA_019671005.1 of Hibiscus mutabilis. Lineage (NCBI taxonomy): Eukaryota > Viridiplantae > Streptophyta > Magnoliopsida > Malvales > Malvaceae > Hibiscus > Hibiscus mutabilis. The sequence goes on along the minus strand of CM033726.1, from coordinate 12,293,449 downwards.
CTGGATGGGAAGGATAAAATTTTAGGGAAAAGTTTAATGGATAATATTGGGCTTATTGGGGGTTCATCTGAGTTGAGTTATGTTGTCTCATCTATTTTATTCGAGCCCAGCGGCTCTTCAAACGTAGTTACGAGTGGTGCTGTTAAGATTACTGGTTTTAGGAACTTGGTTGATGTCTTGTTTACTTTTCATACATCATTCGGTGCTGTAGGCAAGATACTTTCATCTTAAACTTTGATTTGCTAATATGGTTGCTCAGCTTGATAATAAAGTTTTAGTTTGGTTGGCCACTTACAGAGGTGAGTACTACAGATTCTATCGTTGTTCACTGCTGTACTAGAAAATCACTACTATAATAGAAATAAGTCCCTCGTAGTTGCACCTGATGATGCCCCCTCTGATATGAACTGGGAGATTGTAGCTCTATGGGATGCGTTCTACCCTTAGAGGGAATGTCTAGATATGAAAAATAGTTTCATCCCGAATCTTTTCCCAACGGCTATTCAAACTATATTTAGATAGTCCTGGCTTCGCGAGACCCTGCGGCAATATTATGAGGGCTGTTGAGGAAAACTGGGGTCTTATTCAAGAACTTAGATGTATTCAATTTAGTATAGAGAAAAATGCAAAGACTCTGGTGGAAGTGAAAAGCTATTGGTCTTGTTAAAGAAAATGAGCGATTCCATTCGCAGGAAGAGGGTTATGCTATTCAGTTAAGGGAGCTGAAGGAAAAATAAGAGGCAGACATCGGAGGCAGCTGAAGGAGTTACGTAAGAAGCATGCGGAGGAAAAGCCCAAGAAAGAGATCGAGGTTGATCATATTCTGAGGATTAAAAATAAACTGCTCGCGACCACCGAGCAAAGTTTTAAAAGTGAGATTCAGAATCTCATAGAGTAATTGAAAAAAATGAAGAATGGCGCAGACGAGAATTTTGCGAATTTTACAAGAAATTTAATCGAGCTTAAAAGGTCGCATAAGAACGAGATTATGGTGCTAAAAGCTACACGTGATGCCAATATAATAAAGAAGGTTAAGGCAGCTGCAGACTCCACCTCTATTTTAATGATTGAAGGAATGGAGAAATTTTGAGATACCGCAATTCTTAGCTTTCAGTTGGCTCATGGTCTCCTAGATGTTAGGGGTGTGAATTTCGAAACCCTCTGTGAAGTAAGCGTAGATTTTGACGTGAGGAATTATGTTAGGTCTTTTTGAGATAATTGTATTGCGTAGTATAGAGATAGAGTTACCTCTTATACTGTTGATTCAGTGGCCATCATTCCTTTGGGTGATCGCAGTTGTGCTATAGGTAAATGTGATGATGATAGTATTTTAGATAAGGATAATAGTAGTGTATAACTGCCATTGTTAATTATTTTTGTTTTTGCAGGAAAGAAAAACTTGCCTTGAAGGCTATTTTAGATATATTGTTATCTGCTATGTAGTTTGCAATGCATTTTAATGTTGTCATGAAGCGTTACAATGTGTTTATGGGATGTAATTGTTAACTTACTTTTGTTTTTAATAATAGTGAAAGTATTTTTCTTTTTATTACACTTTTGAGTGATATACGTCATAGACATAGAATTAACATAAGAAAGTTCGCCCAAATAAGCGACAGTGATTGAGTACACCAAATCATATAACACTTGTTTTACGAACACTAAATCCTCTTACAATTTACCCTAAAATTTATTATATGAAGGGAAAGTTACGCAGAGTGTCTTCCCAAAAGTGTAATAAAAAGAAAAATACTCTCTCAATTATAGTACACAAAGGCGATATCCTCAACAAATTAAACTAGAACATTAACCTTCAACGTTTCAATTTTATTTATCTTTTTTTGGGTAAAAATTGTTAGTTGATTAAAATTTAATGATTGTTACTGATCTTATATGGTATAGTGTCACATCAATAAATTAATTAATAAATTAATAATATCCAATAAGATGGTGACACATGTCACCTTTTTTTATTTAAACAAATTTGCTTAGAGGAGGGTTCAAACGTTGGATCCTTATAAAGGAGTCCAATAATTAATCACTAAACTAAATCAGAAGTTGTTAGATAATTGACAAAACTAATATTTAAAGTAAATTATGGTTAAAATTAATTATATTTATTTAATAAATATATATTAGTTATTATATAAATTATAAAGAATATATTTATAACATAAATAAAATTTTATTACTTTAATAAAATTATTTATAATTTATGTTACAAAATTAAAAGATAAATGAATAAGAAGAGTAAAATATAATAATAAAATATCTAATTATAACATAAATTATAAATATATGTTATAATTATGATAATTATAAATTATTATTAGAATATTTTATAAATATATAATTTATGTTATAAAATAAATGTACCATAAATATTATTTTTGTCAATTATTTAACAACTATTTAAAAAAAATTGAAAAATGGTTCATACCAAAAATTATTTAGGAAAATGGTCATTTTTAACGATACGAAAGGGGTGTTTTCGCCAGTTGAAGACGAGTTTCACAGGGTGGGGATTGCATTTAGAACTAAAATGAAAAGAATTAAAATTAGAGACATTAAAATAAAAATTTAGAAAAATGTGCTTTTACCCTTTTTACTTAAAAAGTGTGTTTCCCCTAATCATTAAAACATGTATTCTTTGCATTTCAGGGATTAAAATTAAACGAAAGATACTAAAATAAAAATTATTTTTAAGCATATTGGTGTTTGAATTATGAATACAATACAAAACTTTAAAAGAGTATAACTTTTTGCTCGAGTGTTCGATTGAAACAATTTTTTTAATCCACGTAACTTTTTGAGATCTAAACGCTAGAAAGAAGACGTAGCGTAGTCACCGTGTTTTCGATTTTATCTCGAAAAAATATTGTTTTGGCCTTCAATTTTGGATTTTCAGTTTTTATCGAAACGTTTGATTCTTTGTCTTTCATTTTTTTAACTTGTCGGAATTAAAACTTTGATTTTTTGTATACATGTAAATACATTATTCATACATACTCTGGATGGGTCCATGTAATTTTAATTTCCTTTCAATTACGTCCATATAGTTTTACCACAATACCAAAATGAAATATTTCAGAATGTAACAAGAATACACAGTTTCTGAATGCAGTAAAATTACAAAAGTACAGTAAAATTGTGTCCATTTTGAAAAAAAAAAATACTTTTGCCCCTCTAATTTTAATTCTTTTTATTTTATTCCAAAAATGAAAAATTTTGTCCCAAAGTCACCCCACCCTCATGAAACTCGTCGGCAGCTGAAGATGACTCCCTTTGGTACTGTTGAAAATGACCATTTTCCTAAATAATTTTTGGTATGGACCATTTTCTAATTTTTTAAATGTTAGCCTTTTCCCTAAATAAGCCCCCAAGTTTGACTATTTTCCTTAGCAAAACAATTGTCTCATTTTTTATTGACCAATATTCAGCGGTGGAAAACCATAAACTAAAAAATCACAAACAAATTAGGAAAAAATCACTAAATGTCGAAAATAGGTTACAAGAGATATCGTTGAAATCACACTAATTGCGACACACACTAATCCTCACAAAACCCCTAACTTCAATACACCTAAATTCTTAAATTGCATCATCTATTTATAAGATTAAATAACAAATCTACTTAATAATGTTTACTACTTTAACTTAAAGTCTATCACATCAAGTATATCTTGTACGAAATGTGCGATATGATCCGTACCGTGAGGGCTCATCCCCACACCCGACCAGGAACAATGGTGGGTTACGGTCTCGGGTTTTTGGTCCGAGAGTATCCATATCCACTATAGATTGCCATTTTTCAGGTCGAATCAAACAAAATTCATGTCACAAACTCCAACAAAAAAAAATCAATTGATTGTTGTAGTTATGGATCAAGCTGTACGTACGTCAATGAATTCTGCCCTTTCCATGTTAGCTGTTGATCAAGTTTCCCCCTATGGCACATGATGATAGGTATTATTGCAACATAATGGTTAATTTTTCAGATGAGATGTTTTCTAGAAACCGGCCATAATTATATTATAGAAAAGACTAGTTCATACATCAGTTTCATAGGCATTAGAAGGTAGTCGTTGCTGTCAAAAAAGGTGTTACAAAAAGTCTAGTTCATTTAGGAAACTTTCATATATAGTTTGACTCTATTATTGAGCGAAAGTAGAATCACCTAACTTTGCAAGGTGTTACTTATCGATGAGCTCAGTTACAGAGTCAAGAATCAAGATCAATGGATAAAGTATAATTAACTGTAAAAAATAAAGGGTAAAGTTCAAATAAATTGAAACTTATGGGTCAAATAGGTAACTTTTCTATTTTTTCAGTCATTTTTTGGGAGGGGGTGGGGTGCCATGCTTTACTTCCGTCTCTCCATGAGCTCCAATTAGTGCTTCAATTACATGACAGCATCTTCCTGTGTAATCTTGGGAATTTTGGCTTCAATTGATGCTTATAGAAGAAATTTAAGCAAAAGAAAACGAGATAGTGAAGGAAGTGACATAGTCCTGCTAAAGTTGGGTTATTTGCCTGAGTTTGAAGGTTTCTACAATATTTGCTAGCGTTGGAATAAAAATATGGGTAAAGTTCCCAAATGGTCACTAAATTTTGGTCCATTATTCAATTTGGTAATCAAATTTTTAATTACTTCATTGTTATCATTAAACTTTATGTTTTGCTTCAATTTTACCGCTCATCCGTTAATAGTTGTTAACAACCGTTAAAATATTTGGTATAATAACATATTTAGTCCTCTATATTTACACATTCAAACAATTTAACCCTAATTCGAAAAAATAATAAATTTAACCATCATTATTTACACATTATTTCAATTTGGCCTTGTTTTTAATTAAGAATAATTTAACCCTAAAATCAAAAACTTAAACCCTAACCCTTAAAAATATCATATCAAACCAATCTTTGACTCTCGAAACACATCTCATCACATGGGTTTTTCTATAATATATTTTAGTTCCCCCTTAAAAACAATAAAATTCGCAAAAAAAAAAACATTTATCTCATCACATGGGTTTTTCTACCATCGAAAACCAATTTAATTTATTAAAAGAGACTCAATTGGAATCTCAAGTCAGAGCTACAAGGCAAAGAAAGTTCTTTAATTCTAGGGTACATCTATATATAAAATATATACAGAGAAACCCTAAAGAATCAAAATGAACAGTTCGATCGAAGAGATCCAAATCTGAAGCTACACTATTTGCAAATATATACTCAAATTAGGAAAATATCAAAATTTCTTTTTTTTTTTTTTAGGACGAAACAGTCAAATACGCTTGAAAATTGTTGAAAATAGGGCCAAATTGAAATAATCTGTAAATAATGAGGATTAAATTTAATATTTTTCAAATTAGGACTAAATTATTTGAATGTACAAACGTGAAGGACTAAATGTGTTATTATACTAAATATTTTAATAGTTGTTAACGACTGTTAACGGATGTGTGGTAAAATTGAAGCAAAACATAAAATTTAATTGTAACATAAAGCAATTAAAAGTTTGATTACCAAATTGAATAATAGGCCAAAGTTTAGTTGGCATTTATAAACTTTACCTTAAAAATATTTGATTTAAAATTAGGTTTCAATAAAAATATTAAGTCTATTTAAAATATGGGTCGAATTTAAGTATAAATGTTTAAAAGGAGTTTAAAAAGTAATATGAACGAGTCACTTGAAATTTTCCATTCAACATTTTCTTTTCCCAAACAAACAATCAAGGGTTGATGCACCCAACCCTGATAGGAGCATACCCATTTCCATTTTTGAAAAAAATCAATTTAATTTAGTGTTATTTTTCTGAAAAGATTAATTTTGTTTAGTATGTAAAGGGAATCTTTTTTTGTACAAACCCATTTGAGAAAAAAATATTTTAGACCTTTATTCTTGAATTTTTAGATACGTCATTGCAAACAACGATACATCTATCTCAGTGACACGTTTTGCATACCATCAAGAACTAAGCCAAGATTTGGGGATTGGAGTAAAACATAAAATTTGAAAAGTGGGGATAAATTTATAATTTTTCTAATTTTTTCAAAAAAATATAAAGAATCATGTTAAAAAAAATTCCCATGCTCAGGGGCAGCAGCCCCTCCCATTAGCTAAGTACTTCCGTCTCTCCATACCATAGCAGCACTTTGGGTTTTTTTTCTTTTTTTTTATTTATTCATTGACCTATTTATTGTTTCTCTCAAGTGAAGTGTGGAGAATAGAATTAAATTGCGGTTGCAGTAGATGCGGTTGCGGACGTTACAGTCTTTCGGTGATTTTTCTTTAAAAAATAACTATAATTTTAAATGCAGTTGCGGTTTACAGTGTTGCGACGACTTCTAAAATTATTACGATGCGGTCGTTACGTTAAGTTGAGAACCTAATTTAATCACCGGAGATGGAAAACGATATTGCTAAGTTATCGCTAGAGGATGGTGAGGAAGAACCTTGGCAGACCCATGTCGTCGATATTGTAGTGGCTAATGAGTATGAATTTTGTTTCATCAGGAACTCTTCTCACTGCTATGGACAATATCTGTAATCCAATAAGAGGTGTTTGTATCACAAATAGGGTTGCAAATGAGACGAAACAGATCGTAAGCTATTCGAGCTCGATTTGATTGGACTCGACTCGAGCTCAACTTGATTGGATTTGACTCGAGTTCTTAACGAGTCGAGCGGCGCTACTTGATACCCGACTCGAAAAGTTCGCGAGCTACTTGAAAATATAATATACTAATTTTTTTATTATTATTTAAAATCTAAATTCCTATACTTAAAACCCTAAAATATAAACCCTAAACATAAGTCTTGAACCCTAAATTCTAAACCCAACAACCTAAACCTCTAAACTCTAAACTAACACCCTAAACCCTAAAATTAACAAGCTTGAGTTTATACAACTTGTATATCAAAGTTTTTTTCTTGATAAGGCTTTAAATGAGACGTGACAAATGGCGAGCTACTCGAGTCCGACACAGTCAAAGATTGATCAACACTTGACTCGATTGGGCTCAAATCAAGCTCGAACTCGACTCGAGTTCTTAACAAGCCGAGTCGAACTCAAATTTCTCAGGCTCGTTAAAAAGTACTCGAGCTTTTCTCAGGCTCGTTAAAAAGTACTCGAGCTCGAACTCGACTCAAAATCTTAACGAGCTGAGTCGAGCTCAACAGTACTCGAGTTTAACTCGGCTCGTTTACACCCATAATCTCAAATATGGGAGATAAGTGTTGATTTATTACCAGTGGAAGTGGAAACAATTGTGGACAGGAGCATGTGGTTTTTCAATAATCTTCTTCTTGTGTTACATCGATAGGTGGCGGAAAAGTATTTCTAATTAAAATAAGATCAAATTGATAGAATGTGTAAAAAAGTGCTATTATAAATTTTCTTAACTATCGCATCACCCCTTAACGGCATTAACGGCTCAGTGACTATTTTATAACAAAAATCAAAATTTAATGATCAGTTTATAAGATTTGTGACAATCTGTTAACATTTTGATATAATTTAGTGACGATTTGTGAACTTTACTAAAAAAAATCACAAAATTATTCTGAATGCCCTATGATTTGACTTGCCGGTACTCAATTATTCAGATGTCCAACTTACAAGTACTCAATCTTCACGAGTCAAGACATATACCAATTTTTTTACTATCCGAAGATTCGAGTACCCGAAACTTTGGATACCCAATAATATAAAATACCCGATTATTAGAGGCGGAACGTCAAAGGGACTAGTGGGGTCACGCCCCCCAAATCTGAAAAAATGTATCCTTTAATTTTTGAAAAAAAATATAATTTGGCCCCCAAAAAATTTAAAAATTCATATTAAACTTCTGTTTATTTTGAATGTTTTTTTATTAAATCTCTTATATAATTTTTAAAAGTTCTCTTGAAGTCTCTCAAATTTTCAAAAATTTTACTTAGACCCCACAATTTTTGAAAAAAAGTGTAAATTAAATCTTTTCAAAATTTTTAAAAATTCCAATTAAAAGCTTTATTTTTTAAAAAAATTAAATTGGTCTCCTCAAACTTAAACTATTTCACCCTGTTCCGCTATGGCCGGCTACGAAGCCCTCATATTTACAGTTCATCATCTTTAAGGAAGGACAGATAATAGAGGTGCAAATTTTGATGTGCTTTTATTGTTGGCATTTATTTTAGCCACATATATATCACGGAAGTGAGCTAACACATTTTTACCCCAACTACTGCATCTAAAACCAGAAGAGGGGCTCGACCAGCATATTTATGGACCTCAACTGCTCTCATCTTTCCCATTAATGCAATGCCCCAACTACATCAGAGCTGTGTCTATAAGTATCTTCACTGTCTAATCTCCTTTTTCTACCCACAGCAAAACACTGCTTCTCTTTCTTGTGAGATTTTTATTTCCCTAACGAAACGAAAAGAAAACAAGAAATCAGCAAGGACATGGCAACCGAAGCAGGGAAGAAGGAAGAAGAGATGTCGAAGGTGAAAATCACCACCAAAACCCACGTGAAGCCTGGAAAGACCATAGGGAGAAAAGAATGTCAATTGGTCACATTTGATCTCCCGTATATGGCATTCTATTATAACCAGAAGCTGTTGTTTTACAAGTGTGGGGAGTTCGAAGACAAGGTGGCGAAACTCAAGGATGGGCTGAGGGTGGTTTTGGAGGAGTTTTATCAGCTTGGAGGCAAGCTTGGGAAAGATGAAGAAGGGGTTTTCAGGGTGGAGTACGCCGATGATATGGGCGGCGTCGAGGTGTTGGAAGCCGTCGCCGAGGGGATCACTGTCGATGAACTCGCGGCTGATGAAGGCGCAAGCTCTCTCAAGGACTTGATACCCTACAATTGTGTCCTCAACTTGGAGGGCTTACACAGGTCACTATTGTGTGTGCAGGTAAATATATTTCTTTACATCATCACTACACATTATTGCTAGTTATTTAGGTATTTTGTAGATCCTGGTAAAGGGACTAATTCGCAGTAGCAACGGATTTAGAAACTTTTTAAGTATAGAGACATATTATATGTAGATTCATAAATTTTTACGTGAACGCAATTAATAAAAAATTAATATAAAAATAAATTTTAAAGTGCATATATTTAATAAAATAAATAATTAAAAGAAAAAAATTTAAATTATAGTGTTCACCCTGATCCGTCACTGATAGGTGGGTTTAATTTTTGCATGAAATTCTCGTGAATATGATTAGTGGTGTTAAACCAATGACTCAGGGGTAGGTCTGGAGTGCGGCTAAAAGTTGATAACTTTTGAAATTTATCTTCGAATTGAGAATGTTAGACTTCTTGATAATATTTTTGAGTTCTTTTTGCAAGTTTTTTTTGATAAAATTTTCAATTTGAGAAAAAGTATCGAAACTTACAAAATAAGTATCGATACTTGCAGAAAAAAACTCAAAAAAATAATAAAAAATATTATCAAAAAAACTAATATTTTAATTTAAGGACAAATTTCAAAACTTTTCATTTTTTATTCACACTCACATGTCGTACGTTACACTCATCTCAATCGGGTAGTTTGATGGTTGTCTGCACCATCAGCTGACATAAGCCCATTAGCCCAATAGGAAGAATGCTGGGGACCCCAAGAAAAGCAGTCGTAGTCATGGTCTTATCCAAGCCCATTCCCACACCCGAACTGGCCACGTGATTTTTTAATCGTCTCCATCTTATATTTTATCCCAAAATATATTTTTCCTTCCGTCCGTTAAAATTATTTATTATTGACTTTCTAAAAATTTAAAATTAAATTATAATTATAATTATATTAATTGTTTTAAATAATTAAAATTTATGAAATATATATTTAAATTTTTTTAGATTGAAGGTTTTTAAATATATATTTTTTTTGTATTTTTATTGCAAATTTTAGGCGGTTAATCTTTTGAACCCGCTTAAAACTAGATTGACTAATCAATCTGTCTTGGGGTAAAAATTACTTCCGCTTACATTTTCTTTCACTTAACTCTTGTACATGGTAAATAAGATTCAAATGTTTTATTTAATTTACAACGAATTTATATTAAAACTAAAAGAAATTGACCAAAAAAGTCAACAAAGATCCATTTTTATAGGACAAAAGGAATAATATGTTAAGAGTATTTTATTTTTATCTTATAAAATTAATTATAAACTATAATGAATATATTCTATATCATTTAATTATGTATTTGATTATAAGCATGTTATTATTTTTAAAGGTTCTAATTTAGCCATTCAATTAAACTATTGCTACGAAAAAGTCATTATGTTGTTAAATTGAAACAAATGTGTAATGTGGCTTGGTATATAATAATTTTACTCTCTAAAACTTATACATTATATCATTTTTTCTAATTTGAGTATCTTTGTCAATTTAAAAAATTATACATTATACTAAATTGGCAGTTGTCTAGTAATAAAGTGATTGTGTATATCTAAGTTATTTTATCAAGTTGATGGACAATATCAGAAAGTGAGAAAATTGGCTACAAGGTGCATCATGAGGGTACAATACAGGGGTGGATGCTTTAAGGGACCGGTAGGAGCCACGACACCCTAAAATTTTGGAAAACTTGAAAATTTTTCCTAAAATTTTTGATAATTTTAACTTGGCCCCTCAAGCTTTTTAAAAATTCATATTAAGTTCAAAATTTTGAATATTTCTATTTAAATCCACTCTCAAATTTTTAATTTTTTGTTAAATAACTCAAAACCATTAAAAAATTTAGTTAAACCCTCAAATTTGTTTGAAAATTTTAGTTTAATCCTCCAAATTTTTAAAAAAAATTAAGTTAGCTCACTCAAACTTTTACTCCAAGTTTAACCACTGTACAATATCAAAATTTTTAAATGAATGATTGAATTCATTGAATTCAAGTTTAACCACTGTACAATATCAAAATTATTATTATTATTATTATATTATTATTATTATTATTATTATTATTATTATGTTATATTTCAATTTTAACAATAAAATGATGTGTTTCTAACTAAGTTTTAATTGATCGATTAAATTATAACTTTAAAGGAATATCACATATTTACACCTAAATACAAAATTAAATGATGTGGGATATATTTTACCCATAATCAACCATGAAAGCTGTTCTATTTTTGTTTGGTTGTACTCACATTTCCTTTAATTGTGCAAGCTCCAATAGTTAACGAAGCTGAAAGATGGACTGGCAATTGGGTGTGCGTTCAACCACGCCATCCTGGATGGAACCTCGACCTGGCATTTCATGAGCTCCTGGGCTCAAATCTGTAGCGGCTCCGACTCGGTTGCTGTCCCACCGTTCCTCGAGCGGACCAAAGCCCGAAACACCCGCGTGAAACTGGATCTTTCCCTCCCTCCGAACCCACTCTCTTCGTCCAACGGCTATGCCCACCCCCAACTCAGGGAGAAACTCTTCAGGTTCCCGGAAGCTGCCATCGACAAGATTAAGTCCAAAGTTAACTCCAACCCACCATCCCCACCCTCTAAACCATTCTCCACTTTCCAATCTCTAGCTGTCCACATTTGGCAACATGTAACCCGAGCACGTAACCTTAAACCCGAGGACTACACAGTTTTCACCGTCTTCGCGGATTGTCGTAAAAGGGTTGACCCACCAATGCCTGAAAGCTACTTCGGCAACCTCATACAAGCCATCTTCACCGTCACGGCAGCAGGGTTATTGCTGGCCAATCCAATGGATTTCGGTGCATCGGTAATTCAGAAAGCTATCGAAGCACACAATGCCAAGGCCATCGAGGAACGTAACAAGGAGTGGGAAGCCGCTCCAAAGATTTTCGAGTTCAAAGATGCCGGTGTCAACTGCGTGGCTGTCGGGAGCTCCCCGAGGTTCAAGGTTTACGATGTCAATTTCGGGTGGGGGAAACCGGAAGGCGTGAGGAGTGGTTCCAACAACAGGTTCGATGGTATGGTTTATTTGTATCAGGGGAAGAGCGGTGGAAGGAGCATTGATGTGGAGATCACCTTGGAAGCTGCAGCCATGGAGCAGTTGGAGAAAGATGATGAGTTTCTCATGGAAGTATAGTTCTGCTTCTTCTTCTTCTTTAGCACGGACTGATAGATTAATAAGGGTGACATTTTCACATTTATTTTGATCATATGAAAAGGTTTGTTGATTAAAAAGAATGAATTGATCGCTATGAATGTGAAAACAATTTGGTAGCTTTAGGGCAGAGTTCTTTTGTTAGCGTGAGGTGGGAGTTTAAGTTTGGATTGATCTGTGTTGCTAGTGCTTTTTCTGTGTTTAATGAATTAATAATTGATGTTCAATTAAGAGCAGTTTATTTTGTAGGATTAATTAACCAGTTGGTACATAAATTATACCAAATTTTTAATTTTATATACTATAATGTTTTAAAAAATTTAATTTCATACATATAGGATTTTGTTGTTAATGAGTTTATTCACTTCCGTTACGGAAGCTGACATGGCATGTATAGATGAATACAAATTTTTCACGTGGTATTTTTTTTTAAAAAAATTACTTAAAGACATAATAACAAAATTAATCCTTAATATTTTATTATTTTTAAATTCCAATCCTAAAAATTCAGAAATTAAATATTTATTTTAAAAATTTATAGAATATATTAAAAATATAAATTAGCATCCATTAAAAATAACACGTGGCAAATAAATTATATTTTATTAAAACATTTTCACTTTCACTTTATAAAACCCTAAACTTTTTGTTGTTTGGGTTTCATAGGAAATAGACTGATCTAATCAGGTATATAAACGCAGCGAAAAAATATCTTATGAAAATATCTTATGAAGAATTTCCAGGATCTCATGCAATCATATTAATATACGAAGAGGAGATAAAAATTACCTTAATTTTGATTCAGGAATCTGGTTGTGTTGAGGTGCTGCCTTTTGTAAAAGACGACCGCCCTCTACAAGTATCCACACGCGAATGGACGACAAACGGCTATCAGAATGCTAGTTCCAATCAAGATTTCAAAAATCTAGTTTTGTAGTTTTGGTGGCTAAAGTGATTTATTTAATAATATTATTTATTTAAAATAAATAAATAATATATTCTAAAATAGATTCCTTATCTAATAAGGAATTTAAATTCAATTAAATCTAGATAATGAGATTATTTGATAATATTATTTACTTATATTATTTTTGAAAAATAATAAAATAAATAAGATATTCTATTACGAATTTAACCTTTTAAATTTGAATAAATAATCTCTAATAATATAATTTAAAATAATCGCATTATCTTAAATTTATTATTGAGAGTAATAACCACAACCATTCTTATCCATTCTTTGTGTGCGACCCTATATGTTCATTTAACGTTGGTAGTAGATAAAATCACATTTTATTTTACAAGTCATAAGTGGCCTCTAGTAAGACATTATGAATACCCAACTTAAACAAAAAGCTCATAATCCAAGACAACCTTAATTCAGTTTATGTCATAATCCTATTATCTCATGATATCTTGATAGAATATAAGGCTTGGAAAATGCTAACCTTATATCGTTCTATCTTTAGTTTCTCGATGCCCAATTGAACTGACTAAACAAATGGTGTTGATCTCTATCAACTCATTTGAGCATGGTCATGCATTTCTCAGTCTCAATCATCGAGGGGCCCAAAGATATCTCTCTTATGTTAAGAGGGATAAATTCCATCTTAATCACTCACATATCACCGCATGATTCCTTATTATGTTCAAGCATAGCCTTTATAATCGTCCGATTAAAAACGATGTTTGACTATGTCAAAACATAATAGTTATTATGTTGAGAACCGTAGCAATTTCAGGTCTAAGGATTCAATGTCACAACTGTATAAGATTAATATATAACTTTAATCCATGTATTAATCTTAAGACGAGTCAATCCTAATATTTGTTCTCAACAAATACATATATGAATTTGATTTGAATCTCATTCATATATTCATCTTATGAATATCTATCAAACTTCATACTAATATTATCTTATTATTGTTCCCACAATAATAGCTGATTATGGATATTTAGAATAATAATATTCAATGATACAAAAGCATGTAAATTTATCATAATAATAAGTTCAATAATTAAAATATCATGTCCATACAATAGGCCTTAGAGCACTATCGCTAACAATCCTCGCTCATGCCGTCTTTCTCACGAAGTCACAGTCCCTCAAAGTGTCAGAACCACCATCGTCTGACCTTGTCTCTGACCACAAAATGTACCAGCCAGCTCGTATTTGTTCTCTCTTCTCAAATCTTTTTTTAGTTTTGCTTGGAACGAAACACCATTTGCACACCTTTTTAAAGGAGTTGACAACCTTGGAATCGCCTTCCACAAAACCAATTTTCTGGGGAGTGTTTGTTTCCTGAGAAATTAGTAAAAACTCAGTGTAGAAAAGGTTCTCATGGATTGGAAGAAGAGTATGGGATAGGCGCTGGGTAGGGGTGTTCAAACGGTCGGTTCGGTTAACTGACCGAACCGAATTTCTAAAATTTCATTAACCGAATTTTTTTTTCTATTAACCGAACCGAAATTTTTTTATCGAACCGAAAAAAGTTCTGTTAATTCGGTTAACAGAAATTTGTTATAAAATTTTGGGTAAACTACACAAATGGTCACTAAACTATGTTAAAATAATCTTTTTAGCCACTGAACCTTCAAAAGTTATAAAACAACAATTAGACTTATCGAATTATTGCAAAATTGTCATTGATTTATTGCACATTATAAATTATTGGTAAATATTGAAAATTTTAATGATTATTTTATAATAACTTAATAAATTTAATGATCATTTTGTGCTAATTTGATAAAGTTTAATGACCATTTTATAATTTTTAAAAATTTAGTGGCCAAAAATAAATATATATAAAATATAAAAATTTCGGGTAATTCGGTTAATTAACCGATTTTGAACCGAATTAACCGATAACTGAAGTTTGAAAAAATTATTAACCGTTAACCGACCGAACCTAAAATTAACCAATCGATTAACCAAAAAAAACTTTGGTTCGGTCGGTTAATTCGATTAACCAAAATTTTGAACACCCTAGCACTAGGGAGAACAGATTCTCAGGGGTTTGCCCAATTTAGGTTTTTAGTCATAATCGACAGAGAGACGCTCCAAGACAAGCGAACCAAGACCAGATCCAGTGCCTCCACCGACAGCATTGAAAACAAGGAACCTAACTTGTACATTTTAATGTTTTAATTGATTTTTTTCCTTTTTCTGATTTAAACTTGATGAGGGAGATAATTTGAATTTACTGTAATATTCTTCTAACACCCTCGACTCGGATATTACATTTGGGCCTTAAGCATGAAACTCAACCATAAAATTTTTAACTTAGTTTAACCCAATCCACAATAAATTTTAAAAACTCATTTTATTTCAATCAAATAAAGTACAAGTAATATTTGAAACATATACAGTGGAGCTCCTTTAAAAATTACTTTATAAAACTTTTGACTCGATTGTTTGAAAATCCAAATACAATTTACAATGTGCAATAGGTTCCTACGAATACATAGCCCAATGACCTAAATACTATACTCTGAAGAGACGAGGCACTAGAATCCTTCACTGACGGTGTTCCTCCAAGAACATGCCAAACCTACTAACCTACGAACGAAAATAACTATTTCGAATGCTGAGCTAACAAGCTTAGTGGATACACTGCCACTCAACCATGCTTCATGCAAATCATAAATAAAACAATACAACATAAATAATATCATGGCAAGATAACGATGGCGCTACCATAACCGCCTAACACATAGCATTATGAATATATGATCTCGCGCACAGCACGCACATTAGCCGCTTCTATTAGTTATCTTATTATTCAAGGCGAACCAACTATATAGGCGCCCCTTTAGCACACAGCAAGGGCCCTAATTACCCGCAACATCAATTGATCCACTAAGGATCTCTATGGGTTACTACTTCACACAAATCACCCAATATTTACCGATCATTAGCCTTTTATTTCACATACGGGGTTTAAATCTTCGTTTCACAATTTTAATATTCATTTTATACCTTAAGAGACCCATTGAGACCTTTGCCTCGAATTATAGAACCCCCGAACACTAACTCAAATTCCTTGGGCAGACAGCTAAGCGAGTACCGCTACTCCTATATGGGTATCGGTATGCCCCTCTAGGTACCGGTACTCCTCTACGAGTACCGATACTCAAATTAAGTTAAAAAAAATAAGTCCTCAAGTTATACCGATATGCTCACCCTGTATCGGTACGTGAACCACCCCATACCGATTCCCACCCGTACCGGTACTCTCATCCTTATGTATCGGTACACGAAAGCCTCTTTCAGGCAATAGAATAGTAGTATCGATACATCCCCTAGCGTACCGGTACACGAAAACGCTATTGGAATTCTTATCAAGCATGAGGTATCGATACACGTTCATCAGTACCGGTACGCCTCTCACAAGCCACCTTATTTATTATACAGACGTACTGATACTCGAGAAGCCGTATTGGTACGCCCTTCACGTTTCGACTATTTACATAAAGATGGGTATGGGTACCGAACTACCCGTACAAGTACGTAAACCCCGATTTCCAAGTCTGGGTTCAAATTTCTCATATTTAACCCTCAAACCAACTTGGTAACCCCCAAAACTCAACCTACAACTTATGGAAGGTGTTTAGGGTCGCTTTCTATCAATTTTAAGCCTTACTAACGTCAATTTCACAATTTTCCATTAAAGAGCAACCAAGGTATATCAAAGCCAAAATCATGCATCAAAACCTATTTTTATGATTTCCAGGAACTTATAGGAGTTAGTGTTGTACTAACCTTGGATTTGAGCTGATGAAGAAGCCTTCAAAGACCTATTCATGTTCATCCACACTAACCCCACCAAAACCTCAACCTCTACTATTTTAACTCATCTTTACCTTGATTTGTAGATCATTTGCTGCTAAACAAACTTCCCTCAATCGCCAAAACGTGATTCTCACTCAAACACTCAAAGATTACATCTTGAGCCACAAACTTGGGTAGGAAGATGAAGATGAGGAAGAGGGAGAAAATAAGGGGACAAGGGTGACTTCACTCTCTACTTTTATCTGCAGAGCATAAATGAATCCCCCCGTCTTTGTTTTTCCTCAAGAAATTACTCATTTGCCCCTTTTTATTTTCACTCTAGCCCATTAATAAACTAACAACACAAGCCCAACAACAAGGCCCACATAGGGAGCCCGCACTCCTGATTAACCCGACTCTCAGATTCTAAAATTCGGGTCGTCACAACTCTCCCCTCCTTAAAAAAATTACGTCTTCGAAATTTAAACGGGGGAAGGAGATGCTACTGTCGAAGATCCAACCATCCTTTCGATCACGTATGCCCACAACTCTTAGGTTCTCCACAAAAACATCCTAACCAAAATTCTTAACATGAATTCTCAACTCTCTACAGGACTCCCTGAAGATTCATTCCCAACATCCAGAGCAACATTTATAACGTACCTAAGAGCATATCAACAATAGATAACCACAACAATACCGTCAGACATCGCCGCACCGATCTCACTCTAGATGACATCTCATCAATGATATCAACCTCTTTACCATTTCCTACATTTCCAACTCTTGAACTCTACCCTCTTGTGCGTTTGAAATACGACACTTCTTCGAAAGTACACCACAGAGCACTTCCTCATATATTAATGTAGCGATGTTCGTTTCGCTAAAAAACAGGGTTTTCAAAGTGTTTGTGGTTGTCTTTCGGGTATTAAAATATTCATTCCATGGGGTTTTAAAAAACCGCGTTTTATTTAGAAATTGGAGTCGCCACCGGCCACTTAGGTAGGCCGGACACCATAAAACCAGAGATTCAAAAACTGTTGGGTTCGGAAGTCGGTTACGAATGGGGAAGGATTAGCACCCCCACACCGCCCAGAATTGGTACTTTAATAATTACCGCTTTATTAATGTTAGATTTTCCGGATTAAAGTGACGATTAAGTTAAGATTTGGTTATAAGTGCGAGTGGATTTTAAAGGCCCATTATCCGAGAGTAAACGCCCAACCACTATCACTACGCCTGATACTGGCCCCGTTTACGCTCGGCTAAAAGGGCACCACATTGACATTATATATTCCATTATGCAAACTTAGTGAGCAAAATATAAAATATGGCAAATAATTTAAATACAATACAAATAAATATTAACATAATAGAATACTAATCTAACATAAATAAAATACCAATCTAAAACATACATACATAAATATTAATCTAACTCATAAATAAAAATGAATCTAACATAAATAAAATATTAATCTAAAACATAAATTTAAAACATAAATGAATACTAATCTAAAACATAAATAAACATACAAACTAAAAAATAAGAATACAATTTTAAAATAACTAATACTTCATTAAATTATGAAAATTACAACACAAATAAAAAGGGATAAAATATACCTAACTAGGAGCTCGAATGACGAACCCCACCGAGATCTACCACGACCTCTCTAAAAATATTAACTAGATCGGACCTAAAATAAGACCCCGATCGAATGTTGGATCGAACCAACTGGGGCTGGGGGCACTGCCCCCAACCCCGGCCCTCCCACGAATTGGGTGCCAATTCATTTGCCAAATTGTTGGCAATTTTGGGCGTGATTGTGTGTGGATTGGCTGCCTCATTGCACGCCTTTATATAGGCAAGGGGTGGGTGAAATGGGATAAAATATACCTAACTAGGAGCTCGAATGACGAACCCCACCGAGATCTACCACGACCTCTCTAAAAATATTAACTAGATCGGACCTAAAATAAGACCCCGATCGAATGTTGGATCGAACCAACTGGGGCTGGGGGCACTGCCCCCAACCCCGGCCCTCCCACGAATTGGGTGCCAATTCATTTGCCAAATTGTTGCCAAACAGTTTCCCCTCTTTGTTTGTTCTTGTGAAACGAGAACAAAGCAATGATCAAAAGCACTCATTTTTGACCTACTTCATTGTCTTTGGCTTCAGAATCACGTGTTATTCTGGAACTCTCCGCTCTTCCTTAGCTAAATCTTCAGGCTTGTAAGCTCTTCTTATATATAACTTCGTCACCTTCCGATCTTGGAGCTACGGGCTCTTCCTATATAGAACCATTCACTCTGAAGCCTCGAGTTATGAGTCCCTCTTATATAGAACTTTTCACTTTGAGACGGTAAAGCTTGGAGTCCTTCCTATATAGAACTCTTCATCTTCAACGCTGGTTTCTCCTATATAAAACTTTCTGCGTCACAGACGGATTCTTTCGACCGGGAGTTCTTCCTATATAGAACTGCTAGTCTTCAAACCCTGAAGCCGTTAGTCCTTCCTATATAGAACTTTTAGCTTCTGAAATCTTGGAGCTACGGGTTCTTCCTATATAGAACCTCTCACTCTAAGACAGTAAAGTTCGGAGCCCTTCCTATTTAGGATTCTTCGCCTTCAACACAACGGGTTTTCCCTATATAAAACCTTCTGTATCATGGGTGAATTCCTTCGGCTGGGAGTTCTTCCTATATAGAACTACTAGTCTTCACCCTAGAGCTGCAAGCCCTTACTATATAAAACTTTCGGCTCCTGAAGCCTCGGAGCGGTGGATTCTTCCTATATAGAACCTTTATCTTCACATTTGAGATTCACGCCAAATTGGCTACCGATCTTTTTGGACTCACGCTGCTAAGGCCGCTGAAATCTTTCTTCAAAATTTGAGATTCACGCCGAAAATGGCTACCGACCTTTCTTCAGATTTGGGGATTCACGCTAAAAATGGCTACCGATCTTTCTGAACTTACGCTGCTAAGGCTGCCGAAATCTTTTTTAATTTGGAGATTCACGCCGAAAATGGCTACCGATCTTCTAGGACTCACGCTACTGTAGCTATCGAAATCTTTCTTTAATTTGGGGATTCACGCTGAAAATGGCTACCGATCTTCTAGGACTCACGCTACTATAGCTGTCGAAATCTTTCTTCAATTTGGGGATTCACTCCGAAAATGGCTACCGATCTTCTAGGACTCACACTATTATAGTTGCCGAAATCTTTCTTCAATTTAGGGATTCACGCCGAAAATGGCTACCGATCTTTCTTCAAATTTGGGGACTCACGCTGAAAATGGCTGCCAAACTTTCTTCAAATTTGGAGACTCACGCTGAAAATGGCTGCCAATCTTTCTGGACTCACGCTACCGCATCATGACCAAAGGACTTACTGATGGCCCGAAGGACTTATCACCATGCTCGAAAGACTTACTAGTGGCCCGAAGGACTTAACACCGTGCCCGAAGAACTTACCGATAACTCGAAGGATTTAACATCTGGGCCTCACGCTGCTATGGCTGCTGATCTTTCTAGACTCACGCTACTAAAGCTGCCGCATCATGCCCAAATGACTTACTGATGGCCCGAAAGATTTATCACCATGCTCGAAAGACTTACTGGTGGCCCAAAAGACTTAACAACGTGCCCGAAGGACTTATCGATGACCCAAAAGATTTAGCATCTGGGCCTCACTCTGCTATGGCTACCGATCTTTCTAGACTCACGCTACTAAGGATGTCGCATCATGCCCAAAAGATTTACTGATTGCCCGAAGAACTTATCACCATGCTCGAAAGACTTAACACCGTGCCCGAAGGACTTACCGATGACCCGAAGGATTTAACACACGGGTCTCACGCTGCTATGGCTGGCGATCTTTCTGGACTCACGCTACTAAGGCTGCCGCATCATGCCTGAAGGACTTACTGATGGCCCGAAAGACTTATCACCATGCTCGAAAGACTTATTGGTGGCCCGAATGACTTAAAATCAATGCCCGAAGGACTTGCCGATGACCCGAAGGATTTAACGTTTGGGCCTCACGCCGCTATGGCTGCCGAACTTTCTTTTCTTTAGTAAATTCTTTGACAACAAGCAAAAATTGACATGTCTCTATCTATATGATGCATGCAATGTCGTACTTTTTTTCTTCTTCTCATTTCCTTTTTTTTCTTTTTTTTATTTCTTCTTCTCTCTTTTCTCTCTTTTACATATTTCTTCTTCTTCTTCTCTTTTTATCATCGTTTTTCTCTCACTCTCTTTTCTTTGTTATTCTTATTTCTTCTTTTTTTTTCTTTTTTTCTGTTCGCTCTCTTTTTGTTCTAAAGCCTTACACCCTGAAAGGTCGTTCCTCAGATATCTTCATCTCTTTACTTTTCACTGTGTGCTCTTAAATCCTCATTTGATCAATCACTTCGAATCTAGATTAACATGCTTTCAAACCTTTTGTGCGGAAGGCTTTCTTGTCTTCGGGGTTATCACCCGTCTTCATAAATGATATTCTAGTTCTTATATTATTCTTATAAGAGCCCTTGTCATATTCTTCACTTGGCGTTGCCCCATTCAACCACGAGCTTCACTGCTTTGAATTTTCTGACCCATCATACAGAGCATTGATCTATTTTTAGTCACCAGGGTGAGCCAAAATGCTCACATCCCTTGAGCCCATCCTTGATCTTCTCGTAGAATTTCGACAGGAACTAACTCTCGGTCCCTATGGTTTAAATCTCATCATCATTCATTTTTAAAGTAATGCAAAAGGCAATTTACTTGTGTATATTTCAAAAAATAATGATTGTTTGAAAAGATAACAATCATTTTGAAAATTACAACTTAGAGGGGATACCAAACATTTTGAAAACATTGTTTTGGGACAAATGGTAAACATCCTCTCTTTTTTAAGGACCAAACATTTTTTTTAAAATTAATGTTTGGAGAATGGTAAACAAAATTCGAAGTATATTGCCAAACATTTTTAAAAACTAATGTTTGGGGGAAAATGGTAAACATAAAAAATTTGGAAGAAAATGTCAAACCTTTTAAAACATGTTTGCCCCCCAAATATCAAACACCATAGCACATCTTCTTCAAATCGCCAAAGATCAACTCCAATGAAGCGCATATTTGGAAGATCTTGACCGTTGTGGAGATATATGCAAATGTATAGTTTCTTCTGGTGTAATGGGCTTTTGAGAGGAACAACCCTACCTAGTTTCTACCCTGTTTAAGGTGGCTCTCTTAATCTCACTATCTCACCATGCCCCATCCTTCCCTCATTTGGGTGTCGATCAAGCACTTCGAAGTTTGACGTTCCTTGAAGCAAAGTTAACCCTTATAGGCGGAATTAAATCTGAAGACATTCCCATTCAACTTGGATAGCTATGGATGACCAGAATGGTCTTTGGGGGCTTGTAATGTAGGCCTTTAGTTTATTGTTAACTGAAATAGTATTTCTGTACTTGTGTACCTTGGATATGCCCATTATTCCTTCCTTTTTTTTGGATCACTCTAGACTGCCCGTTTTCGGGTTTTCACCATAGAGTTCATTTTCTTTCTTTTTACTGTAGGCTGCCTTACATTCTGGCTATATACTGATGTTTGTTTTTTGTTCAAGAATGTTTGATCCTCCAAAACTCCTCGAAACTGAGATTTCTTGAATGAAGGACTACGAATACATTTCTGGGAATTCTTGTGATTGACACGCCCAGATGAAATGTTATTATTTCTTTCTTCTTTTCTCTTTTTTCTTTTCTTCTTTTTCACTTTTTCTCTTAGATCGCTCTAGACTGCCCTTTTTTAGGTTTTCACCCTAGAGGTCACTTACTTCTTTTGTACCTTTAGATCAGTGTATTTTGGTTGGATATTGATACCAGCATACTCAGGCAGACTACTCTTTTTCTTCATTTTTAGGATCACTCTAGACTGCCCATTTTTGGGTTTTCACCCTATAGGTCATTTTCTTTTTCGAAATTGGCAATCTTCGGGCCGACTTGTCTTGACTTGGCTTCAATTCGAGCTTCTATACTAATTTTCAAAATTGATATTTACTTGAAATATGGATTCCTTGTATCTCTTGCTCATAGTTGAAGTCTCGTTCTTGTATTGTTTGATCTGTGTGTGAAGCATATACAATATTCTTTCTTTCTTTTTCTTTTTTCCCTTTTTCTTTTTTTTTCCTCTTTTCTTTTTTTCCCCTCTCTCTCTCTTTCTTCTTTTTTTCTTTTATTTTTTCTTTTCTTTTCTTTTTTTGTTTTGTTTTGTTTTGTTTTTCTTTTTTTTAGACTGCCCATTTTGGGTTTTTAGCCTTGAATCTCTTTCTTCTTATTCGAGTCTATAAATGTATCCTCGAATCAACACGTATCTATATTGGGTATTGATGATATCTTCTGCTCGAAGTTACTTACCTCTCTGCAGCTCTTCTGATATTTACTCGATCTGGATTGCTTCGGCCTTCTGATTACCATTTCTCTTCTTTTCTTTGGTTTTTCGTTTGGACATATCCTTGTTTTCAACCACTTTCTTCTGATGATTTTCTGATCTTCGTATCCAATCTGTCTGGACTCATCTCTGTCTTCTGGTAAAGTAAAAGAATATCATTCATTGTCAGATTCACAGATATCCTGAGAATGCCTTCAAGGGGTAGAGGTTTAGGGTCAGCTTTCGTTTCAAGGATCTTAAACGACAAGTGCCTGAGAAGATAAATTCTTAAAATGGGAACCGCCCATTGTCTAAACACTCGCTTTGTTCCTCTGTTGGCCTAAGTAAACTAGCAGATACTCACATTTACAGTATCCCCATAGCATTCAATCTCTTCTAAATATATGCAACTTAGACTTGATCTTTTGGATCTGAAGCAAATGTACTGTTGCATTCAAAATTCGAGGACCTAGTATAGAAATGATATATACATATGTCCATTCAAAAATGCGTGTATATGCATATGGGAGAACAAAAACTACCCCATAAAAATAAAATGTTTAAAGAATCAAGAATGTAAAAATGCTTTCTAAATGGAAATGTGATTTTTATTTCTAAAAAATATCTATTCGAGAGTTTTTTCTCTTCTTTTTTTTCCTTTTTCAAAGCATTGAGCATTTCTTTGTGAACTGATGGGAAAACCATAGGGACCTCCAGACTACCTCTCGAGTACTATCTCATTCCGGTCCTTTGTAGTGTAGGCTTGTGCCACTTCTCTTGTTTTTCCTTGCTAGATCAATTCTTGTCATGACTCCCTCGTCAACCAACTTCTTGATTTCTTCTATTAACAACCTCAAATTTCTTGGTGCCATGCCCCGGGGCCTTAATGTAGAACTCACATGCCTTTGTATGGATCAAAGCGTAGCAAGGCGATGATGGTGGGCGTAATCTTTCTCGGCTCGGAGGTAAGGTACTAACCCTTGACCAGATGAAGCCATATTTCCAAGATGGAATACTCTGAATATCTCTAAATATTTACTTGTTCGAGGAATTTTTTCGGTGATTCGGAGGAATCATGCATGCATCTTCTTCTTTTACGCCACGCTTGAACCACGAAAGTGGTACCCATTTATATTTGTCTTTCCTTCTCGCTCCTAGGCATGTCGGTCTTTTAAACTTATATCCCGAGTGCATGTTCAATTCTTTCTTATTTGTCATGAAGTCCTCAAAGCTGGCATTTATTTTCTCGAGCACCTTAGCAAAAAAAAAAAAAGAAATAAGAATGGTGGCATGGAAGTCACTTTCCTCTTCATTCACGGGGGAGGCTGCTTGGGTCGCTAAACACAGACACCTCAAAGCACATTTCTTGAAGCTTTCATCAGGTTTCATCCTCATACCCTGGAGATACTGATGACTTGGTGCTAGACCCAAAGCATATTTATGGGCCCAAAACGGCTTTGGCTAAGTCTTCCCACGACTGAACTTGTTCTCTACTCAAATAGTTATACCATATCACGGTGGGTCATGCTAGACTGTCGAGGAAGCAGTGGAACAATAATTTATCATTCTCAATGTAGCCCTCTAGAACATGGTCAGGTGAATCTTGGGGCATATTGTTTCGTCATCATGCGCAAATCTGAGAATCTATGAAATCTGGAGGAATGACCAAATCAGGGTTCAAACAGAGCTTTCTTGCATCAAAGGCATCAAACATCTTTTTTCCTCTCTCTTTTTCTCTCGAGTCCATCTTCTAACTGCTCGAATATTGATTTTTGAGTGTGTTCAATTCTTTTATTCATGATAAAACTCTAATTGTTCTTTGGATTACCCCTAAAAATTTTATGCAAGGTAATGATAATGTTATGTAAAATATGCCCTGACTGTACAATGTAATGCAATGCAATCCTAAAATATAAACATGAATGCAGTAAGGTATTGATTCCAAAAGTGATCCCCATAGAACGACGTTTATTGAGGCCAAAAGGTCTCATTATATCAGATATTATATATTTACAGTTACTGATAAGCTTTAGTGCCTACTTTCTTAACTTCATCCAGTAGTTCGGTCAGCTTGACTCCATGGTCCAACACTTGGTCCATGTTCTGACTAAGCCTGCCACCTTGTTGACCCGTCTTACCTGCTCAAGTAATATCGATCTTCGGGTCTTCATCTATCCTCTGCTTAGTCTTTCGTAGCTTGGAAGTTATCTTTTCCAACTGAAGAGTGTTGGATTGTCATTGCTCTATCGTAAACTTGTTTCCATAACTTTTGTTAATGGCTAAGTTATTCTGTAGCTCATCTCTGAAGACTGTCGTACCTATTCCCAATTCCCTCAAACTTACCTGATAACAGCATGACTTGATTCTCGCTTGACTAGTTTCTCTTCTTCCAATATTCTGAGTCGTTCTTCAACTGGACAACACCGTTCATCTATTCTTTAAAGGTGACCCAATCTGATATTTTTAAACACTCAGTAAAGCTTCTGGTGATCATTCTGCAAATTCAATTTTATCCAAGTTATCTATCTCTTATCTGAGCGGGCTGAACTCGAAAGAATATCCCTCTCCTGGGATGCCCCTATCTCTGATCTTCAAATTTAACTCGCTTGAGTGACCCATTTCGGCATTACTCAAACGTTGTCCTGGATATTGATTATTCCTCGACTTCGCCCCTCGGGTGATTGTTAGCTTACTATAGAATTAGGGAACTCCGTCTTTGAAACCTAAAATTCTCATCGCGATAAGATCCTGAACTCGTTCTTCAAGGCCCCACAATCCTCAATATCGTGACCCAAACTTCCTAAACGGTAACTGCCTCTAGCACGTGTGTCGTAAACTCTCGGATAAGACGGCCTCTTCGCTAGAGACTTCACCAAGGTAATAAGGCTATTCTCGATGAATATTAGGAGTAGTTCGGTGTACCTCACAGGAATCGAGATGTACTTCTTTTCATTACTTACTTCTCGGGTTTCTTCTAGACCGAGCTCTACTTTTTGAAAGCCCGACTCAGACATACCTTCCGCCTGTTTATTGATGCGGATCACAAAAGGGTTCAATTTGTCGTATTTAGCTGGCTTGGAGGTAGAATTCTGACTATCACGCTCTCTATTCTGATCCTTAATTGATTCTTCTTTCGATTCGATGGATCGCTTACCTTCCGTCAAAGTATTCATCTGATTCATCACTTCTTCCCTCTGCTTCTTTCAATTCTCGCACTTTACTTTGCTCAATACCAGTACCGTGTCTCCTTACCGTGTCTGACCTGAAGTCTTCAAATGGTTCCTCTTCTATTGTCTCCGATCTTGTTCCGGGACAAACCCTGGATCCGTGCCCTCTAATATCTGACCAGACGACCCTTTGCCAATTATGAACGATTTCTGAGATTTGAGAAACCACTTCGGGAATCAATACCCTATAAATGCGAAAATGTATACAAATGCGGTGTTGATTCTCGAACAGTCTTTGAAAAACTTTCAATAGAGAAAATGTATGTTTGAAAGAAATTAATAATGAATTACAAGCAACAGTTGGATTTATTCTGGAGACCTTGACTTCGGGAAGCAAAACCTGTGCTCCACGTCTCGACGTCGTCTTCAGGATGATGGATGACTTCGTCTTCTCCTCTTATTATATTCTATGGACTTGTGACGTCATGATCTTTATTTTTGTGGCTTCTGAAAAGGACATCAGACAATATATTTTCTTCTGTCGATCTGGGTACGTCTAAACATGGATGGATTCTATCGATCCTAGGGGAGTACTTTAAAACTTTTTGGGGTTTAAATTAAAATTTTCAAGGATCATTTGGTTTAAAAATTCCCCCTTTTTATTATCAAAAAGTTTTAACTTACTTAAAAAAACTTTTAGGTTTCTTTTTGTTATTATTATTATTCTGAAAGTTTTAGGAGGAAAAAGATTCAAAGCAAAATAATACTTTCAAATTTTTTAAAGGAGTTAAATTAAAATCTTTGAGATTTTTACAAAAGGGTTAAATGTGAAGATTTAAAATTGGGGTTCTGCGACCCTGACTGAATCTTCTGCGTCGCACGTGTCTTACTATCATACCGTCTTCCTTCTCGATTGGTCTTTGCTCGGCCTAACTTGATACTGTAATATTATCGTTTCCGGCAAAACAAACTTTTTCTATTTTGAAAGCCTTTTAATGAACTGTTCTTGAATCAACACCATGTCATGATATGCAACATGAATGCAAATAAAGGCGTTGATTCCGCTGGTAATCACCCTTTCGAACAACTTTCATGGGAATTAAAGGGTCCAAATTACAAAAAGAGTCCACATTACAAAAGGTCTTAATTACAAAACAAAGTTCTACACATAAGCCTTAGCTCTACCTCCTAGCTCCTTGATAGCTCTGGGCAACTTGATAAGTCTTGGTGCTTTTTCCATGTCCGGGGTTACGAAAGGTCGGAGAGCCATGGCTTCAGTAGCTAAGTCATTCACACGCCTTGCAAATGTCCACCATCAGGGTCTCGTGTGTATACTTTGGCACTACACGCTTTCTCGGCAAATTGTTACCTCAAATCTGTTGATTAATCTCTGACCAATGTCGTACAACTGGATCGATGTCGTCCTTCTTAAGACACATTTTTTCCATGATGAAGGATTTTCTAATCGGGCAAACCACTTGAATCAACGCCTCTATGTAATGTGGATGCAATGATAATGCAACAAAAGTATGTGTAAAATAAAAATAAAACACAAAAAATGAGTTAGTATCGGATAAAAATAATAAATACATAAATAAAGGGCAAATTAAACAAACAAAACAACCATATTTATCCCGTCTAAAACACCTAGGTTATCCGCAAGGCTCTAACAGGGTGGGTTTCTATGTTCTCTATATGCAGTTTTGGTTCTAGGAGGTACCCGAACTGTCCTTACTATCCTCTACTAAGAGTAGCAAGGCCCCCGATCATCATCCATTATAGGCTTCTTTCAACCGGGTTTAATTCAGGGGGACCCATTCGCTTATGCCTGCACGAAGGAACGATATCCTTATGAAAGCATAAGGTACTCGAGCCCCGAAGGTACTTGCTAGGCCTACACGGGAGAACGATATCTCCACGAAAGCATTAGCATTTTCTCCCCACTTAAAAAACAGGTTTATATGCCAAATTTTAAATGCGTTAAAATAAACGCGCAATTACAACCGAATATTAATTTAATAGTCACTTTAATCCAGAACTTCTAATATTATTAAAGCGATAATTATTTGAAAAAGCTTGACTCTCTTTATTTTGTTAAAAAACAAAAAATGTTCCCCATCGGAGTCGCCATCTGTAGCGATGTCTGTTTCACTAAAAAATAGGGTTTTTAAAGTGTTTGTGGTTGTCTTTCGGGTATTAAAATATTCATTCTGTGAGGTTTTAAAAAAATCGCGTTTTATTTAGAAATTGGAGTCGCCACTGGCCACTTAGGTAGGTCGGACACCATAAAACCAGAGATTCAAAAACTGTTGGGTTCGGGAGTCGGTTACGGTTGGGGAAAGATTAGCACTCCCACACCGCCCAAAATTGGTACTTTAGTAATTATCGCTTTATTAATGTTAGATTTTCCGGATTAAAGTGACGATTAAGTTAAGATTTGGTTATAAGTGCGAGTGGATTTTAAAGGCCCATTATCCGAGAGTAAACGCCCAACCACTATCACTACGCTCGACATCGCCCCGTTTACGCTCGGATAAAAGGGCACCACATTGACATTATATATTCCATTATGCAAACTTAGTGAGCAAAATATAAAATATGGCAAATAATTTAAATACAATACAAATAAATATTAACATAATAGAATACTAATCTAACATAAATAAAATACTAATCTAAAAAACATACATACATAAATATTAATCTAACTCATAAATAAAAATGAATCTAACATAAATAAAATATTAATCTAAAACATAAATTTAAAACATAAATGAATACTAATCTAAAACATAAATAAACATACAAACAAAAAATAAGAATACAATTTTAAAATAACTAATACTTCATTAAATTATGAAAATTACAACACAAATAAAAAGGGATAAAATATACCTAACTAGGAGCTCGAATGATAACCTCGATTGAACCCCACCGAGATCTACCATGACCTCTCTAAAAATATTAACTAGATCGGACCTAAAATAAGACCCGATCGAATGTTGATCGAACCAATCGGGGCCGGGGGGCTTTGCCCGGCCAACCCCGGCCTCCCACCTAATTGGGTGCCAATTCATTTGCCAAATTGTTGGCAATTTTGGGCGTGATTGTGTGTGGATTGGCTGCCTCATTGCACGCCTTTATATAGGCAAGGGGTGGGTGAAATGGGATAAAATATACCTAACTAGGAGCTCGAATGACGAACCCCACCGAGATCTACCACGACCTCTCTAAAAATATTAACTAGATCGGACCTAAAATAAGACCCGATCAATGTTGATCGAACCAAGCGGGGTGGGGCACCGCCCCAACCCCGCCCTCCCACGAATTGGGTGCCAATTCATTTGCCAAATTGTTGCCAAACAGTTTCCCCTCTTTGTTTGTTCTTGTGAAACGAGAACAAAGCAATGATCAAAAGCACTCATTTTTGACCTACTTCATTGTCTTTGGCTTGTAATCACGTGTTATTTCGAACTCTCCGCTCTTCCTTAGCTAAATCTTCAGGCTTGTAAGCTCTTCTTATATATAACTTCGTCACCTTCCGATCTTGGAGCTACGGGCTCTTCCTATATAGAACCATTCACTCTGAAGCCTCGAGTTATGAGTCCCTCTTATATAGAACTTTTCACTTTGAGACGGTAAAGCTTGGAGTCCTTCCTATATAGAACTCTTCATCTTCAACGCTGGTTTCTCCTATATAAAACTTTTTCGTCACTGAGACGGATTCTTTCGACCGGGAGTTCTTCCTATATAGAACTGCTAGTCTTCAAACCCTGAAGCCGTTAGTCCTTCCTATATAGAACTTTTAGCTTCTGAAATCTTGGAGCTACGGGTTCTTCCTATATAGAACCTCTCACTCTAAGACAAGAAAGTTCGAGCCCTTCCTATTTAGGATTCTTCGCCTTCAACACAACGGGTTTTCCTATATAAAACCTTCTCAGTATCATGGGTGAATTCCTTCTACTGGGAGTTCTTCCTATATAGAACTACTAGTCTTCACCCTAGAGCCGCAAGCCCTTACTATATAAAACTTTTCGCCCCGAAGCCTCTGAGCGGTGGATTCTTCCTATATAGAACCTTTATCTTCACATTTGAGATTCACGCCAAATTGGCTACCGATCTTTTGGACTCACGCTGCTAAGGCGCTGAAATCTTTCTTCAAAATTTGAGATTCACGCCTAAAATGGCTACCGACCTTTCTTGATTTGGGGATTCACGCTAAAAATGGCTACCGATCTTTTCGAACTTACGCCGCTAAGGCTGCTAAATCTTTTAATTTGGAGATTCACGCTAAAATGGCTACCGATCTTCTAGGACTCACGCCATCTTGTAGCTATCAAATCTTTCTTTAATTTGGGGATTCACGCTGAAAATGGCTACCGATCTTCTAGGACTCACGCTACTATAGTCTGTTTTAAATCTTTCTTCAATTTGGGGATTCACTCCAAAATGGCTACCGATCTTCTAGGACTCACACTATTATAGTTGCCAAATCTTTCTTCAATTTAGGATTCACTTAAAAAAATGGCTACCGATCTTTCTTCAAATTTGGGGACTCACGCTGAAAATGGCTGCCAAACTTTCTTCAAATTTGGAGACTCACGCTGAAAAAATGGTCGCCAATCTTTCTCGGACTCACGCTACGCATCATGACCAAAGGACTTACCGATGGCCCGAAGGACTTATCACCATGCTCGAAAGACTTACTAGTGGCCGAAGGACTTAACACCGTGTTCAAGAACTTACCGATAACTCAAGGATTTAACATCCGGGCCTCACGCTGCTATGGCTGCCGATCTTTCTAGACTCACGCTACTAAAGCCGCCGCGATCATGCCCAAATGACTTATCGATGGCCCAAAGATTTATCACCATGCTCGAAAGACTTCATGGTGGCCCAAAAGACTTAACAACGCGCTTCGAAGGACTTATCGATGACCCAAAAGATTTAGCATCCGGGCCTCACTCGCTATGGCTACCGATCTTTCTAGACTCACGCTACTAAGGATGTCGATCATGCCCAAAAGATTTACCGATTGCCCAAGAACTTATCACCATGCTCAAAGACTTAACACCGTGCCCGGAAGGACTTACCGATGACCCGAAGGATTTAAACACACGGGTCTCACGCTGCTATGGTCTGGCGATCTTTCCGACTCACGCTACTAAGGTCGCCGCGATCATGCCCGAAGGACTTACCGATGGCCCGAAAGACTTATCACCATGCTCGAAAGACTTATTGGTGGCCCGAATGACTTAAAATCAATGCCCGAAGGACTTGCCGATGACCCAAGGATTTAACGTTTGGGCCTCACGCCGCTATGGCTGCGAACTTTCTTTTCTTTAGTAAATTCTTTGACAACAAGCAAAAATTGACATGTCTCTATCTATATGATGCATGCAATGTCGATTTTTTTTTCTTCTTCTCATTTCCTTTTTTTTTTTTTTTTTTATTTCTTCTTCTCTTTTCTCTTTTTATATTTTTCTTCTTCTTCTCTTTTTATCATCGTTTTTCTCTCACTCTCTTTTCTTTGTTATTCTTATTTCTTCTTTTTTTTTCTTTTTTTCTGTTCGCTCTCTTTTTGTTCTAAAGCCTTACACCCTGAAAGGTCGTTCCTCAGATATCTTCATCTCTTTACTTTTCACTGTGTGCTCTTAAATCCTCATTTGATCAATCACTTCGAATCTAGATTAACATGCTTTCAAACCTTTTGTGCGGAAGGCTTTCTTGTCTTCGGGGTTATCACCCGTCTTCATAAATGATATTCTAGTTCTTATATTATTCTTATAAGAGCCCTTGTCATATTCTTCACTTGGCGTTGCCCCATTCAACCACGAGCTTCACTGCTTTGAATTTTCTGACCCATCATACAGAGCATTGATCTATTTTTAGTCACCAGGGTGAGCCAAAATGCTCACATCCCTTGAGCCCATCCTTGATCTTCTCGTAGAATTTCGACAGGAACTAACTCTCGGTCCCTATGGTTTAAATCTCATCATCATTCATTTTTAAAGTAATGCAAAAGGCAATTTACTTGTGTATATTTCAAAAAATAATGATTGTTTGAAAAGATAACAATCATTTTGAAAATTACAACTTAGAGGGGATACCAAACATTTTGAAAACATTGTTTGGGACAAATGGTAAACATCCTCTCTTTTTTTAAGGACCAAACATTTTTTTTAAAATTAATGTTTGGAGAATGGTAAACAAAATTCGAAGTATATTGCCAAACATTTTTAAAAACTAATGTTTGGGGGAAAATGGTAAACATAAAAAATTTGGAAGAAAATGTCAAACCTTTTAAAACATGTTTGCCCCCCAAATATCAAACACCATAGCACATCTTCTTCAAATCGCCAAAGATCAACTCCAATGAAGCGCATATTTGGAAGATCTTGACCGTTGTGGAGATATATGCAAATGTATAGTTTCTTCTGGTGTAATGGGCTTTTGAGAGGAACAACCCTACCTAGTTTCTACCCTGTTTAAGGTGGCTCTCTTAATCTCACTATCTCACCATGCCCCATCCTTCCCTCATTTGGGTGTCGATCAAGCACTTCGAAGTTTGACGTTCCTTGAAGCAAAGTTAACCCTTATAGGCGGAATTAAATCAAGACATTCCCATTCAACTTGATAGCTATGGATGACCGTAATGGTCTTTGGGGGCTTGTAATGTAGGCCTTTAGTTTATTGTTAACTGAAATAGTATTTCTGTACTTGTGTACCTTGGATATGCCCATTATTCCTTCCTTTTTTTTGGATCACTCTAGACTGCCCGTTTTCGGGTTTTCACCATAGAGTTCATTTTCTTTTTCTTTTACTGTAGGTAGTTTGCCTTACATTCGGCTATATATGATGTTTGTTTTTTGTTCAAGAATGTTTGATCCTCCAAAACTCCTCGAAACTGAGATTTCTTGAATGAAGGACTACGAATACATTTCTGGGAATTCTTGTGATTGACACGCCCAGATGAAATGTTATTATTTCTTTCTTCTTTTCTCTTTTTTCTTTTCTTCTTTTTCACTTTTTCTCTTAGATCGCTCTAGACTGCCCTTTTTTAGGTTTTCACCCTAGAGGTCACTTACTTCTTTTGTACCTTTAGATCAGTGTATTTTGGTTGGATATTGATACCAAAGATACCAAAAGTGGACTACTCTTTTCTTCATTTTTAGGATCACTCTAGACTGCCCATTTTTGGGTTTTCACCCTATAGGTCATTTTCTTTTTCGAAATTGGCAATCTTCGGGCCGACTTGTCTTGACTTGGCTTCAATTCGAGCTTCTATACTAATTTTCAAAATTGATATTTACTTGAAATATGGATTCCTTGTATCTCTTGCTCATAGTTGAAGTCTCGTTCTTGTATTGTTTGATCTGTGTGTGAAGCATATACAATATTCTTTCTTTCTTTTTCTTTTTTCCCTTTTCCTTTTTTTTTTTTCCTCTTTTTTTTTTCTCTCTCTCTTTCTTCTTTTTTTCTTTTATTTTTTCTTTTCTTTTCTTTTTTTGTTTTGTTTTGTTTTGTTTTTCTTTTTTTTAGACTGCCCATTTTGGGTTTTTAGCCTTGAATCTCTTTCTTCTTATTCGAGTCTATAAATGTATCCTCGAATCAACACGTATCTATATTGGGTATTGATGATATCTTCTCTTTCGAAGTTACTTACCTCTCGCAGCTCTTCCGATATTTACTCGATCCGGATTGCTTCGCCTTCGATTACCATTTCTCTTCTTTTCTTTGGTTTTTCGTTTGGACATATCCTTGTTTTCAACCACTTTCTTTCGATGATTTTCTCGATCTTCGTATCCAACTGGTCCGACGGACTCATCTCGCTCTTCCGTAAAGTAAAAGAATATCATTCATTGTCAGATTCACAGATATCCTGAGAATGCCTTCAAGGGGTAGAGGTTTAGGGTCAGCTTTCGTTTCAAGGATCTTAAACGACAAGTGCCTGAGAAGATAAATTCTTAAAATGGGAACCGCCCATTGTCTAAACACTCGCTTTGTTCCTCTGTTGGCCTAAGTAAACTAGCAGATACTCACATTTACTGATATCCCCATAGCATTCAATCTCTTCTAAATATATGCAACTTAGACTTGATCTTTTGGATCTGAAGCAAATGTACTGTTGCATTCAAAATTCGAGGACCTAGTATAGAAATGATATATACATATGTCCATTCAAAAATGCGTGTATATGCATATGGGAGAACAAAAACTACCCCATAAAAATAAAATGTTTAAAGAATCAAGAATGTAAAAATGCTTTCTAAATGGAAATGTGATTTTTATTTCTAAAAAATATCTATTCGAGAGTTTTTTCTCTTCTTTTTTTTCCTTTTTCAAAGCATTGAGCATTTCTTTGTGAACTGATGGGAAAACCATAGGGACCTCCAGACTACCTCTCGAGTACTATCTCATTCCGGTCCTTTGTAGTGTAGGCTTGTGCCACTTCTCTTGTTTTTCCTTGCTAGATCAATTCTTGTCATGACTCCCTCGTCAACCAACTTCTTGATTTCTTCTATTAACAACCTCAAATTTCTTGGTGCCATGCCCCGGGGCCTTAATGTAGAACTCACATGCACTGTATGGATCAAAACTGTGGGCAGATGAGCTGGGCGTAATCTTTCTCGGCTCGGAGGTAAGGTACTAACCCTTGACCAGATGAAGCCATATTTCCAAGATGGAATACTCTGAATATCTCTAAATATTTACTTGTTCGAGGAATTTTTCTCGGTGATTCGGAGGAATCTGTCTGTCTGTCTTCTTCTTTTACGGCCACGCGAACCCTGAAAGTGGTACCCATTTATATTTGTCTTTCCTTCTGCTCCTAGGCATGTCTGGTCTTTTAAACTTATATCCCGGAGTGCATGTTCAATTCTTTCTTCGACTGTCATGAAGTCCTCAAAGCTGGCATTTATTTTCTCGAGCACCTTAGCAAAAAAAAAAAGAAATAAGAATGGTGGCATGGAAGTCACTTTCCTCTTCATCTACGGGAGGCTGCACCTGGGTCGCTAAACACAGACACCTCAAAGCACATTTCTTGAAGCTTTCATCAGGTTTCATCCTCATACCCTGGAGATACTGATGACTTGGTGCTAGACCCAAAGCATATTTATGGGCCCAAAACGGCTTTGGCTAAGTCTTCCCACGACTGAACTTGTTCTCTACTCAAATAGTTATACCATATCACGGTGGGTCATGCTAGACTGTCGAGGAAGCAGTGGAACAATAATTTATCATTCTCAATGTAGCCCTCTAGAACATGGTCAGGTGAATCTTGGGGCATATTGTTTCGTCATCATGCGCAAACGAGAATCTATGAAACTGGAGGAATGACCAAATCGGGGGTTCAAACAGAGCTTTCTTGCATCAAAGGCATCAAACATCTTTTTTCCTCTCTCTTTTTCTCTCGAGTCCATC
The DNA here is from genome assembly GCA_019671005.1 of Hibiscus mutabilis. NCBI lineage: Eukaryota > Viridiplantae > Streptophyta > Magnoliopsida > Malvales > Malvaceae > Hibiscus > Hibiscus mutabilis. Next base: position 12,257,584 of record CM033726.1, on the reverse strand, counting down.
TTCTAACCGCTTTCGAATATTGATTTTTGAGTGTGTTCAATTCTTTTATTCATGATAAAACTCTAATTGTTCTTTGGATTACCCCTAAAAATTTTATGCAAGGTAATGATAATGTTATGTAAAATATGCCTGATCAGTACAATGTAATGCAATGCAATCCTAAAATATAAACATGAATGCGAGAAGGTATTGATTCCAAAAGTGATCCCCATAGAACGACGTTTATTGAGGCCAAAAGGTCTCATTATATCGATATTATATATTTACATTCATCGATAAGCTTTAGTGCCTACTTTCTTAACTTCATCCAAGAGTTCGGTCACTTGACTCCATGGTCCAACACTTGGTCCATGTTCGACTAAGCTCGCCACCTTGTTGACCCGCTTACCCGCTTCAAGTAATATCGATCTTGGTCTTCATCTATCCTCCGCTTAGTCTTTCGTAGCTTGGAAGTTATCTTTTCCAATCAAGAGTGTTGGATTGTCATTGCTCTATCGTAAACTTGTTTCCATAACTTTTGTTAATGGCTAAGTTATTCTGTAGCTCATCTCTCAAGACTGCTGTACCTATTCCCAATTCCCTCAAACTTACCCGATAACAAAGATGACTTGATTCTCGCTGACTAGTTTCTCTTCTTCCAATATTCTCGAGTCGTTCTTCAACTGGACAACACCGTTCATCTATTCTTTAAAGGTGACCTAATCTGATATTTTTAAACACTCAAGAAAGCTTCGTGATCATTCTCGCAAATTCAATTTTATCCAAGTTATCTATCTCTTATCCGAAATGGCTGAACTCGAAAGAATATCCTCTCCTGGGATGCCCCTATCTCTGATCTTCAAATTTAACTCGCTTGAGTGACCCATTTCGGCATTACTCAAACGTTGTCCTGGATATTGATTATTCCTCGACTTCGCCCCTCGGGTGATTGTTAGCTTACTATAGAATTAGGGAACTCCGTCTTTGAAACCTAAAATTCTCATCGCGATAAGATCCTGAACTCGTTCTTCAAGGCCCCACAATCCTCAATATCGTGACCCAAACTTCCTAAACGGTAACTGCCTCTAGCACGTGTGTCGTAAACTCTCGGATAAGACGGCCTCTTCGCTAGAGACTTCACCAAGGTAATAAGGCTATTCTCGATGAATATTAGGAGTAGTTCGGTGTACCTCACAGGAATCGAGATGTACTTCTTTTCATTACTTACTTCTCGGGTTTCTTCTAGACCGAGCTCTACTTTTTGAAAGCCCGACTCAGACATACCTTCCGCCTGTTTATTGACGCGGATCACAAAAGGGTTCAATTTGTCGATTTAGCTGGCTTGGAGGTAGAATTCGACTATCACGCTCTCTATTCTGATCCTTAATTGATTCTTCTTTCGATTCGATGGATCGCTTACCTTCCGTCAAAGTATTCATCCGATTCATCACTTCTTCCCTCGCTTCTTTCATTTTCGACTTTACTTTGCTCAATACCAGTACCGTGTCTCCTTACCGTGTCTGACCTGAAGTCTTCAAATGGTTCCTCTTCTATTGTCTCCGATCTTGTTCCGGGACAAACCCTGGATCCGTGCCCTCTAATATCTGACCAGACGACCCTTTGCCAATTATGAACGATTTCTGAGATTTGAGAAACCACTTCGGGAATCAATACCCTATAAATGCGAAAATGTATACAAATGCGGTGTTGATTCTCGAACAGTCTTTGAAAAACTTTCAATAGAGAAAATGTATGTTTGAAAGAAATTAATAATGAATTACAAAGCAAAGCAGTTGGATTTATTTCGAGACCTTGACTTCGGGAAGCAAAACTCGTGCTCCACGTCTCGACGTCGTCTTCAGGATGATGGATGACTTCGTCTTCTCCTCTTATTATATTCTATGGACTTGTGACGTCATGATCTTTATTTTTGTGGCTTCTGAAAAGGACATCGACAATATATTTTCTTTCATCGATCCGGGTACGTCTAAACATGGATGGATTCTATCGATCCTAGGAGTACTTTAAAACTTTTTGGGGTTTAAATTAAAATTTTCAAGGATCATTTGGTTTAAAATTCCCCCTTTTTTATTATCAAAAAGTTTTAACTTACTTAAAAAACTTTTAGGTTTCTTTTTGTTATTATTATTATTCTGAAAGTTTTAGGAGGAAAAAGATTCAAAGCAAAATAATACTTTCAAATTTTTTAAAGGAGTTAAATTAAAATCTTTGAGATTTTTACAAAAGGGTTAAATGTGAAGATTTAAAATTGGGGTTCTGCGACCACGATCAATCTTTCGTCGCCGACGTGTCTTACTATCATACCGTCTTCCTTCTCGATTGGTCTTTGCTCGGCCTAACTTGATACTGTAATATTATCGTTTCCGGCAAAACAAACTTTTTCTATTTTGAAAGCCTTTTAATGAACTGTTCTTGAATCAACACCATGTCATGATATGCAACATGAATGCAAATAAAGGCGTTGATTCCGCTGGTAATCACCCTTTCGAACAACTTTCATGGGAATTAAAGGGTCCAAATTACAAAAAGAGTCCACATTACAAAAGGTCTTAATTACAAAACAAAGTTCTACACATAAGCCTTAGCTCTACCTCCTAGCTCCTTGATAGCTCTGGGCAACTTGATAAGTCTTGGTGCTTTTTCCATGTCCGGGGTTACGAAAGGTCGGAGAGCCATGGCTTCAGTAGCTAAGTCATTCACACGCCTTGCAAATGTCCACCATCAGGGTCTCGTGTGTATACTTTGGCACTACACGCTTTCTCGGCAAATTGTTACCTCAAATCTGTTGATTAATCTCTCGACCAATGTCGCATAACCGATCGATGTCGTCCTTCTTAAGACACATTTTTTCCATGATGAAGGATTTTCTAATCGGGCAAACCACTTGAATCAACGCTCTATGTAATGTGGATGCAATGATAATGCAACAAAAGTATGTGTAAAATAAAAATAAAACACAAAAAATGAGTTAGTATCGGATAAAAATAATAAATACATAAATAAAGGGCAAATTAAACAAACAAAACAACCATATTTATCCCGTCTAAAACACCTAGGTTATCCGCAAGGCTCTAACAGGGTGGGTTTCTATGTTCTCTATATGCAGTTTTGGTTCTAGGAGGTACCCGAACTGTCCTTACTATCCTCTACTAAGAGTAGCAAGGCCCCCGATCATCATCCATTATAGGCTTCTTTCAACGGGTTTAATTGTGGGGACCCATTCGCTTATGCCTGCACGAAGGAACGATATCCTTATGAAAGCATAAGGTACTCGAGCCCCGAAGGTACTTGCTAGGCCTACACGGGAGAACGATATCTCCACGAAAGCATTAGCATTTTCTCCCCACTTAAAAAACAGGTTTATATGCCAAATTTTAAATGCGTTAAAATAAACGCGCAATTACAACCGAATATTAATTTAATAGTCACTTTAATCCGTAACTTCTAATATTATTAAAGCGATAATTATTTGAAAAAGCTTGACTCTCTTTATTTTGTTAAAAAACAAAAAATGTTCCCCATCGGAGTCGCCATCTGTAGCGATGTCTGTTTCACTAAAAAATAGGGTTTTTAAAGTGTTTGTGGTTGTCTTTCGGGTATTAAAATATTCATTCTGTGAGGTTTTAAAAAAATCGCGTTTTATTTAGAAATTGGAGTCGCCACTGGCCACTTAGGTAGGTCGGACACCATAAAACCAGAGATTCAAAAACTGTTGGGTTCGGGAGTCGGTTACGGTTGGGGAAAGATTAGCACTCCCACACCGCCCAAAATTGGTACTTTAGTAATTATCGCTTTATTAATGTTAGATTTTCCGGATTAAAGTGACGATTAAGTTAAGATTCAGTTATAAGTGCGAGTGGATTTTAAAGGCCCCGTTATTCGAGAGTAAACGCCCAACCACTATCACTACGCCTGATACTGGCCCCGTTTACGCTCGGATAAAAGGGCACCGTATTGACATTATATATTCCATTATGCAAACTTAGTGAGCAAAATATAAAATATGGCAAATAATTTAAATACAATACAAATAAATATTAACATAATAGAATACTAATCTAACATAAATAAAATACTAATCTAAAACATACACACATACATAAATATTAATCTAACTCATAAATAAAAATGAATCTAACATAAATAAAATATTAATCTAAAACATAAATTTAAAATATAAATGAATACTAATCTAAAACATAAATAAACATACAAACAAAAAAATAAGAATACAATTTTAAAATAACTAATACTTCATTAAATTATGAAAATTACAACACAAATAAAAAGGGAAGAAAATATACCTAACTAGGAGCTCGAATGACGAACCTCGACTGAACCCCACCGAGATCTACCATGACCTCTCCAAAAATATTAACTAGATCATACCTAAAATAGGACCCCGATCGAATGTTGGATCGAACCAACTGGGGCCGAGGGCATTGCCCCCAACCCCGGCCAGCCTTGCGGCCGGCCATGGCTCCCACGAATTGGGTGCCAATTCATTTGCCAAATTGTAGGCAATTTTGGGCGTGATTGTGTGTGGATTGGCTGCCCCATTGCAAGCCTTTATATAGGCAAGGGGTGGGTGAAATGGAGATGACGTGGAGCATTTTTTACGCACAACACTAACAGACTGGTCATTTCAAACCCCCAACTTTGAGACTCTAGCTCAAAAACCAAGGAACACATCATATTCACACGACCAACCTATACCAAGAATAAGTCTAACAAGTCCACAGGGACTGTTACTCTCAATTCATATTCACCACCTACGGTGAAACCCTTACATGCTATCACTTACAAATCTAATAATTTTAACCAAGCCAACATAAAGTCTTGGGGAACTTAACACAAGTCTCACTCAACAACATCACTATCATGGTAGGAACAAGAAATCAAACTGTTATCAAGGAATCGACTGAAAACTAAATATTCTCTGTAACAAGGTCGTCATCATTGGCCTGAACAACATGTCATTTAGTAAAAGCTTGCGCACCAACTTTGGAGGTAGATCTCACGTAACCACCACCCTGATACCTCAACAATGCCCTAGTACCACCTCATAAAGAATTTTGACTATGCCAAGAAAGAATCAACTTCAAAGACTGAGCCGGTGAACACTCATCCATAAATGGACAATCCCTTGTCATATGACCCGATGTTTGGCACTCATAACAAATCCCCTAAGCATGAAGCATACCCCAAGGTGATGTCAACCACAATACTCACGAATCGGTGGGAAAAATGCTAGGACTAAACCATCAACACTCACCATTATAACATAAATCGAGAAGCCCCTACGAACCCTCAATCTAGATTTTTAACCAACCCTCAGTAGCTGACATGTAATAACTCTCTTTGATCCCCTCAAAGCAAGAAACCTCTCAACAGAGCTTGAGAAGAATCTTATGATATCTTGGGTCCCTACAAAATGATCTATAGAATCCTCAAACGGACTCAATGTTGGCTCTAAAGTCATTCGAGTGCCTTCGCACTAACGGCTAACTCAGTAGCTGACATGTAATAACTTTCTTTAATCCCCTCAAAGCAAGAAACCTATCAACGGAGCCTGAAAAAAATCTTATGATGTCTTGGGTCCCCACAAAATGATCTACAGAATTCTCAAACGGACTCAATGTTGGCTCTAAAATCATTCGAGTGCCTTCGCACTAACGGCTAACTCATAAAATATCTTAAGAGAACTTGTTGTCCTGTACATTAATGTGTCAACCTTGAATCCAAGTCTAACCCTCAAACACCTTTACTCTTCGGTAGCAACTAACTTTAGGGAATAACAACTCAACTATAGAAAATCTTGTTCATACCCAACATGTCTTAATACTCTAGACTAGATGCGAGAACTGATCTCTCATTTCACCTAAGCAAACCTCATTAAAGTACTTCTTTTTGAACTCATCCAAAAAGATGTACCATGCCGAAAATGCAGGTTGAAGTCCCCACTCAAAGTTCTTCCACCATTCGTATGTATTGCCTTTAAGAATGAAGATATTGAAATCAAGATCCCTCACTACCCTTGGGTTCTTAACAACGATGTTCCTCTCATTTAAGAAGCATGTCTCTCTTCATGACTTTTCTAGTTGTTTTTCGAGCTACCTGACCCAAACCAGTCTGAATCGCATTAAGAAAGTGGTAGTTTGTCGTCCCTATTACCATAGGTTTGGTTCTTCAGAACTTCAAAACTTTTAACATTACGCTTGACATCTCAAGCTAGCTCGTGACTGGACAACAACCAATGGACAAGGTTATATCAACTTCTTAAAACGAACAACTCCACCAAATCTGTTAAACCCGCATCATTCGATCTTTACTCAAGTATTGCCTTACACAATACCCACGAAATCCTTCCTGCCACTACTATAAACAATTGCAATAAGTATATCTTACTCGAGATCTCAGAGAATTCAGCTTACTAAGAGCGTACTTGGGACCTCACAGCCATCATATACCTCCCAACATAAAATAAAATGCATATCTGCCAGGTGTGCTACATCCTTATCACATGGTACCCTACTATTAAGGATCACTTACAATAGATGAAAGGACCCTGATTGACACTCTACCACTGGTCAATCAAAAGTAAGTCTTCTTATCCGTTCCATAAGGGTCGTCCACCAACACGTGGAATCTGGCCACTAGAGGTTCTCACTATGAACTCAAGGCTTCAAGGTAACTTACGGCACAAAAACATGATTACTACTCGAGTGATGAGAGGAGGGCACGCCCTCAACTCTACCATTCTTTTATGAACCCAAGCTTAACGCCTGAGATAACTCCAATCTCATAATCATCCTCAAAGAAATTAACCATCATTACGACCCTCACAATCGCGACTGAATCTATCTTAATGTTGTAACCAGCGACACATGTGAACACATGGTACACCATCTAAATTCTAGTCTTAAAAGAGTACAACTTATACACAATGGCTCATATTCACTAGACACCTATCCACGACTCCTAACCATTTCAGGGTTTTCCTAGAACCGACTAAACCTAGGTTCTGATATCACTAAATGTAACATCATCGGCCAGGATGCCATATTTGGCCTTCAAGCCTTAAACCTAACCATAAAATTTCCAACCTAATTTAGCCCAATCCACAATAAATTTCCAAAACCCATTTTATTTCAATCAAATAAAGTACAAGTAATATTTGAAACATATACGGTGAAGCTCCTTTAAAAATTACTTTATAAAACTTTTGACTCTATTGTTTGAAAATCTAAATACAATTTACAATGTACAATAGGTTCCTACGAATACATAGCCCAATAACCTAAGTATTGTACTCTAAAGAGACGGGGCACTGAAATCCTTCATTAATGGTGCTCCTCCAAGAACGTGCCAAACATACTAACCTATAAACGGAAACAATGATTCCGAACAATGAGTTAACAAGATCAATGGATACACCGCCACTCAACCATGCGTCATACAAATCATAAATAAAACAATGCAACATAAATGATATCATGGCAAGATAACAATGGCGCTACCATAATCGCCTAAACACTTAGCATTATGAATGTATGATCTCACACACAGCACATACTTATACATCATTAACCCACATAGCATCACACAGATAAATCAAACAATATTAAGTGAGGTCCGTGTCTACAAATCAAACAATATTAAGTGAGGTCTGTGTCCACACAGTATCAAAATCCTACACTTTGAGTGAGGCCCACGTCCACAAAGTATCGGGATCTTACACTACGAGTAAGGCTCGCGTCTACAAAGCATCGAATCTTATACTCGTAGGGATGAGGCCCGTGTCCACAAAGCATCGAGATCCTCCATTCATGCTCAGAACTCTCATCAACCATCTTCGAATAAGGCTCGCATCCACACAACATCGAGATCCTACATTCGAGAGTATTCAAGGTGTTGCAACATACATTATTGGGTATCTGAATCCCATCCAACAAAAACTCAACTAAGTAGGTGTCCCATCAACATATAGCAATGACCTTACTTCCACGTAGCACACAATATCGACACAAATGCCATACTGCACCCAGGTCTAACACATTTACCATCACCTTATGGTTTCTATCAATAATTATGCCACCCCATTAAACTTATCTATTTATTAATATGTTAAGAAGATGCACATTAGCCGCTTCTATTAGTTATCTTATTATTCAAAGCGAACCAACTATATAAGCTCCCATTTAGCACACAGCAAACATTAGCCTTTTATTTCACAAACGGAGTTTAAATATATGTTTTTCAATTTTAATATTCATTTTATACCTTAAGAGGCCTCTTGGGCCCTTTACCTCGAATTATAGAACCCCCGAACGCAAACTCAAATTCCTTGGGCAGATTGCCCAGTGAGTACCGATACACCTATATGGGTATCGGTATGCCCCTCTAGGTACCGGTACTCTTCCACGAGTACTGATACTCAAATTAAGTTTAAAAAATAAGTCCTCAAGTTGTACTGATACGCTCACCCCCGTATCAATACTCGATATTGATACGTGAACCACCCCGTACCGATCCTCACCCGTACCGCTACTCCTACCCTTTACACGAAAGCCTTCCTCGGGCAATAGAACAGTAGTACTGATACACCACCTAGCGTACCGGTACACGAAAACACCACTAAAATTCTTATCAAGCATGGGGTACCAATACGCGTTCATCAGTACCGGTACGCCTCTCACAAGCCTCCCTCTTTATTACGCAGGCGTACCGATACTTAGAAAGTCATACTGGTACGTCCTTCACGATTCAACTTTTTACATAGAGATGGGTACCGGTACCGAACTACTCGTACGGGTACGCAAACCCTAATTTCTAGTTGTGGGGTTCAAATTTCTCATCTTTAACCACCAAACCAACTTGGTAACCCCAAAACTCAACCTACAACTTATGAAAGGTGTTAGGGTCAGTTTCTATTAATTTTAAGCCTTATTAACATCAATTTCACAATTTGCCATTAAAGAGCAACCAAGGTATATCAAAGCCAAAAACTCCAAAATCATGCATCAAAACCTATTTTTATGATTTCTAGGAAACTATAGGAGTTAGTAGTGTACTAACCTTGGATTTGAGCTGATAAAGAAGCCTTTAAAAACCCATTCCCGTTCATCCACACGAACCCCACCAAAACCTCAACCTCCACCATTTTAACTCATCTTTACCTTGGTTTGTAGATCCTTTGCTGCTAAACAAACTTCCCTCAATCGCCAAAACATGATTCTCACTCAAACACTCAAAGATTACATCTTAAGACTCAAACTTGGGTAGGAAGATGAAGATGAGGAAGAGGGAGAAAACAAGGGGGCAAGGGGGACTTCACCCTCCACTTTTATCTGCAAAGCATAAATGAATCCCCCTCTTTGTCTTCCCTCAAGAAATTACTCATTTGCCCCTTTTTATTTTCACTCAAGCCCAACAACAAGGCCCACGCACGGAGCCCGCGCTTTCGATTAACCCGACTCTCAGATTCTAAAATCCAATTCGTTACAGTTCCGGTGATTATTTTAATTGATTAATTAGCTGAAGAAAACAAAAAAAATAGAAGTTGAAGCAGTTGCTACATTTTTAAGCGTTTTGGATTTATTGAACTTTGTTTGAATCAAAAGAGATTTTCCATAGATATCTGGTTTTGCTTCTTTTCTTCTTTTTTTTCTTTTTTGCATTTTCTAGTCAAACTTGGCAACCTGAAGTTGAAGAAATTGAATAGCACGATGAAGGGTATGCACCTTTTGCTTCTTTATTTATTATTTTTATATTATACCACATGTTAATTATTGATTGGTCAATATTTTAAAATATTTATTTATTTTTCAATAAAAAAATTAAGGATGAATTTGAAAAATTAATGGAAAATTGAGGACTAATACTACTATTATCCCTAAAGTAAATGAAAATAAATTTTCTCTCAAAAATGACGTGTCAAATTCTGTGTACTGAAACGTGATTTAAGAAAATGAAAAAAATAAAAAATATATATTTTTAACATTATGCCACGTGTCAACCATGTATTGGTCCGAATATTTTTAATGATTTTTTCAAAAAAAAATATTTAATTTTTGAATTTTAAAATTTTAAGTTTAAAATTTAAAAATAATAAAGCCTTGAGGACTAATTATATAGTTATGCCTTTAACTAAAAGGTTATTTTTTATATTGAGAATTGCCACGTCAGATTCTGTGATAAAAGTGGACAAACCTGTTAACGGCAAAAAACTTCATGTATGAATCAAAAATTTCAAAACATTATGTATGAAACTGATAATTCAGTATAGTTTTGGATAATTAGGTTATGTTTTTGGTTGTTGTTGCGGTGGGCAACGCCCATTCACCAGCAACAGCAACCCCAAACAACCATCGTTTAGTTTCAAACGGCGTTTACCAGCCAATTTTCTTGCCCAAACGAGCGTTTTCAGACAACCAGAAAATCTAGCTTCTCCAAACGAGCGTTTGCCCCCAAACTCAGGTTTCTGAATTACAACAGCAACATAGATGACAACGGGACGGGGCAGGACGGGTTTTTGGCCGCCCCGAACCTGACCCCGCCCCGCCCCAAAATTAAAATATTAATTTATCCGCCCCACCCCGACCTATAAACCCCTAAACCCGACCTGACTCAAAAATTTTAAAAATATATTAAATTCCGTCGATGATAAATGTTAGATCCGATCGAACCACCATTACACTCACAAAATATAAATTTCACATACTTTAAAACTATATAAAAAATAAAATAAAACTAATTAAATTATTCACATGAAAAAATTACATATTTTAAAAAATAAACTCGAACCATTGACCTTCAGAATCAGATATGTTAAAATTCGAACAATATCTAACAAAAATTCACGATAAACACAAACTAAAAAAATAGCTTGAAACCCCTAAAAGTGTTTATATATAGCAGTATTTTTATAAATATAATAAAAATAAATAAAAATAGTTAAACATATACTAGGGTATGGTGGGAAATTTCCATCTCATACCAGAACCCGCCCCGACTTAATATTTTTTAATACCCGCCCCAATCCCTAAAAATTATAAAAAAACTTAATCGGATCGAGTCAGGACAAACCGAATTAGGTCAAGGTCGGATAATTTTACCATCCCTAAACGTCAAACAAAGCCTTAACCCTTTTGGATACGAGATAGTTGGACAAGGTAGATGAAATCATTTAAAAGATCGAGGACAATATGAACATATGTTGTCCCCACAGTGGTGTCGTATTGGAGTAGTTGGCTTAATACCAAAAAACAATTCATTAAGACAGTTGTCAAATCAATGAAAACATGGTACTTGATGTCAAATTATGTTGTACAATTACTCTCGGCTGTCGCCGACTAAGTACACATTTGCACAGAACTAATAATATACAGTCACTTAACCAAAATTTATAAGAATAAACGTGGTGTTTCTTTCCTTCTTTTATACTTGTTGAGAAGCCTACAGTCCCTTTCTCCGAGGCTTCTGTAAGATAACTAGATCTTTCCATCCCCATTAATGTGACTTCATGTCTCACTATCGGGTTTCTGAGATGGAGGCGTCGCAGCAGCCACAGTCTCCTTGGGAGTAGCTGTTAACGATTTTAATACAAATAACACCACGGTTAGAAAGAGAGGCAATAGACGGAAATTAGACAGAAATATAAATAACAATTGACCTTCATCTTGATCTTCGGTTTCTCCAGGAGAGGCAGTCTGGCCCTGCTGTTTAGAAGCTGAAGCTTTTAGCTGCTCTTCCGTGATCTTTAAGTACTCTTCACTAGTATAAGCCTCATTTACGGATTGTGCAACACCTGCGGTCAGGTGACGAATTGCATGCTTCTTTATATAACTTTGAAATATACAAAGGGAATGGACCACTAAGCCATAAACAGCAGGAGTGAACACTATACGGTAGAATTTAGTGCATGTTTTGATGGTAAGAGATCAAGAAATAATGTAAGCGAGATTCAATGGAAAAATCTTATGAAGGATCAGAAACCATAAGATAAATTCATGCCATTAATAGCCTTACATATAAGAATATAAAGCGCTTACTCGAGTCAGCCTTGCTACCAGTTTCCTCAGTGCTGGCAACTGGTGAAGGGGTTGGGGGAGATTTGCTTATATAGGGGCCGTTTCTATTCAACGTGTTCTGTGTTGTACTTTGCATTTCGTCAAGACCAATCTCTCGTTCAAGGGTGCTCTTGAATTCCCTTGAGACTTCCTGCACAGAAGATAATACGGCGGAGAATTCAGAAGGGCAAATCCATTACGTGGTAGAGATACAAGTAAAACCAAAGGGTTCAGGCCCTACCTGAAGTTCTCTAATGGTGGGTTGGAACGTTCGCAATGTTTTTCCCAGATTCCTAGCAACCTTCACTTCAATAGGCCATTTGAGATGCCGAAAGGATTTAACTTGAACAGAATATTATCTTAGACAAGGTTATGTTTGATTGTTTGGTTATAATATTTAATACTTTGTTTTTGCTTCCTCCAAAAATTTCTACAAAGAATACATGGATGGTAAAAAGAAAAATGATATTCAACAAAAAATGAATATGTAGCTCAAATGTGACAAAATGTAAACATAATTCTCGAATATAAAAGGAAAGTCTGAAGTCGCATAATTTGTAGACAAAAAGGCGTCTATTTTTTATTTTTAATTATTTAAAATGAGTAGCAAAACTAGCAATAAAAATGCAGACTAAACAGTTACAGGCCACATCTTGCAGAACTCCGAGAATAATCATTTACGAAAGGCATCAAAATGACTCCTATCATCCTATGCAGAATAAATAAATTCTTGATAAGTTCAAAAGTATCACAATGCAACATCTACTTCCAGGATCAACGCAACCAAACACTTTATCGATTTTCTTTTGATGCCCTTATCTTCAGACTTCATGGATACAGCATATGATTACCGATTCTTATCATAAAACCTAATTCAACCCTTAGATTTGAACAACTTGAAGTCCAATGGATGAAATGTGACATACAGCATATGATTACCAATTCTTATCATAATACCTACGTAAATGTTCAACCCTTCGTAAATGTCTTTTAACTCTCAAGTCCCCACAAGTTAGATGCTTTTAGATATATCAAGCCATTTAGTAAAATTTCAAAGCGGGATCTCAAGTAAAGGCTAAAGATATAGCACCTAATCCTAAAGATCAGAATCACTAAAGACACCCGAGCAAGCTCGTCAGGAAGGCATAAGTTAGAACAAGCTCTGAAAGTATAACGGAACTTATAGTTTAAAATAGGGTATAATACAATGGTCTTTTCCTTTCCAGATAATGGGGAAGCGGAAGTCATTGGAGTCATATGGTCAACAAAGATCACCAACGGAATGCATTGAGCTTAGATGAAGAAAATGTTTTCACGTCAAGTTAAAGAAGACATTATCTTGTCAAACAAAAGCCACATTAAGCATGATAAAAGCAGCAGGCAGTAAATTTGTCTGTTGAAGAACAGAATAAGATTTCATCTCAACAAAAAAGGATTCGCCAATGATCTTTTTGTAATCTAAGACAACAAGGAGCTGTCAATTAAGTTAAAACGACCCATTGGATTCTCATATAAGAAATATTACAAGATTCAAAATAGCTACAAACACAAGAAACCTCATACTTTAAGCTCCAAGCAAAGCTAAGTATTCTGTAGCAAATCCAACACTATACCAGCTCAAGTTTTCAGTTTCAACCATTTATTCTCCAAAGCTCTGTTTAGAAAATCCTAACCATCTAATTCCCTATCTTTATGACAGAATGTATACCATCTATCACTGTTTGTTGCTTAACTCATTGAGGATTATTCATTGTGTGAAGCATTAAAGAGAGATTAATACTTGAAACTAGCTGTCATAAGGCCTATGTTTCCAAATCTTAGGAGCTACCTAATCCAATACCCGCATGAAATACAAAAAATGGAACTGTATAAAACACATATATCTATATGAAGGAAACAATTAGTCTGGAAAATCATCAAATATTACAAATCACAAAAAGGAGCAAGTGAAGATGTAAATGTCAATGAACAAACCTCAGCCAGACCCTTGGGACCAAATACCAACAAAGCAACCACCCCAATAACCAAAGCCTCAGGAGCTCCAACCCCAAACAAAGAGGCATGAACCACCTTTCCTTTACACCTTCCCCTTCTTTCTGAAACATCACCATTTCACAGAAACAGATTTGAGAATCAAATAAAAGATGCACAGCTTAAAAGTAGAGGAGACCAAGGCAGAAGATACCTAATTTAAGAGATTTTGGTGAGATTGAAATGCCCAGATGCTTTAGACCAGTCCATTGAGAGAAAACATAAGGACCCGATTGAGGAAACCACGTGGAGAAACGGAAAGGCAAGGCTTTGCGATTTGAAACCAAAGGAGACACGGAGCAAGTCGCAGGCTTGGAGCTAACAAAAGATGTGCATACGAATGTGGAAGCTGAGATGGGGGACGCCATGACCGTAACTATTGTCATTTGAAGAGGGGAACTTTAGTCCGAGTTAAACGAGAGCTTAGATTTTTCGAAGCATGGACATGGATTGGAGGAGACCATAAAGGTTATCTCGAACAGGGAAGATACCCGAAAATGCAACATGTGGAAAATGATTGTCGAGGAGATTACATTACAGGATACAGCCAAGTTTGATTTGGGAGCTTAATTTAGTTGATCCAGATTCATGCTAGCAAGTGGTGGTAGGTCGATTTTTATTTTTGAGTCGTGAGTAGCCCAAAGATTAGGGCTTTTCCACAATGTTTACACCATGTATGGAAAGAAACATGTCCGAATAGGGATTATTATCGCATATAGGCAGTAGATTTTTTTTGTTTTTACAAGTAATTTAATTTTAGAGTTTAGAGTTTTAGTTTAGTGTTTATAGTTTAGGGTTTTAGTGTATTTGTTTATAATTTAGTGTTTATAGTTAAAATTTAGAGTTTAAGGTTAAATTTTAAGGTAATATGGTTAGAGGTGAATTTTAACCCTAAACTTAAATTTTTATCAACAACCCCTAAATTCAAAACTATTATCCTTAAACCTTAAATAAAATCTCTATCTCAAAATTAAGGCACTTGTATAAATAAAATTTTCACAAGCGCTTGTGCATAGAAAATTACCCTTTTATCAAACACTATAAACATTTGTAGATGCAAGCCGAATAATATTTGTAGACCAGATGCTACAAGTTCTTCATAGATTCTCATTTCTCAGTTTTCATTGGACGTAAACCCCTCTTGAAATAGCATCTCCGAGTGGAATTTTTTGACATGTAATAGGATTGTGGAACCACATCTATAGTGGAAGCTCTACTCCGGATATTTTTACTCAAATAATACTACTATTTTTTAATTGTTTATTAAACTAATACCCACAAAAATTATTTATAAAAATAATTTTTTTTGACACACAAAGCAAAGACGTGCCACGTTAATCGCGCCTTCTGAAAACACACCTTGCAAAACGTATCTTTTATTATGCGGCAACACAATTATCATAATTTGTAAAAGAAATGGCAAAAAATAAAAAAGGACAAAATTAGGAAAATGTGTGAATTTTGTCCGAAAAGAATAAACATGTACGGTGCGTGTTAGTACGAACTGGGCTAAAATGAAAGGGAATTGAAATTGTAGGGACCAAAATGAATTCCATATATTTATGTACAAAAATATCGATTTTTAAGTTAGATGATTTAAAAGATAATAAAGTTGAAGATTTAAAATTAACAATAAAAATCTAAAATTAAAGAGCAAAATAATATTTTTTTTAGAATAAAAATGGTCACGGGATATCTTGCCTGCACATAGATCTTAAAAAATCATATGGAATAAAAAACAGTCTCAACCGAACACTCATATAAAATTATAGCCTTTTTAAAGTTTTATAACATGATTATATTTGAAACAACACAAATTAAGAGTGTTGTTTGCCTCCTTTACTCGCACACTATTTTTTTATTTTGATTTTGATTTTTATCGATGCAACCTTTAAAAAGTTCTAATCGACTTCTTGTCACGTAATCAAAGGTGTGTCTTATCAGGAATACTTTCTGAAAAAAGTGATTAATGTGCTGCACCTTTGCCCTGCTTGTCAAAATATAATACTATTTTCGTAAGTAATTTTTATAAATGTCATTTTGATATGTAATTAGAAAATAGTATTATTTATATAAAAATGTCCTCTACTCCCGCTGATCTTAGGTTTTATATTTATGCTGAGACTTTTTTTTGTTTTTTAATCATTATTGCAACATAGCTTTCCTATGTTTATTTGCTTTTGTCTATGCCCCTAAAATTCAAAACCCACATCGGGATAAATTTAATCTGTAGCGATATCCCTACGTTTTCATGTTCGCTAAAAAAGTATATTTTTTTATTTTGTTTTGAAAATAATGTATTCCGTGGGAATTTTATAAAACCGTGTTTTATAAAATGGAGTCGTCACCGGCCACTGAGGTAGGCCGGACACCATAAAATCAGAGATTTGAAAACTGTTAGGTTCGGGAGTCGGTTACGGATGAGGAAGGATTAGCACCCCTATACCGCCCAAAAATTGGTACTTTAATAATTACCGCTTTATTAATATTAGACTTTCCGGATTAAAGTGCCGATTTAATTAACATTTTGTTATATGTGTGAGTAAATTTTAAAAGCCCCGTTATCCAAGAGTAAACGCCCAACCACCATCACTACTCCTGATACTGACCCTGTTTACGCTCGGATAAAAGGGTACCGCATTGACAATTTATTTTCCATTATGCAACCTTAGAAAGCAAAATATAAAACATACAATTTACATTGACATGATATTAAAACATGGAAGGGAACATTACAAAATTTAACAACAAAAAAATAATAATAATAAATAGCATGGACAAAAAACATAGCTTATCATGATAAAAACAATGCAAAGAAAAAAACACGAAAAAGGAAAAAAGATTCTAAAATTAATTAAATCTAACATGTCTAGACACATGAATACGAGCCACATTAAAACTTAATCATATGACATATTTTATGCACACAACAAAATAAATAGAATAAACAATACATCATGTAAAAAAAAACACACGCTAACATGTAACCTAAAAGAAAACAAAAAGGATATGGGAATTTATATTAGCATACACAAACTTGCTACGTGCTAAGAAACTAAGACAATACCTAAAACAAACATATACGATGATCAAAAGAGATAAAAGACAAAGACATGATGTCACAAAAGTGAAACAAACAAAAGCATGCTAACGTGGACATGATACACAAACTAAACCAAAACATGTAAAATAGGTATGTATACCAACAAACTAAACTGGAACATAAAATCATGACAATATACTCGAAAACATAAATAAATGTGATATAAGCGAAACATAAATATAATTAACCACATAAACATGCTAAAACACAAATAAATAAAAAACAAAAAGAAAGACATGAATACTTGAAATACAAGAATGAGACTGAAATGAAATAGAATTAAAAATGGAGGCTGAAATTAAAAACAACTAGAAACATTTCGGGGATGTGATTGTAGACTGAACAAAAATTAAAAGGACCAGGTATGCCATATGACCAAGGGGCAAGCCCAAAGTGCAAAATTCGAAAACACAGAGTGATTAAGCATGTAATTTCACCGTTTTAAAATAAATTTCAGTTAGATTTAGGACTTAATCAAAAGGTTTTGAAAAGGATGAAGGATTGGAGTTGTAGATATACCAGGGGGCGAGCCCAATATGAAAAACCACAAAGGATGGAGGTCCTTAGTGGACAATTAGACCAAATTTTAAATAAAGACACCCTATAAAACACACCTATCAGATTAAACTCGAACCCTTTTTTTCATTTTTTAAGAAAACCTTTGATTATAACTATCCCATCTCTCAATTTGTTTCCAGAACCCATCTCAGAAACATAAAACACCTCCTCGGCCACCGACAAAATCCAAAAAACCGTTGGCACTCCGCCATACTGGCCACCCTAGACCACCACCGGCTGCCGCTCGCCGGCGCCTACGGCCACCAAAACATAACCTGAAACACTCCCCTTTTCACTCTAAACCCTCATCTAGCCTTAGATTTTAGGAGAATAAAACCTAATTTTCTAGATCTGAAGAAAATAGAACCGAAACTCCCTCCCTATTTTTTTAAAAACGCTTCATAAACCAAGACCAAACGACCCCTCCCCTTCACCGACTCACCGTGTTCGGCATAAGGGCCATACAGCTTATTACCGGTGACGGAAAGCCTTAATCAGCGAGGGTAAAAACCAACTTCTTTAAATATTTTTTTGTTTGATACTTTTGATACCCTAGAAAGACATGCATGCCATAGAAGAAGAAATAAAAAAAATACCACTGGACTTGGGTCGATTTTTTTTGTTTGAATCTTCTCTTTTCTTTTTTGATCTGATAAAAAAAACAATGTTCTTACATACTTTTGAGTTTTATACTCCTAACCTTTCTGATGTCTTTGGTAGAAGTAGGATCTAATATACATATTTTGTTCTAATTTGGTACCGACTAATCTAATTTTTTTGTGTTTTGCACGTTCTCTGAGCGCGGTGGTTGAGCTGGTGGTATGACGGAGTGGTGTCGGCGTGGAGAAGTGTGGATGAGGTATTTTTCGGCCAGACTTATTCTCGGCCGTTGGATCAGATTCGATCCAACGGTTGAGATACCTTGAAGATCGAACGGCTTGGATACAACCTTGGATTGGGTGAGATCGCGCGAGATGACGCCATGTGGCATCTTGATATCTGAGGTGTCAGCGCGTGCTCTTCATGCGCGCGTGGGAGTCCAGCAGCCTCAGGAGTGAGCCACACGCGCTAACTAGAGGATCCTCTCCCTTCAATCATGACCGTTTAATTTAGATCCAATCCAATGGTCCAGGATCGACTGCGCGCAAGAGAGTGAAGGGTTAGGGTTGGACATGTAATCTGATATGGATTAGGGTTTGATTGGGTCTGCACGAAATGGGACTTGTATATCATTTTGTTTTTAAGTTTGTAATATATGGACTATAGACTGAACGTTCAATTTAATTGGGTTTAAAGTATTTTGGATTTTATTCATATTAGTCCAATAATAATAATACTAATATTAGTAATAACAATAATAATAATAATACGCCTACACGTGCGCACACAGACAGGCATACGTATACATATACATACACACAAGCATTAGTACGAACATGTACATATAATATTAACACTCACATATAACACACATACATACAAAAAAATTAAATCATACTTAACATGCGGGCATACATACGACAAACATCCCGTGATAACTACTAGTACATACAATGTATATAGTATATATGTATTCACACATTGATCACACACATATATACTACGTATACTAATCACACGTTCATAACATGATATATGTATACAGGCGATAGCAATATATTAATTACTAAACTAATGTAGATTAACACAACGTTTATTCCTCAGATAAAAATGAGTGATTACAGTTGCCCCTCTTTGCTTGTTCTCGTTCCACGAGAACAAAGCAAAGATCATAAGCACTCATTTTTATCCGACTTCCTTGTTCGCAATTTTGGAATCACGTGTTCTTCTGGAACTCTCATCTTTTCCTCAGCCGAATCTTCAAGCTTGTAAGTTCTTCCTATATAGAACTTCTTCACCTTCCGATCTTGGAGCTACATGCTCATCCTATATAGAGCCTTTCGTTTTGAAGCCTCGAGTTACGAGTCTCTCCTATATAGAACTTTTCACTCTACGACGGTAGAGCTCGGAGTCCTCCTTATATAGAACTCTTCGCCTTCAACGCCGGTTCTTCCTATATAAAACCTTTTGCATCACGGATAGATTCTTTCGACTGGGAGTTCTTCATATATAGAACTGCTAGTCTTCAAACCCTGGAGCCGCAAGTCCCTCCTATATAGAACTTTTAGCTTCTGAAATCTCGGAGCTACGAATTCTTCCTATATAGAACCTCTCGATGTAAGTACTTGAAAATATAGGTCATTCCTATATAGAACCTTTATCTTCGAATTTGGGATTCACGCCAAAATGGCTACCAATCTTTCTGGATTCACGCTACTAAGGCTGCCAAAATCTTCCTTCACATTTGAGGATTCACGCAGAAAATGGCTACCTACCTTTCTTCAAATTCAGGGATTTAAGCCAAAATAGTTACCGACCTTTCTTCAAATTCAGAGATTCACGCCAAAATGGCTACCGACCTTTTTGGACTCACGCTACAAAGGCTGCCAAAATCTTTTTTTAAATAAATCCATCTCTTCACTACTAAGGGGCAGATCAAAAGTCAATGGCAATCTGTAAATACCTGTTTAAAATGGACAAAATGTTATGTGTGAGCAAGTTCCTAATCCTAGGGATGCCTAACTATTCATGATACATGAATGTCAATATTCTGATGTATTTGCTTCCGCAGTCAGTCATTCTCAACTCTCTACTTTGCCTTCTCTTCCTTTTCTTCTTCTGGTGACGGCACCCCCATCTCACTGTCGGGTTCAACCATTACAACCTTTCTTTTCTGAGTTTCAGGTTTGAAGTTCTAAAGTGCCCTTTCGGGTTTTCACCTGGGAAATCTCTATTATTGTCTCGAATACTTTCTCAGACAAGCATGAATGGTATGTGACATTGGTTATCTCATTCTGATGTTCGAAGTCTTCAACTTGTTGTGTCTCGACATACATTATGTGAGAAGCTCGAGATCAAAGTTAATTATGTTTTCTAATCACCTGCATTCTCAGGGTTAGATCAT
The DNA here is from genome assembly GCA_019671005.1 of Hibiscus mutabilis. Taxonomy (NCBI): domain Eukaryota; kingdom Viridiplantae; phylum Streptophyta; class Magnoliopsida; order Malvales; family Malvaceae; genus Hibiscus; species Hibiscus mutabilis. Next base: position 12,236,817 of record CM033726.1, on the reverse strand, counting down.
AGTAATGCTCAGAAATCTTTTGCTTATCATAAGTCTATGTTAACTTGTTTGCACGATGTTCATGAAAATGAATGAGAAGACAAGGAACAGAAGGCACAAAAATATGATTTCATTACCATTAAGGATTTGGAACAATTTTAAAAAAGTCATGGCAAATATGAGGAAAATGGAAAGCAAAACTTGAAATACAAAAACCCCAAATATCAACTATATCAATGATGCATGGTCATGCCAACCGAAATAGAATCTCTACCCGGAGCTCATTCTTCTGGTACTCGTGGGGATAACTCTACTTGTCGGAGGCCCACCCTCAATATTTATTTGAGCAGCTCTTAACGGGTTTTCAACTCGAATTCTTCCCTTACTTCAAGACGCCCTCTTTCAGGTCTTCGCCTCAAGCCCTCCACACATTTTTTTGGACGAAATACCTTTTCAGGTTTTCTCTTCATTTTTCTTCTTTTTCTTTCTTTTTGTTTTTTCTTTCTTTTTTAAACATAGTACTTCTTAACTGCATCAAAATTTATAGGATTTTTTAACTCTTCTTCGTCCATTTCAGTTAAGATCAATGCTCCTCCTAAAAAGGCCTTCTTGACAACATATGTCCCTTTCCAATTAGGCATCACTTCCCTCGAGCATCTTTCTGAATTGGGAGGATCTTCTTAAGCACCAAATCTCCCTCTCTGAATTCTCTCGGGCATACCTTCTTATCATATGCCCGCATCATTTGTTTTTGGTACATTTGACCATAGCAAATGACCCTCAGCCTCTTTTCCTCGATAAAATTTAACTGGTCGAACCTGGCTTGCACCCACTCTAATTCCTCCAATTTTACTTCATTCAAAACCCGAAGTGACGAAATCTTGACCTCAATATGGAGTACTACCTCTGTACCATACACTGGAGAATAGGGTGTTACCCCCATTGATGTGCGAACAGATGTCCTGTAGGCGAACAGAGCAAATGGCAGCTTTTTATGCCAATCTTTATAGGTGTCAGTTGTCTTCGCAATAATTTTCTTTATATTCTTGTTTGCCGCTTCCACTGCCCCATTCATCTTAGGGCGGTAGGCTATGGAGTTATGGTGTGTTATCTTGAACTGGATGCATACCTCAGTCATCAGCTTGTTATTCAGATTGGAAGCGTTGTCAGTGATAATTATTTTCGACAAACTGTATCGGCAAATGATCTCCTTCTTCAGGAATTTGCACGTCCTTGTAATGTTGGCATAAGATGCTGCCTCCACCCATTTAGTGAAGTAATCGATGGCAACCAAAATAAAATGTTGTCCGTTGGATGCTTTCGGATGAATCTGTCTAATAACATCCATACCCCAAGCTGCAAACGGCCATGGTGAGTTCATTGTGTGTAAAGGTAAAGGAGGAGCGTGGATCTTGTCGGTATATATTTGGCACTTGTAGCACTTCCTTGCGTAATCGATGCATTCTCCCTCCATAGTTGACCAGAAATATTCATATCTCATAATTTTTCGGGCTATTGACAGGCCATTGGCGTAGGTTCCACACAAACCATCATGCACCTCTGCCAAAATCTCTCTAGCCTTTCGGGCTTCTACGCATCTCAACAATGTCTGGTCATGGCTTTTTTTTGTACAGGATCTCCCCGTCCAGAACATATCTCGTTGCCATCTTTCTAAGTGTTTTTCGATCATTTTTATTTGTCCCTTTGGGATACTTTTAAAACTTGATATATTGCAAGATGTGGTAATACCAAGGGTTACCTTCTATTTCTTCTTGCACATTGCAATAGTGAGCTGGCTTTTCAAAAGTCTGCATCTCAATGGGTTTCATCTCTGCTCCCATATTTGCTTTGAACATGGAGGCCAGAGTTGCCAATGCATTTGCCATCTAGTTGTCTTCTCTAGGAAGGTATGCAAAACTTATCTTTTCAAATTCTTTAATGAGATCTTGGATCAACTCATAATACTTGACTAGCTTCGGATCCCTAGTTTCCCGTTCTCACTGCAACTGGTAGATCACTAAGGATAAATCTCTGAATACTCGAAGTTCTTTGATCTTTCTTTCAATGGCTGCATTTAGTCCCATGACACAGGCTTCGTACTCAGCTATGTTGTTTGTGCATAAGAATTCCAGTCTACTGGTGAAGGGATAGTAAACATCTTCCGGAGAAATTAGCACGACCCCTATTCCGTGGCCAAGGGCATTAGAGGCTCCATCAAAGTAAAGCTTCCACAAGCCGTCATCTGATACACTATCTTCCCCAGTTGTAACACACATCAAGTTTTCGTCTGGTAAATTGAAATTCAACGATTCATAATCATTTGAAGCACGGCTAGCTAAGAAATCTGCTATGGCACTTTCTTTCACCGTCTTCTGGCTCACATACACAATGTCGAACTCAGAAAATAGCATCTACCAACGGGCCATCCTTCTTGTCAATGCTGGTGCTTCCATTAGAAACTTCAAAGGGTCCAATTTGGATATCAACCAGGTAGTATGGCACAACATATATTACCTAAGCCTTTTGGTAGCCCAAACCAAAGCACAACACAGCTTCTGAATTGGCGGGTACCGTGTTTCGCAATCATTGAACTTCTTGCTTAGGTAGTAGATGGCTCTATTCTTCTTCCCAAACTCATCATGTTGCTCCAACACGCAACCCATCAAACTTTCAAAAACTGTCAGGTAAAGGATCAAAGGCCTGCTTGGGACTGGCGAGACTAAAACCAGAGTATTCGTTAAGTACTTTTTGATCTTCTCTAGAGCTTGCTAACATTCTTCATCCCAGACCCCCGGGTTATTCTTTTTGAGTAGTCTGAAGATAGGGTCACATTTATCCGTCAACTGGAGATGAAACGGGAGTTGTAGTTCAACTTTCCCAGGAAACCTCGAACTTCTTTCTGAGTATGAGGAGGTGGTAGATCTTGGATAGCCTTCACTTTTTTTGGATCAATCTCAATCCCTCTTTTGCTTACTACAAACCCTAAAAGTTTTCCAGATATGACTGTGAAGGTGCACTTGGCCGGGTTAAGCTTCAGCTGGTATTTCCATAGTCTTTGGAATAGCTTTCTCAGGTTTCGAAAGTGCCCTTCCTCTGTTCGGGACTTAGCGATCATATCATCCACGTATACTTCTATTTCTTTTTGCATCATATCGTGGAAAAGGGTCACCATCGCCCTTTGATAAGTCGCTCATGCGTTCTTGAGTCCGAAGGGCATTACCTTGTAATAAAACTTGCCTCACATGGTTACAAATATGGTCTTCTCCATGTTATCCGGGTCTATTTTTATCTGGTTATATCCTGAGAAACCGTCCATGAATGAAAATCATGAGTGTCATGTATTGTTGACCAACGTGTCGATATGTGGCAGATGGAAGTTATCTTTAGGGCTTGCTCGGTTGAGATCCCTATAATCTACACATATGCGAACATTTCTATCTTTCTTCGGTACCAGTACAATGTTTGCAACCCATTCAGGGTACTTAGAAACTTCTAGAAAACCAGTATCAAACTGCTTTTTCACCTCTTCTCTGATCTTTAACAACATATCAGGCCTCATTCTTCTGAGCTTTTGCTGAATTGGTTTGTATTCTGGCCTCGTTAGTAGCTTGTGTACCACTATGTCCGTATTCAATTCCGGCATATCTTGGTATATCCAGGAAAAGACGTCCTTGAACTCTTGGAGCAAGGCTATCAGTTTACGCCTGGTTTCTGAGGAAAATGTAGTCTCGATTTTCACTTCTTTTTTCTCATCATCGGTCCCCAATTTCATAATTTCTCTTTCTTCTTGGTGGGGCATGATTTGCCTTTCTTTGTTGGCCATCATCCTTACCAACTCTTCAGGGACCTCGCATTCTATCTCATTATCATTCTCTTCAATTTCTGATAAGATTTTGGGGCATTCGAAATCTACCTCGGGATTGGACTCAGCGTCATTCATACAATTAATTATGGGGACCCTGCATGGAGTGAGAACGAGTGTATTGGGAAGAGAATGATTTTAAATGAAGTGAATGAATATTAATAAAAATGAAATGAATGAAATAAATGAGATGTTTTCCATTTGAGAAAATGAGGAAGATATTCTTTCATTGCAAACAAAAAGTTAACATCGGTGCCCTATACAAAAGATCCTCATTGCTTATGGGCAAAAAACAAAAAAAAAAGGTTAATTCAGAGCATTACTCTGATCTGGCCCTAAAGACTACAGGTAGATCAACTTAGCTCCAGTTATCAAGAGTTTCCCCGGGACGGCACGGGCAGATGTTGGTCAACACGTTGCTGCCAATGTCATTTCCAGCTATCATATTGATGAACATCCCTTCAAATGGTTCACTAAACATCTCCTTCTCGTTGAGTATGTCGTTTTCTCTAATTGCTTCCTCGACCTTCTGTCCTGTACGGTCGAATCCTTCAGAGACAAATATTTCTCACATGAGGGAAAAACATTGGTTTCCATGGAATGTCTTCTCCCTTGAGTATGTCCTTTATTTGTTCTTTCTTCCTCTTATACTCTTCCCTTCTCTGCTGAACACTCAGTTTGTAGCCAAGCCCGAAACGATCATTCTTAGTCATGACACTCCTAGCTCGCAGGCTTCCTTGCAATATCCTTCCTAGCCCTCTTCCGATTTTGGCTCCTCGGCCCAACGTTTTAGCAACGGTCATCTTAGTGCAGTTAGATAACCTAGGGTTGGGGATTCTATTACCTTTCGCGACAAATGTAGCGTTTACCAGTTCCAGAGCTCGAAAAGAGCATTATGCGGCATCTTCATCATTCTGGATATAGGGGGTGTCTGATGCAACTGACGCGATAATCTCTTGCTCGGCCTCTACCATTACCAACTTGCCTTCGGTCACAAACTTTAATTTCTAATGGAGTGATGAAGGAACAGCTCCTGCAGAGTAAATCCATGGCCTTCCCAATAAGCAGATGTAGGTTGGTTTTATGTCAATCACTACGAAGACAATCGTGTACTCAGTCGGCCTGGTCAATAAAGGTACCTCAATCTTTCTAGGCACTGCCCTTTGCGTACCATCAAAGGCTCTCACAGAGTTATGACAGGGTTTCATGTGGGAATAATCTATCGGCAACTTTTGTAGAGTCACCATCAGTAGTACGTTTAATGCTGACCCATTGTCAATCAGAACCCCGGGCAAAACATACCTTTTGTAGTGGGTTGTGATGTTAAGAGCCTTGGTGGACCCCATACCTCCCTCCGAGATCTCATCATCGCAAAATGTAATATGGTTGTATGTGGTGATATGCCCCACTATTCTGTCTAGCTTTGATGCAGAAATGTCTTGGGGTACAAAAGTTTGATTCAGCACCTTTAACAGTGCATCATGGTGTTTCTCCAAACTCAGAAGCAACTCCAACACTGTAATCCTCGTCGGTTGCTTTAGCAGCTGCTCTACTACATTATGTTCGATGTGCCTCAGGAACTTTAGAAATTCCTTTGCCTGAGCTTCAGTTACCGGTTCATTTATCTTCGGAAAGGGTTCCTCGCCAAATATCTGGGCGGGACTGGTTGATGTATCTTTTTCTTTCTCTTTTGCAGCTTCAGCGGTCTTCAAGGTTTTCAAAGAGTAGCACATGCTCTCATCGTGAAATGGCCTACTTCGCTGACATTCTCATCATTCTTGGATTCTCATCATTCTTGGTTTGCTCGTCTTTCGGTGCAGACTCTTCTTCTACTTTTTGTTCATTCTCTTCACCTGATTTCAGCTTCTCTGGTATGGTTACACTCGCAGCATAATTCCAATGAGTTTGCCGCATGTCCTTAAATGAAAATGGGGACGGTGTTGAGATGATGATTTTGGGAGTCACCTTTGCAGCTTCTCCTTGGGACGAACTTGCTCCCTCTGGCCTGAAGGAGATGACAAAATATATATCTCTCCCATATTTGATGCTGGGGCTATCAGATGCACATACCTCTAACCATTTCTTTCCTACAATCTCCTCAAAAAATTCTATCTTCTTACTTTCCATCAGTTGTTGAATCAATCTCCTAAACTCTTCACATTACTGGATGTTATGCCCTCCATCTTGGTATAACTCGCAATAAGTTTCACATCCCTTCCGCACTACTATCATGCCCTTGTCGATTAAGCGAGCCATGCACAATTGTTGGAATACCCACCGTAATGGGGACTTGATTGCTGATACATCATCTTTAGTCTTCCTGGCGTTGTATTCCTCGATGGTGTTCACTCCCTGGTTTCTGTGGTTAGGCAACAGGTTCGTGGCTACGCCTAGTTCTTCAAACCTTAATACCCAGAATTGATTAAACTCTGCACATGCTTCTTGAACGCAAGGCAATTTTCTGTGGGGTGACCATGGGCACCACCATGATAATCGCAATGTGCGTTTGGATCATACCAGGACAGAAACGGAGGTTTGAACGGAGTAACATAGTAAAGACGGACCAAATCAACCTTGTGCAATTGAGAGTAAAGCTCAGAGTACGAGACCGGCAATGGAGTAAATGTTGGTTGCTCGTGTTCCTTTCTCGGAGCTTTCACTTCTCTTTGGTTCGATTTTTGAGCTTTCCCCGTAGATGCTTGTGGCTGAGAGACCGTGAAGTTTTTTAGAGCAGTATAAGTACTCGTAGTATTAACTTCATGCTTCTTGTTATACTTCCGAGAATTATCTCCGCTGTCAATCCTGCCGCTCTTGATTGCCAGCTCAAGAGACTCCCCGGTCCTGTTCAAATCGACAAAGCTCTGAGTTGTATTATTGATGAGGCGATCAAACAGCGTTTCCTTCAGAGTGTTCACGAAAAGGGGCATGATCTCGTGCTTGGGAATTGGTGGCTGGATCTGAGCGGCCACTTCTCGCCACCTCTGGGCGTACTGTCGCATGCTCTCATTAGATCTCTGCCTCATGTTTTCTAACATGATCTTGCTGGATGCCATGTCTGTCACATTTTTATACTGCTCGATGAATTCTTTTGAAAGATCTTTCCACGATTTGACATTTACCTGGCTCAATTGGATATACTACCGAAGTGTTGCTCCTGTTAGGCTGTCCTAGAAACAATGAATTAAAAGTTTCTTATCCTTGAGGTAGGTCGCCATCTTTCGGCAATACATGGTTACATGTGCCGAAGGACATGTAGTTCCATCGTACTCATCGAACTCTGGAGTTTTGAATTTTGGTGGCAGGACAAGGTCAGATACTAAGCTTAGATCACTAGCTTCATTCCCCGGTTCGTCTATAGCTTGTAGTGCTTTAAAATTTTCTTCTATGAGACGAAATCTTTCTTCACACTTCTTTTTTACCCCAGTTTTGATTTTCTCGACCAAATTTAGGCCTGGCACCTCTTCTTCGTAGAAGGCCTCTGTATCAATGGGTTGGCTTTCAAATGCCCCTGCCTGAAGGTTAGTAGATATCCCGGCAGGGTCAATGTATACTCTTCTTGCCAGACTTGGCGTCGCTGATTGAACCTTACTGTGAGATGTGATACCTTCTGGCTCTCGGGTGACTTCGTCTTCAACCTTTTATTTCTCGAGACTTTTTGCCAGCAATACAGTTATGTCGGATACTATCGCGGCTTGTGATTGAGTGATCTGATCACTGAGACTCTATTTGGCTTCATCGAAGCGTACTTCCAAATCCTTCTGCCCCTTTTCTAAAATGACTATTCTATCTTCCATCAATTTTCTTTGGAGCTAAATAAGGTATGGATGATGAATGGTTGCGGCTTAACTTTTAATTTCACTGCCACAATATTTACACTATTAATATTATTCCAAGAATGGATAAATGCATGTATAATGATGAAAATGCCATGATGCAATGCAAAAATGTATCTAGATAAAGGTATTGATTCTATTGGTAATCACCCTTTTTAACTACTTTCATGGGAATTAAAGGGTTTAGATTACAAAAGGGTCCCGATTACATAATAGAGTACTACACATAAGCCCTAGCTCTATCTCCTAGCTTTTCGATAGCCCTGAGCAGATTGATGAACCTAGGTACTTCTTCCATGTTTGCGGTTACTGTTGCGCGTAATAAGTGCTACACAATTGTGCAAGTATACACGTCGCAAGTTATAGTATAAAAGATATCGTCTCCATAGGGATTGGTGCCACTTCAAGAATCTAATCTATTGCACTGTAAAAAGTAAAAACACAAATAGAAGATTATAGGAGTTTAACTAATAACTAAACTAGAGAGCAATAAAGTAAAAGAATAGATGAGATCAAATAAGAGAGATAGGCCAGGTTATCGTGAGTTGAGGTGTGATAGCCGATTGGATCGTCTTGGTAAAAGAGTGCAAGGGCAACTCAATTGCCGTGGCAACTTGCACAACGGGGTTGCCTTGGCAACTAATCGATGGTTGCCTGGGCGACTAGTTGGGCAACTACTTGGGCGTCTGGGCAGCAACTTCAAGGTTCGGCAGAGCATTCTTCAATGGTTTCTTCTTATCCCTAAGTAGAAACTCTAGCTACTTGTGCATGCCTTGATAATACATCCATGCGTGAATCAAGGGTGAACAACAACCAATCTTGCGCTCTTCTTAGCCGTTGAAATCCTTAACTTATTCCTAAGCCGGATTAATCTTCACCATCAATAGATTGAATAAAGATCATATTCATTCGTTTCTTGAATCTAACTCTCCCGATATTAGATAAATAGATGAAGTTACGAGATCCTCTCCCAATTTACTCGCAAACAAGAATAAGAACCAAGAATGAATAAACCTTGAATAGAAAGTGCAAACTCTTATTACCTAAACAAAATCCAATTGTTTCTCACAACCACAAAACACAATAACCATAGCCAAATAGATTTAGTTCATGCCTAGGTTCCAAAGAAACACAAGATAAAGAATCCCTAGCATGAACCTAATTGAACAAGAAAAAAAAAAGATGAAGAATGGATGGAGCTTTGTCGAAATCCTCCTTGCCCTTGATGTTGTCGAAAATTCTCTCTTCTCTCCCCTTTGGAGTTGACGGCTTGGTGATCTATTTATAGGGCTAGGTCAAAGTCCTCATTTGAGGAGGAAGTTAAGTTGGAATTAAATTATCTTTAAAGAATATAATTCTTTATTATAATTATATTCCTTCTAGAACTTCTCCTATCTTCTTGGAATTTAATTCTTCTTTAACCTCTTCATGGAAATCAAATTCCTTTGGGATTTAGCTTTGCTCCACGTCATCTTGGGCTTGTCTAGTCATCAATTTCGACTACCATATCACCTTATTCTTTGTCGACAATTGCCCTGGCAACTGGCTCGGCGTCTTCTTCATGCATTGCCCTGGCAACTAGCTCGACATCTCCTTCATGCATTGCCCTGGCAACTAGCTCTAGCCTTGCTTTGACAAGTGATCTTGCACATACACACAAAACACACCAAAGCAGCATCTTTTCCCACAAAAACAACCAAGTTATGCAATCAAGCTTAACGATGGAAGGAAACATGAATTAATGCATGAATGACTAATTATGTAACTAATATGAGCCTAAGTCTAACAAAAATATGAGTAAAAAGGGTAAGAAAAATAGTACTTTTGAACACTTATCACACCCCCAAACTCGAACTATTGCTTGTCCTCAAGCAATACAAACTAATAATTACCTGCCAAGACTTCTATTTTCACAAACTTAGCTTTGAACTTGATTTCAATTCTCAGAACCGAGGCACAAAGTATGATTGGCTTTTCATTTTTTGTAAAACTTAGGAGTTACTCAGAATCAAACTATAATGTTTGTGAGTGTGTGGTGTGCAAGTTGATTTTTCGGATTCTATGCAAACAATAGGTTTTCAAATTACTTCATTGGGTTCTTTTTAACATGTTTTAACTAGAGCCGGTTTCGGGCACCTCTAAGTGTTTTGTTTTTAGTTTCCTTAAGTTAATTAATTTATTCGACTAGAGCCAGTTTCGGGCACGTCTAGTGATCAATTTTTAGCACATACTAGAGCCAGTTTCGGGCACCTCTAGCGATCCATTTTTTTAGCACATGCTAGAGCCAATTTCGGGCACCTCTGGCGATCCATTTTTTAGCACATGCTAGAGCCAATTTCGGGCACCTCTAGCATTCATTCAATTTTTATTCTAATCCTCAAATTTGTTTAATTATCAACCTAAGTTCACTAGAATTCCTTAAATCAATCAAACCACAACAGTGTTTCATCAAATTTAGCATCATAGTAAAATTCTAAGTTTTTCCATGGTTATCCTAGAGTAAAAATTCTATCAATTAAGTTCATTGGCAAAGTCATCATCGGATATTCATCAAATCTAGGCAATTCTTGTCCCAACTAAAGGCATGGCAAGCAATTTATGTATCCTAAATGCAATACTTAAGATGGATGCAACTAAATATGGTAACTACTAATAACACCCCCCCAAACTCGAGTGAGGCATTGTCCTTAATGCACGCATTAAAGAAAAATAAAAATAAAATAAAATACAAACGAGGACTTACTCTGAGAGTTCGTCCTCGTGGATGATTAGTTTCCTTTTGGTCGGTGTCTTGATTCTCTTGCTTGAACGCGATGGTTGTTTCCTTGTTGCCGACGGTGGAATCGATCCTCGTATGGGGTTGTCCTCATTGTCCTCTTCATCAATGTCATTGGTTTTTCGCTTGGAGGATTCAATTGGTGCGGTCTTTGTTAGTGCAATGGAGGACTCGTCCGGATCTGAAAAATCAGACAATGATTTCGTACGAGTTGATTCGGGCATAGGTGTTTTACCTTTGACTTTTGTAGTGTTGCCGGGATGTCTTCAGGGCTGGTCGCTGTGGCATTTTCAGGGCTGGTTGCCGTGGCATCAACTGTTGCAGTTTCGTGGCGACTGCTTCATTGGTTTCTGGGGTAATGATCTCAGCAGGAAAGATTGGGAATGGCACGCGGCTGTCCGGGTACTTTTCTAGGATGACTTGGGTGATGGCATTTGTTGTACTCCTTCATGTACCGCATGAACATTAGTTGACGGTCTTCAATTTGCCTTAGGTGGCTCGTCAATTGTTGCAAGAGTACTTCAAAGTGTCCCGGGGTTGATGGCCGAGTTGCTCGGGCGTTAGGTGCTTGGGCATTAGGGATTGCATGGGCGGCAGTAGTTGCTGCGGCAATTGGAGGCCTTGAGGATTTTTCCGGTGCCTCTCCCATTAGCTTTTGGATTTGTGCTTGATTCCAACCGGACTTTGGTAGGGCCTTTTCATCGGTGGACTCACTTGGGACATGCATCTCCTTGCAAAGATTAGAAATTAAGCAAGGGAAGAAAAGAGAACCCTTATCTTTTGAGCTACATACAAAAATCTCATCACAAATAATTTTTCCAATGTTAATGATGCGATTATGCAAATTAGAATGTATGAGCAAAAAACGTGGTATATCAACGGTAGTATTATGTGTGGTGGGCATTAAAGAAGTTTTAACAAACTTATTCCATAGTTTTGCCTCGGGTTTAAGCCGAAGGCGATTTACCGTGCCCTTGTATTTACCGTCGTTCTAATGAGTTCCCGGTTGAGTGAGTTCTTGAAGCACCTTGTCGAGTTGCTTGGGCGTGATTTGATCAACAAAAGCTTGATGCTCGTCCTTCTCAATGTAAAGCCCATAAAAGGTGTTGATGTTTTCGGGGCTTATAAGTATGGCCTTGTCACGAACAAAAACATAAGGATTATCCGGGTTAGGTGAGTGAGCATAGAATTCTCTTACTCATGAGATGTTACCCGGTTCCGATTGATGGCAAAAGATTTGCCACTTTTGATGTGCAATCCTCTCGAAGATGAATGGTTCAAGGCCGAAGTCTTGATGATAGTTGGAGTATTCAAAGCCTTGTTCTTCGTAAATCTTTCAGCTTTCAAACTTGGATGCCATTGTGAGTTTTATAAAAACAAAGAAAAGAAAATAAAAGAAACTAAAGAGTTGCAAGATGAAAAGTAGGAATAGGTTTCTTAGAAGTTAAGGGTGATGGGTTATATAGAAAAGATAGGTAGCAAATATGGTGGGTGGGATTATTTTTGGATAGAAAATAAAGGGGGTTTCAGTTTAGGGGAAGGGTGACGGCAAAGGGGTTTAATTAGGGTAAGTTGGAGACTTTATATAAGCCTTAGATTCAGCCCATTAATTTCCTTGTTGAAGATGTTTTCCTTCTTGGATCAAAATTCCTCTTTATCTTGAACTCTTTTCCTACAATTCAAAGACAAATCAAATAAGGATTAAAATTAAAGATAAACTAATAAAAGAAAATAAATAAAGATGTGTAAAGGGATTCTTAAACTTAAAAAGATAAAAAAAGAAAATAAATCTATCCTAAAATATAATAATAATCGAAAATAAAAAAATAATTAGTTCGAAAATAAAAAAAATAATCGAAAATAATAAAAATAATAAAAATAAAAATAAATATCGAAAGGAGAGAATGCTTATGCATCTCCTAAGTTGACCACTTCTTTGTTACGTTCCACATGGGTACCATTGTAGTGCTTTAATATTTGTCCATTAACTTTGAATTCATGTTTATCAGTGATGGACTTGATTATCACGGCACCATGAGAGAATGGTTTGACAACTTCGAATGGTCCCGACCATCTTGATTCCAGCTTTCCCGGGAAAAGTTTTAGCCGAGAATTGAATAAGAGAACTAGTTGCCCTGACGTGAATTTCGCGGCAATAGTTTCTTGTCATGCCATTGATTTGTTTTCTCCTTGTAGATTCGTGTATTGTTATAGGCGAGTGCACAGAATTCTTCTATCTCGTTGAGGTCCAACAAACGCTTTTGTCCGGCACTTTCCCAATCTATATTCATAGTTTTTATTGCCCAATATGCCTTGTGTTCGATTTCCACCGGTAGATGGCATGTTTTGCCATAGACAAGTCAGAAGGGGGACATACCTAAAGGCGTTTTGAATGCAGTGCGATATGCCCAAAGCGCGTCATCTAGTCTTAATGACCAATCCTTCCTAGAGGGATTTACAACTTTCTCGAGTATACCCTTCAATTCCCAGTTGGAAATTTTTGCTTGCCCATTGGTTTGTGGGTGATATGCCGTGGCAATCTTGTGTGATACGCTGAAGCGTTGCAACATCTTGGCAATATGTCTGTTGTCAAAATGCTTACCTTCATCACTGATAATTGCTCTCGGCATCCCAAACCGTGTAAATATGTTTTTTCTGCAAGAATCGTTGCACGGTCTTAGAATCGTTGTTGGGAACTGCAGCTGCCTCAACCCATTTAGACACGTAGTCGACGGCAAGTAGAATGTAGAGGTTGCCGAATGAAGATGGGAAAGGTCCCATAAAATCGATCCCTCATACATCGAACAATTCCACCTCGATGATATTTTGGAGCGGCATCTCATGTCGTCTAGAAATATTGCCCGTCCTCTGGCAACGACTACATGTACATGTAATCCACCGGTAGATGGCATGTTTTGCCATAGACAAGTCGGAAGAGGGACATACTTAAAGGTGTTTTGAATGCAGTGCGATATGCCCAAAACGCGTCATCTAGTCTTAATGACCAATCCTTTCTAGAGGGATTTACAACTTTCTCGAGTATACCCTTCAATTCTCTGTTGGAAATTTCTGCTTGCCCATTGGTTTGTGGGTGATATGCCGTGGCAATCTTGTGTGATACGCCAAAGCGTTGCAACATCTTGGCAATAAGTCTGTTGTCAAAATCGGCAATTGTCCACCCTATTGCCTTCTTGTGTAGCATCAACATTTTGATCAGCTTCTTTTTCTGCTCAGGCTGTAACTTAGAAGAAATAATTACAGGTAATGTATTATCGGTTCCTAAGTATGCACATTTTAGTTGCTCTAGCAACTGTTTCAACTCAAGAATCGGTGGTTGTTCAATAGAGGGCTTTTCGAGCTTACCTTCCTTACCTGAGTAATCCAGTGGTTCAAAGTATGTACCTAGTCGACTGACTAGCCAATTTGCCTCTTCTTGTTGTTCCTCATCGACCGGTTCTTCATACTCCCCAGGTTCCTCTTGATCTGCAATGTAGTTGCCGAGGCGACTAAATTCCTCGTCGAAGTTAAACTCTACTGTGACATGAAGAAGTTGGCATTCTTCTGGATTATCGGCATGCCTTAGTGTTTGGAACACATTTAGTTTAACTTTCTAGTCATTCACCCTCATTGTGAGTTCTCCCTTTTCAACATCGATCAAGGTTCTACCTGTTGCTAGGAATGGTCTCCCGAGAATGATAGGTGCATGCTCATCTGCTTCACAATCCAAAACAATAAAGTCAGCGGGAAAAATAAATTTATCAACTTTTACCAGTATATCTTCGATTTTTCCCTCTGGATGCACATAGGATCTGTCGGCTAGCTATAGCATAACTGTTGTAGGTCTTGTCTTCCCGATTCCTAGTTTCTGGAAAACTGATTTAGGCATCAAGTTTATGCTAGCCCCAAGGTCGCATAATGCTTTCCCGACATAGTGGTTTCCAATGGAACATTGTATTGTGAAACTTCCGGGATCCTTCAACTTGGGTGGCATACGATTGTGCAACATGGCCATGTATCCCTCTATTGCAGCAACTATTTCAAACTCTCCTAGCCATGTTCTCTTGGACACAATGACTTTAAGGAACTTGGCATAGTTCGACATTTGTTCAATTGCTTCAACTAATGGCAAGTTGATGTGGACTTGCTTGAGGATATCAAGAAACTTCTTGAATTGATATTATTACTTTTGTCGCTTCAATCTTTTTGGGAATGGTGGTGGGAGTCGGATATCTTTGATTCTTTCATTGGTTTGGAACCTGATTGACGGTATTGTTGGACAACTGGAGTTGCCGAGGCATCATCAACTGGGGTTGCCATGGCCTGCCTATCATCGGTTGCCGAGGCATGCTTATCGCCGGTTGTCGAGGCATACTTATCGTTGGTTGCCGAGGCATGCTTATTGCTGGTTGCTGCGGCAATTCCTAGTTCAGCATCTGAGGCTTTGCCGATGGGTTCGTCTTGATCTTTTGTGGAGTTTTGTTTGATGAGCGGGCTTGAGCCTCTTTAAGTTGTTGGCCACTTCTATTAGTGATCGCCTTACATTGCTCATGGCCAGTTCCTCTTGCGACTTCAGTATCGCTAGGTAAACCTTCTTGCGGTCTAGTATTCAGGTTTTGAGCAAATTGTCTGACTTGATTTTCTAATGATTTGATTTTCGCCTCTTGGTTTTGCAATCTCATCTCGGTTCTATTAATAAAAGCATCAGTTCTTTTTATGAAGTTACTATTCTCAGCCATATAAGATTCAGTTTTCAACATAAAAGCATTGAGAGAATTTTCTAAAGAACTAGATGTTGTCGGTTGTTGCTGCGACAACTGTTGCCATGGCATATTCTGCTGGAATCCCGATGCTTGTGCATTCTGATTCTTATGGTTTAGAGCATTGTTGGGATTACTCCATGAAAAATTTGGGTGCTTCTTCCAAGCTGGATTGTATGTATTGGACATCACATTGTTGTTCTGGCTATAATTCCCCACATAGAAGCTGGATTCCGGATTCTGCATACATTCAGAAGAATCATGGTTACCACCACATAAATCACAAAAAGAATCCATTACCTTGACCTCATGTGTGTTGTTTGGTTTCTGCATGTTCTGGACCATCTTGGTTAAAATGGCCAATTGTATCGAAATTGAGTCTGATAATCCTAGTTCATGTATTGTGGCTTGGCGCCTAACTCCTCCTCGTCTAGTAGAGGAGAATTGATAATCATTTTTGGCAAGCCTGTTTATAATTTGCATTGCTTCCTCCGGTGACTTATCTAGGAGTATGTCGTTTGCCGAGGCATCTAGCATCATCCTTGTTGGTGTATTCACGGCGTTGTAAAACATTGTTACATGTGTCCACATTGGGAATCCGTGTAGGGGCCATTTGTGTAGAAGTTCTCTATATCGCTCCCAAGCCTAGTACATGGATTCATCATCTGCCTGCCGAAAAAAAGTAATTTCATTACGAAGCTTATCAGTCAAATTTGTAGGATTAAATCGAGTAAGAAAATCACGACAAAGATCGGTCCAAGATCCTATTGATCCGGCATGAATGCTATTCAACCATGCTTTCGCCCTATCCCTCAGTGAATAGGGGAATAATCTTAATCGTAAAACATCGGGGGTGACTCCGTGTATTTTGAATGAGTTGCAAATCTCGAGGAAAGATTTAAGATGTTGTCGTGCATCTTCAGTTGCTGAGCCGCCAAATTGACCAATTGTGTTGATCATATTAAACATCATCGGTTTCAACTCAAAGTGGTCGGCTTCAATTTCAGGTGCGACAACTCCTGGATTAAGTCCATCAAGATCTTCTTCAAGATAGTCTCGAATAGTTCTGTTTCATGCAAGAATCACTCATCCTCCTGCTGGAACATCTTGATTCATATTGCCGTCTTGATTAGCCATTGCTACTCTTAACCTCCGTCTAAGTCTTTGTAAGGTTTGTTCAATTTCTAGATCAAAGGGATATTCTAGTGTCATCGGTCTCGCCCTGGTCATATACCAATGCAAAACCAAAGTTTGTTAACCCTTTGAATCTTAAACAAGAAAAATAAAAAAAATGCAAGAAAGTAGAAACAAAGTCGCTATTGTCAATCCCCGGCAACAGCGCCAAAAACTTGCTGCTCCTAATAAGTGCTACGCAATTGTGCAAGTATACACGTCGCACGTTATAGTATAAAAGATATCGTCTCCACAGGGATTGGTGCCACTTCAAGAATCTAATCTCTTGCACTGTAAAAAGTAAAAACATAAATAGAAGATTATAGGAGTTTAACTAATAACTAAACTAGAGAGCAATAAAGTAAAAGAATAGATGAGATCAAATAAGAGAGATATGTCAGGTTATCATGAGTTGAGGTGTGATAGCCGATTAGATCGTCTTGGTAAAAGAGTACAAGGGCAACTCAGTTGCCGTGGCAACTTGCACAGCGGGGTTGCCATGGCAACTAATCGATGGTTGCCTGGGCGACTAGTTGGGTAACTACTTGGGCGTCTGGGCAGCAACTTCAACGTTCGGCAGAGCGTTCTTCAATGGTTTCTTCCTATCCCTAATTTGAAACTCTAGCTACTTGTGTATGCCTTGATAATACATCCCTGCGTGAATCAATGGTGAACAACAACCAATCTTGCGCTCCTCTTAGCCGTTGAAATCCTTAACTTATTCCTAAGCCGGATTAATCTTCACCATCAATATATTGAATAAAGATCATACTCATTCGTTTCTTGAATCTAACTCTCCCGATATTAGATAAATAGATGAAGTTACGAGATCCTCTCCCAATTCACTCGCAAACAAGAATAAAAACCAAGAATGAATAAACCTTGAATAGAAAGTGCAAACTCTTATTACCTAAACAAAATCCAATTGTTTCTCACAACCACAAAACACAATAACCATAGCCAAATAGATTTAGTTCATGGCTAGGTTCCAAAGAAACACAAGATAAAGAATCCCTAGCATGAACCTAATTGAACAAGAAAGAAAAAAGATGAAGAATGGATGGAGCTTTGTCGAAATCCTCCTTGCCCTTGATGTTGTCAAAAATTCTCTCTTCTCTCCACTTTGGAGTTGACGGCTTGGTGATCTATTTATAGGGCTAGGTCAAAGTCCTCCTTTGAGGAGGAAGTTAAGTTGGAATTAAATTATCTTTAAAGAATATAATTCTTTATTATGATTATATTCCTTCTAGAACTTCTCCTATCTTCTTGGAATTTAATTCTTCTTTAACCTCTTCATGGAAATCAAACTCCTTTGGGATTTAGCTTTGCTCCACGTCATCTTGGGCTTGTCTAGTCATCAATTTCGACTACCATATCACCTTATTCTTTGTCGACAATTGCCCTGGCAACTGGCTCGGCGTCTCCTTCATGCATTGCCCTGGCAACTAGCTCAGCATCTCCTTCATGCATTGCCCTGGCAACTAGCTCTAGCCTTGCTTTGTCAAGTGATCCTGCACATACACACAAAACACACCAAAGCAGCATCTTTTCCCACAAAAACAACCAAGTTATGCAATCAAGCTCAACGATGGAAGGAAACATGGATTAATGAATGAATGACTAATTATGTAACTAATATGAGCCTAAGTCTAACAATAATATAAGTAAAAAGGGTAAGAAAAATAGTACTTTTGAACACTTATCAGTTACGAAAGGTCGGAGAGTTTCGGCTTTGGTAGCTAAGCCATTCACATGCCTTGTAGCCCATTGGATGTCCACCATCAGGGTCGCGTAATACTGGTCTCTGTCTTGAACCATCTGGGCAGCATCACGAAGTCTTCTTCGCCAATAGTTGTCTCCACCGGCTGCAGCTTCTTCGAATACCCTGATTCTTTCCCTATAATCTTGAACGGTTACTTCGAGTGACTCAATACGGGCTCATAGCATGCCAATTTCACGCTCCCTCTCTTGTAGTTCGATGAAACCATTCCTCTGATGATAGGTCTGAAAGGAGTGCTCTACTCTGCCAACTTCCCTTCTAACTCGGTATTCTGATCTTGACTCTGATTTAGGCTTTAAACAGTGTCATTGTACAAGCTTTGCATCTCGAGCAGTCTATTCCTACTTCCCATGGACTTTCTCTTCCAAACAGTAGTGTTTTCCTTCTCGTAGATGATTGTTTGCTTGCTTTTATCGATCTCTCATCTAGCTATTTCTTTCTCTTGATTAATGGCGTCTCTAAAAGTCCGCTTCTCACTCTCGATGGCTAACTTGCAACTTTCTACCTCTTTCTCGATTGCTCGCTTGCCTTTCTCTCGTTCTTCTTTGACTAAACGTATATTGTTCATCATTTCCTTCTCTACAGCTAGAAATTGGCTTCGGCCGGCGTTCTGCACCTTGGCTTGAAGCTGGAGAGTATCTTTCTGGTAAAGGGCATTCTTCTCACTTAGATCTGCATTGAGCTTCTTTAGTTGCCTGATGGTCCCATCTCGTTCGTCGACCTCTAAACTCACCTTGTAGAGTTCATCCATATGCTGTGTCTACAAAGCCTCCACCTTCTTCTTAACTTCTTCGAGTTAACCTCGCAAAATATCAGCCTCGGACGGTACTATCCTCATATGTTCTTCAAGCGACGTGGTAAGTCCTTGGTCAGGTTCTGGAATCTTGTCATTAACCCTCAAACGCCTCTAAAGATCATAATCCGGGTTGATCATAGTTTCGGCATCTCCTTCTACCCTGATCCAAAACTAGTGATCCTAAGCTCTCATGATGGTTTGGACCTTAGCCCTAAACTCGCCCTTGAACGGGAATTCACTTCTACTTAACCCGACGGTGAAGGGGACAAACTGTCGTGATCCAAACTGTCGGGACACTAAAAGCAATCCCACCATATAGCCCTAACATCATCAGCCAATCATAATTGCCGTAGTTGTATAATAAATGATCAACCCTGTCGAGCTACGGAACTCTCCATACTATATCTTTATCTTGAATATTTTTAAAGATCCGAGTCCATTTCTCCCTCTTCAAGTCTTCTCGCCACTCCTTCGCTAAGTATTCCTGCAACGACGAAAAGTCTCGGGATGACATTCCCAGTAAAACCCCCGTCGGTGTCTTCCACATATGGCTCTGGATCCAAACCTGTAGTAGTTGTGCACACCCTCTAAAACGTCTTTCTCCGTGCTTTCAGCTTGCATTCAAAGAAATGAAAGTTTCAGTCAAAATGGCTGGTGCTGGGTTTGGCTTCCACTTCAATCGCTCGAATAGGTCTAGAATGGCTACGTCGATGTTTTTGAGAACCCTCGGGAAGATGACCAAACCATATATTGCCAAAGCAAATAGGTCCATCTTCTTTACCTCATCCGGGTGCGCCAGTATGATGTCTTGGATACTTTCACAAGCAAAGGCTAGGCTATCTCCTCGAACCTGGATCAATCTATTAACCCAATCGTCGCTCGTTTCAGCCAAGGTTTTGAGATTCAAAGTGTAATTCTGGTTCTTCGGTGGCTTTGCATAGATACAATCCTTATGTACATTTCTCTGATTAAGTAGGGTCGTGTACTCCTCTACTGTAGGCATCATGTCTTTCCCGTTAAATGTGAAGCAACAAAAAGCAGGATTCCAAAATTAGAAAATGGCTCGGAGCAAAGGTTGGTTAACCCGGACATACAACAACTGTGCTATGTCGCCATAACTATCATAGAATAAGTCTTGTAGTCTTTGGTCCCATCCTTCCCAAATCCTCTGAAGATCCTATAATTCATTCTGTTGAAGGCTCACGTAGGTATACCCTGCCACTATGCGCTCGCTCGGCAAACTGTTCCCTTGGGCCCTCTGATTGACTTCTGACCAATGCCTGACGGATAAGTTGAGCTCTTCCTTCTTAAGATACATTTTTTCCATAATGAAAGATTTTTTGATCGGGCGAACCACTTGATCCAGTACCTTTATGTAATGCAAATGTAATGATGTATGCAAAAAGCAAAAACAAAAAAGAAAACGAGTCAGTACCGGATAAAATAAATAAATACATAAATATAAGAACAAATTAAATTAGGTAAACAAACAAAATAACCCTATATATATCCCGTCTAAAACACCTAGATTATCCGCATGGCTCTAACGGGGTGGGTTTCTATATATTCGCTACATGTAATGTTGGTGCTAAGAGGTACCCGAATTGTCCTTGTTGTCCCCTACTAAGAGTAACAAGGTCCCCCGGTCATTACCCATTATAGGCTCCTTTCAACCGGGTTTAACTCAGGGGGACCCATTCGCTTATGCCCATACGAAGGAACGATATCCTTACAAAAGCATAAGGTACTCGAGCCTCGAAGGTACTTGTTAGGCCCATACAGAGGAACGATATCCTCACGAAAGCATTAGCGTTTTCCCCCCACTTAAAAAATGATGGTTTTATATGCCGTATTTTAAATGCGTTAAAATAAACGCGCAATTATAGCCAAATGCTAATTTAATAGCCACTTTAATCCGGCACTTCTAATATCAATAAAGCGGTAATTATTTGAAAAAGCTCGACTCTCATTTGTCTTTGAAAAAACAAAAATCAAATCCCCAGCGGAGTCGCCATTTGTAGCGATATCCCTCCGTTTTCATGTTAACTAAAAAAGTATTTTTTATTTTTTTATTTTGTTTTGAAAATAATGTATTCCGTGGGTGTTTTCAAAACCGTGTTTTATAAAATGGAGTCACCACCGGCCATTGAGGTAGGCCGGACACCATAAAACCAGAGATTTGAAAACTGTTGGGTTCGGGAGTCGGTTACGGATGGGGAAGGATTAGCACCCCCATACCACCAAAAAATTGGTACTTTAATAATTACCGCTTTATTAATATTAGACTTTCCGGATTAAAGTGACGATTTAAATAACATTTAGTTATATGTGCGAGTAAATTTTAAAAGCCCCGTTATCTAAGAGTAAACGCCCAACCACCATCACTACGCCTGATACTGGCCTCGTTTACGCTCGGATAAAAGGGCACCACATTGACTATTTATATTCTATTATGCAACCTTAGAAAGCAAAATATAAAACATACAATTTACATTGACATGATATTAAAACATGGAAAGGGAATATTACAAAATTTAACAACAAAAAATAATAATAATAATAATAAATAGCATGGACAAAAAACATAGCTTATCATGATAAAAACAATGCAAAGAAAAAAACACGAAAAAGGAAAAAAGATTCCAAAATTAATTAAATTTAACATGCCTAGACACATGAATACGAGCCACATTAAAACTTAATCATATGACATATTTTATGCACACAACAAAATAAATAAAATAAACAATACATCATGTAAAAAAATACACTAACATGTAACCTAAAAGAAAACAAAAAGGATATGGGGATTTATATTAGCATACACAAACTTGCTACGTGCTAAGAAACTAAGACAATACCTAAAACAAACATTTACGATGATCAAAAGAGATAAAAGGCAAAGAACATGATGTCAAAAAAACGAAACAAACAAAAGCATGCTAACGTAGACATGATACACAAACTAAACCAAAACATGTAAAATAGGTATGTATACCAACAAACTAAACTGGAACATAAAATCATGACAATATACTCGAAAACATAAATAAATGTGATATAAGAGAAACATAAATATAATTAACCACATAAACATGTTGAAAACACAAATAAATAAAAAACAAAAAGAAAGACATGAATACTTAAAATACAAGAATGAGGCTGAAATGAAATAGAATTAAAAATGGAGGCTAAAATTAAAAACAACTAGAAATACATTTCGGGGATGGGATTGTAGACTGAACAAAAATTAAAAGGACCAGGTATGCAATATGACCAAGGGATAAGCCCAAAGTGCAAAATTCGAAAATACAGAGTGATTAAGGATGTAATTTCACCGTTTTAAAATAAATTTCAGTTAGATTTAGGACTTGATCGAAAGGTTTTGAAAATGATGAAGGATTGGGGTTGTAGATATACCAGGGGCGAGCCCAATATGAAAAACCACAAAGGACAGAGGTCCTTAGTGGACAATTAGACCAAATTTTAAATAAAGACTACCTATAAAATGCACCTATCAGATTAAACTCGAACCCTAATTTTCATTTTTTAAGAAAACCTTTGATTATAACTATCCCATCTCTCAACTTGTTTCCAGAACCCATCTCAGAAAAATAAAACACATCATCGGCCACCGACGAAATCCAAAAAACTGTAGGCACCCCGCCGTACTGGCCACCCTACCACCAAAACATGACCTGAAACACTCCCCTTTTCACTCTAAACCCACATCCAGCCTTAGATTTTAGGAGAATGAAACCTAATTTTCTAGTTCTGAAGAAAATAGAACCGAAACTCCCTCCCTTTTTTTTTAAAAAACGTTTCATAAACCGAGACCAAACGACCCCTCCCTTTCACCGGCTCACCGTGTTCGGCATAAGAGCCATACAGCTTGTTACCGGTGACGAAAAGCCTTAATATATGGACTATGGACTGAACGTTCAATTTAATTGGGTTTAAAGTATTTTGGATTTTATTCATATTAGTCCAATAATAATAATACTAATAATAATAATAGTAATAATAATAATACGCCTACACATATGTATACATATACATATACATACACACAAGCATTAGTACGAACATGTACATGTAATATTAACACTCACATATAACACACATACATACAAACAATTAAATCATACTTAACATGCGGGCATACATACGACAAACATCCCGTGATAACTACTAGTACATACAATGTATATAGTATATATGCATTCACTCATTGATCACACACATATATATACTACGTATACTAATCACATCATAACATGATATATGTATATAGGCGATAGTAATATATTAATTACTAAACTAATGTAGATTAACACAACGTTTACTTTTAACGATTTTTCTTGAAATTTTTTTGCCACATGTCGTAATAGGATAATGCCACTTGCCATTTCTAAGAATTTTTAAATTTTATTTTAATAAAATATAAAATCAAAAAAATTCTTAAAAAATTAAAAAAATAGAAAATTGTAAAAATTATTTTAAAAATACATAAAAATATTTTTTAATTTCAAAATGTATTAAAAATAATAAATAATAATTTTTCAAATGATTAAAATATTTTAAAAAAAAATAAAATATTAAAAATTATTATAAAATTATAAAATTAAATTGAAAAAATATAAAACAATAAAAGTTATTTTGATTTTTCAAATATAAAACAATAAATTTATTTTAAAAAATATAAAAAATAAATGTTATTTTAAAACCCAAAATAAATTTTATTGTTTTATATTTTTTTCAATTTATTTTTTATAATTGTATAACAATATTTATTTTTAATTTTTAAAATATTTTAATCTTTTGAAAAAAATATTTATTATTTTAAAATTTTTAAAATTAAAAATATTTTTATATTTTTAAAATGATTTTTAGAATTTTTCAGATTGTTTTTAAAATTTTTAGTTTTTTCTAATTTTTATATATGTTTTAAAATTTAAAATTTTGTAGAAATGACAAGTGACATTACCCTGTTGCAACACGTGTCAAATTTTTTTTCAAAAAGAAAACGTTAAGTTAACGGTCAACGTTAGTCAAAGGGCCAATTTGATTTTTTTCCTTGAGTTTGAGGGCTTAATTGAGTGCAAAAAAAAGTTTATGGGCTTAATTGATTTTTTTAAAAAAGTTTAGGGGCTTATTAAACCCTTAAGCCAATATTTATATATGTTAGAAAAGCTTATTAAATGAAATTTTTGTAACCATGGACTTAAAGTGACAAAAAAATTGTAGTTTAAGGGCTTATTTTGCCCAAATCATAGTTTAAGGGCCAAAAGTAAAAAAAAATCATAGTTTGAGAGCTGGTTTTTTGTTTAAGCCATATGTTTTCAAGTGAACTTAAAATTGTATTTAATGATCACGACCTCTTTATCATGAGTAAAAATCATCTGTTCTTTTTTTATGCCTCTATTTATATCTCATCGTTAAAAAATTAAAGTTTTTAATGCCTCTATTAGGTGTGGGATGTATTTTTAAGTTGTAGAGTGTTGAGTATAGAGTTTAGAATTTAAGGTTAAGATTTAAAATTTAATTTTTAGTGTAAAAAAGGAAAAAAAAAACATTTTTGTCGCTCATCATTTGATCTAATAGACATTCATTATAGATGTTGATGCACCATCAATATATCATAATGAGTCACATTATTGGTGTGCAAAACAAAAATGTTGGAAGACCTATTACTAAAAAGGTTTAAATATAAAATAAGTGCTCAAACTATTTTTTTTTGTAATAGGTGTTTAAAGTATTTATTAGTTGAAATAGATGCTTAAAGTTTAATTTTTTGCTGAAATAGGTGCCTAAAGTATTTTTTGGCTAAAATAGGTGCCTAAAGTTTAATTTTTGTTGAAATAGGTGCTAAAATAGGTGTGTCTGCTGACTTTAAAACAAGCAAAAAATGAAACTTTAGTCACCTATTTTAGCCAAAAAATACTTTAGGCACATATTTTAGCCAAAAAATACTTTAGGCACCTATTTTAGCCAAAAATAAAACTTTAAGCACATATTTCAGCCAAAAAATACTTTAGGCGCCTATTGCAAAAAGAAACATAATTTGAGTACTTATTTTGTAGTTTAGCCTATTAAAAACTAACACTTTTATTTAAACATAATTATATATTAATCATAAATAAATACTGAAAATTATCAATTTAGATTTAAAATTATATCAATTCCACAACTTAACTCACATGCATAACAATCAGATTTATTTATAATTATTAGGATATTTCTCCTGCTTTGAGCCGGTTTCCACCCACCACGCAGTCCGTGTGCATAGCACTCTCAAACGTGGAGATTTTTATTTTGGGCTAGAAGTGTGAACCTCAAGAAACCATTAGCTGAATCGGGCTTATTATGTCATTCGTGATCCGATCATTAAGATTCATCTACTTTAAAGTAAATTTTAAGTAATTACTCATTTCTTTATTACACGTAAGAAAGTGGCGAAATTTTATTTTAGAAAAATGAGATGAGTGGATCTTATTGGTTGAGATCACGAATGACTTGGTGAGACGAGTATATCTAATAATTTTTCATGAACCTCTCATTATTGGGCATCCGGTTGAAATAGAAATCCTCTATCTATTTGGTGTCCTTACGTATGTACATCCCAAAATTAAAAAATTAGGTTCAAGGTTGGGGTTTAGAGTTATAGTTTAGGGTTTAAGATTTAAGGCATAATGTTTAGTTTTTAGGGTTTAGATTGTTCCAAAACTTTATAGTGAGTGAGAGAGCAGGCCTGCGGTGTTCCAAATCTGGGGTACATTTGAAAACTTTTGGAACAATCTCAGATTTGGAGTCATTGCTCTTGGCTTCAAACTGATGAAACCACAGGCAATAATACAATTGATCACAGTGGCATTCCGAGCTATGATTGTTCTTCTTACTGAAGCCATATGAAAGAACATATGTGCTGCATTTTCTGCTTGTATGGCTCTTCCTTGAATCAAATGATTTGATTGACAAATCTGCGGTTGGCTTGGGAAAGTTCCAGCTTTGAATTATATGGGGACTGGGGAGTGTAGAGCCACCTGATCTTTGTGGTCTGAGCCTGGGCAGGTCTGGCCCGGACTGGTCCCCAAAAGTTCAAAATGCCATTGATCCTTTACCAGAAATTTGAGAAAGCTGGGCAGAGTATAAAGACAAAAGATTTGTGGGTCTCCTTTTTGTTTTGGTTTCTGCATGGATTCAACCAGTCCAGTCCATCTCTTTTGACTGTTTCAAAGTTAAACGTCTTTGCTTTCTTCGCATGAATTCTTTAGGCCGTACAAGTGATATGACTATATGTTAATTTGTTTATTTATATGAAGAATCAGACCCCGATCTTTTCATCAACAATAAAATTTGAGCGTTGTTGAGTTCTGTTTTTATTGATATTGTTATTTTTATAATATTTAAGAAATCATACGTTCGTCCATGTTAAAAAAAAAAAAAATCGTATGTTCGGATATATTTAGACGCAATTTAAAGATTCAGACATAATGTTTTAAGGATTTAAATGAATGGAGTAATTTAAATTTGACCCATAATTTAAAGATAAAAACAAGGTTAACTAAGTATGAGTCTAGCATCGGATCCTTAGAAAAACTCTAAACCTGCTCTTGATTTCATTTTTTTTGTTCTTTGCTTATCAACGACGACATTATTTTTGGTATTAGTCGTCAACTGTCGGTGACTCATATTTTCTTCTTTTTTATATCATATTGTTATTTGTTTGTTTGTTATTTTTCAAGTTTTAATAAGAATCTATTTGTTTTATTTTCATATTCTTTGAATATCTTGTTGTATTTTTCTGTCTTAGGGCATTTTTTTTGCCTTTATGGCACAAATCTGTCTTATGACACATTTTATGTCTACTTTTGCGATCGTCTAATGCTCGTATATAGATCCTCACGACGCTAGTTTCTGATTTGAGATTGTTGGTGATCACATATAGCTTGATCCCCTTTTGTGGTCGTTTGTTGATGTAATCGAAACTGTGTAGCAGAGCAGCAAGAAAGATTGGTTGTTTCGCCCACCACTCCTACATCGCCTCTTATGCTTCTAGATGGATAGAGACAAGGAGATTTTATAACGGTTGATGAGTTTCTAATCTCCAAAACCCTTGTTATGTTTAGGTGCATTGTATTTGTTGAACCTTTCGTTGTTTCTAATAAAACTCAAATACCCTGTTAAGATTAACTTTTTTTATAGAAGCCGCTAGTTTTATTAAAATAGAAAATATTCAATATTACAATGAGCGTTTTACAATCATAATCGTAGACTAAACACATAATTTGGACATTTTCTTATAGCCCAAAAGAAACTAACTACTTGAGATCATACAAGGACCATACAATGAAAGGTTAAAAAAAACCTAACCAAAAGTCTCGAACAAAAGATAGATATGAACAGATCTGACTGCATCGACAAATGAACCACATAAAGGATCAAACTACTGAAAGACCACTGACAAGTGACAATCGCAAATTAGACTCGGGCGTCGTGAGAAAGCTATTCACGAACGCGAACCAAGTATCAAAATCCAATCCGATGGTCCAAAGCAAGTAAGATCAACATGATAACAAATCAACATCTTTATTAGTTGAGGCAACGTCAAATCTAACTCTGAGAAAAAAACGAAAAGAACGACCGACAAAGGACAAATGTCAATATCTAAATATTGAAAAAGTGGAACTATCACTCTATTATTTTTCTTTGAGAACATATGAAAATGAATTTTAAACACAATTAAAAGCTTAACTAAATGTATGGTATATGTATTTTCCAAAAAGAAGAATATCGGGACCGTGAAAGGAGAGTACCCATTTCGGATGTAAACGTGATGGTCTCGGCATATAGTTATTAGCAACCCACATGAAACATATGGTAAGAGTAAGGTCATAGGACGGGAAGGGCAGGGCAAGCTGCACAAGGAATGGAGTCCAACCTTCCAAAGTTTATAAATTTGAATAAGTTCATAAAATAAGTATTAAAGTTTGGAGTCTAAACCTTTTTTACAGGGGTAAATTGACATTCATAAAAGGAAACACATACCAATAATAAAATAAGATAAACATGCAAATGTTGTGTAACACCCCTTATCCGGTCTAGGAGAAAACTGGTTTAAGAAGTGTTACCGAGCAAAAATCCAAACAAGCATATGATAACTTAACACTTCTCAACTAAACGTGCAATCGGAAATCAGGATAATTTAAAACTTTTTAATTATTTCATAGGTCTAACTTCACCTTTAAGTCATGTACAAACAATTATACATACATTAATAAATGCACTTCAACTATTAGCTCGTAGTATGTCCTTATCTTAGGTACTTCAAATCACCAGGTTTAATACAACCAAACATATAATCATGGTAACAAGCATTCAAACATTATGTCTAACATAGCTTAACCAACAAGCAAACATGAAGCATTATAGACCATTTACAAAATTCATTAATATCAAACCACTTACTTATTCTAACCATTAAACTGTTCATTCAAACTATACCACTTTTATTTGGGGTTATACCCGCGATAATATACTTATTTGAATTTGCAACACACATGCATCAAAATGATCTATCAACTTACGACTCTTACAGATAATTAATCAACATGTCACATATACAATACACATCAATCACTAGATCTTAGTATAACAAATATTTTGTTTACAACCTTTAATCTTATTCGGATTACAAGGTGTCCTACCAATCGTTCATGATCTCAGTCCAGTAAAGCAACATAACTCACATTATTTCGACAAGTAAATATTCGAATATATGTCTAGTAAATCTCAGCTATCAGCAACTACTCAATCTTGCTAATTATTAAAATATATAAGGCAAGCAATCATCAAGATATAATTAAAGACCCTTTACAAAACTTTGAATGCTTATCAAACTTATATACATATATAGCCAATAATGGAATCTAAATGTATTATGCAACTTAACAACTATGTTCCACCATCTAGGAGTTCTTTAAGGAAATTCAAGACATACTATCTCGACTTTCGGTGATCTTGTCCAAGCTCATAGCTAACCAAAAACGAACTTAACCTAAAAGACAATGGAATAATGTATAAGTATGATTACTTAGTGAGGTAACTTAAAGCATCTAAAGCTTGGACAAGAAGTTAACCATTCTAGATCAAACATTTAATCAAGAAATCACACTTATACATGGGTGATTTGAACTAGACATGTTCATTCATACATATAGGTATTCGAATTTGGCATAACTATTCATCCAATTGGATACTCAAAATAGACATTACTTACTATACAAGTCATTATTATTTCTCATTAATCATCATATAAACTTTCCTGGTTTCTTTTATCATAGCCTTGTAATTTAAATAACCTATTTCACTTGAACAAGATATATACATGGATTTATACAAAACATTCTTTAAAATCGAGAGTGAATACTTATAAATTCAAAATAATCCAATAAACATGTGAACATATACAAACAGTCCTTAAATCAATAGTATACACTTATAGGTTCAAAACAATCCATTACATACTAGGATTTAACCGAATCAGTCCTTAAATCATGAGTATACATACATAGGTTCAATATAGTCCAAGACATAGTTGGATTTAGTCAAAACAGTCCTTAAATCTTAAGTATACATATATATGTTCAAAACAGTCCAAGACATAGTTGGATTTAATCAAAATTGTCCTTAAATCTTAAGTATACATATATATGTTCAAAACAGTCCAAGATATAGTTGGATTTAATCAAAACAGTCCTTAAATCTTAAGTATACATATATATGTTCAAAATAGTCCAAGACATAGTTGGATTTAATCAAAACGGTCCTTAAATCTTAAGTATACATATATATGTTCAAAACAATCTAAGGCATAGTTCGATTTAATCAAAACAGTCCTTAAATCTTAAGTATACATATATATGTTCAAAATAGTCCAAGATATAGTTGGATTTAATCAAATTTGTTTATAAATCATGTGTATACTTGAATACCAAGCCATTTATTTAGTTTATATTTTTTTATGAATTCTTTAATCATAACCACAAGGTTTCGAATCATGACACTGATTCTTAATCCAATTATGCACAACTTTAGTTAAACATTAATTACTTAATATACAAGTTTTTATGTTGGTTCAATAGATTAACTTGTGGATTCATAATTTTTTTCTTAAATAAGGCATCACTTAAATATGATTACCAATCACATAAGTTATTCTAATTCTAAATTACTTGTCCCATAAGACATCAAACATATCATAGTCATAGCACATCATAGACATAATTTTACTTAACAAATAAGTTATTAGCTTAGCATGTCATTGACTTATGTTTATATGTTACATAAAGTATTGAACATAGTATCCCAAGAGCATATATATATATATATATATATATATATATACTTATAATTCAAATTATCAAGCATAGTATCTTATAACATAGTTTCTTGTCATATATTTATTAAACATAGTATCATATAACATAAATACTTTTCACATGATTCATCAAACATAGTTCATTTATTTATCTTGCAAATTTCATTATTCTGCCTTTATCATAGTATCAAACTTAGCATATCATAAACATAACTTACTTGACACCTAAGATATCAAACATGGCATAATCATAGCATATCATTGATATAACATATCTTAGACATAATATATCATAGTCACAATTTACTTGTCATACAAGTTATCAAGGTAATCCTTTAATTTATTTTGAAATTTCATTATTTTGTATTTAATATAGCCTTGAAATCAAGCATCAGCCTAGGTATTCAAATCCCCAACCAACTGTCGCCAATAGAAAGGTACTCATAGTACCGGTCATTCCCTCTTACTGTCGCCAAGTGACCATAACACTTCCCTCCTACTGTCACCAAATAAGGACCGTAGTCCACCTTAAACATGAACTCTATGGACTCTATAGCATGCCAACTATACCTAAGACCGACTTGAGACCAAGGCTTTTCACATCTTCTTATCTTATCATATCAAAATTGAGCTTAGCTCCATATTCATGTAATCATGTACATGTTATAATCTTATCATAGCATAAAAGGATGAGCATTGCTCCTTATCAGAATAACAGATCACATATTACTTAACTTATGATGCGCATGAATACACATATAGATTTCATCATGCTTATAATTTTAAGGTCATTTAACCAATAGGTCATATCTTGATTTTCTTCTAGTTTTAACTTGCACATTAATACAATCACAAATTCAATCCTCAATTCAAACATACTTATTATCAAAATATTTGCTTAGCAGAGGGTACTTTAACAAGTAGCCACTTACCTTAGATCCAAGATTAGCTTAAGCATTGTCTAACACAAGCATAAAGAAACGTAATTAAATTGAGAAGGTGCTCGGGAAGGCTTTTAACCAATCCTGAGACTTTAAACTACACTCACCTCTTATCCTAGAGTTACAAGATACTTGAATCCTTAATCATATCTTGCTACTTATCCAAATCCTTTCCTAGCTCCTTCTTGGTCTAAATATAACAAGGAGTATACTCATGCATTAGAATAATTTTTAACAACCATTCACTCATAAAACTGCTAAATTACATATGTATTAATCTCACACAATCAATCCACTATTCTTCATATCGATGCAAAGCAGTCCCAATTGTCTATACTTTAACACATATACATCACAAAACAGTCCACCAACTTATATATCAAAGCAATACAGTCCCTAACATACATATCTTCTCATATATACTCACAAAGCAATCCACTAACTTTTGTATTAATGCAAAAAAAATCCGCACATTAGCATTTATGCTTAAATACTTCAAAACAGTCCAGATTCTCATATATATACACACATATATCCAAACAGTCCACATGTTTTAATATTCATTCAAAACATTCCAGATTTTCCTATATACTCAAGGCAGTCCTATTTACATGTATTCACATATATACATATATCAAAGCAGTCCTTTATACTTTATCTCCATTCAAAATGGTTCACTTTTCATGTGAATACATTTATGTGTGTACAAATCAGTCCCTAAGGTTCATATAAATACAATTCTGCCCTGTTTTCATTTTTATACACAATGCATGCTCAAAACAGTCCTTAACACACACACACACACACACACACACACACACATATATATATATATATATAGAATGGTCCACCATCATTTATACTAATGCAAAACAGCCCCTAATTGTTCATATGTATGCCAAGCAGTTTCAATTACATAGGTATACAATACATATACCAAAACAGTTTCTATATTTCCCTATGTGTCCCGAACAGTCCCAATTTTATATACACACACACACACACACACACATATATATATATATATATATATATATATACTCAAAATAGGGCATTTTTATTTATATACATATTTATACATTCAAAGCAATCCATCAAGTGTGTCACTCGAATGGTTCCTATATCTTTATCTATGTTTTCTTTCTAGCATTTCTATTATTCCAATCTATCTATAACACAAGATTTCAAAACTTAATATTTCACTATAAACCTCAACTAACCAAATCAAGAACTCTTTAAAACCATTCACAATTCGACTTAATCAAAAGGAAAAAGAATAACATTTTACCTCTTCTTTAAGCTAACCAATCAAATGCCCCTAGGATTAAATCCAATTAGTTTTACTCTTCATGCATCTATGGAAGTTTTGTTTACACACACTTTCTCT
Organism: Hibiscus mutabilis; assembly: GCA_019671005.1. Taxonomy (NCBI): domain Eukaryota; kingdom Viridiplantae; phylum Streptophyta; class Magnoliopsida; order Malvales; family Malvaceae; genus Hibiscus; species Hibiscus mutabilis. Next base: position 12,204,153 of record CM033726.1, on the reverse strand, counting down.
CCTTTGCATTTCGGTTGTCTTTAGGAGGGAGATGATCACTTAGGATTATCATTCCTTTGCCTGATTGCTTCCTCCACTTCCCATTTTCAACGTTGGACAAGTCTCCAAAATTATAAATTTTAACATGCAAACCACAACATTCAACATAGATTATTTTTTAGTCCTTTCGAGTTTGGCCATCCCTTATTCTCATGTTTCAAATTTGACCCCTAAAGCTCTTAATTGTTTATTCTAAAGGCATCTCAAACAATTTGTTATCACATTCGATTTAGTAATATAATTATAAGCCACATACTAATTAACCTCTTAAAACTCATATATGTTCCTTCATACTCCTTAAAATATAATTACTTTACTCATTTGCAAATTAATTTTTAGCTTAATTAGATCTTTCATTCTCAATTCTATTGACTTATTTATTCAATTGACTTGAATTGAATATTTAGTAATTTAAAGATAACATTATCAAGCATGTGATCACTTAGTAAAACTCCTAGCCCAGTTTTAGGGGTATTACACGTTGGTCACACACGGATCAAAAAACATAATTAGCAAACAGAGCGGGAGAAAAACACGAACAGCGGCAAAAACACAAGAGCTGCACCACAAAAGAGAAAGCGCGAAGCCAGCGAACCAGGAACTCCTAACCGCATGACATTTTGGGGGTCATCGAAAGGTATAAACAAGTTGAGTAATGCATAAGGGCGAGTAAACGGAGCCATCGCGTATAAGGATCAAGATCGACGATGTCTGAAGACCCAAAAAAATGAATTCAAAGGGCCAAGCCATCGGCCAGTCGTCAACGGAGACAAAAAGGAGGTGGAGCCAAAAAACACGGAGAGAACCCACCTTTTATTACCGAACCTGTAAGAAAACAAAAAAAAGAACAAAAAAGTAAAAATCTCAAAAAGAAAATCAAAAGAAACACCAACGACCATGGTGGAGGCATTGCCTAACCCCCGAACCACCATCGAGAAAAGTCACCCAAACAAGTATGAAACAAATGAACATTCCTCAAAAATAAAACATGCATGTGTAGAAGAAACGCCCAAAAGGACGAGACCATCAAGCACCATCGATGAATCTGAGGATAGTTTCCAAACTTTGGGCCTCACAGTTTGAGTATTCGTATAATACTCATTTTAATCAATATTCTATAAATATTTATATAAATTTTAATACATTTTTACTGTAATTTATACGACACTTTAATATTTTAAATATTATAGTATAAATGTATGCCTAACCCACAAGCACAAATGCAATTTGGTGTGTTTTGAATGAGAGGGGCCACGGGAGAGAGAGTACATGTACCGATGCCAAGTTGCCAACAAAACATAATGATAAAATTGATAATTGAACCCCAAAAATGAAGGCAAATGTGGGGTCACGCCACGTGCAAAGCTGATGGAGATGGTGGGGGTTCATCTCCCCTTCAATTCATTTCTTTCGATGCCCTTTGCAAGCTTTTCCTTCATTTTCAAACCCTTCCTAATCCTACTTTAATCCGCTTAATATTAGTTTGGTACCTATATGCAATTTGGTGTCCTTTTTGTTTAATTAAATAGAGAAATTATATTTTCATACCGAAATTTAATTCCATACAAGATTTGATAATATAAATATCTTTTAGCCACTAGGTTAATTAATGAATTTTTAGTATCCATCTTTTTGTGTGCAATTGGTATATATTTTTTATAGGTGTAATTAGATACTTAACATTTTTAATACTATAATTTGGTATCTGATTTTTTGGGTGCGATTAGGTATCCTATTTTTACGTTTTATTGCAGTTAGCTTCTTATTTTTTAAAATTACATGTGTTTATGCTTATTTCAATGTTTTTACATTTAAACCTGTAACACATGTTAGTCCATAAACTAAAAATGTTAAAATTATAAGTATTATTCAATTAGAATTAAACATGTATAATTAGGAAAAAAAGTGTAGACACCTAATTGTAAAATATGATACCTGATTGCACCAAAAAAATTAAATACTTAGTTGCACAAAAAAGTTAAAGGCTTAAATATACATTCGGTATTTGAACTATACATATTCTTCCATGTCAATACTTAAAGAAATTTTACTAGCAAATTATTACCTGAATTAGGCATCTTTTCCCAAGTTGGTATTGAAAGAATTTTCGCTCCCAAGTTGATACTTGAACTAGGCATCTTCTCCCAAGTTGATACCAAAACGTATACATTCTATCAATTTGTTCCTAATTTGAAATAATTCAATAAATTTAACCATCTATATTTAAAAATTGGAATAATTACATATTTAGTACCCCACCTATTCTCGTGTTACTGTTTTAATACCCCACCTATTTTTTTGGCAAAATGGTACCTAATGCTACGTTTTGTTTCTATTTTGGTACTCCGCCATTAAATAATTAACGGCAGACTAACTATGAGAGAGAAAATCACACGTGGTAAGGTGCCACATTATTTTTTTCTCTCCTAGTCAGCATACCACGTTGACTAAAATCATAAAAAAGCACATGTGGCATGCTGACTAGGAGAGAGAAAATGGCGTGGCAAAATGTACCTAACGTTAAATTTTCCTGTTCCCGCGTTACTGTTTTAGTACCCCACCTATTTTTTTGCAAAATGTACCTATGGTAGAATTATTTGTTCTTCTCCTAAATTATTTGTTCGTCTCCTGTAAATGTTATATCATTTTCCTCGTATAAAATTTTTTAATAGTAACTTGTTGTTTTATGTTAGAATGCACTTATCCCATTGTTGTTTTGATCCGTTAGGCTTGCTTGATTTGACAATAACGTAAAAATGACTAAATTGATGGATTTTTAAAATATAAATGATTAAATTTATTAAATTGTTTCGAATTATGACTAAATTGATAGAATGCATAAGTTTTGGAGCTAAATATGTTAATAAAAGCATTAAAATAGTGGATGAAATTAAAGTGTGAGTACCAAATTGGGAAAAAAAATTAAGTGTCAACTTGAGAGAAAGTGTGTAGTTCAGCTACTAACTTGTGAGCAAAATTTCTTTATGTTTCAACAATATGTGTATTAGATTTCATAGTTAAGTAGTCAAACCAACTATTAAAATCTAAAAACAAAGAAAAAGAAAAAAATAATTTTATTTCAAAGTTAATGTGTAAAATTAAATTAAAAGTTAAATATAAAATATTAGCATGTATTTATGAAATTTATTGTTAAGGAATAAAGAAATAAGTATTATTCATGACATTAAGGGCTATCAATAAGAACTACATAGATTTCAATCATTAATATTTATTTTAATTTTCAATAGAATCTAACAAAATGTAATTAATTACATTCCTGAAAAGTTGTGTTCCATTAGTTTAGGGTGTTTAAGGTAATTAAACCATAAAACTCTAAAATCACACAAACTTAACCCCTAAAACACTAAACATTAAATCCTAAACTATAAAACTCTAAACCATAAAGTACTAAACTCTAAACCCTAAAACAAAAACCCTAAACTATTAGACTTGTGTTAATTTTGATATAACTAAATTTGATTTAAGGACCAAATTGTAAAAATTGTAAATTTATGAAATCAACTTAATTTGTCAAAAATATGTTCTAAACATATAAAATGTTTTCATTTAAATCTAACTTGAACCAAATGTTTCTAACATCTTTTAAAGACAAAACAAAGTTAAAAATCTATTTTTGTTCGGTAAGGTTTTGAAACCTCTTTAAAGGTTTCGATACCTTTTTGATGAACTTCAACCCAGATTTCTAGTAAGCTTTATGGTTTTCGATACCTCTCCTTAAGGTTTTGAAACCTTAGGTCAGGTTTCAATACTTTTCCTTTGTGGTTTTGAAACTACACTTCCAATGGCTATATTTTGTATGAATTTTCAGTTAATGGTTTTAAAACCTCTGTGTAGGTGAGCAATAAATACTCAATTTTAATCTCCAAACTCCCTCCAAAGCCTCACAACGGTTAGAAAAGCTAAAGGGCATATAAAAGGGGTCTCTAAACAGTAATGAAGTATCAAGAAAGCCAATTCAAACATTCGAGCAATCAAAATCCAATATGTACTCAATTTTTCCATCTTTCTTGTAAACGCTAGTCTTGTTATTCATTGTAATTCATTTACTAGTGTTTCTTGGGTGTGTGAGAGAGCTTAAAATTCGCAAACACATTCCTTGAGAGGATTTTCTAAGTTTGCTTCTTTGTACTTAAATTTGGAAAATGATTTAATAGACTTTGGGGGTACAAGTCTATTGAATTGTGTAAGGTTACTCCTTATCCTAAAAGAAAGGTAAATTAGTGGATTTGTGAAATCCTTAGTGTGGTAACTAAGGTAGTGTATGTAGACTCCAATAAGGGAGTTGAACCACTCTAAATCTTCTTTCAAATTCCATTCTTTGCGATTAGTTTCCACATTTCTTTAAAATTCTAATTCACCCCATCTCTTGACTATATTCGATATATTGTTACACTCAACATAAACTCTAAACTTAAACCTTGAACCATAAACCTATTTTAGATGAATATTAATTACATTAAACACACTAAATTAATGAACACAACTTTTTAAGAATGTAAGTAATTACATTCTATTGAAAAACAAAACAATCATTAATGATTGGAATCTGTGTAGATTTTATTGACAGCACTTTAGCAAAATCCTCTAAAAATTATGTTTAACATTATACTAGAATATAATCTATTTTATAATTTAATTTGATTATTATTAAAATTATTAAAACTGTAAAAAATATAAGAGAAAAAGATAAAATAGCAACTCGGTGTCAAGTAACTTAACGTTAAAACCTAAAGAAAAAGATGATGTGATAGTTAACATAAATTTATATAACTACACATTTAATCCTCGTTATTTATGCATTCTATCAATTTAGCTTTAATTTTTATTTAATAAAAATAAATTAATCATTTGATTTGTCATCACTCATTTTTGTCCATATTGTAAATATTATAATATTATTATAGTAACTATTATATGTGTATATGTATGGCATATGTTTGTGGTATGTATATATTAATATTATGGTTATTATTAAATGGGCTAAAGGAAACAGATCACATAATAATATATATATATATGTACATAATAATTAATGTCAGTCCAAGTAAATATACAGTCCAAACAATATTGCAGACCCAATATAATTATCTACAAGGCCCGTTTGGACCCAATAACTAAACCTAAAAAATATCTAAAAAACCCCAATCTAATCTGATCTCTTATTTTTGCAGCCGCCAAGGGATCTATGCTGTTGGATCAATCTGATTCAACGGTCGAGATCCAACCGAGAGAACATTCTGGATTCTTCACGCGCGCGTGTCAACCACAGTCGCGGCTGTTCCGCTCGGCCACGCGTCCACGCGCCTGATTCTCATCTCTTTGCCATATGGCTGCTCGGCCGGATCTCCCGCACCGCCGTACACCGGCTATCAACCACCGGACATGCAAAACCAAAAAAAAAAAAAAGAACAAGCAAAGTCAGATCAAGCATGGGCAGCCATAAAATCGAACAGTATAGGATTAGGTTTAATATTTTCCTTTATTTGCATGTAAACAGATCTATATATTGAGATCCAAAAAATCATTGTAAAAAAGTTGATCATCATCAATAAAAACAAAAAAAAAAGCAAAACCTCAATCTTTGAGAGGTAAAAAAAAAGATTTCTTCTTTTATTTTAATTTTTAGATTCGAACAAAATAAAAAATAAAAGCAAAGGGGATTAGGGTTATACCCTCTCGGTCTCGGAGTCGTCGTCGTCTCGAACGGCCGAGGGGGTGCGCCGATGACCAGCACCGTTTCATTTTCCCTTTTTTTCAAATCTTCTCGATTTTAAGCCGATTTAAAGATGTCTAAGTTCGAAAAGGGGTTCTGGTTTGGGGTTTTTATTTAAAAAAAAAAGAATTTTTGGTTTAAATTTCCCAGATTTCGACGCCGGCACGATGGCGCACGGTGGCGTTCCACCGAAATCTGGGAATTCACGGCGGCCGGTGTGGTGGCCTTCAATCAGAATCTGGAACAAGGTAGAGGGTTTCAGAGGTTCTATTTCGTTTTTATTTTGTTTGTTTGTTTGTTTGGTTTCAAATGAATAAAAGATTAATAAAGTGTGTTTTATACTGGTCAGTTTAAAAGAAATGGGTTAATTTAATTTTTTAAATCCCTCCGCCCCTAATTTTATTGCGCCGCATTCCTCCCAATTCTCATCTCTTCCATTTCGGTCACCATTTTAGATCAGCTTTATTTTCCTTTTAATTTGGCCTTCAAATTTTTCTCTTGTTTCAATTTTGTCCCGAGATCGAAGGGTAAAATTACCCCTTTAACCCTTTTTTTGTTAGTTTATTCATTTATGTCCTTTTTATGTTATTTTAATATAATATGTTATTATGTATCATATATATGTATTAACATGGTTACTACATCCGTTTTTTCTTTACATATGTAGTATACTTATTTTATATTTTATATTTTATAATATATGTTTTATATATATTATTCATATTATTTATTCTATCATATGTGTTGTATAATATATGGTATGTTATATTATCCATATATATAGATTAATTATCCTTACTTAATGAATGGTTTATAAGTAGAATCTTTTTTATGGTATGTTTATATTAGTATTTTTATTTTACCATATATTGTTTTATTGACTTTTTTGGTTTTACCGTTTTTAACTCTACATATATGTAAATTAATTATGCTTATTTAATGTATGTTTTGTAAATAAAATCATTTTTATGGTATTTTTGTATTACCGTTTTTTATAGTATGTTAGTATTAGAATTTTGACTTTACCATATTTCTTTATTGGCTTTTTTTAGATTAACCATTTTAAAACTTTATATATATGTGTGTAAATTAATTATTTTTATTTAACATATATATTTCATATTAATAGCACCATCTTATATTATATTTTTTACGCATTAAATACATACCATATATATATTAATGTTTTACATATTTGTTATATATATATGTGTGTGAAAATATCTTACGTTTTTTTTTGTATGTAGATTTTTTACATGTGTTCTATATATTTTATATGTATAATTTATTATATACCATGTGTATCATATATTATTTTAAATATGTGTATATTCTAATATTTTTCATATATGTAAGTATTTTATATGTAACATATATTATTATTTCTTTTTGTGTGTTGGTTTTTATATTCTATATGTTAGTATAGAATAGTATATATTCTATTTATTTATGTGTATATGTTTATAATTATGTTATTGATATTTATTGGTTAATGTTTTCGTTTTATTTATACTTGTATCTATTAATTAATTATTATGTCTACTAAGTTTGCATATCGGATATATTAAATGTTCAATTCAAGGTTCTTTTTTTTTCGGAGATAAACTTGGCTACTAGTCTAAGAAGTAGATGATAGTTTTTATTTACTTTTCGAATACCGGGGCCCTTAAAATTTACTCGCGCGTACAACCAAATCTTAATTTAAATGTCACTTTAAAGTTTGACAACATAATAAATTTTAAATATATATTATTAAAAATAAAAATTATATTCAAGTCAAATTTAATTTTATTGTTAATCTTATTTAGTTTTTTTTTCAATGCATTAACTTTAATTTCATTATTATATTTCTTATTTTTAACAAAATTAAATTAACTTTAATTAAAATTTAAAAATCATATGAAAAATTCATTTAACGAAACCAAACTTATCATATGATTAAAGTTATATTCGTGAGTTTGAATTCGTTAAATAAATTTTTAATATAATTTAAAATTTTTATTTTAAATCATGCATTAACTATTATTTAAGATATATATATATATATATATAATGTTGTCAATTTTAATTTAATTATTATATTTTTTTGATGGTTTAAATATTTTTATGCGTCTCAAATGTGTCATGTTCGAGTCCTCTTAATTCATATTTATTTCTATTCTTCTAGCATTAACAACAAAAAAAAGACATAATAGAATTTATACTTTATATCACAAATGTGAATTTGGATCAGTGATAATGTCATGCCACTTATCCTAGGAACACCTAAGATTGAATCCCACCCTAACCAAATCTACACTTGCTTTTATTTTCCCTATCCAATTAGGTGGCGACAAGTGATTATTTTTTTTGTTAAATTAAAATTAGGATTATTTTGATAGAATGCATAAGTAACGAGGGTCAAATGTATAATTATACAAATTTTCTTAATTGCCATGTCTCCCTCTTCGTTAGGTTTTAATAGTATGTGGCTTGATTGATACCACTTAAATAGTTAATCGGTCATAATGACACAATTGAAAGTATATTGGTCATATTGAGACCACTCTCATAATTAGGTGATCATTTAATTAGTTTAACAGAAATTTAAAAGTTTGAAGGTCACAGAAGTTAAAAAAATTATACACTAAAATGATTTTTTATTAAAAGTGCAAGATCTAAAATATCATTAAACCAGGATAAAGTCTAACAAAAATCTTTGTACTATATTAAAAGTTCATTTTACTCTCTCTACTATAAAAAAGAATATTTTAATTCTCGTACTATACTTAAAAGTTCATTTTAATCTCTCTACTATTAAAAGAGACATTTTAGTCGATGTATGTTTGAAAAGTGAATATGTTGGTCCAAAATTTTAAAATTATAATTAGTTGGCTTAGTGTTGGGATGATCAATCAATGGAGAAAGTGGTCAAGAGGGGGGTGAATTGATAATTTAAAATTTTGGAAGCAATTTGAAAAATATAGACAATGGGACATAAGGATTTATAGTGGTTCAACCTTCTAACAAGGTCTACGTCCACTACCTTAGCTTCCTATTAAGGATTTAAAAAAAATCACTATGAATTCTTTAACTTTTCTAGGCTAGGAGGCAACCGTTACAAGTTCAAAGCTTTCTACTCAAAGCTTTGAAAGACTCACTCTTTTTACAAAGAAAGAATATGGCAAATGAAATGAATCCTCTCAAAGGTAATATTTTGCCCAATTACAAGATCACTCAAGCCAAACTTGAAAAATAAATATATAAATTTGGCTCTCTCAAGTGGGTTACAAAGGATTTGACTCTAATAGGCACAAATGTTGGATTTTTGCTTGAAGGCTTGTAAGTTGATCAATAGTTGTTGTAGTGGCTTTGGAGACTTCTATTTATACCCCTTCATTGATTTCTAACCGTTTGGGTGGTTGAGAAAATAAATAGAGCCGTTCGAGAGATGATTTCCCGCAATAAATGTTGTTTGTCAACCTATCGTATCGGTACACGACCTTGCCGTATCGGTACCTGACACACAAAAATATAAATGTTGTACAAAGGGCGTATCAATACGATAGATGAGCATGTCAGTACGGTATATTAAATAAACAGTGGCGTACCAAAACGGTATCGCCATATTGATACGGGAAAACTTATTGGAATCCTTGTTTTACAAATATAAAGTACCGTATCGATACGCTAAATAGGCGTATCCGTACGCTATAACTAATGTTTAAAGTTTAGGATTCCAATAAACTGACAAAGCAACGATCAAGTTTTAAATGCCAAGATTTGGAAAATCTAACACCCTGTATCGATACGGGTGGCAATCATATCGATACTCAACTAGCCGTTATCTCCCTATTTATGTGGCGTATCGAAACGGTAACAAAGTGTTCCGAAACACCGTACCGGAACGATCATAAATCGTATCGGTATGCGATAGCCCTTTTCTTGAAAATAAATTATAGTAGCGAGAGACCATATCGATACGGTACATAGTGTATCGATATGCTTAGTTAAGACTTGGCTATTTGAGTAGAAAAACACTTAGAAAATATTTGGGGTTTTAGTTTTTTATTTATTTAGAAACGATGTTAAGTTTGAATCCTTGTCATTTTGTGAGTAATTTTTGGTACTTAAAAAATTATCTTATTTTGCAAAATAGTTCTTCAAAATACTTGTTATATCAAAATCAAATATTGGTTTTACAATCTCCCATTTTTTATATAAAAACCCAAAATAATTTTTTAAGTCTTTTTGAATAAAACTCCCCATTTCTTTAAGACTATTTAAGTTTGAATAAATTTTGAAAAATTTAACCTTATAATCCTCCCCCTTTTTGTTAGATCAAAATCAATGGGTAAATATAAATTACAATAAAGAGCTCCAAGCAATTAAACAACATAAATATTATTAAATCCAAAGCAAATATTCAAGCAACATAAAATCCAACTTAAAACATAATCCAAAAACATAAACCATAAAGCATAAAGTTCATAGGAATTCAAATAAAATATAGGTGCATAAATTTAAGTCCTAAATATGATATGAAATATGCAATGACATGAGATGCACGAGCCTAAGGGACTTCATCACTATCTTCATCCCCATCCTCATCGTCTATGCCATCGTCCCCAAGCGAGTGACCACACAATTCTCCATGGAAAGCGGTGAGAGTGATGTCTATGGAAGCTTGGCGAGACTCCATAGAAGTCACTCGTGCCTCCAAGGAATTGAAATGTGCATAAATAGAATCAAACCTTGTGTTCATCTCGTTGAATTTCCTATCAAAGTAGGCCATGAGAGCATCCATGGAAGGTTGAGCAACTAGAGCTTCTTGATCAACTTGAGGATTCGCCACTGGTTCTGGTTGAGCATCACTTGGAAGATTGGCAATCCGAACCCATTCATCATTATAAAATGTGAACTTGGCACGCCTTAGAGAATGCTCATCAATTGGATCGGTGAGAGGCAAGGCAAGGTCATAGGAACAACTAATGTCAAACTTGTGGAAGATGAAGCTTAGAATGGTGCTATAGGTGAAGGATATGACTTGGGCGGTGTAAATTTTTTTGACAAGATGGACAAGCTTGACAAAGATAATTTGGGCAAGGTTAGGGCGAATACCTTCACGAAAGCACTTAAGCCAAAAGTCATCGACTTTGCGAATTGTGGACCATTTACCACCAGATGATCGAAACCACCAAGTGATAAGGAGGTGAAGGAAACGGTCGTGAGCGTCAAGGACATTAACGGAGCCACAAAGAGTGTGAGGAAATTCATTTTCATTATCAAGACCCATGTTTTCCATTCCCAAAAGATCAGTTAAAATTTGAGAATTAAGGCAAATAGGTTTTTCCATAAGATAAGATTCTAAAACAATAACCTCGGTATTTGCTTCATTTGAAATACATCGGGCATTTGAAAAGAACATAAGGACAAGATTTTTATAAAGAATCTCGGGTACACTCAAAAAAGACATAAATTTCCATTCTCGCATTAAATCAAGATAGCGAAATTTAAAAATAATATAAGTCATAAATTGCATGGAAAGAACTCTTTCACGTCGATTTGTGAAGTTTTGAAAACTTTTAAAACGTTCAATGTCAGTTGTTTAAGGAAGACATTTGCGATAAAGTTGGGAAATGTTTGGTCGGGTACCATTATTATCGGGATTGGATGAAAGAGGATTTCTAGTGGTAGAACTAGCTCCAATCTCCCTTCTTGCTCTTTTTTAGGACCCATAACCAAAATCCTGAAAATTTTCAAATCAAAAACACATGTATGCATAAATCATCATATTCGATCCAATTAATTAATCCATTAATCAAGGTAAGGTAAAAATATATGTTTTATAGTTTAAAAATCTATACAAATATAAATAAAATTTTTGGTAAAGAAAATTTTGAAAATAGTGTAAAAAATTATATGAGTATATTTTTATATTCGAATAAAAAGTTTCGAGTTTTTGAAAGATTTTTGGGAAAACTATGATGGTAAACATATATACATTTTAAAAGTATAATTTAAAAACAAAAAAATATACAAAAATAAAGAAAATGAAATTTAAAGAAAATAAGGGTTTACCTTGAGTTATGGAGATGTAGGATGAATAAGGGATGATTGTGCACAAAGTTGATGAAGATAGCTAGGGTTTAATGTGGGAAACAAAAACCCTATAAAAAATTGGTTGATTTGATGAAAAAATTAATGGATTTGAGTGGTTTTTATAGAAGGGGCCAAAATAGGGTTTTGATGAAAAAGTGAGGAGTTTGAGTTCTAATTGGAAAACAACATTTAAAGCCTTATCTAACTCACAACGGCTATGCGTACCGATACGCTTAAAGTGCGTATCAACACACCTTTTCGGTATGCTTATCAGTCATACCGATCCTTAACCTGTATCGAAACGGGATTTACCCATATTGAAACACTTCCCGTTAACCGTATCGATATGCCTTGACCAAAAATAACATTTTTGGCTGCAAGGTGCTCGAAAATTCAAACTTAATCGAATCAATATGTATGAAAATGTTATGATATCATCATGTATGAGCATAAATAGATGCATACTCCCCCTAACAACATGAATAGATGCATATAGGATTAAAAAATATAAGCGAAAAAATCAATCAAATCCAATCAACTTTTAGACACCAAAAAGGCTCTAAGGTTCAAGAAAGGCTAGTAAGCCCTAACTCTCTCTTAAGAGTCCAAAAACACTCATTGTCTAATGCTTTTGTAAAGATGTCCGCTACTTGGTTCAAGGTAGAACTACATCATTTTTCAAGACATGATCTCTAATGAAATGATGTCTTATTTCTATGTGTTTGGTTCTAGAATGTTGGATAGGATTCTTAGTGAGACAAATGGCACTAATATTGTCACACCTAATGGGGATAGTACCTACATCAATTCCATAATCTAAAAGTTGTTGCTTCATCCAAAGGACTTGATCACAACAACTTCCTAACGATATGTACTCCACCTCAGTGCTAGATAATGCTACACTATTTTGCTTCTTAGAAAACCATGATATGAGCATACTACCTAAGAATTGACATATACCGGAGGTAATTTTTCTATCTATCTTACAACCCCCATAATTCGCATCCGAGAAAGTATGTAAACTAAATGAAGATTATCTAGGATACCAAAGACCTAAACAAGGTGTATCTCTAAAGTATCTAAAGATTCTCTTAACGGCTATAAGGTGTGATTCTCTATGACTTGTTTGAAATCTAGCACACAAGTAAACACTAAACATTATATCTGGTCTACTTGCGGTAAGATAAAGCAAAGATCCTATCATTGATCTATAAAGCTTTAAATCAACACACTTACCTCTTTCATCTTTGTCAAGTTTTGTGGAAGAACTCATTGGTGTGGCTTGAGGTTTCACATTCTCCAAGCCAAACTTCTTGAGCATGTCCTTGATGTACTTAGCTTGATTGATGAAGATGTCGTTATCTTTTTGTTTAATTTGAAGCCCCAAGAAAAATGAGAGCTCCCCCATCATGCTCACCTCAAACTCACATTACATCAACTTAGCAAACTCTTGACAAAGAAATTCATTAGTAGAACCAAAAATTATATCATCAACATAAATTTGAACTACTAATATGTCTTTTTCATTTTTTATGAAGAGTATAGTATCCACCTTTCCTTTATCAAAACCTTTCAATTAGAAAATTTGATAAACGTTCATACCAAGCTCTAAGATCTTGTTTCAAACCATATAAAGCCTTTGAAAGTTTAAAAAACATGGTTTTGGTATTTTGGATCTTCAAAACCGGGTGGTTGTTCTATATACACTTCTTCATTTATAAAACCATTTAAAAATGCACATTTTACATCCATTTAAAAAAGCTTGAACTCATGATAACATGTAAATGCAAGCAACATCCTAATGGCTTCCATTCTAGCTACGGGTGCATAGGTTTCTTCAAAATCGATTCCCTCTTCTTGAGTATAACCTTGAGCAACAAGTCTAGCCTTGTTTCTCACTATGTTACCACTCTCATCTAGTTTGTTTCTAAAACCCATTTAGTTCCTATTGTAGACTTATTATTAGGTCTATCAACTAATGTCCATACTTTACTTCTCTCAAATTGATTTAACTCTTCTTGCATGGCCAATATCCAACATTCATCATTTAATGCTTCTTTGGTATTTTTCGGCTCTATGCATGAGAGAAATGCAACATAATTACAAAAATTCTTAAGAGAAGATCTAGTGGTTTACCCTTTGGATGGATCACCCAAAAGCTTACCACCTTTGACATAGTTGAACTCTCTTGGGTAGGAGACCTCATTTTCCTCTAGAGTCATGTCCTTTAATGCTTCTGTAAGTGGATCTTGTTGTTCTTCTTTTGCTAGAACTTTATCTACCTTTGATGATTGTCCTCCACCATCATTGGCATCAAAAATCCCTATATCATTATCATCACAAGAATCCTTCCTTGGAATGAGGTTATCATCGAAAACCACATGTATAGACTCTTCTAATACTAAAGTTCTTTTGTTAAATACACGATAGGGTTTAGAGTTTAAAGAATAACCTAGAAAAATAGCTTTATCACTTTTAGCATCAAATTTGTCTAAATTATCTTTTCCATTGTTTAAAACAAAACATTTACAACCAAATGGATGAAAATAGCTAATGTTAGGCTTTTTATTCTTTAAAAGTTCATAAGGAGTTTTTTTAAAATAGGCTTAATCATTACTCTATTTATAATATAGCAAGCCGTATTAGTGACTTCCGCCTAAAAATATTTAGGCAAATTGTTTTCACAAAGCATGGTTCTAGCCATTTCCTCTAAAGTACGATTTTTCCTCTCAACAACCCCATTTTGTTGAGGTGTTCGAGGGGCTGAAAAATTATGGCTTATACCACTTGAGTTACAAAATTCTTCAAAACCTAGATTTTGAAATTCGGTTCCATGTCACTTCGAATATGTGAAATAAATTGACCAAAATTGTTTTGATTTACTTTTAAAAATGTGATTAGGGGTGTTCAAAACTTCAGTTAACCGAATTAACCGACCGAACTAAATTTTTTTTGGTTAATCGGTCGGTTAATTTTAGGTTCGATCGGTTAACGGTTAATGATTTTTTTCAAACTTCGATTATCGGTTAATTCGGTTCGAAATCGGTCGGTTGACCGAATTAACAGAATTAACCGAAATTTTTATATATTATATATTTTATATATTTATTTTTGGTCACTAAACTTTTAAAAATTATAAAATGGTTATTAAACTTTATAAAATTAGCACAAAATGATCATTAAATTTATTAATTATTAAAAAATAATCATTAAAATTTTCAATATTTATCAATAATTTATAACGTGCAATGAATCAATGATCATTTTGTAATAATTTGACAAGTTTAATGGTTATTTTATAACTTTTGAAAGTTAAGTGGCTAAAAAGATCATTTTAACATAGTTTAGTGACCATTTGTGTAATTTACCCAAAGTTTTTTTAAAAAGTTCAGTTAATTCGGTTAACCGACCGAATTAACCGAACTTTTTTTTCGGTTCGGTTAAATTTTTTTTGAAAAAAATCGGTTCAGTTAATGGTTAATAGGAAAAAAATTCGGTTAAGGGATTTCGGGATGTTCGATTCGGTCGGTTAACCGAACCGGCCGCTTGAACACCCCTAAATGTGATGAATTTTTCTAAAGCCTCATCCTTGGTACTTAAAAATAAAACCCAAGTATATCTAGAATAGTCATCTACTAAGACAAATGCATATGATTTTCCACCCAAGCTAGTTTTTCTAATAGGGCCCAAAAGATCCATGTGGATCAATTGTAAAACTCTACTTGTAGAAACATAATTAATAGGTTTAAAAGAAACTCTTTTATGTTTGCCTTTTGCACAAGCATCACAAATTTTGTCATTCGAAAACTTTATTTTAGGCAAACCTCTTACAAGATCATTTGAAACCAATTTTTCCAAAACACTTATGCTTGCATGCCCTAGTTTTCTATGCCATAACCATGAATCATGCTCATTATTAGCAACAAAACATGCATTAGAAATATGAATGTCATCTAAATGCACCATGTATATGTTTCCTATGTGGTGACCAAAAAGCACAATTTTATGGGTTTTGATGTTTATAATTTTGCAACCATATAAATCAAAAATCACAACGAAACCTTTATCGCAAAGTTGACTTATGCTTAACAAATTATATTTAAGACCATTGACATATAAGACATTTTCAATAAGTATGGAAGAGTGATTACCAATGGAACCAATTCCTTCAATTTGGCTTTTGGAATTGTCACCAAATGTTACTACTCATCCTCTCTTTAGATTTAGTTTCGAGAATCTACTATTGTCTCCGGTCATTTGTCTCAAGCATCCACTATCAAGGTACCACCAATTTTGCACTTGAAGCTTTGGCCTTGTAGCAATGCTCTCCCTACAAACAAAGAATTATCCATGAGTATTAGCTCAAAACTACTTGGTTCCCTTGGGAATCCAAGATGCAATTGCCTTAAGATTGTTAGAAGTAACAAGTTCCTTAGGAACCCACACACTTCTAATCTTCTTACCTTTAGAGGGTCTTTGGAAGCCTCTTTGTTTGTACTCGTTAAAGTTCCTTTTTACATGGTTTTTGAAGAATTTCCTTTTTCAAAACAAGAATTCCCAACTTTGCTCAAGGAAGCTTTAAGATCACCAACTTCTTTTTGGTGATCATCATGAACTTTAGAAAGAAGGTTGTTTAAATCTTGATTTTTCTTTTTAAAATCATTTAGTTTGGCTTGTAAATCAAAAACTTTCTTCTCAAGTTCTGAATTAGTTTTGGACAAAGAATCGTTTTGATTTTTCAAATCGAAAATTATTTTTTTGTTTTTCAAATGTGATTCTTTGTACTTCAAAACTAACTCATCATAAACCTCTTGCAACTCATTGTAATCATCACAATATTCATCATAAATAAGATCATTAGATGAGTTGGAGGTTACCTTAGGATCATCCTCAAAGTCCATGAGACATAGGTTTGCAACTTCTTGCTCCTCATCACTTGACGATTCTTTACCGCTCCAAGTGGCTACATGTGCCTTGTGCTTATTCTTTTTCTTGAAGCCTTTCTTCTTAAGTTTGGGACAATCGATCTTGATGTGTCTCGGCTTCTTGCACTCATACACACTATAGGATCATTCTCTTCTTCCTTGCTTTTGTTCTTGAAATCCCTTCTTTGATTGAACTTTCTTCCACATTTGGATTTCATGAACCGAGTGAATCGTTTGGCTAGCATAGCCAATTCATCATCTTCCACCTCTCTTGAATCACTCTCATCTTGTGATGCTTTGAAAGCAATTCCGATCTTCATCTTCTTTATTTCCTTCTTTTCGACCTTCATCTCTTTCTTTGTCTTTTTTTCATCTCTTCCTTTCTTCATTATCTCGTGGGTGAGAAGAGACCCCATCAGAGCATCAAGCTTCAACATATTGAGATCCTCTGCTTCGATGATGGCTATTCTCTTACCGTCCCAAGACTCAAGAAGCGAATAAATGAGCTTTCAGACAAGCTTTTCTTTCAGAATGACTTCTCTGAATTTTTAAGACTATTGATTATTACGAAGAATCAATCAAACATCTTTAAGATGTCTTCATCCAGCTCCATCTTGAAGTTCTCGTAGCTTAGATTTAGGAGTTCAATCTTGGTCTCTTTTACTTCGTTGGTGCCCTCGTGCAAGAGGACATCTTTGAGTACTCATCCGGTCTAAGTGGGCAAAAGAGCATATGCATGGCTTTGTCGTTGATTTGTAGCTTCTTTTGATCTTTATCGGTTATCTCATGCTTGGACTTCGAAACAAGCCGATCACATTCTCTCTTCATTGGGATAGCCGCTCCATCTTCAACTATATCCCATAGGAGGTAGTCATGGGATTTGATGAAGAGCCTCATACGATTCTTCCAATAGAGATAGTTATCCCTATTGAAATATGGAGGTTTAGTGATGGATTGAGACTCATAGAGGTGGTTGCCAGAAGTAGATGCCATGGCTTGATCTTCTATTGATGAATCACCTTCTAGGATCGCCTCAACGGTGGTTAGACCTTCGATTGAGTGTGGCTCTGATACCAATTGTTGAGATGCTCAATCAATGGAGAAAGTGGCCAAAAGGGGGTGAATTGGTAATTTAAAATTTTGGAAGCAGTTTGAAAATATAGACAATGTGACATATGGATTTATAGTGGTTCAACCTTCTAACAAGGTCTACGTCCACTACCTTAGCTTCCTACTAAGGATTTCAATAAATTCACTATGAATTCTTCCCCTTTTCTAGGCTTAGGAGGCAATCGTTACAAGTTCAAAGCTTTCTACCCAAAGCTTTGAAAGACTTACTCTTTTTACAAAGAAAAAATATGGCAAATGAAATGAATCCTCTCAAAAGTAATATTTTGCCCAATTACAAGACCACTCAACCCAAACTTGAAAAATAAATAATACAAATTTGTCTATCTCAAGTGGGTTACAAAGAATTTGACTCTAATAGGCACAAATGTTGGATTTTTGCTTGAAGGCTTGTAAGTTGATCAATAGTTGTTGTGGTGGCTTTGGATACTTCTATTTATACCCCTTCATTGATTTCTAACCATTTGGGTAGTTGAGAAAATGAATAGAGCCGTTGGAGAGCTGATTTCTCAAAATAAATATTGTCTGCCAACCTACCATATCGGTACATAACCTTGCCGTATCATTACCTGACACACAAAAATATAACCTTTGTACAAATGGCGTATCGATACGCAGAAGGGGCATATCGGTACGGGATGTAAATAAACAGTGGCGTACCGGTACTGATCGCCATATCGGTACGAGGAAAACTTATGGAATCCTTGTTTTGCAAATATAAAGCACCGTATCAATACGTTAAATAGGCGTATCGGTACGCTATAACTAATTTTTAAAGTTTGGGATTCCAATAAACTGACAAGGCAACAGTCAAGTTTTAAATGCCAAGATTTGGAAAATCTAACACCCCGTATCGATACGAGTGGCAACCGTGTCGATACTCAACTAGTTGTTATCTCCCTATTTACGTGGTGTATTGAAACGGTAACGAAGTGTTCCGAAACACCGTACCGGAATGGTCATAAACCGTATCATTACGCGATAGCCCTTTTCTTAAAAATAAATTACAGTAACGAGAGACCGTATCGATACAGTACATAGTATATCGATACACTTAGTTAAAACTTATTTATTTGAGTAGAAAAACACTTACGGAATATTTGGGGTTTTAGTTTTTTATTTATTTAGAAACACTGTTAAGTTTGAATCCTTGCCATTTTGTGAGTAATTTTGGGTACTTAAAAATTTATCTTATTTTGCAAAATAGTCCTTCAAAATACCTATTATATCAAAATCAAATATTGGTTTTACACTTAGTTATTTTGGTTTAAAGACTCATTAAGTCTCTGTCAGTTTGAAATTGAGCAAATTGATCCCTCTTGAAAAAAGAATTTTGAAATCCGTCAATTTTAAAAGTGAGTAAATAAGAATAATCTATGATGATTTAACCCTTTTCGTCAGTACATGGCACATGCCCAACTATGATTGGACACTCTTTTTAAATGAAATAAACAAAAAAATATATAGGGTAATTATACCATGCACATGCGGTGGAAACTTTTTGTTTCCATAACCGCCCTAATTTTATGGGTTAGAGATCTAGTTTAGAGTTTATAGATTAGGGGTTTATGTTTATATTCTTAGAATTTAGGGGTTGTGGTTTAAATTTATGGTTTAGGGTTAGAATTTATGGCTTATAAGTTAAAACCTAAATCCTTAACATATTACCCTAACCTCTAAACCCTAACCTTTAAACCCTAAATCCTAACCACAATTCCTAAACCCATAAGCTTAAACCCCTAAATTCTAAATATTAAATTGAATCTCTAATCCTAAAATTAGGGCGCTTGTAGAAACAAAAAAGTTTCCACCGCCGGTGCATGAGATATTTTCCCAAAAATATATAGTTATATATTTTTTTTCATATTTTTTAAAGTTTTGGTAAAATTTTTAAATTTTTTATGATTTTTTGCATTGTGTTTTTCAGTTAAACCCTTACTCTCACTTCAAATCTAAAAGTTCTAAGAAAATTTAATGTACACTTTTTCAATTAAAAATTTTATGTTTTGACTTGTAATTGTAATATTATTGCTAGTGAAGAAAACTACGTAGTTAGAATATGAATTAATTTTATGTAAAAATTCACACACAAAATTTGAGAGAGATTAATTTGCTCGAGTTCAAAACTAAGAGACCTAAAAAATGTTTAAACTAAAATATCTAATTCATCTACCTATAACTTTAGCATTTTAAAATGAACAAGGACCAAAATGTTAACTTTTCAAACAAACAAGGACAAAAATGTTCTTTTTTATAGTAGAGGGACTAAAATGAATTTATATGTATAATTTTAGGGACTAAAATGTTCTTTTTATTGTAAAAGGACTAAAATGAACTTTTGAATATAATACATGTACTTCTACTATACTTTAACGCATTAGACAATCATTTATTTAAAAATAAATCCTACACCAATCATGCTTTAGCATCTTATTCAAAAATAAAATCTAATTTCATAAAACGTATCCAAAATATATTCCAAATTGATAACAAGAAAGAGTTCAATTTGGATACCTCGGTGGTCATTTTCACTTACTATAAACTTATTTTGTTTTGAAAAATTAGTTGGAACCCATTTTTCAACTTAAATAAATATTCAATCTTTTTTTTAAATTTTTTTTACCCCAAAGTTTGAGTTGACGAAGGAAGGTTATGACTTGTGATAGATATGTAAAATATCTCTTTTCACAAGAATTATATAGAAAAGTGGGCCATAGAAATATATATTTCTTCTCACACACGCATGTATACTTCATTAGATTAGGTTACATTGACTTGGAGGCTATTGTCAAAAGCTTAATTAATTGTAGCAGCAGGCTTTGAATTTTGCCTCGTTACATACATAAATAAATAAAATATTAACGCGATCAACGAGTTAGTCCAAATGATAAATAATCTAGTATCTTTTAAGTAAGTTTAAAGTTTTGTGTATGCGAAAATTTTTTGTTGGAAGACTTACCCACTAAAATTAGGTGTGCGACGCAAGTCGATCTAGATATTATTATATTTAATTAAATTGACTATTATTTATATAACATAGAATTTAATTTTTAAGTTTTTTTAGTGTGAGGCATAGCAATGACATAATTAGGGGTAGGAGATTTTTGTTAAAGAAATGAGAATATGTGAAGGGTAAAACTTTGATACACAGGCTGTGTAAAATTAATTTTACACAAGCCTGTGTATTTACCGTATAAAAACCTAAATCTTAAATTTCTAACCTTAACCCTACAAAATAAACCTTAAACCCTATACACTAAATTCTAAACACTAAACTTAAATTCTAAACCCTACAACCTAAACCCCTAAACCTTAAACTCTAAACTAAAACCTAACCCCTAAAACTAAAAGGCACGTATAAACTAAAGCTTACATGGTCTGTGTATCAAAGTTTTTTCCATATGTGAAACTAGAAAATGATAATAAATTCACGATTTTTCTAAAATGTTCTGTAAAGTTGAAAAAGTTGAAAATATGACTTAACCATGAGATGCGGAGTGGTGGTTGCTCACCTCATCCTACTAATGGAAATAGAATACATTTTATGGTCAGTCGTTTACCTCTTAATGAGAACACCCGCATTAGATACCTTGGCTCAAACCAAACTTAATGAATTGACTTGAGTTAAAAAGAAAATATAGACCGGTGAGATTTGTCATAATAAAATTTTATTTTATTAACCACACCTGTTTTTCAATTTTCTAAAAATAGAAAATAAAATTATTCTTCAAATAAAAATAAAAAAAGAAAATGTAAAATGTTTTCGGAAATCAAACGCTACCTAAATTTTGTATTGGAAAAAAAAATAGTTTGAATATTTTTTTATTATTTTATTCGAGTATAAAATAGTATGTGTCTAGAGATAAAGCTCCCTAAGGGTCCAATGGAGCTAGACTTCTGTTACAAATTTTAAATATTTAATAAATTTTAGTCTAATAACAATTTGTCTCTGTAAAAAAGTAAATGTGTAAATTAAAAAAGTTTATTAAATATTTAATTAAGTAGGGGCTGAATTAAAAAAAATGGGCTCATGCCCTCAATTTTTTTGGTCTAATAATAATTTATGTCACTATATGTTTAAATATTAGACAAGTTAGATCTTCCCCATGAGTTTTGAGTTTAAATACTTTATAAGCCCTTGTATTTTTTTAAATTCAAAATTTTGGCCTCATCTAATATTCGATCGTGGCTCTATCACTATCTGTGTCTAGTTTCAAATTTGGATAAATTCACGCACACCTGTAGACTAGAATACTCGAATCTGGGTCATCGACCATTAAGCTTCCGTTAAAACTTAACAAAGATAGTGACATAGTAGTGTATAGTAGTGTATTTTAAAATCTAAACTTTAGTATTCTATCAATTTGGTTTTAATTTGAAACAACTCATCAAATTAAACTATTGTTTTAAATATAAAGGTCAAACCCCAAAATTATCTCTTTTTATCCTTTCTCTTCTTCCTCTCTCCCTCCCTATTTTTAACCAAAGCTATGTATGCTTTTAAATACTTGTGTTCTAAAGCAACTCATAAGAAAAGCATATATTTTATGGATTATTATCCTATACACTAGTGGAATTTAAGGTTTTAGTTTAGAGTTTACAGGTTAGAGATTTAGATTGTAGGTATAGAATTTAAGGGTTATAGTTGGAATTTAAGGTTTAAGCTTTAGTTTTTAGGAGTTTAAGCTTAAGGATTTCAATTTTAAATTCTAGTCTTAGATTAGGTACGTATGTGTAAAAAACTTTACACCGCTTGTATATAAAATAATTGTCAATATTTTATTACTTTTAATTTTATTCAATTATTTTTTGCTCTTTGTCTGAAGCTTTAAACTCTATCTCTATTTGATTTCTCATTCTTGCTCTCTTTATAAGTTAAAGTTACAAGGACAGGCTTGTGGAGCTTTAAGCTCCATCTCTATTTGATTTCCCATTCTTGCTCTCTTTATAGCTTAACGTTGCAAGGATCAACAGTGGATTGGGGAAGAACATAGACGAAGCTATGATTAAATATTAGAAGGGATAAGAGTTGATTAAACTTTTAAATTTAAAAATTGAAAGGGATAGAGACCTTATTTAACTAACACGTAAGTTAAAAAATGCCTAAAATACTATTAATGGCTCCGTCCATGAGGAAGAGGACCAAAAAATTAGGGACCGAGAGATGTATGGGTTGAGAGGGGCTCTTATCTCTCCTAAAATTTTTTGCTACAACAATATTTTAGGTCATTCTTAGTTTAAATAATAATCAAATAAGGTTTTTACCCCTCTTATTTTTTAGATTTAAAGGCTTAATAAACTTTTACCCCTTCCAACATTTGATCTCAACTCTATCCTTGCAAATAATGAGACTCTCTTTTCAATACTTGAAATGAGCCAGCCATGAGATGGTGGTGTTGGAGAACACAAGAGGGATAAACTAATGTGAAACCTATAGATTTATGGCTATTGATTCTTCAACGTTATATTCAGATATTGAGCAAAAGATGATTTTTTTCGACATGCACCTAACTTGATGATCTTTTCAATGATCCCACAATGACCCTTATTAAAAAAAAATTAATATCAAAATAAGTGTTCAAATTATCTCAGTTTTTAGATGTTTAATTTTTTAACACATTTAAGTGCTCAAATTATTATTATTTTGGTCAAAATAAGTGCATCAATTGACTTTAAAAGAAAAGAAAAACAGTTTGAGCACCTAAAAGAGATAAAAAAATTTAAACACCTAAAAAAAGGGACAATTGAAACACTTATTTTAATATTAAGCCTTTAAAAAATTCAGACATGTTTTCAAAATCTATTTACATGATACATATATAAATTACAAGATTCATCTAGGTATTGTTCTCTAAGTTATAAAATTGTTTGCCTTTCTTGATATATAATGTTATATCCAAATAATGAGCAAAGATGGTTTTTTCATTTCAATTTCTTTTGAAAATTTTGATTAAACAATTGATGAACATATCACTAAAAAAGTTTGGGGATTGATATTATCTACCTTTTCTTGTTTAATTTGCAGACCAAGAGATTACCAAAGATGGATATTTTTCCTTTTAAATTCTTGTCTTTTTTTTAAAATTTTTCAAGATTGAGATAAATTCATGATTTTGAAGGGGGGTCGTTTAAAACTTTGAAATGAGGTTGATTGAGGTTTACAATTTGATATGGGAATTGGATGATAAAGGTTTAAAAATCTATAAGAATTTGATAAATGAATTTCAATGGCAGATCAAATTAGAAAAAAGAGAATTTACGAAGGGAAAAAGAGAGGAAGAAGAAAGAGGATGAAAAATTTGAATAGGAATCATCTATTTTCTAGTGTCTCTATTTATTTATTTATTTATTTATTTATTCCTACAATAAAAATTTAGATTTAGGGTTAAGTTTTAAGGTTATGGTTTAGGATTAGAGTATAGGGAGATGGGAGTATGTTGTGTTTTTTAGGATTTAAGGTTTATGATTTAAAATTTAGGGTTATAACTTAGAATTTAATTTTTTGCTGTTGTGACATAAAAATAGGCACTGAAAAGGCAGAGAATTTTTGTCCAAAATTTTTTGGTGTAACTCAAATGTTTAAGATGGAGATTAAAGTGGTAGAATTTGGATCAAATTGATGAATGTATAAGATTTGAGACTAAACCAGTTATTAAAGTTACATAATTATTTCCGTTAATTTTTAATGTTTGGGGATTAAAATAGAATTATAACGTAATTTTATTGATAATTTTACTAAAAAAAATAGTTAACCGATAAAAACAGAAATATAAAAATAAACAAGGGGCTAAATAGGTAGTTTACTCTAAATTAATTAGGGTGGTTATAAAAAAATACTGTACGTGGAAACTTACTGCTGCAGGGAGCTATAGTTAGGATCAGCTTTCGATAGAGTGAAGTGAGTCAAAAAAAATTTTAAATTATTCGAGTTGGTGCGTCATATTTTATAACTCAAATTTTATTTAAAATTTTTTTGATTCTAATCAAGTTTAAGAAATTCGACTCGAATCGAGTCGAGTTTTCGAGTTTCTAAAAAAATTAATTATAATTATTTATCATGTTATAGTACGATTTGATTTCAATTTAAACGTCATTCTCTAATCATATAAGATATGTATATATATATATATATTTATATGTTGTAATATTTTCATATTTTTATACATCGATATATATTTATCATAAAAAATTGAGAAACTCGTCTTAAACTTAAAAATAAATTCACTAATTACTAAAAATTTCTAGTTATTAGAGTTATTCAAATTTTTATTTTACAACTCAAACTTCATTTGAATTTTTTTCGAGTCGAGTCGAGTTTATAAAATTTTGAGTCGAGTCAAAACTAGTCGAATATTTTCACATTAAGTAGATTTATTCAATTTTTTCGAATCGAGTTTTGCTCACCCGATACAGTCTCCTCTGCATTAAAATGTTTTTAATTATTATGATTAATAAAATTGATTTTATTTATTCTAAAATCAACGTTCAGACATGAGAAAACTCAATTTCTAAACTCAGACATCCTCCTCTCCATTTCTATCAATCTCTCTCCACGCGATCTACGCAATTCTCTAAAGCTAAAATGAAAAAGAAAGATTGATTCTTTTTGTTGAAAAATCCATCTCTTTAAGCTTAGATTTCTAGGGTTTATTTTAAGTATTTCGTTATGGTTTTTGCTTCTTAGCTGGCGGTTTATGGGATTACATAAAGCAAAATTTTCACTCTATTTTCCTAAATTTATTATTGGGTTGGAGCTCAGATTCGCGGATGTGATGTAAGTCCCTTTTTCTTTTCTCTTTATTTGATGTTTAGCAGTATTTGTTAGCCATTATTTCTCAGTTAATTACGGTGTTCGTTGGAGTTTGTATGTAGATCTGTTGTTTGGAACTTACTGTTTTGAGCACTTTTCAGATCGTAATTTTTTGTTTGGTTTCTGAGAAAATTGGGGAGGAAAAAGAAAGAAAGTTAAGTATTAAATCACGTTGTCAACGATAAAAAAGTTTGAAATCGACACACTTGTGTTTTTGGGTTATAATATGGATTTTTGGAAATGTTTGTTGCGGATAGGTATTGAATTTAAGTTTGTTTTATAGTTATAGGAAAAAGATGTGATTTTCCTTTTATTATAGTTTCTTTTGTTTGCATTGGTGAAGTAAAAAATGTTGCCCTGCTTCGGTGTTTTCAAAGAAGTATAAGTGAAACAGTGTGAACCCGGTGCTTTTGGGACCTAAAGAGGTTATCTGAGAAACACCAAAGGCTGAAGACAGTACAGACTGAGGTTTAAGAGAACTGGTTTCAGATTTATAATAATGTATGTTTTGAATCTTTTAGCGGCATGCATCCCGTATAGACGTACCTTTAAGCAAGAAATTTGATATGCCATGGTTTCTTTGTTGTGTGATTTCTATAAATTGTTTAAAACATCAGATGGAATTTGTTGTTCTAGAAGATAGACAAACATGCATAGACAGAAACAGATGCACAAATTTGCCTAAAAAGAAAAAAAAAAAAAGAATGTTATGTTTCCCCGTATATGTACTCAAAGTAGGTAATTGTCCTGTGGCTTGACTATGATTCTGATATTCTGATAGTTGTTGAGTATGTTGTGCAAATTTGTGAGGAAAACTAAGTATAAGGTCTTTCCTCTGCACTTCTGCTTTTTTTGTCTGCAGATTATAGCTTATGGTGTTGGTTGTGAGGCTCATAGGATTCCAGCACAAAATCCGGACTTCTTCAGAGCCTCTCTATTGTGAATTGATTATTGGATTAAAAAAACGAATCTTTTATTGTTGTCAAGCTCTACAGTTTCAATATTTGGAAATGGATTTGCTTTAGAAAAAACTTGCCAAGTAATCACCTCAGGTAACAAAAGTTTGAAACATGCCTTCATGGTGGGGAAAGTCATCCTTCAGAGAAGTGAAGAAGAAAGCAAACAAGGAAAGTTTCATTGATACCTTACACCGAAAATTTAAGATTC